>OX451740.1:1037801870-1039211409 GCA_948472305.1 Vicia faba | reverse complement strand
CCTCTATTTATAGGATAAAGGTTGACATAAAAGGGAAGGATCCATGAGCCAAATTAATGGTCCAATCGATTGGGTCCTTTTGGAAGTATTTGATAGAGATCCATTTCATTTCTTTAATACACCATCAACATTTAATTATGGACACCATTTTCCCTAATCCAACCAATTGAGAGTATGCTCCAATCAATTAGAAAATTCAAAAAATGTATCCTAATCATTCTGAAAACATCCAAAGCATCTCGCTAGGCTCCTGTAATATGGTGGGAGAATTGACTTGTTTAGTGTTTTATCACAAATGTTGCGGTTAGAAAGAGTCGCCATCAACTTTTCTTTTATCCAATGAGGAAAGGTGAAAAGAACAGGAAATACCTTTGATAGATTTTGAGTTCGTGGGGTAAGTTATGAAAAGGGAAGGTGTTAACACCCTTTTCATATGTAGTTATCTAAGGGCTCTTAATTGCTTAGTTCACTTTAAACTTGCTTTATGTGTGTGTGTGATTTGAAAATATTTTGAATGCAAATTGTGAGACAGACTTTGTAGTAATTCTTGTATCAATTCTCAAGAATGTATACAAAGTGTTTTTTGAAATATTTGTTTTGAAACTTGAGGTGTAAAAATGAATTTGTTTGTTTGAAACTATTATGAGCAAGCAATTTGTTGAGTCTTACCCACTAAAGGTCGTTCTTGTTATTTTCCTTCTCCGTTAGAAATAGTACTATCCACACCATTAGTTGGTAGGTAGCCCTATCTATTGGATGTGAAGGGACATGCGTAGGATCGTCGAATGGTCATAGAAAGCAACTAGTAAAGATACTTTAGCAATTCGAAGGGACTATCATCATTTTTCTTGTAGGGTCATCGAAGGGACTAGATAATTTTGTAGGCAACTCGAAGGGTCATCGAGGGATTATGATCTTTATTCGAAAAGATTATGATGATTTAATCGAGGGTCTTTGCTAAAGTACCCTTACTTTTGAGGGACATGACCAATGTTTTTCGAAGGCAATAGAGAGATGTTACCCTAGAGGTGAAAAATGTGCAAAAGTGATTCAAACCAGTTATATTTATCTTAGAAATTTTTAAGGTTATCTACCGATTTATCTTGCCATACAAGCCTATATATATATATATATATATATATATATATATATATATATATATATATATATATATATATAATATATATATATATATATATATATATATATATATATATATATATATAAGGCATAAAGTATAAGTGTGGAAAAAATAAAGTGCGGAAGATAAAACCTAACACTATTACATGGCCTCAGGAGACTTAAATAATAATTAAAACTTTGCGAGAAATTAAAACTAAGCTATTACAAAAAAAAAAAACCGTGCGACCTATACAATTGTTTCTAGGAATTTAAGTGCAAAAGATAAATAAAAAAGTTAGAAAGATTTTTTAAAGTCCTAAAAATTCTAGGCGTTAAAAGATATTTTTTTGTATTTTTTTTGGTTTGATTTTATATGTTAATAATAAAAGAAAACCTAATGTCTAATTTTAATTACAAATTAATTAATTTAATTGCAAAACCCTAATTCTAAATTAATTAAATTAATTGATATAAAAAAAGACTAAAACCTAATTTTTTGATTTTATAAGTTTTTATTTTTTATTTTTTTATTGTCTTTTGATTTTAATTGTAAAAAATAAATAAATAAATTAATGGAAATATAAGAAAGGAAAAAGGTTAGAAAAAAGTGTTAAAAGAAATTGCATGGGGTGGGAATCGAATGGCACCGTTCGTTTAGTCTGAAAATGTCTGTGAGAAGCGATTCGAAGGTTCATCGTGACTATGCCCTAGCAATGGCAAGTTACGATCCATGCGCTCAACCTTGCATGTTTTGGCTCAAACTTGTTCTAATTATCCTGTAGAATGTATTTGGAAACACAAAAACAGTTAAGCATGCATAAATTAATAAATTTGAATTTTCAAAACCCTAACCAAACTGTGAGTGTGAGTATGATGATCTTGGGTGTGGAATTTCTTAGTTCTTGATCCAGGCGTGCTCCTGGGAATGTTAGGATGATTGTTTAGTTCTTGGTTTGGACTGAAAACCACTGAAAAATGGAATTCAAATATCCCCTAATTCTTGACTTTTTGGTGATTTTTTGAACTAGCTTTTGAGGTAGAATTTCGTGGTCCTCCTCTTGCTTTGATATTTGTCTATTTATAAGGAAATTATTCTAGGTCAAAAAATGTGGTATGGAACCATATGTAATTATGGAATGATTTCTTTCCAAAAACAATTAAAAACCTTCAAAAACAAGTGAAACTCTTCCCATATTGAGGAAACACAATTTTGGCAAGTTGGATATGTGTTCTCGCACCTCAAATCTGATCCAAAACCAAACCCACATGCCTTGGTCCATCATTTTTTATTTTATTTAATTTTACTTTGTATTTAATTGAATAAAAATAAAGATAAATAAAAATAAATAAAATCATGGTAAGGTATGAATGAGTTTAGGAGTCCTCTAGTCCAAAATTTCAAATTTGCTCAATTGAGGTTTCATGCATTTCTCACACATTTATCAACTTGCACCAATCATATATAACTTAATTTTTGTCATATGAATATGATCTTTGACTTTTTGGAAAGCTCAAGATGTCCCCTACAACTCTCATGTTGGTCACTTTTTCATTTTAAGTCTTTAACTTGATGTAAATTGCTTTGACAAAAGATGTCTTTTTGGTGACTTTCAAAATGTCCTATAATGTTTTGGCTCATATCTCTTAAATGAAGAATTTTTTGGACTTTAGCTTAGTGATACAAAGTTGTAGATAATTGAATTTTCATAAAATGGGCTTTGGTTGAGAATTTTATGATGAAACATGTGAAAGTTATGCTTGGTCAAAGTTTAGTTGACTTCTCCTTAAGAAAACCTTAATTTAGCAATTTTTGACTTTTGATAAATCTTGAGTTTTCTTGATGAATCATGATCAACCATTGATCAAATGATGAATGTGACCTTAAAATCTTGATGTTGAACAAAAATCTTGAAGTTTGACTGTTTGTTGACCACAATTAACTTTTCATCCAATACAATTGCTTTTCAATCATCCGAGCAATTGACTAGGAAAACATTTGATGCAAGGCTTGAAACTGGCCACGAGGGTACCTTGAAGCATATAAGAAACCATGAAACTCACTTGAGGCATTAGGAGTCCAATTTGCCTTGAGAAAATCAAAACCCTAATTGTAAGCCATTTCTTAGGAGAGGTGCTTGTATGCTCAAACCCTTGAGTATTCTTGAGAAATTGAGAACCCTAGGAGTATGAGGAGTTGTCTTAAATCAATTGTCTTCAAAAATGGGATGGAAAATTTTGGGGTACAACAACTTCCCCTGTTCAATCTTCTTAAACCTGAAGAGTTAGATTGCATTTCCGCCATTCGTGATTTGAAGGTGGAAGAGGATTGAACACTTAAGTGCCCAGATATTTGCACTCACCGATGCATGAAGTAACGCTGTTGGTTGATAGTATTTTTTGAATGGGATTTAAATATGCCATTCAGAAAGTTGACAAATTATCGTCGGAGATGGGCTTATAGATGCCATCCAAAGTAATTGTTGATAGGAGTATCAAAATGAGTTTACGCCTGACTGTATCTGAAGAATTCTTTTCAACAGGAAAATGCTCACCAGAATTGAGTGTCTGCAGGAATTCTTCTCAGAATGAAGCCCTGAAGGAGATGCTTTTCAGAATAAACCTCTGAAGGAGAATGCTTGGCAGAATTCTGTCTCTGGGGGGAATACTTTTCAGAATGAAGCCCTGATGGAGATGCTTTTCAGAATTCGGTCTCTGAAGGGGAAATGCTCGTCAGAATTCAGTGTCTGAAGGAAATCATTTGGTCCTGCAAATATTCTCCCGTCCTGTTTCAGGAATTGATCTACAATCTGTTTTTCATTGGGAAACCCATCCTGCTTCGGGAATTCATACCGCCTGGTCATATAGATAGTTTCCTCGTCCTATTTCGAGAATTAATCTGTGACCTGTTTTTTTTGTTGGTAAACCTGTCCTATTTCAGGAATTCATACCGCCTGGTCATATAGATAGTTTCCCTGTCCTGTTTCAAGAATTGATCTATGACCTATTTTGTGTTGGTAAACCCGTCCTATTTCAGGAATTCATACCGCTTGGTCATGTAGATAGGTGCCCTGTCCTGTTTCCGTAATCAATATGCGACCTGTTTTTTGTTGGTAAACCCGTCTTGTTTTGGGAATTCATATCGCCTAGTCATGTAGATAGTTGCCCCCGTCTTGTTTCAGGAATTAATCTGTGACCTGTTTTTCGTTGGTAAACACGTCCTATTTCAGGAATTCCTACCGCCTGGTCATATAGATAGTTGCCCCGTCCTGTTTCGGAAATTAATCTGCGACCTGTTTTTTGTTGGTAAACCCGTCCTATTTTGGGAATTCATACCTCCTGGTCATGTAGATAGTTGCGCCGTCCTATTTCGGGAATTAATTTGTGACTTGTTCTTTTGTTGGTAAACCCATCCTGTTTCAAGAATTCATACTGCCTGGTCATAAAGATAGTTGCCCCCGTCCTGTTTCGGGAATTAATCTTTGACCTGTTTGAAAATTGCTGATGATATTCGTCTGTTTGTGAATTTTACCTGAAAAGACAAAATTAGCTTTATGTAATGTCATGATGTATGTAATGTATTGTGTAATGATACTCTCAAAATAAATGAGAATGTTTTGTGCATTTCGGTATGCATATGCTATGATGTATTGTGAAATAATGTATGGATGCAATATGTCGCTGAAGGATATTGGTAGCTCCTTGTAACAATGTCTAGCTGGGGAAAATAAATCCCGAACTGTTGCTGGGGATAAAGAAAGTGATTCTTAAATTTATGTTGGGAATAATTTTGATGGGGATTCTCGCTTTCTGTTTGAGTATACTCCACTAGGGATCTTCGACTTCTGCTTGAGGATAGAGGCATTCAAGGAGAGTCGGTCATTCAGCATCATTTTTTTTGAAGGATTTGATTCTTACGTACCCCGACTGGGGATAAATAAGATGGATATTCCTCCAGTGTGCTATCTGTCCAGGTTTTAGAAACCGTAGCGACTCTTCTGGGGATGACAACTTTGATTAAACTTTACAGGAGAAGATATTTTTGTTAGGGATTTTATGATGTTAGAGAAATAAACTCCGCTCGGGAATTAAATCCTATAGACCGTTTTGAGGAAATAAACTCTGATGGAGATTGGAATTTCATAGGCTGTGCTGAGGAAGTCTCCATTGTATGCTGGGGAAATGATCAAACTTCCTTATATGCTAGGGGACCTATTGGGGAAGATGATCATTTCAAGCTATCCATCAGAGATATGGAGGTGAACTGTTGGAAGATGCCCCAATTTTTGTCTGAGGGAATATTAGACTGGCTGGGGAATATATCTCTGTCAGGAATGAGCTTGTGAAGGTAGCTCTGTAGAGATAGTTCCATGGAGATTGCTTTGTGGGGATTTGTGGATAACTTTGAACATTATCCCAACTCCTAGAGTGATAAATCTTCTACTGATAAACAAGTGATGAGATAACGGGACATAGTCGTACGCTTTAATCCCTAACTTTTGTCTGGACTGTCTTTTCAGATTTTCAGTCCAGCAGGATACCTTTTTTTCCTAAGCCTCCTTCTCAGGTTTTCGAATTGTCGGGTGTTCAATTTTATTTATACGCCCCTAATTTTTGCTCGAACCCTTTTGGTTCGTCGGGATGCCCTTATTTTTTCCTAGGCCAATCAACCTAGTGTGTCTCTTTTTTATGTGTAGTATTTTTGACTATGTCCGCATTCAGAGGGCGCAGAGAATTTTCATTGTCTATGGTAGTAAGTGTTGTAGCACTGCCATAAAATATTTTCTTGATCATACGTGGCCCTTCGTATCCGAGAGTCCATTTGCCTCTGGGATTAGTCTGGTGCACCTGATGTTTGAAGTTATTGATCAACCATTGATTACCAGATTTCTGATAGTCTTGAGCTTCCTCAGTATTTTTCTAAGAATTGTTACGGTGGAATGACACCATCTAATACTGCCGACGTAGACAAGCAATTTGGTGATACCGAATATTCAATTTTCATAGTGGCTTTTGCTGAAACTCATGATCAATATAACATTCCCTAAGTGATTCAGATGGAGATCTTCCCATGGCTATTCAACACTTTTGAGAGACTCTTTGAATCTTGACTTGACTGCCACAAATGAGTTGGACAATAACATGTCATGCCCCTTGATTTATAACCAATTGTGTCCATGAAAGGCCTGTTACTGGAAGTGTCTTTCTCTTTGACCCATCCTCTGAAGTAATTATGTCCATTGGGAGGATTTTCATTCATTGAATATTCGTCATGTGAATTTCTCTACTGTCAAACACTTAGTCATATGCAAACAGTGGTATTAAAATGCAAAGCTTATGTCTGTCTTGAAGTTTAAAAAAATGCATTTTTCAGTAAGACAAAATTTGTAAGAATATGATATTAACTCAAGATATATAGTAAGCCTTATAGGAATCAGGATACCTTTTTGTAACAATATGTTTTGAAACTAACCCATGCTTCAGTTAAGACTTTGAAGGGTTGTAAATTGGCCTAGTTCACGGTTTAAGAAACAAAGGATAAAGGCTCAAAGTTTATTTGTACCCAACCCGTTCTCCATGATGTCCTTTAGTCCTATATTCAGTTAACTATGCATTTAGGTTCCAATAGAGTTTGGAATTATAACACTGATACTTGGTGATGGTTCAAAATCGAAAGTTTATTTGAGAAGGCAATCATTTTTTTTGTTACATCTTTATTTTATTGAGGATTTGTAGTGACCTGTTTTTGAATTCATTATCCCTAACTTTTGCCTGAACTGTTTCATTTGAGATTACAGTCAGCGGGATACCCCAGTTTTTCCCTAAGTCTCCTTCATAGGTTCGACTTAGCAGGCTTTTCTTTTGAAAGATAATGACTGCCCGACTTAATGATTATGGGGAACCATCACCTACTTTTGATTTGGAAAGATGTCTTTGATACTACATGCTGTGTACAAAGGAAAAGCTTACGATTGAATGCACAATTGAATTAACTGGGAAACTACCCTACCCCAGGTTATGATTAAGGGTTGCAATTTGTGTGAAAAAGAAAAATCCTACTTCTTAGGCTCAAAGGGGTTGACTAGGGATTAAATTCCTTATATCTCCACTGTTTAGGAATTGAAGCAACGCCTGTACATCGTCAGCAAGGTCTGTACAAAAGCATACTGTATGAGATTATGGTATCGTTTTCGTGATCCTCCCTATAAAGGCTTATAACTTTTAACGAGAGTTGAATATCACAAAAAGAAAGTAAAAAGAACAGTTTAAATATAGTGAAAACGAATGGGTTAATTCAAGACAAACATATGCAATGAATTAATGAAAATAAAGCTTGACTTAAAGATAAGTGTTTGAACAAACCAAATAAATTACAACTGAAAATTCAAATGAACTGGATGCTCTCAATATTAGTCTTGATTTGGCATGGGAGCAGTGATCACATTAGAAGTCTAAGGAGGGTTAAACTAAATCTCCTTAGCATCAATCATATCTTGAATCTTATTATTCAATGCCCAACATCCATTGGCATCATGTCCAGGACTATTAGAATGGTATGCACACCTTGCATTGGGATGATAGCTAGGAGTAGAAGTATTGGGATTCCGAGGAGGATCCTTCAACATAATCAACCCTGCCTTCAACATGTGTTGCAACGCTTGAGCCAATGACATGTTGGTTTTGGTAAATTTTCTTTTGGGTTTATCATGCTTACGTTGATTACCCTATTATCGTTGTTGCACTAGTGAAGGATTAGAGATCAACGCTGCCCCTACAGATTGATTGTGGTCTCTCTTATTACGAACCTTCTGGCCGTACACATCATTGGACTCTTTCTTCCTATTGTATGACTTCTTCTGAGTATCAGAAGAGGTAGGCACCTGGATTTTACAACTTCTGATTCCATTCTCCACACGTTCCCTTGTCAATATCAATTCAGTGAAACCAGCTGGAGAATTTCCAAGTAGGTGATTATATAAAGGACCTGTCAGCATTCTCATGAACATGTCAACCAATTACCTGTTATCTAAAGGAGGTTGAACCCTGCCTGCGAGATCTCTCCATTTCTGGGCGTACTCTTTAAAGCTTTCATTAGAGCCCATGGTCATACTCTGTAGTTGCATATGGGTTGGTGCAAGATAAGCATTATACTGGTATTGCTTATAGAAAGCAGCAACCAAATCTTCCCAGGTATGGATGTTGGTCCCTTCTAGTTGAAAGAACCATTTCAACTGTGTTCCAGATAGGCTCTCTTGAAAGAAATGCACCCATAACTTTCTGTCAGCAGTGTGTGGTTGAATCTTCCGGACATATGACCTCAAGTGAAGCTTTGGGAAATAAACACCATCATACTTTACAAAAGTTGGGACTTTAAACTTATGAGGAATTAAAACTCCTGAGACTAAACACAAATCCTCAAAATCCAACCCAAGAACTTTTTGGTTCTCCATAGCATTTAGATGGTCTTCTAGCTGCTTGTATTTTTCATCAACAAGCGAATATTGTTCATTCAAATAATCTTTTTCCTCTCCATCAGAGTATTTGGCAGGACCATGGTTTCTTTTTTCAGTTTCACCACTCTTATCATTTTCATCTTGTTCATCGTCTTTGTCTAATGGAGTATCAGGATCCTGAACTTGCTTGACTGGACCCTTAAATCTTCTTCCCATGTTAAGGATGCCGACTGTTTTCTTTGTCTTTTTCTTCTTCTCTTTGGTGATGAGTACCTTCAGTTCTTCATGCCCCTTGGCTAAGTTCAGGAACATCTGTTGGAATTGGGCATTATGAGCTTGGAGATCTTTGACGGTTTGTTCAAGAGCCATTTCTACTAAAATAAACAGCAAGAAGATGAGAAAACCTGTCTTGGGAATACCTGTTATGATATGAATGACATGTAGATGCATATGAGACGTTTTCAAGGATCTCATGAGATTAAAATATTAGAAAAAAAGAACCTGGTTGCAGCTTTGTCTGAAGAACTTTGAGTCTTCATCTTTGAACGTCCTTCTATAAGAATCAAGCTCACCATATCAAGTGGGTCCTAGCCTCTAATTCAAGAGAATTTATTTTGATCTTTGACGGTGGCTGCTTAGAGGAAAATAAATCCTCTTGCCACTTGCTTAGGATAATCCTGCACCCAAGATCCTAAGATCCTTGAAATGGTTAGTAAAAATGTCATGTTATGATGGTATGATGTTATGATGTCATGTTTAAATAAGAAAACAGAAACAAATAACACAAGAGCTAGGTTTAAAGTCTTACATGAAGTCCATAGGTAAGTACCCTTCCCCATTAGAGTTAAGTTGGCTCAACCTGTCCTAAAATAGTAATCGGGTTCTAGGGATCTCATATCACCGATCTTTCTGACCGAATTTATTTTAGTACGTCAACTGGCTTTCCACCAAAACATCCCGAGAGTCAAATCTCAATGAGCGTAGCATCGAGTATCAACCAACCTTGAACTGCACCAAAGTCGACCATCTCACTACCTTCTAATGGTCAAGAAGGGTCAATTAAGGTTCTAAAAGTAAGTTAGTGCTAATGACTCCATGCAGAAGCCTAATGTTATCCTTGACTGACTCAAGGAAAATTAGTACAAACCAAAGTGTCGCACTAACCGTAGCCATCACTTCAACTATATTGGTTTATGCCGTATAATTTTCATGATCTATTGCTACTTACCTAAGGCATCCCTAGATCCGGATGTAGGACCTTTCAAATAATAAACCTAAGCAAGCCTATAAAGTTAAAACAGACAAAGCACATAATTTAAGCAAGTAAAGTGATCTAAACTCTTAAGGTAACCCCTCTTTTAATTAACTCCCCAGCAAAGTCACCATTTATGTAATACGGTGGGAGAGCTGACTTGTTTAGAATTTTATCGCAAATGTTAGGGTTAGCAAGAGTCACCACCGACTTCTCTTTTATGCAATGAGGAAAGGTGAAAAGAACATGAAAGACCTTTGATAGATTTTGAGTTCGGGGGGTAAGTTATGAAAAGGGAAGGTGTTAGCACCCTTTTCATCCATAGTTATCTATAGGCTCTTAATTGCTTAGCTCACTTTAAACTTGCGTTGTGTGTGTGTGATTTGAAAATATTTTGAATGCCAATTGTGAGGCAGACTTTGTAATAATTCTTGTATCAGTCCTCAAGAATGTATACAAAGTGTTTTTTTGAAAATATTTGTTTTGAAACTTGAGGTGTAAAAATGAATTTGTTTGTTTGAAACTGTTATGAGCAAGCAATTTGTTGACTCTTACCCACTAAAGGCCGTTCTTGTTATTTTCGTTCTCCGTTAGAGATAGTACTATCCACGCCATTAGTTGGTAGGTAGCCTTATCTATTGGATGTGAAGGGACAAGCGTAGGGTAGTCGAATGGTCATAAAAAGCAACTGGTAAAGATACTTTAGCAATTCGAAGGGACTATCATCATTTTCCTTGTAGGTTCATTGAAGGGACTAGATTATTTTGTAGGAAACTCAAAGGGTCATCGAGAGATTATGATCTATATTCGAAAAGACTATGATGATTTAATCGAGGTTCTTTGCTAAAGTACCCTTACTTTCGAGGGACATGACCAATGTTTTCCGAAGGCAACAGAGAGAGGTTACCCTAGAAGTGCAAAGTGTACAAAAGTGATCCAGTTCAGTTATATTTATCTTGGAAATGTTTAAGGTTATCTACCAATTTATATTACCATACAAGCCTATTTACTACACAGTTATATATATACAAGGCATAAAGTACAAGTGCCGAAAAAATAAAGTGCAGAAGATAAAACGTAACACTATTACATGGCCTCGGGAGAGTTACATAATAATTAAAACTTTGCAAGAAAATAAAACTAAGCTATTACAAAAAAGAACCGTGCGACCTATACAATTGTTTCTAGGAATTTAAATGCAAAAGATAAATAAAAAAGTTAGAAAGATTTTTTAAAGTCCTAAAAGTTCTAGGTGTTAAAAGATATATATATATATATATATATATATATATATATATATATATATATATATATATATATATATATATATATATATATATATATATATATATATATATATATATATATATATATATATATATATATATATATATATATATATATATATATATATATATATATATATATATATATATATATATATATATATATATATATATTTGTATTTTTTTTTTGGTTTGATTATATATGTTAATAAAAAAAAACCTAATGTCTAATATTAATTACAAATTAATTAATTTAATTGCAAAAACTTAATTTTAAATTAATTAAATTAATTGATATAAAAAAAGACTAAAACCTAATATTTTTATTTTATAAGTTTTTTTCTGATTTTTTTATTGTCTTTTGATTTTAATTGTAAAAAAGAAATAAATAAATTAATGGAAATATAAGAAAGGAAAAAGGTTAGAAAAAAGTGTTAAAAGAAATTGCATGGGATGGGAATCAAATGGCACCCTCCTTTTAATCTGAAAGTGCCTGGGAGTAGTGATTCGAAGCTTCACCATAACTATGCCTTAGAAATGGAAAGTCACAATTCATGTGCTCAACCTTGCATGTTTTGGCTCAAACCTGTTCTAATCCTCCTGTAGAATATGTTTGGACACACAAAAACAGTTAAGCATGCATAAATTAATAGATATGAATTTTCAAAACCCTACCCAAATGGTGAGTATAAGTATGATGAACTTGGGCATGGAATTTCTTAGTTCTTGATCTGGGTGTGTTCCTGGGAATGTCAAGATGATGGTTCAGTCCTTGGTTTGCACTGAAAACCATTGAAAAATGGAATTCAAATATGCCCTAACTCTTGACTTTTTGGTGATTTTTTGAGGTAGCTTTTGAGGTAGAATTTCGTGGTCCTCCTCTTGGTTTGATGTTTGTCTATTTATAAGCCAATTATTCTAGGTCAACAAATACGGTATGGAACCATATGTAATTATGGCATGATTTCTTTCCAAAACCAATAAAAAAACCTTCCAAAACAAGTGAAACTCTTCCCATATTGAGGCAACGCGGTTTTGGCAAGTTGGATGTGTTCTTGTGCCTCAAATCTGATTCAAAACCAAGCCCACATGCCTTGGTCCATCATTTGTTAAATTATTTAATTTATTTTATTTAATTGAATAAAAATCAAAATAAATATAAATAAAAAAAAATCATGGTAAGGTATGGATGAGTTTAGGAGTCCTATATATGGTCATGAACATGTTTAGACCTTAGAAGATTGTACCAATCATATCTCACACAATTTTTGTTATATGAAGGTGATATTTGACTTTTTGGAAAGCTAAATATGTCCTATACAACTCTCATGTTGGTCACTTTTTCATTTGATGTCTTTAACTTGATGTAAATTGCTTCGACAAAAGATGTCGTTTTATTGACTTTCAAAATGACCTGTAAAGTTTTTGCTCATATCTCTCAAATGAAGTATTTTTTGGACTTGAACTTAGAGAGACAAAGTTGTAGATAATTGAATTTCCATAAAAATGGGCTTTAGTTTAGAAATTTATGATGAAGCATGTGAAAGTTATGCTTGGTCAAAGTTCAATTGACTTCTTCTTAAGAAAACCCTAATTTAGCAATTTTTGACATTTGATAAATCTTGAGTTTTCTTGAAGAATCATGACCAAACCTTGATCAAATGATGAATGTGACCTCAAAATATTGATGTTTACCAAAAATACAGAAGTTTGACTTTATGTTGACCATAGTTGACTTTTTATCCAATATAGTTGATTTTCAATCATCCGAGCAATTGATCGAGCAAACTTGTGATGCAAGGCTTGAAATTGGTCAAGAGGGTACCTTGGAGAATATTAGGAACCATTAAAATCACTTGAGGTATTAGGAGTCCAATTTTCCTTGAGAAAATCAAAACCCTAATTGTAGGCCATTGCTTAAGAGGGGTGCTTGTATGCTCAAACCCTTGAGTATTCTTGAGCAATTGAGAACCCTAGGAGTATGAGGAGGTGTCTTGAATCAATTGTCTTAAAAAATGGGAGGGAAAATTTTTGGGTAGTGTAGCAGTATAAATGTTGAGACTAAGCCATTAGATTGAATTGACTCGCACAGATCAAAATAAAATCGCCACCTCGCTTTAATGTTTCCAAAGGAATGGGAAAAGAGCGAATAACCCAAAAAGAGGGGGAGAGAATCTAAGTTCGGAGGTTGATTATGCAAAGGGAAGGTATTAACTCCCTAAACATATATGGTACTCCACAGAAACCTCTTTGAAAATCAATTTTGGCTATAAAAGTTGTATATAAAAATAAATGGTGGAGATGGGAAAAGAAATATTTTTTTAGAATTTTTGCACCCGCCTTGGTTGCGAACCTTTAGTTCCTACGTACCACCTTCAGTGCAATAGGGGATCAAGGTACTCATAGTTTACCTTTAAAAAACTTAAAACACAAGTGTATTGGTTAATGTTAAGAGACGAGACATCATCGTCTTATCCAAATGGAAGAACATACTTACTACCCACGATTATGAGAAAGGAGAATTTGCGTCATCTCAAAGTGGAGGATATGGCTTGGACTTTAAAATCAATAAAGCCTCGCTCAACACCCAAGTGGAATATATATCTCTCTTCACTACATATCGTAGAACTATAGTAGCTCACATCAATACAAGGATTGACAAGAGTCTAATCTTTTGAGAAAAAGTTTAAGGTAAAAAGCCAAAGTGGCTAAAATAGTTTGAATGGGATTGATTAATTTTTAGTCTTATCACAAATATGTCAAGGTATTATTGAGTTGAGTAAATTTTGATTAAGAAAATATTTTTTAAAGTGCATGGACCTAAGTCCAAGTTTATTATGAAAGCGATTCAAGATTAGAAAACAAGAATAATTTTGAAAAGGAGGGAGAAGATTTTTGAAATTAAAGAAGATGGGAGGTGATGAAGGGACTATCCTAAAGCATAAGGTAAAATCTAGGGAAAGGAACCGTCTAACCAACAAGAAGGTAACACTTGACACAATGAGTCAATGTAGAATTCCCATCCTTTGGATTGTAACCACACAAGCAAAGATATTAAACCTCTTAAGAAAACCAAGCTTTAATTGTATTAAGTCTTTACAAAAATTAGGCAGAGTAACGACTGTATAAAGATGAATTATCGATCATAGATAAAGTATGTAATCAAAATAACCTGCACACAAAACAAAAAAACAAGAAAACAACCCAATGTCTTGGGGGTAAACCTCAAGAACTCTAGACAAAATAACAGTTGAGGTCACAAGGTCTCTAAGTAGGTCACAACTTCTAATCCTAAGTCCAAGAAGTCCACAACTCCATAACGCAAAGGATAGTAACCAAGTAGTCCAAGTGACTTTAAAGTTTTTTATGGTTCAAGTTGATTATTAGGTATCTTCAAAAAGAAAATGAAAGTTCAAATGAGCAAAACAAAAATGAAATAAAAAGTAAATGCTCAAGTGAGAAAAGATGAAAGTAGCATGAAATGTAAATGCTAAAATAAATGTGCTTAAAGTAAAAACACAAAGTAAAAGCATAAAATAAAGTTAATTTTTAGGAATTAGTGGTTAGTTGAATGACCATCTTGAAACTTGCATTTGGAACTTATTAGAATATTGATAAAATCAAAGCCTCTCAATAACAAGTTGCATTTGCTTTTTGTCAAGTATATCATTCATTTAAATTTCAAGGCAACAATAAATGATCAATGATGTTTAAGCGATCCAATTTGATCAAAATTGATGAAAATTCATTGGAGGATTGGTAGGACCAAAGCCTCCTAACAATGAATCTCAAGGTTATTGGATCAAAGGGTTCAAACTAACATACTTGGGCTTACAAACATGGGTTTGGGCCACGAATGATCATTTTCTTAAATCGGGACAAAATTTAGCGATATGTTAAGCAATCATAAGTGGACTTATATAGAAGTTACACCTATTTTGAGGCTAGACAATAGAAATCTATGTACCATATGTTTTTAGAAATGATATGGAAATCATTCTCTAATAACATTTAGTACAATAAGAAGGGAATAAGACAAAGAGGGATGAGGTAAGAATTAAATCATATTTGAACCAAAAATTTTAATCAAACTATTATTAAAATCATTCATCCATTTTTTGTGGAGTCAAACTCAACACCATGGATCCAATGATGTTAATAAAGCTTATGATCAAAATTTCATAGTCCAAGATCAGCTAAAATATAACACAAAATAAAATAGTATTTTAAAATAAAGTAAAAGATTTTTAAAAAGATTTTTAAATGAAAATAAAGGGGGGAAATAGAAATTATATTCAAAACATCCAAGAAAAATCAATTAAAACTATAGAAAAATCAGAAATGAGCTCAAATATTTATATAAAATTTTTGGTAATTTTTTAAAGTCAAAAACTATTTTTAAAATTAAAAGAAATAGGCAAAACAAACCAAAAATTGTGAAAAATAGTAAAGTCAAAAATAAAAATAAAATGAGGTCACAAATATTTTTCAAAAGGTCATTGGATCCTTCCACATTTTTTCCAGAAATTAAAAATTAAGAAAAGTATTTTTAAACATTTAAAACAATTCAAATAAAGTGAAAAATCATAAAAAATATCAAAACACAAAATAAAATTGTGAACAAATAATAATCAGAAAGAGAAAAATCAAAAGTATTTTTCATAATTTTTTCCAGATTTTTTAAATTAAAAATGAATTTTCTATGATTATTTTGAAGTTTAAAACAATTTAAATATAAAAAAAATCAGAAAATAA
Source organism: Vicia faba (assembly GCA_948472305.1). Lineage (NCBI taxonomy): Eukaryota > Viridiplantae > Streptophyta > Magnoliopsida > Fabales > Fabaceae > Vicia > Vicia faba. The sequence goes on along the minus strand of OX451740.1, from coordinate 1,039,195,543 downwards.
AATAAAGTATAAAAAATATGGACCAATGGATGAGAGTCAAAACGCGTTAGTAAGCTAATCCAATGGATCAGACACGTTGTGCATATCATGGTCTTTACTGAATAAAGCATGTAATCATTTATTTAAATCTGATTTTGAAAAATGCGTGGCACGCCTTCATTGGTTTATAGATGACACGTTGGTCATCTTCAACCTCCAGCCAATGAATCTTCAGGTTCCAGAAACTGTGAAATCAGGACACAAGACTAGTACCATTCGTTTCGTCTCTTCAAGACGATTCCTATGGTACCTTAGTGAAAATTTATATAAACTGTAGCTTACTCGTTTTTGAAAATTGAAAAGGGATTTGAAATTTCATGGCCAAAACGTGCTTCCAGTTGAAAACGAGTGTTGCGATTATAATCAGGATGATGAGAGCTTCATAATAGTATCAAAGTTTGAGAGAATTGGTGAAGGAATCTACCTATTGAAGTTAAGTTGCAGAGCTCTGAAACTGGAGTTGGCTAGCACAATTTAGGAAGTATTAGAGCTTAATTCTTCTTCTGTTAGCTTTAGTGAGGTTCAAGGAAGGTGAATTGACAAAGAAAACTGATTGAGAAAGGCTGTAAGAGAAAATTCGAAGTTGCAGAAAATTGAGTTCAAGAGGAAGTTTGGCAGGGTGATTCTGGCTCTCTAAGCTTCAGAAAATGAATGAGGGTTGATCCTCTATTTATAGGGAAGCTGATTGAATGCTCAAGCGTGTGAAATGATGAAATTTGGAGGGAAATCGTGTGAAGTTGCAAACAAGAAAACTGTGACTTGTAATTTGATCAAAACTCATCCAAACTTTGCGTTTTAATATGCTAATAACTTCTGGAGGTTCACTAAACATGTTTAGAAGCAAAAGCACGCATAAAAATGTGTTTAGAAGCTAAATCAAGGATTTCAAATTTTGACTTTGGAGAAAACTTCAGTTTCAAGGTACCACATTCAAATCAATGGTGTGCATGATTTAGGAAACCTTGAGACTTGATTCTTAATGCATTAGAAAGATGAGATCACAAACTTTACAATGTGCGAAGAATGGGATCAAATGGATGCTTGAGCTGAAAGTTGTGATGAGTCAAAGTTGAGAAAAAGAGGTTGTTTTTGTACTTAGAAAAATTTCAAGTTTTCTCTTAAAAAATGACTTGTAATGTCTTGCATCTAATCATGGCCTTCCATTTGAAATTTACTCTTGACTAAAAAAGATGGCATGAAGTAGATCTCTTGAATGACATTTTGAGACTTGAACCATTCAAAATCTCCAAAAATTGAGAAAGTTATGACTTGTTGAAATTGGCAAAAAAAAGTAATCATAAAATGACCTATAATATTTTGCATCCTTAGGGCATCTTCCATTAATTTTCACACTTTGAACTTTAAATAAGGGTTGAATTTCACATCTTTAATATCAATGTGGAAAAAGAATGGGCTCAAGGTGATAAACATTGACTAAGTTATGATCTTTTGAAGTCATGTATGGGAATTTCATGGTTTGTTTAGAGGACTTGTAATCTTTCTTCATCATTAGGTATCTTCCACACAAAAGTTTCTTGAGACTTTTGAAGAGATTTGTTAATAACCCTTTTAAGAGAAGCATGTTTTTGGAATCACTCAAAAATACCAAAAGATGAGCAAGATATGGCCTTTAGAAGTTCAAAACCCTAGCTCCTAGAGCAACAAAATGCCTTGGGAAGCCTTTTCAATTTTGACAATCCTTCTTGCACAAATACTTTTGTCTTGTAAATAGAAATTGTTGAGGATGGTAATTAGAAACCATATCAACTATAACCACTTCAAAATATTGATAATTGAGGGAGATATGCACTTGCGATCAAGAAGTCAAAGACTTGTCCAACTAGGTCAAACTTCTTCAATCAACCCTTATACCTTTGAACTATTTTTGACAACTTGAGGCATGATGAATCATAATAGACTTTGTCAAGATGTTATTTCAAAATATCTTCAATAATGAAGCTTGAATCTCAATGAAGCTTTGTTGAAGAAGGAATGAAAATAAACTCATGAACCTATGGATCAACCTGCTAGAAGGTGTTGCTTACACCTACGATATCCATAATTAGGGAAAACATACATTGTATTTATTACTTAAAAGTTAATCAATACAAAATATAAATGATCACAAAATACAAGCCAAGGTGCTTGGTGATCCCATGAGCAAAGCTAAAGATAAGGAGAAGAACCAAACCATAGTGTGTGATCTTGTTGCATTGTGATGGGATGAGATGATAGATGAATCTTAGGGGCAAAAATTGGGGTACACCAACTTCCCTTATTTAAGTGTCTTCTATCCGGATATGAAAAGATTAAAACAAAATCTTCGTGTCGACGCGATTGAAGATACTTAAATATAAAACAAGCCCTATTTTTGGCCCTAAGATGCCATGCAGTGCTTATAATTTTGAATGCAAATGAACAATTACAAAAATGACGCAAGACCTCACTGGTGATATAGAAAATAAAAACAAAGATCAAATGGAAAACCCGACCAGGAAAATAAATCACTGGTGAATAAGAGACTTGACTCTATTGGGGTAAAGCCTAAAGAAGAGATAGAGGATAACTGTGGTCGACAAATGACTGGGAACTATCCACTCACTGAGGAGATAGCAAAAAAAGTAACTTCAACTCACCGAGAAAGAAATGGTAAGATAATACTGGTAAATACCAATATTAGGGGGAGGGCGGAAAATGATTAGAAAACTTTGATGTGCTTTTATGCCACACCTCTTTGATTTCTTATCATTGCTCTCTTACTTTCCTTCTTCACTTCTTCGAGTTTGGTTGTGAAATCTACATCTCTTATGTGTTTTACCACATCGACTTGTGTGTTTAGTGATGTTTTATCATACTTATCTTTTATTTGATACTTGATGTTTTGTCATCTTAACACATGTAGGCTTGATGTTTTACCATCTATCCCTTTTCATCTTCTATTTTGGTGTGTTACCATCATTACTCGTCTTTTGATACTTGATGTGTTATTATTCTTGTTTGAAGTTTTATCATCTCTTCTCCTACTTGCTTGCTTATTTAGGTCTCCACTGTTGTACCCCCAATTTCCCCCCTGAGATCCCTCTATCATCTCATGTCAATTCAATCACAACAAGATCACATTAGGGTTTGGTGTTTCTCCTTATCTTTAGCTTTGCTCATGGGGAATCACCAATCACCTTGACTTGTATATTGTCATCATATATGTTTTGTATTTATTAAATTTTAACTAATAAATAAAATTAATATTTGCCCTAATTGATGATATTATAGGTGAAAACACAACACATTCCATCAAGTTGATCTATAGGTTCATGAGTTTATTTCCATGCCTTCTTCAAAAAAGCTTCATTGAGATTCAAGCCTCATCATTGAAGATGTTTTGAAGCAATATCATGACAAAGTTTATTATGATTCATCATGCCTCAATTTGTCAAAGATAGTTCAAAGATATAAGGGTTGATTTAACAAATTTGACCTAATTGGACAAGTCCTTGATTTCTTGGTCACAAGTGCATTTTTCTCTCAATTCTTAATATTTTGAAGTGGTTATAGTTGCTATGGTTTCTCACTATCTTCATCAATAACTTATATTTACATTACAAAAGAATTTATGCAAGAAAGTTTGTCAAAATTGAAAAGGGTTTCCAAAGCATTTTGTTGCTCTAGGAGCTAGGGTTTTTAACTTCTAAGGGCTATATCTTGCTCATCTTTTGGTATTTTTGAGTGATTCCAAAGACATGCTTCTCTTTAAAGGGTTATAAATAAATCAATTCAAAATTTTCAAGAAAATTTTATGTGTAAGATGCCTAATGATTGAGAAAGATTACAAGTCTTCTAGATAGGCCATCAAATTCCCTTGTGTGGCTTCAAAAGATCATAACTTGGTCAATTTTTATCTTCTTGAGCCCATTCTTTTTCCATAATGATCTTAAAATTGTGAAATTTAACTCTTATTTTATGTGAAAGCTTGAAATGGATGGAAGATTCCCTAAGGATGCAAAGGATTATAGGTTATCTCATGAATTTTCACCAACTTCACAAAGTCATAACTTTCTCAATTTTTGGAGTTTTTAAATGGTTCAAGTCTCAAAATGTCATTCAATAGATCTAATTCATGCCATATTTTTGGGTCAAGAGAAAATTTTAAATGGAAGGTGTGATCGGTGGAAATAGAACTGACTGTTTTTGTAAGCTGGTTCGCGAAATGTCGCGGTAAGCAAGAGTCGCCACCGTCTTTTATATTCTCCAATATGGAAAGGAAAAAAGCACAACAAAATTCCTTATTCGAGAATGTTTCTCAGTTCGGGAGGTAGATTTATAGAAAGGGAAGGTGTTAGCACCCTTTCTATCCGTGGTTATCCACGGGCTCTTAGGTACTTGCTCTTATGTTTTCAAAATTTGTTTTCTTTTCAAGTGTGTGTGGGTTTTGAAAAAGTGTCGTTTGAAAAATTTCTAAGTAACTCTTGTATCAGCCCTCAAGAGTGTATGAAAAATTTGTTTGAAAACTTTTAGAAAAGTGTGGGTGCGAAAAGTTGTTTTGTTTGTTTTGAAAAGAGCAAGTACCCATGAGATCTACCTACCCTAAGGAATTAGGCTGTGTAAGAGTCCTTTAGATAGTGCTATCCCACCATTGAGAGGTAGGTAGCACCATCGTTGGAGGTGTTCGGGTCAATTCGATGATTAGGGACAGTGTGGTCACCGAAGCAATGGTAGGACACCTTAGAAGTAACCCTAATGTCCTAGATCCTTTGTATCCGAGGAAACCGTTTCGAGGCAACTGGATCTTTTGGACAGAAGGGCGACCTCTAAGACACCCTATACTTGATGACCACGTTCGAGGCAACCAGTGAGGCGTACCCTAAGAGTGGCATGTGCTTTGTGTGTTGTTTTTCAGTTAATTGTCTTTGTACATGTTATTTGTGAGCTACGGATTAATTTTATTTACATACATTCTTGCAGGCATATTAGCAGTTAGGAGTGTGGAAAATAAATTGCGGAAATATAAATTCTACGCTATTACAAGGCGCGGGTCTATACATCGCCAAAAAAACAAAAACCCGTTTTGGTAAATAAGTACGAGAAATTAAATAAAGCGGTAAAATTCCTATTTAACTATTACATATCTGGAGACAGTTACATAAATAATCAAAATAAAATAAATGCGCGTGAAAGAATTAAATCGGGAACGTCCTAAGGGTTTTGACCCTTTTCAGAAAAGAATGGAATTTTTTTGTCCCTTTTTTAATGAGATGGAATTAAAACTAATTATTTAATTTATTAAAAGAAAACATGTTTTTGTATTTTTATGTTTTTAATGAAATAAAGTAAAAGGAAATAAAATTAAAAGTTAATAAACCTAATTCTAAATTTATTTTAGTTATTAAGAAAAAAAAAAGGTTAAAGTTGCCTAATTAAAACTAATTCAATTTATTAGTATTTATTTACAAAAATAATTAATAGTGAATAATAAAAAATATTTACATTTTTTAGTTTTTTTTTGAATTTTTATGAAAAATATTAATTATGTTAATTTTGGTGGTAATAATAATAATTAAAAAAAACAATTAATAACTAAATTAGAAAATATAAAACAAAAAGAAAAAAGAGTGAACCAAGGGGGGTGTTGGACCCTTAAGGAGGTGAATCTGGAAATTTAGGCCCATTAACCAGCCAAGCCACGTTGACTTTCTTGCTTGCCTATGCACAAGGTTGACCAGGAGCATGGTGTGCGTCATCTTTAGGCCACTGGATGGACGCTTGAGGACACTTGGCGTCTGGATGAGGAAGGTGTATGATGAACCTTCTTTTGGAACCTACACACAAGCATGTAAAGAAAAAAAATGTATAGAAATTTTGGGGGACCTGGGAAGAACTTACAGCGCGGTATGATGGATCTTAGGACGTGGCAAGGGTTGCTTTAGCTTCAGGGGATGGCAAAGAAGAGAGTCACGTTCTCCTTTTGGCCTGAAAATGCTTGCAATACTCCTTTTGATCTCACACTTTTTTTGACACTTTTTGGATTTTGCTCTGGCCGTTTTATGTAAAGTTCTAGGTTGTGAATGAGGCTTGCAAGGCTTGTATATATAGTAATGAGTGAGAATAAGTCACATTTAGGAGCCTTTAACCATTGCAATTAAGCTTTGGATTTTGTCTTAACCACCATTAAAGGCCTTTCAAAGCTTGTTCAAAATTTGAATTTTCATGCCTAAATGAGCTTAGCACGAAATTGGTAGGTTGAAAATGCTTCATGAAAGCTATTCAAACCATAAGATACCATTTAATTAATTTTTTTAGATTTACTTGAATTATTATGGATTAAAATGAATTAAATCCATAAAAATTAAATAAAAATAGAAAAATAATTATTTGGTCTTGAAATTGATCATTGGACACGTGGGTGGCATGAAAAGGCTGAATCAAGTGGAAAAAAGTGGGCCCTTTTGTCAAAAATTGAAGTTTCAAGGATAGTTGACTTTTGCCATTTCACAAAAATTTCCCAACTTCTCCAATGCATATCTTGCTCAATTTTGATCATATGAACATGTTCTTGGACATTTTGGAAAGGTCTTGAAGTCCTCTAACCAATGCCTTTGGTCCCATGTCATTTTGAGTTACCAATCTCAAGTTATGGTCTTTGACTTAAAATGCCTTTTTGTTGACTTTTGAAAATGACCTATAATGTTGAAATTGGTAACTTTTTGTGAGAGCATTTCTTGGACTTGGAATGTGAAGATGAGTTGTAGGAAATTTCCTCCCCTTCAAAATGAGCATTGGATGGGATTTTTCTGATGAACCATGAAAAAGTTATGCCTTGGTCAAGTTACAGTTGACTTTTCAGTTGTCCAAAAATAGAAACTTTTGCATCTTGATGATTTTTGAGCCATTCTTGTGGAATCATGATCAAGACTTGATCAAATGATGATTGTGGCTTCAAAATAAGATGTTGACCAAAATTTTTGACTTTTGACTGCCAAATGACCATTTTGCCCATGCAGTTGACTGTGAAGCAATTAGGGTTTTTGACTGTGCAACTTGACCTTGTGAGCCTTGAAACTTGACATGTAGGTGCTTGACAATGTATATGAGCATATGGGACTTGATTGAGCCCTTGAAAACCTCAACTTCCTTGCAGGAACCACAACCCTAATTTGACTGGCTTAGGAGGGTGTTTGAACTATACAACCCTTGAGTAGACTTGAGCATATTGAGATGATGTTTTGTCAAAACTTTGAAGAATATGGGAGGGAAAATTTTGGGGTACAACAGAAGGCCATGTTTAGATGCAAGAAATTATAGGTCATTTTTGAAGAAAAACTTAGAATTTTTCTAAGTACAAAAAGTCAGCATTTTTTTCCAACTTTGACTCATCACAACTTTCAGCTCAAGCATCCATTTGATTCCATTCTTTTCACATTGTAAAGTTTGTGATCTCATATTTCCAAGGCATCAATAATCAATTCCTAAGTTTCCATAAATCGTGGACACCATTGATTCAATGATGGTACCTTGAGACTGAAGTTTCCTCTAAAGTCAGAATTTGAAATTCATGATTTGGCCTCTAAACACAATTTGTTTTGCGCGTTTTTACTTCTAATCATGTTTAGTAATCTTCTAGATGTGATTAGCACCTTGAAACACAAGTTTTGGTTGAGTTTTGAGCAAAATAGAAGTCACACTTTTCATGTTTTCAACTTCACACGATTTCCCTCCAAACTTCACCACTTCACACGCTTAAGCACTCCATTAGCTTCCCTATAAATAGAGGGTCACACCTTATTCATTTTCCCAAGCTTAGATAGCCAGAATCACTCTGCCAAACTCTCTCTTCAACCCACTTTTCTGCAACTTCAAATTTGGTTTTATAGCTTTCCTGAACCCATTTTCTTTGTCAATTCTTCATCCTTGAACTTCACTGAAGCTAACAGAAGAAGAACCAAGCCCTAGGACTTCCTAAATCGTGCTAGCCAAGTTAAGTTTCAGAGCTCTGAATTTGAACTTCAATAGGTAGATTCCTTTATCATTCTCTCAAACTTTGGTACTGTAATGAAGCTCTCATCATTCTCATTCTAGTAGCAACATTTGTTTTCAACTGGAAGTGAGTTTTGGCAATGAATTTTCAAATCCCTTTTCAAATCTTTCCTTCTAAAACGACTGAGCTACACCTTACATAAATTTTTGGCGAGAGACGAAGCAAATGTTACCAGTCTCGAGCTTTAATTTTTCCATTTCATGAACCTGCAAATCACGTGGACTAGATGGTTGAAGACGACCTACGTCAACCAATGGGAATTTCCACGCATTTTTTTTTTCAAATCTGATTTAATAGTTGATCACATGTTTTATTCATTAAAGACCATGATATGCACAACGCGCCTGATACATTGGATTAGCTTACTTATGTGTTTTGACTCTCATCCAATGGTCTATATTTTTTTACTTTATTTTATATTTCTGATTTTTTATATTTAATTGTTTTAAACTTCAAAAAATCATAGAAAATTCATTTCTGACTCAAAAATTATGAAAAAATTCACAAAAATATTTTCAAATATTCTCTTTCTAATTTTTATTTTACCATGATTTTATTTTCAGGTTTGGTATTTTTCATGATTTTTTCTTTGTTTTGGTTTGTTTTTAATAGATTAAAAATACTTTTTGACATTTTTTAATTATGAAAAAATTCATCAAAATTATTTCTCTTATTTTTTACCTTCTGAATTTTTTTTAGAAATTTAGTTTGACTTCTCATAATTTTTATCTATTTTTCACTTATTTGAACAATTTTAATTTGTTTAAAAATACTTTTTTGATTTGAAAAATTACCAAAAATTTTGTAAAAATATTTGAGGTCATTTCAGATTTTTCTATGGTCTCTTTTAATTTTTATTTAATATTTTGAGTATAGTTTTCTATTTTCCCTTTTATTTTCATTTTAAAAACATTTTAAAAACCATTTTATTTTATTTTATTCACTAAATAAAATTTTATTTTTGTATATATTCTGACCTTTTGACTTTTGATCATGTACTTCATTAACATAATTGAATCTTGGGTGTTGAGTTTAACTCCACCAAAATGGATGAATGATTTTAATGATAGTTTGATTAAATTTTTATTTCAAACATATCCCTTCCCTCTTCATCTCATCCTCTTCTCAGTGTGTTACATGTTGTTAGAGGATAATATACATGTTATCTCTCCAAACATATGGCACATAAATTGCTATTGACTGGCCTCAAAATAGGTGCGACTTCTATATAAGTCCATTTACGATTGCTTAATATAGCCCTAAATTTTGTCTCGATTTGAGAAATGATCATTCGTGGCCCAAACCTATGTTTGCAAGCCCGAGTATGTTAATTTGAAACCTTTGATCCAATAATCTTGAGATTCATTGTTAGGAGGCTTTGGTCTTATCAATCCTTTAATGAATCTTTATAAGCTTTTGTCAAAGTGAATCACTTAAACATCATTGATCATTTATTGTTGCCTTGAGATTTTGAAAATGAAGGATATACTTGACAAAAAGCAAATGAAACTTGTTGTTGAGAGGCTTTGATTTTATGAATCCTCTAATGAGTTTCAAATGTAAGTTTCAAGATGATCATTCAACTAACCTCTAATTAATAATTCATTAACATTTGACTTTTATTTTATGCCCTTTAGTTTATGCTTTTATTTTATTTCTTTACTTTATGCACCATTTTATTTTAGAATTTACATTTCATGCTATTTTCATCTTTGATAACTTGAGCATTTACTTTTATGTCATTTTTATTTTTACTCACTTGAGCTTCTCATTTCTTTTTGAGATACCTAATAATCAAATTGAACCATAAAAAACATTAATGTTACTTGGACTATTTGGTTACTATCCTTGGCATTATGGAGTAATGGAATTCTTGGACTTAGGATTAGAGACCTTGACCTACCTTGAGACCTTGTGACTTTTATTGCAATATTGTCCAGAGTTCTTGGGGTTTACCTCAAGACATTGGGTTGTTTGTTTGCTTTGTGTATAGGTTGTTTTGATTACATGCTTTATCTGTGATCGAGAATTCATCTGTATACAGACGTTACTCTGCCCAATTTTTGTGAAGACTTATTACCTTTGAAGCTTAGTTTTCTTTAGAGGTTTAGCATCTTTGCTTGCTTAGTTTCAATCCAAAGGATAAGAATTCTACATTGACTCATTATGTCAAGTGTTGATTTCTTGTTGGTTAGACGGTTCTTTTCCCTAACTTTTACCTTATGCTTTAGGATATTCCCTTCATCTCCTCGCATCTTCATTAATTTAAAAAAATCTTCTCCCTCCTTTCAAAAGTATTATTGTTTTCTAAACTTGAACCGCTTTCATAATAAACTTGGACTTAGGTCCATGCATTTTCAAAATATTTTGTTAATCAAACTTTAATCAAACTTAATAATACCTTGACATTTTTGTGAGGAGACTAAAAGTCAACAAATCTCATTCAAACCATTTTGCCACTTTGGCTCTTTTACTTAAAACTTTTTCTCAAAAGATTAGACTCTTGTCAATCTTTGTAGTGATGTGACCTACTATACTTCTACAATATATAATGAAGTGAGATATTTTACACTTGGGTGTTGAGCGAGGCTTTGTTGATTTTAAAATCCAAGCTATATCCTCCACTTTGAGATGACGCAAATTCTGCTTTCTTATAATCATGGGTAGTAAGTATGTTCTTCCACTCAGATAAGAAGATGATGTCTTGTCTCTTAAAATTAAACAACACACTTGTGTTTTAAAGTTTTTAAAGGTGAACTACGAGTACCCTGATCCCTATTGCATGAAAGGTGGTACGTAAGCACTAAAGGCTCGCAACTGCGACGGGTGCAAAATTACAAAAAAATACTTCTTTTCCCATCCCCACAATCCATTTTTTGTATACAACTTTTATAGCCAAAATACATAAATTTTCAAAGAGGTTCCTGCGGAGTACCATAGATGTTTAGGGTTCTAATACCTTCCCTTTGCATAACCAACCCCCTAACTTAGATTCTCTCCCCCTCTTTTTGGGTTATTCGCTTTTTTCCCATTCCTTTGGAAACATTTGTACCGCTACATCCACCTATATGCTTGCTTACTTGATGTTTTTCCATCTCTTCTCATTCTTTCTTTCTTGCTTAGGGATCTACCTTTATGCATGTATACTTGATTTGTGTTTTTCCATCTCTCTTCCTTCTTGATTGCTTATTTAGGTAACCACATATGTACATGACTGTTTGTGTGTTACTTGCTTATCTAAGTGGGCATGCTTTAAGTATCTTGTCTAAGTGCTTAATTATGATGTTACATTGCTTTATCTCTTACCTAAGTGTATGATTTCTTTTTTATTCCTTTTCTCTTCTTCTTCTTCTTCTTCTTCTTCTTCTTCTCTTTTGTGAGTTTTCCATGTTACCGTAGGATCTTTAGTTCATTCTTCTCTAAGTTTGAACTAAATAGACCTTAGGTTAGGAATCTATGCATGAAAACATTATATAGATCTCCCTCTTATACAAAATTTAGGTCCAAAAGCATGACGACTTATAGGTTTGATATCCCCTTTTGTTTAATCTTTCTCTTTTGCATTCATGTTAAAGCTAAAACTTCTTTCTTTAGAAAATGTCAAAACACTTAACAATAATGATGAGAACCATGTTCCACGAGCCTTAAGTTATTGGGAAGAGCATGAGGGGGTTCATTCTCGAACCTTTGATCTATTAGCTTCAAGGCTATGTTTATAGCATCAAAGCCCCATGGTTGAAAGACTCTTTCAATTTCATTTAGGACAAATTTTCCTCAAGGTTGGTTTTGACATTCACCAAAGAGTTAGGTTCATATGTTTATTTCCATGTCTTCTTCAACAAGCTTCATTAAGTATTAAGCTCCATCGTTTGAGTGTGCTTCAAGAAAATATAATTTCAAGACCTATTATGATTCATAATGCTTTGTTTTGTCAAGAAATCTCAAAATACTCAAAGGTTAGTTCCACAAGTTTGACCTAATTGAGAAAATGATTGATTTAGTGATCCCAAGTGCACAACTCTCTCAATTTTCAACATTTTGAGTTGGTTCCTTTTTCTATGGATTCTTATTGTCATCAACAACAACATCTCTTCACATGACAAGATCCAGTTGTGCAAGAAAAATCATCAAAAGTTGAAAGGGGTTTCTAGTCATTTTTGGCACTCTCTGAGCTAGGGTTTGTTGACTTCAAAGGACCATATCTTACTCATTTTTTGAGATTTTTAAGTGACTACAAAGCCATGATTCTATTTAAAGGGTCCTTAACAATCTCTCTTCAGAAAACTAAGGCTAATTTTTAATGGAAGACCATTAATGATTGAGAAAAAAATACAAGTCTCCTTGAAAGGCCTTTGAATTTTAGGGTTTGACTTCAAATGATCGTAATTTGGTCAATTTCTATCTCCTTGAGCTCACTATTTTTCCACAATGATCTTAAGGATGTGAAATTTAACCATCTTCTTTTTGTTAAGCTTGAAAATGGATGGAAGACACCTTGATAGTTCAAAACTTTACAGGTCATTTCATGGATTTTCACCAACTTCACAAGGTCATAACTTTCTCAATTCTTGGATTTTTTAAGTGGTTCGAATCTCAAAATGTCACTTAAGAGATCCACTTAATGCCATCTTCTTTGGTAAAAAGTGAATTTTGACTGGAAGGGCATGTTTGGATGCAAAACATTACAAGTCCCTTTTAATGCCAAACTTAGAAATTTTTCTAAGTGTGGAAAATCCGTGTGCTTTTGCTGATTTCAAAGAGACACAATTTTTGATCCAAGACACCAAATTCAACCATTCTTTTCAAATTGTAAAGTTTGACATGAGATCTCTCCAGTACTTCAAAAATCACATCATATAGTGCCTTACATTGTTGGCGCCATGGTTGTGAAGTTGTCTTCCTGAAACTGGTTATGGGTTTAAAGTCAGATTTAGTTTTGATTCGTTTGGCCTCTAAACACAAAATTCTTGCGTATTTTTGCTTCTAATCATGTTTAGCAACCTTCTAGAAGTAATTACTAACTTGAAATGCAAGTTTTGGATGAGTTTTGATGCCAAATAAGTCACACATTGCTCATTATTCCGATTCACACAAATTCACTCATTTATCCTCTCACTCACACGCTTGAGCATTACTTCATCCTCTCCTATAAATAAGAGACACCTTCCACCCATTTCCACAAGCTTTTGATAGCCAATTGACCTCTGCTAAGATCTCATTTGAACTCTTAACCTTGCATTCGTTTTTCTGTTTCCACCCTTCAAATCACCAAAAACTCCTTTTAGTTAGCTTCATTGAACTTCTTTGAAGCTAACCATACTCTTACCTTCAAGAATCGTGACTTGAATCAAGCTCCATAAGTCCAGTTTCAGAGCTTCATCCTTGAGTTCGAACAAGTAGTTTTCTCCACCAATTCATCTCAATTATGTTTCTAGAATGTAGCATTTGGTTCTCTGATGCTCACGGTATCCTTTGTCTTCAACTGTAACTGAGTTTGATACGCTTGTTTTCAAATCCCTTTTCAAAAAATCTCCCCTGGTTTTTTCCTAATCGACTAAGCTATGGCAAAAATAAATTTGGCGCGAGGGTACCATTGGAATCATCTTGAAGAGACGAAGTGAATAATACCTGCCTCGAGCTCCAATTTTTCCATTTCATGAAACTGCAAATCATGCGGACGGAGGTTGAAGGTGACCTACGTGTCTGTCTTCAACCAATGAAAATTGCCACACATTTTTTTCAAATCAATTTAATAATTGATCACATGTGTTTTTTCATGAAGACCATGATATGCACAGTGCGCCTGATCTGTTGGATTAGCTTACTAATGCGTTTTAACAATGATCACATGATTCCAATTTTTTTTAGTTTATTTTTTATTTTTGATTTTGTATTTTAATTTTTTAAACTTCAAAAATTCATCAAAAAATCATTTTTGACTCAAACATTATGAAACAATTCACAAAAATATTTTCAAATATTATCTTTCTGATTCTAAATTTTTCATAATTTTATTTCATGATTTGATATTTTTTATATTTTTTTCTCTTATTTTGATTTGTTTTAATTGATTAAAAATTCTTTTTGGTGATTGTTAATTCTGGAAATATTATGGAAGTATCCAATGATATCTTGAAAAATATTGGTGACCTCATTTTATTTTTATTTTTTATTACTATTTTTTTACAATTTTTGGTTTATTTTGAATGTTTCTTTAAATTTTAAAAAAATAGTTCCTGAATTTAAAAAATTCCAAAAAAATTTTCAATACTTATTAACTCATGTTTGACTTCCGACAATTTTTTTTTGGATTTTTATATGGTGTTTTAATATACTTTGTGTATTTTACCGATTATTTCCCTTTTATTAACAATTTAAATATTGTTTTATTAAATATTATTTTATTGTTTATTTGGTCCTGACTTGGGTGTTATTTTAAGAAAAATTCCTCAACCTCATTGGATCTTGGGTGTTAATAGATTGAAAAACTAAATCCACCAAAATGGATGAATGATGTTGATGATATTCGAAACCCTAATTTCATCTAATACATCCCCTCTCTCATCATCTTATCCCTTTCATACTTGTGATACATGTTATTGGAGAATGATCTACATATCATCTCTCTAACATGTGGTACATAGATTGTTATTGACCAGCCTCAAAATAGGTGTGATTTCTAGATAAGTCCACTTACAATTTCATAACATGACGCTAAATTTGTCCCGATTCGAGAAATGACATTCGTGGCCCAAACCTATTTTTGCAAGCCCAAGTATGTTTAATTTGAAACCTTTGATCCAACAACCTTAAGGTTCATTGTTAGAAGGCTTTGATCTTATCAATCCTCTAATGAACCTTCATAACTTTGGTCTAAGCGAATCATTTAAACATCGTTGATCATATGTTATTGCTTCGAGAACTTGAAATGAATGATATACTTGACTAAAAACATATGAGACTTGTTGTTAGGAAGCTTTGATCTTATCAATCTTCTATTGAGTTTTCAAATGCAAGTTTCAAGATGGTCATTCAACTAACCTTTAACTTCTAATTCACTAACAATTGACTTTTAATTTGTGTTTTTTTTACTTTATTCCCCTTTAATTTATGGTTTTACTTTTACACACCATTTATTTTAGCATTTACATTCCATGTTATTTTATCTTTGCTCACTTGAGCACTCATCTTTATGTCATTTTGATTGTTGCTCACTTGAGCTTTTCTTTTCTTTTATGAATACACTTGATAATCAACTTTAACAATAAAATTTTTAAGGTTACATTGGACTATTTGGTTACTATCCTTGGCATTATGGAGATTGTGGACCTCTCAGACTTAGGATTAGAAGCCCTGATTACCCTTGGGACCTTTTGATTCTGCTGTTATTTTGTCTGGAGTTCTTGGGGTTTACCCTGAGACATTGGGTTGATTTTCTTTGTGTGCAAGTTATTATGATTATATGCTTTGTCTATGATTGAGAATTCCTCTATATACAGCCGTTACTCTACCCAATTTTTGTTAAGACTTTATGCATCTGAAGCTTGGTATTTGTAAGAGATTTAGTATCTTTGCTTTCTTGGTTTCAATCGAAAGAACGAGAATTCTACATTGACTCTTTATGTCAAGTGTTGGCTTCTTGTTGGTTAGACGCTTCTTTTCCCTAGCTTTTACCTCATGATTTAGGATAGTCCCTTCATCTCCTCCCATCTTCTTTAATTTCAAAAATCTTCTCCCTCCTTTTCAAAACTCTTGTTGTTTTCAAACTTGAATCGCTTTCATAATAAACTTGGACTTAGGTCCATGCATTTTCAAAAATATTTACTTAATCAAACTTTAACAAACTTAATCATACTTTGACTTTTTTGTGAGAAGACTAAAAGTCGATCAACCTCATTCAAACCATTTTGCTACTTTGGCTTTTTACTTTAAATTTTCTCAAAATATTAGACTCTTGTCAACCCTTGTAGTGATGAGAGCTACTATACTTCTATGATATGTAGAGAAGTGAGATATTTTCCACTTGGGTGTCAAGTGAGGCTTTGATGATTTTAAAATCCAAGCTATATCCTCCACTTTGAGATGACGCAAATTCTCCTTTCTCATAATTGTGGGTAGTAAGTATGTTTTCCACTCGGATATGACGATGATGTCTTATCTCTAAAAATTAACCAACACATTTATTTTAAAATTTTAAAGGTGAACTACGAGTACCCTGATCCCCTATTGTACGGAAGGTGGTACTTAGGCACTAAAGGTTTGCAATCGCGACGGCTGCAAAAATTGTAAAAAAATACTTCTTTTCTCATCTCCACCATCTATTATTGTATACAACACTTATAGCCAAAATACACAAATTTTCAAAGAGGTTCCTGCAGAGTACCATATATGTTTAGGGTGCTAATACCTTCCCATTTTATAACAAATCCCCGTACCTAGATTCTCTCCCCCTCTTTTTGGGTTATTCGCTTTTTTCCCATTCCTCTAGAAACAATAAAGCGTGGTGGTGATTTTTATTTGATCTGTGCAAGTCACGTCAATCCAATGGCTTAGTATAAACATTTCTACCGCTGTAGAAAAAATGGCGGCTTCCCTTGGGAAAATTGACCAAATGTTTGTCCATCTCTAAGTGGGTTGAGCCTATCTTTGTTTATATTGTGTATGTACTATTATTTGTTGTATATTATGTGTTTTGTATATGTTTGTCTGGATTTTCCTAGTTTTCAGGGTGCTTGGTGATTTCTTATAAGTCCTCTACCCGAACTTGGGTAAACTTAAGATAAGAAGGGCGGTATAGTCATGTTAACTTTGAGGGAGTAATCCCAAAAAAGGAGAAATGAGATCCCCCACTTAGTGGAGGCCCCTTTGAATGTAGTATCGTTTACTGAGTAATACGTACTGCTTTCGAACCGGGAGCCTGCTGAAGCTAAGAACCATAGAATCCCTAACCTATCTTGGCCTTTTAGGAGTAGTTCAGAAACTATGACGGAGTAATCCGTAAATGGTTGTCACGTGATGCTACACTAAAATGAGTTTTTCCTGAGAATATTACTAATTACCGAGTTAATCGGGACAATGGTAATATCCAAAGGAAGGATGTAGACTTTGGGACCCTTTTAGAACCTTCTTCGATAGTTGATAAACCATTAGTCCTTACCTTCTGGGTAGTACCTTTGACTTCATGTTCATGACGTTGAACCTATGAACCCCCTCATGTTTGTGATCTTGTATGTGATTGTTGTGTCATGCATTCATATACCCATGAGAAATATTTAAAACAATTGTTTCAATGGACTTTGAGTTGACTTTTTGCAAACATCTCAGGTACTTTCTGACCATGGATTCTAGAAAAAGAAAAACTCGGAAGTATAGTTTCAAGGAATCTAAGATAAAGGAATTGATGAGTTTGATTCCCGAGATTGAGAGCTCTACAGATTTTTGGAAGAAGTATGGATCCATCGTGTCTCTTATGAAGCTCAAGATGAAGGATGGTATTCTTGCTACATTGGTCCAGTTTTATGATTCGTTGTGTCAGTGTTTTACTTTCCCTAATTACAACTGATGCCCATATTGGAGGAGTATTCTACTTACTTGGTTTACCTATTATTGATCGTGTTCCTTTCACCAGCTTAGAGAGAAAGCCAAAGTCTCATGAGATTTCTGCCATGACTCATTTGGGGAAGTATGAGGTTGAGGCTAACAAGACTACCAAAGGAGGAATCAGAGGTTTACCCGCTCCATTTTTATTGGAGAAAGCTTACTACTTTTTTAGGATGAAGAGTACAATTGCTTTTGAGGATATCTTTGCTTTGCTTGCCTATGGGTTATTCTTATTTCCTAACATCGACAAATTTGTGGATATCAACGCCATTAGGATCTTTTTGATTCAGAATCCAGTCCTTACACTATTAGGAGATACTTATTATTCCATCCATCTTCGGTATTTTTATCATGGAGGGATGATCATTTGTTACATGTTTCAGCAGTATAGCAGCCATCAAAAAGTAAGTTACAAATTTACCGGGTGATATAGGTTATATCGTATCGTGTTCACATAGATTGGTTATTAATTTTCCGTTCAACAAATTTCTTGTTAATGAGTTTGTGGATAAATGGGTTGAAAAGAAAATGTTCTCAACAGAAAGTAAATGATAAAAAGGAATAAGTTGTCAAGCATGCATATATACTACTTCTCACAGACTTAAACCTATCAACCTGTTATACTAAACTTATTATATTCATCATTGTCAACACGTGCCACCCACAACCTAAGTCATTTCTAACCCAAATTGAGAATTCGATTGTATCACCTCGGTAGCGATCTCTCAACCACCTCAATAACACAGAAGTCAACTGTACTCTCTTGCGTCGACAATCTCTCAGAGCGACACAAACAACACAAAGGAATTAATCATAGACACCCTAAGTGAATAACAACGCTAAATCTATCTCTAGAATTCAAAAACTTTTAGATCATCATCCTAGATAAGAATCTAAGCAGTATATGTCTATAACAACTCAAATCCCTAGCACAAATAAAAAATCTAGGACAAGAATCCACACAGATTCGTAAAGCAAGTTTTATATAACGCCAAGGGCGACAAATATACATCAGTTCAAAAAAAGTATACATGCAAACCCAACCAATAGAGAATACACAAAGAAAAAGAGAAATAAACCGTAAATCTACCAGTTTGTCAGTGCCGATTAAAGAGTAATCCACCGTGGATCATTTGTATGCAAGTTTCATAGTTTTTATCTAAGCTAATCCTAACAAAATTAAAGGTTGATGGAGTTGGGAGCAAAAACTTCCCCAAAACCATTACCTAAAAAAATGAATGAAATGAAGTTATAAAACAAATCTCAGCAGACCGCGCTAAGCGGGCCTGGCGCGCTAAGCGCGACTTCCTTATTTTACACATCAAACCGACCTAAACCGCGTTAAGCGCGCTATCCACGCTAAGCGGGCTTCAAAACATTGGTTCTACCAAATTTTCCAAACGCAAGTAGTGTGCTACAAAATGTACTGAGCACACTCATGCTTAGCGGCCTCTGCGTGCTATGCAGGGTCTCCTGGACGACATGTTCTAAAATTGATCTTTTATTCCGAAAATGTGCGTCCGGAGTCGTGCCTCTGACACCTTATTCCTCGATGCTCCAAAATGCAACAAATACCTACAAAATGAATGGAAAAACATCAAACAATACACTATGTAAACAAAACACAGATAAACACAAACTAAACGTATGTACACAAAAGTAGGGTTTATTCAATGATAATAACAACAAAAAGTAGATAAGTGCAACAAAAAGTATATACAAAAATAGCTATAAGTTACACTTATCAAACTCTCCTCAACTTGAACTTGTTTTTCTTTAAACAAAGCCAAACAACTCAAAGAACCAAAAGTAATCAACCAAAATATTATGAATCAACAATTTTTGAAAACGGAAAATAAATGCAATGGTTCAAATGAAAAACGGTGCACACGAAGAAACATATTTACCACTAGACTACGATGATAACATAAACACGAAACGAATGCTAAATACAAAGAACATGCCAAACATTATAAAATAATACTAGTTCACAAATGAATCACAACTAGCAAAAACAATCATCGGTAGATGAAAAACACACAAAAATGGGGTATTTTCACTCATCCAACAATCTTGCAAATAATAGACTAAATTATGCATTCATCCAAAAATTCATACTGAACATACAAAGGCAAGAATCTCAAGGGCTTTTAAAGGTTGTAATGTGGCTTGGTTAACAAACAAGGGATAAGTCCTAAAGATAATCGAAACAAAAACTTGCCTAAATGTAAGGGAGTGATCAAGTCACAAAGTCTCAAGCAATATAATTTCAATCAAACTTCTTCTTCATTCCAAATTTCAAACCAACTTACATCACTTATTAACACAACATTATTTCAAGCTCTTTTTGTTTTTGTTTTTCAAAGCTTTTTTCAATTTTTTATTTCTTTTTCTTTTCATTTTTTTTCCATTTATTTATTTTCTTTCTTTTCTTTTTATTTTCAACCTCATAGAAATCAACCAATAAATACAT
This sequence comes from Vicia faba, assembly GCA_948472305.1. Lineage (NCBI taxonomy): Eukaryota > Viridiplantae > Streptophyta > Magnoliopsida > Fabales > Fabaceae > Vicia > Vicia faba. The sequence continues at coordinate 1,039,175,402 of OX451740.1, read as the reverse complement.
AATTTTTCTCCCCAACTTGAAGTATCCTAACATACATACAACAAACGTTACAAAAACGAAACAATTCACAACAATACATGAAAACAAAGAAAAACACATATATGCACAAATATGGAAAGTAAACACAAAACATGTACAAGTAAAAATAGACAAGTTTATGTACACATTCTATACAACATATACATTAATTAAAAAACTCAAAAACAAAAGAATTATCGCAATGAAAAAATAATAGAACCAATCCCCAATAATGGCACCATTTTGTTTTAGCGGTATAACGGCAAGAAAAAAGTAAGTTATTAATTTACCAGGTGATATAGGTTATATCGTATCGTGTCCACAGAGATTGATTATTGATTTTCCGTTCAACAAATTTCTTGTTAATGAGTTTGGGGATAAATGGGTTGAAAAGAAAATGTTATCAACAGAAAATAAATGTATAAAAAGGAAAAAGGAATAACTTATCAAGCATGCATATATACTACTCACAGACTTAAACCTATTGACATGTTATACTAAACCTATGATATTCATCATTGTCAACACGTGTCACTCACAACCTAAATCATTTCTAACCCAAATTGAGAATTCGACTGTATCACCTCAATAGCGATATCTCAACCACCTTAGCAACACAAAAGTCAATTGTGCTCGCTTGCATCGACGATCTCTCAAAGCGACACAAACAACATAGAGGCATTAATCACAGACTCCCTAAGTGAATAACAACGCTAAATATATCTCTAGAATTCAGAGACTATTAGATAATTATCCTAGATAAGAATCTAAGAAATATATGTCTATAATAACTTAAATCCCTAACGTAGAGCAAAAATCTAGGACATCAATCCACAAAGATTCGTAAATCATGTTTTATATAACGCCAAGGGAGACAAATATACATCAGTTCAAAGAAAATATACATACAAACCCAACCAATAGAGAATACACAGAAAAAGAGAAATGAACCGCAAATATACTAGTTTGTCAGCACCGAACAAAGAGCAATCCACCCTGGACCATCCGTATGCAAGTTATATAGTTATTATCTAAGCTAATCCTAACAAAATTAAAGGTTGATGGAGTTGGGAGAAAAAACTTCCCCAAAACCATTACCTAAAAAATGAATGAAATGAAGTTATAAAACAAATATCAGCAAACCATGCTAAGCGGGCCTGGCGCGCTAAGCACAACTTCCTTATTTTACACATTAAAATGACCTAAACCACGCTAAGCATGCTATTCGTGCTAAGCGGGCTTCAAAACATTGGTTCTGCCAAATTATCCAAACGCAAGAAGCGCGCAACAAAATGCATTGAGCGCACTCGCGGTTAGCAGCCTCTACGTGCTAAGAGGGCTCTCCTGGATAAAATGTCCCAAAACTGATCTTTTATTCTGAAAACATGCATCTGGAGCCGTGGCTTCGACACCTTTTTCCTTAATGCTCCAAAGTTCAACAAATACCTATAAAATGAATGGGAAAGCATCAAACGATACACTATGTACACAAAACACAAACTAAATGTATTTACACAAAAGTCGAGTTTATTCAACGATATTAACAATAAAAAGTCGATAAGTGAAACAAAAAGTATATTCAAAAATAGCTATAATTTGCACTTATCATTGCACACCGTTTTTATATCAGTGGTTTATTTCTCACTTACCTCGGTATGTTTCTTTCTGGGATATCAAGAAGGAACCTCGTTGGGTCCCGAAGATTATGGATCTCACTCATGTCGATATTGTTTGGTATCATCTGGCTTATTATGATGTGGAGATTATTTATAGTTGTAGTTGTAACACCCTTCTAAACCCAACGAAAAATTCATAATTATTTAAAATAATATCAGAGTAATACAACAAAAGGGCGTTAGATTTTATTCGTGAAATAATCATACGTGCTAGTCTCACTCTGTAACACGGGTTATCAAAATTATTCATGACATATGCATTATCAATGTTTCATATACTTGCATTGGAATCATAGTTCAGACAAGTTTCCTTAAAAACACTTCATAGTGCCCCATGATTCATGGTTCATAATTCCACACAATTTAAACTCCATGGAAATAATTTAAATGTCATAACAAAACAAGAAATAAATAGTTTTCAAAACAAAGAGTTCCCCTCCCCAATGTTACATATCAAAGAAAGACCTTCTAGACTCAACGGAAAGAAATCACACTCCAAAGCTATTCTTCTAAGCCTTTAGGGACTACTCTGGATTACCTTCACGTTACCCACGTAGAGGCAACATTCAAGCAGAAAGGGTGAGCTTGTCACAATAATTATGTAAGATGTAAGTAATAGACATAGAAGAATAAGCCTAAAGTGTCTCAACATGACCTCAGCATTATTATATTCCAAGTACATCAACAATCATACAGATTCAGCAATTCAATACAATATCATCAATTCAACAACCATGCAATGCCACATAAGATGTAGTGCAAGGACATAGACTCATGCATGTGGTACCGATTATTCTTGATGGACACTAGAACATCACCCTCCAAAGACCCCAATCATAGGATCAATCCGCACTTGGAACCGAAGCAAATCATGGACATCCTAAATCCACATAATGGTATTGAGACCAAATCATTGGACCAACGTCCTAAATCATCAAACGGACCAAAGCTGTCCCATGAATGCATGATGCACAATAATAAATATAAACAACCACAACCAGTCATACACATCATCATTCATGTATTAATCAACATCATACATAAACATAATCATGTATACTCATATAATCATCGTGTATACTCATGAAATCAAGACATCATCACATAATCCTAATAATAACATATCACCATAGTTAAACAAATCGTCATTGCAATTAAACGCGGGGAGTCTATTCTTACTCTAACTTAGTTCTCATAAAAATAATCCTAATCCTTCGTTTTATCTCACCTAATTATAGTATACTATGTTATCTACACACAACTTCAAACGACACTTCATTCTGAGCTCTAGAAGTAAAGTTATGCTCATTTCTAGATTTTAATCCAACATTCCAGATCTGCCTCCCATTGCTCGGCGAAACCCATCCATCACCCGGAGACACATAACAGAAACTAAATCCCCATTTTCCTTCCTTGGCTCGCACCACCTTCGCCTGGAGAAACACCATCGCCAGGTGACACAGAACCCGTCGCCCAGTGATCCTCTGCGAACAGGGTTTTCTTGTTTTGCGATTCTACACATTTTCATACCACTTTTTCCTGCGACTTCAGTATGCTATAGGCCCTAAAACACCATCCAATCATGGGGAACCATCATCTAATAGCAATTTGATAAAATACCTCAATTATACAACCATTACGGGTCATCTATCATCACAATTCCAACAAATCTTGACACAACAACATCAATTCACCATTGTCAATACTAAGGGAAAAATCCTAGAACTATCTACCACTTAGATCAAACATAACAATTAGATAAAAACCCCTTACCTTATTATTTCGAGTGATTGATTCTATTCTTCTTGCCTCTTATAGTGATTCTCCAACCCTCTGTGCTCTAGCCTCTTCTCTTGCTCTTCTCCAAATATTTTGATCGCACAGAATGAACCGTATCACTCTCTATATTTATATGTTATCACAAAGACCCCTAACTTCTTACTCAATTGCCCTCACTTAGTCACCCTCTATTTACCATCACGTCCTCACTCTTCCTACTAATTACCAACATACCACTCTAACTAAAATAACTCTATTTAAATAATTATTCCTATTCTTCTATTCTAGATAATAACCCAAATAGTTACCAAATAACCATCTAATTATTCCAATGCATCTAATCCCTTCATTCATATCACATGTTCCACATCATAAGCAATCATATGCCAACACATCACACATATAATCCTATAAAACATCAATTATTTGTAAGCACTCCTAATAATTCATTAAATAAATAACTTCTAAAAGTTAGGGTGTTACAGTGGTAGTTTCCCCAATGTGCCTCTTCTTGGTACAAAGGGAGGAATTAACTATAATCATGTTCTCGCGCGTCGTCAACTTGGATATCCGGTGAGAGACAATCCAAATAGTATTCATCTGAGTAGTTTCTCAAAGAAGGAGAGGATCATAAGAAAGATAAGGAAGATATTGCAAAGGCTTGGCGCCATATTCATAGGAAGAGTAGAAAAGATTTGGGACCAAAAGGAGATGTTTCCTTGGAGCCTCATCTCCATTGGTTACTGTGATATGGTGGGAGAACTGACTTGGTTATTTTGCGTTTTATCGCAAATGTTGCAGATAGCAAGAGTCGCCACCAACTTTTCTTTTATCCAAATAAAGGAACGGGTGAAAAGAATAGGAAAGACCTTTTGAGAATTTTCTTGAGTTCGGGGGGTAGGTTATGAAAAGGGAAGGTGTTAGAACCCTTTTCATCTGTAGTTATCTATGGGCTCTTAATTGTTTGATCACTTTAAAATGCTGTGTTTGTGTAAGTTTGAAAAATATTTTGAAAACGCCTAAGTTTGGCAAACTTTGCAATGATTCTCGCATCATTGAGAATGTATACAAAGTGTTTGGTTTTGAAAATATTTTTTGAAAAGGAATGTTCGAAAGATGTTTTGAAAATTCCAATGTAGGGCAATTTTGTAATGATTCTCATATCGTTGAGAATGTATACAAAATGTTTGTTTTTCCAAATGTTTTGAAAGTGTGAAGTGTGGAAATGATTTTGTTTGTGAGCAAGCAATTACGAGAAATCTACCTACTCAAAAATTCTTTGTTCTTTTCCTCCTCCTTTAGATAGTGCTATTTTACCATTGGTTGGTAAGGAGCCATATCATTGGATGTGAGGCACAGACGTGGGTCATCGTATAATCATAGAACTCAACTTCTAAGATATTTTAGCTATTGTCGTAAGGGACTAAGATCATTTACCGAAGGCAACATTTTGAAGAATGGAAAAACACAAGAAATGGGGGTTTGAATTGGAGTTTTTTAAACTTAAATAAAATAAAACGTTGGTTATCCTGGTTCGTTTGAACTCAAACTACTTCAGTCCATCCGCCAAGGTGATTTTGCCTCTCTCAACGAGGTATTAATCCACTAATATAACTTGATTACACAGCTACTATGACAACCGTTAAAGTCTTCTTGAGTTTAAACCACAATCCGGTTTTCTCAAGGAAATACACTAAAAAATATTTAAGAGACTGTACAAAAATGTTTTCTAATAAAATAGTATCACAAGTGATGTTTTACACAATTTAGATTTAGGACGTTTGAAGATGATGAAGATTACTACTTTGTTGTGCGTGAAAATCGTGAATAAATTCTCCTTTAAAATTTGTTTAAATAGGAGAAGCATGTAGGAGCTTTTGGAATGTTGATCAATGATAATTAAAGAGCTTTATAAAAATAGAGACCCTTGTTCCCTTCCAGCCGTTACTTTTGAAATGGAAATAATTGAATTGTAACACTTCAGAACATGCTTGCTTCAGAAGATGAAAGTTACCGTTGCTTCTTTCCATAACTTTATGGATCAAAAACACAGAGTCCTGTCTGCAGAATTAGAACTTCTTTAAGAGATGTAAAGAATCAGAGTTAACAACTATTTAACTCATCTTCTGTGCTTCTTCCATCAGAACTTCTCTGTAAAACAAAATATAAATTTAAAGAGCATATTTTTTCTTTGAGGGATTATTATCATCAAAACTTTTACAAGGGTTGTAGAATCAAACTATGTTCTAACAATCTCCCCCTTTTTGATGATGACAAAAACTTGGATATTTCAATAGACACATAAAGAACATAAAGCATTTAAGGTCTCCCTCTGAGTTGAATACTCAGATAGAGAAGAAATACTTCCTTGAAGTTTATTCTGATCAGAGTATTTGATGCGTCCACTTCTGTCCTCGACAGAGTTTGTTCCTGATTTGGTTGATCAAAGTATTGGATGCATCCACTTCTATCCTCAACAGGGTTTGTTCATGTTTTGCTTTCAGAAAAAAAAAAGAAGTTATGGTATTTAAAATGTTTGAGACTGCATCTCGATACTGTTATATTAGAAATATCTTACGTTCTCCCCCTTTTTGTCAAGAATCAAAAAGCAATAAAAACACTATAAGAAAGAAAAGAGTATTTGTATTCAAAAGGTTGCAAGAAACACATTCAGAAGGAAACAAATAAAATGAACATAGTACAAAGAACAAATTTCAAAACTAAGATTAAGTGAAGGAAGTTGTGTGAACATGGCTTCCAACAAATTCTTAATCTGATTGATTGACTCTTCTTGTTTTCCCAGCATCCCTTTGATTTCCTTGCATCTATCATCCTGCTTGTCTAGTCTTTCCTTGAACACTCCATTCTCTTTCCTCAACTCCTCCAGAGTTTGTAGAACTAGAGATGAGGAGGGTATATCAACAGAAGGTACCACCTTTTCAAAGTAAGCTTCTACTGAATCTGACTCAGTAGCTTCTGTAATAACCTAAATTTGTCCTACCCCTTTTACTTTTATCGGGCTTATGCATTTCGCACTTTTCTCATTCCCATTAGGTCATATAACACATCATTCATTCATTAATTAATAAAACGTGGAATATGATCAAGGATGTTGAAAAATTAGGGTTGTTGTATGGTTTTATGGTTCTCGTCTTCATTCAATCTTGAATCAACTGGTTTTATCATCAATCAGGATTTGTGGAGCTAGGGTTTGTGTTCATGATCATTGAGGGGTTTTTACCCTAAAGCAACAAAGTTCACGAAGCGTCTTCGTCCAGATTTCTCAAGCGCATCAAGTGTTTGGGGTTTCATCAAGGCTTCATCGGAGGTTGTTTTAAAAGAAGGTTTTCTCATCAGCATATTAAATCGCCTCTTCATTAGTGAGCGTTTAAGGCAAGGAGATTAGGGTTTCAGTTTGTTGCTCAAGTTTGTTGGTTCATCAATTGGAGAACTGTACTTAAGGGCTTCATTTCTTATACTTCAAGACGTATTTGTCTTCATGGAAGTGTGTTGAGGCAATCATTTGAAAAGACTTTGTCAAGTCAATATATTTTGTGGATTGAATTGCAAGAATGAAACATAACATAAGAGGTGAAGTTATGGATTGATTTTGATCAAGACAATTTTGTTCTCTTTGTTGTTATATGTTGCTTAGAAATACAAGTTAAATGGGATTAGTAAAGGCAAATTGACTTGTCCGTTAAGAAATGAAAGGAAATTCATTCATTCGAGTGATTCCGGGAACTCAATCTATGCAAGGGGATAAGTTTGGATCTGATTCATGATTAAATTTGGAAATGATATCAATGTTAATTTCGTAGGATTTAAGTAACAAAGGAAATGACCATCATTTCTCTCAAGGAAAAGTTCATCATCAAGAATTCGTGCCCATTATACATTTCATTCAAAAGAAAGACTAAATATTCAAGAGGTTTCTATTACAAGTTACCATTTCCAAAGTCTATTACAAGATGTATCCAAAATACATTCTAAGGGCTATTACAAATAGTGATGTAAATGTAATGTTTTAAGAACATGTGGAGGTTGTCTCCATGCTTGCAATTATCTTTGCTCCAAGCTTCCACGTTTCCAAGAGGCACCGCTATTGTCGTTGGAACCAAGCTGCACCGTATTTTCAAGCCCTGCATATTGATCACAATAAAACCAAAAATCCAGTCAGCATTCAGGCGGCTCTGCAATTTACAATTGAAGCTTCGAATGAGATAACCAAAACTTGCATAAACCTGTTCAAGTAAAATCCAGCGCACCAAATGAAAACCTATCCCTAACTTCCTTTTTCTAACCCCAGCCAATCTCTAAACTGAAATTACAAACACATCCTGCATTTAAAAGAACAAATCCAGTTGAAATTTCCAGCAGAAAAGAGATTCAGAACAGGTGATCCAAAACCAAATCAGCCCTAGCATTTTGAAACAAACAGAAAAAAAACAAGTTAACCGCAACACAAAATGGGCCAACTCATAAAACCCAAAGTAAACAATTACCTAACAATCCATCAAATAGTCTCAAAACCAAGAAAAACCTGCAACCCTGCATACACCATAAACTCAGTCCAAAGGCCACAACCCTGCATACACCATAAAATCAGTCCAAAGGCCAAAACTTCTAAACCCATAACCAATTTCCCAAACAGAATTTCCTAATGGCCAACATGTAAAAAAGAGCCAGCCCATCTATAACTGACTGCAACCCTCTAATTAACCTTTTTCTCCATAGCAAAAAGCCGCATAACAGGAAAAGACGACCTTGCATAACAGAATTTCTTAACTGCCTCTAACAGCCACAAACATTTTCAGTCATAAGCATAACCTATATCCAAATAAACCACAACCCTGTACATAAAAAAACTTATAACAAAAATAACTAACAGAAAACCAAACAGAATTTTAACCAAATTCTAACTTCCTAACAACCTCCTAACCGATTCTAATCAGCCCTCCATAACCGCCAAACATAATCCTAACAGAATTCTAGCAGATCCCGAAACCTGTAACCAATAAAAACCCCTAACTACTCTAACTGTCAAAACTAACCTACAAAATTCCCTAACAGAATCTTCTAACTCTAACCAAAACTTCACAAAAACAACATACTTTTTCTCACCCTTCTAACTGCCAGCTAACCTCTGAATAACCTCTAACTAACATCTCAACAAACTAACAAAAAACCTATAACAGAAAAGGAGGAAATTTACATAATGACAGAGAGGATTCAAAACAATTTTTCAACAAAAAGATTCACGGAAAGAGGGACTCGGCTTTTCAGCTGGGGCTTGATCTCCATTCTCTCTTGGCTTCCTTCACCATCTCTTCACTCTTCACTCTCAGGATAACCACAATGAAACTTAAAAAAAATCTGTAACAAACTTCTGATCTTCATCTCCATTCTAATTGCAGCCCCTTCATCTACGTTATCATCTTCTTCAATCTTCAAAAAACCTCTTCTCTACAACTGATTCTTTCAACTGGCCTCAAGATCTGGACCTCATCAGCAACATCAACGTAACCATATTCAATCTTCATTGTTTCTGCAACAGCATACGCATCACTGTAACACGTCAATTATCTCCAACTTCTTCGTATCTGCAATAACGCAAACGACTCAGCGACATCATCAAGGCTCCACCAACAAGAATCAATGCTACATCAAGAGTCTGCAACCGCGAGTGGATTCAATAATCATCATCGTTTTTCTTTCGATCAACATCTCTGCAACTACAATCATTAACCTTAATTTCTTCAACAGCACCATCCTCACCACCGTTATTCTTCACCTGCAAGAAGAACAACGCATCAAGAAAGAATTCTTAAGAACAAAATAGAATACGGAATTCAAGCGCAACGAAGTCACTAACTCTGTTATCATGGACGAGTGAGATGAACAAGGTTAAAAGTGTTGAGAACATGCTCTATGACAATGTAGTATTGATTTTCGTCGGAGAAGATGAAGGAGCCAAACACGGTCCTCAGTTCAATAGAGTTTCCCGAAGAAGAGATGAGTCTGTTGAGAAGAGAAGAATCAAGACGAACGGTGACAGAGCCGAGTTGATGTAAGAATAGGACAAGCGATTATGGACAGAGAAGTTTGAGTTGGATCAGAAAAAGAAGCGTGGTGCCATTTTTCTCACATGAGCAAAGAGATGATCGTGTTGGTTGAAGAAGGTGATGCGGCACAATTCTGACCGTAAATCTCTCCTTTACCCTAATTTTTCCTATTTTATTTCTATTACTCTACAACATGATTATTGACAATTGGATCCATGATGGACCGAGTCATTGACTCTCTTCTTGGCCCAAGGTGTATTTTTGAGAGCATGAGGATTGTACAAAAAAACTTATTGGACTCATTCTCATTGGGCTCAACACTAACTCACTTGCTTGCAATACACCACCTGGATTACAACTTTACCCCTTTTGAAATTTCTTTTCCTATGCTAGTCTCAATTGCAATTTTAGTTAATTACGGTGATTGAATTTTTATGATATGGGTGAATAAAAGAGATTTGGTTGGAATTTTTCAAGAAGTTTCGAAGCGAACTAAGAGCATAATTGTAATAAAGTAAATTCAAGGGAGCTTTTGGTAGAGTTTTCTTATTGCTTACGTGGTTATGAAGAGGCAACAGACTTTCTCTGTTCGGTATCATCACAACTCTATTTTATTCTTCATTTCCACACTTTACTGCTTTTCTAGATACCATGAGAAGTAGGAAATAAAGAGCGTGCGCTCGAAGTCGCTGTTTAAAGACCTGTAGCAGGAATTCCGCATTTCATTTGCTATATGTGTTGTGCTTGTGCTTGTTTTTGTGATTGTTGATCGATGAGTCACTCAATTTGGAAATTGAGATCACCACTTCCCTCTCAATACATGCTCCCTATAGGATTTTATCTCTTTCCTTTATTTCTTGTTGATCGATGAGTCACTCAGTTTAGAAATTGAGATCACGACTTTGCTCTCAGTACATGCTCCCTATAGGATTTTATCGCTTTCCTTTATTTCTTGTTGATCGATGAGTCACTCAATTTAGAAATTGAGATCACGAATTAGCTCTCATTGCATGTTCTCTATAGGATAGTTTTGTTGTTAGACTTTCTTTGGCATTCTAACCTAGGTAGGTTTTCTCTAGGTGTGCTCTTGAGTTTATTATATTTTTTTCTTTATCCTTGTACATACCATGTTCCCTTAGGACGCGCTTGCTCCGTTCGGACGCAAGTTAGACCTTAGGTTGCAAATCATGCATGCTAACATTAGGTAGAAATTTCCCCTTTCACCCTTGATGTAGGGCTACCATTGAATGATTACATTAGGTTAGAGATAGGCTAGTCTCCCTTAGACTCTTTTCTTTCCCTTTTGCATCCTTGCATTTAAAACTAACTCATTTTCTTAGCAAATCAAAAATATGCTAATCATACCTAAACCCTTCTTTTCAAGGTAATAAAACACAAACCAATTCAAACCATTTTGTGCGCTCGAGCACCTTTTCTCTAAAAAACCCTTTTCAGGTAAGGACATGATTAATTTACTTATGTGCCAACGCATAAGTCTCCAAAGGTCGAGCTGCAGTAGAAGGCAGAATTAACATTGTCCATAAAAAACACAAACAAACAAAAACATGTGAGTCGAACTACGGTAGCTCTGATTCTTCAAAAAGGATATGTAGGAATTGGGATAGGGCCCAAGAGAGTACAACTTTATTTTCCCTACATTATTTTCTCCTTTCTTTTGTAGGCATTCTCCCTTTAGTAGTAGTATAATAAACAATAAGCATAGTTTAAACACACCCATAAGATAGATAACAAGAGTGGATACCATAGAGTACTACGGGCGTGTAGGGTGCTAATACCTTCCCCTCGTGTAACAGACTCCCTTACCCGATCTCTCGGTTGCAAGACCGTGACTTCTCCCTTCCCAGGTTTTCTCGATGTTTACCTTTCCCTACATGTGGGATAAAAGACGTTCGATGGCGACTTCATTGTTTGATGATTTTCATTGTTCGATGGTTTTCTTGTTTCTTTTTCTTTGGGTGTTTATTTTATGCTTTCAATTTAGTCATCCATTTTTTATATACTTGAGCATATCTATGCATTGCATTTTACTATCTTCCATATACTACTGTTGTACTGGATCTACTTCTTATTGGACGAGTGTTACTATGAGGTAAAAGGCCCAATACCCAGGCCAGAGTTGTATACCATAGGAACCCTAGGAATAGAGTGGAACATGAACGGCTAGTTGACTTAGCTCTCACTACTGCCGCCATGTCGACCATGCTCAGATGAGGTACCAATGAGGGGTTATCGTTTTCACGTAGGTGATACGACGATAGTTTTTCAGGAGTACCCTCGATTCTGAGTTACCATTGCCTTACCCTGACCTAGTCTTCACCTGTGAGTGGGGGGATTATTATCACATGTACAGAGGGTGACTATGTTCAGATGGTTACCCATGTTCATATGGTTACTATGTTCAAATGGTTACTCATGTTCAGATGGTGACTATGCTCAGATAGTGACTATTGGTTCTAATGGTTATGTTTTGGATTTCTGTGAGTGACTTATGCAAATGGTGTTCTGTTGGTGACCATATGGTTCTCATATTTATTTTCTGAGTTCCTGACTTGTTTACCTGAATATTCATTCGAGCCTTCGATCTTGGTATTCCCAACATGTTCCAAAAATGCTCAACAGCGTCCGATTCTAGAAGCCTTGATCTCGTACTATTGATAATCTACAGGGTACTTAGTTCTTGTATGTGCAGAAAAGCTATGTCAGACCTTTGATCTGATGATACTCATATGGTTTAGAAAAGTGCAACAATCATATTCAGGAATGATGAAACCTTGATCCCCTTTGATCCCATGTCTTTGCATACATAATATGGTTAACCACATGCTTAACATACATGTTATATTATTTCCAAGGAATCATATTTGCAAGCCTTGTGTTGAACCTTTCCATCTTTTACTTGTGAAAAATAAATATCAAAACATGTAAATCCCTTGGAAATGACAGAACATGACATGGCATTCATTCATGCACCCCATGCATATTCATGCATTCATAACAGGTACTCGAAGATTGGGGATTCAACTTAATTCTTACGGTCACATGCTCAGAGATCAGTTATGGAATAACTCCGAGTGATATACATGTAAGCTTAGCCCGTGGTTGGGGACTCTTCTAGAAGGGAGATAATCGATTGAAGACTCAGATGAGTCAGGTCATGAAAGCTCTGATAATGATGTCAACAATCTTGCACTTATTGCGGCAGTAGGTTCCCTCTTCTCCTCATCTTCTGGGAATTACTTTCAATCATGGAGTGCTACACAATCTTGAGTTCTTGGAGCATCTTATCAGCAGATGGCTAACATTTACTATGAGATCTTACATCAGTGCTCCATCCTTGTTTACCAATGTCAGATGTGGTTGCTACACCGGGGAATCAAACTATTCAATGAGGGGCACTCTCCACAGCTTTGTGTTCCCTGATCTATTTAACAACAGTCAATCTTTATTCCCCAAGTGAATTCACGGGGCAAAATTTTTAAGCAAATACGAAAGAAGCCTGGTGATCATGTTGGTGCGATCCCAGTGCATTACATCCAGTTATTTCCTCACCTGGCGGAAGTTCAATTGGTAAAGCTCTGATCTTTGGGGTCCTCTTCCCACAAACATCCCTTCTGATTGCGATACACATGCTAGATGTATCTCCTATTCTGGGGCACCCGGTTTTGATATCAAAGACTGTAAAGGGCTTGAAGTATAAAGCCCAACACCTGTCCGGCGTCTCTTCCAAAGGTCCAATTCCTATTAGGCCAACTGTCGGACTCTTTCTTACCAGGTGGATGTTTATGTTGTTCTAATAGAAGACGAACTGTATTAATTCTTTGAGACATGAGATGCTTGGTGATGAAATTTATACCGATTAGCTTGGTAAAGCATTCATTCTATCTCCTAAAAGAATCTTCTATAATGGGGCACCTGTCCATTTGATTGAAGATAATATGTTATCCATAGACAATGTCCAAGATGGAATTAACCCAGAGACGGTGGTGTCCAAATCAGATTAGAAGGGGAATTCTTTCGCCTATTCAAGCATCAAGACTGCAGAAAGTATTCAGAATCAATAAGTCCATACAGAGTCAAGTCTCCTCAACAATGGCAATCATTGGTTTCTTTACTGCATTTTCATTCGCATTCTTACTTGTTTGTTTAAACATTGCTTGTATATTTTTGAATGAAAATCTTAGTGCAATAAGTATGCTTGTTTTGAAGTGTTCTTTTAGTTTTTATTCATCCATTCGTTATCACTCTTTAAAGGTTTTACTTGCATATTGATGCCAAGTTTCCAAGTCTTATGCTTAGGTAAAGATTGGAGGGAGGATGACGATAATCTAAAAACGCAAAAATCTCTGGTTGGTACGCTTTTGAGTAAGACCCTATTGACGATGTACATGCCTTGTTTCTATTCCTAAACACCAGATATATAAGGGAGATAGACCCTTGTTGACCCCTTTGAGCCTTTGAAGTAGGAGTTTCTTTTATGTTCAAAAAAACCCTCATTTTAACCCTGGGGCGAGTAGTGTTCAGTTAATCTGATCAAGCGTTTAGGACTCATCAAGAGTGCGCATCCAAGGATACAACAATGGTTATCCATCAAAAGGTCGAGGAAATTCAAAACCACAATGGTTAACCCTCATCTGTTAGCAACGTGCATCAACTAACAATATCCCAATGGGTGTCTCTCACACGTCAAGAAGCCGAGATTGGATGACAATACAACAATGGCTATCCCTCATCTACTAAAGACTCAGACAGTCACGATCACTTCCGACAAATAAAAGACAACGCAAAGATCAATGACTTGTTCAAAATGGAAATACGAATAAGAAAGAAACAAAAATCCCCGCTAAGATGAAACTTGAAAGCGAGTCTCTTAGGCAAAAGTTGGGGCATCCCGCTGGACTTCCAAATAGAAATTCAAAAGAATGTGTCCAGGAAAAAGCAAGAAGGAAATTGAAAAGGCTAAAAGGCGAGAAAAGGATTACCAATGAAAATCCTCATCAAAGAACAAAGTCGTCTGATCAGACGCCAATATCAGAAGTTAATGACTGTTGTGTCCAAGAGGCCTTTGTGGTTCCTCAAACATCGCAAACTCCTCTAGAGAGATGAATGCTTGTACCGGGTCAAATGAACGTAGGAATGGAGAACATCATGGAGAATGGTTGGGCACCAAAAATTTTGAGCTTTAAATCCTTTTTTCTAAAACCGTGAACCAGGCCACGTTACAACCCCTAAAAGTCATAACTGAAGTATGGGTCAATTTGAAAGCGTGCTACAACTAGATAGCGTTTAACTGACTCCCAAGAGGTATGTTTGAATATCTGTGTTGGCATCATATTCTTGCATTATCTTTTATAAACAAGAATTTGCAAATGTTTCTCTCTAGCTAGTGACTCGTTCACAACAGAGTTGCGACGTCATTTCATTCAAATTTTTTTCAAACTTCAAGACTTACATATGTGTTGCATTAGAATTATCATTCTCGTAATAAACATTCTTCTGCATACAAAACAACTGATTAACATCAAGTAAGTTTACACAATGAATAATCGGTAAAGAGCTCAATCTTGTCAGAGAAGAGAGGCTTGAATACCCTATTGAAGCAAGAGTTAGTTGTCACAAGAGAAATGACTTATCCAGGGGCACGTTGTCCGAAGATTCTGTTAAGCAAAAACATTTTGGTGCTTTATAGTCTGAGTACCCTTTAGGAGGAAGTTAGTAGATTATGCCAATCTGGGGCAATCAAGTCGAGAATCAATCTCTCTAGGGTCAGCCAAATCTGGGGCATTCCCTCAAAGCTATCCATCAGAGGCTATCACGTCGATAAATCTCTTCAAGCTAATATCAATCAGAGGTTATCACGTCGATAAATATATTCAAGTTCGACCAATCAGAGGCTATCACATTGAGAAATCTATTCAGAATCCATTCAACCTGGGGCAGTTACGTCGAGATTCGATAAATCTCTCCAAGAAAGTTGTAATCAAGAGCAGTTCATTTCGTGACTCAAGATATTGGGGCAGGACACCTCATATCGTATTGTGGCATGAATATTCTAGTATTCTATTCAGCATAGATCTTCTCAGAGATCCTCCAGACAGGGGCATTCCTCATCCGTACTTGCAAAGTTGCTTAAGACAATAATGTTGTACGAGACGAATCAAGCTAAAAGCATCATAACGGTCACCCTGACCTAGCCAGCGCACGAAGCTACATTCATCTTCTACAGACAATTTCAAACCTAATTCCCCAAGTGAATTCAGAAAGTTCGGAGTCGATGTTTGGCTCGGCACGCACAAGTGCATCCCCAGTGGAGTTAATCAAGTGCGTCCCCAGTAGAGCTAAACCGGGCATTCGCAGAGCTAAATTGGGGCATTCGTAGAGCTAAATTGGGGCACTCGCGGAGCTAAACTGCGGCTTCGCAGGTGTTCATGCCCATCTTTTATCCCCAAGTGATTCAAGAAGCAATTCCCCAGTGTGGCGTAAACTTGGGGTAAGAACGCGAAGAGATCCACATGGTGTTCAATGCCCATTCTTCGGCATATTCAACTCTATTATCCTCTCAATGGTTCAGGATGTATGGAAGTCTGGCCAAGTTATCTCTTCCCCAATGGCACAGTTCAGAATTCAGTGGCATATCAGTAGATTCGCTTCATCAGCAATTCAATCTCCAGCAGAGTCATCAGCAAACTTCGGTATCATGGGCTCCCCAGTGCAAATTCTTATCAGTATCCCCAGCGATCTTTGGTACTACAGGCTTCCAATGCCGATATGTATTGGCATATCCAGTGATGAGCAGAAACTCCTAACGAGCCTCCGCTTATGCCCAGCCAAATCAATACACCTTGTCATTCTAAACCCAGTTCTCGTCTGGTAGTCAGTTCCCATCTGACAAATAATTCAGTCTTCCAACACTCATCTGTATCTTATCTCAACACTCGTTTGTGTCAACTCATAAACACTCGTATGTGTCAGTTTCCCAAACACTCGTCCGTGTAAACCCTTCCTTGATACTTATTTGTATCTTCTCTCGACACTCGTCTGTGTCAACTCATAAATACTCGTCTGTGTCAACTCATAAACACTCGTCTGTGTCAACTCATAAACACTCGTCTATGTCAACTCATAAACACTTGTCTGTGTCAACTCCTAAACACTCGTCTGTGTCAATTCCTAAGCACTCATCTGTATCATTTTCCAACACTCGTCTGTATCTTTCTTTGATACCCGTTTGTATCTTCTTTTGATACTCATCTGTATTGATTCAAACACTCGTCCGTGTTTAACCTTTTGATACTCGTCTGTATCTTCTTTCAATATTCGTGTGTATTGATTCAAACACTCGTATGTGTTTAACCTTTCCTTGATACTCGTCTGTATCTTCTTTTGATGCTAGTCCGTGTTGATTTAAACACTCGTCTGTGTTATACTTTCCTTGTATTGGCATCACACTACGTTACAAGTTTGATCTCTTCCTTGTATTGGCATCACGCTACGTTACAAGTTCGATCTCTTCCTTGTAGTGGCATCGCATTATGTTACAAGTTCGATATCTTCCTTGTATTGGTATCACGCTACGTTACAAGTTCAATCTCTTCCTTGTATTGGTATCACGCTATGTTACAAGTTCGATCTCTTACTTGTATTGGCATCATGCTACGTTACAAGTTCGATCTCTTCCTTGTATTGGCATCACGCTACGTTACAAGTTCAATCTCTTCCTTGTATTGGCATCACACTACGTTACAAGTCCGATCTCTCCCTTGTATTGGCATCACGCTACGTTACAAGTGCAATGTCTTCCTTGTATTGGCATCACGCTACGTTACAAGTCTGATCTCTTCCTTGTATTAGCATCATGCTATGTTACAAGTTCGATCTCTTCCTTGTATTGGCATCATGCTACATTACTAATTCGATCTCTCCCTTGTATTGGCATCACACTACATTACAAGTTCAATCTCTTTAGTTCGATCTCTTCCTTGTATTGGCATCATGCTACGTTACAAGTTTGATCTCTCCCTTGTATTATCGTCACGCTACGTTACAAGTGCAATCTCTTCCTTGTATTGGCATCACGCTACATTACAAGTTCGATCTCTTCCTTGTATTGGCATCACACTACGTTACAAGTCCAATCTCTCCCTTGTATTGGCATCACACTACGTTACAAGTGAAATCTCTTCCTTTTATTGGCATCACGCTAAGTTACAAGTTTGCTGTCTTCCTTGTATTGACATCATGCTACGTTACAAGTTCGATCTCTTCCTTGTATTGGCGTCATGCTACATTACAAGTTTGATCTCTCCCTTTTATTGGAATCACGCTACGTTACAAGTGAAATCTCTTCCTTGTATTGGCATCACGCTACGTTACAAGTCCGATCTCTTCCTTGTATTGGCATCATGCTACGTTACAAGTTCGAACTCTCCCTTGTATTGGCATCACGCTACGTTACAATTGCAATCTCTTCCTTGTATTAGCATCATGCTACATTACAAGTTCGATCTCTCCCTTGTATTGGCATCACGCTACGTTACAAATGCAATCTCTTCCTTGTATTGGCATCACGTTATGTTACAATTTCGATCTCTTCCTTGTATTGGCATCATGCTACGTTACAAGTTCGATCTCTTCCTTGTATTAGCATCACGTTACGTTACAAGTTCGATCTCTTCCTTGTATTGGCATCACACTACGTTACAAGTTCGATCTCTCCCTTGTATTGGCATCACGTTACGTTACAAATGCAATATCTTCCTTGTATTGGCATCACGCTATGTTACATGTCTGATCTCTTCCTTGTTTTGGCATCACGCTATGTTACAAGTGCAATCTCTTCCTTGTATTGGCATCACGCTATGTTACAAGTTCGATCTCTTCCTTGTATTGGCATCTCGCTACGTTACAAGTCTGATCTCTTCCTTGTATTAGCATCATGCTACGTTACAAATTTGATATCTTCCTTGTATTGGTATCATGCTACGTTACAAGTTCGATCTCTCCTTTGTATTGGCATAACGCTACGTTACAAGTGCAATCTCTTCCTTGTATTGGCCTTACGCTATGTTACAAGTTCGATCTCTTCCTTGTATTGGCATCATGCTACATTACAAGTTCGATCTCTTCCTTGTATTTGCATCACGCTACGTTACAAGTTCGATCTCTTCCTTGTATTGGCATCACACTACGTTACAAGTTCGATCTCTTCCTTGTATTGGCATCACGCTACGTTACAAGTACAATCCCTTCCTTGTATTGGCATTGTGCTACGTTAAAAGTTAGATCTCTTCGTTGTATTGGCATCACGCTACGTTACAAGTCCGATCTCTTCCTTGTATTGACATCACGCCACATTACAAGTCTTCTCTATCCTTGTGTTTACATCATGTTACCTTCCAACACTCATTGTGTCAGCTTCTAAACACTCACTGTGTCAGTTTCTAAACGCTCGTCGTGTCAGCTTCAAACACTCGTCGTGTCAATTTCTAAACATTCATCGTGTCCTAATCGATGTCTTCCTTTTGGTTATCGTGTCATGATCGATACCTCTTCTGCGAATCATCGTGTCCTGATCGATGTATTTCTGTTAGCCATCGTGTCCTGATCGATGTCTTCCTTTCAATCATCGTGTCCTGATCTGTCTTTTCCTCTCAGTCATCGTGTCCTGATCGATGTACTTTGATATTGTCGTGTCTTGATCGGTGCATGTCTCTGGTTTAGTCCCACCTCTTTTAATTCCCCAGTGGACGTTGCAAAAATAAATAAACACTCACACTTTCTCCCAGAACAAATTTTTAGCATTGGTATTTAATCATCTTCTACCTCGAACTTCTGAAAGGCACATGCCAATCGTACTCCCGGGTTTAAGACGATTAAATAGGGGCAGCTGTAATACCCCAAAATTTTCCTACCCCTTTTACTTTTATCGGGCTTATGCATTTCGAACTTTTCTCATTCCCATTAGGTCATCTAACACATCGTTCATTCATTAATTAATAAAATGTGGCATATGATCAAGGATGTTGAAGAATTAGGGTTGTTGTATGGTTTTATGGTTCTCGTCTTCATTCAATCTTGAATCAACTTCTTGAATCAAATGGTTTTATCATCAATCAGGATTTGTGGAGCTAGGGTTTGTGTTCATGATCATTGAGCGGTTTTTACCCTAAAGCAACAAAGTTCATGAAGCGTCTTCGTCCAGATTTCTCAAGTGCATCAAGTGTTTGGGGTTTCATCAAGGCTTCATCGAAGGTTGTTTTAAAAGAAGGTTTTCTCATCAGCATATTAAATTCCCTCCTCATTAGTGAGCGTTCATGGCAAGGAGATTAGGGTTTCAGTTTGTTGCTCAAGTTCGTTGGTTCATCAATTGGAGAACTGGACTTAAGGGATTCGTTTTTTATACTTCAAGACGTATTTATCTTCAAGGCAGTGTGTTGAGGCAATCATTTGAAAAGACTTTGTCAAGTCAATATATTTTGTGGATTGAATTGCAAGAATGAAACATAACATAAGAGGTGAAGTTATGGATTGATTTTGATCAAGACAATTTTGTTCTCTTTGTTGTTATATGTTGCTTGGAAATACAAGTTAAATGGGATTAGTAAAGGAAAATTTACTTGTCCGTTAAGAAATGAAAGGGAATTCATTCAATCGAGTGATTCCGTCAACTCAATCTATGCATGGGGATAAGTTTGGATCTGATTCATAATTAAATTTGTAAATGATATCGATGTTAATTTCGTAGGATTCAAGTAACAAAGGCAATGACCATCATTTCTCTCAAGGCAAAGTTCATCATCAAGAATTCGTGCCCATTATACATTTCATTCAAAAGAAAGACTAAATATTTAAGAGGTATCTATTACAAGTTACCATTTCCAAAGTCTATTACAAGATGTATCCAAAATACATTCTAAGGGATATTACAAATAGTGATGTAATGTTTTAAGAACATGTGGAAGTTGTCTCCATGCTTGCAATTATCTTTGCTCAAAGCTTCCACGTTTCCATGAGGCACCGCTATTGTCGTTGGAACCAAGTTGCACCGTATTTTCAAGCCCTGCATATTGATCACATTAAAACCAGAAATCCAGTCATCATTCACGCGGCCCTGCAATTTACAATTGAAGCTTACAATGAGATAACCAAAACTTGCATAAACCTGTTCAAGTAAATTCCAGTGCCCAAATGAAAACCTACCCCTAACTGCCTTTTTCTAACCCCAGCCAATCTCTAAACTGAAATTACAAACACAACCTGCATTTTAAAGAACAAATCCAGTTGAAATTTTCAGCAGAAAAGAGATTCGGAACAGGTGATCCAAAACCAAATCAGCCCAGCCATTTTGAGACAAACATAAAAAAAACAAGTTAACTGCAACACAAAATGTGCCAGCTCCTAAAATCCAAAGTAAACAATTACCTAACAATCCATCAAATAATCTCAAAAACCAAGAAAAACCTGCAGCCTTGCATATACCATAAAATCAGTCCAAAGGCCACAACCCTGCATACACCATAAAATTAGTCCAAAGGCCACAACTTCTAAACCCCTAACCAATTTCCCAAACATAATTTCCTAATGGCCAACATG
The DNA here is from genome assembly GCA_948472305.1 of Vicia faba. Lineage (NCBI taxonomy): Eukaryota > Viridiplantae > Streptophyta > Magnoliopsida > Fabales > Fabaceae > Vicia > Vicia faba. Next base: position 1,039,154,254 of record OX451740.1, on the reverse strand, counting down.
TAACAAAGAGCCAGCCCATCTATAACTGACTGCATCCCTCTAATTAAACTTTTTCTCCATAACAGAAAGTCGCATAACAGAAAAAGACGACCCTGCATAATAGAATTTCTTAACTGCCTCTAACAACCACAAATAGTTTCAGTCATAAGCATAACCTATATCCAAATAAACCACAACCCTGCACATAAAAAAACTTATAACAAAGTAAATAACAGAAAACCAAATAGAATTTTAACTGAATTCTAACTTTCTAACAACCTCATAACTGATTCTAATCAGCCCTCCATAACCGCCAAACAGAATCCTAACAGAATTCTAGAAGATCCCGAAACCTGTAACCAATAAAAACCCCTAACTGCTCTAACTGTCAAAACTAACCTACAAAATTCCCTAACAGAATCTTCTAACTCTAACCAAAACTTCACAGAAATAACATACTTTTTCTCACCCTTCTAACTTCCAGCTAACCTCTGAATAACCTCTAACTAACATCTCAACAAACTAACAAAAAACCTATAACAGAAAAGGAGGAAATTTACAGAATGGCAGAGAGGATTCAAAACAATTATTCAACAAAAAGATTCACGGAAAGAGGGACTCACCTTTTCAGCCGGGGATCGATCTCCATTGTCTCTCAGCTTCTTTCATCATCTCTTCACTCTTCACTCTCAGGATAACCACTGTGAAACTCAAAAAAATGTGTAACAAACTTCTGCTCTTCATCTCCATTCTCATTGCAGCCCCTTCATCTATGTTATCATCTTCTTCAATATTCAAAAAACCTCTTCTCTACAACTGATTCTTTCAACTGGCCTCAAGCTCTGGACTGCATCATCAACATCAACGTAACCATATTCAATCTTCATTGTTTCTGCAACAGCATACGCATCACTGCAACACGTCAATTATCTCCAACTTCTTCGTATCTGCAATAACGCAAACGACTCAACAACATCATCAAGGCTCCACTAACAAGAATCAATGCTACATCAAGAGTATGCAACCGCGAGTGGATTCAATAATCATCATCATTTTTATTTCGATCAACATTTTCGCAACTACAATCATTAACCTCAGTTTCTTCAACAGCAACATCCTCACCACCATTATTCTTCACCTGCATGAAGAACAACGCATCAAGACTGAATTCTCGAGAACGCAATAGAATATGGAATCACGGGAGAATGACTACCTCGCTGAGACAGAGCTCCAAGCGCGATGACGTCGCTAACTCTGTTATCATGGATGGATGAGACGAACAAGGTTGAGAGTGTCGAGAACATGCTCTATGACGATGCAGTATTGATTTTCGTCGGAGAAGATGATGGAGCCAAACACGGTCCTCAGTACAATAGAGTTTCCCGGAGAAGAGATGAGTCTATTGAGAAGAGCGGAATCAAGATGGACAACGACAAAGCCGAGTTGATCTGAGAAGAGGACAAGCGATTATGGACCGGGAAGTTTGAGTTGGATCGGAAAAAGAAGCGCGGTGCCATTTTTCTCACATGAGTAAAGAGAGGATCATGTTGGTTGAAGAAGGTGATGCGGCTTAATTCTGACCCTAAAACTCTCCTTCACCCTAATTTTTCCTATTTGATTTTTATTACTCTACAACATGATTATTGACAATTGGATCCATGATGGACCGGGTCATTGACTCTCTTCTTGGTCCAAGGTGAATTTTTGAGAGCATGAGGATTACACAAAAAAAACTTATTAGACTTATTCTCATTGGGCTCAACACTAACTCACTTGCTTGTAATATACCACCTGGATTACAACTTTACCCCTTTTGAAATTTCTTTTACTATGCTAGTCTCAATTGCAATTTTAGTTAATTACGGTGATTGAATTTTTATGATATGGGTGAATAAAAGAGATTTGGTTGGAAATTTTCAGGAAGTTTCGAAGCGAACTAAGAGCATAATTGTAATAAAGTAAATTAAAGGGAGCTTTTGGTAGAGTTTTCTTATTGCTTGCATGGTTATGAAGAGGCAATAGACTTTCTCTGTTCGTATCATCACCACTCTATTTTATTCTTCATTTTCACACTTTACCGCTTTTCTAGATACCATGAGAATTAGGAAATAAAGAGCGTGCACTCGAAGTCGCTTTTTAAAGACCTGTAGCAGGAATTCCGCATTTCATTTGCTATATGTGTTATGCTTGTGCTTGTTTCTGTGATTGTTGATCGATGAGTCACTCAATTCAGAAATTGAGATCACGACTTCGCTCTTAGTACATGCTCCCTATAGGATTTTATCGCTTTCCTTTATTTCTTGTTGATCAATGAGTCACTCAATTCAGAAATTAAGATCATGACTTCGCTCTCAATACATGCTCCCTATAGGATTTTATCGCTTTCCTTTATCTCTTTTTGATCGATGAGTCACTCAATTTAGAAATTGAGATCACGACTTCGCTCTCACCTCATGTTCCCTATAAGATAGTTTTGTTGTTAGAATTTCTTTGGCATGCTAACCTAGGTAGGATTTCTCTAAGTGTTCTCTTGAGTTTATTAGCTTGTTTGCTTTATCCTTGTATATACCATGTTCCCTTAGGACGCGCTTGCTCCGTTCGGACGCAAGTTAGACCTTAGGTTGCAAATCATGCATGCTAACATTAGGTAGAAATTTCCCCTTTCATCCTTGACGTAGGGCTACCATTGTATGATAACATTAGGTTAGAGATAGGCTAGTCTCCCTTAGACTCTTTTCTTTCCCTTTTGCATCCTTGCATTTAAAACTAACTCATTTTCTTAGCAAATCAAAAACATGCTAATCATACCTAAACCCTTCTTTTCAAGGTAATAAAACACAAACCAATTCAAACCATTTTGTGCGCTCGAGCACCTTTTCTCTAAAAAAACCCTTTTCAGGTAAGGACATGATTAATTTACTTCTGTGCTAATGCATAAGTCTCCAAAGGTTGAGCTGTAACAGAAGGAGGAATTAAAATTGTCCATAAAAAACACAAACAAACAAAAACATGTGAGTCGAACTACGATAGCTCTGATTCCTCAAAAAGGATACGTAGACATTGGGGTAGGGCCCAAGCGAGTACAACTTTGTTTTCCCTACATTCTTTTCTCCTTTCTTTTGCAGGTATTCTCCCTTTAGTAGTAGTATAATAAACAGTAAGCATAGTTTAAACACACCCATAAGATAGATAACAAGAGTGGATACCGTAGAGTACTACGGGCGTGTGGGGTGCTAATACTTTCCCCTCGCATAACAGACTCCCTTACCTGATCTCTCGGTTGCAAGACTGTGACTTCTCCCTTCTCAGGTTTTCTCGATGTTTACCTTTCCCTACATGTGGGATAAAATACGTTCGATGGAGACTTCATTGTTTGATGATTTTCATCCGGTTGTTTCAGCTTCTTCAACTTCCTTGACTTTGTCTAGAACCCTGACCAGAGGCAGAGGATCAAAGGATGGTTCATCATATTCTGAAGGCTGGTGATCTTCCCAAGGGGCATTGTCCAGCAGAAGAAGAGGTTTCTTTTCCCAGTGATGCAGAACTAGATCCTTGAAGACATTCATATGATCACAAAAGTTCTGTTGGCAATTTCATAACTCAACTCCTTAAGTTTCTGGGACTCAAAATTGAACCATTTTCTGAACTGGTTCTAGTGTGAATCATAAGCAGTAGGATTAAGATTCTCTAAGCAATCTAGCTTCAGAGAGTTAACCTATTCAAGTATTTATGTTTCAAAAATAAGCAAATTTTTACCAACATCTACTGTGGTGATTTTGGGTTTTGGTTTTGGTACGACAATTTTTTGAGAGCTAGAGACAAGATTGTCCAGAGCTTCTATGTCTATAACTGTTCAAAGGGAATCTTCTGGATGGTTGATTATAGATAGAGAATCAGAAATAAAAATGGGTGATTATGGTGATTTTGGTGGAGTGGAATGCTAGGGAGATGGAATATCTGGGATGTCGTGGGTTGTGATTGGTTGTGAGACCATGAGAGGGTAGGTGATTCCAGGAATAAATGTTGTGGTATCAAAGTTAAAAGTTGGATTTTCAGAGGGGAGCTTGAAAGTTTGGATTTTCTGAGTAAGGATCTTGAAAGTTTGGATTTTGAGTGGGGAGCTTGAAACAACGAATCAAATTGATCAATATCAGAAAGAACTTGAGCAAGTTCAGGATAATTTTGGTCAAGATGGGTAGAAGGTGGTTCATCCAGAATGTTTTCTAGAGTAAGTGAGGGGTCAAATTCAATGTCAAATTCATCAAAGGTTTGTGGTGATGGATCTTCTGTGAGTTTTAGAGAGGAAGGGTTTTCATATGTTGATAACATAATTGATTCAATAACAAAAATAAAGGATGAATTACCTTTCTTCTTAGCAGATTTGGGAATCTTCTGAGAAGATCCTTCTCCAGCAGCCTCCAGATATCTGACAATAATTTCTGGAGAAGCATCTATTTGAGAGAAGAGAGGAAAATCCTTCAGAGGTACTCTTCTAGTTGTGATGACTTCCTTGTTTGTTATTGTTGGATCCTTCTTGATGGTTTCAATGATCTTCATCTTCTTCAAATTCTTAGCGTTCAGAGGTTTACCAGCACATGCTTCCAGAGTGCTGACTTGTTGAGCCTCAGTCAGATGTTCTACCAGTTTGTTTTATGTCAAAATATCTAATATGAGCCTGCCCAGAGGTATCCAGTCTCTCTTTGTTCTTTCTTCTTCTCTTGTCTCTTTAACGCTAGTCTTCAGATGATTAATCAGAAGATGTGGAAGATTGATCTTTCCCTTGGTTGCTATAAAGTATAGAAGATACTATTGATCAGTGTTGATATAGTATGGAGAAACTGTGGGTTTTCTATGGTTGCTGCAGCCCAGAATAATTTTTGACCAAATTCTGAGATAGTCTTTCAGATCTTTGATTTTGTTTGAGGGTTGGCCAGAAGTAAAAATCACTTTTGAAATCTTTGTTAGGTTAGAGATTTTGTCTTCCATTTCACTATAATGAATACCTCCGCTGTCATGATCTATCAATCGCCCAATGAGATCTTCAGAGATTGTTATTTTCTTTCTCATTACAAAAGAAGTGACCTGATGATTTGAGGCAATACCGTGAATCCAGAATTCTTTAACAAGTCTTGGAAAAACTAGACCCAGTAGACGGTCAAAATATTTTGTCCATCCTTGAAATTCAACGTCAGGTGTTAAATCTTAACTATTTTCCTTCATACTGACGAAGTCCACAATGAGTTCACACAGAACTTCCAGCGAGTCAATGGGAGTCAGGAGCGTTCTTGAGGGTTCTTCATACCTTTCTACTGTTGAAGAAGAAAAGCCAAGAACATTTTGAGAGCTTTGAGCAGTTTGGGAAGAAGCCATTATTCACACAGACTTTTGAGGGTTTTCGAGAAAAATAGAGAAAAATAGAACACAAGCGATAGAGAGAAGAAGTGAGAGTGAAAAAGTGAAAGTGAAAGTGAAAGTGAGCAACGAATTTATAGAAGAATAGGAAACTTAATTAACAAGAAAAAGTGTTAAAAGAAATGATTACAAAGCATTAATGTTTCCTGAAAATAGGGAGATGGCGTAGAGATATGAAACAGTTACCGATACGACACGAGTCTCAATGCATCCAATCAATGCTTTAGTCTCTTCAAAATTTGAACACGTGTTCAGCCTTAGAAGAAACTCTTGTGAGAAGATGAAAAATGTTGATGTTGTGAACTTGCACGATTCTATATTTGAAATGAACCGTTTGGAAACTGTTCAGATCTTCTTAGATAGATCCTGATACATATTTCCTTCTAACTTATGAAGAATTATTGATCAGATGTTCACAAAAATATAAAGTTCTGAGGATTAACATACATAAATTAAACTATCATTCTGGACATAATTTCATGCTGAGATGTTTCAGAATGAAGTTAAACCTATCTTCAGAAAGGGGTTTGTGAAAACATCAACCCATTGATGGTTCGAGTCAATAAATTTTAATGAAAGAATTCCTTTCTGAATATAGTACCTAATGAAATGATGTTTTATTTCTATATGCTTAGCCCTAGAATATGAAATAGGATTTTTGTATAAACAAATAGCACAAGTGTTGTCACAGAGTATAGGAATGTTACTCCCAAATATGTTGAAGTATTCAAGTTGACTTTTTATCCAGAGAACTTGTGTGCTGCATCCAGCTGCTGCTGTATATTTAGCTTCAGGAGTTGAAAATGCAATTATGGATTGCCTCTTATTGGACCACGGGATAAGATTTTCTCCCAGAAATTGGCAGCTTCCAGAAGTACTTTTTCTTTCTATTCTGTCTCTAGTGAAGTCAGCATCACAGTACCCTACTAATTTGTATTCTTTGGGTTTTCTATAACAAAGACCAAGATTAGTAGTACCTTTCAGATACTTGAAAATTCACTTAACAACTGTTAAGTGAGATTCTCTAGGATCTGATTGGAATCTAGCACACAAGCATACACTATACAAAATATCATGTCTTGAAGCTGTTAGATATATGAGAGAACCAATCATACCTCTATAGATCTTTTGTTCTACCTTCTTACTTACCTCTTCCTTTTCCAGAATGCATGTGGGATGCATGGGAGTTTTGGCTGGCTTACATTCGGATAGGTCAAATTTCTTTAGAAGTTCTTTAACATACTTGATTTGATGTATGTATGTTCCTTCTGGAGTTTGATTGATCTGGATTCCCAGAAAGTACTTGAGTTCTCCCATCAAGCTCATTTCAAACTCTGCCTGCATAGACTTAGCAAATTCTCCTCCCAGAGAGGTTTTAGTAGATCAAAAAAATAATAATATCTATGTAAATCTGACAAACTAGAATGTCATCTTTAAATAGTTTACAAAACAAAGTAGTGTCCACCTTCCCTCTGGTAAAGTCATTTTCTAAGAGAAAACTACTTAGTCTTTAATACCGAGCTCTAGGAGCTTGTTTCAGACCATATAGTGATTTCTTTAATTTGTAGACATATTCTGGATGTTTTTAATTTTCAAAACCAGGGGGTTGATGCACATAAACTTCTTCATCAATGTAGCCATTTAAAATTTCACTTTTGACATCCATCTGATAAAGAGTGATGCCATTATTTACAGCAAAAGAAATTAAGAGTCTGATAGATTCTAACCTGAATATTAGAGTAACGGTTTTTGTATAGTCTATCCCCTCTTGCTGACTATAACCTTGTGCTACCAGCCGTGCTTTGTTTCTGACGACTTCTCCTTGTTCATTCAGTTTGTTTCTAAATACCCATTTGGTTCTAATAATGTTGAACCCTTTTGGTTTAGGAACCAGATCCCACACATCGTTTCTGGTGAATTGGTTTAATTCTTCCTGCATTGCAAGTATCAAATCATTGTCCAGAAGGGTTTTGTCAATGAAAGTTGGCTCAATCAGAGACACTAATCCCATGAGATATTCTTCAGAGTTTATGAATGTAGATCTTGTTCTGATTGGGTCTTCTTTCTTTCCCAGAATTTTGTTGGATGAGCTAAGATGCTTCTGGATTGTATTTTCTGGAGAGGATCTTCAGACGTTGTTGTAATTTTTGGTACATTCTGGAGATGATTGTGATTCTTTATGAGAAACTTATGATGCAATAACTTCAGTACCTGTAAATTGGACTTCTATATCTTCAAAAGATTTATCTTACTTTGACTTTTAAGAGCCAAGCTTATCATCAAATCAGACACTAATGGACTCTTCTACAATTCGTGTTTCTGTGTTATATACTCTATAGGCTCTTGAGCGTTCAGAGTATCCTAACATGAGACACTTTTGTGCTTTAGAGTCAAACTTGTTCATATGTTCTTTAGTGTTTAGAATAAAACAGGTAAATCCAAATGGATGAAAATAAGAAATGTTAGGCTTTTTGTTCTACCACAATTCATATGGATTCTTATCCATAATATGTCTTATGGAGATTCTATTCTGAATGTAGCATGCTGTGTTAATTTCTTCTTCCAAAAAGTTCTTAGCAATGTTAGTCTCGTTGATCATGGTTCTGGTTATTTCTTATAAAGTTCTGTTCTTTTGTTCTACAACTCTGTTTTGTTGAGGAGTTCTAGGACAAGAGAAATCATGAGAGATGCCATTCTCATTAAAAAATATTTCAAATTTTTTGTTTTCAAATTCTCCACCATGATCACTTATGACTTTAACAATTCTGAGATTTTTTTCGTTTTGAACTTGGTTATAGAAGGCAAGGAACATAGAATGTAACTCGTCCTTGTGTCTTAAGAACTTTACCCATGTCCATCTGCTATGGTCATCTATGATCACTAATCCATACTTCTTGCCACTAATGGATGCAGTTTTCACTGGTCCAATTAGATCTATATCCAGAATTTCTAATGGTCTAGAGGTAGAAACAACATTTTTGGTTTTGAAAGAAGGTTTTGCAAACTTGCCTTTTCTACCTAACATGCCCCAATCTTTTGTGCCAAAACCATTCCCATCGTTAACAGACAATAGGAATTTTACATTCTGACTTTTTAGTTCAGAAAGTTTTATTTTGTAAATGTTGTTCTTTCTCTTTCCATTAAAGAGGATAGATCCATCTTTTTGACTAACTTCTTTGCAGGAATTTTGATTGAAGATTATGTTATCACTTAATTGATTTATGGATAACAAGTTATGCATTAATCCATCAACTAACAGAACATTAGTTATAGAGGGAAGCGTATCGTTACCAATAGTTCTAGATCCAATAATCTTCCCTTTCTGATTTCCTCCGAAACCTACGTAGCCTCCATATTTAGTCTCCAGGCTTTGGAACATATGCTTTCTTCTCATCTTGTGTCGAGAGCATCCAGAATCCAGGTACCAAGATTGGTGTTTCAGTCTTGTTGTTAAAGATATTTGCAACATAGACAATTTTATGCTTAGGTACCCATATCTTTTTAGGTCCTTGTTTGTTAGAGTTACCAAAATTCTGTTTGAATTTTGGTTTAGCAGAAAAAGCATTACTAGTATATTTTATGTCACGTGTGTGCCCATAGGTGAAATGAGAACACAAAGGTGTGCGTTTAATGACCATATCCTTAACTTTCTTAGATTGAGATACTTTTCCCTTGTATCCTATTCCTTTTCTGCCATTTCTGCTAACTCCATAGATCATTGAACCAATCTTGCTTCTACCTATGTTTTTAGCAAGAAATGTTTGAAAGATGTGATCATATTCCTTTATGATCTTATCAGAGTTACTAGGAACTTATGAGATATTTTCGTTCTGATTATTTTGTAAATTATTTTTTAGTTTAGAAATTGTTTCTTTCAGCTCAGAGTTTTCTGATCTCAGTTTCTTAGTTTCTTCAGAGTCAGAAACTAGATCCTTTTTCAGGTTCTTTTTTATGAATCGAAGTTTCTGATATCTTTCAAGAGTTTCTGACAGACTCTCTTCTAATTAAGATCTAGAGAAGTTAGAGAATACCTTTTCTGCCTCTGAGTCTGATTCTGATCTAGATGATCTAGTTTCTTCTGTTATGTTGGGCATTAGGGCTATGTTGGCTCTTTTATCTTCTGATTCTGTTTCAGCTTCAGAAGAGTCTGAGTCGTCCCATGTTTCCATGTAGCTTTTATTCTTTTCCTTAAAGAAATTCTTTTTAGGTTTCTCTTTTTTAATATTTGGATAGTCGCTTTTGTAATGCCCTTGTTCATTGCATTTGTAGCAGATAATGTCTTTGTTGCTTGACTTTTTGTATCCAGAAGATGGTTCAGAATGATTTCCTATTCTTCTAGAATTTCTGAACTTCCTTTGCCTCTGCTTCCCTAGCTGATTGTCTCTTCTGGAGAGAAGAGACAGTTTGTCTTCTTCTGATGAGGATCCACCAGAATTTTCTTCTTTTACTACAAAACTTTTGATTCATATTTTTTGTTAGATTTAAGAGCTATAGACTTACCTTGCTTCTGGGGCTCATCTTCTTCTAACTCTATCTCATGACTTCTCAGGGAGCTGACAAGTTCTTCGAGAGAGATTTTTTAAAGATCTTTGGCCAGTTTGAGAGCTGTGACCATGGGTCTCTATTTCTTGGGTAAACTTTTGATGATCTTCTTTACATGGTCAACAATTGAGTACCCTTTATCCAGAACTTGTAATCCAGCCACCAGAATTTGAAACCTTGAGAACATTGTTTCAATGGTTTCATCTTCTTCCATTTTGAAGGCTTCATACTTCTGAATGAGTGCAAGAGCTTTGGTTTCTTTGACGTGCATGTTGCCTTCATGCATCATTCTCAAAGAATCAAACATGTGTTTTGCTGATTCTCTGTTTGTGATCTTCTCATACTCTGTGTATGAGATAACACTCAAGAGAATAGTTCTAGCCTTATGATGATTTCTGAAATCTCTCTTTTGATGATATGACATTATTTTTCTATCAATCTTCTGACCGCTTTCATCAACAGGGTGTATGTACCCATCAGTCACCATGTCCCAGAGATCAGCGTCATGAGCCAGAAAGAAACTTTCAATTATGTATTTCCAGTAATCAAAGTTCTCACCATCAAATATAGGAGGTTTTCCGCTGATTATGTCTTTCTCATCATGGTAGTCATTGTTGATGTTCTGACTTGGTGCCACCATAGTGTTTTTCTTGCTTGGATCTTTTTCTGACACGGTTAAGTGCTTATACCCAGAACCAAGCACTCTGATACCAATTGAAGAATGGAAAAACACAAGAAAGGGGGGGGGGGTTGAATTGGAGTTTTTAAAACTTAAATAAAATAACACATTGGTTATCCTGGTTCGTTTGAACTCAAACTACTCCAGTCCACCCGCCAAGGTGATTTTGCCTCTCTCAATGAGGTCTTAATCCGCTAATCAAACTTGATTACATAACTACTATGAAAACCGTCAAAGTCTTCTTGAGTTTAAACCACAATCCAGTTTTCTCAAGGAAATACACTAAACAATATTTAAGAGAGTGTACAAATTTTTTTCTAATAAAATAGTATCACAAGTTATGTTTTACACAATTTAGATTTATGATGTTTGAAGACGATGAAGATTACTACTTTGCTGTGTGTGAAAATCGTAAATGATTTCTCCTTCAAACTTTGTTTAAATAGGCGAAGCATGTAGGAGCTTTAGGAATGTTGATAAATGATAATTAAAGAGATTTCCAAAAATAGAGATCCTTGTTCCCTTCCAGCCTTTACTTTTGAAATGGCAATAATTGAATTTTAACGCTTCAGAACATGCTTGCTTCAGAAGATGAAATTTATTGTTGCTTCTTTCCAGAACTTTATGGATCAGAAACACGTAGTCCTGTTTGAAGAGTTAGAACTTATTTAAGAGATATATAGAATCAGAGTTGAACAACTATTTAACTCATCTTCTATGCTTCTTCCATTAGAACTTCCCTGCAAAACAAAATATAAATTTAAGGAGAAGAATTGTTCTTTGAGTGATTGTTATCATAAAAACTCTTACAAGGGTTGTCGAATCAAACTATGTTCTAACACATTTGAAGGGTCATTGAGGGACTATGATATTTTAATCGATGGTCTTTGCTACAACATCCCACGTTCGGGGGACCTGACTGTTTTTATCCGAGGCAACAAGTGTGAGTTACCCTAGAGGTGCATGTGTGCAAAGTGTGTTTGATTCAATTATTTTATCTTGAATTAGGGTTGTCTAATATTGATTTTAAGATCTTGCCATACAAACCCTAATTACTAACAATAATAAGAAAAGCGATAAATTGCGAAAATCAAAGGTCCTACGCTATTACAACGCTTTAGGGATGGGGGGTACAAATTTACAAATGGGGGTGACAAGTAAAGTAAACCCTAATTACTATTACAAGGCTTTGACAGTTACATAAATTGTAATGCGAGATAATAAAATGTACAAAAAATGTAAAGATGAAGAAAAGAAAATTGTTTTTATGGCTTTTGATAGAAGGGTTTTAATTAAACTAATTTATTTTCTAAAGGAGGTTAATTAATTATTTAACAAAACCTAAAATCTAATTTATTTAAAAAAAGAAAATTAAATAAAATCTAAGTCTAATAATTTTAATTTATGAAAGAGAAATTAATTGTTAGAAAAATATTTCTTGGGGTTTAAAAAAATAAGATAAAATAAAAATGATCAAAATATTTTTAGTCTATTTATTTAAGAAAATGTGTTTTTGTATTTTAATTACATAAAAATAAAATAAATAAATAAAGAAAACATAAAAAATATAAAAGAAAATAAAAGGTTGGGGGCCTGAGTTAAAAGTAAAAGAGAGGATGAGAAAATCATTTTGATAGGCGCAACATAAGCCTTTTTTTGTTTAAACCAGAAATAAAATAAAAAGAATGAAATGGGCATGTGGTTAGTAAGCAATCAGACGGTGATAGGGATAAAAAATGAAGAAACAGTTATGGCCCAAGGTCCACGTGCGCTAGAAAAAGGAAAATAACATGGAAAAATATAAAAATGGGACGTTGGGGCTCGAACCTAGGTCATAAGGGTGAACAAGCGCACACTTTAACCACTGAGGTGGTGATACATCCGTTGGTTAATGCAACAATTATTCCATTTATTATAAAACCCTTTCTGAATGAACATCTTCTTCTTCCTCGCGCCAGCCACCATTGATGCATTTTCAATTTTCAAACTTGCTCATTTCTCAACCATTTGAGAAAGTGTAAACATCAAACTTGTTAGAAATTTCATCACGATTTCAACCATATAAATAACTTAAGCTAACACTCAAAGATGAACACGAATTTCTGTTGGTACCAAATTATGACATAATTTTTCTGTAACTTCAACTTCAAAATTCACATCACTCAGACAATATAAATGAAAACTAAAAGCATGGTTAGCTTCAGGGAAATGATGTCTACATTTTTTGTTTATAAAATAACTATTAATCATGCATGTATGAGGAGTTCAAAGTTGAGAAAACTTACCTTAAAACTAGAAATCATGTTTGACATTTGAGCACTCTTGGAGGTGTGGTGATGATCTAGATAGCTTCACTGGACTCCTAGAAAGCTAATGCAATGCTTACTTTGGATTGAGAGTGGCTGAATCTTCTTATAGAAGTCAATGTGCAGAACTCTGTTTTTGGAAATGGAGGATGGTGATGGAAGTGTTACAGTTGTGTAACAGGGTATTGGATAAGTTCTAAATGGTGTATAGAAGTTTTGTGATTGATTTAGAGTGAAAATTCACGAGTGGTTTGTGTATTTAGAATTCAAAGTCAGAAATGGCAAGATATGGAGTTTTTGGTGCAATTTCTGATTTCAAGGAGTTTGAGGGAGTTTCAAGGCTTGTGAATTCATGTGTTAGGTTTCATATAACCTCTCTATTTATAGGTAAGAGGTTTGGAAGCTTGAAGGGATCAGAAACAAAAGATCACATGTTTTGGTCTTGAAACATGTTTTTGAAGCAAGCCTGACAAACTTTGTTCCAATGCATAGTACAAGGACTTGTAAGGTGGCTAGAGGCTTTAAACATGTCGCTTCTGAGCATACATGTTTAGTGTGATAAGAACAAACAAGTTAAAGGCTCAATCCAAGTTGACTTTGTGATTAAAGTCACTTTTCATAAATGACAATGGTGCCTTTCTTCCAAAAATGGAAAATTGCTTTGGATAATGGCTTAATCACTTGGATCATACCTCAATAAATTGTGTAAACAATTAATTATGGAGTGAATTAAAAGTTATAAGCCTGCAAAGAAATATTATGCAACATAGGTTGAGATTTGTTCAAGTGTTCTTCATGAAAATGCCTTGTAATTCAAGTTTATCATGCAAACTTATTCTCTTCGATTCTCCTAGAAAAATCATGATCTCTTCAAGTTCTGGGACATTTTGGAAAGCTTGAAACATTGTATACAACCTTCATGTTGACTACTTTTGCTAAATCATCTTGGAACTAGGTGAAAATTAGTCAATAAGTTAGGTAAAAAATCTGTCTAAACTTGTCAAAATTTTCACTAAATGTTTTATGAAAAATGTCATGACTTTATGGGCTTATATCTTCAAATATAAGAATTTTTTGGACATAAACCCTAAGGGACAAAGTTGTAGAATTCACCAATATCTACAACTTTCATGTTGAAAGCTTTCCTTGAATCATCTTGCATCTTGGTGAAAAATTGTCACGAAGTATTGAAATTATCAAGGTTAAAAATACTTAGAAATTTTCTAAGTATTGAAAACTTTGACTTTTTGTGGAATTTCTTGACTTTCTTGATTCTTGATGATCAAGTTTGATATTTTCGAATGTCTTGATGAATTTTGATCTTTGAAATTTAATGTTGACCAAAAAGTTAAAGTTTGACTTTTTGTGTATTAGTTGACTTTTCATCAGTTGATCAAATTTCAACTATCAATCCATAGATCTTGAGAAATGATTTAAGCCATGAAATTAGGTCAACATATTTTGTTTGAGTCCTTGATATTATGCTTCAAACCATTAGGTCATGTACTAAGTGAAAAATCACTGATCAGTCATTCTCAGTAAAAACCCTAATTTTGACAATTTTTCCCTTTTTATGATTTGAGTGCTTTTCTTGAGACATTGTGATCAAACCTTGATCAATTGATAAATATGACTTAAAAATGTTGATGTTGGCCAAAATTCATGAAGTTTGACTGTATGTTGACCACAATTTACTTTTTACCCAATACAGCTAATTTTCAGTCATCTGAGCAATTGACTAAGCAAATTTGTAATGCAAGGCTTGAAACTTGTTATGAGAAATCTTGAAGACCTATAATGAACCATGAAAGTCATTTGAGGCAACAAAAGTCCAATTGTCCTTGAGAAACCCAAAACCCTAATTTGGAGGCTCAATGCTTAGGAGGTGAGCTTGTCTGATCAAACTCTTTGAAACTTCTTGAGCATTTGAGATCATTTATGAGAAATGTCTGGAGAATAAAGAGGGTAAATTTTGGGGTACAACGGGTACAACCAAGGGAAATTCAGTTGAAGATGCCATATTCCCGTGAAGAACCTATACTTGATATGTTTGTGAGGACTACTCGTCCCCTTTTAGATGATGTGGAAGAACTTCAGATTGCCCTAGTTAGAATGCAACAAGAGAAGGAAGCATGGAAGGACAAGTATCGGACTTTAGAGATGTCATACCAAATAAAATTGAAAGAGAAGGATGACTTGATCTAGATTCTCGAGAGTCGTGTCATAGAGATGATGGAGAATCAATAGGATTTATTTTCCTCTAGAGCTCAGCCAGAACCTAGTTGCTCACTCTCTAACTCTGGTGGTTGGAAAGAAGTCGGTATGCAGAAGAGAACAACCAGTTGAAAGCTCAGATTGCAAGACTTGTGGGAAAGCGTCAATATGTGGAGAGATCTTCATTCGCTTTGGCTCCTTAGGATTTTAGATTCCATCTTTATTCTCTTGTACCTAGGATCATTGAAACTTGTGCTAAAAGTTGTAATCCATTATGAAGTTATTATTATAATGAAATTTTCAGTATTTCAAAATGTGTTAGTACTTTAGTATTTGCATATCATGCATGATTTTTCATATATTCTTGTATTTCTGTTCATACCCACGTGTCTTACTGTGTTTCTCTACTTCGTTCAATCATCAAGTTGTCTCATCGATACAATACTCGGGCTAATTCCAGGAAGAAAATGGAGAATCTTGAATAAGAGAATCGCGAGCAGCGCGAACAAGTTACTGATTTGAGGGCCGATATGGCCAATCTGACTGCTTTGGTGGAATCATTGGTGGTTGCTCAAAATCAGCCACCACACGCTCCTCCGTCTCCTCATACTACTCAGCCACAATAAACAACTGTTACTTCCGAGGTTCCGTCGATTCCCATTTCTGCTACTCTAGTTATCGCTGCTCAATACCATATGCCTCAAGGTTACCCGTGGAGAATTTCGGAGAATTTTATGCTAGAAGGTTATAATTATGATGCTCAAGTTGCTCTGTTTGCTCAAACTGCTTCTATTCCTACACCTCATGGGGTGCATGTTACTCCTGTTGCTAGAAATGAGATTCATTATACTGCGCCTCCTACGGTGAATGTTGTATTGTTTATTAATGATGAAGTTTATCATCCTGTTCATCCACCAAGTGAAATTATGGGCTTCTATGACCGATTAGATGACTTTCAGGACCAATTCGTTGAAATGCATAAAGAAATGAAGGCTCTTCAAGGAAAAGAATTATTCAGAAAAAATGTCAGTGAGCTCCGCTTAGTTCCTAACGTAAAAGTGCCAGCGAAGTTTAAAGTGCTATAATTTGAGAAATACAAGGGCAACTCTTATCCTCGTGACCACCTGGTGATGTATATCAGAAATATGTCCACCCATACTGATGATCAACGCCTACTTATTCATTTCTTTCAGGATAGTTTAATCGGTGCCGCTTTGAAGTGGTATATGGGTTTGGACAGTAGCAATATCCGCACTTTCAATGATTTAGGTCAAGCTTTTATCAAGCAGTATAAGTATAATATGTTTATGGCATATGTCCGTGACTAATTAAGAGCGATGGCTCAGAAAGATAAGGAATCGTTCAAAGAGTAAGTGCAACATTGGCGTGAGATTGTTTCCCAGGTAGTACCCTCGATGGGTGAGCAAGGGATGACCTAAGTCTTCTTGAAAACCCTTGGACCATTTTGAAATTCTGGCTGCAGATACTCAATGTCACATTCAATGTTATGACACCGTATCTGACTTTCTATAAGACAGTAAATACAAAAACAGTAAAGAACACAGTCAATTGTTTACCCAGTTCAGTGTGCAACAACACCTACTCTGGGGGCTACCAAGCCAGGGAGGAAATCCACTATAAGAGATATTAATTCAGGAATAAACCAACCAGTTTATCTCCTTCACTTAAGACCTACCCAATGCAACTTCAATCTAAGTACAACTTAAACCTGAGTTCCAACTCACTCCCCCTCGATCACAACAGTGATACTTAAAACAATTTGACTAATGAATTGATGAAGACACTCTTCAAAACATACACTTGATTATGCTTCACAGCTTTTTAATCAAGCAACACAAACACTCTTGCTTCACAGCTTTGAGTGATACACAAATCTAACTTGACTTTGCTTCAAAGCTTTAGTCAAGAGACACAAAGACACTCTTGCTTCAAAGCTTTGAGTGGTACACAACCCTTACAATTAAAACCTATTCCAAGTCACTTATCACAATGATACTTGCTTGGATTACAATAGTTAAAACTATACAGCTTCTAAATGATCTTCTGTCAAAAAGGGATTTATTCCAAAACAGCAGCTCTGTTGAATATATAGCAGCTGCATCTTCAGTTAGGGTTTCCACAAAAAGCTAGGGTTAATTCCGTTTGACCTTAAGACTAGGTCACAGGACTTTATCAACCAGGTTAGGGTTGAGCTAGGTTAACCCCAAGTCCACGAGATTTTCTGTTCTGGAAAGACTGAGTCATAATCCTGAAAAAACTCAGAATTACCCAAAATGCATAACTGTTAGTTCAGAACAGGATTTCTTAACATTTGTTATGACATCTGAATTCCTGTCTACTGATTTTGGTAAATGTGATCTTTTTGCAAAATGCTCAGATACACACTCATAAACAGCAGTACCTGTATGACAATATTTTTCTGCAAAGGTATATAATGAATCAGTACCTAATAAACTAGAATGTTATGACATCAGTCATGACATTTATTCACACACCTGGTTTTACCAAAAATGCATGCCAAAAACTAAACAACTACAAACTCCCCCTTTGGCAGATTTTTGGCTAAAGACCCTAAGCAATCAGAGATAGATAGCAGCAGAATAAATATGACTGCATAAAAATAGAATGTCTAATAAAGTCTACCAAAATATATCTCCCCCTCTTTAGCCACAAATGGGCCAAAGAAATAGGTTCTTAAAAGATTATACAGTCATCCAGAAAACAACAACTAAAAATTGAACACACTTGCAAACTCCACCAGGAATCAGCATCAACTCCACCAACCTTCAAGCACTGTCCCCTTCAGAGGAGCTAGTTTCTTCAGTATTGAGTTGATCTTCAGCTTCTGCACCCTCTTCCCTTCTGTTTCCTTTAGCTTCCTCCTTTTCTAACCTGGAAATTAGGTTTTCTAGGGTCTTTTTCCTAGCTTCCATCTCTTTGCAGGTCTCTTTCAATACAGTTATAACATCAGATGTTTTGGACTGAGTCTTTACAGATGATGTCTCAGCTGATGTTATGACAATATCAGGAGCATGAGATCCCTGAAACAGCTTGTAGTGTAACCCAAGAGCAGGAGTTCTTTTGCAAGCAGTGTCTCTTGCCACCAGGATATCACGGTATTGTGCAAGGATAATTCCACAAAGGAGGGAGGGAAAGGCAATTGGGCCTTTGACAGCATAACTACCAGCATGTTTTAAAGTTTGTTCAAAAATATACCTGCCATAGTCAAAAACAGTCTTGGTTCCCACAGCATAAATAAATCTCCCCAATCCTGTGGAGATAGTTGATTTATGGTTTGTAGGGACCCAGTTGGCTGCACCAATCTTGTGCAGGATGAAAAATTTCATGCTAAGTTTGCTGGCATTCAGCTTGCCTTTCAAGGGCCAGCACTTGACTTGTCTTGCTGTGATGGTTTGACAAACTTCATTGTCAGTGACTTCCAGTTCAGGGCAATCCTCATTTGATCTTCCAAGAAATTTGTTAATTTCTGATGGAGAGAAATTAACCCTTCTTCCTCTAACATAAACACTTTCAAAGTCAGCTGACCTTTCATCAGCACATTCATCAGACAAGTTAACTATGAACTCCTTGACCAGATTTTCATAGCACTTGGTAAATTTTACCACAGTCTTCATTAGTCCAGTAGTTTTAATCAGGTCCATGATGTCCTTGCACTCCATGGCATCATTGTTTAGCTCTCTTTCTAAAGCTATTCTCTTCAAGCAAACATACTTCCATCTGTTTGTATTGTCAGGATGGTGAAAAGAGATGTTGTCTGTTGGGACTTCAGGAACTCTAGCAATTTTGTTGGAGGGGAGTTTCCTTCTGATAGGAATTTCTTCAGCATCAATCTCAAACTCTGATTCCTCATCAGAATCAGAAGATTCAGGTTCTTTTCTCTTCTTTGTAATTGGTTGTCTACCAGTATGCACCTGGGCTTTCACCTTCCCTTTGGACTGACCAGTTTTCACAGATTCTACCCCAGCCTTGCCTTCAGCCTTGGATTTCTTATTAGCAGGTTTATCTTTGGTCATACATTTTGCAGCATTCTGATTACCCTTTCTTTTCATAATTCTCCTAGCTATGCTAGGGTTTACATTGGCAATCAGATCATTGTCTGAGTATTCCTCATCCACATCAATGATAGGTGGATCAATAGTCTTCTCTGAAGGGTTCTGAATGTTGTCATTTTGTGTCACAACATTCTCAGAGACATCTACATTCTCAGAGACATCCACATTTGGGCTTGCTGATTCTTGATTTAATGGGACAGAAATCCCCGGTACAGATTGGTTTCCGCTTAGTATTCTTGTAACAAGCCTAGAAATTGCTTGATGTACTTGAGCTGATCCTTCCCTATTTGGAACAGAGGAAGAAGGATGAGAAGGATTACCAGAAGCAGTAGCTTGAGCTCTTCCTGCATGCCTAGTTCTCAGTTTTTTGACTTTGGAGGGGTCAGTTGCCATTTCTCTGAGAGGAGTGATCTCCAGGACTTCAGAATCTATGCATGTGGTGATTGCTCGAGAATCTTGGTCAGATGATGAAGATGAAGTGGTCGCCTTGGTTGAAGAAGATGTTTGAGACATTTTGCTTGACTTAGAGCACCAGTAGCAATTTGAGAGAAAACTTTGATTGAGAGAAAGGAATAGGTTGCAAAGACGAGAGAGGTAGGAGGCAATTGAGAGTCTATTCAACTTCTTAATAATTTTGAAAGAATTGGAAAGACATATGATTAACTCACTAAAAATAGACTTAACACAAATAACTCCTTCAACCCTTGTTTTAAGCAAAATTAATTGCTATAATTTCTCACGTTGGCAAATACCCATCTTGCCCCTCAAGTTTTCAAGTTGATTTCCAACAAGAGCCTTGGTAGAAAGAATCAGCCAGCTGAAGCTTAATGATACCATGTTCCAGTTTAATTGACTTCTTCTCGACAAGGTCAATGTGCTTGGTCCTGCTATGCTGAATAGGGTTCATGGAAATATTGATTGTATTCAGATTGTCACAATACAATGTCACAACATCTTGTGAGACATTATACTCAGTGAGCATCTGTTTTGTCCAGATATTTTGAGAACAGCTACTACCAGCTGCAACTATTTCAGCACAGAGTTGGGAAGGCATTCTTTTTACATGAATCATAGCTCTGGCAGATTCCTGTATGATCTTATTTTTCTTTTTGTCAACTCCATTTTGATGATGAGTTATAGGAGAAGAGACTTCATGACTCATTTCTTCTGGGAAACAGAATTTATTAGACTTGTTGTTTCCAAATTCCTTGTCATGATTACTTCTGGTTCTGACAGCACATCCTTCTTCAATTTTATTCACCACATCATAGACATGTCTCTTTTTACCAAGCCTTTCAATTTGAAGTTCACCACAAACCCTCCTTTTATCAATTTGCAGTCTTGGAATCCTTCTGACTGCTTCCATAGAGATAGTTCTTTTCATTCTTCTTAGATGAAGATGGCCAAGCTTATGGTGCCACAGTTTCATCTCTTTTTATTCTTTGGTAATTGAACACATAGTGGAGTTATTAGTGTTCTCAGGCTGCCACAAGTAACAGTTATCTTTAGATCTGATTCCTTTCATTACCACTTCTAGTTTTTCATTAATTACTAGACATTCAAATTTTGAGAAGTTGACCTTGAATCCTAGATCACACAATTGACTGATACTAATGAGATTAGCAGTCAGGCCTTTTACCAATAGTACTTCATTTAGATTTGGAACTTCAGGGCAGTCCAAATTACCAACTCCTTTGATTTCACCTTTAGCACCATCTCCAAAGGTCACATAACTAGTGTTGTGAGGTTTAACATGATTGAGAATGTTCTTTATTCCAGTCATGTGTTTAGAGCACCCACTGTCAAAGTACCAGCCTTCCCTTGCAGAGACTCTCAGGGAAGTGTGGGATATCAGGGCAGTAGCCTTTTTATTCCATTGAGGAGTATGTGGTACCCTTTTTGACTTAGGTTTAACACCTGAGTTTTGATTAGGGTATCCATGCAATTTGAAGCAGAAAGGCTTTATGTGGCCATACCTCCCACAATGATGACATCTCCATCTTTGGTACTTTTTCTTCATATATCTTTGTTTCTGATGTTGAGAGTTGTGTTGAGACATCTGCTTTGACATTTGTTTAACAGGCCTGATCTTCTTGTCTGCACCAGATTTCTTAGCTTCCACAAATCCTAGTCCAGTTTTGTTTCCCACATTTTGTCCAACTTGAAGAATCTCTTCCAATTTGTCTGTTCCATTAGTCAGCATCTTGACAGATTTGGTCATTTGGTTCAGTTGTGAGTTCAGCAATTGAACTTCCCCTTCTAGATGACTTATAGTTTCAAGGTTTGCCCTTTTTTCAGCCTCCAGCTTTATGATGAGTTTTGATTGTTTCTCATTCTGCACACAGACTTCAGCACTTCTGATACACAATTTCTTGTAAGTATCAGCCAGTTCTTCAAATGTCACTTCTTCATCACTAGTGTCACTTTCAGAGGTACAAACACCAGTTAGAGCAGTAACTAGTTTGGCAGATTCTTCTTCAGAATTACTTTCTGAATCACAGTCAGACCAAGTAACAACCATTCCTTTCTTTTGTTTCTTAAGAAAGGTAGGACATTCAGCTCGAATATGCCCATATCCTTCACAACCATGGAATTGAATTCCTCTGCCTTGATTTCCCTTCTCTTCTGACCTTGGTCTTCTGCTGGAACTGTCAATGTCAGAGGGAATGTTATGAACATTAGACCTTGACTTTGGATCTATTCTTTTGATGAGTTTGTTGAATTGTCTTCCAAGCATGGCTATAGCTTCTGAAATATTTTCTTCTTCATCCTCCTTGTTTTCAACATCAGTGTTGGATACAAGTGCTATGCTCTTGTTCTTCTTGTCACCATTATCAGTGATCCCCATCTCAAAAGTCTGAAGCGATCCAATTAGTTCATCCACTTTCAACTTGTTGATGTCTTGGGCTTCCTCTATGGCAGTTACCTAAATAGCAAATCTTTTAGGCAAGGATCTGAGAATCTTTCTCACCAATTTTTCTTCTGACATCTTTTCTCCCAGTGCTCCTGAGGTGTTGGCAATCTCCAAGATGTTCATGTGAAACTCATGAATGGTTTCATCTTCCATCATTTTTAGATTCTCAAACTTGGTAGTCAACATCTGAAGCCTTGACATTTTCACTTTGGAAGTGCCCTCATGAGTAGTTTTGAGAGTGTCCCAAACTTCCTTGGCCAGTTCATATTGATGTACTAGTCTGAAAATGTTTCTATCAATTCCATTGAACAAGGCATTTAAAGCTTTGAAATTTCCCAGGGCTAACTCATCTTCTTCTTTACTCCAATCTTCCTCAGGCTTCAGACTGATTGTCCCATCTTTCTCAGTTATGGTGGGATGGTTCCATCCTTTGTCAGCAGCTCTCCAAGCCTTTTTGTCCAGAGATTTTAAGAAGGCTATCATACGAGGTTTCCAGTAGTCATAATTTGTTCCATCCAGAATGGGTGGTCTATTTCCAAAAACTCCTTCTTTGTCCATAGTGCCAGAAAGTGATATCCCTAGATCTCACCCAGTAATACAGGCAGGGTGCCCGCTCTGATACCAATTGAAATTCTGGCTACAGATACTCAATGTCACGTTCAATGTTATGACACCGTATCTGACTTTCTATAAGACAGTAAATACAAAAACAGTAAAGAACACAGTCAATTGTTTACCCAGTTCAGTGTGCAACAACACCTACTCTGGGGGCTACCAAGCCAGGGAGGAAATCCACTATAAGAGATATTAATTCAGGAATAAACCAACCAGTTTATCTCCTTCACTTAATACCTACCCAATGCAACTTCAATCTAAGTACAACTTAAACCTGAGTTCCAACTCACTCCCCCTCAATCACAGCAGTGATACTTAAAACAATTTGACTAATGAATTGATGAAGACACTCTTCAAAACATACACTTGATTATGCTTCACAGCTTTTTAATCAAGCAACACAAACACTCTTGCTTCACAGCTTTGAGTGATACACAAATCTAACTTGACTTTGCTTCAAAGCTTTAGTCAAGAGACACAAAGACACTCTTGCTTCAAAGCTTTGAGTGGTACACAACCCTTACAATTAAAACCTATTCCAAGTCACTTATCACAATGATACTTGCTTGGATTACAATAGTTAAAACTATACAGCTTCTAAATGATCTTCTGTCAAAAAGGGATTTATTCCAAAACAGCAGCTCTGTTGAATATATAGCAGCTGCATCTTCAGTTAGGGTTTCCACAAAAAGCTAGGGTTAATTCCGTTTGACCTTAAGACTAGGTCACAGGACTTTATCAACCAGGTTAGGGTTGAGCCAGGTTAACCCCAAGTCCACGAGATTTTCTGTTCTGGAAAGACTGAGTCATAATCCTGAAAAAACTCAGAATTACCCAAACTGCATAACTGTTAGTTCAGAATAGGATGTCTTAACATTTGTTATGACATCTGAATTCCTGTCTACTGATTTTGGTAAATGTGATCTTTTTGCAAAATGCTCAGATACACACTCATAAACAGCAGCACCTGTATGACAATATTTTTCTGTAAAGGTATCTAATGAATCAGTACCTAATAAACTAGAATGTTATGACATCAGTCATGACATTCATTCACACACCTGGTTTTACCAAAAATGCATGCCAAAAACTAAACAACTGCACATTTTATTATGAAAGGATGGTTGCTAGTGCACCGAGTGATTTCATTGAGATGTAAGTATGGGTGTTCGTTTGGAATAAGCTTCCAGGGAAGGACGCTTGACAAAAGACGAAGGAACAAAGAAATCATCATATGGGTTTTCTAGAAAGAAATTGAAACAAATGATGTCATTAAGGAAAGAAAGCTTAGACCTTTGAGGAGACATCATCGGCACAAACAACAGGTTGCTTCTGTAACTCCAGTCGTCAATGTAGCTCTGACTGTTGTTGCTTATCAGAGACCACCTCCCCAAGGAAATCAAGGGAAAGGTCAGAGGAGAGAAGCTTTTGACCCTATTCTAATGAGTTATGCAGTGTTGTTTTTGACTTTGGTTCAGAAAAATTTGGTGCGGATTAGGTCCCCCCCTTCTATACCTACACCTTTACCATGGTATTATAAGGAGGATCAGACTTATGCTTTTTATCAAGGAGCCCCAGAGAACAACATCGAAAATTGTTATCCCTTGAAGTCCAAAGTGCAGAAGATGGTGAGATATGATCTTTTATCTTTTAAAGATGTTGGACCTAACGTAAAATATAATTCATTACCCAAACATTGAGGTGAAAATGCAATAAATATGGTTGGTGGTTGTCCTAGGGACTTCCAGATTTTTGATATCAACCTGGGGAGAGGGGATTTAGTGAAGATGCATGCTGATATTTATGAATTCAGCTATTATACACATGACCGTGCTGGTTGTAGTATTTGTAGTATAAATATCCATGGATGTGATAAAGTGAGAACTGATCTTCAAGAAAATGATGGATGAAGGTCTTATCCATATAATCAGACCAAGGGTTGAGTATGAAGAGGACGTGAATATGGTTTATGGATGTCTCGGGGAATTCCATATTTTTTATGTGAATTATATGAATGATGATCTGGTACAGTTGCATGCTATGTTTTGTCACATGGATGGACAAGAAGAACATCATTATGGGTCTTTTCAGATCTGCTTTAGGGATTCTCATGGTTGTTCTATCGTAAGAAAAAGTGTTCAATTATTGTTAGATAATGGTACTATCAAAGTCACAAGCAATAGATATGATTATAATGGATTTAATATGGTTGAAGATTACTCAGTTGAGGCCATGTCTGATGATGAATATGTTTCTGCTGATGAGTTTTTTTCTGATGAAATTATCTTCTCTGATAATGATTCTGCGATGCCTAAATATTCTGAAGTGAGGGTGAATTTCATTGTGTCGTGTTTTGGTGTTCTTGCTCCTATAGAGATTAAGTATCATAGCAAGCATGTTGTTGCTGTCGTGGTTATTTGTCTGCCTGGTCCTGTTCCATATAAATAAGACAAATATGTGCCTTATAAGTACAATGCAACTATCCTGTAAGATGGTGTGGAAATCACAATCCAATCTTTGTCCCATGTCGAGAATATTGCTGAAGCTAGTCGGGTAACCCACAATGGTCGTGTCTTCGCCTCTACCTTTCGAGGAGATGTTAATTCTGATAAAAAGGTTGTTGAGAATATTAAACCTAAGAAGGTGATGTGAGAATCTAGTGGTGTCTCTTTGGAAAAGGATGTGGATGACTTGTTGAAAATCATCAAGATGAGTGATTACAGGATTGTGGATCATTTGTTGCAGACTCCATCTAAATTTCCATTGTAGCCTTGCTAATGAACTCTTCTGCTCATCGGGAATCTCTGATGAAAGTGTTGGATCAGGGTTTTATTGAAAGTAATATGTCTTTGGAACAGTTCAGCAGTGTTGTGGGGAATATTACATCTTGTAATAATCTGAGCTTTTGTGATGATGAGTTTCCCGATGAAGGAAGAAACTATAACTTGGCTCTCCATATTTCCATGAATTGTAAGAATGACTCCTTGTATAATTTTCTGATTGGCAATGATTCTGCTTTGAATGTCATACCAAGAAGTACACTCATGAAGCTTAAGTACCAGGGAACTCCCATGCGCCTAAGTGGCATTATAGTGAAAGAATTTGATGGTTCGAGGAAGTCTGTCATCGAAGAAGTAGATTTTCCTACTCATATAGGTCTGCACTTATTCCAGATTACTTTCCAAGTTATGGATATTGTCCTTTCTTACAACTGTTTATTGGGATGACCATGGATCCATGAAGAAAGACATGTTACTTCAACCTTACACCATAAGCTGAAATTTGTTCGTGAAGGAAAGGTGGTCATTATGAACGGTGAGAAAGCTCTATTGATATCTCATTTGTCTTCCTTTAGAATTGTAGAATCTGACGAAGATGTTGTTGGTAATATAAGGAAGAATGAAAATTTTATTTCCTCGTTTAAGGATGCACAACAGGTAGTGCAGAAAGGCCCTAGCAAGGTGTGGGGGCAGATTATTAATCCTTCTATGAACAAGAATGGAGTTGGTTTGGGTTTCTCCCTGAAGAAGGAATTCATTAAGCCAAAGTCTGCCTTGAGTAAATATCAAGAAATCTTTCACATCGCAGGCTATCTTCATCCAACTACTCCAAGGATCAACATTATTCTCGAAGATGAATCAGGGCAAGAGACGCTAAGCTTCGTGACACATGGAGTCAGAGTACATAATTGAATCACTGTTGATGTTCCTTCTTGCATTCATATTTCAAAGTAATTTGTTTTTGTTAATCTTTTCAAAAATATTTCACTCTGCCCAAGGTGAAAGTATTGATGTTGTATTGGCATATCCGTTGTTTTGATTTTTAAAATCAATAATAAAATTTGTTTTTGATTCCAAAATTATGTCTTTGTTTTCTACTTGTTCTTTGAAAATGGTAATCAGAAAAAGCCTTTCAAAATAAATAATAACTATAAATAAATCTACATAATCACTTATTTCATGTGTCATTTTCTAAAATCAATCATAAATCACATGTGCAGATTAATTAAAAATCTCGCCGAGTACAATGACCCTGCATCCTCTCACAACTTTGAATATCCTATGTATATGGCCGAAGAAGAAGAATATGATGAAATCCCATAAGAGGTTTCACGGTTTCTTGAGCACGAGGAAAGTACCATTCAGCCGTATAAAGAGCCATTGGAGATGATTAACTTTGGTACAAAGGAAGATCCAAAGGAAGTCAAGATTGGAGCACTGCTTCATCCCGATGTGAAAAGCAGTTTGATTGAATTGTTGAAAGAGTATGCAGATATCTTTGCATGGTCTTATCAAGACATGTCTGGTTTGGATATTGATATTGTGGAACATTATTTGCCACTAAAGCCAGAATGTCCACCAATTAAGAAAAAGTTGCAAAGAACTCACCCCGACATGGTAGTAAAGATTAAAGAAGAAGTTTTAAAACATATTGATGCTGGTTTTCTTATGACATCAGTTTACCCTCAGTGGATTGCCAATATTTTTCCAGTACCAAAGAAAGACTGAAAGGTCCGCATGTGCGTCGATTATAGAGATTTAAACAAAGCAAGTCCAAAAGATGACTTTCCATTACCGCATATTGACATGTTGGTTGACAGTATAGTAAAGTTCAAAGTGTTTTCATTCATGGCCAGATTTTCTGGATACAATCAAATTATAATGGCTCCCGTGGACATGGAAAAAACAACGTTTATCACACCCTGGGGAATATTCTGTTACAGAATGATGCCCTTTGGGTTCAAGAACGCTGGTGCGACGTACCAGAGGGCTATGATAACCCTATTTTAAGATATAATGCATAATGAAATTGAATTATATGTTGATGATATGATTACCAAATCTCATACTGAGGAAGGGCATATAGAAGATTTATTGAAACTATTTCAGCGTTTGAGGAAATATCGTATCCACTTGAATTCAAATAATTGTACTTTTGGTGTTAGTTCAGGAAAATTTCTAGGTTTAATTATTAGCCAAAAAGGAATTGAAGTTGACCCTGATAAAGTTAAGGAAATTCAAGAAATTCCTGCACCAAGAACTGAAAATAAAGTTAGAGGTTTCCTTGGACGTTTAAATTACATTTCCAGATTCATTTCCCATATGACTGCAACATGTGAACCGATCTTTAAACTGTTAAAGAAAGATCAAGGTTATGTGTGGGTGGATGATTTCCAAAGGAAATTTGAAAGCATTAAAGAGTATCTTCTTAAACCTCCTATCTTGCTCCCTCATATTGAAGGAAGACCATTGATAATGTATCTGACTGTATTAGATAATTCTATGGGCTATGTTTGGGACAGCAAGATGAAACGGGAATAAAAGAATATGCCATTTATCATCTCAATAATAAGTTTACTGACTTCTAGTCATGGTATTCTATGCTGGAAAAAACATGTTGTGCTTTGGAATGGGTGGAAAAGCGATTGCGGTAATATATGTTGAATCATACCACTTGTTTGATTTCCAAAATGGATCCAATTAAGTATATTTTTGAAAAGCCTGCTCTTACTGGAAGAATTTCCTGCTGGCAGATGCTTTTGTCTGAATATGATATTGAATATCATACTTAGAAGACTATAAAAAGTAGTGTTTTGATAGATTTTGCTCACCAACCAGTTGATGATTATCAGTCTATTAAATATGATTTCCCTGATGAGGATGTGATGTATTTGAAAGTAAAAGATTGTGATGAACCTTTTCCTGAGGAAAGTCCTGATCTTGAATCCCGATGGAGTATGGTATTTGATGGAGCTGTAAATGCTTATGGGAAAGGAATTGGTGTCGTGATTATCACTCCCCATGGGTCCCATATCCCTTTTACTGCAAGGTTGGAATTTGATTGTACCAATAATATGGCAGAGTATGAAGCTTGTATCATGGGTCATGAAGAGGCTATAGATCTCAGAATAAAAATTCTAGTAGTATATGGTGATTCAGCTTACATAATAAATAAAATTAAAAGAGAATGGGATACTCGTCAGATTGGCTTGATTCCCTACAAATATTATGCTAGAAGATTATTACCTTTCTTTAATAAAGTTGAATAGGCCAGCTCATGTGTTTGCGAAGAAGTAAATGCTTGGAACGATGTACCTCATATCACAGTTTGACGTCTAGATAGGCCAACTCATGTGTTTGCAACGAAGGGAACGTCAGACAAAACACCTTGGTATTATGATATCAAGCACTTTGTCCAAACTCAAGAATACCCATTTGGTGCATCAAACAAAGATAAAAAGACATTGAGAAGGTTGGCAGGTAGCTTGTTCCTTAATGAAGATGTGCTATACAAAAGAAATTACGACACAGTCTTGCTCATATGCATGGATAGACAGGAAGAAGACATGTTGACGCATGAGATCCATGAAGGTTCCTTTGGTATTCATGCCAATGGACATTCGATGGCAAATAAGATGCTTATGGAAGGTTACTATTGGCTGACAATGGAATCTGAATGTTACAAATTCGCGAAGAAGTGCCATAAGTGTCAGATTTATGCTGACAAGATTCATGTTCCTCCCACACTTCTCAATGTTATTTCTTTCACGTGGCCTTTTTTATGGGGGTATTAATATGATTGGAATGATTGAACCCAAGGTGTCGAATGGACATCGTTTCATCTTGGTGGCAATTTACTACTTTACCAAGTGGGTGGAAGCAGCTTCCTATGCTAATGTTACTAAGAAAGTGGTAGTATGCTTTATCAATAACAATCTTATATATCGGTATGGTGTACCAAGAAAGATTATCACTAACAACGACTCGAATTTGAGTAACAAGATGGTGATAGAACTTTGTGAAGAATTCAAGATTGTCCATCACAATTCGTCTCCTTATCGGCCTAAGGTGAATGGGGCTGTTGAAGTTTCTAATAAAAACATTAAGAAGATCATCCAGAAGATGGTTGTTACCTATAAGGATTGGCATGAGATGCTTCTTTTTGTTCTGCAAGGGTATCGTACATCTGTTCATACTTCAACAGGGGTAACCTTGTTCTCCCTTGTGTATGGTATGGAAGCAGTGCTCCCTATCAAGTTTGAGATTCCCTCTTTGGGTGTAATAATGGAAACCAAATTGTCAGAGGCTGAATGGGTCCAAAATAGGTTTGACCAATTGAATTTTATTAAAGAAAAGAGAATGACGGTTTTGTGTCATGGGCAATTATATCAGAAAAGAATGAAGAAAGCTTTTTATAAGAAGGTCAAGCCTCGTGAATTCAGAGAAGGAGACCTCGTGCTCAGAAAGATCATGTCTTTTAACATTGATTCTAGGGAAAAGTGGATTCCCAATTATGAAGGCCCATATGTTATCAAGAAAGACTTCTCTGGTGGTGCATTGATTCTTGAAACTATGGATGGAGAGGAGTTCCCACGTCCCATAAATACTGACACGGTCAAGAAATACTTCACCTAAAGAAATAAAAGAACAACTCACTAAGTCGAAATCCTGAAAGGGTGGCTTAGACAAAAAGGAGCGTCTCGGTAGGCTGAAAACCCGAAAGGGCAGTCTAGGCAAAAGTAAGAGACACAAACAGAATAAGTTTTCCCACTAGGTTGAAAACCCGCGAGGGAAACTTAGGAAAAAGTTAGGGATTTCTTGGCTAGTAACTGCGCCAGACAAGACTTGATCATTGAAGCAACAATCTTCTCAGATCCTCATCATACTTTAACTGAATTCTCTGCTCAGGAGTTCAAAGTTGTTAGGGAGAATAGTGGTCATTGTATTTCAATGTATCTTTTCCATATATTACCATTTTCCAAACTTTGTAATCATCCATGGAGTCTCTCCATTCGCATACTACCATTCTATTAATAAAGTTCGAGCCTTTATCCAATTATTTGTAGTTCTTATTTTATTTTGTTTGCAAAATTTCCTTTATTATGATAGTAATTGTCAAAACAAAAAGATTTAATAATAAAAATGTTTTTTTAAAAGAATTTACAAATTATTTTTTACTTCAGATTGTGTGATTCAAGTAGAACAAAAGTAGTGATTCCAAGGATGGACGAACTCCGAAGTTTTGAAAAAAAAGATTCCCCAAGAAATCTTTCCCATGTTAATATTATTGATATGCGCATGATCCTCTTGTGTTGCTTTCCTTGGATAATTTGAGTTCATACCAATTATATATGGAACGA
This sequence comes from Vicia faba, assembly GCA_948472305.1. Lineage (NCBI taxonomy): Eukaryota > Viridiplantae > Streptophyta > Magnoliopsida > Fabales > Fabaceae > Vicia > Vicia faba. The sequence continues at coordinate 1,039,123,359 of OX451740.1, read as the reverse complement.
TGTTGGGCCCGTAATCCCATATTCTCCGTTCAGGGCTTGACGCGGATTTTCCCTAGTTAAGCGACTATACAAGGGTAGTATCTTTTCTAAGAAGAGTTGGAACAACTGTTAACTTTTTAGGTTTTATCTCGCCAAGTGTTGAGTTTGATTTAAAATCCCCATAATTTTGATTTCTTGTTGTATTGTTAAACTTCTTAGATCCCCAAATGAAGCCGGGATGATGCTTCTCTCTGAAAATTGTTATCCCCGTGAAGTTTCATAATTTCTCCTCATAGAAGATTGTGCAACCATTACTCTTGATATCGAAGGATGTATTTGGTCACCCCTCGATGATGTGGTGTTGTCCTCCCCAATGAAATTAGTACGAGATCCCCAGTTGAAGTCTCGACAATATGGTTTTCATCTTCCCTAGTGAAGTCAGTATTATAATCTCCAATTGAAGTCTATACGATGAGGCATTGTCTTCCCTCGTAAGGTTTGTATGATATTTCCCGGTGAATCCTGGAGGAGGATCTTATATCCCTAAAACTGTATTGGTTTATTGATATCAAATTATTCCTTGATTGTTTTCAAGCCATGTTTCTTCCCAGTGGAGTTAAGTCGTGAAGTAGGAATTTGTTTCCTCAGTTGGTGCTTACACACTTATGGAATCCTAATCCTGGATGTGATTTAGCTGAGTGTTGACTTTATCCAAGTTGGTTTTTTCTGGTTATTCCCGGTATTGTATGTCTGATTTGTCAGCATGAACATGATAACATTCATACATTCATACATACCTCATGCATAGCTAAATTTAAAATTCATTGCTCATGTGCATTCATTATTTATTTGTTGGTATATTACCCTATTTGTATAGCCATGTTACCCTCTCTTTTCAATAGATTGTCAACTTTAAGCAGAAAGTGTATATCCTTTCAATTTCCCCACTGAGTTATTCCTTGTGGAAGAATTTTGTTTTAGCCTTCCTATTCATCATCTGGATGGAACATGATTCCCATTTGAGCTTATTCCTCATTGGATGCTGTCTTGGTTGATTGTTTCACTCCGATTTATTTCTGGTTTGAATTTATGGTCCCCGACAATGTTGTAATTATGATTTCTGCAAGCTTTTAGCCCTGGATTGAGAAGGCGCATTTATTTTTCATGGGAAGACTTTATCTCCTCAACAGGATTATATTAGCATTTCCCCATAGAATTCGTATTTCTTTTCCCAACATGCTTTATAGAATAACAAGTGGCAGGTTTCTTTATTTGAGAAACATGTTCTTCCCCAGTAAGTCTGTTAGTTCCCAAAGAAGATTAATTTTATTTACTCCGATGAATGGTAGTCTCGTCATTATGGGAGATAGTTCATTGTTGAGATGTGTTACTCTGATGAATGGTAGTCTCGTCATTGTGGGAGATAGTTTGTTATTGAGATTTGTTACTTCGATGAATGGTAGTCTGGTCATTATGGGAGATAGTTCTTTGTTGAGATTTGTTACTCCGATGAATGGTTGTATCGTCATTATGGGAGATAATTCGTTGTTGAGATTTTGTTACTCTGATGAATGTTAGTCTCGTCATTATGGGACATAGTTCATTGTTGAGATTTGTTACTCCGATGAATGGTAGTCTCGTCATAATGGGAGATAGTTCATTGTTGAGATCTTTTATTCCGATGAATATTAGTCTCGTAATTATGGGAGAAAGTTCGTTGTTGAGATCTTTTATTCTGATGAATGGTAATCTCGTCATTATGGGAGATATTTCGTCATTGAGATTCACTTTGCTCTAAAGAAGTTCATTTGTTTCCAATCATAAGTATTGATGCCAATCATTTATTACCAGCCCTAATAGTGGTATTTACTGGTATTATCTTACCATTTATATTCTCTGTGAGTCGATGTTACTTTTTTGCTACTTTCTTTGTGAGTGGGTAGTTCGCAGTTATCTGTTGATCTTTGTCATCCATTACTTTTCCCTCAATATTTGAGTTGGTGTTACCTTATCTCCTCCTTGGGATTTACATCAGTAGAGTTGAGTCTTCCATTCCCCAATGATTTATTTTCCTGTTCGGACTTTCTTTTGATTCTTTATTTTATTTGCCGCATCCCTAGTGGTGTTCTGTGCCACCTTTGGATTTGTCTATTTTCATGCACAATCATAAGCATTGCATGGCATCTTAGGGCCAAAAAATGGCTTGTTTTATATTTAATTATCCTCATCGCGTCGATATGAAGATTTTAACCTTTGTATCTCCAGATAGAAGACACTTAAATAAGGGAAGTTGTTATACCCCAATTTATGCCCCTAAGATCTCTCATCATCTCATATCATCAATACATCAAGATCACACATTAGGGTTTGGTTGTAACTTGTACCCTCTTATATCTTTGGGTTTTCCCTAAAGGGGTCACCAAGTACCTTGAGTTGTGTATGCATATGTGTGTTTTATGTTTACTAACCCTTAACAAAAATTCAAAATATGTATGTTTTTCTCTTTACACTTTGTGCATTATAGGTGTGAAATCAAGTGTATCTCTCTCATCTCATCAACTAGGGTTTTGAGGGTTGATTCTTAAGAAGATGGTTAATCAGTGGATCTTAGAAGTTTGAGCTTCAAGGCTATGTTTAGAGCGTCAAATCCCCATGGTTGAAAGACTCTTTCAATTTCATTTAGGTTAAACTTTCCTCAAGGTTGGTATTGACATTCACCAAAGAGTTAGGTTCATGTGTTTATTTCCATGCCTTCTTCAACAAGATTCATTGACACTTAAGATCCATTATTTGAGTGTGATTAAATACAATATCATTCAAAGACCTATTATGATTCATCATGCTTTGTTTTGTCAAGAAAGCTCAAAATATTCAAAGGTTAGTTCAACAAGTTTGACCTAATTGAGCAAATGCTTGATTTAGTGATCACAAGTGCATAACTCCCTCAATTCTCAACATTTTGAGTTGTTTCCTTTTTATATGGATTCTTGTTATCATCAACCATAACCTCTCTTCACATGATAAGATCCAATTTTTCAAGAAAAAACATCAAAAGTTGAAATGGGTTTCATGTTATTTTTGGCACTCTCTAAGCTAGGGTTTGTTGACTTCATAAGACCATATCTTACTCATTTTTTTTATATTTTTGAGTGACTCGAAAGCCATGATTCTATTTAAAGGGTCCTTAACAAGCTCTCTTCATAAATCTAAGGTTAACTTTGAATGGAAGACCATTAAATATTGAGAAAGATTACAAGTTTCCTTGAAAGGCCTTTGAATTTTAGGGTTTGACTTCAAATGATCATAATTTAGTCAAATTTTATCTCCATGAGATCATCATTTTTCCACAATGATTTTAAGGATGTCAGTCTTAACCCTCTTCTTTGTTTTAAGCTTGAAAATGGATGAAAGACACCTTGATAGTTCAAAACATTACAGGTCATTTCGTGGATTTTCACCAACTTCACAGGGTCATAACTTTCTCAATTCTTGCAGTTTTTAAGTGGTTAAAATCTCAAAATGTCACTTAAGAGATCTACTTAATTCCATCTTCTTTGGTAAAAAGCAAGTTTTGGAAGGCCATTTTTGGATGCAAAACATTACAAGTCACTTTTAATGCCAAACTTAGAAACTTTTCTAAGTGTGGAAAATCCGTGTGCTTTTGTTGATTTCAAAGAGACACAATTTTTTATCCAAGACACCAAATGCAACCATTATTTTCACATTGTAAAGCTTTACATGAGATCTCTCCAATGCTTCAAAATCACATCATATAGTGTCCTACATTGTTGATGCCATGGCTGTGAAGTTGGCTTCCTGAAACTGGTTATGAGTTTAAAGTCAGATTTAGTTTGATTGGTTTGGCCTCTAAACATAAAATTCTTGCGTGTTTTTGCTTCTAATGATGTTTAGCAACCTTCCAGAAGTAGTTAGTACCTTGAATTACAAGTTTTGGCTGAGTTTTGATGCCAAATAAGTCACACATTGCTCATGATTCAGATTCACACAAACTCACTCATTTATCCTCTCATTCACACGCTTGAGAATTGACTCATCCTCTCCTATAAATAAGAGACACATTCCACCCATTTCCATAAGATTTTGATAGCCAAGTGACCCCTAATAAGATCTCATTTGAACTCTTAAGGTTTAATTCATTTTTCCGTTTCCACCCTTTAAATCACCAAAAACTCCTTTCAGTTAGCTTCATTGAATGTCTCTGAAGCTAACCATACTCTTACCTTCAAGAATCGTGACCTTAATCAAGCTCCATAAGTCCAATTTCAGAGCTTCATCCTTGAGTTCGAATAGGTAGTTTTCTCCACCAATTCGTCTCAATTTTGTTGCTAGAATGCAGCATTTGGTTCTCTGATGCTCATGGTATCCTTTGTTTTCAACTGTAACTGAGTTTGATACGTCTATTTTCAAATACCTTTTTAAAAAATGTCCCCTGCTTTTTCCAAATCGACTAAGCTATGGAAAATATAAATTTTGGTGCAAGGGTACCATTGGAATCGTCTTGAAGAGACGAAGCGAGTTGTACTGGTCTCGAGCTCCAATTTTTCCATTTCATGAACCTGCAAATCACGTGGATGGAGGTTGAAGAAAACCTACGTGTCTGTTTTCAACCAATGACAAATTGCCTTGCATTTTTTTCAAATTTGTTTAATAATTGATCACGTGTGATATTTTCTAAAGACCATGTTATGCACAGCGTGTCTGATCTATTGGATTAGCTTACTAACGCGTTTTGATAATGATCAGATGGTCCACATTTTTTTGAGTTTATACTTTATTTCTGATTTTTATATTTTATTGTTTTAAACTTCAAAAATTCATATAAAATTCATTTCAGACTCAAAAATTATGAAAAAAATCACAAAAATATTTTTCAAATATTATCTTTCTGATTCTTATTTTTTTCATAATTTTATTTCATGATTTGATATTTTTTATATTTTTTCTCTTAATTTGATTTGTTTTAACTGTTTAAAAATACTTTTTGGTGATTTTTAATTCTGAAAAAATTATGGAAGGATCCAATGACCTCTTGACAAATATTAGTGACCTCATTTTATTTTTATTTCTGATTTTCTATTTTTTACAGTTTTTGATTTATTTTGAATGTTTCTTTAAATTTTAAAAATATAGTTCCTGACTTTAAAAAATTCCAAATTTTTTTGTCAACACTTATTAACTCATGTTTGACTTCTGGATTTTATTTTGGGATTTTTCTTTGGTGTTTTTCTTTGGTGTTTTAATATACTTTGTGTATTTTACCAATTATTTCCCTTTTATTAACCATTTAAATATTGTTTTATTATTTATTTGGTCTTGACTTGGGTGTTATTTTCGGACAAATTCCTCAACCTCATTAGATCTTGGGTGTTAATAGGTTGAAAAACCAAATCCACCAAAATGGATGAATGATGTTGATGATATTTGAAACTCTAATTTCATCTAATACATCACCTTTCTCTTCATCTTATCCCTTTATTACTTGTGCTACATGTTGTTGGAGAATAATATACCTATCATCTCTCTAACATGTGGTACATAGATTACTATTTACCGGCCTCAAAATATGTGTGACTTCTACATAAGTTTACTTACGATTGCTTAACATACCGCTAAATTTGTCCCGATTTGAGAAATGATCAATCGTGGCATAAATCTATATTTGCAAGCCCAAGTATGTTTAATTTGAAACCTTTGATCCAACAACCTTGAGGTTCATTATTAGGGGGCTTTGATCTTATCAATCCTCTAATGAACCTTCATAAACTTTGGTCTAAGCAAATCATTTAAACATCATTGATCATATGTTGTCGCTTTGAGAACTTGAAATGAATGATATATTTGATTTAAAAAGCAAATGAGACTTGTTGTTAGGAAGCTTTGATCTTATTAATCTTCTAATGAGTTTTCAAATGCAAGTTTCAAGATGGTCATTCAACTAACCTCTAAATTCTAATTCACTAACAATTGACTTTTACTTTGTGTTTTTTTTTTACTTTATGCCCCCTTTACTTTATGCTTTTAATTTTGCGCACCATTTATTTTATCATTTACATTTCATGTTATTTTTTCTTTGCTCACTTGAGCACTCATCTTTATGTCATTTTGATTTTTGCTCACTTGAGCTTTTCTTTTCTATTTTGAAGACACTTAATAATCAACTTGAACAATAAAAATTTTAAGGTTACATTGGACTATTTGGTTACTATCCTTGGCATTATGGAGATTGTGGACTTCTCAGACTTAGGATTAGAAGCCCTAATTACCCTTGGGACCTTGTGATTCTGCTGTTATTTTGTATGGAGTTCTTGGGGTTTACCCCAAGACATTGGGCTGATTTTCTTTGTGTGCAAGTTATTCTAATTATATGCTTTGTTTATGATTCAGAAATCCTCCATGTACAGTTGTTACTCTGCCCAATTTTTGTGAAGACTTAATGCATCTGAAGCTTGTATTCCTAAGAGGTTTAGTATCTTTGCTTTCTCGGTTTCAATCCAAAGGATGGGAATTATACATTGACTCTTTATGTCAAGTGTTGGCTTCTTGTTGATTAGACGGTTCTTTTCCCTAACTTTTACCTTATGCTTTATGATAGTCCCTTCATCTCCTCCCATCTTCTTTAAATTCAAAAATCGTATCCCTCTTTTTCAAAACTCTTCTTGCTTTCAAACTTGAATCGATTTCATAATAAACTTGGACTTAGGTCCATGCATTTAAAAAAATATTTTCTTAAGCAAACTTTAACCAACTTAATCATACTTTAACATTTTTTGTGAGAAGACTAAAAGTAGATCAAACTCATTCAAACCATTTTTCCACTTTGGCTTTTTAATTTAAATTTTCTCAAAAGATTAGACTTTTGTCGATCCTTGTAGTAATGAGAGCTATTATACTTCTATGATATGTAGTAAAGTGAGATATTTTCCATTTGGGTGTCGAATGAGGCTTTGTTGATTTTAAAATCCAAGCTATATCCTCCACTTTGAGATGATGAAAATTCTCCTTTCTCATAATCGTGGGTAGTAAGTATGTTTTCCACTCGGATATGACCATGATGTCTTATCTCTAAAAATTAACCAACATACTTGTTTTAAACTTTTTAAAGGTGAACTACGAGTACCCTGATCCCCTATTTCATGGAAGGTGGTGTGTATGCACTAAAGGTTCGCAACCGCGGTGGGTGCAAAATTTTTAAAAAAAAAACTCTTTTCTCATATCCACCATCTATTTTTGTATACAACACTTATAGCCAAAATACACAAATTTTCAAAGAGGTTCCTGTGGAGTACCGTAGATGTTTAGGATACTAATACCGTCCCTTTTCATAACCAGCCCCTATACATAGATTCTCTCCCCCTCTTTTTTGGGTTATTCTATTTTTTCCCATTCATCTGGAAACAATAAAGTGTGGTGGCGATTTTTATTTGATATGTATGAGTCAAGTCAATCTAATGGCGTAGTCTTAACATTTCTACCGCTATACTAAACAAGTCGGTCCTAAATTTTTTTTGTTCTTTTTTCATGGGGTGTTTATTTATTTTTAGCTTTATAGCTTAATCATCTGTATATATGTGTTTATCTGTATATATGTTTGCATTGCATTTTATTTTCATTGTTCCTATATATTGGATATGTTGGACTATCTGTGTTTTTTTTGGTGGGCGGGTTACATGAGGTAAAATGCCCAATACCCAGGCCAAAGTTGTAAACACATAGGAACACATATGAATAGATTAGAGAGTCATGACAGCTACGAGGTGTATGTCTTACTAGTCCGATCATGAGAGCCACACTCAGACGAGGTTCAAATAGGGTACTATCATTACACACATATGTGTTACAATGATAGTACTTTCACGAGAACTCATGACTCTGATTTGCCTTTTAACCTTACCCTGACCTAGACTTCACCCGTGAGTAGGAGGGATTGATCTTACAGGTATTAGTGCTGATGTTACTTGGTGTTCTTGGTATTCTGTGACTACGCTGGACCTTTGATCCTGTGACATCCGGTTACTCAGCTGTTCAGCAACTATCCAGTGTTATGGGAACCTTGATCTTGTAATTTTGCATCATAGCATGTTATAAAATGAAAAAAAAACTAACTTTCATATGCATGTCATTGCCAGAGTGTTTTAAAGTCTTTGTCTTCATCAAGAATGGATAACAATAAAGATAACAGCAAAGAGGCCACCAGACACACCTATGATTACCAGTTTCTCACCCTTGATGTGGCACGTTTGAAGGAGTTGAGTGCTCAACTAGTTGATCATAATCTGAAGAAGTTCCATGACAGTTATGGTAGTCTCCTGCATTTTCTAGACATCACCGTTGATCAAAATTCCTTCGGACTCTCCTGCGTTTACACGACCCAGAGTTGTGTTGCTTTACTTTCCAGGATTATCAGTTGGCTCCTACTCTAGAGGAGTATGCATATCTCTTGCGCTTGAAACTTAATGATCATGTTCCTTTCGTTTGTGTGCCAGAACAAGTGAAGAAGGAACTCATTGCTAGTGTCCTTTATTTGAGCTTGAAAGGTGTAACAGACAGTCGAAAGCCTAATGGTGATACTTATGGGTTCTCTTTGAAGTTTCTGGTAATAAAGGATCGATAAGAAGAGGATAAAAGGAATTGGGTTACTTTAAATGCGTTTTTAGATTTTTCAATTTATGGCATAGTTCTATTTTCCAATTTAGAGAACTTCGTGGATTTGGCTGTTGTATGTGTTTTCATAAACAAGAACCTTGTACCAACGCTGTTGGAAGATACCTACTATACCATTCACACAAAGCATCAGAAGAAAATAATTTTTAATTTTTGCTTACCCATGCTTTACTAGTGGTTTATGCTTCACCTTCCCGCGAAGGGGCCGTTTGTAGACACTGATGATTCTCCTCTATGGTCAAAAAGGCTTGTGGCGCTCACTTCATATGACATATGGTGATATTATATATCAGGTGAAGGTCCAAGTATCATTACTAGCTGTAGAGAGTTTCCCAATGTTCCTCTCATGGGAATAAAGGGTTGTATTAACTATAATCCTATTCTAGCTTTCTGAAATTTGGGGTATGCTATGGATAACCCACCCAAGAAAGTAGAAGTTAAAGAGACCGTTTACTTTGAGAAGGGAAGAAAACAAGAGATGTTGTCAAGGGTAAAAAATTCTTGGAGTAAGATTCACATAAGAAGTAGAGACTCCATAGGTAAGAAGGTTCATATTTCCAGAGCTCCATATCTAGAGTGGGTTAAAAAGAGACTTGAAACCCTAATGTTGCCTTTTTCAAGAGAGAATCCATTGTATGAACAACCACCTATTGTCTTGTCTGAATTGGTGCCTATTGAAGAATATAACTAGGTTTGAGTTGAGAATATACAACTCCTCAAGAAGGATCATGAGTCATAGTTGAAACTTTATGAAGCTAGGGAAGAAAAGTTAGAGTTAGTTCATAAACTCAAGCTAGCCAGTGAAGGAACTTTTGGAGTCAGAAAGGCCAAGAGTATACCTGGAGTGGAGGAAGATGATTTTGTACCTGTTGGAGATTACAAGAAATCCCTTGAAGATGCTGAGAAGAAGGGCCTAGAGTGTATGAAGCTTCAGGTATCTAGAAAAAAGTATAAAGAAAGGGTTAAGGAGCTAGAGACCAGACTGAACAATGAAAAAGACCAAAGGCGTGTAGAGGAAGATCAAATGACACGAGTAATGGAAGAGAATGCAAGACTCTGAGCCCGATTGGAAGAAATGGAGAATGAAATTGTACCAATTCCCCTTCTAGAATACAATGAATGTGAAAGGTTGCTTGAGCAATGACAGTATCTTGAGACTCATCTGTACAGAAAATACGTTGTGATAAAAAGAATTTCTAGAGGACGCGATCGAGAGAACACAAGGGAGCTATTAAATGAAACCAAGGAATGGAGCATGGACTACTTCATACAAGGAGGGCCTTTGTACTATGCAGAGATGAGGGATCCCTCTATGTGATTGTTTATTTCCTTTTATTGTATGATCACCACCAGGCTTGTTGGTTGATTTCTTTATCTCTTTTTGTCATACTATGTCTACTATTTTGTATGAACTCATTTGATTTGAAGTTTCTTGTTATTAATGAAAAAGCAGTTATTGTCATTATATCTCATCTTGTTTATTGCCTATCTCTTTTATCATGTTGTTTGTTATTCTTGATAGTTTACAAAACTATTGAGTACCCTGGAGATGACAAACATATCATGCATATCATGCATTTCATTCATTAAAGGTTTTTTCTGACCGATCTTCTTATCTTTTGGTTCTGCTTTTCTTATCAGAATTTGCAAAGATGACCACTCACCGCTACTCAACCAGAGGTAATCAACAACACCAAATGGATCAATTTCAAGCAGAGTTAGCTGAAATGAGGATCCAGATGGCCCAATTCATGGAAGTGATTACTAATCTGAATAGGAGACAGGATGAGCTGAGAGCTCTTGTTGAGAACCCTCGAGGGAACCAGATTGAGATTGGAAATCATGGGTTGTATGAAGACATTTCTGTTGGCCTTGGGAATAACTATCGGGAGAATATGCATGAGAAATTTGGTCATAGAAATCCATTTTGTCATCAAGGCCTATATGATACTCATGGTCATTTTCCCCCACCGCCTAGATCTGATCTTCTTGTTGGAGAAAAGGGGTAATCATAACATAAGAAATCATCAGGTGCAAGATTTTGACTATGACAATAATGAAGACCAGTACTATGTGCATAACTCTGATCCAGGCTTTCTGGTTGAGGACAAGAAGTTTCATATGCTCGAGGAGCGTCTGAAGGCTGTTGAAGGACAATGTGTCCTAGGAATGGATGGTAATTATTTGGGGTTGGTACCTAGAGTGAGGGTCCCTCATAAGTTCAAATCTCATATGTTTGATAAGTACAATGGGTTTACTTGTCCATGAACTCATGCAAATGCGTATTACTGCAAGATGAAAGGTTGTTAATTCACTACTTCCAGGACAACTTGTTTGGGGAATCCTTGGAGTGGTACATGAAGGTATAAAGGTCACATATTCGAAGTTGGAGAGACTTAACAGAAGATTTTTTTAATCACTACCAATAACATATTGATATGGCGCCCAATCGCACTCAGTTGTAGAACTTGGACCAGGGTACAAATGAATCTTTCAAAGAGTACGCCCAAAAATGGCGTGAGTTAGCTGCTAGAGTTCAACCTATACTAATGGAGAGAGAACTCATTGACATGTTTATGGGTACTTCGCAAAGACCTTATTATAATTGTATGATAGGAAGTAATTTTGTTGGCTTCTCAGAGTTAGTAATGGTAAGAGAGAGGTTTGAGGTTGGTCTTAAAATGCGCAGAATTCAGGTTGGAAATTCTAGTGGCTCTTCAGGTGGAATCAACAAGAGACCATTCGCTGCATACCCTAAGGTGAAACCAATGTTGTTTATTCCCAGAGGGGAAGGGGAAGAAACCACCAACATTAATAAGTCAATGTTATTTCTATTCCAGTTGATGATCCTCAACAACAAAGTCCTCAACAACAAAGACGATCGAACTCTCCCTGCCAGAATAACAATAACCAGCAACAGAGACCATCAAGGAGAATTGATCCCTTTCCTATGAGTTATTTTGAAGCACTTAAGCATTTGCTCGAACTGAAGTTGGTCAATCTAAGAAACATGCTAGCTCCTCCAGAGAGGCTCCTTTCTAATTATGATGCCAATGCAAGGTGTGAATTTCATTCGGGTGGCGTAGGCAATGATATATATAATTGCTATGCATTAAAGTGTAAAATACAAGACTTGTTGGATTCCAAGGCAATATAGTTTACTCGTAACAACAATCCTAATGTTGTTCAGAATCCAATGCATGTACATGGTGGAAAACCGAGAGCCCGCATATAATACTTTAGCTCAGACCCCAAGTCTGGATATAGCTAAAGATGTGGAGGAAGTAATGAGGTATATCAATAAAAGCGACTACCATATCATTGATCAGCTGAGTCAGACTCCAGCTAAGATCTCTATTTTATCCTAGCTTCGAGATTCCGAGGCACGCCGCAATGCTTTGATGAAGTTGTTGAGTACTGAAATTCTGGCTGCAGATACTCAATGTCACGTCCAATGTTATGACACCGTATCTGACTTACTATATGACAGTAAATACAAAAGCAGTAAATAACACAGTCAATTGTTTACCCAGTTCAGTGTGCAACAACACCTACTCTGGGGGCTACCAAGCCAGGGAGAGAATCCACTATAAGAGATATTAATTCAGGAATAAACCAACCAGTTTATCTCCTTCACTTAAGACCTACCCAATGCAATTCTAATCTAAGTACAACTTAAACCTGAGTTCCTACTCACTCCCCCTCAATCACAGCAGTGATACATAAACCAATTTGACTTAAGAATTGATGAAGACACTCTTCAAAAACACACACTTGATTAAGCTTCACAGCTTTTTAATCAAGCAACACAATCACTCGTGCTTCACAGCTTTGAGTGATGTACACAACTAACTTGACTTTGCTTCACAGCTTTAGTCAAGAGACAATCAAACACTCTTGCTTCAAAGCTTTGAGTGCTACACAACCCTTACAATTGAAACCTATTCCAAGGCACTTATCACAATGATAATTGCTTGGAGTACAATTAACAAATCTATACAGATTACAAAATGATCTTCTCAAGAAATCAGCAGAGATTATTGAAAGGCAGCAGCTCTGTTGAATATATAGCAACTGCAACTTCAGTTAGGGTTTCCAAAAAACCTAGGGTTAATTCCGTTTGACCTAAAGACCAAGTCACAGGACTTTATTAACCAGGTTAGGGTTGAGCTAGGTTACCCCTCAGAAAACGCAGGATTCTGTTCAGTAAGGACTGAGTTATTTCCTGAAAAAACTCAGACTTATCCAATCCTGCAAACCTGTTAGTTCAGAACAGGATGTCATAACATCTGTTATGACATCTGAGAAAGCCTGTCTACTGATTTAGCAAAATGTGATCATTTTGCAAAAATGCTCAGATACACACTTATAAACATCAGTATTTGAATTACAATATTTTTCTGCAAATGTACCTAATGAGTTAGTACAACCTGAACTAGAATGTTATGACATCAGTCATGACATTCACACATACACTTGGGATTTACCAAAAATGCAAGCCAATACCTAAACACCTACAAACTCCCCCTTTGGCAGATTTTTGGCTAAAGTCCCTAAACAATCAGAGATGGATAAATAGCAGCAGAAATAAGTGACAGCAGAAAAATATAATGTCAAGTACTAATTAAGCAAGTACCAAAATATTCTCCCCCTCTTTAGCCACAAATGGGCCAAAGATACATGTTCATAAAGTTATACAGTTATCCAAAACAAAAATAATGAGATCAGCAGCTGACAACAGCAGAGCACACTTCCAAACTCCATCAGCAACACCACCAAGTAGCAATCAACCTTCAGGCACTGTCATCAGACTCAGAGGAGCCAGTTTCTTCAATGTTGAGCTGTCCTTCAGCTTCTATACCTTCTTCCCTTCTGCTTTCTTCAGCTTCCTCTTTTTCTAGCCTGGCAATTAGAGCTTCTAGGGTCCTTTTTCTAGCATCCAGATCTTTGCAAGTTTCTTTTAAAACAGCTATGACATCCGATGTCTTGGACTTGGTCTTTGTAGACGATGTCTCAGCTGATGTTATGATAATGTCTGGAGCATGGGATCCCTGAAACAGTTTGTAGTGCAGGCCAAGGGCAGGAGCTCTTTTGTAGACTGTATCTCTTGCTACAAGGATGTCAGGGTATTGTGCAAGGATGATTCCACAAAGGAGGGAGGGAAAGGCAATAGGTCCTTTGACAGCATAACTGCCAGCATGCTTCAAAGTTTGTTCAAAGATGTACCTTCCATAATCAAAGGCAGTCTTGGTTCCTACAGCATAGATAAATCTCCCCAATCCTGTGGAGATGGTTGATTTGTGATTTGTAGGCACCCAGTTTGCTGCACCTATTTTATGCAAGATGGCAAATTTCATGCTGAGTTTACTAGCATTCAGCTTCCCTTTCAATGGCCAGCATTTTACTTGCCTGGCAGTGATGGTTAAACACACTTCATTGTCAGTTGCCTCTAGATCAGGACAGTCCTTATTTGTTCTTCCAAGAAACTTGTTGATTTCTGATGGAGAGAGCTTCACCCTTCTTCCTCTAACAAACACACTCTCAAAGTCAGCTGATCTCCCATCAGCACAATCATTGGACAAGTTCACTACAAACTCCTTAACCAGATTTTCATAGCATTTGTTAAACTTCATCACTGTCTTCATTAGCCCAGCATACCTGATCAGATCCATGATGTCTTTGCACTCCAAGGCATCATTGTTGAGTTCTCTCTCCAAGGCTATTCTCTTCAAGCAAACATACTTCCATCTGTTTGCATTGTCAGGATGATGAAAGGAGATGTTGTCTGTTGGCACTTCAGGCACTCTAGCAATCTTGCTGGAGGGGAGCTTCCTTCTCATGGGAGTGTCTTCAATATCAATTTCAAATTCTGACTCATCATCAGAAGTTTCAGGTTCTTTAGTCTGCACCTGTGCCTTCTTCCCTTTTGTCTGAATTTTCTCAGCCATCCCTTCAGCCTTGGATTTCTTAGCATCAGGTTTAACATTCTGACTACTCTTTCTTTTCATCAATCTCCTAGCAATACTAGGGTTCACATTAGCAATCAGTTCATTATCTGAGTAATCTTCATCCACATCAATGACAGGTGGATCAGCAGCCTTTTCAGAGGGGTTCTGAATGTTGTCTTTTGGTGTCACAACATCCTCAGTGACATCTGCATTTTCAGAACCTTCCACATTTGGACTTTCTGATTGATTCAAAGGGATAGAAATCCCCGGTACTGATTGATTTCCACTCAGAATGCTAGTAACCAGCCTAGCGATAGCTTGGTGTACTTGAACTGATCCTTCTTTATTAGGTACAGAAGACGAAGGATGAGAAGAATTACCAGAGGCTATAGCTTGAGCTCTTCCTGCATGTCTGGTTCTGAGCTTTTTGACTCTGGCTGGGTCAATTGCCATTTCCCTGAGAGGAGTGACCTCAAGAACTTCAGATTCTACGCATGTAGTGATTGCCCTAGAATCTTGGTCCGATGATGAGGGAGACGAAGCCGCCATGGTGGAAGACGATGTCTGAGACATTCTGTTTAACTTTGAGTAATAGTAGTAGTTTGAGAAAACTCTTTGATTGGGAGGAGGATACAGGTAGCAAGGATGAGAGATGTAGGGAGTAAAAGGGAGTCTCTTCAACTTCTTAAGGTTTTTGAAGGAATTGTGAATGAATATGATTAACCCACTAAGTATAGACTTAATAAAATTAATCCCTTCAACCCTTGTTTTCAGCAAAACTAATTGCTATAATTTCTCATGCTGGTGAATACCCAACCTGCCCCTCAAATTTTCAAGTTTATTTCCAACAAGCGCCTTGGTAGAAGAATCAGTCAGCTGAAGCTTAGAGAATCTCTGTTCCAGTTCAAATGACTTCTTCTCTTCAAAGTCAATAGGGTTCAAGGAAATGTTGAATGTTTTCAGATTATCACAACACAATGTCACAACATCTTGTGTAACATTGTACTCAGGGAGCATCTGTTTTGACCAGATGTTTTGAGAACAGAATTTATGAGACTTGTTCTCTCCAACATCCTTGTCAAGATGACTCAAGATTCTGACAACACATTCTTCTTCAAGTTTATTTGCCACATCACATATATCATCAGCCTGTAGTTCTGGAGTTCTTCTGACAGCTTCCATAGGAATAGCTCTTTTCATTCTTCCAAGCTTATGCTGCCACTGTTTCATCTCTTTTTGTTCTTTGATGATTTGACTCATAGTGGAGATATCAGTGTTCTCAGGCTGCCACACATAACAGTTATCTTTGGATTTGATTCCTCTCATTACAACATCTAGTTTCTCATTAAATACTAGACATTCAGATCTTGAGAAATTGACCATGAATCCTAGATCACATAATTGACTGATGCTAATGAGATTAGTAGTCAACCCTTTTACCAGCAGTACCTTATTCAGACTTGGAACTCCAGGACAGTCCAAATTACCGACTCCTTTGACTTCTCCTTGAGCACCATCTCCAAAGGTCACAAAACTGGTGGTGTGAGGCATAACATTATTGAGGAGATTTTTGAATCCAGTCATGTGTCTGGAACATCCACTGTTAAAGTACCAATCTTCCTTTGCAGAGACCCTCAGGGAAGTGTGAGCTATCAGTGCAGTAGCCTTTTTCTTCCATTGAGGAGCATGTGGTACCCTCTTAGACTTAGGTTTGACATCTGAGTTCTGATTTGGATATCCATGTAATCTGAAGCAGAAGGGCTTTATGTGACCATATTTCCCACAATAATGACATCTCCATCTTTGGTACCTCTTCTTCATATGTCTCTGTCCCTGATGTTGAGAGTAATGTTGAGACATCCGTTTTGACATTTGCTTCCCAGTACCAAATTTCTTTGTTTCCACAAATCCTAAGCCAGATTTATTTCCCATATTTTGTCCAGTCTGAAGGATCTCTTCCAATTTGTCTGTTCCATTGGTCAACATCTTGACAGATTTGGTCATTTGATTCAGTTGTGAGTTCAGCATTTGAACTTCTCCTTCTAAATGACTTATAGTTTCAAGATTTGCCCTCTTTTCAGCATCCAGCTTTATAATGAGTTTTGATTGTTTCTCATTTAGCACACAGACTTCACCACTTATGATACACAATTTCTTGTAGGTATCAGCCAGTTCTTCAAATGTCACTTCTTCATCACTAGTGTCACTTTCAGAAGTACAAACACTAGTTAGAGCAGTAACTAGTTTGGCAGATTCTTCTTCAGAATTGCTTTCTGAATCATAGTCAGACCAAGTAACAGTCATTCCTTTCTTTTGCTTCTTAAGAAAGGTAGGACATTCAGCTCGAATATGTCCATATCCTTCACATCCATGGCATTGAATACCTCTGCCTTGGTTTCCCTTATCTTCTGACCTTGGTCTTCTGCTGGAATTGTCAATGTCAGAAGGAATGTTAGGAACATTAGACCTTGACTTTGGGTCCATTCTTTTGATGAGCCTGTTGAACTGTCTTCCAAGCATGGCAATGGCTTCTGATATGTTTTCTTCTTCATCCTCCTTGTATTCAACATCAGTGTTGGATACAAGTGCTATGCTTTTGTTCTTCTTGTCACCATTATCAGTGATCCCCATCTCAAAAGTCTGAAGAGACCCAATAAGTTCATCCACTTTTAACTTGCTAATGTCCTGGGCTTCCTCTATGGCAGTTACCTTCATTGCAAATCTTTTAGGCAAGGATCTGAGAATCTTCCTTACCAGTTTTTCTTCTGACATTTTTTCTCCCAGTGCTCCTGAGGTGTTGGCAATCTCCAAGATGTTCATGTGAAACTCATGGATGGTTTCATCTTCCATCATTTTTAGATTCTCAAACTTAGTGGTCAACATCTGAAGCCTTGACATTTTTACTTTGGAAGTGCCCTCATGAGTAGTTTTGAGAGTGTCCCAAACTTCCTTGGCCAGTTCATATTGATGTACTAGTCTGAAGATGTTTCTATCAATTCCATTGAACAAGGCATTTAAAGCTTTTGAATTTCCCAGAGCTAACTCATCTTCTTCTTTACTCCAATCTTCCTCAGGCTTCAGACTGATTGTCCCATCTCTTTCAGTTATGGTGGGATGAATCCATCCTTTGTCAGCAGCTCTCCAAGCCTTTTTGTCCAGAGATTTTAGGAAGGCAATCATACGAGGTTTCCAGTAGTCATAATTGGTTCCATCCAGAATGGGTGGTCTATTTCCAAAAACTCCTTCTTTGTCCATAGTGCCAGAAAGTGATATCCCTAGATCTCACCCAGTAATACAGGCAGGGTGCCTGCTCTGATACCAATTGAAATTCTGGCTGCAGATACTCAATGTCACGTCCAATGTTATGACACCGTATCTGACTTACTATATGACAGTAAATACAAAAGCAGTAAATAACACAGTCAATTGTTTACCCAGTTCAGTGTGCAACAACACCTACTCTGGGGGCTACCAAGCCAGGGAGAGAATCCACTATAAGAGATGTTAATTCAGGAATAAACCAACCAGTTTATCTCCTTCACTTAAGACCTACCCAATGCAATTCTAATCTAAGTACAACTTAAACCTGAGTTCCTACTCACTCCCCCTCAATCACAGCAGTGATACATAAACCAATTTGACTTAAGAATTGATGAAGACACTCTTCAAAAACACACACTTGATTAAGCTTCACAGCTTTTTAATCAAGCAACACAATCACTCGTGCTTCACAGCTTTGAGTGATGTACACAACTAACTTGACTTTGCTTCACAGCTTTAGTCAAGGGACAATCAAACACTCTTGCTTCAAAGCTTTGAGTGCTACACAACCCTTACAATTGAAACCTATTCCAAGGCACTTATCACAATGATAATTGCTTGGAGTACAATTAACAAATCTATACATATTACAAAATGATCTTCTCAAGAAATCAGCAGAGATTATTGAAAGGCAGCAGCTCTGTTGAATATATAGCAACTGCAACTTCAGTTAGGGTTTCCAAAAAACCTAGGGTTAATTCCGTTTGACCTAAAGACCAGGTCACAGGACTTTATTAACCAGGTTAGGGTTGAGCTAGGTTACCCCTCAGAAAACGCAGGATTCTGTTCAGTAAGGACTGAGTTATTTCCTGAAAAAACTCAGACTTATCCAATCCTGCAAACCTGTTAGTTCAGAACAGGATGTCATAACATCTGTTATGACATCTGAGAAAGCCTGTCTACTGATTTAGCAAAATGTGATCATTTTGCAAAAATGCTCAGATACACACTTATAAACATCAGTATTTGAATTACAATATTTTTCTGCAAATGTACCTAATGAGTTAGTACAACCTGAACTAGAATGTTATGACATCAGTCATGACATTCACACATACACTTGGGATTTACCAAAAATGCAAGCCAATACCTAAACACCTACAAGTACAACTTTTGTTCCTCAAGAGATCTCTGTAAATAAGTTTGAAGGTGTTTGTGCTAGTATTACCGTTAGTAATGGCCTGGGTTTTACAGATTTTGATCTCCCTCCTGAAGGAAGAAACCATTATAAGGCATTGTATATTTCGATAGAGTGTAAGGGAACTACTCTCTCCCGTGTGTTGGTAGATACATGGTCGTCTCTGAATGTACTTCTCAAGTCCGCATTGATGAAGATTGACTATTCAGGTGTTGAATTACGCCAAAATGACTTGGTAGTTATGTATTTTGATGGATCTCAACGATCAGTTTTTGGTGAGGTGGATTTACCCATTAAGATTGGACCCCGGATTTTCAGTGCTACATTTTTCGTGATGGACATACAGCCAACATATTGTTGTTTGTTGGGACTTCCATGGATACATAAGGCATGGGCAGTGACTTCCATTCTTCATCAGAAGATAAAGTAACCTGTGAATGGAAAGATGATAACTGTTTGTGGCGAAGAAGAGTATGCGGTGAGCCATTTGACTTTGTTTCGATATGTTGAGGTTGAGGGATAGGTGCATGAGACGCACTTCTAGGCTTTTGAAGTTGTTCATATGGTCAAGACTCTTTACTCTAAGGAGAGGAAGAAACCTAAGACTTCTATGTCTTCTTTTAAAGATGCTAGAGCAGTGGTTGAAGCTGGTCACCCCGAAGGTTGGGGTCATGTGTTGGATGTTATTCCTAAGTTCAACAAGTCCGGTTTGGGTTTTATTCCCGGTCAGCAGAGTGCAGCTCCCAGAGCTTCAAATTTGTCTACTCCTGTGAAGTTCTCCAGTTATGGTATTGTCCAAGATGATCACACCAATGCAATTGGTGATGATAAAAACTATGACTATAACATTGATGATTGGATCCGCCCGAGTGTTCCAGGTTAAGAGCTTAACAACTGGACTTTTGAGGATGTCATCCAAGTTACACTCGCTCAGGAGTATTTCTCTTATTTTCTTTTTATCATGTCATAATTCCTACGCTCTGCCCAAGGCATAGTGAATCTTTGTGTAGGGTCACCATGTTTGCTTTTTCAAAATTTTATCATTAAATAAAGGAAGTTTTTGCATTCAAATGTTTTGTTCCCTTTCTTTCTGTTTTTATTTTAATCCTTTCTTTAAATGTCAATGTTTTCTTTTTCACACACTATCACTAAAACATAGAAAACATCACTCATGCAGATGCACTTCTATCACGGATTCCATTGGAAACAGTTCTTCTATCACTCATTATGACTTTGATAATCCGATATGCCAAGCCAAAGAAGAAGCGTACGAGGATTGTGAACTCCCTGAAGAATTAGAAAGATTATTGAGGCAAGAAGAGAAGGTTATCCAGCCCCACCAAGTGTCGATTGAGGTTGTGAATCTCAGAAGTGAGGAAAATGTGAAAGAAGTCAAGATAGGGGATGATTTAGAGGAAAGTGTAAAGGCAAGGTTGATAGAGCTGCTTTGAGAGTATGTTGACATTTTTGCTTGGTCTTATGAAGATATGCCTGGGTTGGATACAAATATCGTCATGCACCGTATACCTCTCAAAGAGGAATGATGTCCTCCTGTCAAATAGAAACTCCAAAGGACTCGGCTAACATGTCCAAGAAGATTAAAGAGGAGGTTCAGAAAAAATTGGATGCAGGTTTCTTGAAGATCGTCAATTACCCTCCATGGATTGCAAATATCGTACTTGTAACTGAGAAATATGGAAAGGTCAGGATGTGTGTGGACTATAGGGACTTGAACAGAAAAATCCCTAAAGATGATTTTCCGCTTCCCCACATTGATGTTTTGGTGGATAATACTACACATTTCAAAGTGTTTTCCTTCATGGATGGTTTCTCTGTGTACAATAAGATAAAGATGGCTCCAGAAGACATGGAGAAAGCAACATTTATTACACTGTAGGGAACTTTTCGTTAAAAAGTGATGCCTTTCGGTTTAAAGAACGCAAGGGAAACGTATTAGTGTGTAATGGTAGCTCCTTTTCATGATATAATTCAGATAGATCGAGTTGTATGTTGGAGACATGATTGAAAAGTCCCACACAGAAGAAGAGAATCTTGTTAACCTACAAAAATTGTTTGAAAGATTGAGGAAGTTTAGATTGAGGTTGAATCCTAATAAGTACACCTTCGGGGTGAGATCTGGAAAATTATTGGGCTTTATTGTAAGTGAAAGAGGTATTAAGGTTGATCCTACTAAAGTAAAATCAATACAAGAAATGCCTGAGCCAAAAATAGAAAAAGAAGACTATGGTTTCATGGGGAGATTGAACTACATTTCTAGATTTATCTCTCATCTCACAGCCACATGTGAACCAGTATTCAAGTTGTTAAGAAAAGATCAAGCGATCAGGTGGAATGAAAATATTCAAAAAGCATTTGATAGAGTAAAAGAATATCTACAGGAACCTCTGATCGTTATGCCTCCAGTGGAGGACAATCCGTTAATCATGTATTTGACAGTACTTGAAAAATCTATGGGTTGCATACTCGCTCAACATGACGAGACTGTAAAGAAAGAACATGTCATCTATTAATTGAGAAAGAAGTTTACCTAATGTGAGTCAAGATACTCTTTGCTTGAGAAGACGTGTTGTGCACTTGTATGGGCTGCCAAGCGCCGGAGACAATATATCTTTGAGAAGCCATCTCTTATAGGAAAGGTATCCCGTTGGAAGATGATTTTGACTGAATACGACATCCATTATACTACTCAGAAAGTAATCAAAGGTAGTGTATTGGAAGACTATCTTGCTCACCAACCTGTGGATGATTATCAACCAATGAAATTTGAATTTCTAGATGAGGACATCATGTACATCAGGGATTGTAACATTCCTGGCCCATAAGAAGGACCCAAACCAGGATCGCAATGGACGATGGTGTTCGATGGTGCCTCAAATTCTCTAGGCAATAGTGTTGGAGTTATTATTACTTCCCTGCAAGTTTTCATATTCCGCTTACTTCCCAAATTTGTTTTTATTACACTAATAATATGGAAGAATATGAAGCTTGTATCTACGAAATTGAAGTTGTAATTGATTTATGAATCATGTTTTTGAAAACTTATGGATATTGAGCTCTCGTGATAAGCCAGATTAACAGAGATTGGGAGACTCATCACCCAAATCTGATTCCTTACATAGAACATGTTATGAAGTTAATTCCATACTTCGAAGAGATCATGTTTGAGCACATCTCAAGGGAAGAGAATAATATTGCAGATGCTTTGGCTACTATGTCATCCATGTTTAGAGTAAAATGGGCTAATGAAGCGCCTTCGATCACTATCATAAGGTTGGATGAGCCAGCATTTTGCTATGAAGTTGATGTGGAATCAGATGGTAATATGTGGTTTCACGATATCAAAAGGTACCTTGAGACTCAAGAGTATCCTAAAGATGCATATGTTAGAGATAAGAAGTTCTTGATGAGGTTTTCTTCCAAGTTTTTTCTCAACAATGTCATATTGTACAAAAGGCATCATGACGGTTTGCTGCTCAGATGCATTGACAAGAACGAAGCATCGAGGATCATTGAAGAAATGCATGAGGGTTCGTTCGGAAGTCATTCTAGTGGATATACTATGGCTAAAAATATTTTTCGAGCTGGTTACTATAGGTCCACCATGGAAACTAATTGTTACAACCATACTAGAGTTTGTTACAAATGCTAGATCTAGGATGACAAAGTGCATGTGCATCCCATTCCGTTGAACGTCTTGACCTCTCCATGGCCTTTTGCAATGTGAGGCATCGAAATGATTGGCCATATTGAGCCGACTGCTTCCAACAGTCATCATTTCATTCTGGTTTCCATTGATTACTTTACCAAGTAGGTCAAAGCTACATCTTATGCAAATGTTATCAAGCAAGTAATTTCTCATTTTATCAAACACAACATAATCTGTCATTATGGGATTCCTAAAAAGATCATTACTGAGAATGGATCTAATATCAATAACAAGATGATGAAGGAACTCTGTGAGACCTACAAGATTAAGCATCACAATTCTTCTCTGTATCGTCTGAAGATGAATGGCCTTGTTGATGCGACCAATAATAATATCAAAAAGATTATGCAAAAGATAGTGGTGACCTATAAAGATTGGCATGAGATGTTGTCTTTCGCTTTGCATGGTTATCGTACTTCAGTACGTACTTCAACTGGGGTAACCCCCTTTTCACTTGTCTATGGAATGGAAGAAGTCTTTCCTGTTAAAGTTGAGATTCCTTCTCTAAGGATTATGAAATATGTTGAGCTTAATGAATCTAAATGGGTACATAATCGGTTGGATCAGTTGAACCTCATCGACGAAAAGAGACTAGCAGCTATTTATCATGGTCAAGTGTACCAAAATAATATGAGAAGGGCATTCGATAAGAGGGTGTGTCCTCAGAGCTATCAAGTTGGTGACCTTCTTCTGAAAATAATTATTCTTCCTCAAGGGGATCTCAGGGGCAAGTGGACTCCGACATATGAAGAACCATTTGTTGTAAAAAAGGTATTCTCTGGTGGAACTTTGATGCTTACTCCTATGGATGGCGAAGACTCCCACTCCCTGTGAATGTAGACGTAGTTAAAAAAATACTTCGCATAAGAGACTCGTTGAGTCGACGGCTCAGGAAAAAAGGGGCATCCCGGCGAACCATAAAAAATGAATAATAGGTTCGGGAAAAATTAGGGATAAAAAATAAGAAACGAAAAGAATGAAAAAGATAATAAGTACTCTGGTAAGTTGAAAACCGAAAAGGGCGGCTTAGGTAAAAAAGGGTATCCTAGTGGATTGAAAACCCGAAAGGGCGATCTAGGCAAAAGTTAAGGATTTAAAGCGAATGAATGCATCTAGAATTGGATCCCAGATTCCATCTGTTACTATAGTTGGTCACCCCGAAGGGTAGGAATCAGTCCAAGTAATCTTCTTCAGAGAGAAAAGTGATGAGAGCTTCAAGGTCATAAGAGTTATAGCAGAATTAGAACCTGACTAATATCCTTTTTCATGTTTCCATTTTTGTAACACTCTTTTGTTTTGAATTTGCAATTACCTCTTTCTAGAAATTGCTTCATGATGTAAATGTCTTTTTACATGCCAATTTCAATCAATAAAAGATTTCTTTTTCATCCAAAAGCTTGCTTATTGTTTTCTTTTACTGGTTTGTTTGCAAAAACGTCTGATACCTTTTTGATAAACATTTGCATTCGAAAATTTGGTGTCTTTGTGCAACATAATAAATAAATTACAAATATTACTCTTAAGTTGTTTGTAGTCTGGTTGGTAGACAAAGTCGTCATGCCATACCAGGGCATTTTGGTGTGATTTGTTTTGCATGAGTTGTCATTCACTCACTTATGTGTAAATTGCCAATACAAGAACAACATCTTTCCAAATAACTACGATATCCCGAGCTTGGGTCATTTCCCCAACAACACTAAAGTTTCTACTTCTCCCCAATGAGTCTCCCCAAGTAGAGAGTTTTATTTACTAGAATTCTTGGATGATTTCCCAATAAAACTTGAAGTCTTCTTCTCCCAGCATCGCCTAACGGAAAATCTTTCATCTAAAAGTTGTGATTAATAAGATTTCTTGGTATAAAATCTTCATTCCCCAACAAATGTTTGTATTAAGTTGTGCTCATTTGGAGAATGTTCTATTCCCCAAAGCGGAGATTCTCTCTGCAACTGAAAGTTCTTATTCCCCAAACGAAGTCGCTTCACGGAAATTTCTTATCCAAGAATTTATCTCTGCCCCTAATAGAAGCATACTTTTGAGACACTTTATGTTAAGAACTTGTTCTCATCCTCTATCCAAGTGTATTCGAGATTATTCCTTTTCCTCAGCTGAGATATGTTAAAGATTATATCGCTTCCTAGAAGAGGCTACTTTCTGATATCTCTTGCTCATGATCTCTCATTTCCCCAGCGGATTTGCCTTATTGAGATCTCTTACTCGGGAATTCTCATTTCCCCATCTGAGTCGTTTCATTGAAAGTTCTTATTCAAGTATTCTCCCAGAGGAGTACGTTTTTGTGGCTTCTTGCCCGAGGATCCTATATCCTCGTTAGGGCTCATTCTTATTGAAGACCATTCTTAAATCCCCATCAGAATTATCCTATCAAGATTTGTTGATTAAACATTCTCGTGTCTCCAACAGTGGCATATTTTAATGAATAATCTTATGTAGATATTACCTTATATTCGATAAGAGTTCTGTTTCTAAGTTCTCTAACCTCCAATATGGGTCCTCATATCCCCAATAGTACGAGTTTTTGTCACCCCCGGCGAGAGGTTGACAAATTACTCCCCAAGAAGTCAGAGGTGAATTTTGAGATCTATTGGTGTCCTCCCTAGAAACTTCCAATCTCCATTGGCATATTTTCTCAGATTTTACAGTTTTAACATGACCTTCTCCAATAGAGTTTGCAATTTATCTTTACAACTTCATTCAGAGTTTGTAGCTCGTATTTATCGATTACTCAATTTTTTACTCCCTACAGAATCTCATCTTTTCAAGGGTTTCTCTCCATCAGTTCCTCATATCGTCTTCGTCTCTCTGGCAGAATCATGCATCATTGCATTGCATCCTCAAAGTGTATTGTTTCCATTCTCTTTTGGAATATTACTCCATAGAAAAACAATTCAATTATGCATATAAATATAAGCCATTGTTGTTTCCCTTTTACTTAGTGGAGTTACTAAAAAAACTTTGGATTATGCCCCTAGCAAGGTCGCTCTATCCTCAGCATCCAAGTTTTCACCCCTACAAGTAACCTTTTGATGTTACCATTAAGCGATCGAGTATCTACTCGTTATCTTTGGTAATGGTACAGTTCTTCCCTGGCACAATTTTCTCGGGTTTAGTCTCTACTACCCTTCTTGGTCAATTCTAATGTCTATTGGTGTACCTTTCAAATCCAATTCTACCTTGGTATTCATTTTGAGCATAGTATCCACTATCTCCTCTTAGATCAAGTGTCTACTCATTACTTGTGTATGCTACCCAGTTTTATCCAGGTCCTCATCTTTAGACTAGCCGCTACTGCTAGTTTTCTTGAGTCAAGTTTCTACTCGTTTTTATGTCTCATCTTTGGAGTAGTCTCTAATACTAGTCTTCTTGAGTAGAGTCTCTACTTGTTATATGTCTCTTATACCCCTTGGATTATTTCAGTACCTAATGTCTATCCTCGGTTGATACCAGCAGGTGTCTTTTTGAAGTACACACACTTTCTAGTCACCTAGCTATAGGACCCAATTACTATTGATGTCCTATTTAGTACTTTTCAGAGTCTAGTTTCTACTAGTTCCTCTTAGGTTGATGTGATACAGTGGGAGAACTGACTTGAGGTTTTGTGTTTTATTGCAAATGTCGCAGTTTAGCAAGAGTCGCCACCGACTTTTCTTTTATCCAAAAAGGAAAGGTGAAAAAGCACAGGAAAGACCTTTAGAGATGTTTTTGAGTTCGGGGGGTAGATTATGAAAAGGGAAAGTATTAGCACCCTTTTCATCCATGGTTTTCCATGGGCTCTTAGTTACTTTCAAGATCACTTGCTTTTGTTTGAATGTGTGCTTGTGGTGATTTTTGAAAGTATTTTGAAAATGGAACTTCATAATGGTTCTTGTTTCTATGAGAACGCCTACAAAGTGTTTGTTTCGAAAATAGTTCAAAAGTGTGTTTGTGAGATGTGTTTTTGAAAGTATTTTGAAAATGGAACTTCGTAATGGTTCTTGTTTCTATAAGAACGCCTACAAAGTGTTTGTTTCGAAAAATAGTTTAAAGATGAGAGTGTGGGTAAAAATGTTTTTTTTGTTGTGAGCAAGCGAGTAACTAAGAGCGTATCTACCTACTCGAAAGGTCTTAGATGTGCTTTTCCTACTCCTTTAGATGTTGCTATCTTACCATTGATTTGGTAAGAAGCCCCATTGTTGGATGTGAAGGGACGAGTATGGGACGTTTGTATAGTCATAGAAGACAACATATGGGACATTTTAGCAATGTCATTTTAGGGACTAGATCGTTTACCGAAGGCACATCGAGGGACTACGATCTTTTATTGAAGGGTCTTTGCTAAAACGCCCATGCTCAAGGGACATGACTATTTTTCAATAGGAAACAAGTGAGATTACCCTAAGGGTGCATGTGTACAAAGTGCGTTTTATTGCATGTATTTGTCTTTGATTTTTAAGTTGTCTATTTGCTGATTTTATCTTTCCATACATCCTAATTACTAGCAATATATGAAAGCAAGTAAACATGCGGAAAATAAATCCTAAGCTATTACACCACTTTAGGGGGATAGGGGTACAAATTTACATTGGGGATGAAATGGAGACTGAAATATTACAACCATATCGAATGATAATGAAAAAAATGTAAAAACAGTGAAAAATAAAAGGAAAGATGCATTTTGAACTGCTATGTGTCGACACATGATGCTATGCATCGACACATAGCTTCTCCTTCCCCTGTAAAACAAATTCAGTACAGTATGGGTCGACACGTAATGGGATGTGTCGACTCATGCACCTTTATGCATCAACGCGAAGTGCGCATGTGTCGACTCATAGTCCTTTCCAGCTTTTGTTTTGTAAAATCTGTTCAGTATGAGTCAACACATAATGGGATTTATCGACTCATACACCTTTTTGCATCAACGCGAAATGCGTATGTGTCGACTCATAGTCCTTTCCAGCGTCTGTTTTGTAACCTGAAATCAATATGAGTCGATGCATGGGGGTCATGTGTCGACTCATACCCTGTTTTTTCACTAGGATGAGTCGACACATGAGGATATATGTCGATACATGCTGCATTTTCCTGCCTTAAATATTATTTTACTGAATGTACAGGTTAGCTTATGGCATATGATGGATAAACATGAACAACAAATGATTGAATAAGCCTAAACAAAGTGCAGATGACTAGTTCAAAAAGATATTAATGTACTACATATTGTTTTCAAAGAACAACAGCTTGTTAATGATGTAATGACAAGATATCAAGTCAAGAGGACTTACCTTTGGGCTGTACTGGTTGTCTTAGATCTGAATGCTTTTCCAAATGATGTGATAACCTTGCGAGTCTTCAGGAAGCTGCTCTGGACTGCTAGAATTGAGTTGGACTGTACTGTAATGTTTTTGGTGTTTTGAAGATGAAGATGAATAGCAACACAAGAGTTGTTTTTGTGATGTTTTGGACCACCTTTGTATGTGATGAGTTGTTTGGTTTAAAGGAAAATTTGTATGGTGGAGCAATGGGTTGGATTTCTGTTTTGAACAAGAGAAGTTTCTTTGTTTTGAAAATGAGTCAAGGTTGCACAAAATATTGTTTTTCTGCTCAACAAAACTCTCTATTTTTTCTCTCTTTCCAAAATCCAACCCCTTTTCTTATGAGACAACCCTCCTTTTGTAGACCCTTTTGATGTGGTTTAGGGGGGAAACTACATAAGTTATTTTGAATTATTTTTGGTTATTGCCTTGACACTTTCTGCACACAATTTTCTTTTGCCATTTTGGTGTAATTTTGGGGCTGTCATGGTGCAGGCTTTAGCTGACTGCATAGGGCAATTTTGGATTGTATTGGAAGCATGTATGCTTGGGATGCAACATAGTTGTAGCATGTGATACATCATATTTTCTTCAATTTTGGACAACATAGTTTGTAGCATGTCACAAATTTGGTCTTGTACACATTATGTCAAAGGCAAAATATTGTGACAAGGTTTTAATCAAGACATAGTTTTAGAATATGTAATTTTGCAAAAATGTTACTTTGTAATAACTTGAATTACTTGCATCATCTTGAATTAATTGGAGTTGTAGTAAAATGCCATGAAGCAAATGAATTTAACCAAGTACAGAAAATACTTAGAAAAATCTCAAAGTCTTGCAAAGTTGGATTTTTGATTCTCTTGATATTTTGAATATCTTGATGAAATTTGATCTTTGGGTTGTAATGTTGGTCAAAAAGTCAAAGTTTGACTTTTCAGTGTGCAAATGACCATTTTTCCCTTGTGCCAATTTCAAGCCTAGATTGATGTATCAGTGCTGCAAACTTGACGTCTTAGAATATCTTGTGAGAAAATACTTGAAAAATGAGAGGGCAAATTTTAGGGTACAACAGCTGCCCCTGTTCAATCTTCTTAAACCTGAAGAGTTAGATTGGCGAATTTTTCCATTCGTGGCTCGAAGGTAGAAGAGGATTGGACACTAGAGTGCCCAGAAATTTGCACTCGGTGAGGTGATGATTGATAGTATAGGGAATGGGCTTAAAGATGCCATTTGGAGAGATGATAGAAAGTTGTTGGGGATGGGATTAAAGATGCCATCTGAAGGTGATTGTATCTGGACTCAGCAGGATGATGAAGAAATCTTGGATGACTACAACCTCAGTAGGATGATGAAGGAATCTTTGATGACTATAACCTCAGCAGGATGATGAAGGAATATTGGATGACTACAACCTCAGCAGGTTGATAAAGGAATCTTGGATGACTACAACCTCAACAGGATGATGAAGGAATCTTGGATGACTACAACCTCAGTAGGGTGATGAAGGAATCTTGGATGACTACAACCTCAGCAGGATGATGAAGGAATCTTGGATGACTACAACCTCAGTAGGATGATGAAGGAATCTTGGATGACTACAACCTCAGCAGGATGATGAAGGAATCTTGGATGACTACAACCTCAGCAGGATGATGAAGGAATCTTGGATGACTACAACCTCAGCAGGACGATGAAGGAATCTTGGGTGACTACAACCTCAGTAGGATGATGAAGGAATCTTGGGTGACTACATCCTCAGTAGGACGATGAAGGAATCTTGGGTGACTACAACCTCAGCAGGATGATGAAGGAATCTTGGATGACTACAACCTCAGCAGGGCGATGAAGGAATCTTGGGTGACTACAACCTCAGCAGGATGATGAAGGAATCTTAAGTGACTACAACCTCAGCAGGATGATGAAGGAATCTTGGATGACTACAACCTCAAAAGGTAATGATAAGCTTTATCTGTCAATCGATCTTTCCTGAAAAGGTAAAGAGTTAGTTGTATACAATGTCATGATGCATGCATTGTGTAATGATGTTCTCAAAATAAATGAGATTTGTGTTGTATGCACTTTATCATGCATGTAAATAGGAGGTATGAAATGTGAAATGTTAAAGAATGTATTTTTGTCTGGGAAAATACATCCTTGACAGATGCCAGGGAACCGTTAAATCCTGGACTGCTGTTGAAAAGTTGGTGTGTCTTCAAACTTTGCTTAGAATGTTTCCATTGGGGATTCCTGTTTTGTTGTTTGAGGAGAAATCCGCTGGGGGATATTGAAAACTCTATGGGGAGCATGTTTATTCCTGCTTGGAAAAAAAGTTTAGGAGTCTTAGTCATTCGTTGCTCTACTGGGGAGTCGAAGTTGAACTGATATCTGGTCGGGTCTAGGTTTCGCAGTAACTTGTTGGGGATTGTAGAGTAGTCCAAAGGGGAAGAGGAGTTGTGGTCCTTTGATTTGTAGTAGTCGGAAAGGCTACCTCAAGCTGGGGAATCTGTAGTTTATTGGGGAAATAAACCCTGTTGTCGGTCTGCTAGAGAGGTAATGACTTTGTTGGGGGAAGTCCTTGAGGATTCTTGAGGTTGTCTCAGCTAGGGAAAGGTGTTCAGAGATTAAACTCAGGCTGGGGAGTCATCCTATGAGGAGGACTTCTGGGGATATTTGTCACTTCCCCTAGTAGAGAGTGTTTGTGGCACTGCCTGGAAATGTTTGAATGTACGTAACACTTTGCCGAGATTGGCGTTCAATGCCCCAAGTAATGGAGATGGAGACTTGCCCCTGGTTACTCTGCACTTCTTGAGAGATTTCTTGGAATCCTGATTGGACTGCCCCAGGTGTGCTGGATAGTGACATGTCATGCCCCCTTGTTTATAGGAGATTTGTCAATGGAAGTGTCATCCTACTTGAATTGATTTTGTTCACTGAGAGAGCTTTCGTTCATCGGATATTCGTTGTGTGAATTTCTCCGCTGTCAAACAAATAGCCACATGCAAACAGTGATATTCAAGTAATGCAAAGTCTATGCTTGTCTTGAAGTTTTTTTAAAAATGCATTTTTAGCAAGTAAAGAAGTTTTGTAAGAAAATTTTCAACTCAGGATTTTGAGTAAAGCCTTACAGGAGTCAGGATACCTTTTGTAACAGTATGCTTTCGAACTAACCCATGCTTCAATTAGGACTTTTGAAGGGTTGTAACATGGCTTGGTTTATGGTTTAAGAAACAAAGGATAAAGGCTCAAATGTATTTGTACCCTCCCATTCTTCGTGACGTTCTTCAGTCATAAACTCAGTTAATTGTGCGTTTGAACTCCAATTGAGTCTGGAATGACGTTTTGGTGATAGTTCAAACAAGTTAAGTTTGTTGGAAGGAAGTCATTTTTGCAACATTTTTTTTTTGTTGTTGAGGATTTGTAGTGACCTCTTTCTTTTGATTTGTTATCCCTAATTTTGCCTGACTCTTCCTGTTTTGAGATTACAGTCAGCGGGATACCCAGTTTTCTTAAGTCTCCTTTGTAGGTTTTGACTTAGTGGGCTTTTCTTTTTGAGAGATAATGACTGCCTATGTGATAGGGAACCATCACCGTCTTTTGATTCCAGAGGAATGTTTCTTGACGTCATTTTTTGTATTACAAGATGAGAGTTTGCAGCTAAACGCGCATTTGAATTAACTGAGAGACTACCCTGCCCCAGGTTTTTTTGATTAAAGGTTTCCATTTGTGTTAAAACAGAAAACTTCTACTTCTTTGGCTCGAAGGGGTTGACTAGGGATTATCTTCCTTATAACTCCAGTGTTTAGGATTTAAAAGAACGCTTGTACATCGTCAACAAGGTCTGTCCAAAAGCATACTGTATGAGATTATGGCATTGTTTTCGTCATCCTCCCTCTAAAGGCTTGTAACTTTTAGCAAGAGTTGAATGTCATAAAGTGAGTAAAAAGCATATTTTAAATGTAATGAAAATGAAATAATTCAAGACAAACATATGCAATGCATTAATGAAACAGGGTTTGACATTATTAGATAATTGTTTGAATAACAAAAGAAATTACAATTGAAAATTCAAATGAAACAAAGACGCTCTCAATGATTTTGCATAAGATCCGTGATCACGTTTGGAAACTCCAGAGGGTCAAACTCGATCTCCTTGGAATCAATCAAGTCTTGAATCTTATTCTTCAAAGTCCAACAGCCGTCGGTGTCATGTCCAGGACTGTAAGAATGATAGGCACATCTTACACTCAAATTGTACTTAGAAGAGGAGGTATTAGGATTTTGAGGAGGATCCTTTAGCGTGATCAGCTTCAACTTCAGCAAATGTTGTAACGCTTGAGATAAAGGCATGTTGATGTTAGTGTACTGCCTTTCTTGATATCTTACCCTACGCCTACTGCTCTGTCTTTGTTGAACAGGCGTGGGATTAGAGATCAGGATTGCCCCTACATCATGACGACTCTTTTGACCATGCACAACATTGGACTCTTTGATCGGTCACCATTTCTAGTAAGTTTTTGTGTTCTATTCGGCATAAATTCATCAATTTGGTAACATCTATGGTCGTTTTTAGTTGCTTTTAAGGAAGTTAGTGTGTTTTGGTTATTTTAGTCTTGTTGTGCATTTTTGAGTTTAAGTGTCTTTAAAAGTATTTGTTTTATGCTTTTGTTGGGTAGTCTCAGTGTTTCAGGTTAATGCATGCAATAGAAGGAACTTATGGCAGGACGATAAGCACCTCAGAAGGCTGAGAGTGGAAGATTTTAAAGATCTCAGAGGTCAACACGGGCACCCGTGTTCATCAACATGGCCCGTGTTGAAAAGCAAGTGGAAAGCGCAAAAACTACACAAGTCAGTGGATCAACACGGGCACCCGTGTTCATCAACACGGCCTGTGTTGAATGGCCTGGAGCATAACTCCTGATGCAGAGATCAACACGGGAACCCGTGTTCATCAACACGGCCCGTGTTGATGGGAACGTGTGGAAACTTGTTTTATTTATTTTTGGAGCTCGTTGTTGTCATTAAGGGTACTTCTGACTTTTGCCGAAACGGGGATAGAGAAGAGACTATTAGAAGGAATTTGAGGATAGAGAAACGACACTTTTGGAAAGCACGAAAGAAATATCACGGAGAAAAGATAGCTACGAAGAGGAATTCGGAGACGGAGAGATTCAAGGGCAGCCACCATTGAAGATCAAAGTCATCGTTATTCTTTGTAATGTTTAACTCTTATTTGATATTTTCTTCTAATACTATGAGAGGCAAAAACCCCCCAATGCTAGGGTGGTGGTCCTGATTTGATGATTGTTATGAATTCATATTCTTGATTTCCTTAACGCATGTTTATCCATTTCAATTTAATTGTGTGGTGTTCTTATGATTATGTATCAGACAAATACATGTATATCTATGACTAACAATTGGCAGGACTGTGATTGTTAGGGTTTCTACACAATTAGGTTATTGGGAGTCTCACCTAGGACTATGAACTCTTTTTAATCACCTAAATTCTTGATATTTTTATGGTTAAAACCAAGAGTTATTTGAATGGGCATTTGAATAAGGATTGGGGTTTTAATAGCTTTCTTCATTAAGGACTTAAGGAAGAACAATCTAGAGATAGGTAATTGATAGTTTTCATATGCAATGAGGAAATTTGGATTCGGATCATGATTTGTTAAATCAACCACTCACCCTAGCATTATTCTCAACATATTTCATCAGTCATTCTTGTGTTACGATTGTAATTTAAAGTTTTAAAATCAACCCAACCATTATTTTTGTTCAATTGAATTAAGAGCATGGATAGGTATTTACTACGCAGTCCTCGAGATCGATACTTGGGGAAACTCATTATAACTACGTCGGCGAAAATAGTACACTTGCTATTTTTCCGATCAAGTTTTTGGCGCCGTTGCCGGGGACTGCCAAAATACTGATTTACTCTTAGTTTGATTGAAATTTTATTGCTCTGCAATTAAATTTTTTTTATTTGTTTATTTATTTTCTTTTACATTGTATTAGAACTAATATTGTGTCTAATATTTTATGCGAGGTCAGGCCTCAGCAGAATATCTTTTTGACGCAGAGATAGAAAGAACCTTTCACGCTCGGCGAAGAGGAGCAAAGCAAGCAAGACTGGTCGAGGAAGAAGATAGGAATTCAACACACTCCGGCTCAGAGTCAGAAGCCGAGACAATGAATCCACCTCAAGAGAGATTGCTAGGGGATTATGGAGGGACAAATGCACCAGGGGGAAGATTGACCATTGTCAACCAACCCGTTAATGTTCCTAATTTTCAGCTCCATCCGAGCACCATCACTCAGTTGGAGAAGAGATCTTTTTTTGGAAGGGTTAATGAAGATGCTAACAAGCATTTACAACGATTCCTGACTATGAGCACTACTCTAAAAATAGATGGGCATACTGAAGAGCAGAAAAAGTTGCGTATGTTTCCGTTCACCCTTGCAGACGATGCAGAAGAGTGGTTCTATTCTCTTCCCGCAGGCAACATTACATCTTGGGAAGAGATGGAAACAACATTTCTCAATGAATATTTTACAGCATCAGTTTTTATGAGAAAGAGATATGAAATCCTTAATTTCAAGCAGAAGGATGGTGAATCATTGGGATACTCTTTCAAGAGATTTAAGAGACTCTTGGTTGCTTGCCCTACTCATAAACTGGATCAGACCGAGCAGATGCAAATGTTTGTGAATGGTCTGAGAATCAAAACGAAGCAACTCATTGACACAACTGCTGGTGGCTCATCTAACTTCTCAACAGCCACCGGCATCAGGAAGATTATTGAAGCGATAGCTGCAAATGAGCATCTGGAGTTATACGACAGGGTTGCAAGCAAGCCATATGGAGTAATAGATTTGAAGTTGGAAGCCAATAAGCAGTTAAAAATTGAAGAAACAATAGCTGCCGAAGTAGAAAAGAAGTTGAAATCCATGAATATTACTACACAGCAGGTGGCTCAAGTCCAACAAGGTCAAAATGCTATTTGTGATATTTGTGGCGGACCTCATCTGACAGCACACTGTCTTGCAACAGCTCAGCAGATTGAAGAAATCAAGTTCCTCAAACAGAATAATCCTTATTCCAACACTTATAATCCAGGTTGGAAGAACTATCCAAACTTTGTGTGGAGGGATCAAAAAGCAAACACTCAACAACAAGGTCAGGATCAATACTAAAACCAGTATCAACAACAACAACAACAAACCCCTAAGAAAGCATATTGGGAGTTAGCTATTGAAAAGATGGCAGCTCATAATATCCAATTTCAGGATGAAACAAGAAACAATCACAAGAACACCTCAACGTCAATCAAAAATCTTGAAGTTCAGATGGGCCAAATAGCTCAATAATTGGCGAATATGCAAGCACCAGGGTCTCTGCCGAGTTCAACCGTACCAAACCCAAGAGATAATCAGGGGATGAAAGCTGTGGTGACAAGAAGTGGCAAAAACGTGGGAGATGTTGAGAAAAAAGAGATTGAAGAGGAGGGCTTGCTTGAAATAGATCTGGAAATCAGGGAGGATCAAAAAGAGACTGAGGAAGAAATAAGAAGACCTGTGGGAGAAAAAGAAAAGCCTAAAGAAGAGAAACCTAAAGTTGTCCTCCCATACCCTGCAAGAACAAAGAAGAAAGATCTGAATAAGAAGAACTTCGAGAAATTTTTGGAGTTATTCAAGAAGCTTGAGATTAACATTCCATTTTCTGAAGCTTTAGAGCAAATTCCAATTTATGCAAAGTTCATGAAGGACATCATCTCAAAAAAGCACTCATTGGAGACTGAACCGATTATACTAACTGAAAGGTGTAGTGCTATTTTCCAGGGTCTGAAGGTTCCACTAAAGAAGAAAGACAAAGGGGAAGTAATTATCCCCTGTGCTATAGGGGATAGGACATTCAAAAAGGCACTGATTGACCTTGGCACTGGTGTAAGTCTTATGCCTCTCTCAATTTATAACAAGCTTGGCATTGGTGAAGTCAAAGATACAAGGATGACATTACAGTTTGCTGACAATTCGATGAAAAGACCACATGGAATAGCAACGGGTGTTCTTGTGAAGATAGACAAGTTTGTAATTCCGGTTGATTTTGTGGTTCTGGATATGCCGGAGGACGAAGAAATTCCAATAATATTGGGAAGGCCTTTTCTTGAAACAGGCAGAGTGATGATAGACATGGCAGAAGGAACTATGACCCTCAAGGTCTACGATGAAGAGCTAAAAATCAATGTTAGAGAGTCAATGAAGTTCAAAGAAGATATTGGCACAAGCAAGAATGTTGAAGTTTGGGATACATTATTCATCAAATCAGTGCATTGCCATGTACCTGAATTACCTCTAGAGAGAGTGTTGAGTCTGGCTATTTTTGAAAGAGATGGAGAGATTGATGAAAAGGAGTTAGAGGTATTAGATATGATGGAAACTCAACCTAAATGGTCGAAACATACACCAAACAGGTGGGAAGATTTAAGGCAACCACAACCTTTCTTAGAGAAAAAGGAAGAAAAGAAAGGGATGGAGTTGAAATAGCTACCTGGTAATTTGAAATACATTTTTCTTGATTCATAAGAGAAATGTCCGGCAATTATCAACTCTGCCTTAAAAGTTGTGTAGGAGTAAAAACTCATACAGGTACTCAAGAGATACAAAAGTGCTATTGGATGGGCAATCGAAGACTTGAAAGGTATTAACCCTACAGTGTGTATGCACAAGATTCTAATGGAAGATGATCATAAGCTAGTCGTGCAACCTCAAAGGAGACTTTATCCATCTATGAAGGAAGTTGTGCGCAAGGAAGTCGTGAAGTTGTTGGATGCGAGACTCATTTACCCGATATCTGATAGCTCATGGGTGAGTCTGGTTCATGTTGTACCAAAAAAGGGAGGAACAACGGTTATGTTGAACGAGAAGAACGAGTTGATTCCAACTAGAACAGTCACCGGATGGAGAGTGTGCATTGATACAGAAGGTTGAACATTGCTACAAGGAAGGATCACTTTCCTCTTCCTTTCATTGATCATGTGTTAAAAAGG
Source organism: Vicia faba (assembly GCA_948472305.1). Taxonomy (NCBI): domain Eukaryota; kingdom Viridiplantae; phylum Streptophyta; class Magnoliopsida; order Fabales; family Fabaceae; genus Vicia; species Vicia faba. Next base: position 1,039,086,199 of record OX451740.1, on the reverse strand, counting down.
TTAGCTGGGCATGATTAATATTGCTTCTTAGATGGGTATTCCGGTTACAACCAAATTGCAGTAGCCTCTGAAGATCAGGAGAAGACAGATTTCACATGTCCATACGGTATTTTTTCCTACAGACGGATGCCATTTGGCTTATGTAACGCCCCAGCTACTTTTCAAAGGTGCATGACGTCTATATTCGCTGACATGCTCGAGAGGAACATGGAAGTATTTATGGATGACTTTTCGGTGTTCGGGCCCTCGTTTGACGAGTGTTTGGCAAATTTGTCTCTGGTCCTAGAAAGATGTCAACAAACCAACCTAATCCTCAACTGGGAAAAATGTCACTTCATGGTGAGAGAGGGAATAGTGTTGGGCCACAAGATTTCACATAGAGGGATTGAAGTGGACAAAGTGAAAGTAGAGGTGATAGCACATTTACCTCCACCGGTAAATGAGAAGGGTATAAGAAGTTTCTTAGGACATGCGGGATTCTACCGCAGGTTCATAAGAGATTTTTCAAAAATTGCGAAGCCACTGACTAGCTTACTGGTGAAAGACACTCCTTTCATGTTTGATAAAAAATGTGGCGAAGCCTTTGAAACATTAAAGAATAGGTTGGTGACTGCACCGATAGTTATTTCTCTCGATTGGTCCCTACCTTTCGAAATAATGTGTGATGCGAGTGACATAGCAGTGGGAGCAGTGCTTGGGCAAAGAAGAGAGAAGTTGTTGCATGTTATTTACTATGCAAGTCACGTGTTGAATCCTGCCCAGATGAACTATGCTACCACAGAAAAGGAATTGTTGGCAGTGGTGTATGCCTTTGACAAATTCAGATCCTATTTATTAGGAACAAAGGTAATCGTTTACACTGACCGTGCTGCTTTGAAATATTTGTTTTCTAAACAGGAATCAAAGCCAAGATTGCTGAGATGGATCTTGCTGTTGCAATAATTTGACTTAGAGATTCGGGATAAAAAAGGGTGTGAAAACACAGTAGCCGATCACCTATCAAGGATGTCACCAATAATGGAGACAGAAAAGACACACCCCATCCAGGATGAGTTCATTGATGAACGAATCCTAGTTGTTACGGGAGTGCCATGGTTTGCAGACTATGCAAATTACCTGGTAGGCGGTGTCATACCTGAGGATTTTGATTTTAACAAAAAGAAAAAGTTTGTTCATGATTGCAGGTTCTATTTGTGGGACGAACCATTCCTGTATAAGAAAGGGGTGGACGGATTAATCCGCAGGTGTGTCCCAGAGGAAGAGCAGAGAGAAGTCTTGAAAGCCTGTCATGATTCAGATTACGGGGGACACTTTAGTGGAGACAAAATAGCTTCAAAAGTCCTCCAGTCTGGATTGTACTGGCCCACATTGTTCAAAGACGCTCAAGTAATGGTGAAAGAATGTGATAGATGCCAGAGGACTGGAAATATCTCTAAAAGAAACCAGATGCCACAAAAGGGTATGCTTGAGGTGGAGTTGTTTGACGTGTGGGGAATTGATTTCATGGGCCCGTTTCCGCCATCATTCGGGAAAAACTACATCCTAGTCGCTGTGGATTATATGTCGAAATGGGTAGAAGCTGTGGCACTCCCTACGAATGATGCGCGAGTAGTGGTGAGTTTTCTCAAGCATAACATCTTCTCGAGGTTTGGAGTGCCCAGGGCACTTATTAGTGATGAAGGGACACACTTCTTAAACAAGCTCATGGAAAACTTGTTGAAGAAATATAATGTGAAACACAAGATTGCGACACCATATCATCCTCAAACGAGTGGGCAAGTTGAAGTGTCCAATAGACAAATAAAGCAAATCTTGGAAAAGACTGTAAGTGCGTCGAGGAAGGATTGGTCAGTAAAGTTGGATGATGCACTATGGCAATACAGAACTGCTTTCAAAACACCAATCGATATGTCTCCTTATCAACTGATTTATGGTAAAGCTTGTCACCTACCTCTTGAACTCGAGCACAAGGCTTTTTGGGCCTCCAAGTTTTTAAATTGTGATCTTGCAAAAGCCGGTGAATCCAGAATTCTACAACTTCATGAGTTAGAGGAATTTCGTAATCAGGCTTACGAGAATGCCAAAGTATATAAGGAACAAACAAGAAAATGGCATGATCAGAGAATACAAAAGAAGGAGTTTTGGGAGGGTCAGCAAGTGCTGTTGTTCAACTCCAGATTGAAGCTATTTCCGGGAAAATTGAAGTCCCGTTGGTCTGGTCCGTTTGTAGTGCATAAGGTATTTCCCCATGGGGCGATTGAAATTCAGAATCCCCACAATGGAGATGTTTTCAAAGTGAATGGACAGAGGTTGAAGCACTATTATATAGGACTAGAACCGAGATTGATTGATCAAGTGCGTCTCACCGGATGAGGGGCGCAACCGTCGAGCCATGCGACGTTAAACGAAGCGCTTCGTGGGAGGCAACCCACGGATTTTTACTCTAACGCATTGTATTTTTGTTTTGTTTTCTTTATTGTTATTAGGGAAAGAGAGACTGGATAAGCTGGAGTAAATAGGATCTGATGCGAGAGAAAAAAAAATCGACAAGTACACCCGAAAATAGCATGGGAATCTCAAGTTTTGATGGAAACAGAGCATCCACACGGGTGCCAGTGTTCATCAACACGGCCCGTGTGGTTTTCTAAGAGGAACATGAAGTTTTGGGAGAAACAGAGCATCAACACGGGTGCATGTGTTAATCAACACGGCCCGTGTTGTTTTCCCTGTAGCACACATAAATTGGAGCGTCACAGAACATCAACACGGGTACTCGTGTTCAGGAACACGGCCCGTGTTGTTGCACACGGGTTTGGAATTTCAATTTGTTATTTTTTAATGTTATGGACCCCACTTGATTTATAACCTACATCCACCACTTCTCTCTCACTTTTATTGTTTTCTAATGCCCTCAACCTTCTTCCTCCATTAAAACCCTAGCCTTCATAAGAACTCAAGAACAAAAAGCTTCATTCTCCCCATCATAAACTGCTCCAAATAATTTTTCCTCTGCACTTAAGTGACTCCATTTTCCATCCTCTACTCAGTACCGGTATTGGTTTTTCATAATTTTGTGTTATTATTTTTTTTGTGAGTTCTGCGAGTCGCCTCTACTTTGGGTTAAACCATTGAGGTCAATGTTTAATTCAGGTGGGGGAGGCTCACTATTTTAGTTAATATATTTTGTTTTGCATTACCTTTCGTTTTTATTTTTTTTTCATTTTATTTGTTTTTGGTTTGTTCTGTTGTTTTGTTTTGTTGCATGGTCACCATTATGTTATAGATTGATTGATAGTTGTTGGATGAAGATGGAACTGACAGCGAGTGGTTGAACGACACTCCCCTTACTTGATATCCTAAGGAACCCCGAAAGTTGACACAACTAAAGAATTAAAGGTCGGACGCAAGTTAGTGGAATTGGACCGAAATTGTCGGATGGTAGGGCCGAGTCGAAAAAGAAGCCACATGACACGAGGAGGACTTCAGAGTATGCAAGCTTAACCCACATAGTGAGATTACCAAAGGCCAAATACAAAAATATCATCATGAGAGATCGGGTAGGTATGACTTTATCATTCTGATTTTGCGTATGTTCTCTTAGCACAGCACATCATGACGACACACACTGAGGCATGTTGTTTGTTTAACCTTGAGCCTTTCTAGCCTATCCGTATTAAATGTTATCCCTCGTGAACCCCGTTGAGCTTAGTTTTGATTTTCATGTTTGTTTGTTTTGTCTCCGTTGTAATAAATCCCATGTTAACCTTTCATCACATTTGTCTCACCATTGCTCGGCATGATTGTGATCAATTTTAAGTGTTGCACGAATTTAAGTTTGGGGTAGTAATTCATAAAAATTAAGGGCAAGTGAGTAAAAGAGATTCAAAAAAAAAAGAAAGAAAAAAGAAAAAGAGAACTAAAGGAACATGAAAGTTCTAGAAAAAAAAAAGAGAAAAAGGAAAGAAAGAGAACACTTGCCTATATGTCGGACTCTAGTTAGTACAATTGCTCAAAAAAAAACATGAGTAGAGATGAGTTAAAGCGAATGAACCCCAAAAGTTACGAGTTGTAGCATAAGATAGAAGAAAAGTTACATGAATGCCGAGCCAAAAACCTTTGTTATCCAATTTTCTTGTTTATCCCACCGTACCTAAGCCCCGTTACAACCCAAAGACCTCATAAAGTGTGTGGAATCTGTATGTGAAGTGCGAGTAGAATCAATTCAAAGTTAAGAATGATATTGCATGCTTCAGTCTGTGACTGCAAACACTTTAACCCTGAGAGATTTGGTGAGAGTGTGAAAAGCTTGCAGGTGAAGAAGTCTTCTGACGTGGAAGTGTGGTAGATAGGTCGATTCGGGAAGCCAGCCTCTTGATCGGGAAGGAAGAAATTAAATTGCGAAAGACACTGGTTGTGTTGTCGAAAGAAGATATTCGTGGGTAACCTCTGTTGGACTCAATCATTACTCGAGGACAAGCAATGAGATAAGTTTGGGGTTGTGATCGGTCACCATTTCTAGTAAGTTTTTATGTTCTATTCGGCATAAATTCATCAATCTGGTAACATCTATGGTCGTTTTTAATTGCTTTTAAGGAAGTTAGTGTGTTTTGGTTATTTTAGTCTTGTTGTGCATTTTTGAGTTTAAGTGTCTTTAAAAGTATTTGTTTTATGCTTTTGTTGGGTAGTCTCAGTGTTTCAGGTTAATGCATGCGATAGAAGGAACTTATGGCAGGACGATAAGCACCTCGGAAGGCTGAGAGTGGAAGATTTTAAAGATCTCAGAGGTCAACACGGGCACCCGTGTTCATCAACACGGCCTGTGTTGAAAAGCAAGTGGAAAGCGCAAAAACTACACAAGTCAGTGGATCAACACGGGCACCCGTGTTCATCAACATGGCCCGTGTTGAATGGCCTGGAGCATGACTCCTGATGCAGAGATCAACACGGGCACCCGTGTTCATCAACACGGCCCGTGTTGATGGGAACATGTGGAAACTTGTTTTATTTATTTTTGGAGCTCGTTGTTGTCATTAAGGGTACTTCTGACTTTTGCCGAAACGGGGATAGAGAACAGACTATTAGAAGGAATTTTAGGATAGAGAAACGACACTTTTGGAAAGCACGAAAGAAATATCACAGAGAAAAGATAGCTACGAAGAGGAATTCGGAGACGGCGAGATTCAAGGGCAGCCACCATTGAAGATCAAATTCATTGTTATTCTTTGTAATGTTTAACTCTTATTTGATATTTTCTTCTAATACTATGAGAGGCTAAACCCCCCAATTCTAGGGGGTGGTCCTGATTTGATGATTGTTATGAATTCAGATTCTTGATTTCCTTAACGCATGTTTATCCATTTCAATTTAATTGTGTGGTGTTCTTATGATTATGTATCGGACAAATACATGTATATCTATGACTAACAATTGGCAGGACTGTGATTGTTAGGGTTTCTACACAATTAGGTTATTGGGAGTCTCACCTAGGACTAGGAACTCTTTTTAATCACCTAAATTCTTGATATTTTTATGGTTAAAACCAAGAGTTATTTGAATGGACATTTGAATAAGGATTGGGGTTTTAATAGCTTTCTTCATTAAGGACTTAAGGAAGAACAATCTAGATATAGGTAATTGATAGTTTTCATATGCAATGAGGAAATTTGGATTCAGATCATGATTTGTTAAATCAACCACTCACCCTAGCATTATTCTCAACATATTTCATCAGTCATTCTTTTGTTACGATTGTAATTTAAAGTTTTAAAATCAACCCAACCATTGTTTTTGTTCAATTGAATTAAGAGCACAAATAGGTATTTACTACGCAGTCCTCGAGATCGATACTTGGGGAAACTCATTATAACTACGTCGGCGAAAATAGTACACTTGCTATTTTTACGATCACTCTTTCTTCCCATTATAGGGATTTTTCTGAGCATCAGAAGGTGTAGCTTCTTGAATCTTTCCACTTTTGATGCCAGCTTCGACCCTTTCACCGGTCAGTATTAGCTCGGTGAACCCGGCTGAAGAGCTTCCGAAGTGTCTGAAGAAAGGCCCTGTCAAAGTTCCCATGAAGATGTTAATCATCTCCCTGTCAGTTAAAGGGGGCTTCACCCTACCAGCCAGATCTCTCCACTTTTGGGCGTATCCTTTGAAGCTCTCGTTGGAACCCATGGTCATGTTCTGCAATTGCACACGAGTTGGTGCAAGATCAACATTGTACTGATACTGTTTGTAAAAAGAAGCAGCTAAATCCTCCCAGGTGTGGATGCAAGAACTCTCCAATTGATAGAACCACTCGAGTTGAGTCCCTACCAGGATTTCTTGGAAGAAATGAATCCAAAGCTTTGGATCAGTTGTGTATGGTTGAATCTTGCGGACAAAAGACTTTAAATGTATCTTAGGGCAAGAGACTCCATCGTACAGGGAAAAGGTAGGGACCTTGAACTTTGGCAGAATGACCACTCCAGAAACCAAACCCATGTCTCCTAAATCCAAGCCAAGTATTTGTTGAATCTCCATAGCACTGAGGCGATCCTCCAACTGTTTGTACTTATCATCAGCGGGAGGATACTGTTCTTCAGAGTAGTCAGCTTCAGCTTCATCAATCTCCAGATTGTTGTTTTCTTCATGACTATCCCCCATGTTGGATGGAGTTGAAAGATCTAGGACTTTAGGTCTTCTTCTCAAGTTCAAGAAGCATACTGACTTCTTGGACTTTTTCTTCTTTTCTCTGAGAAGGAGAGCTTTCAGGTCCTCTTGCCCCTTAGCCATAGCCAGCAACATTTGTTGGAATTGAGCATTTTGAGCTTGGAGATCTTTCACTGTTTGTTCCATATCCATCTTACTGAAATAAACAGCAGGAAGATAAGGAGACCTGTATGGGAGAAACCTGTCATGATATGATGCATGATATGTGCATGTTTTCAAGGATCTTGCGGGGTAAACATAAGAAATAGTTAAAAGTTGAACTTTGATCAATCGTCTTTGATCGGAGAACTTTGTATCGGTGGATGTCCTTCCACGAGAATTAAGCTCACCATGTCAAGTGGGTCATAGCCCTTGCCTCAAGTTGTTGTACTTGATCTTTGACGGTGTTTGTTTAGAGGAAAATAAATCCTCTTGCCCTTTGGCAGATGTTTGGTTCAACGTGACCCTGTATCATAGACCCTCGAGATCCTTGAAATGGTTATTTAAAATGCTATGGCATGATGTTATGATGTTATGTACAAGTATGCGAGGTAAGCAAGTTTATATATAAATAATCATATTCATACAAAGCAAACAAATCCTTAGTTTTAGGCTTGCATGGAGTTTGTAGGTAAGTACCTTCTTGAAGTTTAGTTGGCTCAACCTGTCCTAGTTAATAGTAACCGGGTTCTAAGGGGTCTTAATATCACTGAATTTTCTTTTAGGCATTGTCTCAGCTCAATCAATCTTTTCTTGCGGCTGAGATATCCCAAAAGTCCGGTCTCAATGAGTGTAGCATCGATTATCTACCAACTTCGGACTGCACCAAAGCCGGTCATCTCACTACATCCTAATGGCCAAGTTAGTCAAGTAAGGTTCTAAGGTCAGTTGATGCTTCACGACACCACGCGGCGACCCCGTACTCTCCTTGATTCAACTAAAGGGTTACCGATACCAACCAAAGTGCCACATCAACATAGCTACTGCTTCAACCATGTCGGTATACCACGCACAGTTCCCTCGCAGTCTATTTCTACTTACCTAAAATGTGTCCCCAAATTCGGGTGTAGGATTTAAAACAAACCCAAACAAGGAACAAAAATGTAAAGCAAACAAATCAAATAATGTAAGCAAGTAAAGGTGATCTAACCCTAAGGTAACCCCACTTTTTAGTTTAGATCCCCAGCAGAGTCGCCAGTTATGTGATACGGTGGGATAACTGACTTAGGGTTTTGCATTTTATCGCAAATGTCGCGGTTTAGCAAGAGTCGCCACCGACTTTTCTTTTATCCAAAAAGGAAAGGTGAAAAAGCACAGGGAAGACCTTTAGAGATGTTTTTGAGTTCGGGGGGTAGATTATGAAAAGGGAAGGTATTAGCACCCTTTTCATCCATGGTTTTCCATGGGCTCTTAGTTACTTGCTAGATCACTTGCTTTTGTTTGAATGTGTGCTTGTGGTGATTTTTGAAATTATTTTGAAAATGGAACTTCGTAATGGTTCTCGTTTCTATGAGAACGCCTACAAAGTGTTTGTTTCAAAAATAGTTCAAAAGTTTGTTTATGAGATGTGTTTTTGAAAGTATTTTGAAAATGGAACTTCGTAATGGTTCTTGTTTCTATAAGAACGCCTACAAAGTGTTTGTTTCGAAAAATAGTTCAAAGATGAGAGTGTGGGTAAAAATGTTTTTTTTGTTGTGAGCAAGCGAGTAACTAAGAGCGTATCTACCTACTCGAGAGGTCTTAGATGTGCTTTTCCTCCTCCTTTAGATGTTGCTATCTTACCATTGATTTGGTAAGAAGCCCCATCGTTGGATGTGAAGGGACGAGTATGGGACGTTTGTATAGTCATAGAAGGCAACATATTGGACGTTTTAGCAATGTCATTTTAGGGACTAGATCGTTTACTGAAGGCAATATCAAGGGTCATCGAGGGACTACGATCTTTTATCGAAGGGTCTTTGCTAAAACGCCCATGCTCGAGGGACATGACTATTTTTCGATAGGCAACAAGTGAGATTACCCTAAGGGTGCATGTGTGCAAAGTGTGTTTTATTGCATGCATTTGTCTTTGATTTTTAAGTTGTTTATTTGCTGATTTTATCTTGCCATAAATCCTAATTACTAGTAATATATGAAAGCAAGTAAACATGCGGAAAATAAATCCTAAGCTATTACATAACTTTAGGGGGATGGGGGTACAAATTTACAATGGGGATGAAATGGAGACTAAAATATTACAACCATATCGAATGATAATGAAAACAATGTAAAAACAGTGTAAAATAAAAGGAAATATGCATTTTGAACTGCTATGTGTCGACACATGATGTTATGCATCGACACATAGCTTCTCCTGCCCCTGTATAACAAAATTTGTGCAGTATGGGTCGACACGTAATGGGATGTGTCGACTCATGCACCTTTATGCATCAACGCGAAGTGCGCATGTGTCGACTCATAGTCCTTTCCAGCTTCTGTTTTGTGAAATCTGTTCTGTATGAGTCGACACATAATGGGATGTATCGACTCATACACCTTTTTGAATCGATGCGAAATGCGTATATGTCGACTCATAGTCCTTTCCAGCTTCTATTTTGTAACCTGAAATCAATATGAGTCGATGCATGGGGGTTATGTGTCGACTCATACCCTATTTTTTCACTAGGATGAGTCAACACATGAGGATATGTGTCGATACATGCTGCATTTTCCTGCCTTAAATATTATTTTACTGAATGCACATGTTAGCTTATGGCATATGATGGATAAACATGAACAACAAATGATTGAATAAGCCTAAACAAAGTGTAGATGACTAGTTCAAAAAGATATTAAAGTACTACATCTTGTTTTCAAAGAACAACAGCTTGTTAATGATGTAATGACAAGATATCAAGTCAAGAGGACTTACCTTTGGGCTGCACTGGTTGTCTTAGATCTGAATGCTTTTCCAAATGATGTGATAACCTTGCGAGTCTTCAGGAAGCTGCTCTGGACTGCTAGAACTGAGTTGGACTGTACTGTAATGTTTTTGGTGTTTTGAAGATGGAGATGAATAGCAACACAAGAGTTGTTTTTGTGATGTTTTTGACCACCTTTGTATGTGATGAGTTTTTTGTTTTAAAGGAAAATTTGTATGGTGGAGCAATGGGTTGGATTTCTGTTTTGAACCAGAGCAGTTTCTTTGTTTTGAAAATGAGTCAAGGTTGCACAGAATATTGTTTTTCTGCTCAACAAAACTCTCTATTTTTTCTCTCTTTCAAAAATCCAACCCCTTTTCTTATGAGACAACCCTCCTTTTGTATACCCTTTTGCTGTGGTTTATGGGGGAAACTACATAAGTTATTTTGAATTTTTTTTGGTTACTGCCTTGACACTTTCTGCACACAATTTTCTTTTGCCATTTTGGTGTAATTTTGGGGCTGTCATGGTGCAGGCTTGAGCTGACTGCATAGGGCAGTTTTGGACTGTATTGGCAGCATGTATGCTTGGGATGCAGCATAGTTGTAGCATGTGATACATCATATTTTCTTCAATTTTGGACAGCATAGTTTGTAGCATGTCACAAATTTGGTCTTGTACACATTATGTCGAAGGCAAAATATTGTGACAAGGTTTTAATCAAGACATAGTTTTAGAATATGTAATTTTGCAAAAATGTTACTTTGTAATAACTTGAATTACTTGCATCATCTTGAATTAATTGGAGTTGTAGTAAAATGCCATGAAGCAAATGAATTTAACCAAGTATAGAAAATACTTAGAAAAATCTCAAAGTCTTGCAAAGTTGGATTTTTGATTCTCTTGATATTTTGAATATCTTGATGAAATTTGATCTTTGGGTTGTAATGTTGGTCAAAAAGTCAAAGTTTGACTTTTCAGTATGCAAATGACCATTTTGACCTTGTGCCAATTTCAAGCCTAGATTGATGTATCAGTGCTGCAAACTTGACGTCTTAGAATATCTTGTGAGAAAATACTTGAAAAATGAGAGGGCAAATTTTGGGGTACAACAGTTGAGTTTTTACCTTGTTACCTTGTCCAAACACCAGTATCCACCTGGCACATTCTTTATAGTACTCCCTAAAGGCGGAGTCTCTAATCATTACCAATCCTCGATCCCACTAGCGTTTAGGTAGCGTGCAAATGGTTTTGGTTTAGTGTATATTATTCCTTGTTAATCAAAACAAAATTAGCCTAGTATTACCCGTTGGATACAATGTCTATTGTTATCTTTAGAGTCTAGTTTCTACCAGTCCTATCTTGGGTTGAGTTTCTACTCATATTGGTTGTTTACGAACCAGTTCGGTCCTGGCGCATCATCTTCGAGAGTCTTGTTTCTACTAGTCATCTTGGGTTAGTTCCAATTTCTATTGATCTACCTTTTCAAAGTCCAATTTCTATTGGCATACCTTTTGACTCCAGTTTCTACTGATTCTCTTTAGTAAGATCTAATATCCACTAGTCTTCCTCTCCTTCGCTCATGATACCCGCAAACCCAATCCAGTTTGTTTGATGCCACAAAATTTCAAAAAATACAGTTTTTTGTGTTTATGTGCCTTTGCTTTGTCCAGAGCGCAAATTTTTGGGTTCTTTTAGTATTCAATCCTCTTCCACCTTGAACGTTCAAAAGTTGTCACTTTTTCTCACTTATCAGGTTTAAGATGATTGAATAGGCGCAGTTGTTGCACCCCCAAAATTTTCCCTCTTCTTTTTACATCATATAGCTTATGTTTCATCATACACATTCATGCATTTAGATAGCATCAAGGTATCTTTGGATCTCATGGTCTTCTTCATCACAATAGAATTTAGTTGTATTGACAATCAATGCAAGGAGGGCCTCATATCTTCAATCTTTTGATTTCTCTAGCTACAAAGGATCCTCATGGATCAAAACATCTCAAATGTCTCATTGGTTCAGCATAAGATTGAAGATTTCAAGAGTATTTAATGAGGATTTATTCCTCATTTCTCTTTGATCTTGGTTTCTTTTTGTGATTGATCAAGTGTGGGGTACCTCCATAAATAATCTTGGTAACTTATTATCATCCTATCAACATGTAAGGCATCCTGGTTTAAGATATTCTCCGTCATACTCAAAGGATTTAGGGTTTTGAAGTTAAGCAATCATCTCTTATCTTTTCATCTGAAAATTAGGGTTTCGGTCAAAGTCAATACCCCCATTGACTTTTGAGCAAAACTTGATTTCATGGTTCTCTATTTGTTATAAGGTGCCTAGGGGTGGAAAATTAGCCATTGATTTTGATTATAAGATTCTCAATTGCTCAGATGAATTCAAATCAACTAAAATTGGGGAAAAGTCAACCATACAGTAAAAAAAGTCAATTATTAACATTTTAAGGTCAAAATCATGATTATCAAGTCAAATGTGGTCAATGTGCGAGATTTTATCAAGAATTTTCCAAGGATTCTTCAAAAATCAAGATTGGTGCAAGGTTACCCAATTTGGAAATTAGGGTTTTATGAAAAGTTTTCGTATTTGGCAAGTTACATTTTCTTGATCAGTCATCTTCATGACAATTTTCACCAATATGTGAGCTTCAATTCAATTTCTCATCAATATTTTTCTTTGTTCAAATACATTTCCAACCTTGTAAAGAACTTTCCAAATGGGCCAAAATTGTGCAAATTCTGGTTGTTAGAAGTGAAGCCTTTCAAGTGTTTAAAATCTCAACACTTAGTAAAATTTTTAGAGTTATTTTCTAGCCAAAATTGCTCATTTTCATGCTCAAATTTGAGGAACTTACAAGCCTCCATTCAATTTTCTTTCAAAATCAAGATTTTTCTACATAACTTAAGCTTTCCAAAAAGTACAAGAACTTTGCCAATGATTGAGAATTGAGGGAGAAATTAGCTTAAGGTTGGAGAGATTTCTTGGGCATCACATGCGCTTCATCTGGCCAGGTCTTGGACACACTCAAAAATGCTAGACTCGGGCTCAATTTTCACAAACCTACAAGCTTCCATTTCATTTGATTTCTTCATTAAAGTTGTTGTACATGATATGGGTTATCCATTGATTACCAATTTATCTCAAATAGTGGAGAGATGATTGAGAAAACTGCTTTAGGATGAGGAAATTTCCAAGGACACGAGGCTTACAGGTCAGGTCATGATTTGAATCTTTGTGCGCATGATGTAATTTATGTTGTACAAATTCTTGGCAACTCTCAAAACCAGACACTCCCTTACTTTTACATACTTAATTCTTATCCTAAATAAGCCAAACAATGTGAATTTCACATGCAAGTTGCTTTTGTGATTTGCCAAATGAGGAAATATTCCCTCCACTCACTTTTCACCACATGTGCAGCATCTGCCAGCTCACCCCTCACGCTTCCCTCACTCAATTTTCACTCTCTATTTTCTCCCTAAAACGACCCTTAAACTCATAGTATTACAACATAAAATTCAGCTACCCATGTGATTTAATTTTTCACCAAGCTTGCTCAATAAACTTTGCTTAATCGTGGTTAAGTTGGTTAACCTCACTTCCAACGGCTATTAAGCAAGATCTTATTTTCATTCATTACACATAATCAATTCACACTAAAAGCACAAGCTTGCTCTCTCTCTCTCTCTCTCAATTGCTCTCAATTTTCTCTCAAGTAGCAACTATAAGGTTTTAGATTTCTGGGAAAATTATTGAAAGTTCTTACTATATTCTCCATTATTCAAGTGATTCTGGGTTTCTAAAGCTTTCCCACACGATTTGAAGATCTAGTGGAGCTTCTCCACTAGGTAATGTTGCACCCCAAAATTTACCCTCTTGATTTAGGATTATGTTTCATCATGAACATCATAGTGCATTGCATTCATACATTGTGATAGGATCAAAGTACTTTGGTTACCGAATTTTCCTCAAGGCTTTGAAGGTTGATTACATGGACAAGTTGCTCAAGAAAAATCCTACCATCCAAATCTCTGGATCTTTTGAGCTTAAAGGTTATGGTATATCTCAAGATGTTTTTACCCATCTCTTGGGGTTCATCAGCCAAATTAGGGTTTGATTGAGCAAGGATTGTTGGCCAATGTGTAAGACTTGATTTAGGGAGCCACAACTTTCCTTTGATATTTGACAGGTCTTTGCAGAAGGAATTGGTCAAGATACCTAGAGGATTTGAAGTTTTGAAGTTGATTCATCAGTCTCCTAATGAGTTGACCAAAATTAGGGTTTTGGTTTTCATCAAGATTTCTTGAGAATTTTGAAGTGAAACTTTGCACATGGCCTTTATATGTTTGGAAGATCATATGTTTGAAGTTTTAGTCATCAATTTTGAAGGAAAGTGGATCAATTGTTTCAGAGGGGCAAAATGGTCATTTTGGTCCAAATCAGTCAAAGTCAAAGTTGACCGAGTGAATTTTTGGCCAACCTTCATTTCAAGGATGTACTTTTCATATTTCAAGTCCATTTTGGTCATTGGATTAAGGAGATTGAAGTTTGGATTGAAACTTATTCTTGAAGAAACCCCAAAAGTTTCTAATTTTGGAAAATAAGGACTTAATTTCACAAAATCATATTTTATTCATCCTTGATTAAGAAGATGCAAATGAAATATGCTTGGAAAGCTAAGAGAATCATCTTTCACCTACTTTTGGTCTCATGTCCATATTGATAAGGAATCAAGAGTTATGGCCTTTTGAAGTTACAAAATTATGGGTCATTTTTCTAAATTAGTGAATTTCAAGCCAAATTTTGGGGACCTTAATGGATTAGTTTGCAAAGACTATAAACTAAGGGTTTGTAGATATTTTAAATACCTTTCCAAATTGTACTCATTTGTGTCAAAACTCAAAAGCATGAACTAGTTATGAGTTTTGGAATTTTGTGGCATTTTAGTGAAATTTGGCAAATGTGCAAAATGGCCATTTCTTGCAAACTCAAGTTTTAGCCATTCCTCATGCTTCTAATCAAGCCCATTGGTAATTTGTGACATGTTGAGGCCCTTTACACTTGCTATTTCGTGCCCCATATGGTTTTGCACATGTTGCATTGAAAAAATGACAAAAATTGCTCAAAATGGCCAAATCACCAACACTCTCTCATTTCAAATGATCATGGGCTGGCCTTTTAGGCATGCATTGCTGACTTTACTTGGCTCAAAAAACGCGTGAGAAGAAAGGGAACGCACGGGAAAAAGGCCTGATTCAGTATGCGCCTCATTTTTGGCCAAAATTCTCAATCTTGCCCTCCAACGGATTTAAGGACAAACTTCCACTTCTATCCTTGTCTACACACTCTATATAAGTGAAAGAAAGCAAAGAGAGAGAAAAAGAACGCGCCATTTGCAAGAATTCCAGATCTGAAATTTCCTTCCATCTTCTGCAACTCGCTTCAATTCTCACAATTCCTTGGTGTTTTCTTCATTTTTTTGTGGATTCTGCTTCACCAAAGCAAGTAGATCAAGCTAGCACCCTTGGATTGCAACTGGAGTGAAGGAGATAGTAGATTTATTTTCTCTCAAAGGTTTGAATTCTCAACTTTGAATTCTGATTTCTAGCCATGTTTCGTGTGATTTAAGTTCATAATCATGTTTTTTGAAGTCTATGGAATGATTCTGAAGCTTTATAATGTTTAATTTGATGAATTATGCATGTTTGAATGTTCTGAAATTCGTGATGCAGCATGTTTTTGTTCATGTTCATGACTTGATTGTGGATAGTATGATTGATAATTTGAGTTGATTTGAATTGCTATGATTTCCTTGCCATGCCAGCTTTAATTTGCTTTTGATTTCATGGAAAATGATGCAAAATTGAGTGAGTTACATTGATTTGAAAGTGAGCCCTAGGCCTGAGTTATGTGCGCGCTTTTTGGATGTTCAGAGGTTGAAGATGATGTGTTGGCACATCCTGATTGGTATGTTTGAAATTTTTGGATCATTTGAATATTTTGCTTTATAATTGATTTCCATGATTTATTTTCTTGCTCAAAAATGATTGGAAAATTCTAAAAAAATTATCATAAATTCAAAATAATATTTCTGACTTTGTGTATTTTTTTTGACATTTTTTTGGAATATTTTGATTGGTTCAAAAAATTGTTAGGTTTAATTAATTAATCATTCAAAGATAATTTTTGTTTTAATAGTTTCTTTGACCTAAAAAATCCACAAAAATTATTTGAGACTTCCAAAATAATATGGAAATTGATTCTGACTTTGGTTCACCATTTTTTCTT
This sequence comes from Vicia faba, assembly GCA_948472305.1. Taxonomy (NCBI): domain Eukaryota; kingdom Viridiplantae; phylum Streptophyta; class Magnoliopsida; order Fabales; family Fabaceae; genus Vicia; species Vicia faba. The sequence continues at coordinate 1,039,070,301 of OX451740.1, read as the reverse complement.
ATTTTTGATTAAAAATTTAATTTCAAAGGATATTTGTAATATTGGTTTGTTTTTTTTATTTTTAATACTTTTATTAATTCAAAAATTCCAAAAAAAATCATATAATCTTGTTTTTGACCATAGAATTTGAATATATTTTTACTTTGACCATTTCATGATTTTTGGTTATGGTTTGTATTTTCTTGCCTTTAAATAATAATTCTACTATTAATTGTTTGTTTTTTTTATTTTAACATTTTCCTTTGATCCAAAAATTCACAAAAATCCAGGGATGTATGTTTCTAGCCCTAATATTTGAATATAATTTTGTTTGACCATTTTTCTAACTTTTTGATGTAAATATCATTTTGGATATGTGCATATTTGTTATTTTCATAATTGTTTGATATTATTTTCTTTCTTGACTTTTCTTAATTTAAAAAATATGGAAAAAATGTATATTCTGACTTTTAAAGTTTCTTGGTGATTGGTTTGACTTTTTTTTTAGTGGATTGAGTTTTAATCCTATTTAATTAATACTTGGGATTAAAAGTCAAAATCTAGGGTTTTTGTTGCTTATGGTGCAAGTTTCATGTTCAAAACCCTTGTGCCTTGGACTTTTATTGGATTTCAGGTCTTGATCATGGTTCATAAATGTATTGGGAATTTGAAAACTATTTTTCTTGAATTAATTGACTTGGTTTTATATTTTTCCACAAAATAATTTTGAAAACTTGTCTAGTTTGGTAGTTTTGCCAACTAGCCTTGAATTTTGAATTTCATTTGACTTCTTCCCCAATCATTCATGAACTTAGGGCTTTCATTCTGACTTCTAAACACTTCCAATATGTTGAGATATTTTTTTTTGAATTATGGATCCTTTTTTCTATTTTTGGTGTAATTTTGAAGTGAAGGTACCCAATTATGTTTGCATGTCTTGTTGCAATTTGTTTGATGGCCAATGAACTTGAGTGAGGCCTATAATTGGGAACCTAATGATTATGTTGGTTCTGACTTGTCCATGTTAGCTCAAGCCATTTCACTTAGGAGCCTCATGTTTGAATATCTTGAACCATCTAATGCATTATGTAGGTTCCATTTCCTATTGTATTCATGAAGTTGTGATTGAATTAATTGTGCACGATTAAAATATGTTTGCTACTGACCTTTATGGTTCTTTCTCATATTATTCTCAAGCTCTTATGATCCTTGATTGACACTCAATTGTTAATTCAACATGGTGATAGGAAAAAGCAACATTCCTTTGATTCTTTTGACCTAATCTGTGCATATGCTTGTCTCTTCTTGTTTATAATGTCTAATATTTGGTAATTCCCACCATGATTATTCTCATTTCTTCACCTTTTGGAATACTAACTTGGTTGTTGAATATGCGAGGTACTTTGAGAAAGTTGCCACTTTTGGCTTGAGGCTTTTGTGTTCCACTTTATTTGTGGAACACGGTTTATTATATTGGCATTGTTTTTTTTTGTGTTTGGCATGCTTGATGGTTTATGCAGGATGCACACATCTATGATTGTGAATGTCATACTGTGCCCATGGGATTTGTACATATCTGATAATTTTCTTATATCTTGATGGTGCAATTGCTGACTCAATTTGTCTACTGATGCCAGCTTGCTTGAAGTTTCTCTGGGTTTCTTTTTATTCCTGCTTGACTGCTACAAATAGTTATCTGTTTGGTATTATATCACATCCTTGCTCTCATATTCATCCTGCATAAATCTATGTCTGCATGATGGGACCTCTGTTGCTGATATATGTCAGGAGGCCCTCTGGTTTTTGTCTGATTGCATGGATTTTGTTTGTTGTTGATCGATGAGTCACTCAATTTAGATATTGAGATCACGACTTCTCTCTCATTGCATATTCCCTATAGGATGTTTACTGCTTTTCCTCTTTAATTATTGATTGATGAGTCACTCAATTTAGATATTGAGATCACGACTTCGCTCTCATTGCATGTTCCCTATAGGATGTTTATTGCTTTTCCTCTTTAATTATTGATTGATGAGTCACTCAATTTAGATATTGAGATCACGACTTCGCTTTCATTGCATGTTCCCTATAGGATAGTTTTCTTAAGCTTTCTTTGGCATGCCAATTAAGGTAGGAATCCATGTATGCTAATATAGGATAGGATTTTCCTTTATCCCCAACCTTAGGGTCAACCATTGTATGATAACACTAGGGATAGTGCTAGGTTAGTTCCCCTTAGTTGTTTTTTTTCCTTTCTTTGCATTTTGCATCTTAAAACAAAAACCTGTTTTCTTGGCAAATCATAAGACACCTCTAATAAATTCAAACTCCTCTTCAGAATAAAAGATACAAACCAATTTTACTTTGTTTGTGTTATCTCTTTGCCGATGTTTCGCAATCGCACATTTGTTTGAAGCCGATGTTTCGCCATCGCACATGTTTGTTATCCTACATTGATTCTCAATATTATTTTTAGGTGTGATGTTTCGCCATCAATTTCACTAATGTTTTGCCATCTTTACCATGATATCTTGTTATCTTGAAGCTGATGTCTCGCCATCGCACATGTCCTATTATCCTACTTTGATTCTCAATATCATTTCTAGGTGTGATGTTTTGTCATCTGTTTTATCGATGTTTTGCCATCTCTACCATGATATATTGTTATCTTGAAGCCGATGTTTTGCCATCGCACATGTTTGTTATCCTACTTTGATTCTCAATATCATTGTCAGGTGTGTTTGTTTTGTCATCTTTGCCATGATGTCTTTGTTATCGCTTAGCCGATGTTTCGCCATCGCACATTTTGTTTGAAGCCAATGTTTTGCCATCGCACATGTTTGTTATCCTACTTTGATTCTCAATATCATTGTCAGGTGTGATTGTTTGGTCATCTTTGCCATGATGTCTTTGTTATCTCTTAGCTGATGTTTCGCCATTGCACATTTTGTTTGAAGCCGATGTTTCTCCATCGCACATGTTTGTCATCCTACTTTGACCCACAATGTCACTGTTAGGTGTGTTATCTTACCATTTGATGTCTTTCCATCTTTGACACGTTACGTTGTTATTATTTAATCGATGTTTGATCACCTCATTTGTTCGTTGTTTCTTGATGTTTTGCCATCTTGACTTTCTTTTTTGTCTTAACTAAAAAAAACACAAACCAACCAAAACACATAAGCCGAACTACGGCTGCTCTGATTCCTTAAAAGGGATACGTATGCATTGGGGTAGGGCCCAACCGAGCATAACTTTTATTTTCCCTACATTATTTTCTTTTCTTTTACATGCATTCCCTTTTCAGTTGTAAGCCATAGACATAGGATTTGACCACACCCATTAGATTAGGCAACAAGAGTGGATACCGTAGAGTACTACGGGCGTGTGGGGTACTAATACCTTCCCCTCACGTAACCGACTCCCTTACCCGATCTCTCGGTCGAAAGACCGTGATTTCTCCCTTTCCAGGTTTTCTCGATTTTTACCTTTCCCTCCATATGGGATAAAAGACGTTCTGTGGCGACTTCATTGATTCGATGATTTCCAGCCGGTGGTTTCAGCTGGCGACTTCACTGGGGAAAGATTGACCTTTTGGTGGTCCATCCCGGAGTCGATCCTAGCTCTTGCTTGCTTTCTTTTTGGGGTGTTTATTTTACTGCTTTGCATATTTATCTGTTTGCATTGCATCCTATGTGCGCTTTACTTTCTGCATACTGGATTTGGCTGGACTATTTGGTTTCTGGATTTTCTTGGTGGGTGGGTTGTTCCATGAGGTAAAAGGCCTTGTACCCAGGCTATGAGTGAATTCCACAGGAAGTAGGAATAGAGTGGTCATGGCAGCTATGAAGCAGATTCTTTTTAGACTTTACCATGAGATCCATGACTTCGGAGGTGGTTCGGATAGGTGTCATCGTATGATGATACCGACATTCGAGCTCTCGTACTCTGAATTTGGCTTTAAAGCTTACCTTGACCTAGACTACACCCGTGAGAGGGGAGGGAAAACTTTTCTTACAGGTACAGGTACTGTTGGTGACTTTCTGTTGTGAAGGTGACTCAGGTTCCCATGATTAGTTTTGAAGCTTTGGGTTTCTCTTCTGATCTTGAGTGGTGTTGTTCTGTAATGGTCCAGCCACAATCCAGTGTGAACTTTGATCCTATCATGTTGCATCATAGCATATTTATTTCTAAAAAAAAGTGATGTAAAAAAAATAACTAGCATGCGCATGTCATTTTCCAGGGACATTCAAGAGTCTTCTCTCCGTCAGAAATGGCTGATCTCCCTCCAGTTGAGTCCGATTCAGTTCATGTTAAAGAGCTTACCAAACATACTTTCTCTTATCAGATTCCTACCGTTGATGTGGCCGAGTTGAAGAGGTTGAGTTCTTATTTGAAGGGTAATGTTCTGAGCAACTTCAACAAGAATTATGGCAACTTGTTACTAGTCCTTAATACTCCAGTTGACTCGATGGCTTTGATCACTCTCTTTCAGTTCTACGACAAAGAATTACGATGCTTTACTTTCCAAGATTATCAACTGGTTCCCACCCTAGAAGAGTACTCATACCTGCTTAATATCATATTGACCGATGAAGTTCCTTTTGTCCAACTACTGGAGAAGCCGAAGTCCGAAGTCATTGCTGAAATTCTCCACTTAAGTTGGAAGGAGGTGAAAGACAATTGGAAGTTCAGTGAGGGTACTACAGGGTTTTATTTGGATTTCTTGGTGAAGAAAGATGAGGACTGGGAAGAGAAAGGAAATTGGAGTAACTTCAGTTCTCTGTTTGCTCTCATGATATACCGGATCATCCTCTTCCCCCACAAGAGAAATTTTATGGATTTGGCGGCTATCTGTGTTTTTAGAAATGGGAACCCGATACCGACACTCTTGGCAGATACTCTCTATACCATCCATTCCAGGCACGGAAAAGGTGGTAATGTAGGTTTATGTCATTCGATGTTGTATCAATGTCTTATGTTGTACCTACCAGTAAGTGGTCCTTTCATGGACACCGGGCATTCTCTTCGATGGACATCAAGGCTCATCAACCTTACTTCTTTTGATATCCGGTGGAATTATGATATGGGGGAAGTGCGAAGTGTTGTCACTAGTTGCGGAGATTTCCTTAATGTTCCCCTCATAGGAACTAAAGGATGCATCAACTACAATCTTGTGCTTGCTTATCGACAATTGGGGTATGCAATGGATGAGCCGCCAAAGGTTGAGGAGGTGTCCGAATTAGTGTATTTCGCCAGAGGAGGTGATCTTGAGATGTTGGAGAGAGTGACAAGTGCTTGGAAAGGCATTCACAGGAAAGATAGAACCACTTTGGGCAAAAAGGTTCATGTTGCTAGAATGTCTTACTTGGAGTGGGTTAAAGCCAGGGTTAAGATCTTACAGCTACCATTTGCAAGGTCGGCTCCTCTATACGAGCAACCTCATGCTGTTCTAAGTAACACGATGCCTAATGAGATGTTCACCCAGATTCATGTTGAGAACATTCAGCTTCGTGCAAAAGATCGTGAGGCGGGGATGAAACTTTATTGGGCAGATCAAGAAAGGGCCGACTTAGCTCGTAGACTCAAGGAAGCTCAAGGAGAAACTTCCGATGCAACCAGTTTCAGGAAGAGGTCTTATGCTGAAATGGAAAAAGAATTGAGTAAGACTCAGCAAGAGTGTCGGAAGCTCCAGGCCTCAGAAAATAATTACAGGAAGAAGGTTCAGAACTTAGAAAAACAGCTCAAAGACAAGGACGCTCAGCTTGAGAAGGAAGTGGCCCAGAAGCGTGTCGCAGAAGATCGGTTCCAAGAGAGCAAAATTGTCGCATATCAACTCTTGAAGGAGAAAGCCAGACTTTAGGAGTACTGTCGACATCTTGAAGCATGTTTAGTTCCGGAGATTTAGTTTTGTTATTTGCTTTTGATGTATTTTTTCACCCCCAGAATTGTTGGAAGGGACCAATTGATTGTTGTTATTATTCAGTTCTTTCTTTTTGCTTTATTGTAAGACATGTATTTAGTTGCGTATCATTTTACTCTTAGTTGTCTGAAGTCACTTAGACATCATTTCTTTTATTTGTAAATGATTGAAGTGTTTATCTTATTATCTTTTCTCCTTTGATTGAATGGTTGCACGCCGTGATTGATGAGTAAAAGGACTCTTGGATACCTGGAAGTGACAAACATATCATACACATCATGTATTTCATAACATTGCAGGTTATCACAAGACGATTTTCTTATTATGATGCTCTTTTTATCCAGAATTCAAGACGACTACTCACCGATATTCTACCAGAAGTAACTTGCCGAGACAGATGGAACAGGTTCAGGCTGAACTCGCTGAAATGAGGGCCCAGATGGCCACTCAGATGACTCAGTTCGTGGAGGTTATCACTAGCGTGAATCGCCGACAGGAAGAGCTAGCTGCTATTGTTAATAACCAGCACCGCCATCCGGGGGATGGTGTAAATCAAGGGCTTTATCAAGACGTCTCTGTAGGATTGAGGGATGTACAAGATCAGGCTGCTGGAAATTTTCACGGGATACCAGGAAACCCTTTTGTGCGCAGCGTAAGGAAGTTTCCTCCGTCTCTCGGACCTCGTCTTATGGGGAACAGGAGAGCTAATCAGGGCAGTGTAAGGAATTATCAGGATCAGGATTTTGACTTTGACCAAGATGAAGATCAGTTTTCTGTACGGCGTTCAAAGCCAGGGGTTCAGATCGAGGATATGAAATATCGTTTATTGGAAGAGCGTCTGAAGGCTGTGGATGGGCAAGGAGTCCTTGGTATGGATGCTAATGATATTGGGTTGGTGTCTGGGGTAAAGGTTCCTCCGAAGTTCAAGCCTCCTACATTTGAGAAATACAATGGAACGTCGTGTCCTATTAACCATGCAACTGCTTATTTCTGGAAGATGTCGGTGCATACGGAGCATCAAGGGTTGTTGGTTCACTTTTTCCAAGATAGCCTGTCTGGGGCATCCCTGGAATGGTACATGAAGCTGGAGAAAAATCATATTCATTGCTGGAATGATCTTGCTCGGGATTTTGTCAAACATTATCAGTATAATGTGGATATGGCGCCTAATCGCACTCAGTTACAGAATATGTCACAGGGACCAAAAGAGTCTTTCAAGGAATACGCTCAGAAGTGGTGTGAGTTGGCTGCGAGGGTTCAACCTCCACTCATGGAGAGAGAACTCATTGATATGTTTATGAGTACCCTGCAAAGGCCATTCTATGAGCACATGATAGGAAGTGCTTCGGCAGGATTTGCAGACTTGGTTATGGCTGGTGAAAGAATTGAGGTAGGTTTGAAATTGGGGAAATTCAGATCAGAGGTTCTAGTGGCTCATCAGGGGGAAGTAAGAAACCATTCAACACTTACCCTAAGAAAAGGGAAGGCGACGCAAGTGTGGTTTACTCTAATAGAGGAAGAAGAGAGGATCGTCAACACCAACAAATCAATGGTGTTTCTATTCCTGTTAATGCTCCTCCGTAGCAGAGACCAAATATAGTGCCTCAGCAACAAAGGCAGCAAGATGCTCCCCGTCAGTATAATAATCAACAGCAGAGACAATCGAGAAAATTCGATCCCTTGCCAGTAACTCTAACTGAAGCACTCCACCACCTGCTTGATTTGAAGTTGATCAGTTTGAGAAATATGCCACCGCCACCCGCAAGACATCCTGTTAATTATGATTCTAATGCAAGATGTGAATTCCATTCAGGCGGAGTTGGTCATTCTACCGACAATTGCTTTGCGTTGAAATGAAAAGTACAAGACTTGTTGGATGCTAAGGTAATTGAGTTTACTCCAGTAACCGGTCCAAATGTTACTCAGAACCCGATGCCTAGGCATGGAGGAGGTGTTGTTAACATGATTGATGATAATGGTGAAATGTTGAATTTAATCATGGATGTGGAACAAGTAACTACTCCGTTGAGCTTTGTTAAGAGGTATTTGCTTGACAATTCTATTTTCCTGGGTTGTACTTCAGAATGTTCCAAGTGTAGAGAGCAATCGAAGGGCTGTGATGATTTGAAAGCAGGCATCCAGTCGTTGATGAATGAGGGTTCCCTGCAGTATGATAGAAAACTGAGCTACGGCAATGTTACCAAATAAGATATTGTTGTGATATCTATTCCTTACACCCCTGCACACATTCCTTCCCCATCAAGAGCACCCCTCTGATGATTACGGTACCCGGTCCCATGCCGTATACCAGTGAGAAGGTGGTCCCGTGTCATTATGGTGCCGATGTTTATTACCACGGGGTAAAACAGGAGGTTAATGCTTGTTTGTCTGAAGAAGAACGTGCGGAAGGTGATGAAGAGGAAGTCCATAACTTTTCTGGTATGGGTCGAATGACTAGAAGCGGGAGAGTATTTGGTCCTTCCAATGTACAAGATGCGGCAGATGCTTCTGCAAGAGAAAAAGGAAAACAACAAGTAATGATTGGTAATCCTAGGGTTATGCCAGCCAATGTGAGTCAACCGATTCTGATAATAAAAGCTTCTTCAGTTCCCGATGAGATTGAGGAGCTGATGCGTATTATCAGAAAGAGTGATTACAGTATAATTGATCATATGAGACATACTCCTTCTAAGATGTCTATCTTATCTATGTTGATTTATTCAGAACCTCACAAAAATGCTTTGATGAAGTTGTTAAAGAATGCGTTCGTGCTACATGAGATAATAGTCAATCAGTTCGAAAATGTTTGTGCTAATATATCTGCCGGGAATGGTTTGGGCTTTACCGATTTTGATCTTCCTCCAGAGGGACCAGACCATAGCAAAGCGTTGCATATTTCAATGGAGTGCAGGGGAACTACTTTATCCTGGGTCTTGGTAGATACTAGATCGTCTTTAAATGTATTGCCTAAGTCAGCATTGATGAAGATTGATTATTCTGGACTAGAGTTGCGCCCTAGTGATTTGATGGTGAAGGCGTTTGATGGGTCGCGAAGGTCAGTATTTGGGGAGGTGGAGCTACCAATCAAGGTTGGTCCTCGCACCTTCACGGCTACATTTTTTGTGATGGATATACAGCCAGCATACTATTGCTTGTTGGGGAGGCCGTGGATTCATAGAGCAAGAGCAGTCACTTCTACTCTTCATCAGAAACTCAAGTATCCTTCAGAGGGAAAGGTGATAACTGTATGCGGAGAAGAAGAGTACATTGTAAGTCATTTGACGTCATTCCGTTATGTCGAAGTTGAAGGAGAGATTTATGAGACTCCGTTTCAGGCATTTGAGACGGTTCATGCTGTCAATTTTCCTCCTCCAGAGCAGAGAAAAAATCAGAAACCGTTATGTCTTCTCTCAAAGATGCAAAAGCTGTAGTGGAAGGAGGTAACCCTGAAGGTTGGGGTCAGGTGCTGGACTTTACTCCGAAGTTTGATAAATTTGGCCTTGGTTTTAGCCCAAGTCAGCAAAGTGAAACTCCCAGAGCATCCAGTTTATCCACTCCTGTGAAGTTTTCCCGTCCTTGTGCTACTCAAGAAGAACACGTCAGTGCAATCGGTGATGATAGAGTTGATGGCTACAATGTTGAAGATTGGATTCGTCCGAGTATCCCAGGCCAGACGCTGAACAATTGGACTTCTGTGGATGTCATCAATGTTTCAAGCGCTGAGGAGTAATTTTCTTGTTTCTTTTATTATCATATCATAATTCCTACGCTCTGCCCAAGGCGTAGTGAATCATTTGTGTAGGGCCACCATGTTTATTTTGCAAGTTTATCATAAAATAAAGGACGTTTTTGTATTTAAAATTTTTTGCTTCTTTTTATTTTATTTTTAAATGGCAATGTTTCTCTTTCCACACACTGTCACTAAAAAACACAAAAATGTCATTCATGCAGATGCACTTCCACCACCGATTCTATCAATATCGACTCTGTTATGGCTCATTATGACTTTGATACTCCCATTTATCAAGCTGAAGAAGAAGCATACGAGGATTGTGATATTCCTGAGGAATTAGCAAGATTGCTAAAACAAGAAGAGAAGGTTATCCATCCGAATCAGGATTCAATTGAGGTGGTGAATATTGGTACATAAGAGGTAAGAAGAGAAGTCAAGATAGGGGCCGATCTCGAAGAAAGTGTAAAAGCCAGATTGATTAAGCTACTCCGTGAGTATTCTGATATCTTCGCCTGGTCTTATGAGGATATGCCTGGATTGGATACAGACATAGTGGTGCATCGACTACCGCTCAAAGAAGGTTGTTATCCTGTCAAGAAGAAGCTCCAAAGAACTCATCCTGAGATGTCCAAGAAGATAAAGGAGGAGGTCCAAAAGCAGTTGGACTCAAATTGCTTAAAGGTTGTCAATTATTCGCCATGGATTGCAAATATCATGCACGTGCCCAATAAAGATGGCAAAGTCAGGATGTGCGTGGATTATAGGGATTTTAACAGGGCTAGTCCTAAAGATGATTTCCCTCTTCCACATATTGATGTGTTGGTCGATAACACTGCTCATTCCAAGGTGTTCTCATTCATGGATGGCTTTTCGGGTTACAATCAAATTAAGATGGCTCTAGAGGATATGGAGAAGACAACCTTCATCACGCCTTGGGGAACCTTCTGTTATAAAGTGATGCCGTTTGGTTTAAAAAATCCCAGAGCAACATATCAGCGTGTTATGGTCACTCTCTTTCATGACTTGATTCACAAAGAGATTGAGGTTTATGTAGACGATATGATTGCCAAGTTTGACACAGAGGAGGAACATCTTGTTCATCTGGAAAAGTTGTTCGGGAGGCTGAGGCAGTTCTTGCTAAGGTTGAATCCGAATAAGTGCACCTTCGGGGTGAGGTCCGGTAAGCTGTTGGGTTTTATTGTAAGTGAAAAAGGTATCAACGTGGACCCAGCTAAAGTCAAAGCGATACAGGAAATGTTTGAGCCAAGGACACAGAAGGAAGTACATGGTTTCTTGGGAAGGTTAAACTATATTTCCAGATTTATTTCTCATCTCACAGCCACCTGTGAACCTATGTTCAAGTTGTTAAAGAAAAGTAAAATAGTGAAATGGAATGAGGATTGTCAAAAGGCCTTTGACAAAATAAAGGAGTATTTGCAAGAACCTCCGATACTCATGTCGCCAGTGGAAGGAAGGCCACTAATCATGTACTTAACTGTGTTGGAGACCTCAATGGGTTGTGTCCTCGATCAGCACAACGAGACTGGGAAGAAAGAACAGGCCATTTACTACTTGAGTAAGAAGTTTACGGAGTGCGAGTCAAGGTACTCATTGCTAGAAAAGACTTATTGTACGCTTGTCTGGGCTACCAAGCGTTTGAGGCAATACATGTTAACTCACACCACCTACTTGATATCCAAAATGGAAACAATCAAATACATTTTTGAGAAGCCAGCTCTTACAGGCAGGGTAGCCCATTGGCAGATGATACTCACTGAATATGATATCCAATACACTACTCAAAAAACAATTAAGGGTAGTGTACTGGCCGACCATCTTGCTCATCAGCCCATAAATGATTATGAACTGATGAAGTTTGATTTTCCGGATGAGGAAATTGTGTATATTCAGGATTGTAATATGCCAGGCCCAGACGAAGGACCCGAGCCGGGATCACGTTGGACGCTTGTTTTTGATGGCGCCTCCAATGCCATGGGCAACGGTGTTAGAGCTATTATCACTTCCCCTGAGGGATACCACATTCCTTTCACGGCTCGTATCTGTTTTGATTGCACTAACAACATGGCCGAATATGAAGCTTGCATTTATGGCATTGAAGCGGTGATCGACCTGTGCATCAAATTTTTGAAAGTTTACGGGGATTCCAATCTTGTTATCAGCCAGATTAATGAAGATTGGGAGACTCTCCATCAGAACCTAATTCTGTATCGTGAGCATGTTATGAAGCTGATTTCGTACTTCGAAGAGATCACATTTGAGCACATTCCCAGAGAAGAAAACAATCTAGCTGATGCACTGGCAACTTTGTCCTCTATGTTCAAGGTTAAGTGGGCTAATGAGGCACCTTCCATTACTATCAGAAGTTTGAGTGAGTCGGCTTTCTGTTTTGAGGCCAGTTTGGAACCAGATGGTAACCCTTGGTTTTATGACATTAAGCGGTATTTGGAAGCGCATGAGTACCCGGAAGGGGCATCCGTCACAAATAAGAAGTTTTTGAGAAGCTTTTGAGCCAAATTCTTCCTCAGTGGTGGTGTTTTGTACAGAAGGCATCATGATGGTCTACTTCTCAGATGTGTTGACAAGAAAGAAGCAGCTAGAATCATTGGAGAAATACATGAAGGTGACTTCGGGACCCATTCCAACGGGCACACCATGGCTAAAAAGATTTTGCGAGCAGGTTATTATTGGTCCACCATGGAGACTGACTGTTACAATCATGCACGAGTTTGCCACAAATTTCAAGTCTATGCTGAAAAGGTGCATGTGCCGCCAGTACCTTTGAATGTCTTAACTTCCCCTTGGCCGTTTGTGATGTGGGGAATTGATATGATCGGCAAGATTGAACCAACTGCGTCCAACGGGCAATGTTTCATTCTGATTGCCATCGATTATTTTACAAAATGGGTTGAAGCTGCATCCTATGCCAATGTCACCAAGCAGGTAGTGACTCGGTTCATTAAGCACAACATTATCTGTCGCTACGGAGTGCCCGAGAAGATTATTACTGATAATGGGTCTAATTTGAACAACAAGATGATGAAGGAGCTTTGCGAGTATTTCAAAATCAAGCATCATAACTCTTCCCCATATAGACCAAAGATGAATGGCGCTGTCGAAGCAGCCAATAAGAATATCAAGAAAATTATGCAGAAGATGGTGGTAACATATAAAGATTGGCATGAGATGCTGCCTTTCGCTTTGCATGGTTATCGCACCACTGTGCGTACTTCGACTGGGGCAACCCCATTTTTATTGGTTTACGGCATGGAAGCAGTACTGCCAGTAGAAGTCGAGATTCCTTCTCTTATGGTCATGAGAGATGTTGAGCTGGATGAAAGTGAATGGGTGAAGAATCGGCTGGATCAGCTGGAACTTATTGATGAAAAGAGGTTGACAGCCGTATGTCATGGTCAGGTATATCAGCAAAGGATGAGGAAAGCTTTTGATAAGAGGGTACGACCTCAGTGTTACAGACCAGGCGACCTTATACTCAAAAGGATAATTCTTCCCCATGGAGATCCCAGGGGCAAGTGGGTTCCGACTTATGAAGGTCCTTTCGTGGTCAGAAAAGTTTTCTCTAGAGGAGCGATGATGCTCACGACTATGGATGGAGAGTACTTCCCTCTCCCTGTGAATGCTGACGTAGTTAAAAAATACTTTGCATAAAAAAAATAAGAACCCGCTAAACTGAAAACCCGAAAGGGCAGTTTAGGCAAAAAGAGGGTGTTCTGGTGAATCGAAAACCCAAAAGGGCGATTCAGGCAAAAGTTAGGGACTTAAAGCAAATGACTACGCTCAGCATGAAACCTTTGTTTCTTTCCTCCATTCCAATAAGCAGGAAGATGAGAGTCATCAAAGTCATAGCAGAGTCGAGACTTGATGGATATTCACATTCACGTTGCCATTTGTAAATGCTTGTTTGTTTTAATTTTGCAAATTTTTTGTTTCCCAATGTAAATGCCTTTTTCACAGGCAGATTTCTCAAAATCAATAGAATATCTTCTTTCAAGTATACGTTTACTGTCCTTTTCTCCCTTTTTATTATTTTGTTTGCAAAAACGTCTGATATTTTTGATAAGCATGTGCATATAAACTTCGTGGACCTTACACGAAAATGGTAATGCAAGTCATGGTTGGTCGATCGCTTGAAATACGGATAATAAACACCACTTCCGCTAGGCAAGGGGCATGTTTGTTTCTCTATTTAGTGGACTCCTCTTTCAGTCTTTTAGGCATTTTTGCCTTGCGATTTTTATTTCACAGCTCCGGGACGTTGTTAACAATCATAGGTCAGGGTAATATCAAGGATTGCTGCAGGTCAGCGAGATCGGCGAACCTGGTTGGAGATACTTCTTCCCCATAATGGCTTTTATTACATTCCTTTGCCGTGCTTCCATGTGTCATCTTGATTGATTGTTTTAAGTGTTGTCTGCATACAGGATTTTGTTTATAGCTGAATGTCAGTCTTGATGCGCTGAATATTTTTGCCTAAAAACTTTTTTATACAAAATCACTCTTTAATTGTTTTCCGGGATTTTTGATACCAACTGTGTTAATTCTTTCGCATAACCAAGAATTTGGAGGGAGCTTAGCTAAAAAGTGATGACTTTAGTGGTATGCTTTCGAGTAGAACCCCGTTGATGATGTACAGGAATTGTTTCAATCCCCAAACACTGGAGATATAAGGAAGTTAGACCCTCGTTAACCCCTCTGAGCCTTCGAAGTAGGAGTTTTCTTTCTGTTCGAAAAATAAAAATAAACCCTTTTAAACCAGGGGCAGGGTAGATGTTCAGTTGATTTGCCCAAACATTCAAATTTCAGAAGGAATGTCCCATCTGAGGATCACCACATTTTATCTTTCGCATCATAAGATCAGGATAAATGTCTAAACCACGATATCTCTCGCCGACCAAGGAATGAGGTATTTGTGTTCTTCAAAAAAAAGAGAAAGAAAGAAAAAATTTAAAAAGTCACATTGACTTGTTCAAAATGGAAAGCATGAATAAGAAAGAAACAAAAATCCCCACTAAGTCGAAACTTGAAAACAAGTCTCTTAGGCAAAAGTTAGGGCATCCCGCTGGACTCCCAAAATGGAGATTCAAAATATTTTGTCCAGGAAAAAGTTAGGGAAAAGAGAGCCTAAAAGGCTGAAAAATATATATTCAATAAAACTTTCATAAAAAAGAAGAGGAACAATAATATCAACAACAAAAGTAGCAGAAGTTAAGCGACAATCATGTTGGAGGATTTCTCGTGATCACTCTGCCATTATAAATCTTTTTGAAAGATGAATGTTTGCGATAAATCAGCTGAACTTAGGACAAAAGAATATCACGAAGGGGGTGGGCACCAAATAACTTGAGCCTTGAAAACTTTTTTCAAAAGAACCTTGAACCAGGCCACGTTACAACCTTTAAAAGTCCTAACTGAAACAAGGGTTTAACTCGAAAGCATACTACAACGGGATAACATTTCCTGAACTCCTCAAATATGTGTTGCATATCCATGTTGGTATCATATCGCTCGCATTTTAACTCATTTTTCAAAAAGGGGAAAAAGTTTTAAAACCTTCTTGCACTCTATCCAGTGATTCATTCACAATAGAGATGCGACATTTTGTTAAAGTTTTCAACTTCAAGGCTTAAATAATTATCGCATCAGGTTTGTCATTCTCAATAAACTTTTTTTTTGTGTGCAAAACAACTGTCTGACATCAAAAAAATTTACACGTTGAATACCTGTAAAGAGCTTAATGATGGTCAAAAAGGGAATGCTTGGTTTTCTTCTTCTTACCCCCTGTGAAGTTTCGTTTCCCCGGTGAAGTTGCCTTTCCCCAGTAAAGTCATTAAGCAGGAACCCACATTCTGAAGAAGTTTTAACTTCCCAATGGAATTCCCAATAGAGATCCCTCGCTTTGACCTCTCACTTCCCAGCCGATCTGTTGACCGGGGCATCCTTTTGTTTAGGATCTTCTCTTATTCCCCAGTGAGGTTTTGATACCGTATGACTACCTGCAGGATTCGTCCTTTGGTTGCATTCCAAGAGAACATCTCTCCAGCAAGATAATCTTCAACAGAGTTCTATCTCCCCGGTGAAGTCCCACCTCTTCAGCAGAGTTATATTCCCCCATCAAAAGGTTTTCGTCCTTTTCCAGAAGTTGCAGTGTCGACCTGATCTTTCCCAGGAATTTGCAATTTTTTTTTGCAGTTCCTCCCGAGTGTTTGTGACCCGTTCTGCTAGTTGCTCGTCTGTTTCTCCGCGAAGCTCCATCTCTTTGAGGTTCCTTCCCTAGTGGACTCTCATATTTCCTGCCCTCCTTTGGATTTTGTAATTTATTTTTGCAAGTCTGGTCAGATTCTGATTTCTTGGTTGTTGGCTTCTCAATTGGCCATTCTCCAGTGAGACTTTTTAAACATGCATCATTACATTGCATCTACCAAAACGTGTAGCATTTCCATTATATGGAGCATTGCACTATAAAAAAGAATTACAGCATGCATCGGAACATAAGCCATTATTATTTCTGTCATCCCCAGTGTTTTGCTAACACTTCGGACTTAATCCCCAGCAAGGTATTTGTCCTCGTAATCTCAGTTTCCTCCCTATACCAATATCCTTTTGATGTCAGTCATTTGTTGTTTGAGTGTCTACTTTTGACTATAGCTGCTCAGTTTCGCCCTGACGCGGTCTTCTTGGGTTTAGCCTTTACTACTCTCTCTGGTTCATTCCAATATCTATTGGTGCACCTTTTTGAATACCAGTTTCGCCCTGATATTCGCTTTTTGCAGGTTTTTTAGGTGTACGCACTAATCTCCTCGCTTTGGGTCGAGTTTCTCCTTGTCGCCTGTGCATGAAATCCAGTTTCGTCCTGGTACTCATCTAGTTTAGTTTCGTCTAACTAGTTGTTGAGTCGAGTTTCGTCTCGTTCTTATTTTACTACCTTGAACTCTTTGACGATGTTCGTTTACCAAGTGCAGTGTTTGTACTGCGTCCCTGGTTTGAAATCAGTCTTCTTTGTTCCTTGGATTCTTCTATCAGTTTTCGTCACTATTTATCCATTGATCTGAGACTAGCAGGTGCTCTAAGAAACATGCACTCTCATCACTTCGCTTTGGGTCAAGTTTTGCCTCGTTACCCGTGCGTGAAATCCAGTTTCATCCTGGTACTCATCTAGTCTAGTTTCGTCTGACTAGTCATTGAGTCGAGTTTCGTCTCGCTGTTGTTTCTCATTTATGAGATTCTGTCAGTTCCTTCATATTGTCTATCTTAGTTAAGATTGGCAAGTGTTCCTAGAATCACGCACTCTAGCCACTTTGCTTTGGGTCGAGCTCAGAGTTTCGTATCCTCGTCCGCGTACGTTTTCTGTTACAGAGCTTAGTTTCGTCCATGCTCTGTTGTTTAAGTTTTGTCTCGCCCCTTTTTGAAGCCTAGTTTTACCTTTGCGCGTTTGTCCGGAAGTTTGGTTGCGTCTACTCTCCTTTGTTCTTGTTCTGTTTCAACCTGTGTTACAACTTCATTCTGACGCATGTCTTGGGAGTTTTGTCTCTGTTTCTTTCAAGAGTGTAAATTTGCGGGTTCTTTCGTATGCAAACATCGTCAACCCTGAACGCTCGAAAGTTATCACTTTTCTCACTTATCATGTTGAAGATATTTGAATAGGGGCAGCTGTTGCACCCCAAAATTTACCCTATTGATTTAGGCTTATGTTTCATCATGAACATCATAGTGCATTGCATTCATACATTGTGATAGGATCAAAGTACTTTGGTTACCAAATTTTCCTCAAGGCTTTGAAGGTTGATTACATGGACAAGTTGCTCAAGAAATATCCTACCATCCAAATCTCTGGATCTTTTGAGCTCAAAGGTTATGGTATATCTCAAGATGTTTTTACCCATCTATTTGGGTTCATTAGACAAATTAGGGTTTGCTTGAGCAAGGATTGTTGGCCAATGTGTAAGACTTGATTTAGGGAGCCACAACTTTCCTTTGATATTTGAAAGGTCTTTGCACAAGGAATTGGTCAAGATACCCAGAGGATTTGAAGTTTTGAAGATGATTCATCAGTCTCCTAATGAGTTGACCAAAATTAGGGTTTTGGTTTTCATCAAGATTTCTTGAAAAATTTGAAGTGAAACTTTGCACATGGCCTTTATATGTTTTTAAGATCATATGTTTGAAGTTTTAGTCATCAATTTTGAAGGAAAGTGGATCAATTGTTTCAGAGGGGAAAAATGGTCATTTTGGTCCAAATCAGTCAAAGTCAAAGTTGACCAAGTGAATTTTTGGCCAACCATCATTTCAAGGATGTACTTTTCATATTTCAAGTCTATTTTGGTCATTGGATTAAGGATATTGAAGTTTGGATTGAAACTTATTCTTGAAGAAACCCTAAAAGTTTCTAATTTTGGAAAATAAGGACTTAATTTAAAAAAATCATATTTTATTCATCCTTGATTAAGAAGATGCAAATGAAATATGCTTGGAAATCTAACAGAATGATATTTCACCTCCTTTTGGTCTCATGTCCATATTGATAAGGAATCAAGAGTTATGGCCTTTTGAAGTTACAAAATTATGGGTCATTTTTCTAAATTAGTGAATTTCAAGCCAAAATTTGGGGACCTTAATGGATTAATTTGCAAAAACTATAAACTAAGGGTTTTTAGATCTTTTCAATACCTTCCCAAATTGTAATCATTTGTGTCAAAACTCAAAAGTATGAGCAAGTTATGAGTTTTGGAATTTTGTGGCATTTTAGTGAAATTTGGCAAATGTGCAAAATGGTTATTTCTTGCAAACTCAAGTTTTAGCCATTCCTCATGCTTCTAATCAAGCCCATTGGTAATTTTTGACATGTTGAGGCCCTTTACACTTGCTATTTCGTGCCCCATATGGTATTGCACGTGTTGCATTGAAAAAATGACAAAATTGCTCAAAATGGCCAAATCACCAACACTCTCTCATTTCAAATGATCATGGGCTGGCCTTTTATGCATGCATTGCTGACTTTACTTGGCTCAAAAAACGTGTGAGAAGCAAGGGAACACACGGGAAAAAAGGCCTGATTCAGTATGCGCCTCATTTTTGGCCAAAATTCTCAATCTTGCCCTCCAACGGATTTAAGGATAAACTTCCACTTCTATCCTTCTCTACACACTCTATATAAGTGAAAGCAAGCAAAGAGAGAGAAAAAGAACGCGCCATTTGCAAGAATTCCAGATTTGAAATTTTCTTCCATCTTCTGCAACTCGCTTTGATTCTCACAATTCCTTGGTGTTTTCTTCATTTTTTTGTGGATTCTGCTTCACCAAAGCAAGTAGATTAAGCTAGCACCCTTGGATTGCAACTGGAGTGAAGGAGACAGTAGATCCGTTTTCTCTCAAAGGTTTGAATTCTCAACTTTGAATTCTGATTTCTAGCCATGTTTCGTGTGATTTAAGTTCATAATCATGTTTTTTGAAGTCTATGGAATGATTCTGAAGCTTTATAATGTTTAATTTGATGAATTATGCATGTTTGAATGTTATGAAATTCGTGATGCAACATGTTTTTGTTCATGTTCATGACTTGATTGTGGACAATATGATTGATGATTTGAGTTGATTTGAATTGCTATGATTTCCTTGCCATGCCAGCTTTAATTTGCTTTTGATTTCATGGAAAATGATGCAAAATTGAGTGAGTTACATTGATCTGAAAGTGAGCCCTAGGCCTGAGTCATGCGTGCACTTTTTGGATGTTCAGAGGTTGAAGATGATGTGTTGGCACATCCTGATTGGTCCGTTTGAAATTTTTGGATCATTTGAATATTTTGTTTTATAATTGATTTCCATGATTTATTTTCTTGCTCAAAAATGATTGGAAAATTCTGAAAAAATTATCATAAATTCAAAATAATATTTCTGACTTTGTGTATTTTTTTGACATTTTTTTGGAATATTTTGATTGGTTCAAAAAATTGTTAGGTTTAATTAATTAATCATTCAAAGATAATTTTTGTTTTAATAGTTTCTTTGACCTAAAAAATCCACAAAAATTATTTGAGACTTCCAAAATAATATGGAAATTGATTCTGACTTTAGTTCACCATTTTTTCTTATTTTTGATTAAAAATTTAATTTCAATGGATATTTGTAATATTGGTTTGTTTATTTTTATTTTTAATACTTTTATTAATTCAAAAATTCCAAAAAAAATCATGTAATCTTGTTTCTGACCATAGAATTTGAATATATTTTTACTTTGACCATTTCATGATTTTTGGTTATGGTTTGTATTTTCTTGCCTTTAAATAATAATTCTACTATTAATTGTTTGTTTTTTTTATTTTAACATTTTCCTTTGATCCAAAAATTCACAAAAATCTGGATGTATGTTTTTAGCCTTAATATTTGAATATAATTTTGTTTGACCATTTTTCTGACTTTTTGATGTAAATATCATTTTGGATATGTGCATATTTGTTATTTGCATAATTGTTTGATATTATTTTCTTTCTTGACTTTTCTTAATTTAAAAAATATGGAAAAAATGTATATTCTGACTTTTAAAGTTTCTTGGTGATTGGTTTGACTTTGGTTTTAGTGGATTGAGTTTTAATCCTATTTAATTAATATTTGGGATTAAAAGTCAAAATCTAGGGTTTTTGTTGCTTATGGTGCAAGTTCCATGTTCAAAACCGTTGTGCCTTGGACTTTTATTGGATTTCAGGTCTTGATCATGGTTCATAAATATATTGGGAATTTGAAAACTATTTTTCTTGAATTAATTGACTTGGTTTGATATTTTTCCACAAAATAATTTTGAAAACTTGTCTAGTTTGGTAGTTTTGCCAACTAGCCTTGAATTTTGAATTTCATTTGACCTCTTCCCCAATCATTCATGAACTTAGGGCTGGCATTTTGACTTATAAACACTTCCAAGATGTTGAGATATTTTTGTTTTGAATTATGGATCCTTGTTTCTATTTTTGGTGTAATTTTGAAGTGAAGGTACCCAATTATGTTTGCATGTCTTGTTGCAATTTGTTTGATGGCCAATGAACTTGAGTGAGGCCTATAATTGGGAACCTAATGATCATGTTGGTTCTGACTTGTCCATGTTAGCTCAAGCCATTTCACTTGGGAGCCTCATGTTTGAATATCTTGAACCATCTAATGCATTATGTAGGTTCCATTTCCTATTGTATTCATGAAGTTGTGATTGAAATAATTGTGCACGATTAAAATATGTTTGCTACTGATCTTTATGGTTCTTGTTCATATTATTCTCAAGCTCTTATGATCCTTGATTGACACTCAATTGTTAATTCAACATGGTGATAGGAAAGAGCAACATTCCTTTGATTCTTTTGACCTAATCTGTGCATATGCTTGTCTCTTCTTGTTTATAATGTTTAATATTTGTTAATTGCCACCATGATTATTCTCATTTCTTCACCTTTTGGAATACTAACTTGGTTGTTAAATATGCGAGGTACTCTGAGAAAGTTGCCACTTTTGACTTGAGGCTTTTGTGTTCCACTTTATTTGTGGAACACAGTTTATTATATTGGCTTTTTTTTTGTGTTTGGCATGCTTGATGGTTTATGCAGAATGCACACATTTATGATTATGAATGTCATACTGTGCCCATGGGATTTTTACATATCTGATAATTTGCTTACATCTTGATGGTGCAATTGTTGACTCAATTTGTCTACTGATGCCAGCTTGCTTGAAGTTTCTCTGGGTTTCTTTTTATTCCTGCTTGACTGCTACAAATAGTTATCTGTTTGGTATTATATCAAATCCTTGCTCTCATCTTTATTCTGCATAAATCTCTGTCTGCATGATGGGACCTCTGTTGCTGATATATGTCAGGAGGCCCTCTGGTTTTTGTCTGATTGCATGCATTTTGTTTGTTGTTGATCGATGAGTCACTCAATTTAGATATTGAGATCACGACTTCGCTCTCATTGCATGTTCCCTATATGATGTTTACTGCTTTTCCTCTTTAATTGTTGATCGATGAGTCACTCAATTTAGATATTGAGATCACGACTTCGCTCTCATTGCATGTTCCCTATAGGATGTTTATTGCTTTTCCTCTTTAATTATCTATCGATGAGTCACTCGATTTAGACATTGAGATCACGACTTCGCTCTCATTGCATGTTCCCTATAGGATAGTTTTGTTAAGCTTTCTTTGGCATGTCAATTAAGGTAGGAATCCATGTATGCTAATATAGGATAGTATTTTCCTTTATCCCCAACCTTAGGGTCAACCATTGTATGATAACACTAGGGATACTGCTAGGTTAGTTCCCCTTAGTTGTTTTTTTCCTTTCTTTGCATTTTGCATCTTAAAACAAAAACTTATTTTCTTGGCAAATCATAAGACACCTCTAATAAATTCGAACTCCTCTTCAGAATAAAAGATACAAACCAATTTTACTTTGTTTGTGTTATCTCTTTGCCGATGTTTCTCCATCGCATATTTGTTTGAAGCCGATGTTTTGCCATCACACATGTTTGTTATCCTACATTGATTCTCAATATCATTGTTAGGTGTGATGTTTCTCCATCAATTTCACTGATGTTTTGCCATCTTTACCATGATATCTTGTTATCTTGAAGCCGATGTTTCGCCATCGCACATGTCCTGTTATCCTACTTTGATTCTCAATATCATTGTTAGGTGTGATGTTTTGTCATCTATTTTATCGATATTTTGCCATCTCTACCATGATATATGGTTATCTTGAAGCCGATGTTTCGCCATCGCACATGTTTGTTATCCTACTTTGATTCTCAATATCATTGTTAGGTGTGTTTGTTTTGTCATCTTTGCCATGATGTCTTTGTTATCGCTTAGCCGATGTTTCGCCAATGCACATTTTGTTTGAAGCCGATGTTTCACCATCGCACATGTTTGTTATCCTACTTTGATTCTCAATATCATTGTCAGGTGTGATTGTTTTGTCATCTTTTCCATGATGTCTTTGTTATCACTTAGCCGATGTTTCTCCATCTCACATTTTGTTTGAAGCTGATGTTTCGCCATCGCACATGTTTGTCATCCTACTTTGACCCACAATGTCACGGTTAGGTGTGTTATCTTACCATTTGATGTCTTGCCATCTTTGACACGTTACGTTGTTATTATTTAATCGATTTTTGATCACCTCATTTGTTCGTTGTTTCTTGATGTTTTGCCATCTTGACTATCTTTATTTGTCTTAACTAAAAAAAACACAAACCAACTAAAACACATAAGCCGAACTACGACTGCTCTGATTCCTTAAAAGGGATACATAGGCATTGGGGTAGGGCCCAACCGAGCACAACTTTTATTTTCCCTACATTATTTTCTTTTCTTTTGCATGCATTCCCTTTTCAGTTGTAATCCATAGACATAGGATTTGACCACACCCATTATATTAGACAACAAGAGTGGATACCGTAGAGTACTACGGGCGTGTGGGGGTACTAATACCTTCCCCTCACGTAATCGACTCCCTTACTCGATCTCTCGGTCAAAAGACTGTGATTTCTCCCTTTCCAGGTTTTCTCAATGTTTACCTTTCCCTCCATATGGGTTAAAAGACGTTTGGTGGCGACTTTATTGATTCGATGATTTCCAGTCGGTGGTTTCAGGTAACTCTTCAAACTTCCATGGATCTGTTTTCTTAAGCTTGCAATTGTGTTTACAGTTTCTTTTAATTGTTGAATTCGTGTTCATGATGTTGTTAGTTGGCCAAACAATAGGTTTGGTGTATAAAATTGTGTGGATTTGAGCTTGCATCGTGTTCTCAATTTGTGTAAAAATATAAAAATTCGTGAATGTTTGATCCAATTTCTCTGTGATTCAATGATTGTTTGATGTGATTCTTCGTTTCACGTTGTATATCTCCATGCGATCAAAAACTTTGCTTCAGATCAAATGAAGTTTCATGGAGAAACGAGTTTGCAATCTTGATCTGAAGTTCACTAAACAAACACCGAGTTAGGGTTTATTTAAATCATTTGAACAAAGAAGATGAACTGTGATTGGCTGATTTTAATTCCCTGGGCCCCACGTGCACTTTTTCTTTTATATTTTATATTATTTTGATTTTTTGTTTTTATTTCTCCCTCCTTTTTACAATTAACTTCGTGATTTTATTTTAAATAGTTTTTATGATTTAAAAATTATGGAAAGAATTGACAATGATCTTCAGTGAGTCTATCTTATTTCAAAGATTTTTATTTCAATTTCTGAAAATCAGAAACACAGTAATTAATTCATTTGATTAAATGTGTTTTTTTTGTGAATTTTCTTGTTTCACTTGAGTTTTGATTTTATTTATGATTTTCCTTCAACCTAAAAATTGTGAAAAAAATATCTGTGTTGATCTTTAGAGTTTTATATAATTTTTTGTGTTCTTATACCAAATTTATTGGAATTTTAGCTTTGGTAAATCAATATTGAAGTTAATTTCCCAATTTCTAGGGTTTTGGTTGATCATTTGCAATGTTTTCTTTCAAATTCCAATTTCTTTTGACTCTAAATTCAAAATAGAATTTGTTTAAGGTACTTGGATGAATTAAGATCATGAAAACAATTTTTAATGAATTTTAAGTTCTGATCTTATATTTTTCACAAAATATTTTGTTAAACATGCCTAGTTTGATCACTCTGCTAACTAGTCATGATGTTTGCAAATCTTTTCACTCTTCCATGTTGATCCAAGAACTTTAATCATTGTTTATGACTTTTAAAGACCTTAATGAAGTTATAGTTAAATTGGTGTGAATTTACAAGTGCACTTTCTATTTTTAACCTAATTTTTAACTTAATGATCTTTGGTTTCCTTTAGCATCACAATAGCTTGGTAAAATTTATTTGATTCTTTTTAGCTATTAATGATCATTTTGTTTTGAACTCCTAATTGATCAAGTTTTAAACCCTAATTTGAATCTTACTTATGTTTTGTGGTTTGTTCTTGAGGATTCTTGAGGTCAAATGATCTTGATTGAGGGATGATAAGTTCAACGATAGTCTTTTGAGGACTTGAGAACCATATGATTTCATTTGATTAATTCTTCTTTTGCCTTGTTATTTTGAACATGTTTCTTGCCTAGGTGCTTTGTTGCTTGAGACATAAGGTATGCACTTGTGAAACCTATAAGGAACCAAGTTCCTTCTTCTTTATCTAATTCTAATCATATGTTATAGGCTTGAGTTCATATTTATGAACCATTAAAGTACTCTATCATTGCCCCTTTGTTTAAAGTTATTAGTTCATCTTTTGTAATCATGGTTTATGAGGATGCTTTTGTGCACTTCTACTTGAGTACCATTGTTCCAAAATAATTGAGATCTCTTGAACTTGCTTCTAACCTATAAGGTCTCAAATTATTTTATGCATATCTCATTTGATTCTTTGACATTTCATTATTAATTCATCATGATGACAAGTTAGGAGCCACATTCCATAGTTTTGACCTAGTTTGTTTGCAATGTTTTTGTGAATCTCTGAAGGACCATGGGTCCAACATCTTGTGCTTAAGTTTTGATCTTAAATTCTATTCTCATATCACTTCACCATGCTTCTATGACCCTTTGGTTAAGCACTCATTTTCTAACCAACATGGTGACACATTAGAAGCTACATTTGTTTCCTTACTTGTTTTTTGAGCATCATTATTTAGTGATTGCGTAATGAGATTTTGTGCCATGTATCTTTAATGTATCTTGATGTTGGATAATTCCCATAACCTCTAAGAATATTTACTTAGATCTATTTAGATCATAATGCTTGTGTGCATTAGAGAGTGCATCTTTTGCTAGTTTGTCATGATACTTGAGCATGTTATGTTGATGACATTGCTTGAGGCTTAAAGTTCATGATGGATAATTTAAGAGGGACCTTGATACTTCCCCATGACCTATAGGTATCACCTTATTCCATTTTATCTTTATCATTTTTGTTTGATTTGAGACAAGTATCATTTATCTTGAATGTTGTTGTTCATCAAGTTATGTGACTTTGTTTGTTCATGAAGTTTCATCTTCTTATTTGTAGCTCTTGAACCTCATCTTGAATTAACTTATTACACAAGTCACGCATTCCATAATTATTCAATTATTCTTTCATTATTTGATCCTTACTTGTCTAACTTGAATATGTTTGCTTGTCCCCTTTGGTCACTTCCCTTGTGTGCTATGTTTGCAACTTTCTCCCTATGCTTGTGATGTTTGAATGTGTAATATTATAAGTCATTTTATACTTACCTATATGCTTTATACCATCAAATCATGTTCCCTCTTTATCTATCCCTTTCTTGTGCTTCACTTGCCTTTAGGAGTATGTTAGGGTGTGGTATTGACCAATTGTTGTACTAACTTTTGAATGTGTTTAAGTAGTGGTACCTTAGGGATGTTTATAGGTAAATGGTGTGTTTTAACCTATAGTGTTTTCTTCTGACCTTACTCTTACTTTACACATTATTCCATGTTCAATTAATCACACTCTTGTTTCCACTTCACATCACAACTCTGATTGATGCTAGTTTGTGTACCTTGGTGTTTGAACCATGTTTTCAACGAATAATAGAACTTCTTCTTGACTATGAGGTTTGTTCTAAGTGTATAACATGTCTATGTTTACCTCTTCTTCTTCACATTACTTTTTTTTTCCAATTTGTTTGCTTGTTAGCAATGCATGAGGACTTATGTCAACTTAGGGTTGATTATGATCCTTTTGTTGTATGACTTTGATGTGAATATTTCTCAAGTATGTTTGTGTGATGATGATGATGAGTCCTTGATTTGTTTGCTTCTGACTTTTACACTTAAATATGTGAAAAACACAAGAAGGGGGGGGGGGTGAATTGAGAACTTGAATTTAAAAATCTTAATGACACGATATTTTTATCCTAGTTCGTTTGATCTCAAACTACTCCAGTCCATCCATAAAGGTGATTTCGCCTCTCTCCAACGAGGTCGTAATCCACTAATCTTAACAAGATTACAAAAGCTACTTTAACAATTGTTAAAGTCTTCTTGAGTACAACCACAATCCGGTTAATCTCAAGGAACACTTTTTCAATATAATTATACAATATGTGTTGTTGTTTTTCTAACAAAAAAACTGTTTATCACAATTGTGATAAATTACACAGGTTTATAGCTTAGAAACGTAAAATGAAATTGCTTACAACTTTGAATATGCGTGAGTGGTTTTCTAGAAAAATCGTTGTTTTATTTTGAAAGCTGACTTTGTTTATATAGGAAGTGAAATGACGTTGATCATAAAGCATGTTTAATGTCATTAACACACTTTCCTTTTGGAGAAGATCCTGTCTGAAAGAAGCCGTTGGAATTGATGTTGTCTTGAATGAGCAGTAATGCTTCAGAATCTTATCTCCTTACTGCTGATGACGCTTCAGAATATTGATGACCTGGTTTGTTATGTTCTTGTTCAGAGTCAGAGTTTACTTCAATTAAGCGCAGTTTCTGGTCATCAATCTTCAGTGTATGTTCTGATTGTTTCAGCGTGTAGCGCTTATGGCCTATCTTCTGATGCTGATATGATCAGAACTTCTGCATACATAAAACATAATTTTTAAGGTGCATATTTGTTCTTTGTATTTATAATTTATTCTTTGTATTTGTTATCATCAAAACTCTAACCAAGGGTTGTAGAATCAAACTATGTTCTAACAATCTCCCCCTTTTTGATGATGACAAAAACCAGAATTTTCAATTAAAAATAAAGAATAAAAGGTTTGGATGAAAACTCCCCCTGAGTTGATTACTTCCCTTAAGTTCCTTGAGCATCACAGTTTAACTGCATCTTTCATCAGAGTTTGTACATGTTCAAGCTTTTCAGAAGATAGATGTTAAATAGTCCAGAATGTCTAAGACTTCTGTCTCAGTAAACCGTTATTGAAAATATCTTACTTTCTCCCCCTTTTTGTCAGTTATCAAAAAAGGAAATATAATCAGAGCAAAAATAGTTGAATTTATTAAAAACAAGAAGCAATGATAAGTTCCATAACATAAGTGGTAAAAAACGTTACAAATAAACAGATTTAAAACAGAAAATAATCTAAGAGGGGCGAGGAAGACGTGTGAACAATGCTTCCAGCAAGCCCTTGATCTGGGTATTAGATTCTTCTTGTTTGCCCAAGATGCTTTTGATCTCTTTGTTTGTGTCCTCCTGCTTATCCAACCTTTCCTGGATAATAGAATTTGCTCTCTTCAACTCTTCTAGAGTTTGCATGACTAAGGAGGGTGCTGGAGATTCTTCAGTAGTTGGACGCTTCTCAGAGCATTCTGCAGCTTGATCATAGTGAGCCATTTCCTCTGCTGTGATTATCTCTTCTGGAGCATAAGTCAGGGAGAGACTTTCTGATTCTGGTTGAACTTCATCTGAGGGACGATGCTCTGACCAGAGAGCATTATCTAGAGGGAGAATATCCTTCTTGAGAAGATGGCTCAGAACTTGGTCTTCAAAAACCTTTAGTATAGCACTGAAATTCCGTTGAGCTTGTTCATAGCTCTGTTCTTTTAGCTTTAGTGTTTCAGAACTCAGCCAGTTTCTGAATCTTGTCCATAGATAATTAGAGGCAGCATGATTAGTCATCTATATACTAGCATACCTCAAGGAATTTATCCATTCATGTACCCCTGTTTCAAAAATCAACAAATTTGTACCAACTTCTGGTGTGGTTTCAGTTGGTTTTAGTTTGGGAATGGCAGTTTTGTGAGAGATAGCAGCTAGTCTTTCTAACGCAATTGGATCAATGACAAGTCTTACGTTGTCAACTGAATTGCTATTGGGTGAAGGAGTGGGAGTGTCGGGTATGATGATTGGATTGGTAGGAGAGTTTGGTGGTGTGGATTCTAGAGAAGAAGGAATTTCTGGAATGTCGTGGATGGTGGGAGGCATGCGAATAGCAAGTGGTTCGGTGATTCCAGGTATTGGAATTGTATCAGAAACTGAATGAGGTTCTTCAGATTGGTTTGTTGAAACATGGTGATGTTCTGGTTCATGGATATTAGAGGATTGACTCTCAGAAGGTTGAGCTTCTGGTTGTTGTTGTTCAAGTTGAGGTGAAGGTGGATGAGGAATATCTTGTTGTGGAGAGAGAGGTTGCAGAATATCTGATGGAGTTTCAGAGTTTGGATTATCAGGGAGTTGAGGATTTGGATTTTATGGTGTGGGAGCTGAGAAGTCTTGGTCAAATGAATCAATATCAGACAGAACTTTGGCAAGTTCTGGTTGAGTTTGTTCAGGGTTTGGATTATGAGAAAGGGAGGGAGTTTCATTCAGACCTAGAGTTTCTGATGGATCAAACCCTATGTCAAAATCTTCAAATGTTTGTGGGGTTGGATGTTCTGGTTGAGTAGTTATGCTTTCAGATGTTGATAAAATAATTGATTCTAAAACAGGAACAGAGGAAGGATTACCTTTCTTTTTGGCAGCTTTTGGAGTCCTCTGGGATGATCCTTCTGCTGCAGCTTTCCTTTTCTTGGTCTTCTTCAGAACAACTTCTGGAGCAGCCTGATGTAAGTCCTGGATATTTATTTCTGGTGCAGTGCCATCTGCCTTACACGCATCCATATATCTGACAATTATCTCAGGCTTGTGTCAATCTCAGAGAAAAGAGGAAAATCATCCAGAGGAATTCTTCTTGAAGTGATGGTTGCAAAAGAAGTAACGATGGGTTCCTTCTTGATATTCTCAATGATTTTCATCTTCTTCAGAATTTTTGCATTCAGAGGCTTCCCAGCAGTTGCTTCCAGTGAGCTGATTTCCTGAGCTTCAGTCAAATGCTCTATCAGCCTATTCTCTGTAAGAATATCTGATATGAGT
This sequence comes from Vicia faba, assembly GCA_948472305.1. Classification (NCBI taxonomy): domain Eukaryota; kingdom Viridiplantae; phylum Streptophyta; class Magnoliopsida; order Fabales; family Fabaceae; genus Vicia; species Vicia faba. Next base: position 1,039,040,796 of record OX451740.1, on the reverse strand, counting down.
CTTCCTAGGGGTATCCAGTCCCTTTTGGTACGTTCATCTTCTCTTTTTTCCTTTACACTGGTTATCAGATGATTAAACAGCAAGTGTGGGAGGTTTACCTTAGTCTTCTTGGTAATGAAATAGATCAGAAACTGTTGATCAATGTTTATGTAATCAGGAGAGCTAGTTGGCTTCCTGTGGTTAATACACCCCAGAATTATTTTAGCCCAAATTCTGTGATGATCCTTCAGATCTCTGATTTTGCTTGAGGGAATACCAAGAGTAAATATTTCCCTTGCAATAGAAGCTACATCAGAGCATCTTTCAGCCATGTCAACACATCTGACACCTCCACCATTATAACCAATAAGCCTTGAAATTAGGTCTTCTGTAATGACGATTTTCTTCCCCATGACATAAGAGGTAACTTGATGATTTGAGGAAGAAGCATGTATCCAGAATTATTTGACAAGAATAGGGAATGTTGGCCCTAGAAGATGGTCAAAGTATCTGTTCCAGCCTTGAGCATTGACGTCTTCATACAGATTGAAGTCGTTTTCTTGTAAGCTTTCAAAGTCAATAATCAGTTCTGAAAGAACTTCCAGATTATCAACAAGAGTGAGTAGCATTCTGTAAGGTTCTTCGTACTGTTCCATAGAAGCATATTCCTGAGTACTGATGTTTTGGACGCTTGAAGAAGCCATTGTTCAAACAAGTTTTTTGAGAAAGATGAAAGGGTTTTTGAAAGTACGAACTAGAAACGATAGAAAGTATTTGAGAGAGTAAAAGTGAAGGAATGTAAAGAGTGAAATTTGAGTTTAAATAGTTTTTCTTGAAAGCATAAATAGTAAGAAAGAGAAATAATTAGTCATGATTATAAGCATTAATGACAACTAAATTTGTGGGATTCAGAAAGATACTGGAACAGTTATCCATGACGTGTGTCTCAATGCACCCAATCAGCGCTTTTGACCTTTAAGAAAAGTGAACACGTGTCCATCCTCAGAAGGTAGCTGATGAATGGATGACAACTGTTTGCTTATGTGAACAGCACACTTCTATCCTTGAAATGAAACGTTCAGATCTTCATGGATAGATTCTGATGCAATATGTACTTCTAAAACTCTGAAAGCAGGTTGATCAGTAGTTCACAGAAAATAACAAAGTTCTGAAGGTTAAGATATGTAAATAAAACAATTTATTTTGGGCATAGCTTCATGCTGAGATGTTTCAGAATGAAGTTAAACCTATCTTCAGAAAGAGGTTTTGTAAAGACATCAGCCAATTGATGGTCTGTGTCAATGAATTTTAAGTTAAGAATCCCTTTCTGAATATAGTCCCTAATAAAATGATATTTTATTTCTATATGCTTAGCCCTAGAATGCAAAATAGGATTTTTACTGAGACAAATAGCAGAAGTATTGTCACAGAGGATAGGAATGTTACTCTCAAATATATTGAAGTCTTCAAGTTGACTTTTCATCCAGAGCATTTGCGTACTACATCCAGCAGCTGCTATGTTTTCAACTTTTGCGGTTGATAGTGCTATTGTGGACTGTCTCTTGCTGGACCATGAGATTAGATTTTCTCCCAGAAACTGGCAGCTTCCAGAAGTGCTTTTATGTTCTACTCTGTCTGCAACAAAGTCAGCATCATAATATCCTACTAAGTTGTAATCATTTGATTTTCTATAAAACAAACCCAAATTAGCAGTACCTTTCAGATACTTGAAAATTCGCTTAACTGTTGTTAAGTGAGATTCTCTAGGATCTGATTGGAATCTAGCACAAATGCAAACACTGAATAAAATGTCAGGCCTTGAAGCCGTTAGATAGAGAATAGAACCAATCATACCTCTGTAGACCTTCTGTTCTACCTTTTTACTTACCTATTGCTTTTCCAGAATGAACGTGGGATGCATTGGAATATTTGAGGGCTTACATTCTGAGAGATCAAATTTCTTCAGAAGTTCTCTGACATATTTGCTCTGATGAATGTAAGTTCCTTCTGGAGTTTGGTTTATCTGAATGTTCGGAAAGAATTTGAGTTCCCCCATTAGGCTCATCTCAAACTCTGCCTACATACATTTAGCAAACTCTCTTCCCAGAGAAGGTTTAGTAGATCCAAATATAATGTCATCAACATAAATTTGACATACTAACATGTCATTCTTAACTGTTTTACAGAATAAGGTTGTGTCTACTTTCCCTCTGGTGAATTCCTTTTCTAACAGAAAGTTACTTAGTCTTTCATACCAAGCTCTGGGAGCTTGTTTCATACCATATAGTGACTTCTTTAGTTTGAAAACATATTATGGATTTTTGGAATTCTCAAAACCAGGAGGTTGGTGCACATATACCTCTTCATCTATATAGCCATTTAAGAATGCACTTTTGACATTCATCTAATACAGAGTGATGCCTTTATTAACAGCAAATGATATTAAAAGTCTGATAGATTCTAACCTGGCGATTGGAGAAAAGGTTTCTGTATAGTATATCCCCTCTTGCTGACTATAACCTTGTGCTACCAGTCGTGCTTTGTTTCTGATTACTTCACCTTGCTCGTTCAGTTTGTTTCTTAACACCCATTTTGTACCAATGACGTTAAATCCTTTTGGTTTAGGAACCAGATCTCATACGTCATTTATGGTGAATTGATTTAGTTCCTCTTGCATTGCCAAAATCCAGTCATTGTCTAGAAGTGCTTCATCAATTTTTGTTGGTTCAATCAGAGAGACCAGTCCCATGAGGGATTCTTCAGAGTTTCTGAATGTTGATCTTGTTCTGATTGGATCATCCTTCTTTCCCAGTATTGTATCTTCTAGGTGATCAATGCTGCTTCTGGATAGTCTTTTGTGGAGTTGATCAACAGATGGTGCTGGGTTGCTTGCAGTTACTCTTTCTGATGTTGTGGGAGAGTATCTGTTGAGAACTTTTGATGAATTGTCTTCAGTACCTGTGAGTTCAACTTCCATACCTGCAAGGAGTTCATTCTGCTTTGACTTTTAAGGGTCAAGCTTATCATCAAACCTAACACTGATTGACTCTTCAACAATATGTGTTTCTGTATTGTATACTATGTACCCTCTTGAGCGTTCAGAGTATCCTAACATAATACACTTTTGTGCTTTAGAGTCAAACTTGTTCAAATAATTTTTTGTATTCAAAATAAAACATGTACATCCAAATGGATGAAAATAAGAAATGTTGGGCTTTCTGTTCTTCCACAATTCATATGGAGTCTTTTCCAGAATAGGTCTTATGGAGATTATATTTTGAATGTAACACGCTGTGTTAATTGCCTCTGCCCAGAAAATCTTAGCAACGTTGGTCTCGTTGATCATGGTTCTGGCCATTTCTTGCAATGTTCTGTTCTTTCGTTCTACAACTCCATTTTGCTGGGGAGTTCTAGGACAATAGAAGTCATGCAAAATGCCTTTTTCATTAAAGAATAATTCAAAATTTTTATTTTTAAATTCTCCACCATGATCACTTCTGACTTTGACAATTCTAAGATCCTTTTCATTCTGAACTTGGTTGCAGAAGGTAACAAACACAGAGTGTGACTCGTCCTTGTGTCTTAAGAACTTTACCCATGTACATCTGCTATAGTCATCTATGATTACTAACCCATACTTCTTGCCACTGAATGAAGCAGTTTTTACTGGTCCAAATATGTCAATGTGCAGAAGTTCTAATGGCTTAGAGGTGGAAACAACATTTTTGGGTTTGAAAGCAGGTTTTGCAAATTTGCCTTTCTGACATGCTTCACACAGAACATCTGAGTTGAACTTCAAATTAGGAAGTCGTCTGACCAGATTGAGTTTGTTGATCTGAGATATTATTCTCATACTAACATGCCCCAATCTTCTGTGCCAGACCCATTGCTCGTTGTTAACAGACAATAGACATTTTACATTCTGACTCTTTAGTTCAGAAAGTTTTATTTTGTAAATGTTGTTTTTCCTCTTTCCATTAAATAGGATAGTCCCATATTTCTGACTAACAAATTTGCATGAATTTTGATTGAATATTATATCATAACCATTATCACTTAATTGACTTATGGATAACAGGTTATGCATTAATCCATCAACTAATAAAACATTACTTATAGAGGGAAGATTTCCATTACCTACTGTTCCAGAGCCAATGATCTTTCCTCTCTGATTGCCTCCAAAGCCCACGTGGCCTCCAGGCTTAAGTTCCAGACTTTGGAACATATGCCTTCTTCCCGTCATGTGTCGCGAGCAGCCAGAGTCCAGGTACCATGATTGGTGTCTTAGCCTTGCTTCTAAAGATATCTTCCACATGTATGATTTTATCCTTAGGTACCCACATTTAATTGGGTCCTGATTTGTTAGTTTTACCAAAATTATGATTGAATTTTGGTTTGACAGAATAATCACTACTTGTGTATTTTATGTCATGTGTGTGCCCATATATAAAATGTGAATTGAGTGGTGTGCTTTTTATAACTAAGTCCATGGCATTTTTTGGTGTAGATACCTTACCTTGATATCCTATCCCTTTTCTTCCATTTCTGCTAACTCCATAGATCATTGAAGCCATCTTGCTTCTGTCTATGTTTTTAGCTAGAAACTTCTGAAAGCTGTGATCATACTCTTTGATGATCTCATCAGCATTGCTGGGAGTTTCAGAGATTGTTTCCTTCTGAGAGTTTTGCAAATCATTTTCTAATTTTGAAATTTTTTCTATTAACTCAGAATTCTCCAATCTGAGACTCTCAGTCTTTTCAGAGTCAGAGGCAAGATTCCTTTTCAGGTTCCTGAATTTGACTCTGATTTGCGGATACCTTTCCAGAATTTTATTTAGACTCTCTGCAAGTTCAGCCTTAGTAAAGTTTATGGTAAAGTCAGGGAATACCTCTTCAGTGTCTGATTCTGAGTCTGAACCAGAAGCTTCACTGTCTTCTGATACGTTTGCCATGAGAGCTATGTTTTCTCTTTCATCATCTGATTCTGAGTCAGCTTCAGATGTGTCAGAATTATCCCATGTAGCCATGAGCTTTTCTTCTTTTCCTTGAGAAACTTCTTTTTGGGATTTTCCTTCGGAAGCTTTGGGCAGTCACTTTTGTAGTGCCCTTGCTCGTTACATTCATAGCAGATGATGTCCTTGTTGTTTGGCTTTCTGTATCCTGAAGAACCTTTAGATCTTCTGTGTCCAGAGGAGGACTCAGACTTTCTGCATCTGGAGGAAGATTCATTCTGATTCTCTGATCTTCTGGGATTTCTGAACTTCCTTTGTCTCTGCTTCCACAGTTGGTTCACCCTTCTGGAGAGGAGAGACAATTCATCTTCTTCTTCTGATGAGGATCCATCAGAAGTTTCTTCAACAGCCTGCAAAACCTTGGAGTTAGATTTTCTTTTAGATTTTAAACCTAATGGCTTACCTTCCTTTTGAGGCTCATCTTCTTCTAGCTCTATCTCGTGACTTCTGAGGGAGCTAACAAGTTCCTCTAGAGAAATTTTGTTGAGATCTTTGGATAGCTTAAGTGTTGTGACCATTGGCCTCCATTGTTTGGGCAAGCTTCTGATGATCTTCTTAACGTGATCAGCAGTAGAATACCCTTTGTCAAGAACTTTTATTCCAGCAACAACAATTTGAAATCTTGAAAACATAGTTTCTATTAATTCACTATCTTCCATCTTGAATGCCTCATACTTCTGAATGAGCGCAAGGGCCTTGGTTTCTTTGACTTGAATGTTGCCTTCATGCATCATTCTCAGAGAGTCAAACATATTCTTAGCAGTTTCTCTGTTTGATATTTTCTCATATTCTGAATATGAGATGGCGCTGAGGAGAATTGTTCTGGCCTTGTGGTGGTTTCTGAATTCACGCTTTTTCTGATCAGACATCATTTTCCTGTCTATCTTCTGACCACGTCCATCCACAAGATACGTGTATCCATCAGTCACCATGTCCCACAGATCAGCATCATAGGCCAGAAAGAATCTCTCAATTCTGTCTTTCCAGTATGCAAAGTTTTCTCCATCAAAGGATGGAGGTTTTCCACTGAATCTGTCCTTGTCTTCATTGTTGTCATTGCTGATGTTTTGGCTTGGTCCCACCATAGTGTTTTTCTGATGCTTGGATCTTGTACTGACACGGTTAAGTGTTTAAACTCAGAACCAGGCGCTCTGATACCAATTGAAGATGTGAAAAACACAAGAAGGGGGGGGTTGAATTGAGAACTTGAATTTAAAAATCTTAATGACACGGTATTTTTATCCTGGTTCGTTTGATCTCAAACTACTCCAGTCCACCCGTCAAGGTGATTTCGCCTCTCTCCAACGAGGTCTTAATCCACTAATATTAACAAGATTACAAAAGCTACTTTAACAACTGTTAAAGTCTTCTTGAGTACAACCACAGTCCGGTTAATCTCAAGGAACACTTTTTCAATATAATTACACAATATATGTTGTTTTTTTCTAACAAAAAACTGTTTATCACAACTGTGATAAATTACACAGGTTTATAGCTTAGAAACGTAAAATGAAATTGCTTGCAGCTTTTAATATGCGTGAGTGGTTTTCTAGCAAAATTGTTGTTTTATTTTGACAGCTGACTTTGTTTATATAGGAAGTGAAATGACATTGATCATAAAGCATGTTTAATGTCATTAACACACTTTCCTTTTGGAGAAGATCATGTTTGAAAGAAGCCGTTGGAATTGATGCTATCTTGAATGATCAGTAACACTTCAGAATCTTATCTCCTTACTACTGATGACGCTTCAGAATATTGATGACTTGGTTTGTTATGTTCTTGTTCAGAGTCAGAGTTTACTTCAATTAAGCGCAGTTTCTGGTCATCAATCTTCAGCGTATGATCTGATTGTTTCAGCGTGTAGCGCTTATGGCTTATCTTCTGATGCTGATATGATCAGAACTTCTGCATACATAAAACTTAATTTTTAAGGTGCATATTTGTTCTTTGTATTTATAATTTATTCTTTGTATTTGTTATCATCTAAACTCTAACCAAGGGTTGTAGAATCAAACTATGTTCTAACAACACTTACCCATCTATCTCCCTTCATCTCACCTTCTTATACATCGTTTTGTTAGACACTTGACACATGAATACTCATATGCTAGTGTGCTTGCCTTTTTGCCTTTTCTTGTGATCTTTAGATCTCTACCTCTTGTGCATGACCCTTAGGGAAATTTTTTTACATGTCTAAATGTTATCTTTGATTTCATATTTCTTCCCCTTCTTGTTTTCTTACTTATCCATTCTTGCAACTTATTTGAGTTTCATCTCCCTTCATCATACTTACTTGCTTTGATGGAGCGATGTTTGACACATGCTTATAATTATGTATTTTCACCTTTTGTATCTCATTTTGATTGATTCTTTTGACATATGTTGAAGTTTTGTCTTCTAAATGCACACTTGCACTTCTACTTGCCTATTTATGTAAATTATTCTACTTCTTGACCCATGTTTCTATTCTTAGAGTATTCTAAGGTGTAAATAATGTTAGGACCAAAACTAACACCCTACTTTGATGTGTTTTTATTCTATGACTCTTTTATTTCTTATCATTGCTCTCTTACTTCCCTTCTTCACTTCTTCAAGTTTGATTGTGAAATCTCCATATCTTATGTGTTTTACCACACTGACTTGTGTGTTTAGTGATGTTTTATCATCCTTCTATTTTCTTTGAGACTTTATGCTTTGTTATCTTAATACATGTATTCTTGATGTTTTACCATCTATCCCTTTTCATCTTCTATTTTGGTGTGTCATCGTCATTATTCTTTTTTTTATACTTGATGTGCTATCATCCTTCTTTGATGTTTTATCATCTCTTCTCTTACTTGCTTGCTTGTTTAGGTCTCCACCTATATGCTTGTTTAATTGATGTTTTTCCATCTCTTGTTATACTTTATTTCTTGCTTAGGTATCTACCTTTATGAATGCATACTTGATTGATGTGTTATCATCTCTCTACCTTCTTGATTGCTTATTTAGGTATCCACCTATATACATGATTATTTGTGTATTACTTGCTTATCTAAGTGGGCATGTATTAAGTATCTTGTCTAAGTGCTTAATTGTGATGTTAACTTACTTTCTCTCTTATATAATTTATGATTGCTTGTTTCTTCATTTTCTTATTCTTCTCTATTATGATATTTCCATGTTACCCATAACATCTTTAGTTCATTCTTCTCTAAGTTTGAACTAAATAGACCTTAGGTTAGGAATCTATGCATGACAACATTAGATAGATCTCCCTCTCATCCCAACTTTAGGTCAATAAGCATGATAACTTATAGGTTTGAGACCCCCTTTTGTTTAATCTTTCTATTTTACATTCATGTTAAAACTACAACTTATTTATATAGAACATGTCAAAACACTTAAAAATAATGATGTGAACCATGTGCCACAATCCTTAAGCCATTGGGAGGAGCATGACGGGTCCATTCCAGAACGTTGTATTTATTTCAATCATAGTATTTAATGTGGTTCAAATCACAAATCCTTTTTCAAGGTAAAAAACACCAACCAATGCAAATCTCTTTGTATTCAGACTTTTTCTATTAAAACCTTTTCAAAAAGGACATGCTATGCTAGCATTGTTCAGAAAAAACACACAACAACCCAAAACACATTTTTAGTTGAACTACGAGTTCCATGATCCCCTATTGCACGAAAGGTGGTATGTAGGCACATTGGTTCGCAACTGTGGCAGACACAACTAATAAAAACTTTCTTTTTGTATATAATTTGCATGCATTCCCTCAACATTAAATCAGAAAGAAAATCAGAAGTTCTGACTCTGGTGCACTGCAAATCAGAAAGAAAATGTTAGCAGAAATGGGGAGAGCCAAAAGTCTTGGATCTGGACACACTAAAGTTCTGAGGTTGCTGGGAACAAAGGAAAACCTATAAGTTCTGATTGCTTGAGAGATTCTAGAAGTTATAGTGTTACTAGAAGGTTAGAAGTTCTGGTTGTTGAGAGAGTCTAGATGTTCTGATTCAGCTGGAAGCCTAGAAGTTCTAGTGTTACTGGAAGGCTAGAATTTCTGGTAATGGGTAAGTGAGGTGTCAATGTTATTGGATGAGAATATTTAGAAGTTCTGGTCCAGGAGTACTGTTTTGACAAACAAATTGGAGGGGGGTTTATCTAGAAGTTCTGGTCCAGGGATATTGTTTGACAAATAATAGGGAGAAAGATGTCAATAAATAAACATAAAAAGGGTGTTTTTGGGGCTAGAACTCAGGACCCTTAACACTAATGCCTTATGTGCGTGCTCTCTACCACTGGGGTGGCTATACATCTAGTATTAGAAGCAAAAACATTATCATATATTACAAAGTAAGTTCTGATGATGAACTTCATCTCCTTCTTCGCACCAGCCAGAGTGTCTGCAACTCAGTCATTTCTCAACAAAAATGGAAAATGCAAATGTAGAAGTTATGGAAAATTTCATCATGGCTTCAGAAATACAAAGCATCAAAAATGTAAACCAGAAGCAAAACATGAATTTTGCTAATCCTAATTCTGAAACCTAATTTCCTCAAGAAGTTCTAATCTGAAATTCTCTCTACTTAGGCCATATACATGAAATCTATAAATATGTACAGAATTAGAGTCATGATATCTACATTGTATCTTTGAAGGCGCAAGCCTAACAATTCCTAAGTGATAGGATAAAAGTCAGAAGAAACTTACCTTGCAGCTGGAAATTGTTCTATGAATTAGAGCCTGGTTCAGATTGCTGTCATGTTCTGGTCAGCTTCACCAAGTTCTCAGAAAGCTAAAGCAACTCTTAACTTGAGCTATGAATGGTGGGAAAGTTCTGGAGCAGTCAAGGTGCAAAGTTCTGGTTTTTGAAACAGAGAGTGGTGAATACTATTTTACAGTTTGAAAACAGAAGTTGGGAAAGCCTCTATATGTATTCTAGAAACTGTATGGATGATTTGGTCAAGAAACACACAAGAAAAATTAGAGTTTGGATGCAAAAATCAGAAACTAGCAGGTTTCGTGTTTATGTTTGCAGTTTCAGGTTCTTGGGAATATTCAGCAAGGTTTCAAGGCTTTTTCTCAATATTTTAAATCCTTTAGATGTTTGCAAATGAAGTTTAATTTATAGGCAAAGGATTTAGAAGCTTGGAGAAATCAGGAGTACATCCATCATGTGTTATGGCTCGTTGACTTGTTTTTTGAAGCAAGTTTAACCAAGTACGGTTTCAAGGAAAAGTAGAGTGGTTAGCAGCTTTAACCATGCCTAATCTGAGTTTGTAGACATGATTTGTGGAGAAACACACTCAGAAGCAAAAGTAAAGTATGGACCCAAAATAAACATTGTACAAAAGTTTGCTTTCTAAGGACAACAATGGTACTTTCATGCCACACGTGGGAAAATATTTTGGATAAAGGTTTAAACATTGGGATAAAGACTCAAAAGTGGGTGTGAGCATTAAATGATGACGAGATTTAACAAGAAAGAAGACCTGCAACCCGAGATTATGCAGCCTAGCTTGAAATTGGATCAGAAGTTCAACACAAACGTAACTTAGATTAAGAATAAATGTCCAACTTCTGATCTTTGATTCTCCCTGCTCCAGCATGATCTGAAGGAGTTCTCAGACTTTTCAGAAAGCTTGTAACATGCTTTGTAACCCCTCTTTTAATCACTTTTGAAAACTCTGATTGTACCTACGTGAAAATTTGCCCAGAAGTTCTAACCAAATTCTGACTTGGAAATGCTCAAAATTTACTAAGTGTTTTAGTTTCATGGACGTGTCTTCAAAGATTTATAACTTGAAATATCATCATTTCTAGGAGAAGTTCTGTTTTGCAATGTTTTAGATCTCATTGAGATCTACAACTCTTGTGTCAGAAGTTCTTCCTAAATCATCTTTCATCATGATGAAAATCTGGCCAGATTTTCTGAACTTATCATACTTTCTTAACACTTAGAAAAGTTTCTAAGTGTTTAGAATTTTGACTTTTCCAAAGTAATTTTGAATTTTGAATTTTCTTGATGAACCAACTTCATATTCTACCATGTCTTGATGAAATGTGATTCTTGACACTTTATTTTGACTAAAAAGTCAAGGTTTGACTTTTCAGTTTGCATTTTGACCATTTTGCCTTTGTGTCAATTCCAAACCTAAATTGAGGTAGCAGTGCTGCAAACTCGAGTCATGGAAGATCTTGTGAGAAAATCCTTGAGAAATGAGAGGGAAAATTTTGGGGTACAACACAGGTCAACACATTTACTCACATTTTAAAGTCTGTAGCTACTGACTTGTTCAGGTCGATACATAGAGTCCTTCAGGTCGACACATGTAGCTTTTTTATACAGTATGTGTTGACACATACGAGTTTATGGTCGACACATAAATTATATTTTGGTCAAATTTTCATTTTTCTTTTATTCTGAATTTGTCCTTTTTGCCCTAAACTTTTCCAAACTATAAATACCCATTCATGCATCATTTCTAACTTGATGATACCATAAAATTAGCCTACTTTTTCTCTTAATCTTTAACCTTCCAATCTATGCATACACACCAATATTACATTGTGATAATGTCTCGTCGGGTTGCCATCTAGACAAAGAATTGAAGATTACCAATTGGTTTGGGTTGAGTTCTTGTAGGGGTCTTCATCCAGAAAAACCATTGGGTTTGTCCTTCAACGTCATTATTTAAATTTCGGGTTTTCGTACAAGATCGTGAGAGAAGGAATCATCCATGTGAAAAATACCTTAGAGTGTTTAAATATTTTCAAGGAACCTTAGAGTGGTTGAAATATTTTTAAGGAAGGTGAAAGAATTGGATGATAGAATCGGTGATCTTGTGTTGATAATGTGCAATCGGATTTACTCGATTGAAAAATCCCTTGGAGTGGTTGAAATCTTTTCAAGGAACCTTGGGGTGTTTGAAATCCTTATAAGAAGAAGCTTAAGCGACGAATAGGTTATATATATTGGTTGAGTTGGTATTTCTTAAGATCAAAGGTTGGAAGAAGGAGCATCAACACCAAATTGGAGAATTTTGTATTGTCGTTCCTAACTCTTCCATTATATTAAACATTTTGCATATAAGAATTATTCTAGTTCCATTGTAATTAAGCGCATACGTACCCACACGCGAGGATGATAGTGTGGAATTGTGTAGACAGATTCCTTGTGTGTTTTTACTTTTCCTCTTTTACTTGCTTTCAATTTCATCAATCTTTTTATCAAATATCAATGTGATAGTAATTTAATTGTAAGAATTTTTATCTCAAAGTCCATTTTTGAAATAGGTGTGGGTATAGCTTATAATCAATTATGATTATAAGTTATTTTGTATATCAACACTATTCAAAGAGAAATTCTGAAAATTCACTTGCACGCCAAGTGTTTGATAAAGTGATCAAGTTAGTTCTTTGATTATTTAGTCTTGGAAATAGCATTGCAAAGTGATTATGTTCAAATAATAAATAAGTTAATTGTTGATTTGAGTTTGTATTGATAAAATTACTCAATTTTATCTCATATATTTATCTTTCATAATTTGTATATCCAAGTTTCCAATAAGTTGTTTTTAGACGACTTATCTAGTTAATTGCTTATGCATCAAAAAGTTTTGAAAACAATTAAAATCTAGATTTGTGTTTAGGATTTTTTTTTGCGCCTCTAGATGCACGTCATCCTCTAACAAGTGACTTCAAGAGCCTGGTTGATTTCGGCTTAAGAATACTCTTTAGAAAATGGCTTACGAACCTAAGGGGGATCATAAGAGAGCTCCAATTTTCACGAGAGAAAATTATACTTATTAGAAAACTTGTATGAAAAATTATATCAAATCATATGACAAAGGTGTTTGGGAAGCCATTCAAAATGGTCAACAATGGTGACATATGATGTTGATGGTATTACTATTCCTAAGCCGGAAAATCTATGGGATGAGAATGATAATAAAAAGTGGTCTTACGATTGGAAAGCTAAGAACATCATTGTATCTGCACTTGGTGTTTATGAGTTCTATCGTATTTCCCATTGTCAAACCGCTAAGGCTATGCAAGACACTCTACAAGTTGCCCATGAGGGAACTAATGAGGTCAAACAAGCTAGGATTAATAAACTCACTCAAGAGTTTGAACTCTTTCGCATGAAAAATGGTGAAACCATTATGGAAATGCAAAAGAGATTCTCTCATCTTATTAATCATTTGAAATTACTAGGTAATCCTATTTCCAATGCTATTGCTACTAATAAAGTTTTGAGATGTCTTACTAGGTGTCGGCAACCTAAGGTCACCGCGATCAAGGAAGCTAATAATCTTGAAACACTTGATCTCACTGCACTTTTTGGTAAGCTTTAAGAACACGAGCAAGAACTCAATTGCTTGGATAAATATGAAAAGAAGCTTGAGAAGAAAAAGAAGAATAAGGAAAATCACAATGAGGAAGTTATGAAGTCCAAAGCTCTTAAGGATTCTAGCTCTAAATCCTCAAAATAATAGCAAAGTAAGGATAGTGACTCTAGTAATGATGAGATTTTGGATGATAAAGAAATGGGACTATTTGTGAAGAAACACAATAGGTATATTTGAAAAAATGGAGTTAAACATTCCGACAATAATCTCATGAAGCTTAGAAGGCAATCCTTCTCCCTAAAAGAATAGAACAACAAAAAAGGACAAAGGAAAGGTTATTTTCTACGAATGTGGTAAGCCCGGTCACTACAAACCGGATTGTCCATCTCTTGCCAAAAAGAAAGGAAAGGACCAAAGAAACAAGCATAGACAAGCCTATGTTTCTTGGGAAAGTGAAAGTGAATCCTCAAGCGATGAAATATCAAGTGAGAGTGATGAAGAGGAAAATTATTGTTTCATGGCAAATCATCGACAAAGTAAGAAAAAAGATGTAAGTTCTAAATACTCTAACATTTACTCTTTGCCTTATAATGAATTAAAAATGGAATTTGAAAAACTAAAATTAGAGTTTTTAAATGCTAACAAAAGATTAGCCTCCCAAGAAAAGGTCCTCACATTTTTAGAGGCCAAGGTTGATGAAACCAATGATGAGTTAGAAGTATTAAAAGAACTTATTGTAGATAGTTCAAATCATGAAAAAATGGATGAGCCTTCTTACAAGTATGGTTGTGACACATGTCAAATTTGGAAATAATAAGTGAGTAATATTGCTACCAAATTAGATAGTATACATCATCCCATATAGAACATGCCTATTAGGTCCTTGAAGGTTGAAAAACCTCATAAAAGTTTCTATCTGATTAAGAAAGTACCTAACAGAATTATTAACACTCATCATATGATATTTTGTCACTATTGTTGCAAAAAGGGTCACACTATTGAAAAATACAAGTTTAGAACTTCTTTGATTCCTAAGGGTGATTTTCAATGGTTACCCAAATGCAACATTTATTTAACACACTCTCAAGGACCCAATGAGAATTGGGTACCTATCACCCTTGTTTTATTTTTGTAGGATGAATGTCTTGATGCTATGATGGAAAAGTGGATTCTCAATAGTGTGTGTTCAAGACTATTGTACCCTAATTTTTCCCCTAAGATCCCTTCATCATACCGTGTTGATTCAATCACAATAAGATCACATTAGGATTCTTGGTTCCTCTCCCTATATTTAGCTTTGCTCTTTGAGGAATCACCAAGCACCTTGACTTGTGTACTTTTAAGATCATGAAATTTTTGTCTTGATTTCTTCTATTAATTAATAAAATGCAATGTTGGTTTGTCTTGCTTGTTACTCATGTAGGTAAAGGCAATAAGATTCAGCAAGTTGCTCCATGGGTTCATGAGTTTATTTCCATTCCCTACTCAATAAAGCTTGAGAAGTTCAAACCTCACCATTGGATTTGTTTTGTAGTAAATTTAATGGCAAGGTTATTTTGGTTCACAATATTTCAAGATTATCAAATTTGGTTCAAAAGCACAAGGGATTGATTGAAGAAGTTGTGATGCTTGGACAAGGCTTTGTTTCCATTGGTCACAAATGCATATTTCTATCAATTCTCAAGATATGGAAGTGGTTTTGAATGCTATGAGTTCTAATTATCATCCTCAACAACTTATATTTACAAATAATTTGTGTTGGTACAAGAAGTTTGTTTAAAATTGTCAAAGTTCCTCAAGGCATTTTTCTTAATCTAAGAGCTAGGGTTTTGAACTTCAAAGAAGTATATCTTGCTCATCTTTTGGTATTTTTTATGGATTCCAAAGAAATCCTTATCATAAAATGGTTATCAACAAATCACTTCAAAAGTTCCAAGGAGTTTTCATGTGGAAGAAACTTGATGAAGAAGAAAGATTACAAGTCCTCCAGATGAATCCCCAATTTTCCATGTGTGACTTCAAATGATCATAACTTGATAAATTTTTATCACCTTGATCCCATTATTTTTCCACAATGATCTTGAGGATGTTAACTTTATGCCTTCTTTTATGTGCAAAGTGATAAAATGTATGGAAGTTGCTTTAAGGATACAAAAGACTATAGGTCATTTCATGATTTTTTGCCAACTTCAACAATTCATAACTCTCTCAATTTTTGGAGATTTTTAATGGTTCAAGTCCCAAAATTTCATTCAAGATACCTATTTCATGCCATCTTTTTTGGTCAAGAGCTAAATCCAAGTTGAAGGCCATGTTTGGATGCAAGACATTATATGTCACTTTTGAAGAAAAATTTGAAATATTTTTAAGTATGGAAAGTCAACCCTTTTTCTCCAACTTTGACTCAATGCAACTTTCAGCTCAAAAATACATTTGATCCCATTCTTTTTCCATTGCAAATCTTGTAACCTCATCTTTCTAAAGCATCAAGAATCATTCCCTAAGACCCCTTGAGCTGAGAATGCCATGATTTTGAAGTTGGTAACTTGGAACTGAAGTTTCATCTCAAGTCAGATTTTGAAATCTTTGTTTTGACTCCTAATCATAATTTTTCCATGCGTTTTTGCCTCTAAACATGTTTAATGAAGTTCCAGAATTGATTAGCACAACAAAACGCGCGTTTTGGATAAGTTTTGATCAAATTAGAAGTCACACTTTTCTTGTTTGCAACTTCACACAATTTCCCTCCAAACTTCATCATTTCACACTCTTGGACATTCTATTTGATTCCCTATAAATAGAGGGTCATTCCCCATTCATTTCCTCAAGCTTGGATAGCCAGAATCACCTTGCCAAACTTGTTCCATAACTCAAAATTCAGCAACTTCGAAATCTATTCTCAAGCCTTTTTCAATCCAATTTTTCCATCAGTTCACCTTCCTTGATCTTCCCTGAAGCTAACCATATAATTACATTCAAGAATCGTTCCCTATATTGCTCCATAGAAGTCCAGTTTCAGAGCTCTGCAACTCAAACTCAATAGGTAGATTCCTTCATCAATTCTTCAAAACTTTTAATATCATTGTGATGCTCTCATTGCCCTAGTTCTAGTCGCAACACTTGCTTTTTACTGGAAACACATTTTGACCATGAAATTTCAAATCCCTTTTCAAAAATTTCCTTCCAAATTGTTTGAGCTACAGTTTATATAAATTTGCCACGAAGGTGTGGTTGTCTTCGTCTTGAAGGTACAAAGCAAATGGCATAGGTCTCGTGCTTTAATTTTACAGATTGAGCAACCTGGTGTTAGGACTGGCTGGAGATTGAAGATGACCAACGTGTCATCTTCCAACCAAAGAAGGCGCGCCATTTGTGTTTTTCAAAAATCTGATTTAATTAATGATCTTATGCATTATTCACTAAAGTCCATAACATGCACAGCGCGCCAGATCCACTTGATCTGTTTACTAACGCGTTTTGACATTGATCAGATGATCCATATTTTTTTGGTTTTAATTTTCTTTTCTGATTTTTATATTTAATTGTTTTAAACTTCAAAAAATCATAAAAAATTCATTTTTAGTCCAAAAAATCTGAAACAATTATGAAAAATATTTTTGATTATTCTATTTTTGATTTTTATTTTTTTACAATTTAATTTTGTGTTTTGATATTTTTTTTTATAAATTTTCACTTTATTTGAATTGCTTTAAATGTTTAAAAAATACTTTTATGCATTTTTAAATTCTGAAAAAATTATGGAATGATCCAATGATATTGTGACAAATATTGGTGACCTTATTTTACTCATTTATTTTAATTTTAAAAAATAGTTTCTGACTTTCAAAAATTACCAAAAAAATTTATAACATCATTTGAGTCCTTTCGTGATTTTTCTATGGTCTTACTTTTTATTTCTTGATCAATTTGAACATAGGTGATATTTTTCTCTTTTATTTCTATTTTAAAACATTTTTTTAAACCTTTTTTGTATATATTAAATAAAATATTATTTTGTGACTATTTTCTGGTTGATCTTGGGTTAAATTTTTGATCATGTACTTTATTAACATCATTGGATCCATGGTGTTGAGTCTAACTCCACAAAAATGGATGAATGATTTTAATAATAGTTTGATTAAATTTAATTCAAAAGTGGTTTGTATATTCTCTCCCATCCCTCTTCATCTCATCCCTTTCTTATTACACTAAGTGTTATTGGAGCATGATCTCTATATCATGTCTCAAAACAAATGGTGCATAGATTGCTATTGACCGGCCTCAAAATAGGTGCGACTTCTATATAAGTCCGCTTACGATTGCTTAACATAGCGCTAAATTTTATCCCGATTCGAATAAATGATCATTCGATGCACAAACTTATGTTTGCAAGCCCAAGTATGTTAATTTGATCTCTTTGATCCAATAACCTTGAGATTCATTGTGTGGAGGCTTTGGTTCTACCAATCCTCTAATGGGTCTACAACACATTTGGTCAATGTGGATCACTTAAACATCGTTGATCATTAAATGGTACTCATGAGGATTCCAAATGGGTGATATACTTGACAAAAAGCAAATACAACTTGTTGTGTGGAGGCTCTGGTTCTACCAACCCTCTAATGAGTTCCAAATGCAAGTTTCAAGATGGTCATCCAACTAACCACTAATTATTAAATTTCTTTTACTTTGTCCCCTTTTATTTTGTATGCTTTATGTACCATTTATTTTAGCATTTACATTTCATACTATATTTCATCTTTGCTCACTTGAGCCCATTTACTTTCTTGTCATTTTTATTTTTGCTCACTTGAGCTTTACTTTTCTTTTTCAAGACATCTAATAATCAACATGAACCCTAAAATTCTTTAATGATACTTGGACTATTTGGTTAATATCCTTGGCATTATGGAGCATTGGACTTCTTGGACTTAGGATTAGAAACCTTGGCCTATGATTGGAGACCTTGTGACCTTATCTGATTATTTTGTCTGGAGCTCTTGAGGTTTACCTTAAGACATTGGGTTATTTGTTTGTTTTGTGTGCAGGTTATTGTGATTACACTCTTTGTTTGTAATCCGGAATTCACTCGTATACAACCGTTACTCTGCCCAATTTTTGTGAAGACTTAATACACTTGACGTTTGGTTCTCTCAAGAGGTATAGTGTCTTTGCTTGCTTGGTTTCAATCCAAAGAATGGGAATTCTATCTTGACCCATAATGTCAAGTGTTGGCTTCTTGTTGGTTAGATGATTCCTATCCCTAGCTTTTAACTTATGCTTTAGGATAGTCTCTTCTTCTCCTCCTATCTTCTTTAATTTCAAAAATCTTCTTCCTCCTTTTGAAAACTCCTCTTATTTTGAAACTTGAACCACTTTCATAATAAAATGGGACTTAGGTCCATGCATTTTCAAAAAAACAATTTCATGAATAAACTTCAATCAACTTAATAATATTTTGACATCATTTTTTTTTGTGAGAAGACTAAAAGTCAATAAATCTCATTTCAAATCATTTTTGCCACCTTCGCTTTCTTATATTAAAACCTTTCTCAAAAGATTAGACTCTTGTCAATCCTTGTAATTATGCAAACAACTATACTTCTACAATATGTAGTGAAGAGAGATATTTTCCACTTGGGTGTTGAGTGAGGCATTGTTGATTTTAAAATCCAAGTCATATCCTCCATTTTGAGATGATGCAAATTCTACTTTCTCATGATTGTGGTTAGTAGGTATGTTTTCCACACGGATAATGACGATGATGTTTTATCTCATAAAAATTAACCAACACACTTACATTTTAAATTGTTTTAAAGAAGAACTACGTGTACCCTGATCCCCTATTACACGAAAAGGTGGTACGTAGGCACTAAAGGTTCACAACTGCGGCGGGCGCAAAAACAATAAAAAATATATTTCTTTTCTCACCTCCATTATCCATTTTTACACAACATTTCATAGCCAAAACATACAGATTTTACAAAGAGGTTCATGTGGAGTACCGTAGATGTTTAGGGTGCTAATACCTCCCCTTTACATAACAACCCCCTTACCTTGAATCTTTCCCCCTCTTTTGGGTTATTCGCTCTTTTCCCATTCCTTTGGAAATAATAAAGTGCGGTGGCGATTTTATTTTGATTTGTACAAGTCTAGTCAATCCCATGGCTTAGCCTTAAACATTTCTACCGCTACAGAAAAATGGCGACTTCATTGGGGAAAGATTGACCTCTTGCTGGTCCATCCCTAAGTGGGTTGAGCCTATCTTTGTTTATATCTATGTATATGCTATTTTTGTTTATGTGTTATATGTTGTATATATGTTTGCCTGGATTTTCCTAGTTTTCAGGGTGCTTGGTGATTACTTATAAGTCCTATACCCGGACTTGGGCAAACTTTAAGATAGGACGGGCGATATAGTCATGTTAACTTTTAGGGAGTAATCCTAAAAAAGGAGGCATGAGATCCCCCACTCAGTGGAGGCCCCTTTGACTGTAGTGTCGTTTACCGAGTAATCGGGAAGACGTACTGCTTTTGACCTGGGAGCCTGCTGAAACTGAGGACCGTAGAATACCAAACCCATCTTGGCCTTTTAGGTGTATTGCGGAAGCTATGACGGAGTAATCCAGAAATAGTTGTCACGTGACGCTACACTCGGACGAGTTTTTCTTGAGAATATTACCAAATTCCTAGTTAATCGGGATGTTGTTAATATCCGAAGGAAGGATGTAGACTCTGGGAACCTCTAGAACCTTGTTCGGCAGGTGATAACTTTTAGACCATACCTTACAAAGCCCGAAGAGATGGCTCAAGCTCTACACTTGCAACCATATGATATCACAACTAATTGGGAGACAAGGAGTGGTGTCAAGGGTTTCCTAGCAAAGTTCTTGTTTGAGAAAGCCCAAAATTGTTGGAACTCCTTGGATTTGAAAGCTTTTGAGGAAATTATGGCTCTCCTCATCTATGGGATGGTTTTGTTTCCAAATCCCGACCAACTCATAGATGTGAACACTGTCAAAATCTTCATGTCTCGTAACCCGGTGCCTACTTTGCTAGGAGACATCCTACATTCCTTTCACACTCGCACTATGAGGAAAAGAGGTATCCTTATGTGTTGCACCCCTCTCTTGGCAAGATGGTTTATTTCGCATCTTCCCCAATCTGTATTGAAGAACGGGCAAGGTTCAAGGTGGTCACAAAGTTTGATGACGCTCAAACATTCAGACTTCCATTGGTGTTCCCGATCTATAGAGAATGTCATCATCGTCGACCGTTATGGAGAATTCCCTAATGTCCCCTTACTTGGAATTATGGGAGGTATCACCTATAACCCCTGCTTGGCTTTAAGACAGTTTGGTTATGCCCGAAGGGATGGTCCACATGAGATGCTAATTCAAGGGTTAGTATTTGACTACGAGAGTGACAATCAAGGTTATCGCTGGAGGTTTATCCGAGCCTGGAGGATGTTGAACAAGGTAGATAGAAAGACATTTGGGCACAAGAATTCCATCCCTCTTGAGCCTTACCTCAAATGGGTATGAGCTCGTGCTCAAAGTCTTATGATGCCTTATCCCTCCATTCTCCCGGTAATCATAGAGCATGTTGTGGAAGGAAATGTTCCATACACTATTTTGCATCCTGACATGCCCACCTCTCTTGAAGACTTACAAAGGGATTTGATACAGCTTAAGGGGGAACGAGACACTTTTGAGGCCTAATTCTACGCCAACGAGAAGAAGAATCTGGAGCTCACCAAACAGCTTCATAAGGAGCGGACTCTAAACGCCTACATTGCACCAAAGAGGATGCATACAAGCTTTTTATCTTGGAGTTTTTGTATTTCTTTGTAAGCCCAAAGAGGCATGATGTACTCAAGCTTTGACATATTAATATAACGTGTATTTCCTTTTTGTCTAAAGCAAATTTGAATCTCTAATTTCCTTGAAATCATTGCATACACATATCATCCATA
This sequence comes from Vicia faba, assembly GCA_948472305.1. Taxonomy (NCBI): domain Eukaryota; kingdom Viridiplantae; phylum Streptophyta; class Magnoliopsida; order Fabales; family Fabaceae; genus Vicia; species Vicia faba. Next base: position 1,039,019,484 of record OX451740.1, on the reverse strand, counting down.
ACATTGCATAAGCAGGTACCATTACAGATTTCTCATCTCCTTCGCTGTATATTTCAGCAAAAATGTCTTTTGAACAAGCATCAAAGATCTTCAGGCACAAAATTCCCAATTTCAACAGATGTTCATAACTCTGGCGAAAGGGCGGGAGGATCTGAAGGCCCTCATCCTGAAAGAGAAGAAGAAGAAGAAGAAGAAGAAGAAGAAGAAGAAGAAGAAGAAGAAGAAGAAGCTCGTTGGTGCCCTCAATATGGGAAGAAAATTTGGGGGGCCGCTAAATCAACCAGTCGATCTGACCTCCTCGTCTAAAGAAGGGGAAATCAAGAGAGAGAAACAAGGGAGGAGAACCCTAGTCCTAAAGTCTCTGACAATGATACAGACTACAATGATGAGCAGTATCCTCCCACTGAGGATAGGTACAAGCAGTTAGAGGATCGGCTAAGTGCTATGGAGATCCAGAGAATACCAGGGCTGGATTTTGAAGAGTTGGGATTGGTGTCTGGGGTAGTCATCCTGCAAAAATTTAAAGCTCTGGTTTTTGTGAAGTATGATGGGATGTCTTGTCCCAAGCTTCATTTATGTTCCTATGTGAGGAAGATCCAGCCTCACACTGCTGATAGGAACTTGTGGGTTCACTTCTTTCAAGACAGTCTGTCAGAGACTCAGCTTGAATGGTTATACCAATTGGAGGGAACCAGTGTCCGAAACTGGGAGGATTTCGCTGTTGTTTTTTATAAGCAGTATCAATACAACGCCGACCTTTCCCCTACCCGTACTCAACTTCAGAGTATGTCCATGGGTGCAGGTGAAGGATTTAAGGACTATGCGCAGAAGTGGAGAAATTTGACTGGGAGAGTCCAACCCCCTTTGTCTGATAGGGAGTTGGTCGACATGTTTCTTGGGACATTGTCTGGTCCATTCTTCAACCATTTGATCGGTACCTCATCGGCTGGTTTTACTGAGCTGATATTAACTGGAGAGAGGGTAGAAGTTGGGATCCAGAGCGGTAAAATACAGAAAGATACCTCGTCAAGTTCAGCAAAGAAGCCCTTCACGGCTAAGAAGGAGGTCAGTTCCGTTTATAGCCCAAGAGGTCAAAGTCGAGCTGAGTACTGTTCAACAGTAGGTGTAATGATGATACCTAGGCATGCGGCTACCCCACAACGAAACACTCAGCAAAGGGTAGAAAGACCGCAAAGGCAGTTTACTCGGATTAACATGACATTGACTAAGATTCTACCCCATCTGCTAAGATCCAACTTGGCAACCTTGAAAGAGGCTCCCAAGAATCCTAATACCACATCTCCTCGGTACAATCCAAACGCTCGGTGCGCCTATCATTCTGAGAGTCCTGGTCATGATACAAATGACTGCTGGGCTCTAAGAAACAAAGTACGAGATCTGATTGAAGCCAAGGAGATTGAGTTTGATGCTCCGGAGAAGCCCAGTGTCATAACTGCTCCCATGCCTAAGCACAGCCATGGAGTTAACGCCGTTGATACCGATCTGTCCGTAACCTTAGTTGATGAAGTTTCTACTCCTCTTATGACTGTTAAGAAGAATTTATTGGTTGGTTTATTTCCGGGTTGTGGCGAAGGTTGCCACATGTGTTCATCTCTGCCTTTTGGTTGCTATTTGATGAAAACAGGTGTCCAACGCCTGATGGACAGCAGAGAAATTTTATTTGAAAAGACTTTGATTCCAACTGTTCCGTGTGAAGATAATGCTATTATAACCATTTCTGCCAATCCTTCCAAGGCCTCCTCGAGAATACCTGTTAGGATTACACCCGCTCCGAGAGTCGCTCCGTCAATAATTACTTCTCCAGGTCCTGTCCCATACGCCTCGGACAAAGTTGTCCCTTGGCATTATGGTGTGGAGATTTACTATCATGGTGTTAAACAGGATTTAAAAAATATAGAGGTTGATCCCGATGTCAGTAACATTGTCGGGACCAGCAAGATTACCAGAAGTGGAAGGGTTTTCTCTGCCGAGATTTCCCCAAAGACTGTCAATAAGCCTGTTGTTATTCCATCTGTTGTTCCTGCTAATACTTCAGCTACTACTCCCGTTCTAACTCCAGTTGTTACCCCTGCCGATGAGTCATCTGGGACTCGAGGCAAAGAAGTTGTAGGTGAGCCTTCCCAGACAAAGGCATCTAGAAAAGTCGTTGTGGAATCCTCTAAACAAGAGCTAGAGGAAATCTTAAAAATAATCAAAAAGAGCGACTACAATGTGGTCGAGCAGCTAGGGCAGACCCCTTCGAAGATATCGATGTTGTCTTTGTTGTTATGTTCTGAGGCCCATGCGAAGGCTTTGATTGCATTCCTCAAGACTGCGCATGTGCCGCAAGAAACCTCAGCCGATCAATTCAAAGGCTGTGTGGCCAGCTTGACTGCTGACAATGGGCTGGGTTTTTCAGATGTCGACTTGACACCGAAAGGGAAGAAGCATAATGATGCTATGCATGTCTCGATCAAACACAGGGGCACCACTATGGCTCATGTTCTGGTGGATACTGGGTCTTCACTGAATGTCCTGCCTAAGAAGGCCCTCGATCGAATAGATTGTGAAGGCTTGACCCTAAAGCCCAGTAACATTGTGGTAAGGGCTTTTGACGGGTCGAAGAGAATGGTGCATGGGGAGATGGATATCCCTGTCAAGGTAGGCTCTCAGACCTTTGAGTCCACCTTTTATATGATGGATATCAGGCCATCGTACTCCTGTTTGTTCGGTCATCCTTGGATCCATAAAGCTGGGGCTATTACTTCTACACTACACCAAATGCTGAAATATTCGGTAAAGGGGAAGATTGTCACTGTGCATGGCAAAGAGGAGTATATGGTGAGCCACCTGAACTCCTTTAGGTATATGGAGATGGAAGGGGAATTCATAGAGACTCCTTGTCAAAACTTTGAAGAGGTTCCTCATATTTTAGTGTCAACTGAGACTACCACCAGCACCAAACCACCTCTGAAGATGGATTCCCTCAAGGACGCCAGGGTAGTGGTCGAAGAAGGTGGATGTACCAATTTGGGACGGCTCCCTGATTTTACTCACAAAACTGACAAATTTGGTTTAGGCTTTACTTCAGGGGCTCAAAGGGCTGTTCGACGCACTCGGGCTGGAGGACCTCCCCTATGCATCAGCAATCGTGGAGTCAATGCTATTGAAGACAGTGAGGAAGACTCTGACATTGACAGCTGGATCTACACGACTACCAATGGTGGACCGAATAACTGGACGGCTAGAGATTTTATCCCAGTTTCTTTTATTCCGCAGTAATTATCTTACTTGTGTTCTGAATTTGTAATGAACAATTTTTAACTTTTTCGCCTTGTGCCTTACCCGAGGCACAATGGTTCCATCTGTGAGGGTTATTATATGTCATTTCATATGTCATCAATAAAGCATTGGACGTTCCTTGCATACAAATTTTACCGTTCTCTGTTTTTCTTTTCTGATTTTACTTTATCAATACAGTTATGCTCTTACACACACTCACGTATCAAACTGCAGATCCTTATCCATTTTGGATCCCATTGATAAGAATTATGCTACTTCCAGTTATGATTTCGAAAATCCAATCAACCGAGTCGAGAACAAAGGTAAGGACGATTGTGAAGTGCCTGGAGAAATGGCTAGACTGTTGCAACAGGAAGAGAGTTCTATAGAGCCTCATGAAGAGCCAGATGAGACGATAAACTTGGGCACAGAGGTGGACAGAAAAGAAGTCAAGATCGGTGCAAATCTGGAAGCTAAGATTAAACAGTGGTTGATACAGATGTTGCACGACTACATTGAGATCTTCGCCTGGTCATATGAAGACATGCATAGTTTAGACACTGACATCGTGGTACACCAACTGCCGACTAAAGAGGATTGTCCTCCTGTTAAACAAAGGGTCCACCGTATGCGCCCTGAAATGTCAGAGAAGATCAAAGCAGAGGTTATGAAACAGTTCAACGATGGGTTCTTGGTTGTCACCTCATATCAGCAGTGGGTTTCTAATGTCGTTCCGGTGCCAAAAAATAATGGTAAGGTACGGATGTGTGTAGACTACAGATACCTGAACATGGCAAGCCCCAAGGATGAATTCCCGCTTCCTCACATTGATGTTCTGGTTGACAACACCGCACATCACAAAATTTTCTCCTTCATGGATGGTTTCTCTGGCTATAACCAGATCAAGATGGCTCCTGAAGACATGGAGAAGATAACCTTTATCACACAGTGGGGCACTTTCTGTTACAAGGTAATGCCTTTTGGGTTGAAGAATGCTGGGGAAACTTATTAGCGAGCCATGGTCGCTTTGTTCCACGATATGGTTCACCATGAGATAGAGGTTTATGTTGATGACATGATAGCCAGATCTCAAACCGAGGAAGAACACCTTGAGCATCTACAAAAGTTATTTGACAGGTTAAAGACATGCAAGCTGAGGCTAAATTCGAACAAGTGCACCTTCGGGGTAAGGTCTGGTAAACTTCTGGGGTTCATCATCAGTGACAAGGGTATTCAGGTAGACCCCGCAAAGGTAAAGGCCATACAAGAGATGCTGGCTCCCCTCACAGAGAAGGAGGTTAGAGGTTTCTTGGGGCGCCTAAATTATATCGCCAGGTTCATCTCACATCTAACTGCTACTTATGAGCCCATCTTCAAGCTTCTGAAGAAAGATTAAGTGGTAAAGTGGAATGACAAATTCCAGACTGCTTTCGAAAGAATCAAGGAATACCTTTAAGAACCGCCAATTCTGATGCCTCCAGTTGAAGGAATACTTTGATATTATGCTTAACAGTGCTAGACAATTCGATGTGGTGTGTGCTGGGGAAGCATGACGAGTCTGGTCGAAAAGAGCATGCAATATACTACCTTAGCAAAAAAATTACCGACTGTGAGACATGATACTCACTGCTCGAGAATACTTGTTGCACTTTGGCATGGGCTGCTCGCCGGCTAAGACAGTATATATTGACCCATACTACTTTGTTGATATCTAAGATTGATCCAATCAAATACATCTTCGAGAAGCCCGCTCTCTCCGGAAGAATAGCAAGATGGCAGATGATCTTAACTGAATACGATATACAATATACAACCCAGAAAGAAATCAAGGGAAGTGTATTGGCTGATCATTTGGCTCATCAGGCCGTGGATGACTACCAGTCCATGAATTTTGAATTCCCGGACGAGAATATCATGCTACTGACTGATTACGAAGAACCTGGACCGGATGAAGGACCCGAGGAGGGATCCCGATGGACTATGTTTTTTTATGGAGCTTCGAACGCACTCGGTAATGGCATTGGCACCGTAATCATATCTCATGAGGGTTGTCACACTCCTTTCACTGCCCGATTATGCTTCAACTGCACTAACAATATGGCGGAGTATGAAGCATGCATCATGGGTCTCAAAGCTGCTATCGACCTCAGGATCAAGTTCTTAAATGTCTTCCGGGATTCAGCTTTGGTGATAATTCAGATCAAAGGCGAATGGGATACGAAACATTTAAATCTCATCCCATACAAAGAGCATGTACTAACATTACTCCCACACTTTGAGAAGGTAACCTTTGAACATTTCCCTCAGTAATGGAATCCTCTACAAGCGCAACCATGACCCTACCTTACTGCGGTGTGTAGACAAGAATGAAGCAGAGAGGATTATGACCGATCTACATGAAGGTACCTTCGAAACCCATTCCAATGGACATACCATGGCTAAAAAGATCCTACGGGCAGGATACTACTGGTCCACTATGGAAGTAGATTGTTATCAGCATTCTCGAACCTTTCATAAAAGCCAAATCTATGCTGATAAGGTGCATGTGCCTCCGGTTCCTTTGAATATCTTGACAGCTCCGTGGCCCTTTGCAATGTGGGGCATTGACATGATCGGAGAAATCAAGACTACCGCTTCCAATGGGCATCGCTTCATCCTGGTAGCTATCGATTACTTCACAAAGTGGGTTGAAGCTTCCTCTTTTGCTACTGTGACCAAGAATGTGGTGGTGCGGTTTATCAGGTATAACCTGATTTATTGGTACGGTGTGCCAGAGAGAATTATCATGAACAATGGTACGAATCTCAATAATACAATGATCACCGAACTATGTAAGCAATTCAAGATACAGCATCATAACTCTTCTCCCTATCGGCCGAAGATGAATGGCGTTGTTGAAGCCGCTAACAAGAACATTAAGAAGATTATACAAAAGATGATGGTGAACTACAAAGACTGGCATGAGATGCTTCCATTCGCTCTTCATGGGTACCGCACCTCAGCATGGACATCGACAGAGGAAACACCCTACTCTCTGGTATATGGCCTGGAGGCAGTCCTACCCATTGAGGTCCAGATCCCTTCTTTAAAGATTATGAAAGATAAGGGTTTGAACGAAGACGACTGGATCCAAACTCGACTTGACCAACTAAATCTGATCGATGAGAAGAGACTTGCTACTGTCTGTCATGGTCAAACGTATCAAAAGCGGATGATCAAGGCTTTCAACAAAAAAGTTATACGTCAAGAATATCAAGTCGGGGATCTAGTAATCAAGCGCATCATATTGCCGCAAGGTGATCCCAGGGGAAAAGGGACTTCCACCTACGAAGGTCTATTTGTAATTAAAAACATTTTCTCAGGTGGAGCCATGATTCTAACCACCATGGACGGTGACGACCTTCCTTACCCTGTCAATGCGGACATAGTAAAAACATACTACACATAATAAAAGACCCGCTAGGTTGATTGGCCTAGGCAAAAATAAGGGCTTCCCGGCGAACCAAAAGGGTTCGAGCAAAAATAATGGATGAAAATAAAAAAATCTATACACCGGGCAAGTTGAAAACCTGAAAAGGCGGCTTGGGCAAAAAAGGGTATCCCGGTGGACTGAAAACCTGAATGGCGGTCCAGGAAAAAGTTAGGGATGTAAAGTGTATCACTATGTCCCATTGGATCACCTTGCGATCAGACCTCAGTATCGACTGTCAAACTCAAACGGCACCAATCAATCTAATCAGCTTCAGACAAGCAGCAAAGTGATGAGATGCTCGAAGACATAGCGACATTAGCAGAATTGAAACTCAATGGGATTGTTGTACATGGTTGTTTTCTTTTACACAATATTGTACAGTTTCTATTTTTACGGTAGCGTTTCTCTTACTAGAGCGTCCGCCTCTTTGTACAAAAATGCCTATTATAGGCCAACTTCGAAAATCAATGCACATCATTTTTACAAAAAAAACTATGTGTTTTCCCTTTTCTATTTTGCAAGAGTGTCCAATGGTATATTCTTGACATATGCATTTGAATATGATCACTACTCACAAATGTTTGCATAAGAAACGAAAAGACAAATTGCTCGGGAAAAAAACAAGAAATGTCAAAACCTGACAGTCACTTTGTCCAGTAGGTACCGAGGTATAGACAGCTTTGAAACATAATCATCAGTACCCACGACCACGTGACATCTACACTCCCCACAGAGTGAAAGCAATCAAGGCGTTGACATCAGCTTTCCCAAAACAGGAGGAAATCTCCCCAGCCAAGGTCTTTCAAGAATCTGACATCTATATACCCCAGCTGAATCTCATAATCGCGAGTGGGTCATAAAATTTGTCTCCCAAGCAGAAGTTCATTCCTCTGAATACAGAAACTCAATCCTCGACAGAGTTTATCCCTCCAACTACGGAAGTTCATCCTCCAACCGAGTTTCTTTTTTTTCCCCGCAAAGTTATTTTCAAAGTAGAGTCTCTCCCCGACAGAATATCCGTAAACAAGGAGCAAATCTCCAGCATGGTCATCTCCGTTCACCATCCCCAGCGAAAGTTGAAGAACCACGTTTTTCCACAACAGTCAGGAATGCTATTTCCAATATTCTCAGGCATCAGTCAGGGATTTATTTTCCCAGACTCGGATATGTCACAATAGCACCTCATGTTCATACATCATGACATACGCATACATATCGCATACAGCACAATCTCATTATTTTGAGAACATCGCCCCACCATGCATTTCATGCATCACACATAATTAACCTTATTATCTTTTCAGGAAAGACAATTATCACCAACAATTCCAGAAGTTGTACATATCACATCTACAGATAACTTATGGAAAATCAGTTCCCGAGACCAAGCGGGTCAACTAATCTACGTGATTAAATGAAGCGGCCCTACTATCCAGGTTCCTTCCCATAGCCCTATTATCCAGGCTTTCATTTCGAGGTAACCCTACTATCCAGGTTCCTTCTCAAGCCCTACTATCCATGATTTCATCTCGAGGTAACCCTACTATCCAGGTTCCTTCCCATAGCGCTACTATCCAGGCTTTCATTTTATGGTAGCCCTACTATCCAGGTTCCTTCTCAAGCCCTACTATCCAGGCTTTCATCTCGAGGTAACCCTACTATCCAGGTTCCTTCTTATACCCCTACTACCCAGGCTTTCATTTCAAGGTAACCCTACTATCCCAGTTCCTTCTCATAGCCCTACTACCCAGGCTTTCATTCCGAAGTAACCCTACTGTTGTACCCCAAAATTTTCCCTCTCTTTTTATCAAGATTCTCCTCACAAAACTTCTTGGACTCAAGACCAGATTAGGTTTTGCTCTGCTAAAGACATCTACTTTCACTGTTGACCTGAAATTAAGGTTTGAGTTTGCACATGGATTTTTGGACTTCCAATGCCTCATGTGACCTTCATACTTCATGTTGGACCCCTAAGATTTCTCATACCAAGTTTCAAGCCTTGAATCACTTTTTTGCCCAGTCAATTGGACAGTTGACCTAAAAATCAGCTGTATTGGGGGAAAAGTCAATTGTGGCCAATTTACAGTCAAATCTCATAATTGTTTATCCACATAAACATTATAGACTCCTATGAACCATTTGATCAAGTTTGGACCACAACTCTTCAAGAAATTTGATCAGATCATCAAAAGGGCAAAATGGTTAAAATTAGGGTTTTGACTGTAGAAGGGCAATTTCTGATTTTTCACCTAGCCAATGGAAAATTGGGTTCAAGCATGGTTTCAAGGACTCAATGGCATCATCTTTACCTAATCACAAGGTTCAAAAGATCTCAAATGCATTAGATTGACAGATGAATTTTCCAGTCAACTGATCAAAAATCAACCGTACACAGAAAAGTCAAACTTTGACTTTTTGGTCAAAATCAAGTGCCAAGGGTCATTTTTCATCAAGATGTGTCAAAACATGAAACTTGTTCATCAAGAAACCTAATTTTGAAAATTAGGGTTTAAGTTTGAAAAATTTCATAACTTAGAATTTTTCTAAGTTATGAAAATTTCTTATTTTTTCCCAACTTTTTCACCATGATGCAATTGGATTCAAAGAAAACTTCCAACATGAAAGTTGTAGTCCCCCACAAAATCTACAACTTTTATTCACAAAGTTTTCCCAAAAGATGCTTGGATCTCAAGTTATGATTTTGTGAATAAGGGTCCATGAAACATTTAACTTAGTGAAATTTTGCCCTAGTTGAGGCAGATTTTTGACCTAACTTCATGGCAACTTTTCACATAGTTCCAATTGGAATCTCAAAATTCATTTAAAATATGGATTGTAGAGCATGTTACAAGATTTCTAAAATATCCAATAACTCTCCAAGATCATTTATGGTTAGGGAGAATCGAAGGAATGAAAATGGCAATTTCTCACTTTTGTCCAAGGCATTTTGCACCATGTTACAACTTGCAAATCAGTTTGGATCATGCTTGTACTTGTTTTACAGGTCTTAATCCTTTCCACACTCCTTAATTTAATGCAAATACATTGGACAATGGCATTATTCTGAGCTTTGGAGCATTATACATTAATTTATTCCAAAAATGGCATAAAGGTAGCAATACCATTTCCATAAAGCATACTTTTTGCAATTTTGTTTATCTTGAGCATTGGACCTGATCTCTTGATACAAACAACATCCATAAACTTCAGGAAAAGTGTACCAACACTCCTCAGGCATTGAGCTAGCCTGTACAGGCTTTGGCTTTGTCAACTCAACTTTTGCTTCAAAAGCAAGTAAGCTTGCAAAAAGTCCATAACTTGAGTATCTGTTAAAACCAAGTCTTGGCATCATTTCAAACAAGTTCAGCACATTGTCTCAAGCCAGAAACACGATTTGCCAAGCTCCCAAACACCCTAAAACACAAAATCACAAGTTCTTTTCAAAACAGGGCCATATCTGGAGAACCACTTCCAAAATCAAATTGGCTCGTGTGTTTTTCCTTGAACCACTTCAAACACATTCCCTACAACCCACCTGAACTATCCAAGCACTTGTCCAGCAACTGTAACCTCATTTTCACACTTCACCATTTTCATTTTGAAGCTTTGCAGGTTGACTTCTATAGGGACATTCAGGCAAGTTTAAGGCAAGCTGAGCATTGGGAAAGGTTGAGGCAACTTCAAGCAAGCTCACAAGTACCTCAGGCCTCACTTAAAGTTGCTACATTGCCCTATTCAAACTCAACTGAACAAGGTAATTTTCAAAGTTCTATCTCCTTATTTAGGCATCATTAGGCTTAGGTTTGTGAAGCAAAAATATAGTCTTTAATGTGCTTGAGTTGTACATATGTATAAATTCCATTTATATTGACTGAGCTAGAAGTATTTGATAGTTGAAGTTGCTGAAAATTTTAGGTCATAAATTAGGGGCACTGAAATTCTCCCTGGTTTCTTAGAGTTAGGTCAAGTTCTTTATATGGTTGGAATCGTGATTGAAAATGCTATAACTTTCATGTTGTAAATTTTTTATTTCATGCAAGCATGAGCAAGAACAGGTTTGAGTTGCAGAACGCGCGTTTTTCTGTTCAGAGGACAGGGATGAAGTGAACATTGGGCTTGGGCTTACTGTTTCTTCTATTCACACCACCCTTTTTCCTTTTTGCACCCCCTTGGCCCATTTGCTATATTTTTGTATATTTTTCATTTCTTTTATATTTTCTGACTTTATTTATTTTTTCTAAACAAATAAAAATCTCAAAAATATTTTCATTATTTTTTGCATTTTATTTTATTGTTTTCATTATTTTTTGGGCATAAAAATAGTTTATTAATAATAATATAACTTATTTTTCTAAATAAAACTTGTAAATAATACAAAAATATTATATATTTTTATTTTTATTATTTATACACTTAAATTAATATTTTCATATAATATTTAATTTTTTAACATTTTTGTATATATTATTATTATTTTTCTTAAACAAAAAATGAATAAATAAATAATATAAAGCATATTTTCTTTTAAACCAAAATTAGGGTTTTTACCCTTTCAAAAAATAATCATTTTATTTTCTTATTTTTAAGACTTGAATAAATTTATTTTACATACATAAAATAAATACAAAAAAACATTTATGCATATTTACATTTTATTGTACATTTAAATAATTGTTCATTTATTTATTGTATCCATTCAATTTGGTTGTAATAGTAAATTAGGGATTTTATTTTGAGCAATATCCCCCTATTCAAACTTGTATCCCCCTTCCCATAATATTGTGTAATAGTTTAGATTTACTTTATGCATTTATTGCTTTCATATACCATGATAGTAAAAACTAGGGTTTGTATGCAAAAGACCAAAAATCAAACAAATAGCATGACCTAATGCAAGACAAAAATGCATGAAAAATGACAACACCTTGCACACAAGCATCTCTGGGGTTTCACCCACTTGTTGCCTTAAAACATGGCCATGGTATACATGCTAGGTATCTTGGCAAAATCAAACAAAACAAAAAGATCATAGTCCCTCGATGACGCTATCTTGGTTGCCTAAACAAAAATGATCTAGTCCCTCAAAAACTTGCTAAGATACTTGGCAACATTGTTATCATGGTCATACGATGACCCACACCCATCCCGTTTAACATCCAAAGATAGGGTTATTTTCCAAATGCAATGGTAAAACAACAACATCAAAGGAATAAAAATGTGTAGGAAAAACTTTTGAGTAGGGTAGACAACTCCTAGTTACTTGATCATTTGCAAACTATCCTTGCTATTTTCAAACAAACACACACACACAATTTCAAAACATTTCCCAACAAACTTTCAAACATTGAAACATTTTTCAAAAGACAAACACCTTTGTATACATTCAAACAAGAATCACTATAAAGGTTTCCTAAATAAAGGCCTCTTTTCAAAATACTTTCAAAACCACACAAAGCACCATTTCAAACAATTGAAAAGCAAAAGCAAGTGATCTAAAACAAGTAACTAAGAGCCCATGGAAAACCATGGATGAAAAGGGTGCTAGCACCTTCCCTTTTCATAATCTACCCCCCGAACCCAAAAACAATCTCAAAGGTCTTTCCTGTGCTTTTTTACCTTTCCTTTTGGATAAAATAAAAGTCGGTGGCGACTCTTGCTAAATCGAAACATTTGCGAACACAAACGCAAAACCTCAAGTCAGTTCTCCCACTGCATCACAGAACTGGCGACTCTGCTGGGGAGATAATCTAAAATTGGGGTTACCTTAGGGTTTTAGATCACTTTTACATGCTTATCTTGCTTGACTTGTATGCTTTACACTTTGGTTCTATTGTTTGGGTTTGAATCCTCTACCCGGATTTGGGAAACATTCATAGGTAAATAGCAATACATTGTGAAAACTGTGCGGGGTATACCGACATGGTTGAAGAAATAGCTATATTAGTGTGACATATTTGTGGGTACCGGTAGCCTTTGAGTCAATCAAAGAGAATGCGGGGCCGCTGAGTGATGTCATGAAGCACTAATGGACTTTTAGAACCTTTACTTGACCAAGTTGGCCTTTTAGGATGTAGTGAGATGACCGGCTTTGGTGCAGTCCGAAGTTGGTAGATACTCGATACTACACTCATTGAGGGTTGTTTTCTTGGAATATTTCGGTCGCCAGTAAAGTGGCTAAACTGAAACAATGAACACAGAAAATAATCCGGTGATATTGAGCTCCTTAGAACCCGGTTACTATTTATAGGACAGGTTGAGCCAACTAAACTTCAAGAGGGTACTTACTTATGAAACCCCATGCAAGCCTGAAACTAGGAACTTGTGTGATTTGTTTGTACATATATACTTGTGCATAACATCATGGACATCATGAAGCATCATATGCATCCACTAACCATTTCAAGGATTTGGATTTTCATCTTTGTTCCTGTTTTGTAGGTAATGGATTCATTTCGCAGGAAAACTATCCAAGTCAACCTTGTAAGAATTCCTCCTCAACTCAAGGAGCTAGCTTCAAGGATTCCTGAGAATTATCCATTCACCGAGAGGCATGGTCGTCTTCTCAACTTAGTCACTGCCAACACTGAGGAGGATATGCTGAAAGTTCTCTTCTAGTTCTTTGACCCTTTGCATCATTGCTTTACATTTCCTAACTACCAACTTGTGCCTACTTTGGAGGAATTTTCTCAACTCTTGAGGATTCCTATTCTCAATTAACTACCCTTCAACGGTACGGAAAGAGATCCAAATCCTGAAGATGTTGCTCAAGCCCTACACTTGCAACCATATGATATCATAGGCCATTGGGAAACTAGAAGTGGTGTCAAAGGTTTCTTGTCAAAGTTTCTGTTTGAGAAGGCCCAAAGCTGTTGGAATTCTCTAGACTTGCAAGCTTTTGAGGAGCTTGTAGCTCTTCTCATCTATGGGATGGTCTTGTTCCCTAACCCTGACCAGCTTATAGATGTGAATGCTATCAAAATCTTCATGGCTCGCAACCCGGTGCCTACATTGCTTGGGGATATCCTCCACTCTTTTCACACTCGAACAATGAAGAAAATAGGTGTTCTCATGTGTTGCACTCCTCTACTGGCAAGATGGTTTATTTCTCATCTTCCCCAATCAGTTTTTAAGAATGAGCAAGGTTTGAGGTGGTCACAACGATTGATGACTCTTACACATTCAGACATTCATTGGTGTTCTCTATCAAAAGAGAATGTTATCATCATTGACATTTATGGGGAATTTCCTAATGTCCCTCTACTTGGCATTAGGGGAGGCATCACCTACAACCCCTTCTTGGCTCTGAGACAGTTTGGGTATGCCCGAAGGGATGGCCCACATGATATGCTGATTCAAGGTTTAGTTTTCGACTTCGACAACGACAATCAAGGACTTCGACAAAGGTTCATCCGAGATTGGAGGATGCCCAACAAGGTGGACAGTAAGACCTTGGGACACAAGAATTCCATCCCCCTTAAGCCTTACCTCAAGTGGGTACGAACCCGCGCCCAAAGTCTTATGATGCCTTACCCCTACATTCTCCCTGTGATCAAAGAGCCTATTATGGAAGGAGAGGTTCCATACACCCTCCTACATCCTGACATGCCAACATCACTAGAATATTTACAAAGGAGTTGGATACATCTCAAGGGAGAGCGCGATACTTTCGAAGCACAATTCTACGCCAGCGAGAAAAAGGTTTTGGAACTCACTCGTCAACTTCATGAAGAGCAGACTCTCAACACCTACATTGCACCAAAGAGGATGTGCAACGTCTTTTTACCTTAGAATTTTGTATTATTTTGCCCATGGGGCATTGATGTACTAACAAATTCTATCTTATTAATATGACGTGTGTTCCTTTTTGTTTAAAACAAATTTGAATTTCTGAATCCTTGAATGCATTACATGAATACATATCATTCATCATATGCATAAACAGGTCTTCACACCAAGTTTCCTCATCTCTCTGCTGTTTATTTCAACAAGATGGATATAGAACAGACGGTCAAAGACTTGCAAGCGCAGAATTCACTATTTCAACAGCTACTTCTGACCTTGGCCAAAGGGCAGGAGGAGCTCAAGACTCTACTGGAAAAGGAAAAGGAGAAAAAGAATAAGAAGAGGGCTGGTGTGGCTACCATGGGTAGAAGATTTGAAGGTCAAGCTAGAAGGGTCCTAGATTTCCCCTCAACATCTGATGAAGGGGTAAGAAAGGGTAAAGAGACTGTAGTGCCGTCTGATTCTGAGGAAGAAGAAGAGGAGGAGGATGAAGACTATTCTGAACAGCAGTACCCTCCTGCAGATGACAAATACAAGAACTTGGAAGAGCGTCTAGTTGCCATGGAGATACAAAGGGTGCATGGGCTGGACGTTGAAGAGTTAGGGCTGGTTTCTGGAATTGTGATCCCCCCTAAGTTTAAGGTGCCTATATTTGCTAAATACGATGGGTTGTCTTGTCCCAAGATGCACCTACGATCTTACGTCAAGAAAATCCAACCACATTCTTTTGACAAAGACATGTGGGTTCATTTCTTCCAGGACAGTTTATCGGGGACGCAGTTGGATTGGTTTTACCAGTTGGAGAGGTCTGATGTGCATAATTGGGAAGATTTAGCGGTCGCCTTCTACAAACAGTATTAATATAATGCGGACTTAGCACCAACCCGTACTCAATTACAGAGTATGGGCATGGTCTCAAATGAAGGTTTCAAAGAGTATGCCCAGAAATAGAGAGACTTAGAGGGACGAGTACAACCACCTCTATTTGAGAGGGGGCTAGTAGATATGTTCTTGGGTACACTGTCAGGCTCCTTTTTCAATCACCTGATTGGAAGTTCGTCTGTGGGGTTCACCGAGTTGATTCTAATTGGTGAGAGAGTTGAAGCTGGCATAAAGAGTGGGAAAATTCAAAAAGATACATCTGCCTCCGCTGCCATCAAAAAGACTTTTTCCAGCAAAGAAGGAAATCTCAGTTGTTTACTCCCAAAGAGGTCAAGGAAGAGTTGAGCGTCGGCCAGCAGTGGGGGCCGTAATGATTCAGTAGTCTGCAGCTGATCAGCCCAGAAATAATCAACCCAGAACCAATTAAATAAGGGTGGAAAGGCCTGCACGACAATTCACCCGGATCAACATGACTTCTGCTCAGGTTCTACCCCATATTTTAAAGTTAAACCTTGCTAGTCTGAAAGAGGCCCCGAAGAATCCGAACACTACTTCTCAGTTCTACCATGCAAATGCCAAGTGTGCTTATCATTCAGACAGCCTGGGGCACGACACCAACAATTGTTGGGCCCTCAAGAATAAGATTCAGGATTTGATAGATGCTAAAGAAGTTGAATTTGACGCCCCTGAAAAGCCAAATGTAATCTCTGCTCCAATGCCAAAGCATGGCCACAATGCCCATGTTGTTGAAGAAGATCTTTTTATTGCTACTGTTGATGATTTGATGACTCCGCTACCGATAATCAAGTTAAATTTGCTGAAGGCTGGGATTTTCCCAGGTTGTGAACAAGATTGCTTCCTTTGTTCATCCTTACCAACCGACTGTCCATTGTTGAAGTTAGGTATCCAACGCCTAATGGATAACCAAGAAATCCTTTTTGAAAAGACTCATGTTACACCGACTCCTGTCAATGATGTTTCAATAATTACCATATCCGCCAATCTTTCCAAGGTCTCCAAAAGACCTGTTAAGATTACATCCGCTCCGAAGACTGTACCTTTGAAGATAACTATGCCCGGGCCCGTCCCGTACAAGTCCGACAGATTAGTACCGTGGAACTATGGTGGAGAAATCTACTACCACGGTATTAAGCAAATTGAATCGACTGAAGAGAGTTTTGATGAAGAGACTTCCGACATTGGAAACATTACCAGAACGAGTAAAATCACCCGCAGTGGAAGGATTTTCTCTCCGGAGATTGCCCCTCCAAAGGCAATCTTCGGACCCTCAGTTGCTCCTAAGGTTACCCCTGTACTGGTCAACATATCTGCGAGAACTCCAATTATTGAAGAAATTGTAACTCCTGTGGTTGTCCCCTCTGCTGCTGATGATGATAGAGGGAAAGGGATCCAAGAAGAGCCCATAAGGACGAGGGCTCAGCCATTGGTCATCCCTGAGACCTCTCAAAAAGAAATGGAAGAGATTTTGAAAATAATCAAGAAAAGCGATTATGATGTTGCGGAGCAACTGGAGAAAACCCCCTCAAAGATCTCTATGTTGGCCATGCTGCTTTGTTCAGAAGCTCATGCTAAAGCTCTGATCAGATTTTTGAAGACGGCCCACGTGCCACAGGAAACCTCCGCGGATCAGTTCCAGGAATGTGTAGCTAGCTTAACAGCTGACAATGGTATAGGATTCTCCGATGCTGATCTAACAATCAAAGGGAGAAAACATAATGACGCTTTGCATGTCTCAGTGGAATACAGAGGGACTGCTCTAGCACACATTTTGGTAGACACTGGTTCATCGTTGAACGTCTTGCCAAAGAAAGCCTTGGACAAACTGGATTGTGAAGGATTAACCTTGAAGCCCAGCAACATAATTGTCAAAGCCTTTGATGGTTCTAAAAGGATGGTCGACGGGGAGGTGGACATCCCGATAAAAGTGGGAACGTAAACCTTCAACTCCATATTCTATGTGATGGACATCCGTCCTTCCTATTCTTGCTTGTTGGGAAGACCTTGGATTCACCATGTTGGAGCCGTCACTTCTACTCTGCATCAAAAGCTCAAGTACCCTGTCCGGGGAAAAATCATAACTGTTCACGGTGAAGAGGAATACATGGTAAGCCATCTAAATTATTTTCGCTATGTAGAATTGGATGGCGAATTCATCGAAACCCCTTTTCAGCATTTCGAAGAGGTAGCTCAGGAGATTGCGGCAACCAAGATAGTGTCTTCTGTACCCATGATTACTAGACCTCCGCCTCGGATGTCGTCTCTCAAAGATGCAAAGGGTGTGATTGAAGAAGGAGGAAGCACAATCTGGGGGAAGCTTCCCGACTTTCCCTTTAAATCAGATAAATTTGGCTTGGGTTTCACTTCGGCTGGTCAGAAGGTTGTACGCCGCACCCATGCCGGAGGGCCACCAGTGAAGATCACCCATCATGGAGTCAATGCTTTGGAGGATAGTGAAGAGGAGAGCAACTTGGAAGACTAAATTTTCCCTACTGTTGACGGAGGACTGTGCAACTGGGAGGCAAAGGACTTTATTCCGATTACTTTCATACCGTAGTAATTTATCTTTCAAACATTTTTGTTGGTTTGTAATAATTCTTAAACAATTCGTACACTTTTAACCATGTGCCTTACCCGAGGCACATAGGTCCATTTGTAAGGGTTTGACTTTTCATCTTCATATGCCATTTTAATGAATCATGGACATTTTCACATATAAACTTTTGTGTTCATTATCTTTCGTTTTACATTTTATTTGTTTAAAGGTGGCTATCCCTTACACACACCCACACTCACAAATGCAGGTACCCTTCCATTCCGGATTCCATGGGTAACAATTCTGCTATGGCCTTTAGTGACTCTGAAGATCTGGTCTACCATGCCGAATACGAAGGTGAGGAAGATTGTGAGGTGCCGGGAGAATTGGCTAGACTGCTACAACAGGAAGAAAGGGCTATTCTACCTCATGAGGAGCTGTTAGAGACAATCAACTTGGGTACTGAGGAAGACAGAAAAGAAGTCAGAGTGGGTGCCAACCTAGAGCCAAGTGTCAAGGAGCGCTTAATTCAGTTGTTGAATGAATATGTTGAGATCTTCGCCTGGTCATACAAATACATGCTGGGACTCGATATAGATATTGTGGTTCACCATCTCCCCACAAGAGAAGATTGTCCACCGGTTAAACAAAAGGTCCACCGCATGAGGCCCGACATGTCTGAAAAGATCAAAGCAGAAGTTATGAAGCAGTTATGTTGGTTTTCTTGTTGTTACTTCCTATCCACAATGGGTTGCTAACATTGTACCCGTACCTAAGAAGGACGATAAAGTGAGAATGTGCATGGATTACAGAGACTTAAACAGGGCCATCCCTAAAGATGACTTTCCACTTCCGCACATTGACATCTTGGTTGACAACACAGCTCAGCACAAGGTATTTTCTTTCATGGATGGATTCTCAGGCTATAACCAGATCAAAATGGCCCCTGAAGACATGGAGAAAACTACTTTTGTCACACAGTGGGGTACATTCTGCTACAAGGTGATGCCATTCGGACTAAAGAATGTCGGGGCAACCTATCAACGCGCCATGGTAGCTTTGTTTCATGATATGATACATCATGAGATAGAGGTCTACGTAGATGACATGATAGCCCGATCACAAACTGAAGAAGAACACCTCGACCATCTGCAAAAGCTGTTTGTCAGGTTGAAGGAGTACAAGCTCAGACTGAACCCTAACAAGTGCACTTTCGGAGTCCGGTCCGGTAAACTCTTGGGTTTCATCGTCAGCAACAAAGGCATCAAGGTTAATCCTGCCAAAGTCAAAGTTATACAAGAAATGCCTTCCCCTCGCACTGAGAAGGAGGTTAGAGGTTTCTTGGGACGCCTAAACTACATTGCAAGGTTCATTTCTCACCTAACATCTACCTGTGAACCAATATTCAAGCTATTGAAGAAAGATCAGGTGGTTAAATGGAATGATGACTGTCAAGTTGCTTTCGATAAAATCAAGGAGTATTTGCTAGAACCTCCTATCTTGATGCCACCCGTCGAAGGAAAACCGCTAATCATGTATCTGATTGTCTTGGAGAATTCAATGGGGTGCGTATTGGGCCAACATGACGAGTCTGGCCGAAAAGAGCATGCCATTTATTACCTTAGCAAAAAGTTTACCGACTGTGAGACCTGATACTCGCTGCTCGAGAAAACTTGTTATGCTTTGGTATGGGTTGCTCGCCGGCTAAGGCAGTATATGTTGACTCATACTACTTTGCTGATATCTAAGATGGATCTGATCAAGTACATCTTTGAGAAGCATGCTTTATCTGGAAGGATTTCTAGATGGAAGATGATCCTAACGGAATACGACATACAGTACACGACCCAAAAAGCTATAAAGGGGAGTGTACTAGTTGACCATCTGGCTCATCAAGCTGTCAAAGATTACCAATCCTTGAAGTTTGACTTCCCCGACGAGGACATCATGACATTGGATAACATTAAAGATTTCAGACCATATGACGGACCTGAACAAGGATCCCGATGGACCCTGTACTTTGATGGTGCCTACAATGCACTTGGCAACGGTATCGGTGCTGTGCTTATCTCTCCAGAAGGTTGCCATACACCTTTCACACCCAGAATTTGCTTTAACTGCACCAACAACATGGTCGAGTATGAAGCTTGTATCTTTGGTCTCAAGGCTGCCATTGACTTGGGAATCAAATCTTTGATTGTATTTGGGGACTCAGCTTTGCTCATCAGTCAGATCAAAGGATAGTGGAATACTAAACATCCAAACCTCATCCCTTACAAAGAACATGTCTTGACATTGTTACCACATTTCGAGCAGATTACCTTAAGCACTTCCCGCGAGAAGAAAATCAGCTAGCGGATGCTCTAGCTACAATGTCATCCATGTTTAAACTTAACTGGGATAATGAGGCTCCCCAAATCACCATTGAACGGATGGACGAACCTACACATTGTCACGAGATTAATACCGAAGAAGTAATGGACCGAACTTGGTTTCATAAAGTCAAAAGGTATCTCGAGGCACAAGAATGTCCTGAAGGAGCTTCAGTCAACGACAAAAAGTTCCTAAGGAGGTTCTCATCTAAGTTCTTCATGAGCAACGGTATCCTGTACAAGCGCAATCATGATTGCATTCTGCTCCGCTGTGTGGACAAGATTGAAGCTGAACAGATCATGGTTGAACTGCACAATGGTACCTTTGGCACTCACTCTAGCGGACATACGATGGCTAAGAAGATTCTACGGGCAGGCTATTACTGGTCTACCATGGAAGCTGACTGCTATCAACATTCTACGACTTGTCACAAATGTCAAATCTATGCGGACAAGGTACACAATACTAGGATGTCTGTCTCCTTTGTACAAAATACTTACACAAAGTTAATACAAAGATGCTTCAAAGTGCAGAAAACTATTTGCCTTTTCTTCTTTTTTACACTTGTGTTTTATTTGAAAACGTCCAATGATTTATTAATGAGCATATGCATTTGAATATAATCACTGTTTACAAATAAACGAAATGAGAAAGAATAATTACTGACAGGTTGAAAGTATAGGAAAATGTCTTTAGGCTATTCCAAGAGAAATCTCCTGCAGTACATCATCTAGATCCCCAGCGGAGCTAAAACCTTGAAATACATATCCCCAATGGAGTTATAATTTCAAATCCTTAATTCCCATCAAAGTTAAACTTTTCAAACTTCCAATCCACAGTGGAGAAAAACTTTGAACTACAGACCCTCGGCAAAGATGAAACCTTCTTCCCTGGTCGAGTCAAAATTTCCAACTACCAATCCCCAGTGGGAACCATTCAGTTTTCCCCAATTTCCTCAGCAAATTATCTTGAAGCCTGGAAGTCAACCAGATAACAGTTAACTTTTGTCTTATCCCCAACCTAGGATAATTCCCCAGTAGAGTGGCATACAACCCAAACTCCTGAACTTTTTCCAAACAGGAATAAGCTTTTTCCCCCAGAGTCTTGAACTTACTTTCCAGTAGGATAGCTACTCCCCAGCAGTATAGCTACTCCCCACAGAGTTTTTACTCCCCAACAGAATGAAGATTCTCATTCTTGATTCCCCAGTGAAGTTTCTAGAGTCTTCATTATTCCCCAGCATGAATTTGTCAGAATTTTTAATCCCCTGCAGACCGAAGATTCTCATTCTTGACTCTCCAACATGAAGTCCCCAAGGATTCAAATTCCCTAGGAGATTGAAGATTCTCTTTCTTAGTTCCCCGCAGAGGCCATCAAAGTCTTCCTTATTCTCCAGCAGATCAAGTTTTTCCTTTGTATGATTCCCATTAGAGATCGTCAGAGTTTTCCCGATTCCCCAGCCGAGTAAGGATGCCCATTATTTAATCCCCAGTAGAAGTCCTCAAGGTTCTCTGGATTTCCCAAGCAAATTTCTCAAGCAGTTTGACATTACTTTCACAACGGATTTTGTCAACACTCCAACTTCAAGACATGAAGGATTCTCACATCCCCACAGAAGTTATCAGGATTTTAATCTCCAGCAGCGGTCAAGGATTTATTTTCCCCGACAGCAGTCAAAGGATTTTATTATCTCCATCTATCAAGGATTTATTTTCCTCAACAATACAGCAAATCAGCTTACATGCGCATACATTACATTCATATATCATAAACATTGATAAAACACATTTTATTGCATCATACATTTCATGCAACATAACTTTGTGTTTCAGCTAACATTTTACCCTTTTCAGGATAAGATTAACAGCTATCTTTAACAAATATTCAAAGATATCAGATACAATACAGGTACACTTCAGACACGGAAGTCATTCTGCTACTCATTCAGATCTCTTATTCAGATACAGTACGGATACACTCCAGGCACGAAAGTCATTCTGTTACTCATTCGGAATTCAAAATCAAGATACAGTACGGATACACTCCAGACACGGAAGTCATTTTGTTACTCATTCAGACCTCAACATCATATACATATTAGATATGCTCTAGATACGGAAGCCATTCTATTTCTCATTCAGATTCAACTATCAATTTCAAGTTCAGATACACTCCAGACACGGAAGTAATTCTGTCACTTATTTAGATCCCAGTTACAGTTCAGATACACTCCAGAAACAGAAGTCATTCTGCAACTCATACAGATCTCAACATCAGATACAGTCCAAATACGCTCCAGACACGGTTGCCATTTTGTCACTCATTCTGATTTTCCCCAGCTCGGATACACTCCAGACATGGAAGCCATTCTGTCACTTACTCAGATCCCCGATACAGTACGGATACACTCCAAACACGGAAGTCATTCTGCTACTCCTACAGATCTCAACTTCGGATACAGTCCAGATACGCTCTATACATGGTTGCCATTTTGTCACTCATTCTGATTTCCCCAGCTCAGATACACTCCAAACATGGAAGTCATTCTATCATCTATCCAAGATACAGACCAGATACGTTCCGGACGCGGTTGCCATTCTGTCACTTATTCTGACTTTTTTCCCAGCCCAGAGATGCTCCAGACACGGATGCCATTATGTCGCCCATTCAAATTTCAGACTCAGATACACTCCAGACGCGGAAGTCATTTTGTCATTCATTCATATTCAAATACAGTTACAGCTCGGATACGCTCCAGACACGGATGCCATTCCATTGCTCATATAGATTTAGTCTCCAGATACAGTTCAGATACGTTCCAAATCAGGACACCATTCTGATACTCATTCTTTTGACTTACAACTGGCAGACCGCTTTCAAAAGAATCAAGGAATACCTTTAAGAACCACCAATTCTGATGCCTCCGGTTGAAGGAAGACCTTTGATATTATGCTTAACAGTGCTAGACAATTCGATGTGGTGTGTGTTGGGGCAGCATGATGAGTCTGGTCGAAAAGAGCATGCAATATACTACCTTAGCAAAAAATTTACCGACTGTGAGACATGATACTCACTTCTCAAGAATACTTGTTACACTTTGGCATGGGCTGCTCGCTGGATAAGATAGTATATGTTGACCCATACTACTTTGTTGATATCTAAGATGGATCCAATCAAATACATCTTCGAGAAGCCTGCTCTCTTCGGAAGAATAGAAAGATGGCAGATGATCTTAACTGAATACGATATATAATATACAACCCAGAAAGCAATCAAGGGAAGTGTATTGGCTGATCATTTGGCTCATCAGGCCGTGGATGACTACCATTCCATGAATTTTGAATTCCCAGACGAGAATATCATGCTAGTGACTGATTACGAAGAACCTGGACCAGATGAAGGACCCGAGGAGGGATCCCGATGGACTATGTTTTTTTACGGAGCTTCGAACACACTCAGTAATGGCATTAGGTCCGTAATCATATGTCATGAGGGTTGTCACACTCCTTTCACTGCCCGACTATGCTTCAACTGCACTAACAATATGGCGGAGTATGAAGCCTGCATCATGGGTCTCAAAGCTGCTAGCGACCTCAGGATCAAGTTCTTAAATGTCTTCCGGGATTCAGCTTTGGTGATAATTTAGATCAAAGGCGAATGGGATACGAAACATTTAAATCTCATCCCATACAAAGAGCATGTACTAACATTACTCCCACACTTTGAGAAGGTAACCTTTGAACATTTCCCACGAGAGGAGAATCAATTAGCGGACGCGCTAGCTACCATGTCTTCTATGTTCAAAGTCAGGTGGGACAACGAAGCTCCCCGGATCACCATTGAGAGGTTGGATGAGCCAGTGCACTACTGCGAGATTGATACTGAAGAGGTAGCAGATAAGCCTTGGTTTCACGAAGTCAAAAGGTATCTCGAGACTCAAGAGTACCCCGAAGGGGAATCTGTCAAAGATAAGAAGTTTCTGAGAAGGTTCGCTGCGAAATTTTTCCTCAGTAATGGAATCCTCTACAAGCGCAACCATGACTCTACCTTACTGCGGTGTGTAGACAAGAACGAAGCAGATAGGATTATGACCGGTCTACATGAAGGTACCTTCGGAACCCATTCCAGTGGACATACCATGGCTAAAAAGATCCTACAGGCAGGATACTACTGGTCCACTATGGAAGCAGATTATTATCAGCATTCTCGAACCTGTCATAAAAGCTAAATCTATGCTGATAAGGTGCATGTGCCTCCGGTTCCTTTGAATATCTTGACAGCTCCGTGGCCCTTTGCAATGTGGGGCATTGACATGATCGGAGAAATCAAACCTACCGCTTCCAATGGGCATCGCTTCATCCTGGTAGCTATCGATTACTTCACAAAGTGGGTTGAAGCTGCCTCTTTTGCTACTGTGACCAAGAATGTGGTGGTGAGGTTTATCAGGTATAACCTGATCTGTTGGTACGGTGTGCTAGAGAGAATTGTCATGAACAATGGTACGAATCTCAATAATACGATGATCACCGAACTCTGTAAGCAATTCAAGATACAGCATCATAACTCTTCTCCCTATCGGCCGAAGATGAATGGCGTTGTTGAAGCCGCTAACAAGAACATTAAGAAGATTATACAAAAGATGATGGTGACCTACAAAGACTGGCATGAGATGCTTCCATTTGCTCTTCATGGGTACCGCACCTTAGCACGGACATCGACAGAGGCAACACCCTACTCTCTGGTATATGGCATGGAGGAAGTCCTACCCATTGAGGTCCAGATCCCTTCTTTAAAGATTATGAAAGATGAGGGTTTGAACAAAGACGACTGGATCCAGACTCGACTTGACCAACTGAATCTGATCGATGAGAAGAGACTTGTTGCTGTCTGTCATGGTCAAACGTATCAAAAGAAGATGATCAAGGCTTTCAACAAAAAAGTTAGACGTCAAGAATATCAAGTCGGGGATCTAGTAATCAAGCATATCATACTGCCGCAAGGTGATCCCGGGGGAAAATGGACTTCCACCTATGAAGGTCCATTTGTAATTAAAAACATTTTCTCGGGTGGAGCCATGATTCTAACCACCATGGACGGTGACGACCTTCCTCACCCTGTAAATGCGGACATAGTGAAAACATACTACGCATAATAAAAGATCTGCTAGGTTGATTGGCCTAGGCAAAATAAGGGCTTCCCGGCGAACCAAAAGGGTTCGAGCAAAAATAATGGATGAAAATAAAAAAATCTATACATCGGGCAAGTTGAAAACCTGAAAAGGCGGATTGGGCAAAAAAGGGTATCCCGGTGGACTGAAAACCTGAATGGCGGTCTGGGAAAAAGTTAGGGATGTAAAGTGTATCATTATGTCCCATTGGATCACCTTGCGATCATACCTCAGTATCGACTGTCAAACTCAAACGGCACCAATCAATCTAATCAGCTTCGGACAAGCAGCAAAGTGATGAGACGCTCGAAGACATAGTGACATTAGCAGAATTGAAACTCAATGGGATTGTTGTACATGGATGTTTTCTTTTACACAATATTGTATAGTTTCTATTTTTACGGTAGCGTTTCTCTTACTAGAGCGTCCGCCTCTTTGTACAAAAACGCCTATTATAGGCCAAATTCGAAAATCAATGCAAATCATTTTTACAAAAAAAAACTATGTGTTTTCCCTTTTCTATTTTGCAAGAACATCCAATGGTTTATTCTTGACATATGCATTTAAATATGATCACTACTCACAAGTGTTTGCATAAGAAACGAAAAGACAAATTGCTCGGGAAAAAAACAAGAAATCTCAAAACCTGACAGTCACTATGTCCAGTAGGTACCGAGGTATAGACAGATTTGAAACATTATCATCAGTACCCACGACCTCATGACATCTACACTCCCCACAGAGTGAAAGCAATCAAGGGATTGACATCAGCTTTCCCAAAATAGGAGGAAATCTCCCCAGCCAGGGTCTCTCAAGAATCTGACATCTATATACCCCAGCTGAATCTCATAATCACGAGTGGGTCATAAAATTTGTCTCCCAAGCAGAAGTTCGTTCCTCTTAATATAGAAACTCAATCCTCGACAGAGTTTATCCCTCCAACTACGGAAGTTCATCCTCCAATAGAGTTTCTTTTTTGTTCCCGCAGAGTTATTCTCAAAGCAGATTCTCTCCCTGGCAGAATATCCGTAAACAAGGAGAAAATCTCCAGCATGGTCATCTCCGTTCACCATCCCCAGCGAAAGTTGAAGAACCACATTTTTCCACAATAGTCAGGAATGCTATTTCCAATATTCTCAGGCAGCAGTCAGGGATTTATTTTCCCAGACTCGGATATGTCACAATAGCATCTCATGTTCATACATCATGACATGCGCATACATATCGCATACAACACAATCTCATTATTTTGAGAACATCGCCCCACCATGCATTTCATGCATCACACATAATTAACCTTATTATCTTTTCAGGAAAGACAATTATCACCAACAATTCCAGAAGTTGTACATATCACATCTACAGATAACTTATGGAAAATTAGTTCTCGAGACCAAGCGGGTCAACTAATCTACGTGATCAAATGAAGCGGCCCTACTATCCAGGCTTTCATTTCGAAGTAACCCTACTATCCAGGTTCCTTCTCAAGCCCTACTATCCAGGCTTTCATCTCGAGGTAACCCTACTATCCAGGTTCCTTCCCATAGCCTTATTATCCAGGCTTTCATTTCGAGGAAACCCTACTATCCAGGTTCCTTCTCAAGCCCTACTATCCAGGATTTCATCTCGAGGTAACCCTACTATCCAGGTTCCTTCCCATAGCCCTACTATCCAAGCTTTCATTTTGAGGTAACCCTACTATCCAGGTTCCTTCTCAAGCCCTACTATCCAGGCTTTCATCTCGAGGTAACCCTACTATCCAGGTTCCTTCTTATAGCCCTACTACCCAGGCTTTCGTTTCAAGGTAACCCTACTATCCCAGTTCCTTCTCATAGCCCTACTACCCAGGCTTTCGATCCGAAGTAACCCTACTGTTGTACCCTAAAATTTTCCCTCTCTTTTTATCAAGATTCTCCTCACAAGACTTCTTGGACTAAAGACCAGATTAGGGTTTGCTCTGCTCAAGACATCTACTTGCACTGTTGACCTGAAATTAGGGTTTGAGTTTGCACAAGTATTTTTGGACTTCCAATGCCTCATGTTACCTTCATACTTCATGTTGGACCCCTAAGATTGCTCATACCAAGTTTCAAGCCTTGAATCACTTTTTTGCCCACTCAATTGGACAGTTGATCTAAAAATCAACTGTATAGGGGAAAAAGTCAATTGTGGCCAATTTACAGTCAAATCTCATAATTTTTTATCCACGTCAACATTATAGACTCCTATGAACCATTTGATCAAGTTTGGACCACAACACCTCAAGAAATTTGATCAGATCATCAAAAGGGCAAAATGGTCAAAATTAGGGTTTTGACTGTAGAAGGGCAATTTCTGATTTTTCACCTAGCCAATGGAAAATTGGGTTCAAGCATGGTTTCAAGGACTCAATGGCATCATCTTGACCTAATCACAAGGTTCAAAAGATCTCAAATGCATTAGATTGACAGATGAATTTTCCAGTCAACTGATCAAAAATCAACTGTACACTGAAAAGTCAAACTTTTACTTTTTGGTCAAAATCAAGTGCCAAGGGTCATTTTTCATCAAGATGTGTCAAAACATGAAACTTGTTCATAAAGAAACCTAATTTTGAAAATTAGGGTTTAAGTTTGAAAATTTTCATAACTTAGAATTTTTCTAAGTTATGAAAATTTCTTATTTTTTCCCAACTTTTTCACCATGATGTAATTGGATTCAAAGAAAACTTCCAACATGAAAGTTGTAGTACCCCACAAAATATACAACTTTTATTCACAAAGTTTTCCAAAAAGATGCTTGGATCTCAAGTTATGATTTTGTGAATAAGGGTCCATGAAACATTTAACTTAGTGAAATTTTGCCCTAGTTGAGGCAGATTTTTGACCTAACTTCTTGGCAACTTTTCACATAGTTCCAATTGGAATATAAAAATTCATTTCAAATATGGATTGTAGAGCATGTTACAAGATTTCCAAAATATCCAAGAACTCTCCAAGATCATTTATGGTTAGGGAGAATCGAAGGAATGAAAATGGCAATTTCTCACTTTTGTCCAAGGCATTTTGCACCATGTTACAACTTGCAAATCAGTTTGGATCATGCTTGTACTTGTTTTACAGGTCTTAATCCTTTCCAAACTCCTTAATTTAATGCAAATACATTGGACAATGGCATTATTCTGAGCTTTGGAGCATGATACATTAATTTATTCCAAAAATGGCATAAAGGTAGCAATACCATTTCCATAAAGCATACTTTTTGCAATTTTGTTTATCTTGAGCATTGGACCTGATCTCTTGATACAAACAACATCCACAAACTTCAGGAAAAGTGTACCAACTCTCCTTAGGCCTTGAGCTAGCATGTACAGGCTTTGGCTTTGTAAACTCAACTTTTGCTTCAAAAGCAAGTAAGCTTGCAAAAAGTCCATAACTTGAGTATCTGTTAAAACCAAGTCTTGCCATCATTTCAAACAAGTTCAGCATATTGTCTCAAGCCAGAAACACGATTTTCCAAGCTCCCAAACACCCTAAAACACAAAATCACAAGTTCTTGTCAAAACAGGGCCATATCTGCAGAACCACTTCCAAAATCAAATTGGCTTGTGCGTTTTGCCTTGAACCACTTCAAACACATTCCCTACAACCCACCTGAACTATCCAAGCACCTGTCCAGCAATTGTAACCTCATTTTCACACTTCACCATTTTCATTTTGAAGCTTTGCAGGTTGACTTCTATAGGGACATTCAGGAAAGTTTAAGGCAAGCTGACATTGGGAAAGGTTGAGGCAACTTCAAGCAAGCTCACAAGTACCTCAGGCCTCACTAAAAGTTGCTGCATTACCCTATTCAAACTCAACTGAACAAGGTAATTTTCAAAGTTCTATCTCCTTATTTAGGTATCATTAGGCTTAGGTTTGTGAAGCAAAAATGTAGTCTTTAATGTGCTTGAGTTGTACATATGCATAGATTTCATTTATATTGACTGAGCTAGGAGTATTTGATAGTTGAAGTTGTTGAAAATTTTAGGTCATAAATTAGGGGCACTGAAACTCTCCCTGGTTTCTTAGAGTTAGGTCAAGTTCTTTATATGGTTGGAATCGTGATTGAAAATGTTATAACTTTCATGTTGTAAATTTTTGATTTCATGCAAGCATGAGAAAGAACAGGTTTGAGTTGCAGGACGCACGTTTTTCTGTTCAGAGGACAGGGATGAAGTGAACATTGGGCTTGGGCTTGCTGTTTCTTCTATTCACACCACCCTTTTTCCTTTTTGCACCCCCTTGGCCCATTTGCTATATTTTTGTATATTTTTCATTTTTTTTATATTTTCTGACTTTACTTATTTTTTCTAAACAAATAAAAATCTCAAAAATATTTTCATTATTTTTTGCATTTTATTTTATTATTTTCATTATTTTTTGGGCATAAAAATAGTTTATTAATAATAATATAACTTATTTTTCTAAATAAAACTTGTAAATAATACAAAAATATTATATATTTTTATTTTTATTATTTATAAACTTAAATTAATATTTTCATATAATATTTAATTTTTTAACATTTTTGTATATATTATTATTATTATTATTATTATATTTCTTAAACAAAAAATGAATAAATAAATAATATAAAGCATATTTTCTTTTAAATCAAAATTAGGGTTTTTACCCTTTCAAAAAATAATCATTTTATTTTCTTATTTTTAAGACTTGAATAAATTTATTTTACATACATAAAATAAATACAAAAAAACATTTATGCATATTTACATTTTATTGTACATTTAAATAATTGTTCATTTATTTATTGTATCCATTCAATTTGGTTGTAATAGTAAATTAGGGTTTTATTTTGAGCAATATCCCCTTATTCAAACTTGTATCCCCCTTCCCATAATATTGTGTAATAGTTTAGATTTACTTTACGCATTTATTGCTTTCATATACCATGATAGTAAAAACTAGGGTTTGTATGCAAAAGACCAAAAATCAAACAAATAGCATGACCTAATGTAAGACAAAAATGCATGAAAAATGACAACACCTTGCACACAAGCATCTCTAGGGTTTCACCCACTTGTTGCCTTAAAACATGGCCATGGTATACATGCTAGGTGTCTTGGCAAAATCAAACAAAACAAATAGATCATAGTCCCTCGATGACGCTATCTTGGTTGCCTAAACAAAAATGATCTAGTCCCTCAAAAATTTGCTAAGATACTTGGCAACATTGTTATCATGGTCATACGATGACCCACGCCCGTCCCGTTTAACATCCAAAGATAGGGTTGTTTACCAAATGCAATGGTAAAACAATAACATCAAAGGAATAAAAATGTGTAGGAAAGACTTTTGAGTAGGGTAGACAACTCCTAGTTACTTGATTATTTGCAAACCATCCTTGCTATTTTCAAACAAACACACACACACAATTTCAAAACATTTCCCAACAAACTTTCAAACATTGAAACATTTTTCAAAAGAAAAACACCTTTGTATACATTCAAACAAGAATCATTACAAAGGTTGCCTAAATAAAGGTCTCTTTTCAAAATACTTTCAAAACCACACAAAGCACCATTTCAAACAATTGAAAAGCAAAAGCAAGTGATCTAAAACAAGTAACTAAGAGCCCATGGAAAACCATGGATGAAAAGGGTGCTAGCACCTTCCCTTTTCATAATCTACCCCCCGAACCCAAAAACAATCTCAAAGGTCTTTCCTGTGCTTTTTTACCTTTCCTTTTGGATAAAATAAAAGTCGATGGCGACTCTTGCTAAACCGAAACATTTGCGAACACAAATGCAAAACCTCAAGTCAGTTCTCCCACCGCATCACACCTACTATCCAGGTTCCTTCTCATAGCCCTACTACCCAGGCTTTCCTTTAGAAGCAACCCTGCTATCCAGGTTCTTTCTCCCTTATCTCCAGACAACAGTTTACAACACTGCAAGACTTGGACCGGACCAGATACAGTCGATTTCACATTTCCCCAGTTGAAGTCAAACTTAGACTTAGTCTAATTTCTATCAACAATCACCTTCGGACCATCTATAAGCCCATCTCCTCCATTTCTCCATCATTTCTCCAAATGGCATCTATAAGCCAATCTCCGCCATTTCTCCATCATTTCTCCAAATGGCATCTATAATCCCATCTCCGCCATTTCTCCATCATTTCTCCAAATGGCATCTATAAGCCCATCTCCGCCATTTCTCCATCATTTCTCCAAATGGCATCTATAAGCCCATCTCCGCCATTTCTCCATCATTTCTCCAAATGGCATCTATAAGCCCATCTCCGCCATCTTTCCGTCATCTCTCCAAATGGCATCTTTAAGCCCATTCCCTACGCAATCAACCACCATATCATTGAGTGCAAATTTCTGGGTACTCTAGTGTTCAATCATCTTCCACTTTCAAGCTACGAACGGAAAACATGCCGATCTCACTTTTCAAGTTTAAGAATATTGAACAGGGGCAGCTGTTGTACCCCAAAATTTTCCCTCCCATTTTTTATTCAAGATACTATCCTAGGTCTTCTCGAATACTTAATTTGGCTCAGAAGTTTGATCAAACAGATTCTCTTTCTAGGCAGTAAGTCAACAATTAGGGTTTGACGTTTCTCAAAGAAAATTGATTCTTCAAAGTTTCAAATGGTCTTCATAGATCTTCATGTCTCCTCAAGGGTGTTCATGCCGAGTTTCAAACCTCGCATTGCAAGTTTGCTCAGTCAATGGTTCAAACGACTGAAAATGACTACATTGACCTAAAAATCGAACTTTTGCGAGAGCAAATTCAAGCGATTAAAACTTCTTCATTATTCGATATTTTTGAGCGGTTCTTCTTGCGTATGACTCTCCTCGATTTCATCTCCAATTTCTCTTCATAAATTAAGAGTTGATTACGTGTAGAAGATCACCAAAATTTGATTGCGTTAGAAGTCACTTCATGGATTTTGACCTAATCTTAAGTAACTGTCGCCTGATTTCTAAGAATTGTGATTTCCTCAAATTACGAGATCTTGAGACGATTATTTTTGCATATAGGTCATAAGTGATGTCGCTCACGAGTTTATCTTCAAAGGTCGAAAGAAAATTGTGTTTGGAAGATTTTGAAAGTTATCGAATCGTCGCAAGTCGTTTGTTTGATTTCGAATGTTATTAACCATAATTTGTTGAAGTTTGTTAATTCTACAGGTTGATGTTTATTCTCAAAGCATGTATGTTTGGCAATGACGTTCCATTTTAATCAAGCATGGCACGCGAGTTCATTTTGAATGCAAATTTGGTTTGGACAAGAGTTGAAGATTAAGACTGTCATTTAGATGACCATGGCATTGGGTTTGAGTTAATCAAGTTGGAATTGAATTCTTAAACATTTATTTTGTTTAGAAATTTGATTGGAGTATAAGGCTCATTGGTTTATTTGATCACTTTGTGATTGTTTGAAGTTCAAGCTACCAAACCAAGATATTTTATTCAAAGCATTCAATTGAGAATTGCAAAGTTTAAATAAAAAAATTCTAAGTTTTGTACAACAAATCTTATCATTCACAATTTTTCTCAAGGTTTGGTGTTCATTATATTACAATTGAAAATAAATTACAATCTTTTTTGTTTTGTTTACAAAGGATTACAAATCTATTGTTTACAAAGGAAGAAATTTTGTTCTTTTTTCAAAGTCTTTGTTGCTTCATCTTCAAGTAATCAATCCAATCCTCGCTTGCCCTCCACGCCTCGTGTTCATGAAACAAAGAAAAAAGGAAGTTAGCAAGCATGTGAAAAATCAAGAATTAATAGCTAAAAACAAGTTTGAATGCTCATCATTAGGGTTATATTTGGAATCAGATTTAAAGATGGATCGTTTTATCATAATCCCTCTTCTCCCATTTTTTGCAAATCACAAGGTTGGGCCTTGGTTCACAAAAAGGAAGAGAAAATATACAGCAAGCCCAAAGTTTCCAAGCACAACAAGCCAAGCCAAGGCTGTCCAAAACAGACAACAAAATATGCAAACAAATAAAACAGGGGAAGCAAGCAAGTTCAAACAGCAAGGGCAGGCTGCAATGCAGCAGAGCATGTCGTCCAAAACATGCAATAAATATAGCAGACGACAACAAAGACAACAAAATATGCAAACAAATAAAATAAGTCAAGCAAGCAAGGGAAGGCTGCAATGCAGCAGAGTAAGCCACAACATAACCTACAACAAAATGTTACAGCAGTACAAAGAAGGCAGCAGTGAGTAAAACAAATTGGAACAAGGAAAATAGCAAGCTAGCTTGCTCAACACACCACCTTACATCATCATGTTCCTTAAATCATACAAACCCTTCAGAAAATTTTGAATAAAAGCAAGTTTGCTTTACATCATTGAAAGATAAAAGAGGAAAAGATATCACCTGCATTGCTGCCCATAGCAGACTAAAAATCTGCTCCAACTGCAAAAACAGCCCCACAAACCAATACATGCCAAAACCTGTGCCAAGCCTGTTGTAAGCCAACAAAACCGTTGCACCAAATATGTAAATACAAAACCTGCTACTCAAATGATCAAAGTCAACATTCCAAAACAGTTCAAAACTCAACAAAATTTTCCCCCACTTTTTCACCCTATTTTCAAATATAATAACACTCACTATTTTACAAAGGGGAGAGATCAAGACAATATAACAAAACCAGGGCAAGCATACCAAAAAACCAGCAAAGATACAAACCAACAGAGCATACTTAAAAAACCAGAAAACCAAACAAAAGATGGAACAGAACCCATAAGCAACTGTTATCCATCACCACAACCGATATCAAACATAGAGATTGAATCAAATTCAACTAAAATCCACAACTCTCTCCAACTGTTTTCACCTCATCATCATCTTCATCACTCACCCTCAGTCACCATTAAACACCATAATTTGCCTCACCTCTCCATCCAATAAACTCAAACAGCTAGCCTCCAATAGGGAATCGTAAGCTAACAAAACAAACAAGAGAACAAAAACCAACAAAACAAGGGAGGAAGCCATACCAGAAAGAGGCGAATAATAGAAGCATACCTGGACCTCGTTAAAGTCGGAGTCCCATCGAACTAACTTCAACTCTGTGAGTGTTTTCTTTTTCTCAACTTTCTTCATACCATCATTGTTGTTTTTATTCCAAATATGAGAGGAAGGAACCATTAGAAACCGTGAGAGTTCACATTACAAAACGCGAAAATAGAAGAAGTAGGATGATTTAGAGAAGAATTATTAGCGATGGTGATGGGTTGTGAGAAGGAAAGTTGAATAGCAACAGAGATTCGATTTAGAGTGATACACATATTGCAGGGAATGGGATCTTATTTGATTTTGTTTCATGGGAAAGCATAGGAATTAGGGTTTGATAAGAATAGTAGTAATCTGATTTCTTCTTCTTCCCCTTCCCAAGATACAACACAAACGACGCGTCTTTTCCTTTGTTCACTAGGGTTTTCAAACCCTTTTTCTCTTTAGTCCAAACCGGGTCAGCCCATTGGGCTGCTGGCCCAATCACTCAACCTTTTTATATTAATGAAGTTGTCATAATACATGAAGGGTCGATTGGAGCAATGGTTAAGGCGTTGGTGTTTGGGAGGAAAGGTCCTGGGTTCGAGACCCCCCAGGATGTTTTCTTACTTTTCTAATTCCAGATTCTCTTTTTTTATTTTGACAAAAAAACAACCCCTTGGGCTTTAACCTCTAAAGCCCATGTTTTCAAAAAAGGCATCACCCCCATTTCAGTTTTACACTACCCTTACATTTTGTTTTATTTAGTTTGGTTTTAGTTATTTTTTTACTAATTTAATAAGTCATAATTTTGTTAGATAATTTTCTCATTTAGCTTAGTTTTAAAATTTAAGTTAGGAAAATTTTGTAAATAATTTTACTATTTTGTGCTTAAGCTTTAATTTGTTCATTTAATTTCTAAATAACAAAAACCCTAAAAAATAAAATACATACTTTTAATTTAATCTTTTTTATATAATTGATAGAAATATTTTTTTTTCTATTTTTCTTTTTTCAAACTTTTCAAACAAAATACTTAGAATTTTATACTTGGTTAAATAATTTTGCTTCATAAATTTGTCGTAATTTCGATTAAATTCTCGATTCGATTTGGTTGTATTGTTTGCCTATTTGGACTTTTAATCGCATTAATCTATCTCCATTTGTAAATTTGTACCCCCCATTCCCGAAAGCTCTGTAATAGCGTAGAATTTTAATTTCCACAATTTACTGTTTTCCTTATACTGTATAGTAATTAGGCGTGTATGGCATGATCAAAATAAATCGCTAGAAAACCTAATCAAAGAGCAATTTAACTTGAATCAAACATAGTTTTTCACACGCGTACCTCTAGGGTAACCTCGCTCATTGTCTTGGAAACCCAGTCATGTCCCTCGAATATGAGACGCTTTAGCAAAGACCCTTCGATAAAAAAGGATCGTAGTCCCTCGATGTCCCTCAATGTTGCCTTCGGTAAAACGATCTAGTCCCATACGAAAATTGCTAAAGCATCTCAAGTTGCCTTCTATGACTGTACAAAACGACCCGCGCCTGTCCCTTCACATCCAACGATGGGGCTTCTTACCGAATAAATAGTAAGATATCAACATCTAAAGGAGGAGGAAAATAACATTTAAGACCTTTTGAGTAGGTAGGTTCGCTCCTAGTTGCTCGCTTGCTCACAACCAAACATTTTACACCAACACTTTCACATTAAAACCTTTTCAAAAGACAAAATCTTTTTGTATACGTTCTTATAGAGACGAGAACCATTATAAAAACATCTTTCCAAGAACACTTTCAAAAAACACACTCCACAAACATATCTTTGAACTATTTTCGAAACAAACACTTTGTACGCGTTCTTATAGAAACAAGAACCATTACAAGAAAATTTTTAAAATACTTTCAAAACTCACAACACAAAAGCACACTTTTAAAACAAAGCAAGTGATCTAGCAATCAACTAAGAGCCCATGGAAAACCATGGACGAAAAGGGTGCTAACACCTTCCCTTTTCATAATCTATCCCCCGAACTCAAGAAAACATCTCTAAAGGTCTTTCCTGTTCTTTTCAGTCTTTCCTTATTGGATAAAAGAAAAGTCAGTGGCGACTCTTGCTATCCGCATAATTGCGATCAAATGCAAAACACCCAAGTCTGTTCTCCCACCGTATCACACACATGTTTGTTATCCTACTTTGATTCTCAATATCATTGTTAGGTGTGATGTTTTTTCCTCTGGTTTATTGATGTTTCGCCATCTTTGCCATGTTATCTTGCCATCTTTTAGCCGATGTTTCATCCCATATTCTTTTGCCGATGTTTCACCATCGCACATTCTTTAGCTGATGTTTCTCCATCGCACATGTTTGTTATCCTACTTTGATTCTTAATATCATTGTTAGATGTGATGTTTTGTCCTCTGGTTTATTGATGTTTCGCCATCTTTGCCATGTTATCTTCCTATCTCTTAGCTGATGTTTCTCTATCGCACATGTTTGTAGTCGATGTTTCGCCATCCCACGTGTTTGTTATCCTACTTTGATTTTCAATATCATTGTTAGGTGTAATGTTTCATCGTCTTGTCTGATATTTTGCTATCATGTTGGCGTTTTACCACCTTATCTGAGTTTGTGTTGCCGTGCGATGTCTTGTCATCTCTTTTTGCTATTTTATCATCATTGTTGACATTTTTGTTCTTTTATTTGATGTTTTTCCATCTTGTCTGTTGCTTTTATTTCCTTAACTAAAAAACACAAACCAACCAAAATATATGAGTCGAACTACGGCTACTCTGATTCCTTAAAAGGGATACCTAGGCATTGGGGTAGGGCCCAGGCGAGCACAACTTTTATTTTCCCTACATACTTTTCTCCTTTCTTTTGCATGCATTCTCTGTACAACTTAGATATAGATTTTTACACACCCATTAGATTTGACAACAAGAGTGGATACTGTAGAGTACTACGAGCGTGTGGGGTGCTAATATCTTCCCCTTGTATAACAGACTCCCTTACACAATCTCTACGGTTGCAAGACCGTGATCATCCTCTTCATGTTTTCTCGATGTTTACCTTTCCCTTTCGGCGGGATAAAATACGTTCAATGGTGACTTCATTGATATTTCATATATCGGATGACGGTTCGGCCGATTGTTTCAGCTTAAGATCAAAGGTTAAAATAAGGAGCATCAGCACCAAATTGGATAATTTTGTATTGTTGTTTATAACTCTTCCATTGTATTAAACATTTTGCATATAAGAATTATTCTAGTTCCATTGGAATTAGGCGCAGGCGTACCCACACGCGAGGACGACAGTGGGGAATTGTGTAGACAAATTCCTTGTGTGTTTTTACTTTTCCGCTTTTACTTGCTTTCAATTTTATCAATATTTTTATCAAATAGAATTGTGATAGTAATTTGAATTGTATGAATTTTTCTCTCAAAATCTGTTTTTGAAATATATGTGGATATAACTTATAATCAATTTTGATTATAAGTGATTTTGTATAGCAACACTACTTAAAGAGAAATTTTGAAAATTCACTTGCACGCCAAGTGTTTGATAAAACGATAAAGTTAGTTCTTTGATTATTTAGCCTTGGAAATAGCATTGCAAAGTGATTATGTTCAAATTATAAATAAGTGCATTGTTGATTTGAGTTTGTATTGATCAAATTACTCAATTTTATCTCATAGATTATCTTTCATAATTTGTATATCCGAGTTTCCAATAAGTTGTTTTTTAGATGACTTATCCAGTTAATTGCTTCCGCATCAAAAAGTTTTGAAAACAATTAAATTCTATATTTGTGTCTAGAATATAAAAAAATTGCGCCTCAATTTACTCCCCTCTAGATACGCGTCGTCATCTAACACTTACCCATTTCTCTTGATCGTGAGACCATATTCTTTTCCTCCTTTAGGTTTACTCAGTGTTTCATCTTCCTCTCTTGGGATAAATAACATTGATGGTGACTCTTATTTCCGCTTCCTTCACGCTTCGCTGAAAATCCCAAACGCGACACCCATGATGTTGTTAGGACTTCGGTCTATTGATGTTGTAGGACTTCGGTCTAGTGATGATAATAGGACGATAGTTCAGTGAAGGCAGCAATCTCATAGTGTGGATTGAGTGCAATATTATGAAGTGCTCTGGTTCCAAGTGGAAATTGATCCTATTGGTGGGATCTTTGGAGAAAATGATAATTGAGTCATTAGTGAAATTTTGGTACCACATGCATGAGTCTATGAAGTTGCATTATATTATATGTGACATTGCATAATGATTTGATTAAGTGATGTTGATGACAGGTGTTGTTGTGTATTGATGATGTTGTGAAAATGTGAGTATAACATGAGGTTCGGATGATGT
Organism: Vicia faba; assembly: GCA_948472305.1. Lineage (NCBI taxonomy): Eukaryota > Viridiplantae > Streptophyta > Magnoliopsida > Fabales > Fabaceae > Vicia > Vicia faba. Next base: position 1,038,980,583 of record OX451740.1, on the reverse strand, counting down.
GTGATGTCTTTCCTATGTACATATCTACTATATTTATTCCTTATGTCTTTTATAATGATTATGATTATTCATCATTTCTGTTTGAAAATGTTGCCTCTATCTGTGAGTAACTTGCAAGTGATCATGAATAGTTTGTTGAAGCTTAGAGGATAGCTTCAGAGTGCGTTTAATTACTTTCCACTAAATAAGAGGGTATTGATCTAATATATAACATTGGGATTTTGGGATCGATTGATTTGAATTATATGTTCTTTATGTTATGTTGTTTGAGAACGTTCATTTTGTTTTAAGATGTTTTGGAGTATAAACTCACGAACCATGCTGAGAGATGGAATTTGATTGAGAAGTACTAATAAAGATGTTTTGAAATATTATTTCTGCTGCAATGTGTTGAGTTAACGATGATATTCTTAAAGAAACATGTGTTTACAATCATGAAAACCCGTGTGACGGAGCATAATATTTTCTTATGATGTTTTATATGAAGATGTGATACCCTTGAATGGTGAATTACTCTGATCTTTTTGTTGTTTATTCGTGGGATTTTAGAATGATGTTACAAGGTATTATAGTACTTGTCCTCATACCAGCGTTTTGAAAAAATCTTCATACCCGAACTCATACCCGCGAGGGCACCAACATTTATACCCGTACTTGTATCCTATGGGTATCTAAGTACTTGAATTCATATATACTTACCTTCATTTCTAATAAAAATAATTGATCAATTATAATTTATCATGTAATTTTAAGTTTTTAATAACACTAAAAAAATTCAAGGATGTTATTGATGAGGAAAGACATAAACAAACATTTATTTAAAAATGCAAATGAGTTTAATAGTGATGTATTTACTAAAATTGATAAATTAACTTATGTATATAATAATAAAAATAAAAATACGTAAGTATATATTGTGCGGGTATGGGACAGGGTGTGTACTGAGGTATTTGCACCCACATTCATATCCACTTATTTTAATAGATAATTGATCGTGTCCATACCTATTTTGTAGATTTTTCTCCTATCCATTGTGGGTAAATTTTACGAATATTCACCGAGGATGAGTCTAATTGCCATCCATAGGTCCACGCCATATCAAATGTATTGATAAATTAGATAGTCCTGAATTTATTGTTGATAGTGACACAAATAATGAAGAGAGTGAAGTATACAATGAGAGACTAATGAAGAAGAGAGAAAAATATGATAAAGGATCAAAATTTAAAAAAAAAATACTAATACATATCACGTTATTTGTTTCACCCACCAATAAAATCTAGTCAAAATTTGATCAAAGACTAAAATCACATAGAATTTAATGGACATGACAATGAAAAATAATTTTATACAATCGTCCAATAATAAATTAACAATCTACCATATCATTTAAATAATTTTAAAATATAAAAGTGATTTAGTAGAATACATAATATTTGTTAGTTGATAGTGTAAAATTATTTTACACCATATATACATCTCTTATTTTCTCAATCACATAGTATTTGATAAACTCCCATACCCAAAATCGCACATTTGAAAAAACTTAAAATATTGAAATTACATCTTAATCTAAATATTAATATAAAACTGGTTTATAGTTACTGTTGGAGTATGGATCCTCTCGGACACAATACAAAGGGAGAGGAGAAAGTAGAGTTAAAGAGTGAATAAATGGGGTTAAAATGAATGGAAATAAGGGGAGAGGGAAAAGAGTGAATAAAGGGGGTTAAAATGAATGGAAATAAGGGGAGAGGGAAGATAAGAGTAAGTGGCTCTTACTAAGAGTAAGTGGCTCTTACACTAGCATTACTAATTCTATGTGAAAACAATAACATGTACTAGTATTTAGTATTTACTTTAGTCATGCCATTATCAAGATAATAAAACAATAACTGTCGGATTCATGAGACAACGTTTTGATGCGACAAAATGCATCTTAGGACATGAGAATGAAATTCAAGAAGTTAATCAAGGATAATGAAAGTATTGATGAATCAATGATCCCTTTCTTTCCTAACAACAAGTCAACAACAAACATATGTCATAACATTGATACAAAACGTTTTTTGTGGTCCAACAATTCCCCAAAAAAAGAACACAAGTCAATAAAAAGCACCAACCACTAAACTTAGGTACTAATGTAGCTGGTCTCAGAAGCAGCAGAAGAACGTGGCAATTGATGTAAAACACTAGTTGGTGAAGAAGTTGAAGTAGATGATGATCTAAGTGCGTCAGCAAGTAGTCCTCCTCCCATTGAAGAACTTCCTTGATTACCTGAATTCCATCCTCCAACCCAATTCAAATGAATTTGTTGTTGATCAGTTTCTAGGCCCACATTTACATTTCTAGGACATGGTTCTTCAGCATAGCCAGTAGACAATTTCAATGATACATCTGAAGAAGAAGTAGTGGTGGTGTTGTTATTATTTCCTGGCTTTGATATTGAAAGACATGTGGAGGATGACCCACCATTGTCAGACTCTTGCAGTGATCTCGGCCAATCGTCGAAGAAATGCCTTAGCATTTGCCCACCTGATCTTCCATCCCCACCCACATGATCTTCGCTTTCAAATAATCTCTTCTCTTCATTATTGGTCCCAGATGAACTACACATGGCCCAGTTATGAGACATCATAAATATCAAACAAGGACAACATAGTAAACAAAATTTGATCTCACTCAACTCTATAATAAAGTGCTTATGAGTTGTTGAAAGCTTCTTTAAATCAATTTAATTAATAACTGTGCAGAGACATTCAACTGCAGAGACACAAGTTTAAACTCGATACATCTTACTTATTTAACTTAATTCCCGTCACTAAGCTTAACACCGACCCACATATAGTTACTAATTTGTACTAGTTCTATGACTTGAGACACTTAATTGTGGTCATGAGACAAATGGATGGCATGATTGATGATTTTCCAAATATAGTTTTAGAAAGAAACGGTTGGGGATTATTTGTGTCAATCCAAAGCTTCATTATTTGCAAAGCTTGAGACATACTGGCCATGCTCCCTCATTAGGGATCCGTATCCTAGTTAGGTATTAGTCATTAGTCTTGTCACAATGCTTCTCCTTTCATATTTGTTATGAATCACATTCAAACTTACTTTTTCTAGGTCAATGAAACCATCTTAAAAATAAAGAAAATACTAGTATTCCCACCGGTCTCATAATAATTGTCTAATCCGATAATAATTGTCTCATTTATATCTTTTTTATGTTTCAAAATAAATATTTCTATAAAATATCAATATAAAATTTATTATTATTTTTCACTATTATACCTATATTTATTAGCTTTTATATTTATTTAACTATTATATTAACTATAATAAATATAGATGTTTTAGTAAATAATATTAAATTTATCATTAAAATCAACGCATCTAATATTTTCCTAATAAGTACGCGGAACTCAAATAATACATTTATTATGAGAGGGAGAGATTAACATTTTTTTAAATAAAATCATGCCCCACTAAATTAAATGATGTTCAGACACCTCTTCTAATTACTAATTAGGATATACTACTAATCAATATTTAAGTAAAGATGAGAGAGAAGAGAAGAAGATTACCGTTCATTAAGGTGAAGAAGATTGAAAGGAGATTTCAAAGAGGCATTAGCAAGAGGCTGTGAATAAATAGTGGAAGAAGCATTGAAAGATGCACTACCAGCACCGGCACTAGTTGGTGTGGGAAGTTCCACAGGCTTTCTTGAACGGTTTCTACCACGATGCATGTGTCTTTCACAGTACTTTTGTCCAGCCACCACATCCCTCGAGCACCGCCACTTTTTGCCGTCGGTTCTCCGGCAACGACCGGGTTCTGGATCCATTGCTCCTCTTCCCCAATACCCCGTTTGCAACACTAATACAAACAAACAAAAAAACACATTCAATGATAACACAAAACACTAAAAAAAGAGTTTTTGTTTTGTTTTGTTTTGAAGTATGTGATATGGAAAATCGTGCAAAGATTGGAGAGAGTATTTGTAGTAGTATGAAACTTACAAGCTGTAGGATGATAATGATGAAGGAAATAAGGAGATGAATCGATAAGACTTTTCTTGATAGGTTGAAGAAGTTCAGGAGGAACAGAAGCACCAACCAACATGTACCTGAATATCAAAGCCTGTAACTCAAGTTCTTGCCACTGAGACAAGCTAAAATGGCTTCCCATTACTAATAAAGAGAAGAAAAAAAAGTAAGAATCCAAACAAGGGAGTAACTTTGAGAACAAACTTGAAAAAAAAGTAACTAATGCGTTAAGTTTACTCTAAAAGAAACTTGCTTACTAGGAAATGATCTGTTGGAAGAAGGTGAAAATGTGGAATCTGACAAGTTGGTGGTGACTTTAGTGCTGTTTTGTTGAGGTACAAACAAAGGAAGTGCACCTGCAGGAGTAACAGAAGATTGTTGTTGATGATGAGAATCTGCAGGCTGAAGAGCAAGTTTTGGCATCTTTGTAGAATGTTGATGCTCTTCTGACTCATGCTGGTTTCTCCATTGTTTCATATGAAAGTCCATGGAGAGAGAGAGTGCAAATTTGTTTGTGTTTGGTGTTACTTTTGATAAATAGTGTGTAGGAAATTAACTCGGTTTGGTGACAGTGTTTGTGTTGGATGTGTAAAAACCAAGTACTGTATGTAAAAAGCTTTTTCTACACCTTCCTTTTTTTTTCACACCCTTATAAAATTTCTTATTTAGAATTTTAGACTATACAGTAACAGTGTGGTTGAGAGAGGGAAAAGAGAGAGAGGGTTTCTGACAGAAAAGCCTGCAAAATTTGTCTTTGAGGGAGTGGGGAAGGGTTAGAGCACTTGAGAAAAGACAGTGAGACAAGACAGTTGAGAGAGAAAAAAACAATAAAAAATGAAAAAGATAGTGAGAGATGAAAGAACCTGCGGTATTTGTCTTTGTGCATTTGCTTGGGAAATACCACTCTCCAGTGAAATAGTAGCAGAAAAAAAAAACAGCATGGGGTTTGTAATAAAATAATATTAAGTTTACTGCTATAGCAGCATCTACTACTAAAGTCTACCTATCTACGGCACCAGTTTCACAGTACTAGTACTACTAGAGTACTAGTATAGTATAGTAGAAAATTATTAATATTATTTTTATAGTATTGAAATTTGTCTTTGGTGTGTATTTTGAAGGGAATACAAAAAAAGTGGAGTTTGATTTTTCTGTTTTTGTGTTTAGGATGAATCTGTGTCTTGCAGAGTGCAGATATATTGTTGCAGAGAGATGAAGACTGACAAATGGAGGTTTGATCCGACACTTGAGTTCTATTTTCAGTATCTGAGAAAGATTATGAGAGCATTTTTCGTTATTCTATTTCTTCTGCCTTTGAGAGTGGGAACTGGGAAGAGGTTTATGCTGATTTTGACTTTGACTATGAATGGAGCTAAGAAATACAATAATTTCTTGTCTATCATTTTTGGTGGAGAATGGTTTTGACAAATTAGATTTAGTAGTATAAAATGATTAATTTATATTTTAAATTGACATTTGATCATTTTAAAAAGGGTTAAATGTCTTCTATCTTTGCATTGTTAAAAATATGTATTAGATGTATTTTGAACCCTTGACATTCTACTTGCAAGTCAAGTATTTAATCATTGTACTATGTATTTTAATTTGTATACTACTCACTTTAATATTACTCATCTTTGTCTCAGTTTTAACGTATGACTAATATTTTCATCAGTCACTTCTATCTCTTGTATAGTTTTGAAACTTCAGAAACAACAATATGGAGTTATGTTTTTTGTTTATAGTGCATCTTAACTTTTTATATGATTAGAAATCAAATTCAGTATCCAAGTTTTACAATCTCAAACATCCTGCACACCAACCACTTGTGCTATACTCCATTGGTATCTCATAGCTGCAGTGAAAATTTTAAACTAACTGGAGCTTCTACTTTTATCATTTACTTTCTATTGTTAAGCTTGATTTATCTTTCTGTTTTCTTGGACTTGGTTTCACTATCACATTCTACTTATGGTTAATTTGGGGTATTAATTTGACTGAAATCTGTCTAGATTACAACCTTGTTACGTTTACTAAAGTTTAGCCTAATACCTCTCACAAACAGAAAACGAAAAACACAACCCCCACTTTTTACAAACACTTGCAGAATATTGAAACAACTAAATATTTTAGGGAAGAACTTACAAACAAAAACAGTTAACCTAGTGGTTGTGCGCTAGTCATACACACAAATGATCTTGGGTTTGAATCTCATATGAAGCAATTTTTTGAGATTATTTTTCTATGTTTTCAAAGAATATTTACATGACATTATTTAATTAAAGGAAAAATTGGAAGAAAAAAACCACATGAAAAGAATATTTACATGTCATTATTTAAATAAAGGAAATTTTTTCTAAAAAAGCCACATGGGACGCCACGTAGGAAGATTCTGGGTGCAATAGTCACCCAGAGTTATGGTGAAGGAATCTATATTTGTTGAGGGGCGAAAAGATTTTTTTTTTAATGAGGATAAATCAAATCTCGTTGTTATTACAAAGGTAGAATGCATTTAACCCATTTAAAAATAATAGAGAGAAAAAGTAAAAATAAAAAAAAATAAAAAATTACATGAATATAAATAAATTAAAAATCAAATAACTAAAATAGATTTCTGAATCAAATTAATCGATCCAATGGATTATATATCGGTGATGAAAGAAATCAAATAATTGATATTTTACTTTATCTAATAGATTTCAATAATGTTATTTTCTTTAATAAAGTGACAATAAATTTTTATCTATTTAGTTTCCTCGTAAAAAAACTAATTTTAATCAAGACAAAATGCTAACTAAAAAGGAATGTATGTTCCGTTTAAATTTGTTCCTAATAAATCTACTAAAAATATATATGATAGATAGACATTGTTGAGAGTGCAAATCTAAAATATTAGTTCTCCCAACAAAAAAATTAGGGCAAGGCGAGATGGGCATACGAGCATCACACTTTTAACGCTTATATATATATATATATATATATATATATATATATATATATATATATATATATATATATATATATATATATATATATATATATATATATATATATATATATATATATATATATATATATATATATATATATATATATATATATATATATATATACGCCCGTAAAAAAAGGAGCGTGACAAACATATTAAAAGATTCGAGTCTAAAATCTTGATTTTGCAAAAAAAAAAAAAAATAGATAATTTCTCCTCTCACACTTAAAGAATGGGGCACACCTCCGAAAAATCCAAAAATATCATTGGGTTAATTCGATGCACCAATTCTATTTTTTTGAAAAAATTTAGTTTGGAGATGTATCTGCGAATTAACCCAAGGTTTATTCGCAGATACATCTTCGAAATCACCTTGCTCCTTTATAAATGAAACAACCACCATATTTCTTAAGGAAAGAGTCCGGAGATGTAAATGCGAACCATGTGTGGAGCAAATTCGGAGATAAATCTTGAATTCTTGCATGTATATTTTTTCCAGACTTATTTTAATTGTGATTGTGTTGTTTTCAGTCCAAACTAATTTTAATTCGATTAACATTGGCGTTATTTGTTTCAAAGATTAATAAAAATGAATATCATTTAATAGAGTAATGCGTTAATTAATATGAAAGACAATCATATTACAGAAATTGTTCTCCAAGTCGATGAAAATTATACAAAATACAAACAAATACATAATATACTGAGTATGCCTAATACTGACACCCCGGTTCCTCCTCTGCCCGCGGTAACCCAAGACATTATATGTCTCGATAAGAATGGAACGTACAAGCTCAACAACATCATCTCCACCTCTCTCAAACAGGCCAAACCCCATGCCCTCTTCTATCATCCGCATAATGTTATAACATCTCGGCAACACATCAATGACATGTTCATCCTTGGCCTGCTCATTCTCCAAGATCTCCTCACGAGCAGGCCTGGGTGGATGTTCAAGAGCGTCTTGTGTCATGTAAGTGTGTGACACATAATAGAACTAAGTCATGTAACCCTCCATATAAGACCACTAAGATATAGCTTCCTGACTTCGATACTCCTCTAGTACCAGACATGCCTCAAAATTTGCCAGAATGCCATTCGGCTGTCTGCGGGTAATGCTCGCAGGAGTAGTTTGAAAGGGGGACCTTAAAATGATTCGCACGTATCCAAACTACTGCATGCACGGCTCGGGCAAATATTTGCAAATGATATAAGTCTCACATGCCAACCATCTAGAGTATAACGAAATATGGCTGAATGGAATTTTTTCCTGGTGACTAGTGTATGGAATCCAGAGGACGTCATCATGCCGAGTTTGGTCAATATACACACGTAAAGGCTGAAGGTGGAGAAAACACAAGAAAGGGGGGTTTGAATTGTGTTCTTAGAAAAAACTCCCCTTTAGAAATTCTAAGCGCTCAAATGATAATAGCTATAAAGACAATGAAGAGAAAATAACACAAGTATTTTATTCGGGTTTGTTGTTAATTAGGATACTCTTGTCCACCCCCGCATGGATGATTTCGCCTTACCCAAGGACTTTATCCACTATAACCAAACTGATCACACTTACACGGGCAACCACCGGTGACTAACACACAATGACACATTCAGTTATCCAACCAGATATAACGTTTATTAACCCAATAGAATTCAATCCCTCAAGATCTCCTACCATGATTTCCTTTCAATGATATCCATCAGTGATCTCACAAGAGTCTGACCTTCACTCGACCCCCTTTGAGATATGACTACCATTGACCCAACATAATCTGATCCTGCAAGATCTCCTATCAAGATTACCCATAATGAATGCAACCATTATCTTCTTGAGATCCTAATTTCACCAAGTCTTCCAAGGAATCAATCAACATCAATTAATGGTGATATTGTGTTTATATGAATGCTTCTTCTAAGAATATTACACAAGTGTTTTAAGCACATATTGTTTAACACCTTTTCGAGCAACAACTCAAGTGTTAAAACAATTTATGTGAAGAGATATGAACAAAAAAAATATACGAGCAACAAATCTAGTGTTCATTACAATGTTCTACAAAGATGTATATGATCAGAAGTTGAGTAGCATCTTGTAGTGTTCTTCTTCATCTTCTTGTTGAGCAAGCTACGAGCAACAACTCCTTGCTTTTTCTGAGATCTACCAAGATGTATGTGATTGAAAGTTGAATAACATATTATAGTCTTCTTCTTCTTGAGCAAGCTACGAGAAACAACTCCTTGCTTCTTTTGAGATCTACCAAGATGTATGTGATTGAAATTTGAATAACATCTTGTAGTCTTCTTCTTGATCAAGCTACGAGCAATAAATCCTTGCTTCTTCTGTTTAATCCGAGATGCATATGATGATAGTTGAATGGCATCTTGTTGAAATCTTATTTCTTTTCTATCTTCTTTAGAGGTCTTCGGAATGTGTAGCATTGCAGCTTTAACATCTTCAGCATTCACTACTTTTCTTTCACAGGATAAAGCTTAATAGCCAATGGCAAATGAAACGATAACTTTTCTTTGAATCTTCAGTCTTCATTGATAGCCTTTGACAGAGAGGTGTTGTAAGGATAAAAAGGACTTTTCCTGCACCAACAGTTAGTTCCCAATTGATAGAATAAGGTGTAAGAGTTTATACAATATAAAATAATATTTATGTATCTTGTCATTGTTCAATGATAGCTTTCCACCTTTTCTCTGAATAATATTTTTCTATTAAGCTTTTATATAGAGATCCGTTAAATAAAGAAAGATAGTTGTAAATACAATTATTTGTTCCCAACGGTCACAATGAGATGAAGGTGTGAAAAACACAAAAAAGGGGGGTTTGAATTGGGTTTTTAAAACAAAAAAAAATTCTTTTAAAATATTCCCCTTTAAGTTAAAATTATTTTTCCTTCACTCTTTATAATAACAATAAGTAAGAATAGGAAGTAAAGAACAATGTATGTTTATACTAGTTCACTTGAAAATGATCAAGCTAGTCTAGTCTACCCGCCAAGGTGATTTCGCCTCACTCAATCGAGAACTTAATTTACTATAACCAAATTGATTACAATTTGCACAAGCTACCTGCAAGTGACTAACAACCTCTAAGACACACAATTCCTAGACTTCTTAAGGATACATACCTACCTGGTCCCTTAAGGAAAATCCTGCACAAGCTACCCGCAAGTGACTAACAACCTCTAAGACAAACAAGTCCTAGACTTCTTAAGGATAGAGACCTACTTGGTCCCTTAAGGAAAAATCAAACAGCCATTTGGATACAAGTTTTGTTTACAAGAGTATTTCTTCTACACAAGCTGAATATGTAAACTATTTTAAGAACAATGACTAAAAAATATGAAAGCTATGAACAATGCTTTGTGCGTGGATATTTCGTTGATTGGAAGCTTTCTCTCTTAGTCTCCAAGCCTTTATATAGCCAATAAAATAATATATTCGTTTAGGGGTACTCTTGATATTTCTAGAAACATTGGCAGCTTTAACAGTAACGTGGGGGACAAGATCGTGCGACGCGTCCTTCCTTTTATGGTAGTGGAATGAAACTTTGTTTGTACCATGTACTATTTGTACCACGTTAACGTTATCTTCTTTCCTTCTGCACTTCAGAGGCTTCTGTGAGCATGAGTTTAGAAGCGAGAACATAACACAAGGTCATCAGAACTTCACGTCTTCAGAACTGCGACTTCAGAGTCTTCAGCACTTAGTTGTGAGAACCTTTTCTTTGAACCTTGGGTCTTTAGAACTTCAAGTATTTAGAATCTTTAGAACTTATTTCTTTAGAGTCTTTAGAACTTGGTCTTTAGAACCCTTATCTTTAGAACCTTGGGTCTTTAGAAGCTTAAGTCTTTAGCATATGGACTTGAGTATAAACTTTTGTCTTCAGATCTTCTGACTGTTTATTTAGAACTTGTTGTCTTCAGAAACATGAGTCTTCAGCATCTGGACTTAAGTAGCAACTTTGTCTTCAGATCTTCTGAATGGTTTCTTTAGAAAAACATCAGAGCTTACACTTCAGAGCCTTCTGAAGTGTCTTGCTACTGTTTAATAGAACTTGTGTAGTGCAGAAGCAGAACTAATTCTCTTTTAATGTCTTGGCCACGCCATCCATCATAAGCAGAACCTGTTTGTTAAGTACTTAACAATAACAAACATTAGAGTATCAAAATTGTTCATACAAACATACTCATTTGTTATCATCAAAACTCAGATAATATTGCATAACCAAATCGTGTTCTTACAATCTCTCCTTTTTTTATGATGACAAAACTATGTATTTTGATGACACAATTTTGTTCATATAATTAGAAAAAGTGAAAATAGAAAGGTAAGGAATACTTATCCTTTTTATGATACTCCCCCTGAGTCAATCACTTGATGAAGATCGAATTTCCTGACTTTAAACCATTTGAGTAAAACTCCCCCCTGGTTCCAATAGATCAGATATCGAGATCTTTAGAATCTCGACTCTTGATGCCAATGGAAAAATTGAGATCTTGATGACAATCGAATCAGTTGAGAACTCGATTTTATATAACTCCTTCTTATTAAATCTTGACTTTAGAAGACAATGAGAATGAAATCAAATTAAATATTTGAAATTTAATGTCGCTAAAACAGCTTCCAGATTCTCAATTCTTGGAGTCGGATTCCAGATTTCACTTCTTGGAGTCTGATTATGAAATGAAAAAAATCTTCAGAGTCTGAAGCCAATAGGTTAGACATAAGCCTTGCATAGTATTTTCTGATCTTCTTTAATCAGAGTTCTCATTTCCTTAAAAAGAAAAACAATTCTAACAGAAACATAAGTTTAGATGGGTTAGAATGTAAGCAACTCTTTTCGAAGAACATTTACTAGAACTTGATTATTTAAATCACAATTACGTTCATTTAATTACTCCCCTTTTTTTTCGTAATAAAAAAGGTAATTATGTGTGAAAAACATAAAAACTAGAAGAAATAACATGAAAAGATAAGAAGTTTCATTGATATTCGAAGGATATTACAACAGAAGAAGAAACAACATAGTGAACATAGACAGGGAAAGTTATCTAAACTTCAAACACATCACAACTCTTATCAAATAGAGAATTGCCTCTGATGAACGGATTTCTTTGAACAATTTCAATTATACCTGCTAACTCAAACAGTTCAAATAAAACACGTGTATATAGAATGAATGATTTTTGAGAGTTCCTTGATGCTAGGATTGATAGCTCTAGATGATTAAATATTATTGTCGAACAATGAATTGGAATACTCTTACGAAGGCAATAAAGAAGACACATATCCCTAGGAAAAACTTTATCAAGATCTTCTCCTCTGGGATGAAGTTTTTTCAACAAGAATTGAAACCAGATTTTTGTAAGTGGTTTCAAATGATATGAATCAAGGGGCTCATATATAAATGAAGAGTTACGAACATTTGGAAACATTTCAACATTCATGCAAGAGTTGGGTAAAGGTGAACTCTAGATGGCTTCATCAATGGAGAAGCGAGTGATGGTAATCGGAACGCCAAAGATGTAAGAATGAATGGTGTTTTCATCAGGACTGATAGAAACATGAAGCCAAGAGTTATTTAAGATGTTAGGATAAATAGGAACTCTCAACATTGTTGCATACCCAGACCATCCTTGACTTTCAATAAACTCGTTGATGAAACCATCGTCGGATACATAATTGGGTCTTTTCTCTTTGATTACTTCGAGAAGATTTGTATCTCCTTGAAGGTTCTAATAGCCATGATGTGCATATAAGCTTTAAGAGAAGAGACGATAGAAGATGATACAAGGATTAGGACTTGATGTATGACTATAGATGAGAGGTGATATAAATAGTCGGTTAAGCAGTTCGTAATGTAAGACGATTGAAACACTCAAATGACGTCACAAACTGCTAAAAGAAGGAAATGAAGGAAGAAGTAAATCAAACGTTAAGGTGAGTGAGCATGAAAACATTTAATTGGAACACAACAAGGAATATCAGACAAAGGCATAAGAGTATGACATGAAACAACTGTTCCCAAGACATAGTGGAGAGGAGTAGTTAATAAATGTAATCATGATTAATCAATTTCAAGAAACAATAACTACTCGTGCATAACCCAGGTAGATTGTGATAGACACTAAGTTTATTTAGGTAATGCGTTTGATATTCTCAGCATCTAGAAAACCACGAAGGTTTCCATCTGATCAGGGACATTTCTGACTGAAATATCTTCTGACGACTGAGATAAAACAAATTAGAAGTCTTTTAATTAAGTCAGAATCTTATTCCTTCAGACTACGACTCAAACAAGTTTGATTCTAATGACATCTTACTCTGGACAGAGATCCATTTTCATATTCTTTAGAATAAACATGAATTTATCTTCAACTAAGGGTTTTGTAAAAATATCAGCCCACTAATGGTTTGTATCTGTAATACAATGGGAGAACTGACTTGGATGTTTTGCGTTTTATCGCAATTGTTGCGGATAGCAAGAGTCTCCGCCGACTTTTATTTTATCCAATAAGAAAAGGCTGAAAAGAACAGGAAAGACCTTTCGAGATTATTTCTTGAGTTCGGGGGGGGGGGGGGGGGGGGGGGTAGGTTATGAAAAGGGAAGGTATTAGCACCCTTTCCATACGTAGTTATCCACAGGCTCTTAGTTTCTTGCTAGATCACTTGATTTGTTTGAAAAAATATGCTTGTGGTGTGGGTTTTGAAATTATTTTGAAAACGTCTTTGTAATGGTTCTCGTCTCTATAAGAACGCGTACAAAGTGTTGTTTGGAAAATAGTTCAAAGAAGTGTTTGTGGAATTTGTTTTTCATAGTGATTTTAAAAAGGTGTCTTTGTAATGGTTCTCGTCTCTATAAGAACGTATACAAAGTGTTTGTCTTTTGAAATTTTTTCAAAATGAAAGTGTTGGTGTATAAAATGTTTTTGTTGTGAGCAAGCGAGCAACTAGGAGCATTCTACCTACTCAAAAGGTATTTAGTGTTCTTTTCCTCCTCCTTTAGATGTTGCTATCTTGTTATTGATTGGTAAGAAGCCTTATCTTTGGATGTAAAGGGATGGACATGGGTCATCATATAGTCATGATAGAAATGTTGTGAGATATCTTAGAATTTTTCTTGAGGGACTAAGATCATTTGTAAGGAAACATTCAAAGTGTTATCGAGGGACTATGATCTTGTATTTTTTGATTGTTTTTGCTAAGACACTTCACATGTATAACATGATCATTTTTCATAAGGAACAAGTGGAGTTAACCCTAGAGATGCAAGTGTGTAAGTGTTTGTATTTCATGCTTGGTTTATCTTGGATTAGTGTTTTCTAAGATTGATTTTATCTTCCCATATAAATCCTAATTTACTAGCATTTATATAAAAGTGATAAAGTGCGAAAATGTAAATATCCTACGCTATTACAATCACTTGCGGATGGGGTGTACAATTTTACAAATGGGGGTTGCAAGAAATTAAATTCCTAATTATCTATTACAACCCTATTGAAATAATGTACAAGAATTGCAATGTAAAATAGATTTGTTTTGTTTTTTGTTGGGAGAAGAAATAAATTTTCTTAAGGAAACATTTTTAGTCTTTTTGTTTTAAAAGAAATAAAGCAAAGTATTTGAATATAAAGTATCTTTGGTGTTTTTTTTATTAATGAAAATAAAAGTGATGATAAAAATAATGAGAGAATAAGATTTAAAATCAACGGGTTGCCAAAATAATAGAGAGCGGAAGTTATGACTCTGGCGTGCTGCAAATCAGAAACAAAATGTTAGCAGAAATGGGGAAAGCCAGAAGTTCTGGATCCAGACGCCCTAAAGTTCTGGGGTTGCTGGGAACAAAGGAAAGCCTAGAAGTTCTGATTGCTGAGAGAGCCTAGAAGTTCTAGTGTTACTGGAAGGCTAGAAGTTCTGGTTGTTGAGAGAGCCTAGAAGTTCTGATGTAGTTGGAAACCTAGAAGTTCTGATTGTGGGTAAGTGAGTTGGCGATGTTTTTGGATGAGAATATCTAGAAGTACTGGTCCAAGAGTACTATTTTGACAAACAAATGGGGGGGGGGGGGGGTTATCTAAAAGTTCTGGTCTAGGATTATTGTTTGACAAATAATGGGGTAAAAATGTCAAGAAATAAACCTAAAAAGATGCTTCTGGGGCTAGAACCCAGGACCCTTAACACTAATTCCTTATGCACCCTCTTTACCACTGGGGTGGCTGTACATCCGGTATTAGAAGAAAAAACATAAACATGTATCACAAAGTAAGTTTTGATGATGAACTTCATCTTCATCTTCTTCTTAGCGCCAGCCAGAGTATCTGCAACTTAGTCATTTCTCAACAAAAATGGAAAATGCAAACATGGATGTTATGGCAAATTTCATCATGGTTTCAGAAATACAAAGCATCAAAACTATAACTAGAAGAAAACATGAATTTTGCTAATCCTAATTCTGAACCCTAATTTCCTCAAGAAGTTATGATATGAAATTCTCTCTACTTAAGCCATGTAAATGAAATCTATAAATATGTACAGATTCAGAGCCATGATATCTACATTGTATCTTTGAAATTGCAAGCCTAACAATGCCTAAATAATGAGATGAGAGTCAGAAGAAACTTACCTTGCAAATGGAAATTTTTTTGTGAGTTAGCTTGGTTCAAATTCATGTGATGTTCTGGTCAGCTTCCTCAAGTTCCTAGGAAGCTAAAACAACCCTTAACTTGAGCTATATGAATGGTTGGAATGTTCTAGAGCAGCTAAGAAGCAAAGTTCTGATTTTTGAAATGGAGATTGGTGAAGATTGTGTTACAGTTTGAAAACAGAAGTTGGGAAGGCTTCTACGTGTATACCAGAAACTGTATGGATGATTTGGCCAAGAAACGCACAAGAAAAATTAGAGTTTGGATGCAAAAACTAAAAACTAGCAGGTTTTGTGTTTTGGGTTGCAGTTTCACGTTCTTGGGAATTTTCAGCAAGGTTTCAGAGCTTTTTCTCTCAATCTTCAATCCTCTTTCAGTTTGCAAATGAAGTTTAATTTATAGGAAAAGGATTTAGAAACTTGGGGTAATCAGGAGTACAACCATCATGTGTTATGAATTGTTGACTTGTTTTTGAAGTAAGTTTAGACAAACATGTTTCAAGGCAAGGTAGGGTGGTTAGCAACTTTAAGCACACCTAATCTGAGTTTGTAGGCATGATTTATGGAGAAGTACACTCAGAAACAAAGTAAAGTATGATCTCAAAATAAACTTTGTACAAAAGTTTGCTTTTCAAGGACATCAATGGTACTTTCATGCCACACGTGGGAAGATCTTTTGGATAAAGTCTTAAACACTGGGATAAAGACCCAAAAGTTGGTTTAAGCATTAAATGATGATGAGATTTAACAAGCAAGAAAGCCTGCAACATGAGATTATGTAGCATAGCTTGAAACTGGATCATAAGTTCAGCATAAACGTAACTTAGATTAAGAACAAATGTCCAACTTCTGATCTTTGATTCTCCCTGCTCCAGCATGATCTGAAGGAGTTATAAGACTTTTCAGAAAGCTTGTAACATTCTTTGTAACCCCTCTTTGAATCACTTTTACAAACTCTGATTGAACCTACATGAAAACTGGCCCAGAAGTTCTAATCAAATTCTGACTTGGAAAAGCTCAGAATTTACTAAGTGCTTTAGTTTCATGGACGTGTCTTCAAGGATTTATTACTTGAAATCCCAGCATTTCTAGGAGAAGTTTTATTCTGCAATGTTTTAGATCTCATTGAGATCTACAACTCTTGTGTCAGAAGTTCTATCTGAATCAACTTGCATTGTGATGAAAATCTGGCCAAAAATTCTGAACTTATCATATTTTCTTAACACTTAGAAAAATTTCTAGGTGTTTAGAACTTTGACTTTTCTAAAGTAATTTTTACTTTTGATTTTCTTGATGAAACAAATTCATATTCTAACATGTCTTGATGAAATGTGATTCTTGAAAACTTGATTTTGATCAAAAAGTCAAAGTTTGACTTTTTAGTGTGTATTTTGACCATTTTGCCCTTGTGCCAATCCAAACCTAAATTGATGTATCAGTGCTGCAAACTTGGCCATGGAATATCTTGTGAGAAAATCCTTGAGAAATGAGAGGGGAAATTTTGGGGTACAACAGCTGCCCCTGTTCAATCTTCTTAAACCTGAAGAGTTAGATTGGCAAGCCCATCATTCGTGACTTCAAAGGTGGAAGATGATTGAACAATAAAGTGCCTAGAAATTTGCACTCGATAATATGGTGGTTGATTGTGTAGGGAATGGGCTTAAAGATGCCATTTGGAGAAATTATGGAGAGTTGTCGGAGATGGGCTTATAGATGCCATCCAGAGTGACTGGGGAAGTTATCAGGATAAATCTTTTAGTTGATTTATACTTAAATAGTAGATGTATTTTGCCTGTTCTTAACTGGAAGAGGTAAATCTTGTTAGAACAAGATTAGTTCTGACCATATCTCAGAGTTTTTATGATAACAATAAATTATATTTTATATAATTGATACTCTGATGAATATATTTAATTGTTTCAGATAATGTTCTGACAGAAGCATTTTGATGTGTTGAGCTGAAAATAAATGAAGAAGTTCTTTGATGAAAGAACTATTTGTTTTAGCGCAACTACTGATGCTGACTCTGGTAAGATAATTTTTTAAATGCATCTTCTAACGCTTAGCAGGATTCCTTGTTCAGAAGTACCTTGAAAGCAAGTGTTGTTTAGAAGTTTATTTGAAAGCAAGCGTTGATCAAAAGTACTTAGCAAGCAAAGTGTTATTTAGAAGATATGCAAGCATGTTCTGAATTCAAGACGTGAAGCAAGTTCTGAAAGAATGTAAAAGCTAACAAGTCTTGTCAAGCTTCAGGAAACATGTTCTTACAAGTGTTGTTTGCTCATTTAATGCAAAGAAGGTTGCATGCACTCAAGTGTCTATGCTAGTTCATTGGAAAATGGAATAGTGCAAGGAAACACGCAAGCATTTAATGCTCTCCACTTTTGAAGGCAACAACGGTCATTTTGTTCTTACTATATATAGAAGGACATTTATTGCAAGCCAACTAACTAATTAATTTCAAAAGAAACAAGAACTACGTGAAAAATTCTGGGATCACAAATTCATTATTCATACACTTTGTGCAATATTATTCTTAGTGAAAAATCACAGTTGTGATATAGCTTTATTAGAAGCAAACTTTGTTTCACTATCTGTAAAGATTAAACTCTTGTAATTGTTCCTCGAGAGACCAAGTTTGGTCAAATTTCTCAAGTAGACTAGGACTAGTTTAAGTCTTAGTGGTGTTAGCCACTTGTAAGATTACTTATGCATTGTTAGTCAGAATAGTTGTTGTGTGTTTGTAATCAGTTGATTATAGTGAATTAAGTCCTTGTTGAGAAAGGCGAAATCACCTTGACGGGTGGACTGGAGTAGTTTGAGTTCAAACGAACCAGGATAAAAATAGCCTTGTCTTTCCATTATTGTTGATCCTTTAAGAAAAAGAAAAGGAGAAACTTATTCACCCCCCCCCCTCTTCTAAGTGTTTTCTCACCCTTCAATTGGTATCAGAGCTTGACTCTGAGCACAACACTTAACCGTTTCAGGAAAAGATCCAGAAGAAAACACAAATGGCTGCTGAACAAAACAACAATAGTTACAACAAACCTCCTATATTTGATGGAGAAGATTTTGAGTATTGGAAAGATAGACTAGAAAGTTTCTTTCTAGGTCATGATAGTGATTTATGGGATATAGTCTTGGATGGTTACACACATCCTACAGACTCAGAAGGAAACAAGGTTGGTAGAAAAAATATGGATAGACAACAAAAAGCTGATGTTAAAAATCATCATAGAGCTAGAAATATTTTTCTAAATGCTATCTCTAAAGTGGAATATGAAAAAATCACAAATAGAGATACAACACATGATATGTTTGAGTGTCTTAAAATGACTCATGAAGGAAACACTCAAGTGAAGGAGTCTAAAGCTCTGGCTCTAGTCCAGAAGTATGAAGCCTTCAAAGTAGAAGAAAGTGAATCTATAGAAGCAATGTTCTCAAGGTTTCAAACTCTGATCGCTGGTTTGAGAGTTTTGAACAAGGGATACACTAAAGCAGATCACGTTAAAAAGATCATCAAAATCTTACCCAGAAGATGGGCACCAATGGTCACTGCTTCCAAAGTTTCAAAAGATCTGAACAACGTGCCTCTTGAAGAACTCATCAGCGCTCTCAGAAGTCATGAGATAGAACTTGATGAGCACGAGCCTTAGAAGAAAGGTAAGTCTCTTGCCCTTAAATCAATTAAGAAATATGATACTAACGCTTTTCAGGATGAAGAGGAAAACTCTGAAGAATCTGCGTCAGAAGAAGATGAACTATCCTTGCTCTCTAGAAGAATCAATCATCTGTGGAAGCACAAACAAAAGAAGTTCAGGAACTTCAAGAAGTCAGAAGATAAACCAGAATCTTCTGGACACAAAAAGTCAAATAGAAGAGAGATAATCTGTTATGAATGCAAGGAACCTGGACACTACAAGAGTGATTGTCCAAAACTTCAAAGAGAAAAACCAAAGAAAAAGTTTGGTAAAAAGAAAGGGATGATGGCAACCTGGGATAATTCAGAATCCTCTGAAGATGAATCTGATTCTGAAGATGAGAACGCCAACCTAGCTCTGATGGCTACCACAGCAGATGACTCAGACTGTGAGTCATAACCAAGAGAGGTATTTTCTGAATTTACTAGAGATGAACTTACTGATAGTTTATCAGAACTTCTGGAAACCTATAGTCAGCTCAAAATCAAATACAAGAAACTCAAGAAGAGTCTTGCATCTGATCTTGAGAAACATGAAACACAAAAATCTGAACTCATAGAAAATAATTTTAAACTTAAAGAAGAAATTCAAAATGTTCAAAAAAATTCTAGTTCAGAGTCTGTGTCTAGTTTAAAAGATATTCTGAAAGAATATGACTGTAGCTTTCAAACTTTTCTAGCTAAAAGCATAGATAGAAGCAAAATGGCTTCAATGATCTATGGAGTTAGTGGGAAAAACAGAAGAGGAATTAGATATGAACCTCCCAAAGGGAAGGAGACATATATACCAAAACCTGTTGCTAAGATGACTTTCACTTACAAACCTCTGAACAAACAATTCAAGTTTGGACACTCACATGATATAAAATCTACATCACATTCTGGAAACTCTTATGCTAACCCAAAGTTCAAAAATAACTTTAAACACTCTAACCCACGAGGACCCAAAAAGATATGGATACCTAAGGATAAAATAATATTTGTTGCAGATGTCCTTAACATCTCAATTGAGACACCAGTCATGGTACCTGGACTCTGGGTGCTCACGACACATGACAGGAAAAAAGTCTATGTTCCAAAACCTGGAATTTAAAGCTGGAGGAGACGTGAAGTTTAGAGGTAATCAGAAAGGGAAGATTATTGGTTCTGGAACAATTAGAAACGGTAACCTTCCTTCTATCTCTAATGTTTTATTAATAGAAGGATTAGTGCATATCCTGCTGTCCATAAGTCAATGAAGTGACTGTGGTTATGACATTATCTTCAATCAAAATTCCTGTAAAGTTGTTAGTCAAAAAGATGGATCAATCCTCTTTTCTGGAAAGAGAAAGAACAACATATACAAAATTGATTTGTCAGATCTTAAATCTCAAAATGTTTAATGCCTTTTGTCTGTTAGCGATGAGCAATGGGTATGGCACAGAAGATTGGGACACGTCAGTTTAAGAAAAATCTCTCAACTAAATAAATTAAATTTAGTCAAAGGATTTCCTAATCTGAAGTACAACTCAGAAGCTCTATGCAAAGCATGTCAAAAAGGAAAATTTTCAAAACCTTCCTTTAAATCTAAAAATGTTGTTTTTTCCTCTAGGCCATTAGAACTACTTCATATTGATCTGTTTGGGCCAGTTAAAACTGCATCCATCAGAGGCAAGAAGTATGGATTGGTCATTGTTGATGACTTCAGCAGATGGACATGGGTCAAGTTTTTAAAACACAAGGATGAGTCACATTCTGTGTTCGTTGACTTCTGTAACCAAGTGCAAAACGAAAAAGATTTTAAAATTATAAAAGTCAGAAGTGATCATGGTGGTGAATTTGAAAATCATTATTTTGAAAAATGTTTTAAAGAAAATGGTATTGTTCACAATTTCTCTTGTCCTAGAACTCCCCAACAAAATGGAGTTGTAGAACGAAAGAATAGAACATTACAAGAAATGGCCAGAACCATGATCAATGAAACTAATATGGCAAAGCACTTTTGGGCAGAAGCTGTGAACACATCATGTTACATTCAGAATAGAATATCTATAAGACCTATTCTTGAAAAGACTCCCTCTGAATTATGGAAAAACAGAAAACCCAACCTTTCTTATTTCCATCCTTTTGGATGTACTTGTTTTATTCTAAACACTAAAGAAACTCTGAACAAGTTTGATTCTAAAGCACAAAAGTGTTTTCTGCTTGGATATTTTGAACGCTCAAAAGGCTATAGAGTATACAACACAGAAACTCTGATTGTTGAAGAATCAATCAAAGTCAGGTTTGATGATAAGCTTGGCCAGCAGCAGCCAAAGCAAATTGATTTTTCTGTAGGTACAGAAGATCATCCCTCAAACTCTGAAACTTCAGAAGCAAAGGAAGACTCAGAATAAAAGGAAGACTCAGAAGATCATCCTCTTGACAATGCTCTGGATAATCTCATAATCTCTGATCAACCCACTCAGAAAAGGTTTCCTAGAATCTCTTCAGATCATAAAGAAGACGTAATCATTGGAAGAAAAGAAGATCCCATCAGAACAAGATCCTCTCTCATAATCAATGAAGAATCATTGTTTGGATTAGTATCTCTGATTGAGCCAACTTCTATTGATGAAGCTCTGGAAGACAATGATTAGATCTTAGCAATGCAAGATGAACTCAATCAATTTTCCAAAAATGATGTATGGGATCTAGTTCCAAGACCCAAAGGATTCAACATTATAGGAACCAAATGGGTTTTCAGAAGAAAAAAAACTGAGCGAGCAAGGAGAGGTGATCAGAAACAAAGCACGACTGGTTGCACAGGGTTATAGTCAACAAGAAGGAATTGATTATAATGAAACCTTTACCCCAGTCGCCAGGTTAGAGTCTATTAGATTATTAATTTCTTTTGCTGTTCAAAATAACATTTCATTATATCAAATGGATGTTAAAAGTGCATTTTTAAATGGCTATATAGAAGAAGAAGTTTATGTCCACCAACCTCCTGGCTTTAATGATTCAAAACATCCAGAACATGTTTTTAAATTAAAAAAGTCTTTGTACGGTTTAAAACAAGCTCCCAGAGCTTGGTATGATCGTCTGAGTAATTTTCTTTTAGAAAAAGATTTTACCAGAGGGAAAGTGGACACAACTCTTTTCAGAAAGACATTTAAAAATGATATTTTAATTTGTCAAATTTATGTTGATGATATAATCTTTTGAACCTCTAATATCTCCCTTGGAAAAGAATTTGCTAAGACCATGCAGGCAGAATTTGAAATGAGCATGATGGGAAAATTGAAGTTCTTTCTGGGAATTCAAATCAACCAGACTCCAGAAGGTACTTACATACATCAGACGAAGTATGTTAAAGAACTTCTGAAGAAATTTCAGATGTCAGAAAGCAAAGACGCTAAGACACCAATGCATCCAACCTGCATTCTGGGAAAAGATGAGGTAAGTATGAAGGTAGATCAGAAGCTCTACAGAGGTATGATTGGACCCCTTCTCTATCTGACTGCATCTAGACCTGATATACTATTCAACGTGTGTTTATGTGTTAGATTCCAATCAGATCCTAAAGAATCTCAATTAACTGCTGTTAAGAGAATTCTGAGGTATCTGAAAGGTACTATTAATCTGGGTTTGTGTTACAGAAGATCACAAGATTATAGACTAGTAGGTTATTGTGATGCTGACTTTGCTGGAGATAGAATTGAAAGAAAGAGCACCTCTAGAAGCTGCCAGTTTCTGGGTGACAATCTTATCTCGTGGTACAGCAAGAAGCAAGTAACAATTGCACTTTCAACCACAGAAGCTGAGTATATATCTGCTGTTGGATGTGGTTCTCAGATGATTTGGATGAAAAGTCAGCTAGAAGATTTTAATCTTTATGAAAGTAAGATTCCTATCTTCTGTGACAATACTTCTGCTATTTGTCTCTCTAAAAATCCAATTTTACATTCTAAAGCTAAACATATTGAAATTAAATATCATTTTATAAGGGACTATATTCAGAAGGGATTTTTAAATTTAATTTTTGTAAAAACAGACCATCAATGGGCTGACATTTTTACCAAACCCCTTTCAGAAGATAAATTTAAATTCATTTTGAAAAATATATGTATGGAATTATGTCCTGAATAAAGTAATATTTATCTTCTGTGTTTGACTTCAGAATATTCTGAAATGAATGTTCTGATTAACAACTCTTCAAAAGTTAGAAGATAAGTTACATCAGAAGCTATATGTAAAGTTCTGAAATGTTCTAACGTTTCATTTCTAGTATAGTTCAGAAATTCATTAGAACAAACAGCCGTCCCATGCAACCTTTAGGAGATGAACACGTGGTGTGTTTCTGAAAGGTCACGCGTGCAAAAGCTACTGACGCCGTTCTAGGTAACTGTTATGATTAGCTCTAATCTCACGTTTTCCACTCAATTTTCAAAATCATTAAATGCTTGTAATGATTAGATTCTTTTTAATTTTTTTTCAAAAAACTCTTTTTACAGTTTTATTTCAAAACTTATTTCTGAAAAATCTTCATATAAATACTTTTGAAAAAACCCTTTTTCACTTTTTACCTTCTCCTTCAAAAATCCAATCGTCTCTGTGATTTTTTTTTCTGAAACCCTTTTTCTTCTCTCAAATCTAAGAGCTCCAATGGCTTCCTCCTCTACTCATTCTGAGAAAACCCACTCTGAGCAGTACATCGTTCCTGAGAGAATAACTCTCATTCCAGTGGATAACTTAGAAGTGTTAAGTGAATTAATGGTAGATTTTGAGAATCTTAAAGCTAATGGTTTTGATCTTATTCCTACTGTTGAGTTTCAAGGTTGGGGAAACTTCTTTGACCATCTAGTTGGTCCAGTTTTTCCACACCTTGTTAAGGAATTCTGGATACATGCAATTGCTTCTCCCAAAGTCATCCTCTCTTTCGTGATGGGTAAGGAAATCTCCATTGCTGAAAATCAAATCAGAAAACTACTAGGTTTTGAAAGACATGAAGTGACTGGTATTTCAAGTGGCAGAATGGAGATGTCAAAGGGTTATGCAGAAATTTTTACAAATGGACAAGGGTCTTCTAAAGTCAGGGATTTGAAAAATAAGTACAAGATATGGGCAAGAATATACCATGGGTGCATTCACCATAGGAAGGAAACTAGCTCTCCAGACTATATTAATGCTGATCAACAATACTTGTTGTTCTGTCTAGGAACAAATGTTAAGATTGATTTACCTTATCTGTTGTTTGAACATCTCTAAAATCATGTCAAAGAAACTAGGGAAGCGGAAAGGATGAAAAACCCTAAATCCAAAAGGAATTGGATTCCATTGGGTAGATTAATTTCATATATTCTGACTGAGAATGGTTTGATTGCTCACCTAGATGAAGCTATTCTTTTGGGGGAGCTAGAGCCTACTTGTGGAAAGACTATGACTGGAAAGAATTTAGTGAAGAGGAAAATTATTGACAAACTGCTGATAGAACCAACTCCTTATGTTTCAGTAACTGTTAAGAGAAGAAGGATACCAATTGCTGATTTTCCACTGTTCAACTCAGGAGATCATCCATGCATCATCCTGTATTACATTGAGATTTGTAAAGAAAATGGAACACCAATTGATCCTGCTTGGCTCCAAGGAAGACATCAAGCTGCTCCATACGTTGTTCTTCAGCAACCTTTGAAGAGGAAAGCAGTTGAAGGACCACCTGCTAGACCTCAGAAGAAAAAGAAATCAGGTAAACCTGCTGAAACTATTACTGTTTATGATTATGTTAATATATCTACATATGTTGAACCCCAAACCTTAGGTAACATAGATGTTGATATAGACCTGACCATACCCTCTGACCCTCTTGCTGAAAACCCTCAAAGAGATCAAGTATTATCAGACTTGAGTGATTTTGACTCTGATGAATTCTCTAAAACCTAAACAGAACCATACCAATCAGAACCATCTCACACAGAACCTTCTGAACCACATATCTCTCAAACTATTCCTGCTGAACACTTTTCAAGACCTCTTCCCAGAACTTTATCACCCAGACCTACTGGATGGTATGATGCTGGCTCTTGGAGAATACCAGGAATCAACGTTCCTCTGGCCACACAAACGCCACCATTCACCTTACCTTATGAAAACATATTTTCCATGAACAGACCACAACCTTGGAACCCTACTCCCACTACTGATAACACAATCATTATTTCACCTGACGTCACACCACCCACATCTCCACAACTTCCAACACCTGACTCACCAATGCTTTCACCTCCTCACATTCCAGAACACCAAACTCATGAACCATCAGAAACACTTGAACCCTCTGAAACTCATGCACCATCTGAATCTCATGATCAATCAGCAACACCTGACCTTTTTGAACATCCTGACCATTCAGCAACTCCTAAACAAATAGAAAATCCTGAACCAGCTAACTTTCTAAGAACTGTAGTTGATTTTGAATCTCTACAATTTCTGAAAAGCAAAACTTTCAAAAAGGTTGTCGCAAAACCTGTTCAGCCAGATGTAAATATTTTTTCAGAATTTTTTTACAGAAGTTCAAACTTAGTTGAACCTGCTGAAGGAAGACCGCACCAGAAGTGTGAACCCAGCTGCAACAGATCTTCTCTGGGAAACTTTCAGAAGAACCTTAGATGTTGAGTCACTGAAGCTGCAGGACTTATGTCACTCTCAGGTGCTTGACAACTTCTCCAAACATCTGCATGCATTCAAGTCAGAAGCTGCTGATATTTGGAACAAGAAGTCTTCTATGATGATTGCTGATGCTCCAGCTGATCAAATGGACATATCAGAAGATGAATCTTAAGATGCCTCTGACGATTCAAATCCTCTGGCTATTGTTCTGTTTAATCAACCTTCTGCTAAAGCAACACCTGAACCTGTGCCAACTCTTGTGATGGATCTTCACACTCTGCTTTCAACTTTTGTTCGTTCTGACTCAATGGTTTCTGCTCCAAAGGCTGTATTTGCTGAAGCTTCTTCATCCTCTGCTCCTACTTCACTTTTCATGGATACTCTGAATGAGCTTAAGAGGGAAAATGAAGTCATTCATGAGCGCTTGGATAAGCAAGATCAGACAAACCAAGAAATCAGAAACTGGATGATGAAACAAGAGGAATCTGCATCTGAGATCAAGAATCTTCTTATGGCCCTTGTTACTAAGAAATCTTAGTGTCATTCTGTTTCTTGTCTTTTGTTTGTTGTTTTGTACTTTTGGATATTTTTTGTTATTTTTGTTAAAACTTTTACGCTCTTCAATTTTTTTACATAGTATTTGATTATGCCAAAAAGGGGGAGAAAATGAGTATTTTGATCTAATCTCTGATTAACAGTTATGGAACTAAGTCTCAGACATTCTAACAAAATACAACATTTCTTTCTATGTGCAAAATAATTTTTGTAGGTATCACTTAAACTCTGGAAGTTTAATTCAGCTGAACATTATCTTCAAAAGACGTGACTGAAGAAATCCAAGAAGAAAATTTCAAAGCTCTGATAAATATTCTAAGGAAGTTTTTCTTATAGAAATATTTATTTCATGGGGAGATTCTTATCTCTTATTAAATTTTATTTCTTATCTGAATATTTTTTTGTCATCATCAAAAAGGGGGAGATTGTTAGAACAAGATTAACTCTGACCATATCTCAGAGTTTTGATGATAACAATAAATTATATTTTATATTATTGATACTCTGATGAATGTATTTAATTGTTTCAGATAATGTTCTGACATAAGCATTTTGATGTGTTGAGCTGAAAATAAATGAAGAAGTTCTTTGATGAAAGAACTATTTGTTTTAGCGCAACTGCTGATGCTGACTCTGGTAAGATAATTTTTTAAATGCGTCTTCTAACGCTTAGCAGAATTCCTTGTTCAGAAGTACCTTGAAAGCAAGTGCTGTTCAGAAGTTTATTTGAAAGCAAGCGCTGATCAAAAGTACTTATTAAGCAAAACGTTGTTTAGAAGATACGCAAGCATGTTCTGAATTCAAGACGTGAAGCAAGTTCTGAAAGAATGTAAAAGCTAACAAGTCTTGTCAAGCTTCAGGAAACATGTTCTTACAAGTTCCGTTTGCTCATTTAAGGCAAAGACGGCTGCATGCACTCAAGTGTCTATGCTAGTTCATTGGAAAATGGAATAGTGCAAGGAAACACGCAAGCATTTAATGCTCTCCACTTTTGAAGGCATTAACGGTCATTTTGTTCTTACTATATATAGAAGGACATTTATTGCAAGCCAACTAACTAATTAATTTCAAAAGAAGCAAGAGCTACGTGAAAAGATTAAACTCTTGTAATTGTTCCTTGAGAGACCAAGTTTGGTCAGATTTCTCAAGTAGACTAGGACTAGTTTAAGACTTAGTGGTGTTAGTCACTTGTAAGATTACTTGTGCATTGTTAGTCACAATAATTATTGTGTGTTTGTAATCAGTTGATTATAGTGAATTAAGTCCTTGTTAAGAAAGGCGAAATCACCTTGACGGGTAGACTGGAGTAGTTTGAGTTCAAACGAACCAGGATAAAAATAACCTTGTCTTTCCATTATTGTTGAGCCTTTAAGAAAAAGAAAAAGAGAAACTTATTCAACCCCCCTCCCTTCTAAGTGTTTTCTCACCCTTCAAATCTAACTAGAAGGGGTCTTCATTTGCCTGTTGTTAATTTGGAAGAACTAAATCTAACTAGAAGGGGTCTTTGATTCACTTGTCTTTAACTGGAAGAACTAAATCTAACCAGAAGAGGTCTTTGATTCGCCTGTTATTAACTGGAAGAAATAAATCTAACCAGAAGAGGTCTTTGTTCGCCTGTTATTAACTGGAAGAAATAAATCTAACTAGAAGAGGTATTTGATTCGCCTGTGTTGTACCCCAAAATTTGCCTTCCAGTTTTTCATGCAAGATGCTTACCCTAGGGTTCTCGTACACTCAATTGGCTCAAAGGTCGACCAGACAAGTTCTCTTCCTAGGCAGCAAATCAATAATTAGGGTTTGGGATTTCTCATAGATAATTAAGTCTTCAAAATCTCAAATGTTCTTAAAGACAATTTGCTGAAGTTTGTTAATTCTACAAGAATGACGAATGTTCTTAAAACATGTTTGATAGACAATGAAGTCCTGTTTGAATCAAGAGTGACATGCGAACTCATTTTGATTACCAGTTAGCTATTGGGCAAGAATTGAAGATTAAGAATTTTGACCATAAGTCTTTGAAGTTAAGTTAATCAAGTGGAATCAAAATTCTTAAACATTTATTTTGTTTTAGAAGTTTGATTGGAGTACAAAGTGTTTTGTTTTGCTTGATCATCTTTGGTGATTGCTTGAAATACAAGTTACCCAAAACAAGATATTTTACTCAAAACATTCAAATAAGAATTCCAAAATTCAAAGTTGAGATTGGTACAATACTTTCATTTCACACAAAGTTTATTCAGAGGCATTGTATTCATTACATTACAAGTTTGAATTTACAAAAACTGTCTTGTCTCCAAATGCAATAAATTACAAAAGATCCGTTTACAAAAAAAGAAGAGAGAAATTCTATTTCTTCAAAGTCTTCATCCTCAAGCAACCACTCCAATATTCGCTTGCCATCCATGCCTCATGTTTATGAAAGAAGAAAGGGAGAAGTTTGTTAGTAACTTAAACATCCAGAAATGAACACAAAAAATACAAAGTATTCTAATTCATCATTAGGGTGGTTTTTGCTGAATCAAAAAAGAAGGGTTTTGTGTTCTAAGGCCTCATACAATTCTTGTTCAATCATTGGCCTAAAAAATTGCAAATCACAAATAAATTGGTTCACAATGGATTAATTCAGAAAGTGCAAAAGCAAAACAAATTCCCAGCCCAAACATAACAGGCTACAGTAGGTTGCAATGCTGCAGCACAAGCTGCCCATCAAAGCCAACTAAAAAACCTGCAACAAACTGCATAACAGGGCAGGCAAGCAAGGCCAGCAGCAACAAGCAGCAAACAGGGAAAGCTGCAACAAACTGCATAACAAGACAGGAAAACAAAGCAAACTGTAACTGCATAACAAGACAGGTAAAACAAAAACCTGCAACAAGCTGCATAACAACAAAACCAGCAAACAGGGAATAGCAGGCAACAAGAAACAACAATGCTGCAGACTGCCAAAACAAAAACCAACAAACAAGCTGCATAGCAGGCAAATAGGGCATAACAGGCAGCAAGCAACAACAATACTACAAACTTCCAAGACCAAAACTTGTGCAAAAAAATCTAAAGAGGAACAAAGTATCAAGAGTTCAGAAAAGGAGGTTTTGTGTTCTAAGGCCTTAAACAAAGTCAAATTTTATCATGGGCCCATTATCATTTCAAACCACAAAACAAAACTTGGCCCACAATAAACAAATTCAAAAGAATTCCAACCATATTCCCAGCCCACTAGCAAAAGATTCAAATCAAGAAATTCAAGCCCCATAGAGGCCTCAAAACAGTGTCCTATCATTGGCCTAAAGATATGTTTTCAAATCACAAAAACTTGGTTCACAAACAAGGGAAAACAGAAAATCAAGCCTCATACAAAATGGATTTAATCATGGGCCTAGAACTTTTGCAAATCTCAATTGAATTGGTTCACAATAGACAAAATGAATTCAAATCAGATTCAAGCCCAACTTAATTTTACTTCAAAGGAAAGCCTCATACATGTTTCACAAAGACATAACTACATCATTGGCTTAGAAAATGTTATCTTTTGCAAATTACAAAGGCAAAGTTGGTTCACAAAAAGCAAAAAGATATGGAAGAAAAATCAGATTATCATCATGTTTTCGCACAAACAAAAGAAGCCTCATGTTGTTTCAAATCAGAAAATATCAAATCAACAATAAAAAAAGCCTCAAATTTGCAAAATCATGTCATAGGCCTAGAGTATTTCACTAAAAATCTCAAAACAAATTTGTTGTGTTCATGGCAAAAGTCCACAAGAAACTAGTACAAAAGTACAACAAAAGAAGCCAACAAAGTCAGAAAAGTATAACAATAAGTACAAAAAACTGTAAAAGGAAAAGCAACAGTCAGCCAACCAAAGGACAACAACTTGAGTTGTTAAAATACAACAGGTACAAAGCCATCACAGTACAACCAGCAAAAGTCAGCATCCACCATAAATGAATAGCACAACCAACAAGCAAATTCAACTAGCAAAGTTGATTTATCAAAAAAACAGTACAAGTAACAAAGCCAGCAGTATCTTATCACTATCACAAATCAACCAATATAAAAGGGCAACAATACTGTGCAAGAAAGGGGATAGTTTTGCCAGCAAGAAGAATATACAGAAAAGATATAAGTCCAGCCACTGTTTTCATCCCTCAAAGATCACTGTGAACAAGCCACAGGATACCAAAACACAACAACAAAGCAAAGAGGTAATTTCTCAAACTGTTTTCAGATTCTTTTCATAGAAATATACAAAACTTTTGAAACTTTTTCTTAACTTTCTTTTACAAAACATATAGTTTAGGGTCAATTAAAAGCCAAATAGAACACATAGGAATAGGAAAACTTGTAACAGAAGTGAACACAAAGCCACCATTCAGTTATCTCAAGAAATCATCAGTAAACCCCATTGTCACCAAAGGGCCAAACATCATTCTTCTTTTCAGTTTTACAAAGAAAAACATACAGATATTCCAAACCCTCAAAAATCATTTCAATTTCTTTTTCCAGCAAGTCAACAAGATATACAAAATACACAAAACATCATAACATGCAAACAGAAACCCAAACCCTTTATCAAAAAATTTCTTTCACAGAGAAACATGCAAACATATATCCAAACCCTAAACATTATTTTTACCATCATTTTCAAAAGAAACGCAACCCTTCAGAATTAGCAAAGAGAGTAAAGTTAGGAAGATCTCACCCAAATATCGAGAGATCCTCGCGATAAGAACCGTTAGGGTTTCAATTTCCCCCCCTTTTAGATCTATGCCAAATCACGCGTTTAGTGATAAGAAGGAAGAGAGGAAGAGATTGATGTAAAAAAAATAGAGATTTGAACCTAGCCGCCGCCGTCACCGTCGTGGGGCGATTTCCGGCGCGAATTCTGTTTCTTCTCCGGCGAGGGAACCATAGAGAGAGAGCGAGAGAGTCAGAGAAGTGAGAGAGAGAAACATTTTGGAAAAATGAGACTGGGTCTCATAACCTGGTTGTTTTGTTCAAAACAACCAGGCCCTTCAATAACAGGCCCATCGACCAAGCCCACCCTTCTTCTGCTCGCTACACCCCCCATCTCTTAAAAATCTTGAAAGTTTTTTTTTAATATTTTGACCATAAAGTTTTGGGCTGGAAGCCCAAACAGAATTCTTTTTTTTCTTTCTCTAAACACTCTTTCTATATTTTAGACCCCCTTGACTTATTTTATTTTATTTTTCTTTCTTCTAGTTATTATTATTAATATTATTACAAATATTTATTTTATTAATAAAAATCTCAAAAATATTTTATTTATTTACTTATATTAAATATATTCATATTTATTTCTTTTAGACTAAAAGACCAAAATACTTTCATTTTCTTTTCTAAAATTAATTAAATAATTAGATTTAGATTTCTTCTTATCATTTATTTAGGAATTTGTTTCCTCTAAATTAATTTATTTTACCAACTTAATTTTAATTTTCTTATTTAATTATTTTAAATTAATTAGGTCAAAACAAAAATCCATTCTTTATCCATTCATACTTGTACATTATATTCATTTCACTTCTTATACATTATATTTACATTTGTTTTTGTACATTTGTTAAATTCGATATGATTGTAATAAATAATTAGGGTTTTAATTTCTTGCAATTTCCCATTTGAAATTTGTACACCCCATCCCTAAATGATGTAATAGCGTAGGACATTTATTTTCCGCAATTTATCGCTTTCATATAAATGCTAGTAATTAGGATTTGTATGGAAAGATTAAAATCAATCAAATAGAAAACCCTAATTCAAGACAAAAACAAGCATGAAAATGACGCACTTGCACACAAACACCCCTAGGGTTATTCCACTTGGTTGCCTTATACAAAAATGGTCATATTACGCATGAAAGGTATCTTAGCAAAAACAAACAAATACAAGATCATAGTCCCTCGATGACGCTATTCAAAGTTGCCTTACAAAAATGATCTTAGTCCCTCAAAATGCTAAGATACTTTGCAATATTGCTAATCATGGCTATACGATGACCCACGCCCGTCCCGTTAACATCCAAAGATAGGGTTGCTTACCAAATAAATGGTAAGACAACAATATCAAAAGAAAAGAAAATGAACAAGAAAGATATTTGAGTAGGTAGATTTCTCCTAATTACTTGCTCCATTTTAAAACAAACATCCTTGCTATTTTCAAAACAAACACACACATTTCTAAAACATCTTACAAACATTGAAAACATTTTTCAAAAAGATCAACATCTTTGTATACATTCTTACGAACGAGAATTATTACAAAGATTGCCTAAACAATGGCATCTTTTACAAAATACTTTCAAAACCATACAAAGCCCAATTTCAAACAAAAACAAGTGATCTAGCAAGTAACTAAGAGCCCATGGAAAACTATGGATGAAAAGGGTGCTAATACCTTCCCTTTTCATAATCTACCCCCCGAACTCAAGAAACAATCTCAAAGGTCTTTCCTGTGCTTTTTCACCTTTCCTTTTGGATAAAAGTCGGTGGCGACTCTTGCTAACAGAAACATTTGCGATAAAATGCAAAACCTTCAAGTCAGTTCTCCCACCGTATCACAAAACTATGCTGGGGATAATTCTAAAAGTGGGGTTGCCTTAGGGTTAGATCACATTTACTTGCTTACATTGTTTGACTTGTATGCTTTATATTATGGTTCTTTGTTTGGGTTTGAATCCTCTACCCAGATTTGGGATACATTATAGGTAAGTAGCAATACGTTGTGGAAGCTGTGTGGGGTATACCGACATGGTCTAAGAAATAGCTATGTTAGTGCGACATATTTGTGGGTACCGATAGCCTTTGAGTTAATCAAAGAGAATACGGGGCCGCTGAGTGATGTCATGAAGCACTAATGAACTTCTAGAACCTTTACTTGACCAACTTGGCCTTTAGGATGTAGTGAGATGACCGACTTTGGTGCAGTCCGAAGTTGGTAGATACTCGATACTACACTCATTGAGGTTTGGTTTCTTGGGATATTTAGGTCGCCATTAAAGAGGCTTGTGCTGAAACAATGACCAAGGAAACAATCCAGTGATATTGAGCTCCTTAGAACCCGGTTACTATTACTAGGACAGGTTTTAAGCCAACTAAACTTCAATAGGGTACTTACCTATAAAACTCCATGCAAGCCTAAACTAAGGATTCGTTTGCTTTGTTTGTATATACATACTTGTACATAACATCATGGACATCATGAATATCATATACATCCACTAACCA
The DNA here is from genome assembly GCA_948472305.1 of Vicia faba. Taxonomy (NCBI): domain Eukaryota; kingdom Viridiplantae; phylum Streptophyta; class Magnoliopsida; order Fabales; family Fabaceae; genus Vicia; species Vicia faba. The sequence goes on along the minus strand of OX451740.1, from coordinate 1,038,946,766 downwards.
TTTCAAGGATTTTAGGATTCATCTTTGTTCTTGTTTTGTAGGATACAGATTCACTTCGCAGGAAAACTATTCAAGTCAACCTTGTGAGAATCCCTCCACAACTTAAGGAGCTAGCTTCAAGGATTCCAGAAAACTCTCCATTCACTGAGAGACATGGTCGTCTACTCAACTTGGTCACCTCCAACATAGATGAGGATATGATGAAGGTGCTCTTTCAGTTCTTTGATCCTTTACACCATTGCTTCACATTTCTCGACTATCAACTTGTGCCTACTTTGGAAGAATTCTCCTAACTATTGAGGATTCCCATTCTCAATCAACTACCTTTCAACGGTATGGAAAGAGACCCAAAGCCATAAGAGATTGCTCAAGCTCTACACTTGCACTCATCTGATGTCACAACTCATTGGGAAACAAGGAGTGGTGTCAAAGGTTTCATAGCAAAGTTCCTATTTGAGAAAGCCCAAAGCTGTTGGAATTCCTTGGATTTGCAAGCCTTTGAGGAAATTGTGGCTCTCCTCATCTATGGGATAGTTTTGTTTCCAAATCCTGAGCAACTCATAGATGTGAACGCCGTCAAAATCTTCATATCACGCAACCCGGTGCCTACATTACTAGGGGATATCCTACACTCTTTTCACACTCGCACAATGAGGAAAAGAGGTGTCCTCATGTGTTGCACTCCTCTCTTGGAAATATGGTTTATTTCTCATCTTCCCCAATCTGTATTAAAGAATGAGCAAGGTTCAAGGTGGTCACAAAGGTTGATGACACTCAAACATTCAGACATTCATTGGTGCTCTCGATCCAAAGAGAATGTTATCATTGTCGACCGTTGTGGAGAATTCCCTAATGTCCATTTACTTGGCATTAGGGGAGGTATCACCTACAACCCATGCTTAGCCTTAAGACAATTTGGTTACGCCCGAAGGGATGGCCCGCACGAGATGCTGATTCAGGGTTTGGTATTCGACTACGACAACGACAATCAAGGTCTTCGCCAGAGATTTATCCGAGCTTGGAGGATGTTAAACAAGATGGATAGCAAGACTTTGTGGCACAAGAATTCCATCCCTCTTGAGCCTTACCTCAAATGGGTACGAACTCGTGCTCAAAGTCTTATGATGCCTTACCCCTCCATTCTCCCGGTAATCATTGAGCCTATCATGGAGGGAGATATTCCATACACTATCCTACATCCTGACATGCCCACGTCTCTTGAAGACCTACAAAGGGATTGGATACAACTCAAAGGAGAGGGAGATACTTTCGAAGCCCAATTCTATTCAAGCGAGAAGAAGGTTTTGGAACTCACTAGGCTACTTCATGAGGAGCGGACTCTGAATGCCTACATTGCACCAAAGAGGATGCGTACTACTTTTCTATCTTAGAGTTTTTTGTATTATTTTGCCCAAGGGGCATTGATGTACTCAAACTTTATCTTATTAATATAACGTGTGTTTCCTTTTTGTCTAAAACAAATTTGAATCTTTGAAATCCTTGAAAACATTGCATATGCATATACCATTCATCATAACATAATCAGGTCTTTTGCAATAAGTCTCCTCATCTCTCTACTGTTTATTTCAGTAAGATGGATCTTGAGAAAACAGTGAAGGATCTCCAAGCTCAGAATACGCAGTTTCAGCAGTTTCTCTGGACCCTAGCCAAGGGGCAAGAAGAGTTGAAGACTCTGCTGGCTGAGGAGAGGATTTCATGAACATGGGGAGAAGATTTCATGAACAGAGAAGAAGGACCTTGAACTTTGTAACCACCTCCGGAGAAAAAGACAATCAGGAAGGGAAAGGTAAAGCAGTTGTCCCATCGGAATCGGAAGAGGAAGAGGAAGAAGAAGACTACTCTGAGGAACAGTACCCTCCAGCTGATGACAAGTACAGACATCTCGAAGAGCGGTTGAGCGCGATGGTAATCCAAAATGTGCTAGGCTAGGACTTTGAGGAATTGGGATTAGTGTCGGGGATTGTGATTCCTCCAAAATTCAAAGCACCTATATTTTCCAAATATGATGGAGTTTCATGCCCTAAAATGTATCTCCGATCATATGTAAGGAGAATCCAACCCCATACCGCTAATAAAGACTTATGGGTGCACTTCTTCCAAGACAGTCTGTCTGGAACTCAACTTGACTGGTTTTACCAACTAGAAAGAGCCAGCATTCACAATTGGGAAGATCTTACCGCAACTTGCTACAAGCAATACCAATATAATGCTAATTTGGCGCCTACCGTACTCAACTCCAGAGTATGGCCATGGTTTCCAATGAAGGTTTCAAGGACTATGCACAAAAATGGAGAGATTTGGCTGGAAGAGTTCAACCCCCTCTGTCTGAGAGAGAATTGGTAGACATGTTCTTAGGCACCTTATCTAGTCCCTTCTTCAATCATTTAATCGGAAGTTCATCTGCAGGATTTACTAAACTAATATTGACCGGAGAGAGGGTAGAAGTCGGCATAAAAAAGTGGAATGATTCAGAAAGATACATCTTCTTCTACAGCTTTAAGGAAGCCTTTCATCGGGAAGAAAGAGGTAGCTGCTGTATATCCGCAAAGAAACCAAGATAGGGCCGAGTGTCGACCAATGGTGGGGGCTGTTGTGATTCCTAAGCCTGCATCTGATCAACAAAGTAATCAAGCAAGGGTGGAAAGGCCAGTCAGGCAATTCACCAGAATTAACATGACTCTGTCTCAAGTATTACTGTATCTACTAAGATCCAACTTGGTAACTGTGATGCGGTGGGAGAACTGACTTGAGGTTTTGCGTTTTACCGCAAATGTCACAGTTAGCAAGAGTCGCCACCGACTTTTATTTTATCCAAAAGGAAAGGTGAAAAAGCACAGGAAAGACCTTTGAGATATTTTCTTGAGTTCGGGGGATAAATTATGAAAAGGGAAAGACCTTTGTCTTTTGAAAATGTTTTCAATGTTTGTAAGATGTTTTTGAAATGTGTGTGTGTTTGTTTTGAAAATAGCAAGGATTGTTGTTTTGAAATGGAGCAAGTAACTAAAAGCTATCTACCTACTCAAATGTCTTTCTTATGTATTTTCTATTCCTTTGACATTGTTGTCTTACCATTGATTTGGTAAGCAACCCTATCTTTGGATGTAAACGGGACGGGTGTGGGTCATAGTATAACCAATGATTAGCAATGTTTGCAAAGTATCTTAGCATTTTTGAGGGACCAAGATCATCTTGTAAGGCAAACTTTGAATAGCGTCATCAAGGGACTATGATCTTATATTTTTTTCGTTTTGCCAAGATACTTCGCATGTGTAACATGGCCATTTTTGTTTTAGGAAACCAAGTGGGCAAACCCTAAGGGTGCTTGTGTGCAAGTGTATCATATTACATGCTTTGATTTTGTCTTGTATTTAGGGTTTTCTATTTTGCTTTGTTTTGTTCTTGTCATACAAACCCTAATTACTAATCATGGCATATAAAGCGATAAATTGCGTAATGTAAATATTACTAAGCTATTACAACAATTTTATGGGAGGGGGGAATACAAATTTGAATGGGGATTTGCAAGAATGTAAATCTAATTAAGTTGTTACAACCAAATCGAATAATCGTACAAGAATTGAAATGAATGTAATGTATAAAAAAATGTGAATGAATATAAAACACAAGTAATGATATAATGTACAAAAAGTGAAATAAATAATATACAAGATTGTAAAGTAATAACGTATAAGGTATTGAATAAAAAAAGAAATGAATTATTTGTCTCATTAAGAAAAGGTTTTTATTTTTTATCTTAACCTAATAAACTAAAAGGAAAATGATTTTTTTTAAGGAAGAGAAATAAATTAGCTTAATTTAGAAAAATATTTTTTAGTGTTTTTACGACAAAAAAATTAAAAGAAAACCTATGTTTTTTTATAAAAAAAAATTGAAAACTAATCTAATTAAAAAATTGAGTTTGTATAAAAGAAAATATTTTGTTTTTATTTTTTGTATTGAAAGAAAATGAGATAAATATATTAAAGTATATTAAATAACATATTTTGGGATTTTATTAATAAAAATAATGATAATAATAATAGAAATAAAAATAAAATGGAATAATGAAAATAAAGTTACAGGGGGGAAGTTTCGAATCCCCTCCCTTGCATTTACCAATCACTGCTGCTACCACTGCGCCAAGTTGTCTTCTTTGTATATAGTACGAATACAAACATATATAAAAAAAAACGTTAGTTTTTGCTGTAAAAAAATATATATGATGGGCTTGGGCCGAACCAGGTCGACCCAAGACCCATCTCCTGAAAACAAAAACAACAAAGAAACGGACAAAAGGGTTTTGTGAACCCTAATGTCCCAACGAAGGCAGCGGCGCCTCTCATCGTCATCCTCTCGTGATCGCTCAACGTCGCCATTATCTCTCAGTCGATCACACTAACCCTTTGGTTTCCTTCTCCTTTGCTATCACCACCAACTCCTCAAATCAAAACTCCCCTGATGATTATACAATTTCTTCTTCTTTGTCCGCTTAATTGTTGTTTATGATTTATAAACTCATGATGAAAGATTTGTTGCATGCAGAAGGAAACTAATACCTGTTGAATCATTGTTGATGGTGTTGATTACTTGGAGCTGGGAGAAAGATTAACTTCGGTGAGATTATTCTGATATGTTATTTCTCTTACTAATTTCTGAAGGGTTGGGCTTTTTACGAAAATGATGATTGATAAACTGTTTTGTTGTTTTGCATGTGACTTGTGCTTCTGTCTCGTATATTTATGATGATGAAAATAAAAATGGGAAACTGTTTGGTTGTTTTGTATCTGTTTGTATATGGATTTGTGAATTTTGTTGTGATATCTTTTGGGTTGTTGTGATTTGTATTTCTGTCTTCGTATATTTTGATGATGAAGAGAGAAGGTGGAAAATGGTTTGTGTTGGCTCTGCACCCTTTTTATTTTTCACGATCTTGGAGGTTTTTATTGTTGTTGTTGCCTCCCTGTCTTCTATGTGAACTGTGTTTATACTGTAACTTGGATTTTGTGGTGCTTTTGCAACTGTGTTTAATAGCTCTTGTACTGTGATGAACTTTTTTATGAGTTTTCTGACTTTTGATGGCTGATTTTGCTGTACTTTTGTACCAGTTGCTTGTTGCTTTGGTATTGTTGGTTGTACTTGCTGAATTGGTTGTGTTTTTTTTGAGTTTTGTGAACAAATATCTGCTTTAAGATTTGTTTGGATATTTGCAGTACAGTTAGCTAAGCCTATGATTTGATTTTGTAGTTTTGAGCTTTCTTTCTTTGAAACAACATAACTATGAGGCCACTTTCTTTTGGTTGCATGAGGACATGATGAGTCTTTTCTTTGAAATCTGATTTAATCCTTTGTACTTTTTATGAACTAATTTAATTGAGATTTGCAAAACTTCTAGGCCTATGACTTGAACAAGAATTGCATGAGGCCTGATTTTTCTGTTTCCCTTTAGGTTTTGTTCTGGCAGTTTGTTTGCTGCTTGCCTTTTTGCTATTTGTTACAGGTTCTTTGGTTGGCTTTGATGGGTAGCTTCTGCTGTTTTGCAGCCTGTTTGTGAACCAAGCCTATATCTTGTGATTTACAAACCAAAAATTCCTCAGGCCAATGATTTGAACAAGAATTGCATGAGGCCTGACTTTTCATGTTGGGCTGAAATCTGTTGAGCTTGAAATTCTACCCGCACTTTTTGTCTATTGTGAACCAAATCTTTTGAGATTTGCAATAGGAACTTGGCCTATGATAAAAAATGAAATTGTTTGAGGCCTTAGAACATAAAACCCTCCTTTTCTGATTCAATAAAAACCACCCTAATGATGAATTAGAATACTTTATGTCTTTTGTTCATTTCTAGATGTTTAAATTGCTAACAAACTTCTCTTTTTTTTTTATGAATCATGAGGCATGGACGGAAAATGAAGATGGGATGAATTACTTGAAGATGAAGCAAAGAAGACTTGAAGAAGCAAAACAAAATTTCTTTCTTTGTAAATAAGATACTTGTAATTCTTTGTAAACAAGATAAAAGTTTGTAATTTATTGCTTTTGTAAACAAGACAAATATTTGCAAATTCCACTTATTTGTAATGTAGTGAGCACAACGCCTTTGAATAAATTTTGTGTGAAATAAAAGTGTTGTACCAATCTTGACTTTGAATCTTGAAATTCTTATTTGAATGCTTTGAGTAAAACACCTTGTTTTGGGTAACTTGTATTTCAAGCAATCACTAGAGATGACCAAGTCAAAACACTTTGTACTCTAATCAAACTTCTAAAAAAAAATAAATGTTTAAGAATTTTAATTCCACTTGATTAACTTAAATCCAAAGCCCTATGGTCAAAAGTCTTAATCTTCAATTCCTGTCCAATGGTTGACTCATAATCAAAATGAATTCGCATGTCACTCTTGATTTAAACGGGACTTCATTGTCTATCAAACATGCTTTAAGAACATTCGTCAGTCTTGTAGAACTAACAAACTTCAGCAAATTGTCTTTAAGAACATTTGAGATTTTGAAGATTCAATTATCTCTGAGAAATCCCAAACCCTAATTATTGATTTGCCTCCTAGGAAGAGAACCTATTTGGTCGCCCTTTGAGCCAATTGAGTGTACGAGAACCCTAGGGTGAGCATCTTGCATGAAAAATGGAAGGCAAATTTTGGGGTACAACAGGTTCCCCTGTTCAATCTTCTTGAACTTGAAAAGTGAGATTGGCATGCTTGCCGTTCGTAGCTTGAAAATGGAAGATGATTGAACACTAAAGTGCCCAAAAATTTTCACTTGCTGGTGTACGAAATAATGCCTTGAATACACTGTATCGAGAAAGGGCTTAAAGATGCCATTGAATGAAATGAGGGATAACTGTCGGGGATGGACTTACAGATGCCATCCAAGGGTGACTGTTGACAGAAAATGGACTAAGTATGGCCTCGATTTCAATTGGGAATGAACCAGAATAAACCTTTGGAGTGATTTATTTGAAACAGAAAGAGAACCTTCTAGGAAAGAATCAGAATTATCATCGAGAGATTTGTCTGAACCAGAAGGGGTCTTAAGTAAGCAACAGAATAATATTCAAAACTGAATTGTGTCTGACTCGTATTTGAGATATGTACTGAATGAAAGTCTGAATGAAATCCGTATCTGGATCATGTCTGGACTGTATCTGAAAGTTAAATCTAAATGAGTATTAGGATGACATCCGTATCTGGAGCGTATCTGAACTGTATCTGAAATCTGAATCTGAATGAGTATCAAGATGGTATCTGTATCTGGAGCGTATCTGAATTGTATCTGAAATCTGAATCTGCATGAGTATCAGGATGGCATCCATATCTGGAGCGTATCTGAACTGTATCTGAAATCTGAATCTGAATGAGTATCAGGATGGCATCTGTATCTGGAGTGTATCTGAATTGTATCTGAAATCTGAATCTGAATGAGTATCAGGATGGCATCCGTATCTGGAGCGTATCTGAACTGTATCTGAAATCTGAATCTGAATGAGTATCAGGATGGCATCCGTATCTGGAGCGTATCTGAACTGTATCTGAAATCCTATTGTTAATGGTAGATGTTTAGTCTTATCCTGAAAAGGGTAAAATGTCAGTTGAAACACAAAGTTATGTTGCATGAAATGTATGATGCAATATGCGTGTTTTTATCAATTTTTATGATATGTGGATGTAATGTATGCACATGTGAGCTTGATTTGCTGTATTGCTGTTTGATTGAGGAAAATAAGTCCCTGAATGCTGCTGAGGACATGTTGAATTTTATGTCTCGAGGTTGAAGTATTGATGAACTCTTGTCGAGAGAAGTAAATTTTATTGTGAGGGCAGTGCCACGTACTGCTTGTAATATCCACTTGGGGAATCCCAAAAAATTTGACGATTTCTACTGGGGATTAAAGACTTAAAGTTCTGTTTCGCTGGGGGTTAAACTGCACACTGCGAGGGATCTGTAGTTTGTTGGGGAAATAAACCCTGCTGTTGGTCTGTTGGAGAAGTGTTTTTACTGAGGAAAGTTCTCGAGGGTTTTTGAGATCGACTCAGCTGGTGAAGAATTTTCAGAGATTGAAACTCTGGCTGGGGGTCAATATATATGAGAAATATTTTTGGGGAGATTTATCACTGCCCCTAGTATTAAATTCCAGCAAATGTTTGCTTGGTCGCACATGACCCTTTATGTGGGAGTCTGTTTGCCGCTTAGAATTAATCTGATGTACCTTGACGCTTGATATTTTGATCATATTTTCGGTAGCCCTGAACTTCCTAGAGATATTTTTCTAAGACTGTTGTGGAAGAAACTGAAGACATGATAATGACACCGTCTGATACTATTGGCACAAACAAACGAAACGGTGGTGCCCAAGATCTTTGGTTAAGTCTCAGAATTTTCTAAGAACTGTCATGGAAGGATCTGAAGACATGATACTGACACCATCTGATACTATTGGCACATACGAACGAAATGGTGGTGCCCAAGATTTTTGGTTAAGTCTCAGAATTTTCTAAGAACTGTCATGGAAGGATCTGAAGACATGATACTGACACCATATGATACTATTGGCACATACGAACGAAACGTGGTGCCCAAGATTTTTGGTTAAGTCTCAGAATTTTCTAAGAACTGTCATGGAAGGATCTGAAGACATGATACTGACACCATCTGATACTATTGGCACATACGAACGAAACGGTGGTGCCCAAGATTTTTGGTTAAGTCTCTGAATTTTCTAAGAACTGTCATGGAAGGATCTGAAGACATGATACTGACACCATCTGATACTATTGGCACATAAAAATAACTTGATGGTAACGAAAGTCTTCAAAGTGGATTTTGTTCAAACCCCCGATCAACGTAATATTCCCCCTTGAGTGGTGCATATGGAGATTTGCCCTTGATTATCCAACAATTTTTTATAGAGATTATTTGAATCTCGACTTGACTGCCCCAGACGTGTTGGAAAAAGGTCATGCCATGCCTCTTGATCATGAGAGATTTGTCTTTGGAAGTGTCTTTCCAATTGAAGTGATTTTGTTTACTGAGAGAACTTTTGTTCACTGGGTAATCGTTGTGTGAATTTCTTCGCTGTCAAACAAATTCACATATGCAAACGGTGATATTCAAATAAAGCAAAGTTTATGTTTGTCTCAAAAATTTTGAAAATGCTTTTTAGAAAACAAAAAAAATTTGTAAGAAAAATTCCACTCGAGATTTTAGAGTAAAGCCCTACAGGAGTCAGGATACCTTTGGTAACAGTATGCTTTCGAACTAACCTATGCTTCAATTAGGAATTTCGAAGGGTTGTAACGTGGCATGGTTCACGGTTTAAAGAAACAAAGGATAAAGGCTCGAAGTATATTTATACCCACCCGTTCTTCGTGATGTTCTTCAATCCTAAGCTCGGTTAATTGTGCGTTTGAACTCCAATTGAGTCTGGAATGACGTTTTGGTGATGGATCAGACAGGTTAAGTTTGTCGGAAGGCCGTCATTTGCTGTAAAATTTTTTCATTTTGTTGAGGATTTATAGTAACCTCATTTGATTGATTTGTTATCCCTAATTTTTGCCTGACTGTTCTTGTTTTGAGATTACATTCAGCGGGATGCCCCAGTTCTCTTAAGTCTCCTTTGTAGGTTTTGACTTAGTGGGCCTTTCTTTTTTTGAGAGATAATGACTGCCTATGTAATAGGGAACCATCACCGTCTTTTGATTCCAAAGGAATGCTTTTGATGTCATTCGTTGTATTACGAAATGAGAGTTTGCGGCTAAACGCACGTTTGAATTAACTGAGAGACTACCCTGCCCCAGGTTTTGATTAAAGGTTTCAATTTGTATACAGAAAACTTCTACTTCTTTAGCTCGAAGGGGTTAACTAGGGATTATCTTCCTTATAACTCCAGTGTTTAGGATTTGAAAGAACGCCTGTACATCGTCAGCAAGGTCTGTTCAAAAGCATACTGTATGAGATTTATGGCATTGTTTTCGTCATCCTCCCTCTAAAGGCTTGTAACTTTTATCAAGAGTTAAATGTCATAAAGAGAGTAAAAATCATAGTTTAAATATAGTGAAAACGAATGAATTCAAGACAAACATATGCAACGCATTAGTGAAACAGAGTTTGACATTAATAGATAATTGTCTGAGCAACCAAAAGAGATTACAATTGAAAATTCCACTGAACAAAAGCCTCTTTGTCTGGACTGGTCACTTTAAGTGGTGAGCCTTTGAGGGGTGATAGAAAAAAGCTCCAATTGACCGTCTTATGTGAACTCCAATGCTCCTTCGTCGATCAAGTTTTGGATCTTGTACTTCAATGCCCAACAATCATTTGTATCATGTCCAGGACCGTCAGAATGATAGGCACACCTGGCATCAGGCTTGTAACTGGGAGCATAAGTTTTGGGACTTGGATGAGGTCTTATTAGTGTAATCAGATCCATTTTTAACATATGTTGCAAAGCTCGAGACAGTGACATGTTGATGTTAGTAAACTGTCTTTTGGGTTCTTTTGGCTTTTGCCGATTTTCTAGTTGATGTTGACGAGGCCGTTGTTGGACCCGTGACGTGGCGGCAATTTGGAATGGTCTATTTTCCCTTGAAACAACTTCTTGTCTTATGGGTGGTTGGATGATGATTTGACCCTTACTTCTATCTATTTGCCCCACTTGGTTACATCCGTCTTGATGGAGTTTGTTGACGAGGATCCTTAGCTTTTCTTGTCCTTGAGCCAAGTTTTGGATGAGAGCCATCTGGCCTAGCATTTGGATTCTCATTGCTTCCATCTCAACTTGCAGATGTTCAACCTGGTCATCCTTGTTGTTATCAGGATGTTTCTTGGTCAGATTCTTAGCGAGGAGTGCTTTTAATTCTTCCTGTCCCTTGGATAGGTTAAGGAACATTTCCCTAAACTGAGCCTCTTGAGTTTGAAGATTTCCGTTGTCTTGCTGGAGGGCCATTGCTGAAATAAACAGCGAGAACATGAGAGACCAGCATTAGAGACTACCTGTTATGCAATGACGTGCATGATATGCAAATGTTTTCAAGGATCTCGCGGGGTGAATGTTAGTAGTCAATTACAACTTTGATTGGAGGACTTTGCACCGTTGAGAGTCCTTCTACGAGAGTCAAGCCCACCATATCGAGTGGGTCATAGCCCTTGACCCAAGTTGTTGTACTTGATCTTTAACGGTGCTTGGTTAGAGGAAAATAAATCCTCTTGCCCCTTGATAGATGTCTGGTTCAACGTGACCCTACATCAAAAACCCTTGAGATCCTTGAAATGCTATGGTTCAATGTTATTGAAAATGCTATGGTATGATGTCATGATGTTATGCACAAGTATGCAAAGTAAACAATCTTATACAAATAATTATATACACACAAAGCAAACAAGTCCTTAGGTTTAGGCTTGTATGGAGTTTTATAGGTAAATACCCTCTTGAAGTTTAGTTGGCTCAAACCTGTCCTAGTAATAGTAACCGGGTTCTAAGGAGCTCAATATCACTGGATTGTTTCCTTGGTCATTGTTTCAGCTCAAGCCTCTTTAATGGTGACCGAAATATCCCAAGAAACCAAACCTCAATGAGTATAGTATCGAGTATCTACCAACTCCGGACTGCACCAAAGCCGGTCATCTCACTACATCCTAAAGGCCAAGTTGGTCAAGTAAAAGGTTCTAGAAGTTCATTAGTGCTTCATGACATCACTCAGCGGCCCCGTATTCTCTTTGATTAACTCAAAGGCTACTGATACCCACAAATATGTCACACTAACATAGTTATTGCTTAGACCATGTCGGTATACCCCGCACAGTTTCTACAACATATTGCTATTTACCTATAAGGTTTCCCAAATCCGGGTGGAGGATTCAAACCCAAACAAAGAACCATAATGTAAAGCAAACAAGTCAAACAATGTAAGCAAATAAATGTGATCTAGCCCTAAGGTAACCCCACTTTTATAATATTCCCCAGCTGAGTCGCCAGTTCTGTGATGCGGTGGGAGAACTGACTTGAAGTTTTGCGTTTTATCGCAAATGTCGCGGTTAGCAAGAGTCGCCACCGACTTTTCTTTTATCCAAAAGGAAAGGTGAAAAAGCACAGGAAAGACCTTTGAGATGTTTTCTTGAGTTCGGGGGGTAAATTATGAAAAGGGAAGGTGCTAGCACCCTTTTCATCCATGGTTTTCCATGGGCTCTTAGTTACTTGCTTAGATCACTTGCTTTGGTTTGTTTGAAATGGTGTTTGGTGTGGTTTTGAAAGTATTTTGTAAAAGAGGCCATTCGTTTAGGCAATCTTTGTAATGATTCTCGTTCGTAAGAATGCATACAAAGATGTTTGTCTTTTGAAAATGTTTTCAATGTTTGTAAGATGTTTTTGAAATGTGTGTGTGTTTGTTTTGAAAATAGCAAGGATTGTTGTTTTGAAATGGAGCAAGTAACTAAAAGCTATTTACCTACTCAAATGTCTTTCTTATGTATTTTCTATTCCTTTGACATTGTTGTCTTACCATTGATTTGGTAAGCAACCCTATCTTTGGATGTAAATGAGACGGACATGGGTCATCGTATAACCAATAATTAGCAATGTTTGCAAAGTATCTTAGCATTTTTGAGGGACCAAGATCATCTTGTAAGGCAACCTTTGAATAGCGTCATCGATGGACTATCATCTTATATTTGTTTTGTTTTGCCAAGATACTTCGCATGCGTAACATGGCCATTTTTGTTTTAGGCAACCAAGTGGGCAAACCCTAAGGGTGCTTGTGTGCAAGTGTATCATATTTCATGCTTTGATTTTGTCTTGTATTTAGGATTTTCTATTTTGCTTTGTTTTGTTCTTGTCATACAAACCCTAATTACTAATCATGGCATATAAAACGATAAATTGCATAATGTAAATATTACTAAGCTATTACAACAATTTTATGGGAGGGGGGAATACAAATTTGAATGGGGATTTTCAAGAATGTAAATCTAATTAAGTTGTTACAACCAAATCGAATAATCGTACAAGAATTAAAATAAATGTAATGTATAAAAAAATGTGAATGAATATAAAGCACAAGTAATGATATAATGTACAAAAAGTGAAATAAATAATATACAAGATTGTAAAGTAATAACGTATAAGGTATTGAATAAAAAAAGAAATGAATTATTTGTCTCATTAAGAAAAGGTTTTTTTTAAATCTTAACCTAATAAACTAAAAGGAAAATGATTTTTCCTTTAAGGAAGAGAAATAAATTAGCTTAATTTAGAAAAATATTTTTTAGTGTTTTTACGACAAAAAAATTAAAAGAAAACCTAAGTTTTTTAAAAAATAAAATAACTTGAAAACTAATCTAATTAAAAAATTGAGTTTGTATAAAAGAAAGTATTTTGTTTTTATTTTTTGTATTGAAAGAAAATGAGATAAATATATTAAAGTATATTAAATAACATATTTAGGGATTTTATTAATAAAAATAATGATAATAATAATAGAAATAAAAATAAAATGGAATAATGAAAATAAAGTTACAGGGGGGAAGTTTCGAACCCCCTCCCTTGCATTTAACAATCACTGCTGCTACCACTGCGCCAAGTTGTCTTCTTTGTATATAGTACGAATCCAAACATATATAAAAAAACATTAGTTTTTGCTGTAAAAAAAATATATGATGGGCTTGGGCCGAACCGGGTCGACCCAAGACCCATCTCCTGAAAACAAAAACAACAAAGAAACGGACAAAAGGGTTTTGTGAACCCTAATGTCCCAACGAAGGCAGCGACGCCTCTCATCTTCATCCTCTCGCGATCGCTCAACGTCGTCATTATCTCTCAGTCGATCACACTAACCCTTTGGTTTCCTTCTCCTTTGATATCACATACAACTCCTCAAATCAAAACTCCCCTGATGATTATACAATTTCTTCTTCTTTGTCCGCTTAATTGTTGTTTATGATTTGTAAACTCATGATGAAAGATTTGTTGCATGCAGAAGGAAACTGATACCTGTTGAATCGTTGTTGATGGTTTTTATTACTTGGAGCTGGGAGAAAGATTAACTTCGGTGAGATTATTCTAATCTGTTCTTTCTCTTACTAATTTCTGAAGGGTTGGGCTTTTTACGAAAATGATGATTGATAATTTGTTTTGTTGTTTTGCATGCGACTTGTGCTTCTGTCTCGTATATTTATGATGATGAAAATAAAAATGGGAAACTGTTTGTTGGTTTTGTATCTGTTTGTATATGGATTTGTGAATTTTGTTGTGATATATTTTGGGTTGCTGTGATTTGTATTTCTGTCTTCGTATATTTTGATGATGAAGAGAGAAGGTGGAAAATGGTTTGTGTTGGCTCTGCACCCTTTTTCTTTTTCACGATCTTGGAGGTTTTTATTGTTGTTGCTGCCTCCCTCTCTTCTATGTGAACTGTGTTTATACTGTAACTTGGCTTTTGTGGTGCTTTTGCAACTGTGTTTAATAACTCTTGTATTGTGATGAACTTTTTTCTGAGTTTTCTGACTTTTGATGGCTGCTTTTGCTGTACTTTTGTACCAGATGCTTGTTGCTTTGGTATTGTTGGTTGTACTTGCTGAATTGGTTGTGTTTTTTTCCTGAGTTTTCTATGAACAAATATCTGCTTTAAGATTTGTTTGGATATTTGCAGTACAATTAGCTAAGCCTATGATTTGATTTTGCAGTTTTGAGCTTTCTTTCTTTGAAACAACATAACTATGAGGCCACTTTCTTTTGGTTGCGTGAGGACATGATGAGTCTTTTCTTTGAAATCTGATTTAATCATTTGTACTTTTTGTGTACCAATTTAATTAAGATTTGCAAAAGTTCTAGGCCTATGTATTGAACAAGAATTGCAAGAGGCCTGATTTTTCTGTTTCCCTTTAGGTTTTGTTCTGGCAGTTTGTTTGCTGCTTGCCTTTTTGCTATTTGTTACAGGTTCTTTGGTTGGCTTTGATGGGTAGTGTTGTACCCCAAAATTTTCCCTCTCATCATTCAGAAATTCATCCTGAACTCTCAGATTTTCTCTTAAAACAAATCCAAGCCCTTTATTATCATTCCTTTCCAAGTAAACAATTCACAAAGAGCAATATGGTCATTTGCAAGCTCAAAAGTCAAAACTTTTACCTTGGAAAAATTAAATTCTAAATACTTAGAGTTTTTCTAAAAAAAGGGGGGAAAAGTGTTTAATGGCGCCTCAGAGCTTCTGAACCAACCTCCAGGCATAAACGGTCAGAAGGTGTAAACTTGGCTCAACACATCACATTCAGTCAGAACATGGCTCTTCAGCAGCTACACCAACTCAGTCAGGGATTGTAAACTTGGCTCAGCACATCACATTCAGTCAGAACATGGCTCTTCAGCAGCTACACCAACTCAGTCAGGGATTGTAAACATGGTTCAGCACATGATCTTGAAACAGAATATGGCTCTTTCAGTAGTTACGCAAAGTTCAGCCAGAGTTTGTTGGAGAAGTGTAAAGAAGGCAACAAAACCTGAAAATCCTTCAGAACGTACTGAGATCAGAAGGCAATGGGATCAACAGATTGGTTTAAATACTGAAGCAGGATCACTAAGCCCAGAGTTTTTAAAGGTAGATCAAAGGAGCATGCTGGGAAGTCTGGAAAACTCTCAGAATTTGTTGAGGCAGCAAGAGGCCAAGGTCAGAGCGTGGTTTACGTTGTTCTTTTTGGTAAAACAGAACTGCTGGCTCAGGTTTTAGGTAATGATGCAAAATCTCCTGCTACAAGATTTTTGATTTTGACAAATCTCATTACCATTTAATGCTCATTAATGCTCACAACCACTTTTGAGCATTCATCCAAGGGGTCTCTCCACGTGTGGCTTGGTAACACCTTTGTGCAGGTTTAGGCATGGGTCTATGCGCCACTTTTCGCCTATAGGTGTCACTTCTACCTAATCCTCGCTTACTGTTCCAACCTAGGCTGAAAAGCTGTCCATCATCACAACTTTTCACGAACTTCCTTCAAAGACAAGTTAATCTCTACTGCATAAGATTGGCGCCATTTAATGTAACACGCCGTTTATATTTAAATGTTATTTCATTAATTATTTTCCAAAACTATTAAATTATATCTATTTTGAGAAATATATTCAATTGATATCGATTAAAATATTAATTGGGTAATATGAAATAAAAATATTTATTATGTCGAAATATTATTTTGAATAATATTAATTTGGTGTGTAGTAATATTTGACTTTGTTTGATTAATTGGCATGATTATGTTTATATAGAATAAATATTATTTAGTGTAATATTGTTTTAATAGAGTTATATATTATAATTTGAATTAAATAATTGTTGGGGCCAAATTATAATTTTAGAAAGATAGAGGGAGGAAAGTTAGTAGTAGAAGGATAGTTTTATAAAATAAAAAAGTAGAGTTAGTAAGAGTAGTTGGTAAGAAGAGAAAGAAGAAAGAAAAGAGAGAAGAAGAAGAGAAGAGAAGGAGAAGGCTAGGGTTTGTTCTACAAAATCATCATCTTGTTCCAAGAAAATCAACACTAGAGGTAAGGGTTTGACTTCCACCAATTATTTAGTGTGTGATTTTATAGTTTTGATTTTGGAATAAATTAGGGGTTTAGGGTATTAGTTTCACTACTATGCTATGATGAAAAAAAATTGGTGTATTGATGAAATTGAGAGATGATTTAGGACCCAATATTATTAGTTATGCATATAAATAAGTGCCTTAGTATTTTATTTGCAAAAATTCCATTCTCGTTACTGTATCATAGAAATGTGGTAGCACTTGAAGATATATTATATGCTTGTACAGAAGCGACGAGATTGAAATAGCATTTAGTAACCTTGTTTGGCTCACTGTACCGTAGGAATGATATATATGAATATAAAATGGCATACCGTAGCATTATAACAAAGAAGTAGCATTATGAGAAATTAGTTGGAGGCACCTGATTTGCAGCATAGTAGCGTATGAAGGAAATTATTGTTTGATGGCTTTTGTTTTTTTAATACTGTAGCGATTCATAAAGTGGCAAAATGGAGGAACATAAATTGCATTACTGTAGCACAATACTAAATAGGCATATATTTTATGCAGTAGCGTAAAGATGAATTAGCATAGAAAGTGATATTGTAGAAGTAACAATTGGTAATACTTAGCTTGCATACTATACTTCTTCTTTATAAATATTAGATGATACTAGTTATTTACATTAATAATAGTAATAATAAATTATGATAATTAATAATAATAATAATAATAATGATTATAATACTAATAATAAGTTAGTTTTATTAATAAACTAATTTTTAGGAGTTTTGAACTAGAGATAATTATTTTGGAGTAATTGATTATTTTAAGTTAGTCCCAATTTCGATAGGAGAACCATATTATTGACAGTACAAGTTCGAATAGTAGTGTAGCATTAATTTAACTGAGTCGTAATAAGAAATTTAGTATAAAGTAGAAATAATAGAATTTTTGGCCGATAATTAATTAACCGATTTTAGCCAAAATAGTACGAATAATTATGCAGTTTATCATAGTAATTTTGGTTGATCTGTTGGGTGACATTTTTGTTGAAAGATGTGAATTTTTGCAGGTGAAGTCGAATTAAGTTGAATGCTTCCGGTTTATGAAATTGTGTTTGATTTGAATAAATCATGGAAGTAACATTGTTTAAACTTGTACATTACTTGATTTGTGAATTATATTTGCAATGCATGTACAATTGTTGGTATTTCATTGTGTTGGAATATGTGGTATGTGTATGTTAAGGTCGGAAGTGGTCTTAATTGCATACGAGTTGTTGGTTTTACATTGCATGGCATGGTTGGTCTTGAAATAGAGACGGTGAAACAGTGGGTTCATATTTTATAGACGTTGATCCTTGAATGGAAATAGACGTAGTGGCTTTGACCCGGAAAGGGAACATAGGCGGTGAAACATGGGTTCACAAA
Source organism: Vicia faba (assembly GCA_948472305.1). Classification (NCBI taxonomy): domain Eukaryota; kingdom Viridiplantae; phylum Streptophyta; class Magnoliopsida; order Fabales; family Fabaceae; genus Vicia; species Vicia faba. Next base: position 1,038,928,792 of record OX451740.1, on the reverse strand, counting down.
AATAGACGTTGATCCTATAGTGGAAATAGACGTAGTGGCTTTGACCCTATGTGGAAAAATAAGCAGTGGAACTTTGGGTCCACAAGTCGGTACCGCATTCGCATGTGTTGAGTCGTGTTGTGAGTCACATGCATAATTGTGTATATTGTGTATGTGTGTTGATGTGTTTGGTTATGTGCCAATATTGTTGTTGTTTGAATAATGGTTATGTGCCAATGATGTGAGTATTCGGATAATTGGTTTATATGGTTAATGTGTTGGAAATGGCTTCCTTGAGTACGGATACTATATCTGATAAAATGAATATGATCATGATGTGTTGCTTTATTTATTGCCATTGCTTTACCTTAATTACATGTTATATGATTATTGGAATTCTTACCCTTCTGTTTGAAAATGCTTTTGATGGCATTGTTCAGGTACCGAGGATGGTAGCGCGAGGCGCTAGTTAGCGGATGCATTGGATTGCAATCTGTTTTATTTTGATTAGAGTCGAGTCGATGCTCTGGTAGTAACACCTGGGGGGGGGGGGGTATATTTAGTGTCGAACTCGTCTATTTTGTATTCGGATTATGATGTATATAATCCTTACTTTGTGTATATTATTTTGTGTATGTGAGACTTGATAACATATGCTTTATGTGAATTATCATGGCTTGATGCCTTGAATTATGTTTTGATTCCTCCATGAATGGAGATGAAGTTAAATATTGAAACTCCGTTGCGTTTGCACGAGAGAAAGAAGTTAAATATTTATGTATGTTTGTTTTGTGTTGATATGCTTAAATTTACAAACGTACCCTGTCCGTTTTTCTTTAAAATTTTGGAATGTGATGTGTGTTGTGACATCCCTTCCGTGCAATTTATTTTCTCTGATTTTAATTCTTGCCTATTATTTGGGGTAATTAGAAGGGGTGTTACAATAGTGGTATTAGAGCATAGTTAGTCAGTTGTCAGGTCTTATTTTTGTTAATCCATTGTTTTTGATTGTGTGGCTAACGCGATCAATACTTTGTGTTGTAGAGAAGATGGCTGGTAGAAGGAATGATGATGCTTTAGCTGAGGCATTGAGGTTGCTTGCGGGGTCAATAAATCAGATGCCGCAAACGACTCAAGCGCCACATGATGGTACTGAAGATGCTTTCCGTGCTCTTGGGAAGTTCCAAAAGAACAACCCGCCTACTTTCAAGGGAGAGCATGCTCCGGTGGAAGCTCAAGAATGGTTAAAAGCAATTGAGAAAATCTTTCGTGTGATGAATTGCACCGACGCTCAGAAAGTGCAATTCGGAACACACATGCTGATTAAAGAGGCCGAAGACTGGTGTATCAACGCTAGTCAGAGGTATGAGGAGGAGCAGGTTGTGGTGACTTGGGAAATTTTCCGAGATGCATTCTTGGAGAATTATTTTCCGGAGGATGTTCGTGGTAAAAAGGAAGTTGAATTCTTGGAATTGAAACAAGGTAGTGGTTCGGTAGCTGACTCTGCGGCTAAATTTCAAGATTTGATCAAATACTGTCCTCACTACAACACTGTTAATGCTAAGAGGTCGAAGTGCCTTAAGTTTGTTAATGGTTTGAGGCCGGACATAAAGAAGGCGATTGGGTATCAGCAGATTACAAGATTCTCTGAGTTGGTTAATAAGAGTCGTATCTACGACGAAGACAGTCGGGATAGCACTGCTTATTACAAGAGCTTGAGTGAGAAAAGAGGTAAGGGACAGATGCGTCCTAAGCCTTATGATGGAAGAGGAAAGAGACCAATAAGTAGTGGAAAGAGTCCGAGTGGGGGAGTGACTACTCCAATCAAATGTTTTAAATGTGGTAAAGAGGGACATCGTGCTATGGAATGTCGCCATGGGATAGTTAAGTGTTTCAAGTGTGACAGGGTGGGTCACAAAGCGGTGGATTGTAGAGTTGGTGTGAGTGTAACTTGCTTTAATTGTGGTGAGCGAGGCCACATAAGTACCAAATGTCCAAAACCAAAGAAAGAAGTTGGAAAAGTATTCGCTTTATCTGGAGCAGAGACTTCTGCTGAGGAACGTCTAATCAGAGGTACATGCTTTATCTCTAATGTGCCTTTGGTTGCTATTATTGATACGGGTGCGACGCATTCGTTTGTTGCTTTAGATTGTTCCAAGAGATTGGGCCTTGTCTTGTCTACTTTGGATCGAAGTATGGAGGTAGATACACCTGCGATGGGTTCAATTTCTACTTAAGTTGTTTGTTTGAAGTGTCCTTTGCGCATGTGCGGAAGAGATTTCGAAGTTGATCTCGTGTGTCTTCCTTTGCATCAGATAGATGTGATTCTGGGTATGGACTGGTTGAAAGCCAACCATGTCTATATCAACTGTTTTGCTAAGGCTGTTCTTTTTCTCGAGTCCGAGAAAGATGGTGTGGTTTTCTTGTCTACACAGCAAGTTGAGAAGAGTGTGAAGAATGGAGATGGGTTGTTTATGCTTATGGCGAGTATGGTTTTGGAAGATGGTAGAGTAAGAAAGGATTATCCTGTGGTATGCGAATTTCCTGAAGTGTTTCCTAAAGAGATTACGGATTTACCTCCTGAGCGTGAGGTAGAGTTTTCCATCGACTTAATTCCTGGTACTAGTCCTGTTTTGATGGCTCCTTATAGGATGTCACCGTCGGAACTAGTGGAACTGAAGAGTCAGCTGGAAGAGTTGCTTGACAAAAGGTTTATTCGTCCTAGTGTGAGTCCGTGGGGTGCTCCAGTTTTACTTGTGAAGAAGAAAGAAGGAACAATGAGACTTTGTGTGGATTATAGGCAGCTAAACAAAGTGACCTTTAAGAACAAGTATCCTTTGCCAAGGATTGATGATTTAATGGATCAGCTGGTGGGTGCGTGTGTGTTTAGCAAGATTGACTTGAGGTCAGGCTATCATCAGATTCACGTGAAAGCGGGTGATATTCAGAAAACTGCGTTCAGAACTCGTTATGGACACTATGAGTATTCGGTGATGCCTTTTGGTGTTACGAATGCACCTGGTGTGTTCATGGAGTATATGAACAGAATCTTTCATGAGTTTCTGGATAAGTTTGTGGTGGTGTTCATCGATGACATTTTGATTTATTCCAAGAGTGAAGCAGAGCATGCCGAACACTTGGGAATTGTTTTGTCAATTCTGAAGGAAAATCATTTGTTTGCTAAACTTTCGAAGTGTGAATTCTGGTTAGAACAAGTGAGTTTCCTTGGTCACGTGATATCTCGTGGAGGTATTGCTGTGGATCCTTCGAAGATAGAAGCCGTGTCAGAATGGGAATCTCCAAAGTCAGTTTTTGAGATTCGAAGCTTTCTTGGTTTAGCGGGTTATTACCGTAAGTTCATTGAAGGCTTTTCCAAGCTAGCTTTACCGTTGACACAATTGACTAGGAAGAGTCAAGCGTTCGTGTGGACTCCGCAGTGTGAAGATAGTTTCCAAGAGTTGAAGAGAAGGTTGACAACTGCGCCAGTTTTGATTTTGCCTAAACCATCTGAACCGTTTACGGTCTATTGCGATGCTTCTTTGATGGGTTTAGGAGGTGTGTTAATGCAAAATGGGCAGGTTGTGGCGTATGCTTCGAGGCAACTCAAGGTGCATGAGAGGAATTATCCAACTCATGACTTGGAGTTGGCAGTGGTGGTTTTTGTGTTAAAGATTTGGAGGCATTATTTGTTTGGGTCGAGATTCGACGTCTTTAGCGATCATAAGAGTTTGAAATATCTGTTTGATAAAAAAAGAGTTGAATATGAGGCAAAGAAGGTGGCTAGAGTTTCTTAAAGATTATGACTTCAGTTTGAATTACCATCCTGGTAAGGCAAACGTGGTTGCAGATGCTTTGAGCAGGAAGTCTTTACACATGTCTATGTTGATGGTTAAAGAATGGGAATTGTTGGAGCAATTTCGAGATTTGAGTTTGGTGTGTGAAGAGACTTATTTTGGCGTGAAGCTTGGTATGATGAAGCTTACTAGTGGTGTCTTGGAAGAGATTAGAGATGGGCAAAAGTCAGATTTGGTTTTGGTTGACAAGTTTACTTTGGTGAATCAAGGTCAAGGTGGAGAGTTCAGAATTGATGAGAATGGAATTTTGAGATGTCATGATAGAGTTTGCGTTCCCGATGTGGGGGATGTGAAAAAGAGGATTCTTGAGGAAGGTCATAGAAGTGGGTTAAGTATTCACCCTGGTGCTAAGAAGATGTATCAAGATCTAAAGAAGTTGTTTTGGTGGCCTTGTATGAAGAAAGAAATTGCTGAGTTTGTGTATGCTTGTTTGGTTTGCCAAAAGTCTAAGATTGAACATCAGAAGCCTTCGGGTTTGTTGCAACCGTTGTCTATTCCCGAGTGGAAGTGGGATAGTATCTCGATGGATTTTGTTTCTGGTTTGCCGAGGACTCCGAGTAACCATGAGGCTATTTGGGTCATAGTGGATAGATTGACTAAATCTGCACACTTTATTCCGATTAGGATGGATTACACTATGGAGAAGCTTGCTAAGTTGTATGTGGAACGGATTGTTTGTTTACATGGTATTCCTACATGTATTGTTTCAGATAGAGATCCACGTTTCACTTCAAGATTTTGGGAAAGTTTACAAAGAGCCTTGGGTACTAAGCTGAGATTGAGTTCCGCTTATCATCCTCAGACGGATGGTCAAATGGAGAGAACAATTCAGTCACTTGAGGATTTGTTGCGTGCTTGTGTTTTGGATCAAGGAGGTTCATGGGAGAGTCATTTGCCTTTGATTGAGTTTACTTATAATAATAGTTTTCATTCTAGCATTGGCATGGCTCCTTTTGAGGCATTGTATGGAAGACGGTGCAGGACACCTTTGTGTTGGTACGAGACGGGAGAAAGTGCTATAGTTGGTCCGAAATTGGTTCAAGAGGCTACAGATAAGATCAAATTGATAAGAGAGAAGATGAAAGTGTCTCAGAATCGCCAAAAGAGTTACTATGACAAGAGGAGGAAACCTCTTGAGTTCAAGAAGGATGAACATGTGTTTTTGAAGGTGAATCCAACTACGGGTGTTGGAAGGGCGCTTAAATCGCGGAAGTTAACACCTCGGTTTATTGGTCCTTATCAGATTTCAGAGCGGATTGGAAGTATGGCTTATCGGATTGCATTTCCGCCATCACTTTCAAATTTGCATGATGTGTTTCACGTTTCGCAATTACGAAAGTATATTGCGGATCCGTCTTATGTTATTCAAGCGGATGATTTGGAAGTAAGAGACAATTTGACGGTTGAGGTTTTACCAGTGAGGATTGAAGATAGAAAGGTGAAACAACTAAGAGGAAGAGAGATTGCTTTGGTTAAAGTTGCATGGGGTGGTTCGGCGAATGGTAATGTGACGTGGGAGCTTGAAAGTCGGATGCGGGATTCCTATCCCGAATTGTTCGTTTAGAGGTAATTTTCGAGGCCGAAAATCTTTTAAGTGGGGGAGAGTTGTAACACGCCGTTTATATTTAAATGTTATTTCATTAATTATTTTCCAAAACTATTAAATTATATATATTTTGAGAAATATATTCAATTGATATCGATTAAAATATTAATTGGGTAATATGAAATAAAAATATTTATTATGTCGAAATATTATTTTGAATAATATTAATTTGGTGTGTAGTAATATTTGACTTTGTTTGATTAATTGGCATGATTAGGTTTATATAGAATAAATATTATTTAGTGTAATATTGTTTTAATAGAGTTATATATTATAATTTGAATTAAATAATTGTTGGGGCCAAATTATAATTTTAGAAAGATAGAGGGAGGAAAGTTAGTAGTAGAAGGATAGTTTTATAAAATAAAAAAGTAGAGTTAGTAAGAGTAGTTGGTAAGAAGAGAAAGAAGAAAGAAAAGAGAGAAGAAGAAGAGAAGAGAAGGAGAAGGCTAGGGTTTGTTCTACAAAATCATCATCTTGTTCCAAGAAAATCAACACTAGAGGTAAGGGTTTGACTTCCACCAATTATTTAGTGTGTGATTTTATAGTTTTGATTTTGGAATAAATTAGGGGTTTAGGGTATTAGTTTCACTACTATGGTATGATGAAAAAAAATTGGTGTATTGATGAAATTGAGAGATGATTTAGGACCCAATATTATTAGTTATGCATATAAATAAGTGCCTTAGTATTTTATTTGCAAAAATTCCATTCTCGTTACTGTATCATAGAAATGTGGTAGCACTTGAAGATATATTATATGCTTGTACAGCAGCGACGAGATTGAAATAGCATTTAGTAACCTTGTTTGGCTCACTGTACCGTAGGAATGATATATATGAATATAAAATGGCATACCGTAGCATTATAACAAAGAAGTAGCATTATGAGAAATTAGTTGGAGGCACCTGATTTGCAGCATAGTAGCGTATGAAGGAAATTATTGTTTGATGGCTTTTGTTTTTTTAATACTGTAGCGATTCATAAAGTGGCAAAATGGAGGAACATAAATTGCATTACTGTAGCACAATACTAAATAGGCATATGTTTTATGCAGTAGCGTAAAGATGAATTAGCATAGAAAGTGATATTGTAGAAGTAACAATTGGTAATACTTAGCTTGCATACTATACTTCTTCTTTATAAATATTAGATGATACTAGTTATTTACATTAATAATAGTAATAATAAATTATGATAATTAATAATAATAATAATAATGATTATAATACTAATAATAAGTTAGTTTTATTAATAAACTAATTTTTAGGAGTTTTGAACTAGAGATAATTATTTTGGAGTAATTGATTATTTTAAGTTAGTCCCAATTTCGATAGGAGAACCATATTATTGACAGTACAAGTTCGAATAGTAGTGTAGCATTAATTTAACTGAGTCGTAATAAGAAATTTAGTATAAAGTAGAAATAATAGAATTTTTGGCCGATAATTAATTAACCGATTTTAGCCAAAATAGTACGAATAATTATGCAGTTTATCATAGTAATTTTGGTTGATCTGTTGGGTGACATTTTTGTTGAAAGATGTGAATTTTTGCAGGTGAAGTCGAATTAAGTTGAATGCTTCCGGTTTATGAAATTGTGTTTGATTTGAATAAATCATGGAAGTAACATTGTTTAAACTTGTACATTACTTGATTTGTGAATTATATTTGCAATGCATGTACAATTGTTGGTATTTCATTGTGTTGGAATATGTGGTATGTGTATGTTAAGGTCGGAAGTGGTCTTAATTGCATACGAGTTGTTGGTTGTACATTGCATGGCATGGTTGGTCTTGAAATAGAGACGGTGAAACAGTGGGTTCATATTTTATAGACGTTGATCCTTGAATGGAAATAGACGTAGTGGCTTTGACCCGGAAAGGGAACATAGGCGGTGAAACATGGGTTCACAAAAATAGACGTTGATCCTATAGTGGAAATAGACGTAGTGGCTTTGACCCTATATGGAAAAATAAGCGGTGGAACTTTGGGTCCACAAGTCGGTACCGCATTCGCATGTGTTGAGTCGTGTTGTGAGTCACATGCATAATTGTGTATATTGTGTATGTGTGTTGATGTGTTTGGTTATGTGCCAATATTGTTGTTGTTTGAATAATGGTTATGTGCCAATGATGTGAGTATTCGGATAATTGGTTTATATGGTTAATGTGTTGGAAATGGCTTCCTTGAGTACGGATACTATATGTGATAAAATGAATATGATCATGATGTGTTGCTTTATTTATTGCCATTGCTTTACCTTAATTACATGTTATATGATTATTGGAATTCTTACCCTTCTGTTTGAAAATGCTTTTGATGGCATTGTTCAGGTACCGAGGATGGTAGCGCGAGGCGCTAGTTAGCGGATGCATTGGATTGCAATCTGTTTTATTTTGATTAGAGTCGAGTCGATGCTCTGGTAGTAACACCTGGGGGGGGGGGGTATATTTAGTGTCGAACTCGTCTATTTTGTATTCGGATTATGATGTATATAATCCTTACTTTGTGTATATTATTTTGTGTATGTGAGACTTGATAACATATGCTTTATGTGAATTATCATGGCTTGATGCCTTGAATTATGTTTTGATTCCTCCATGAATGGAGATGAAGTTAAATATTGAAACTCCGTTGCGTTTGCACGAGAGAAAGAAGTTAAATATTTATGTATGTTTGTTTTGTGTTGATATGCTTAAATTTACAAACGTACCCTGTCCGTTTTTCTTTAAAATTTTGGAATGTGATGTGTGTTGTGACATCCCTTTCGTGCAATTTATTTTCTCTGATTTTAATTCTTGCCTATTATTTGGGGTAATTAGAAGGGGTGTTACAATAGTGGTATCAGAGCATAGTCGGTCAGTTGTCAGGTCTTATTTTTGTTAATCCCTTGTATTTGATTGTGTGGCTAACGCGATCAATACTTTGTGTTGTAGAGAAGATGGCTGGTAGAAGGAATGATGATGCTTTAGCTGAGGCATTGAGGTTGCTTGCGGGGTCAATAAATCAGATGCCGCAAACGACTCAAGCGCCACATGATGGTACTGAAGATGCTTTCCGTGCTCTTGGGAAGTTCCAAAAGAACAACCCGCCTACTTTCAAGGGAGAGCATGCTCCGGTGGAAGCTCAAGAATGGTTAAAAGCAATTGAGAAAATCTTTCATGTGATGAATTGCACCGACGCTCAGAAAGTGCAATTTGGAACACACATGCTGATTAAAGAGGCCGAAGACTGGTGTATCAACGCTAGTCAGAGGTATGAGGAGGAGCAGGTTGTCGTGACTTGGGAAATTTTCCGAGATGCATTCTTGGAGAATTATTTTCCAGAGGATGTTCGTGGTAAAAAGGAAGTTGAATTCTTGAAATTGAAACAAGGTAGTGGTTCGGTAGCTGACTATGCGGCTAAATTTCAAGATTTGATCAAATACTGTCCTCACTATAACACTGTTAATGCTGAGAGGTCGAAGTGCCTTAAGTTTGTTAATGGTTTGAGGCCGGACATAAAGAAGGCGATTGGGTATCAGCAGATTACAAGATTCTCTGAGTTGGTTAATAAGAGTCGTATCTACGACGAAGACAGTCGGGATAGCACTGCTTATTACAAGAGCTTGAGTGAGAAAAGAGGTAAGGGACAGATGCGTCCTAAGCCTTATGATGGAAGAGGAAAGAGACCAATAAGTAGTGGAAAGAGTCCGAGTGGGGGAGTGACTACTCCAATCAAATGTTTTAAATGTGGTAAAGAGGGACATCGTGCTATGGAATGTCGCCATGGGATAGTTAAGTGTTTCAAGTGTGACAGGGTGGGTCACAAAGCGGTGGATTGTAGAGTTGGTGTGAGTGTAACTTGCTTTAATTGTGGTGAGCGAGGCCACATAAGTACCAAATGTCCAAAGCCAAAGAAAGAAGTTGGAAAAGTATTCGCTTTATCTGGAGCAGAGACTTCTGCTGAGGAACGTCTAATCAGAGGTACATGCTTTATCTCTAATGTGCCTTTGGTTGCTATTATTGATACGGGTGCGACGCATTCGTTTGTTGCTTTAGATTGTTCCAAGAGATTGGGCCTTGTCTTGTCTACTTTGGATCGAAGTATGGAGGTAGATACACCTGCGATGGGTTCAATTTCTACTTAAGTTGTTTGTTTGAAGTGTCCTTTGCGCATGTGCGGAAGAGATTTCGAAGTTGATCTCGTGTGTCTTCCTTTGCATCAGATAGATGTGATTCTGGGTATGGACTGGTTGAAAGCCAACCATGTCTATATCAACTGTTTTGCTAAGGCTGTTCTTTTTCTCGAGTCCGAGAAAGATGGTGTGGTTTTCTTGTCTACACAGCAAGTTGAGAAGAGTGTGAAGAATGGAGATGGGTTGTTTATGCTTATGGAGAGTATGGTTTTGGAAGATGGTAGAGTAAGAAAGGATTATCCTGTGGTATGTGAATTTCCTGAAGTGTTTCCTAAAGAGATTACGGATTTACCTCCTGAGCGTGAGGTAGAGTTTTCCATCGACTTAATTCCTGGTACTAGTCCTGTTTCGATGGCTCCTTATAGGATGTCACCGTCGGAACTAGTGGAACTGAAGAGTCAGCTGGAAGAGTTGCTTGACAAAAGGTTTATTCGTCCTAGTGTGAGTCCGTGGGGTGCTCCAGTTTTACTTGTGAAGAAGAAAGAAGGAACAATGAGACTTTGTGTGGATTATAGGCAGCTAAACAAAGTGACCATTAAGAACAAGTATCCTTTGCCAAGGATTGATGATTTAATGGATCAGCTGGTGGGTGCGTGTGTGTTTAGCAAGATTGACTTGAGGTCAGGCTATCATCAGATTCACGTGAAAGCGGGTGATATTCAGAAAACTACGTTCAGAACTCGTTATGGACACTATGAGTATTCGGTGATGCCTTTTGGTGTTACGAATGCACCTGGTGTGTTCATGGAGTATATGAACAGAATCTTTCATGAGTTTCTGGATAAGTTTGTGGTGGTGTTCATCGATGACATTTTGATTTATTCCAAGAGTGAAGCAGAGCATGCCGAACACTTGGGAATTGTTTTGTCAATTCTGAAGGAAAATCATTTGTTTGCTAAACTTTCGAAGTGTGAATTCTGGTTAGAACAAGTGAGTTTCCTTGGTCACGTGATATCTCGTGGAGGTATTGCTGTGGATCCTTCGAAGATAGAAGCCGTGTCAGAATGGGAATCTCCAAAGTCAGTTTTTGAGATTCGAAGCTTTCTTGGTTTAGCGGGTTATTACCGTAAGTTCATTGAAGGATTTTCCAAGCTAGCTTTACCGTTGACACAATTGACTAGGAAGAGTCAAGCGTTCGTGTGGACTCCGCATTGTGAAGATAGTTTCCAAGAGTTGAAGAGAAGGTTGACAACTGCGCCAGTTTTGATTTTGCCTAAACCATCTGAACCGTTTACGGTCTATTGTGATGCTTCTTTGATGGGTTTAGGAGGTGTGTTAATGCAAAATGGGCAGGTTGTGGCGTATGCTTCGAGGCAACTCAAGGTGCATGAGAGGAATTATCCAACTCATGACTTGGAGTTGGCAGCGGTGGTTTTTGTGTTAAAGATTTGGAGGCATTATTTGTTTGGGTCGAGATTCGACGTCTTTAGCGATCATAAGAGTTTGAAATATCTGTTTGATCAAAAAGAGTTGAATATGAGGCAAAGAAGGTGGCTAGAGTTTCTTAAAGATTATGACTTCAGTTTGAATTACCATCCTGGTAAGGCAAACGTGGTTGCAGATGCTTTGAGCAGGAAGTCTTTACACATGTCTATGTTGATGGTTAAAGAATGGGAATTGTTGGAGCAATTTCGAGATTTGAGTTTGGTGTGTGAAGAGACTTATTTTGGCGTGAAGCTTGGTATGATGAAGCTTACTAGTGGTGTCTTGGAAGAGATTAGAGATGGGCAAAAGTCAGATTTGGTTTTGGTTGACAAGTTTACTTTGGTGAATCAAGGTCAAGGTGGAGAGTTCAGAATTGATGAGAATGGAATTTTGAGATGTCATGATAGAGTTTGCGTTCCCGATGTGGGGGATGTGAAAAAGAGGATTCTTGAGGAAGGTCATAGAAGTGGGTTAAGTATTCACCCTGGTGCTAAGAAGATGTATCAAGATTTAAAGAAGCTGTTTTGGTGGCCTTGTATGAAGAAAGAAATTGCTGAGTTTGTGTATGCTTGTTTGGTTTGCCAAAAGTCTAAGATTGAACTTCAGAAGCCTTCGGGTTTGTTGCAACCGTTGTCTATTCCCGAGTGGAAGTGGGATAGTATCTCGATGGATTTTGTTTCTGGTTTTCCGAGGACTCCGAGTAACCATGAGGCTATTTGGGTCATAGTGGATAGATTGACTAAATCTGCACACTTTATTCCGATTAGGATGGATTACACTATGGAGAAGCTTGCTAAGTTGTATGTGGAACGGATTGTTTGTTTACATGGTATTCCTACATGTATTGTTTCAGATAGAGATCCGCGTTTCACTTCAAGATTTTGGGAAAGTTTACAAAGAGCCTTGGGTACTAAGCTGAGATTGAGTTCCGCTTATTATCCTCAGACGGATGGTCAAACGGAGAGAACAATTCAGTCACTTGAGGATTTGTTGCGTGCTTGTGTTTTGGATCAAGGAGGTTCATGGGAGAGTCATTTGCCTTTGATTGAGTTTACTTATAATAATAGTTTTCATTCTAGCATTGGCATGGCTCCTTTTGAGGCATTGTATGGAAGACGGTGCAGGACACCTTTGTGTTGGTACGAGATGGGAGAAAGTGCTATAGTTGGTCCGGAATTGGTTCAAGAGGCTACGGATAAGATCAAATTGATAAGAGAGAAGATGAAAGTGTCTCAGAATCGCCAAAAGAGTTACTATGACAAGAGGAGGAAACCTCTTGAGTTCAAGAAGGATGAACATGTGTTTTTGAAGGTGAATCCAACTACGGGTGTTGGAAGGGCGCTTAAATCGTGGAAGTTAACACCTCGGTTTATTGGTCCTTATCATATTTCAGAGCGGATTGGAAGTATGGCTTATCGGATTGCATTGCCGCCATCACTTTCAAATTTGCATGATGTGTTTCACGTTTCGCAATTACGAAAGTATATTGCGGATCCGTCTCATGTTATTCAAGCGGATGATTTGGAAGTAAAAGACAATTTGACGGTTGAGGTTTTACCGGTGAGGATTGAAGATAGAAAGGTGAAACAACTAAGAGGAAGAGAGATTGCTTTGGTTAAAGTTGCATGGGGTGGTTCGGCGAATGGTAATGTGGCGTGGGAGCTTGAAAGTCGGATGCGGGATTCCTATCCCGAATTGTTCGTTTAGAGGTAATTTTCGAGGCCGAAAATCTTTTAAGTGGGGGAGAGTTGTAACACGCCGTTTATATTTAAATGTTATTTCATTAATTATTTTCCAAAACTATTAAATTATATATATTTTGAGAAATATATTCAATTGATATCGATTAAAATATTAATTGGGTAATATGAAATAAAAATATTTATTATGTCGAAATATTATTTTGAATAATATTAATTTGGTGTGTAGTAATATTTGACTTTGTTTGATTAATTGGCATGATTAGGTTTATATAGAATAAATATTATTTAGTGTAATATTGTTTTAATAGAGTTATATATTATAATTTGAATTAAATAATTGTTGGGGCCAAATTATAATTTTAGAAAGATAGAGGGAGGAAAGTTAGTAGTAGAAGGATAGTTTTATAAAATAAAAAAGTAGAGTTAGTAAGAGTAGTTGGTAAGAAGAGAAAGAAGAAAGAAAAGAGAGAAGAAGAAGAGAAGAGAAGGAGAAGGCTAGGGTTTGTTCTACAAAATCATCATCTTGTTCCAAGAAAATCAACACTAGAGGTAAGGGTTTGACTTCCACCAATTATTTAGTGTGTGATTTTATAGTTTTGATTTTGGAATAAATTAGGGGTTTAGGGTATTAGTTTCACTACTATGGTATGATGAAAAAAAATTGGTGTATTGATGAAATTGAGAGATGATTTAGGACCCAATATTATTAGTTATGCATATAAATAAGTGCCTTAGTATTTTATTTGCAAAAATTCCATTCTCGTTACTGTATCATAGAAATGTGGTAGCACTTGAAGATATATTATATGCTTGTACAGCAGCGACGAGATTGAAATAGCATTTAGTAACCTTGTTTGGCTCACTGTACCGTAGGAATGATATATATGAATATAAAATGGCATACCGTAGCATTATAACAAAGAAGTAGCATTATGAGAAATTAGTTGGAGGCACCTGATTTGCAGCATAGTAGCGTATGAAGGAAATTATTGTTTGATGGCTTTTGTTTTTTTAATACTGTAGCGATTCATAAAGTGGCAAAATGGAGGAACATAAATTGCATTACTGTAGCACAATACTAAATAGGCATATGTTTTATGCAGTAGCGTAAAGATGAATTAGCATAGAAAGTGATATTGTAGAAGTAACAATTGGTAATACTTAGCTTGCATACTATACTTCTTCTTTATAAATATTAGATGATACTAGTTATTTACATTAATAATAGTAATAATAAATTATGATAATTAATAATAATAATAATAATGATTATAATACTAATAATAAGTTAGTTTTATTAATAAACTAATTTTTAGGAGTTTTGAACTAGAGATAATTATTTTGGAGTAATTGATTATTTTAAGTTAGTCCCAATTTCGATAGGAGAACCATATTATTGACAGTACAAGTTCGAATAGTAGTGTAGCATTAATTTAACTGAGTCGTAATAAGAAATTTAGTATAAAGTAGAAATAATAGAATTTTTGGCCGATAATTAATTAACCGATTTTAGCCAAAATAGTACGAATAATTATGCAGTTTATCATAGTAATTTTGGTTGATCTGTTGGGTGACATTTTTGTTGAAAGATGTGAATTTTTGCAGGTGAAGTCGAATTAAGTTGAATGCTTCCGGTTTATGAAATTGTGTTTGATTTGAATAAATCATGGAAGTAACATTGTTTAAACTTGTACATTACTTGATTTGTGAATTATATTTGCAATGCATGTACAATTGTTGGTATTTCATTGTGTTGGAATATGTGGTATGTGTATGTTAAGGTCGGAAGTGGTCTTAATTGCATACGAGTTGTTGGTTGTACATTGCATGGTATGGTTGGTCTTGAAATAGAGACGGTGAGACAGTGGGTTCATATTTTATAGACGTTGATCCTTGAATGGAAATAGACGTAGTGGCTTTGACCCGGAAAGGGAACATAGGCGGTGAAACATGGGTTCACAAAAATAGACGTTGATCCTATAGTGGAAATAGACGTAGTGGCTTTGACCCTATGTGGAAAAATAAGTGGTGGAACTTTGGGTCCACAAGTCGGTATCGCATTCGCATGTGTTGAGTCGTGTTGTGAGTCACATGTATAATTGTGTATATTGTGTATGTGTGTTGATGTGTTTGGTTATGTGCCAATATTGTTGTTGTTTGAATAATGGTTATGTGCCAATGATGTGAGTATTCGGATAATTGGTTTATATGGTTAATGTGTTGGAAATGGCTTCCTTGAGTACGGATACTATATGTGATAAAATGAATATGATCATGATGTGTTGCTTTATTTATTGCCATTGCTTTACCTTAATTACATGTTATATGATTATTGGAATTCTTACCCTTCTATTTGAAAATGCTTTTGATGGCATTGTTCAGGTACCGAGGATGGTAGCGCGAGGCGCTAGTTAGCGGATGCATTGGATTGCAATCTGTTTTATTTTGATTAGAGTCGAGTCGATGCTCTGGTAGTAACACCTGGGGGGGGGGGGGGGTATATTTAGTGTCGAACTCGTCTATTTTGTATTCGGATTATGATGTATATAATCCTTACTTTGTGTATATTATTTTGTGTATGTGAGACTTGATAACATATGCTTTATGTGAATTATCATGGCTTGATGCCTTGAATTATGTTTTGATTCCTCCATGAATGGAGATGAAGTTAAATATTGAAACTCCGTTGCGTTTGCACGAGAGAAAGAAGTTAAATATTTATGTATGTTTGTTTTGTGTTGATATGCTTAAATTTACAAACGTACCCTGTCCGTTTTTCTTTAAAATTTTGGAATGTGATGTGTGTTGTGACATCCCTTCCGTGCAATTTATTTTCTCTGATTTTAATTCTTGCCTATTATTTGGGGTAATTAGAAGGGGTGTTACATTTAACATTCAAAAATACACAAAGCCTTTCCTATAAATAGGACACCATTGTCCATCACTAAGGGGACGAGAGAAAACATCCAGAAAAAAATTGCTAGAGGAGGAACAGAAAACTCTAATAAAGGAAACCTTGTGAAACTCTGTCAAAATCCCTAGTGTTTCATAACTTTGAACTTCCTGCCTCCAAACTTCATTGATATTCAGTTTGCTTCCTGACTAGGGAACACCCATACAGTTTCTGACCATACATACACATATCTTCTCCATCCACCCATTCTAAAAAGAACCTGTCCAGAACACCATCAGAGCTAAAGCTAGCTCCAATTCACAGATATTTTTCCAACAGCAAGGTAAGCACCTGCTGACTCTCATCACGCTGTTGAGCATTATCAGCTTTGCATGCTCAATAAACACAATGTAGACATCATGTTGCTGCTGTATGTGTTCTGAGGATTTCCATGCCTCTGAATGCTTAAGTAGGAAGTAAATCAGTGTAGAACCTGTTTGTGACCTTGTTGGTTCTGCACCTGCTGAGACTGTCCTAGGCATGCCTTCTGTTTTGTGGAAAAATAATAAAACTGCAGATGTTCTGGCAAGCACAGGGGGAAGCCAAGTTTTGACTTTGACGCTAGCACTTCTGAGACCTGTTTTGCTGTCAATAATATCAGAACTTCTGAATATTATTGTGTTTCCAGCAGGGTCAGAACTTCTAACTTCCCCACTAACAAACTTTTGTCTTGCAGCGCATGGGGGTCAGAACTTTGACCTTCCCACTAACAGGTTTCTGTTTTGCAGGCACCAGAGTCAGAAGTTCTGACTCATACAGTTTCACTAACAGGTTGATAATCTTGCAGCAGGCCTGGGTCAGAACTTCTGACTTCCTCTCAGCAGCGCGCTAGCCCTCTCTCTCTTTATATTTTTTCTTCCCCTTGTTATTTTCTTTTCTTATCTATTTTTTCTCGTTGAACCACCCCCATGTACAAATGTGTATCCCCCATCCCCTACATATTGTAATAGCGTAGAATTTTACATTTCCGCATTTTATTGCTTTCAAATGTAAATGCTAGTAATTAGGAGATGCATGGAAAGATAAAATCAATGAAATAGAAAATCCTAATTCAAGATAAAATCATGCATGCAATAAAACACACTTGCACACAAACACCCCTTAAGGTATCTCCACTTGGTTGCCTAAACAAAACGACCATGGTATGCATGCTAAGTATCTTGGCAAAACAAATCAAATAAAAAGATCATAGTCCCTCGATGACGCTATCTTGGTTGCCTATACAAAATGATCTAGTCCCTCAGAAAATTGCTAAAGATACTTGGCAATATTGCTATCATGGTCTATACGATGACCCACGCCCGTCCCGTTTAACATCTAAAGATAGGGTTGTCTACCAAAACAATGGTAGGTCAACAATGTCAAAGGAATAAAAATGTACAAGAAATACTTTTTGAGTAAAATGGGGTAGACAACTCTTAGTTACTTGATCAAAAACTTGCAAAAATATCCTTGCTATTTTCAAACACACTTCACAACACAATTTCAAAATATTTCCCAAATCAAACTTTCAAACATTGAAACATTTTTCAAAAGACAAACATCTTTGTATACATTCTTCAAACAAGAATCATTACAAAGGTCGCCACAACGATGGCCTCTTTTCAAAAGCATTTTCAAAAACCACACACACAAAACACCAAGTCAGTTTTCCCACCGTATCATAGAACTGGCGACTCTGCTGGGGACTATAAATAAAAGTGGAGTAACCTTAGGGTTTAGGTCACCTTTGCATGCTTATCTTGTTTGCTTTGATTGCTTTACATTTGGTTCTATTGTTTGGGTTTGAATCCTCCACCCGGATTTGGGGAAACATTCATAGGTAAATAGCAATACATTGTGGAAACTGTGCGGGGTATACCGACATAGTTGAAGCAATAGCTATATTAGTGCGACATATTTGTGGGTACTGGTAGCCTTTGAGTTAATCAAAGAGAATACGGGGCCGCTGAATGATGTCATAAAGCACTAATGAACTCTTAGAACCTTACTTGACCATCTTGGCCTTTTTAGGGGTAATGAGATGACCGACTTTGGTGTAGTCTGAAGTTGGTAGATACTCGATACTACACTCATTGAGGGTTGTTTTCTTGGAATATTTTGGTCGCCAGTTAAGTGGCTAAACCAAAACAATGAACACAGAAAATAATCCAGTGATATTGAGCTCCTTAGAACCCGGTTACTATTTATAGGACATGTTGAGCCAACTAAATTCAAAAGGGTACTTACCTATGAAACCTCATGCAAGCCTGAAACTAGGATCTTGTGTGATTTGCTTGTACATGTGCTTGTGCATACATCATGAACATCATAAAGCATCATATGCATCCACTAACCATTTCAAGGGTTTGGATCTTCATATTTGTTCTTGTTTTGTAGGTCATGGAATCTCTTTGCAGGAAAACAATTCAAGTCAACCTTGTGAGAATCCCTCCTCAACTCAAGGAGCTTACTTCCAAGATTCCAGAGAATTCTCCTTTCAGTGAAAGACATGGTAGACTTCTCAACTTGGTCAACTCCAACATTGAAGAAGACATGGTGAAGGTTCTCTTCCAGTTCTTTGACCCCCTACACCATTGCTTTACATTCCCTGATTACCAACTAGTACCTACTTTGGAGGAATTTTCTCAACTCCTGAGGATACCTATTCTTCATCAACTACCCTACAACGGTACGGAAAGAGAACCAAAGTCTGAAGATGTTGCTCAAGCCTTACACTTGCAACCATCTGATATCAAAGGTCATTGGGAAACCAGAAGTGGTGTCAAAGGTTTCTTGGCAAAATTTCTGTTTGAGAAGGCGCAAGACTGCTGGAATTCTCTAGATCTACAAGCTTTTGAAGAAATTGTAGCACTCCTCATCTATGGGTTGGTCTTGTTCCCAAACCCTGATCAGCTTATAGATGTGAATGCTGTTAATATTTTCATATCTCGGAATCCTGTGCCTACATTGCTTGGGGACATCCTACACTCATTTTACACACGAACAATGAGGAAAAGAGGTGTTCTCATGTGCTGTACTCCTCTTCTAGCAAGGTGGTTTATTTCTCACCTTCCCCAATCAGTTTTGAAGAATGAGCAGGGTTTAAGGTGGTCACAACGGTTGATGACCCTAACATGTTCTGATGTTCATTGGTGTTCTCGGTCCAGAGAAAATGTCATCATCATTGATCGTTGTGGGGAATTCCCTAATGTCCCACTACTTGGCATTAGGGGAGGCATTACCTACAACCATTATTTAGCTCTAAGACAGTTTGGATATGCTCGAAGGGATGGCCCTCACGACATGCTGATTCCTGAATTGGTTTTTGACTTCGACAACAACGCTCAAGGACTTCAACAAAGGTTCATCCGAGCATGGAGGATGCCCAACAAAGTGGATAGTAAGACACTGGGACACAAGAATTCCACCCCCCTTGAGCCTTATCTCAAGTGGGTGCGAACCCGCACCCAGAGTCTTATGATGCCTTACCCCTACATTCTGCCCGTGATCAAAGAGCCTGTTATGGAATGGGAGGTTCCATACACCCTCCTACATCCAGACATGCCAACATCATTGGAAGAATTGCAAAGGAGTTGGATACAACTCAAGGAAGAGCGGAACACTTTTGAAGCCAGCTTCTATACTAGTGAGAAGAAGGTTTTGGAACTTACCCGCCGACTTTATGAAGAGGAGACTCTCAACACCTACATCGCGCCAAAAAGGATGCGCAACGTCTTTTTACATTAAGAAGCTTTGTAATATTCTGCCCATGGGGCATTTATGTACTAACAAATTTCTTCTTATGACGTGTGTTCTTTTTGTTTGCAACAACTTTGAATTTCTGAATCCTTGAATGCATTACATGAATAACATATCATTCATCATATGCATAAACAGGTCTTCACACCAGGTTTCCTTATCTTTCTGCTGTTTATTTCAGCAAGATGGATATAGAGCAGACGGTTAAAGATATGCAAGCACAAAATTCTCAGTTCCAACAACTCCTCATGACCTTGGCAAAGGGTCAAGAGGACCTTAAAGCACTGTTAGAGAAAGAGAAGGAAAAAGACAAAGAGAAAAAGAAGAAAAGGACTGGTATGGCCACTATGGGAAGAAGGTTTGAGAGCCAGGATAGAAAGGTCCTCGAGTTCCCCTTGACGTCTGACGAAGGGGTTGGTAAGGGAAAGGGAGTTGCAATGCCCTCTGAGTCTGAAGCTGAAGAGGAAGAGGAAGAAGATGAGGATTACTCTGAGCAGCAATATCCTCCTGCGGATGATAAGTATAAAAATCTGGAAGATCGGCTGGCCGCCATGGAAGTACAAAGGGTTCCCGGGTTGGATTTTGAAGAACTAGGGTTGGTTGCTGGGATCGTCATTCCTCCCAAGTTCAAGGTACCTACATTTGCTAAATACAACGGTTTGTCCTGTCCGAAGATGCATCTGCGGTCCTACATCAGAAAGATCCAACCTCACTCTTCTGATAAGGATCTACGAGTCCACTTTTTTCAAGATAGCTTGTCAGGTACGCAATTGGACTGGTTCTATCAACTTGAGAGATCTAATGTTCATAACTGGGAGGACTTAGCTGCTGCTTTCTATCGACAATACCAATACCATGCAGATTTAGCTCCTACTCGTACTCAGCTACAGAGTATGGGTATGGTTTCTAACGAGGGATTTAAGGAGTATGCCCAAAAGTGGCGGGATTTGGCTGGAACGGTGCAGCCACCGTTGTCGAATAGAGAACTGGTTGATATGTTCTTGGGGACCCTGTCAGGTCCATTCTTCAATCACTTAATCGGGAGCTCATCTGCAGGGTTCACCGAATTAATACTGATAGGTGAAAGGGTCGAAGCTGGCATTAAGATTGGTAAAATTCAGAAGGATGCAGCTGCCTCCACTACTGTTAAGAAGACCTTCCCAGCTAAGAAAGAGGATTCTGCTGTTTATTCCCAGAGAAATCAAGGAAGGACGGAGAGCCGACCAATGGTGGGGGTTGTGATGATTCAAAACTCTTCAACCGATCAACCTCGAAGCAGTCAACCTAGGGCTAACCAGAATAGGGTGGAAAGGCCACAACGACAATTCACTCGGATAAATATGACACCGGCTCAGGTCCTCCCTCATATGTTAAAGTTAAACCTTACCAACTTGAAAGAAGCGCTGAAAAATCCAAATACCTCTTCTCCCTATTATCATTCAAATGCAAAATGTGCATATCATTCGGACAGTGTGGGGCATGACACCAATAACTGTTGGGCCCTTAAGAACAAGATCCAAGATTTGATAGATGCCAGGGAGGTAGAGTTTGATGCTCCCGAAAAACCTAATGTGATATCTGCTCTTATGCCAAAACATGGTCATAATGTCCATGCCATTGTAGAAGATCTTCATGTTACTGCTGTTGATAACTTAATGACTCCATTGCCAATGATCAAGATGAATCTGTTGAGAGCCGGGATTTTCTCGGGCCGTGAAAAAGATTGTTCCTTTTGTTCAGCCTTGCAATCCGATTATCCACTGTTGAAATCAGGTATCCAACGCCTGATAGATACTCAAGAAATACTCTTTCAGAAAACTCCTGTTACTCCTGTTACTCCAATCAATGACATTGCTATAATCACCACTTCCGACAATCTTTCCAAGACCTGCAAAAGGCCTGTTAAGATTACGCCTGATCCAAAGTTTGTGCCGCTGAAGATTACCATGCCAGGGCCTATCCCATATAAGTCCAACAAGACGATACCATGGAATTATGGAGGAGAGATCTTCTACCATGGTGTCAAGCAGATCGAATCAGCCGAAGAAAATTCCAATGAAGAAACTCATGATGTGGGAAATATTGTGGGGACAAGTAAGATAACTCGTAGACGAAGAATCTTCTCTCCGGAGATTTCTCCTCCACGGGCAGTCTTCGGACCCTCAAGTGTTTCTGTGCCTGTCAAGATATCTGTGCGAAGCCCAGTGATTGAAGAAATTGTTACTCCCGAAGTTGAACCCTCTGCTGTTATTGCTGATAAAGGTAAGGGAATCGAAGAAGCGCCCGTCAGGACGAGGGCTCAAGCTTTGGTTATCCCCGAGACCACCCAAAAGGAGATGGAGGAAATCTTAAAGATAATTAAGAAGAGCGACTATGATGTCGTAGAGAAGCTGGGGCAAACCCCTTCAAAAATCTCTATGCTGGCTCTATTGCTCTGCTCCGAGGCTCATGCCAAAGCCTTGATCAAATTCCTGAAGACGGCGCATGTGCCTCAAGAAACTTCTGCAGATCAGTTTCAA
This sequence comes from Vicia faba, assembly GCA_948472305.1. Lineage (NCBI taxonomy): Eukaryota > Viridiplantae > Streptophyta > Magnoliopsida > Fabales > Fabaceae > Vicia > Vicia faba. The sequence continues at coordinate 1,038,906,832 of OX451740.1, read as the reverse complement.
GAGTGTGTAGCCAGCCTTACAGCCGACAATGGTCTGGGCTTTTCTGACGCCGATCTAACCGCTAAGGGAAGAAAGCATAATGATGCGCTGCATGTTTCGGTAGAGTGCAGGGGAACCACACTTGCTCATGTTCTGGTTGATACCGGCTCATACCTAAATTTCCTACCAAAGAAAGCATTGGAAAGGCTAGACTGTGAAGGTTTGACTTTAAAACCCAGTAATATCATTGTTAGAGCCTTCGACGGTTCTAAGCGGATGGTTCACGAAGAAGTGGACATACCAATCAAAGTGGGTACAGAAATTTTCAACTCTACTTTTTATGTGATGGACATCCGTCCTTCATATTCATGCTTGTTGGGAAGGCCATGGATCCACAACGCTGGGGCAGTCACTTCTTCTCTACACCAAATGCTAAAGTATCCAGTCCAGGGTAAGATCATAACATTTCATGGTGAGGAGGAGTATATGATAAGCCACCTTAACTCCTTCCGCTACATGGAGTTAGATGGTGAATTCATAGAAACACCTTTCCAACACTTTGAAGAGGTTTCTCCTAAGGTTGCAGTAGCCAAGACAATGACTGATGTGCCCATCATTACCAAGCCTGTGTCCAGGATGTCATCCCTTAAAGATGTGGAGGATGTAATCAAGGAGGGAGGTAGTACAGTGTGGGGTCAGCTGCCAGATTTTCCTCACAAGACAAACAAGTTCAGATTAGGTTTCACTGCTGCTAGCCAGAAAGCTGTGCGTCGCTCCCGGGCTGGAGGACCACCTTTAAAGATCACTCACCATGGGGTTCATGCTTTAGAAGATGATGATGAAGAAGGCAACTTTGAAGATTGGATCTTTCCAACCCTTGAAGGAGGACTGAACAACTGGGAGGCGAAAGACTTTGTTCCCATTACTTTCATCAATCAGTAATTTATCTTTTGAACATTCATGTCGGTCTGTAATAACTTTTTTAACAATTCGTACACTCTTTTTCCTTGTGCCTTTCCCGGGGCACATAGGCTCATTTGTAAGGATTTTTGATTCTTCATTTTCATATGCCATTTTTAATGAATCATGGACGTTTTTCATCTATAAACTTTTGTGTTCATTTTATTTCTTTTTACATTTTATTTTGTTTAAAGATGGCTATCCCTTACACGCACCCACACTCACAAAATGCAGGTACCCATCCACTCCGGATTCCATGGGTGACTATTCTGCTTTGGCCTTCAGTGACTCTAAAGATTTGGTCAGTCATGCCGAGTACGAAGGTGATGAAGACTGTGAAGTGCCTGGAGAGTTAGCTAGACTTTTGCAGCAAGAAGAAAGGGCCATTCTGCCCCATGAGGAGTTGTTAGAGACTATCAATTTGGGAACAGAGGAAGATAGAAAAGAGGTTAAAGTGGGTGCCAACCTGGAGCCAAGTGTCAAAGAGCGCTTAGTTCAGTTGTTGAATGAGTTTGTCGAGATCTTCGCCTGGTCCTATGAAGATATGCCGGGACTGGATACAGATATTGTGGTTCACCGTCTCCCTACAAGAGAAGATTGTCCACCAATCAAACAGAAAGTCCGCCGAATGTGGCCTGATGTGTCTAACAAGATCAAAGCTGAAGTGATGAAGCAGTTCAGCGCTGGCTTTCTGGCTGTCACTTCCTATCCATAATGGGTTGCTAACATTGTGCCCGTGCCTAAGAAGGACGGCAAAGTCAGAATGTGTGTGGACTACAGAGACCTAAACAGGGCTAGCCCTAAAGATGATTTTCCACTACCACACATTGACATCTTGGTTGATAACACAACTCAACACAAGGTATTTTCCTTCATGGATGGATTCTCGGGATACAACAAAATCAAAATGGCCCCCGAAGACATGGAGAAGACTACTTTTATTACGCAGTGGGGTACCTTCTTCTATAATGTGATGCCATTCGGACTGAAGAATGCCGGGGCAACCTATCAGCGAGCCATGGTAGCTTTGTTTCATGACATGATACATCATGAAATCGAAGTCTACATAGACGACATGATAGCCCGTTCACAGACAGAAGAAGAACACCTCGACCATCTGCAAAAGATGTTTGTCAGGTTAAAAGAATACAAGCTTAGACTGAACCCTAGCAAGTGTACATTCGGAGTCCGGTCCGGTAAACTTTTGGGATTCATCGTCAGTAACAAAGGCATCGAGGTTGATCCCGCCAAAGTCAAAGCTATACAAGAAATGCCTGCCCCCCGTACTGAAAAGGAGGTTAGAGGTTTCTTGGGACGCTTAAATTATATTGCAAGGTTCATTTCTCATCTAACTTCTACCTGTGAACCAATCTTCAAACTGTTGAAGAAAGATCAGGTGGTTGAATGGAATAATGATTGTCAAGTTGCTTTCGATAAGATCAAGGAGTATCTGCTAGAACCTCTTATCTTGATGCCACCCGTCGAAGGAAGGCCGTTAATCATGTATCTGACTGTTTTGGATAATTCAATGGGGGTGCGTACTGGGCCAACATGACGAGTCTGGTAAAAAAGAGCATGCCATTTATTACCTTAGAAAAAAGTTTACCGACTGTGAGGCTCGCTACTCACTGCTCGAGAAAACTTGCTGCGCTTTGGTATGGGAGGCTCACCGGCTAAGGCAGTATATGTTGACACATACCACCTTGCTGATTTCCAAAATGGATCCAATCAAATACATCTTCGAGAAGCCTGCTTTATCTGGAAGAATCGCTAGATGGCAAATGATCCTGACTGAGTATGACATCCAGTACACAACCCAAAAAGCTATAAAGGGGAGTGTACTAGATGACCATCTAGCTCATCAAGCCGTCGAAGATTACCAATCTATCAGGTTCGACTTCCCTGACGAGGATATTATGACGTTAGACAACATTGAAGGTAACGGACCATATGACGGACCTGAACAAGGATCCCGATGGACCCTGTACTTTGATGGTGCTTCAAATGCACTTGGTAACGGTATCGGTGCGGTACTTATTTCTCCAGAAGGATGCCATACACCTTTCACTGCTAGACTCTACTTCAGTTGCACTAACAACATGGCCGAATATGAAGCTTGCATCTTTGGTCTCAAGGCTGCTATTGACTTGGGAATCAAATCTTTGGTTGTATTCGGGGATTCAGCTTTGGTTATCAGTCAAATCAAAGGAGAATGGGATACTAAACATCCTAATCTTATCCCATACAAAGAACATGTCCTGACATTGTTACCTCATTTCGAGCAGATTACCTTCGAGCACTTTCCGCGAGAAGAAAATCAGCTAGCGGATGCTCTAGCTACAATGTCTTCCATGTTTAAACTCAACTGGGATAATGAGGCTCCCCAAATCACCATCGAGCGAATGGATGAACCTGCGCACTATCATGAGATTAATACTGAAGAAGTAGTGGAACAACCTTGGTTTCATGAAATCAAAAGGCATCTCAAGACTCGAGAATACCCTGAAGGAGCTCCAGTCAACGACAAAAAGTTCCTAAGAAGATTTGCTGCCAAGTTCTTCCTGAGTAATGGTATCCTATATAAGCGCAACCATGATTGTGTTCTACTTCGTTGTGTGGACAAGGTTGAAGCCGAGCTAATCATGACTGAAATACATAGCGGTACATTTGGCACCCACTTGAGTGGACATACGATGGCTGAGAAGATTCTAAGGGCAGGCTACTACTGGTCTACCATGGAAGCTGACTGTCATCAATATTCCCGTACTTGTCACAAGTGCCAAGTCTATGCTGACAAGGTACATATTCCTCCAGTTCCTCTCAATGTTCTAACAGCCCCTTGGCCATTCGCGATGTGGGGAATCGACATGATTGGAGAGATCAAGCCTAAGGCATCCAATGGACATCGTTTCATTCTGGTGGCTATTGATTATTTCACCAAATGGGTCGAAGCAACTTCCTTCGCCTCCATTACAAAGAATGTGGTTGCCCGCTTCATTAAGCAGAACCTTATATGCCGGTATGGTATCCCCGACAGGATCATCACAGACAACGGTACAAACCTGAATAACACTATGATCACCGCTCTGGGCGAGCAGTTCAAGATTCAACATCATAATTCATCTCCCTATCGACCAAAGATGAACGGTGTTGTTGAAGCTACAAACAAAAATATCAAAAAGATCATTCAAAAGATGACAGTCACCTACAAAGACTGGCATGAGATATTACTGTTTGCTCTACATGGATATCGTACCACGACACGTACTTCAACAGGGGAAACCCCTTTTTCTTTGGTATATGGCATGGAAGCTGTTTTACCTATCGAAGTTCAGATTCCTTCCTTGAGGATTATGAAGGATGTTGGTTTAAGTGAAGACGATTGGATTCAGACTCGGCTTGATCAACTTAACTTGATCGACGAGAAGCGACTTACTGCTGTTTGTCATGGTCAGACATATTAAAAACGAATGATCAAGGCTTTCAATAAGAAAGTCAGACGTCAGGTGTATCAGGTCGGAGATCTTGTAATTAAGCAGATCATCTTGCCGCAGAGTGATCCCAGGGGAAAGTGGACTCCTACTTACGAAGGACCATTTGTGATCAAACACATCTTTTCTGGTGGGGTAATGATTCTGACCACCATGGATGGCGACGACCTGCCGCACCATGCAAATGCAGATATAGTTAAAAGATACTACGCATAAACAACCCGACAGGTCGAAAACCCGAAAGGGCGACTTGGGCAAAAATGGGCATCCCGGTGAATCGAAAACCCGAAAGGGCGGTTCAGGCAAAAACTAGGGATAAATAAAAAAAATCTGTACACCCGGCAAGTTGAAAACCCGAAAGTGCGACTTGGGCAAAAAAGGGTTTCCCGGTGGATCGAAAACCCGAAAGGGCGGTCCAGGAAAAAGTTAGGGAATTAAAGCGTATGACTATCTCTCGTCGGATCACTTTAAGGGCAACCTCTTCACGGATAAACTCCAAGTTTCTGATCAATCCAATCATCTACGAACGAAGCAACGGATGGACAAGATACTCAGAGTTATGAAGGCTATAGCAGAATGGGAACCCCATGGAATTATTACACATAGCCATCTTTCTTTGTATAAATTTTCTCATTTTTTGGCAACATTCTCTTACTAGGATGTCTGTCTCCTTTGTACAAAATACTTACACAAAGTTAGTACAAAGATATTTCAAAGTGCAGAAATTTGTTTGCCTTTTCTTTCTTTTTACACTTATGTTTTATTTGAAAACGTCCAATGATTTATTAAAATGAGCATATGCATTTGAATATAATCACTGCTTATAAATCAAACGGAACGAGAAAGGATAATTACTGATAGGTTGAAAGTATAGGAAGACGTCTTTATGCCATTCCGGAGGAAGTCCCCTGCAATATGTCATTCAGATCCACAACAAAGCTAAAACCTTGAAATACATATCCCCAGCGGAGTTAAGTTTCAAAATCGCCATCAAAGCTAAGTTTCTAAACTCCCAGTCCCCAGCGGAGCCAAAAGACTTTGAATTACAAATCCCCAGGGAAAGATGAAACTTTCTTTCCAAGCGGAGTCCAAAAACCCCAACCTCCTGACACAAACGCCTGAATGAAGATTCTCATTCTTGCTTCCTCAATAGATTGGCATACAACCCAAGCTTTTGAAAACTCTCCAATTGGGTAAACATTATCCCCCACAGAGTTATTTCCCAGTAGAACGAAGATTCTTATTCTCACTTCTCCAGGTTGAAGCCTCCCGGGTTTTAATTCCCCAATAGAGATCATCAGGATTTTCCTCGTCCGCCAGGAAAGTCATGAAGGATTCTCAATTCCCCACAGGAGTTGTCAAGGTTCTTGTTAATCCTCCACAAGCCGCCGAGGATCTTTTACCCCCAACAGAGGTCCCAGGATTTCTCATCCTCAACGATCAATGATTTTGAATCGCCAACAGTAGTCAAGGATTTATTTTCCCCAGCAGCAGTCAAGGATTTCATTATCTCTAGCTCTCCAGGATTTATTTTCTTCAGCAAGACAGCTAATCAGATTACATGCGCATACATTACATTCATATATCATAAACGTTGATGAAGCACACTTTATTGCATCATACATATCATGCAACATAATTCTGCGCTTTGGCTAACATTTTACCCTTTGCAGGATAAGATTAAAAGCTACCTTTAGCAAAGGTTCAAAGATCCCAGTTACAGTACAGATACACTCCAGACACGGAAGTCATTCTGCTGCTCTTTCAGAATTTCAAGTCAAGATACAGTATGGATACACCCCAGACGCGGTGGTCATTCTACTACTCATTCAGACTTCAGCAATCAAATACAGACTAGATACGCTCCAAGACATGGAATCCATTCTACTTCTCATTCCAATTCAACTATCAACTTCAAGTTCAGATACACTCCAGACACGGAAGTTATTCTGTCACTTATCCAGATCCCAGTTACAGTATGGATACACCCCAGACACGGCGGTCATTCTACTACTCATACAGATCTCAACTTCAGATACAAACTAGATACGCTCCAGACACGGAAGCCATTCTATTTCTCATTCAGATACAGTATGGATACACCCCAGACACGGCGGTCATTCTATTACTCATTCAGACTTCAGCGACCAGATACAAACTAGATACGCTCCACACATGGAAGCCATTCTATTTCTCATTCAGATACAATATGGATACACCCCAGACACGACAGTCATTCTATTACTCATTCAGACTATCAACTTCAGATACAATCCGGATACGCTCTAGACATGGTTGCCATTCTGTCACTCATTCAAACCTATTCCTCAGCCCAGAGATGCTCCAGACACGGATGTATTTCTGTCACTTATTCAGATTTCAGATTTCGGATACAATAAAAATACATTTCAAACACGAAAATCATTCTGATATTCGTTCGAGAATCGAATACAGTTACAACTTGGATACGCTCCAGACACGGACGCCATTCCTTTGCTCATACAGACCGAATCTCCAGATACAACTCAGATACGTTCCAGATACCATTCTGATGTTCATTCTACTGATATTCAACAAACACTTTGGATGGCATCTCTAAGACCATCTCCATAAAGATTATATCATCTCCAAATGGCATCTTTAAGCCCATTTCCTCAACCTGCATTTTGATGAGTGCAAATTTACGGGCACTCTAGTGTCCAATCCTCTTTTACCTTCGAGTCACGAAAGGCAGATTCGCCAATCTAACTCTTCAGGTCCAAGAAGATTGAACAGGGGCAACTGTTGTACCCCAAAATTTTCCCTCTCATCATTCAAAAATTCATCCTGAACTCTCAGATTTTCTCTTAAAACAAATCCAAGCCCTTTATTATCATTCCTTTCCAAGTAAACAATTCACAAAGAGCAAAATGGTCATTTGCAAGCTCAAAAGTCAAAACTTTTACCTTGGAAAAATTAAATTCTAAATACTTAGAATTTTTCTAAAAAAGGGGGGGGGGGGAAAGTGTTTAATGGCGCCTCAGAGCTTCTGAACCAACCTCCAGGCAGAAACGGTCAGAAGTTGTAAACTTGGCTCAGCACATCACATTCAGTCAGAATATGGCTCTTCAGCAGCTACACCAACTCAGTCATGGATTGTAAACTTGGCTTAACACATCACATTCAGTCAGAACATGGCTCTTCAGCAGCTACACCAACTCAGTCAGGGATTGTAAACATGGTTCAGCACGTGATCTTTAAACAGAATATGGCTCTTTCAGTAGTTACGCAAAGTTCAGCCAGAGTTTGTTGGAGAAGTGTAAAGAAGGCAATAAAACCTGAAACTCCTTTAGAACGTACTGAGATCAGAAGGTAATGGGATCAGTAGATTGGTTAAAATACTGAAGCAGGATCACTGAGCCCAGAGTTTTTAAAGGTAGATCAAAGGAGCATACTGGGAAGTCTGGAAAACTCTCAGAATTTGTTGAGGCAGCAAGAGGCCAAGGTCAGAGCGTGGTTTACGTTGTTCTTTTTGGTAAAATAGAACTGCTGGCTCAGGTTTTAGGTAATGATGCAAAATCTCCTGCTATAAGATTTTTGATTTTGACAAATCTCATCACCATTTAATGCTCATTAATGCTCACAGCCACTTTTGAGCATTCATCCAAGGGGTCTCTCCACGTGTGGCTTGGTAACACCTTTGTGCAGGTTTAAGCATGGGTCTATGCGCCACTTTTCGCCTATAGGTGTCACTTCTCCCTAATCCTCGCTTACTGTTCCAACCTAGGCTGAAAAGTTGTCCATCATCACAACTTTTCACGAACTTCCTTCAAAGACAAGTTAATCTCTACTGCATAAGATTGGCGCCATTTAACATTCAAAAATCCACAAAGCCTTGCCTATAAATAGGACACCATTGTCCATCACTAAGGGGACGGGAGAAAACATCCAGAAAAAAAATTGCTAGAGGAGGAACAGAAAACTCTAGTAAAGGAAACCTTGTGAAACTCTGTCAAAATCCCTAGTGTTTCATAATTTTGAACTTCCTGCCTCCAAAATTCATTGATATTCAGTTTGCTTCCTGACTAGGGAACGCCCATATAGTTTCTGACCATACATACACATATCTTCTCCATCCACCCATTCTAAAAAGAACCTGTCCAGAACACCATCAGAGCTAAAGCTAGCTCCAACTCACAGATATTTTTCCAATAGCAAGGTAAGCACCTGCTGACTCTCATCACGCTGTTGAGCATTATCAGCTTTGCATGCTCAATAAACACAATGTAGACATCATGTTGCTGCTGTATGTGTTCTGAGGATTTCCATGCCTCTGAACGCTTAAGTAGGAAGTAAATCAGTGTAGAACCTGTTTGTGACCTTGTTGGTTTTGCACCTGTTGAGACTGTCCTAGGCATGCCTTCTATTTTGTGGAAAAATAATAAAACTGCAGATGTTCTGGAAAGCACAGGGGGAAGCCAAGTTTTGACTTTGACGCTAGCACTTCTGAGACCTGTTTTGCTGTCAATAATATCAGAACTTCTGAAAATTATTGTGTTTCCAGCAGGGTAAGAACTTCTGACTTCCCCACTAACAAACTTTTGTCTTGCAGTGCATGGGGGTCAGAACTTCTGACCTTCCCACTAACAGGTTTCTGTTTTTCAGGCACCAGAGTCAGAAGTTCTGACTCATACAATTTCACTAACAGGTTGATAATCTTGCAGTAGGCCTGGGTCAAAACTTCTGACTTCCTCTCAGCAGTGCGCTAGCCCTCTCTCTCTTTCTCTTTTTTCTTCCCCTTGTTATTTTCTTTTCTTATCTATTTTTTCTCGTTGAACCACCCCCATGTACAAATGTTATCCCCCATCCCCTAAATATTGTAATAGCGTAGGATTTTACATTTCCGCATTTTATTGCTTTCAAATGTAAATGTTAGTAATTAGGAGATGTATGGAAAGATAAAATCAATGAAATAGAAAATCCTAATTCAAGATAAAATCATGCATGCAATAAAACACACTTGCACATAAACACCCCTTAAGGTATCTCCACTTGATTTCCTAAACAAAACGGCCATGATATGCATGTTAGGTATCTTGGCAAAACAAATCAAACAAAAAGATCATAGTCCCTCGATGACGCTATCTTGGTTGCCTATACAAAATGATCTAGTCCCTCGGAAAATTGCTAAAGATACTTGGCAATATTATCATCATGGTCTATACGATGACCCACGTCCGTCCCGTTTAACATCCAAAGATAGGGTTGTCTACCAAAACAATGGTAGGTCAACAATGTCAAAGGAATAAAAATGTACAAGAAAGACTTTTTGAGTAAAATGGGGTAGACAACTCTTAGTTACTTGATCAAAAACTTGCAAAAATATCCTTGCTATTTTCAAACACACTTCACAACACAATTTCAAAATATTTCCCAAATCAAACTTTCAAACATTGAAACATTTTTCAAAAGACAAACATCTTTGTATACATTCTTCAAACAAGAATCATTATAAAGGTCGCCACAATGATGGCCTCTTTTCAAAAGCATTTTCAAAAACCACACACACAAAACACCAAGTCAGTTCTCCCACCATATCACAGGTAGCTTGTGTTGTTTTGTAGCCTGTTTGTGAACCAAGCCTATATCTTGTGATTTGCAAACCAAAAATTCCTCAGGCCAATGATTTGAACAAGAATTGCATGAGGCCTGAATTTTTATGTTGGGCTGAAATCTGTTGAGCTTGAAATTCTATCCGCACTTTTTGTCTATTGTGAACCAAATCTTTTGAGATTTGCAATAGGAACTTGGCCTATGATAAAAAATGAAATTGTTTGAGGCCTTAGAACATAAAACTCTCCTTTTCTGATTCAACAAAAACCACCCTAATGATGAATTAGAATACTTTGTGTCTTTTGTTCATTTCTGGATGTTTAAATTGCTAACAAACTTCTCTTTTTTTTAGGAATCATGAGGCATGGACGGCAAACGAAGATGGGATGGATTACTTGAAGATGAAGCAAAGAAGACTTGAAGAAGCAAAACAAAATTTATTTCTTTGTAAATAAGATACTTGTAATTCTTTGTAAACAAGATAAAAGTTTGTAATTTATTGCTTTTGTAAACAAGACAAATATTTGCAAATTCCACTTATTTGTAATGTAGTGAGCACAACACCTTTGAATAAATTTTGTGTGAAATAAAAGTGTTGTACCAATCTTGACTTTGAATCTTGAAATTCTTATTTGAATGCTTTGAGTAAAACACCTTGTTTTGGGTAACTTGTATTTTAAGCAATCACTAGAGATGACCAAGTCAAAACACTTTGTACTCCAAACAAACTTCTAAAACAAAATAAATGTTTAAGAATTTTAATTCCACTTGATTAACTTAAATCCAAAGCCCTATGGTCAAAATTCTTAATCTTCAATTCCTGTCCAATGGTTAACTCATAATCAAAATGAATTCACATGTCACTCTTGATTTAAACGGGACTTCATTGTCTATCAAACATGCTTTAAGAACATTCATCAGTCTTGTAGAACTAATAAACTTCAACAAATTATCTTCAAGAACATTTGAGATTTTGAAGATTCAATTATCTCTGAGAAATCCCAAACCCTAATTATTAATTTGCCTCATAGGAAGAGAACCTGTATGGTCGCCCTTTGAGCCAATTGAGTGTACGAGAACCCTAGGGTGAGCATCTTGCATGAAAAATGGAAGGCAAATTTTGGGGTACAACAGTAACCTTGAAAGAAGATCCGAAAAACCCCAATACAACATCTCCTCATTATCATCCCAATGCGCGTTGCGCTTATCACTCTGAAAGTCCCGGTCACGATACTAATAACTGTTGGGCCCTAAAGAACAAAATACAAGACCTCATTGAAGCAAAAGAAATTGAGTTTGATGCGCCCGAGAAGCCAAATGTCATTTCTGCTCCTATGCCCAGACATGGCCACAATACCAATGTCATTGAAGAAGGATTGTTTGTTACTTCAGTTAATGAACTTATGACCCCACTTCTGACTGTTAAAATGAAATTGTTGAAAGCCAGTGTGTTCCCGGGCTGTAATGAAGTTTGCCATCTCTGCTTGTCCTCACCAACTAGTTGTCCTTAGTTGAAAGCAGGCATTCAGTGCCTGATAGATAACAAAGAAATTTTGTTTGAAAAGACTTTTGTTCCACTTGTTCCTTTTGAAGATGTTTCAATCATTACCATTTCCGCCAATTCTTCCAGGGTCTCCACCAAAAGACCCGTTAGAATTACATCAGTTCCGAAAGTAACTCCTTTAATAATCATAATGCCTGGGCCAATCCCATATGTGTCAGACAAAATCGTGCCGTGGAATTATGGAGTGGAGGTCTACTATCATGGTATCAAGCAAAACTGGCCGGACACCGAAGAGATAAATTCCGAGAAAGAAGATTCTGACGTCAGTAATATTGCAGGAACCAGTAAGATTACCCGAAGCGGTAGGATCTTCTCTCCAGAAATTTCTCCCCCAAAGGCTATTTCTGGACCCGTAATCATCCCTGTGGCTGCTCCAAAGGTTACTCCCATACCCATAATCATCTCTGCAAGTACTCCTATTGATGAAGAAGTTACAACCTTATTATCATTCCTACCAACACTCCTGCTGTCGAAACTCGAGGAAAAAGTATTTTGGTTGAGCCTGTCCAGACGGAGGCTCACTCATTGACTATCCTTGAGACTTCCAAGAAAGAAATGGAGGAGATCCTAAAAATTATAAAGAGGAGCGACTACGATATAGTTGAATAATTGGGGCAAACTCCCTCTAAAATCTCCATGCTGGCATTACTACTATGTTTCGAGGCGCATGCAAAGGCCTTGGTAAAGTTCTTAAAAACCACCCATGTACCTCAAGAGACATCTGCTGATCAGTTTCAAGACTGCATAGCCAGCCTAACTGCGGATAATGGTTTAGGTTTTTCAGACGCTGATCTGACACCGAGGGGAAGAAAGCATAATGAGGCATTGCATGTCTCAGTTGAATGTAGGGGCACAACCTTGGCTCATGTTTTGGTGGACACTGGCTCATCTCTGAATGTATTACCCAAAAAGGCTCTTGATAGACTTGACTGCGAGGGACTGACATTAAAGCCAAGCAACATAGTAGTAAGGGCTTTTGAAGGCTCGAAAAGGATGGTACACAGGGAAGTGGATATCCCCATAAAGGTTGGAACCCAAACTTTCAATTCAACCTTTTATGTAATGGACATTCGCCCTTCATACTCCTGCTTGCTAGGCCGGCCATGGATCCACAATACGGGCGTTGTTACCTCTACATTGCACCAAATGCTGAACTATCCGGTTCAAGGGAAGATTATCACCATCCATAGAGAGGAAGAATACATGATTAGTCATCTCAATTCCTTCAGATATGTGGAATTAGATGGCGAATTTATTGAAACTCCATTTCAACACTTTGAAGAGGTCCCCCAAGATGTGGCAGTGACCAAGGTTGTGTCTCAGATTCCCAAGATTACAAGACCTCCACTCCGGATGTCATCGTTGAAGGACGCCAAAGCAGTGGTAGAGGAAGGTGGATGCACTATTTGGGGGAAACTCCCAGATATCCCATATAAGTCTGACAAGTTTGGCCTAGGTTTCACTTTAAGTGCTCAAAAGGCTGTACGCCGTGCTCGTGCTGGAGGACCACCCTTGAAAATCAGCAACAGTGAAGTCAACGCGGTAGAAGATGGTGACGATGATTGCAACCTGGAGGATTGGATCTTCCCGACTGTCAATGGAGGGCTCAGCAATTGGGAGGCTAGAGACTTTGTCCCGATAACTTTAATCCCACAGTAATTTGTCTTTACATTTTGTTGGATCTGTAATATTGAAACAATTCACACTCTTAAAACCTTGTGTCTTACCCGAGGCACAATGGTCCATTTGTAAGGGTTATTATCTCATTTTCATATGACATCAATGAATCATGGGCGTTTTCGCATACAAACTTTTGTGCTCATTGTTTTTCTTTTACATTTTATTTTCTTTCAAAGATAGCTATACCCTTACACACAGCCACACTCACAATGCATGTATACATCCATTATGGATCCCATGGGTAACGATACTGCTATGGCCTTTTGTGACTCTAAGAATCTAATATACCAAGCCGAAGACGAAGGTCAGGAAGATTGTGAAGTACCATGGGAACTTTCCAGAATGCTACAACAAGAAGAGAGAACCATTCAGCCTCACGAGGAACATGTGGATACAATCAACCTGGGTACCGAAGAGGACAAAAAAGAGGTCAAGGTAGGTGTCAATTTGGAACCAAGTGTCAAGGAGCGTTTGATTCAGTTGTTACACGACTATGTTGAAGTCTTCGCCTGGTCATATGAAGACATGCCGGGACTTGATGCAGACAGTGTGGTACATCATTTTCCTACCAGAGAAGATTGTCCGCCAGTAAAGCAAAAGGTTCGCTACATGAGACCTGATATGTCTGAAAAGATTAAAGCGGAGGTCCTGAAGCAATTCAACGCTGGATTCTTGGCTGTCACCTCTTACCCTCAATGGGTTGCCAACATTGTTCCCGTACCCAAAAAAGACGACAAAGTACGAATGTGTGTGGACTACAGAGATTTGAATAGGGAAATCCCTAAGGATGATTTTCCACTTCCCCACATTGATATCCTAGTTGACAATACGGCACAACACAAAGTGTTTTCCTTCATGGACAGATTCTCATGTTACAACCAAATCAAAATGGCGCCTGGGGACATGGAGAAAACAACATTTGTCACACAATGGGGCACATTCTGCTATAAGGTGATGCCATTCGGACTAAAGAGTGTTGGGGCAACCTATTAGTGTGCCATGGTAGATTTATTTCATGACATGATACATCACGAAATAGAGGTCTACGTAGACGATATGATAGCCAGATCGCAAACAGAAGAAGAGCATCTTGATCACTTACAAAAGCTGCTTGAGAGACTGAAGAAGTAAAAGCTGAGGTTGAATCCAAAAAAATGCATATTTGGAGTACGGTCTGGTAAACTCTTAGGTTTTATCGTCAGTAACAAAGGTATTGAGGTTGATATTTCCAAAGTTGAAGCAATACAAGAGATGCCTGCTCCTCGTACTGAGAAGGAAGTCAGAGGATTCTTGGGATGTTTGAACTATATTGCCAGATTCATTTCCCATCTAACAGCTACTTGTGAGCCAATCTTCAAACTATTAAAGAAAGATCAAGTAGTCAAATGGAATGATGAATGCCAAATTGCTTTTGACAAAATCAAAGAATAATTACAAGAGCCTCCTGTGTTAATGCCACCAGTTGAAGGAAGACCATTGATCATGTATCTGACTGTTTTAGAAAAATCAATGGGGTGTGTATTGGGGAAGCATGACGAGTCTGGCCGAAAAGAGCACGCTATTTACTACCTGAGCAAAAAGTTTACCGACTGTGAAACAAGATATTCACTGCTCGAGAAAACTTGCTGCGCTCTGGCATGGGCTGCTCACCGACTAAGACAATATATGCTGACTCATACTACCTTGTTGATATCTAAAATGGATCCGATAAAAAACATTTTCGAGAAACTTGCTCTTTCTGGGAGAATAACAAGATGGCAGATGATCCTAACAGAATATGACATACAATATACTACCCAGAAAGCTATAAAGGGCAGTGTACTAGCTGATCACCTCACTCACCAAGCTGTAGAAGACTACCAGTCCATGAAGTTCGAATTTTCGGATGAAGACATCATGACATTAGACAACTGTGAAGAATTCAGGCCATATGACGGACCTGAACAAGGAAATCAGCTAGCAGACGCACTAGCCACAATGTCATCTATGTTTAAACTTAATTGGGATAATGAGGCTCCCTAGATCACCATCGAACGAATGGATGAACCAGCACACTGTCACGAGATTCATATTGAAGAACTAGTGGACCAACCTTGGTTTCACGAAGTCAAGAGGTATCTCGAGGCTCAAGAATATCCAGAAGGAGCTTCAATCAATGATAAGATGTTCTTAAGAGATTCTCTGCTAAATTCTTCCTTAGTAATTGCATCCTGTACAAACATAATCATGACTCTGTGTTGCTTCGGTGCGTAGATAAGGTCAAAGCTGAAAGGATCGTGGCTGAATTGAACGAAGGCACCTTTGGCACCCACTCCAGTGGGCATACGATGGCAAAGAAAATTCTATGGGCAGGATATTACTGGTCTACCCTAGAAGCAGATTGTTATCAACACTCTCAAACCTGCCATAAGTGTCAAATTTATGCTAACAAAGTGCATGTACCTCTGGTTCCTCTAAATGTCTTGATAGCTCCTTGGCCCTTTGCTAAGTGGGGGATTGATATGATTGGGGAAATCAAGCCGACAACCTCCAATGGACACCGCTTCATCCTAATGGCGATTGACTATTTTACAAAATGGGTGGAGGCAACTTCCTTCGCTTCCGTTACCAAGAATGTTGTTGCCCGTTTCATCAAGCAAAATCTCATTTGCCGGTACGATATCCCAGAAAGGATCATCACTGACAATGGTACAAATCTCAACAACACTATGATCACCGCCTTGTGCGAGCAATTCAAGATTCAACATCACAATTCTTCTCCTTATAGGCCAAAGATGAATGGTGTTGTCGAAGCTGCAAATAAAAACATTAAAAAGATCATACAGAAAATGACAGTCACATACAAAGACTGGCATGAGATGTTACCATTCGCTCTCCACGGGTATCGTACCACGGCTCGCACATCAACTAGGGCAACACCCTATTCTTTGGTATATGAAATGGAAGTCGTCTTGCCAATTGAAGTTCGGATCCCCTCTATGAGGATTATAAAGGATGTAGGGTTGAACGAAGATGATTGGATCTAGGCTCGACTTGATCAATTGAATTTGATTGATGAAAAGAGACTTGTTGCTGTTTGCCATGGTCAAATGTATCAGAAACAGATGATCAAGGCTTTCAACAAGAAAGTCAGGCGCCAAGTGTATCAAGTTAGAGATCTAGTGATCAAACGCATCATCTTGCTACAAGGTGATCCTGGGGGCAAATGGACTCCTACCTATGAAGGACCATTTGTAATCAAAAACATATTCTCCGGTGGGGCAATGATCCTGACCACCATGGATGATGACGACCTGCCACACCCTGCAAACACGGACATAGTCAAAAGATACTATGCATAAGAGACCCGCTAGGTTGACATACCTAGACAAAACAAGGGCATCCCGGCGAATCAAGAAGGTTCGGGCAAAAGTTAGGGATAAAACAAAAAAATCTGTACACCCGACAAGTTGAAAACCCGAAAGGGCGACTTAGGCAAAAAAGGGTTTCCCGGTGGACTGAAAACCCAAAAGGGCGGTCCAGGTAAAAGGTATGGAATTAAAGCGTATGACTATGTCCCGTTGGGTCACTTTACAAATAACCTTTGGCTTCCACTGATAAACTCAGAGGTTCTGATCAATTCAATCGTCTTCGGACAAAGTAACGAATAGACAAGATGCTCAGAGATACGAAGGCTATAGCAGAATGGGAACCCCACGAGATTTTTTACACATAGCTTTCTTTTCTTTGTATCAAAATTTTCTTTTTTACGACAACATTCTCTTACTAGAATGTTTGTCTCCTTGTACAAAAATACTTATTCAAAGTCAATACAAAATATCCCTTTGAAAGTGCAAAAACTATTTGTCGTTTCTTTACGCTTGTGTTTTGTTTACAAAAACGTCCAATGATTCATTGTTGAGCATATGCATTTGAACATAATTACTGCTTACGAATAAACAAAATGGGAAAGGCAATTACTGATAGGTGAAAGGGATAGGGAAATACCTCTAGGTTATTCCATAAAGTGATCCCCTGCAGTACGTCGTTTAAATCCCCGGCGGAACAAAGTTTCAGATTGTTGATCCCCAGTAGAAGTCGTCAAATTTCTCAGGATTCCCCAATAGGATTCTACGAGCAGTACATGGCATTCCCTTACAACAGATTTTATTTCTCTAGGCATAAATTCATCAATAATTCGACTTCAAGACATGAAGACTTACATATCCTCAACAGTAGTCAGGGATTTATTTTTCCTAATCCAACAGCAGTGCAGCAAATTAGCTCGCATACGCATACATCGCATTCATATATCATAAACATTGATAAACATGAATGCAAACAACATAATCCATTTATGCATACATTTCATGTATCATGACGTGGCATTTTAGCTAACATTTTACCCTTTTCAGGATAAGATTAACAGCTACCATTCAGATTCAGATTACAGATACAGTTCAGATATGCTCTAGATACGGATTCCATCCTGATACTCATTCAGATTCAATCTACAGATACAGTTCAGATACGCTCCAGATACGGATTCCATCCTGATATTCATTCATATTCAATCTATAGATACAGTTCAGATACGCACCAGATACGGATGCCATCCTGATACTCATTCAGATTCAGATTACAGATACAGTTCAGATACGCTCAAGATACGGATGCCATCCTGATACTCATTCAGATTCAATCTACAGATACAGTTCAGATACACACCAGATACGGATGCCATCCTGATACTCATTCAAATTCTGATTACAGATACAGTTCAGATACGTACCAGATACGGATGCCATCCCAATACTCATCCAGATTCAATCTACAGATACAGTTCAGATATGCTCCAGATACGGGTGCCTTCCTGATACTCATTCAGGTTCAGATTATAGATACAGTTCAGATATGCACCAGATACGGATGCCATCTTGATACCCATTCAGATTCGACTTTCAGATACAGTCCAGACATGATCCAGATACAGATTTCATTCTAAATCTCATTACATATCTCAAATGCGAGTCAGATACAATTCAGTTTCGAATATTATTCTGTTGCTTATTTGAGACCCCTTCTGGTTCAGGCAAATCTCCCAATAATTATTCTGATTCATTCCCGGTTGAAATCAAGGATGGACTTAGTCCATTTTATGTTAGCAGGTCACCCTTGGAGGGCATCTGTAAGCCCATTCCTGATACAATAGATTCAAGGCATTACTTTGTACACCAGCAAGTGCAAATTTTTGGGCACTCTAGTGTTCAATCATCTTCCACTTTCAAGCTACGAATGGCAAGCATGACAATCTCGCTTTTTCAAGTTTAAGAAGATTGAACAGGGGCAACTGTTGTACCTCAAAATTTTCCTTCTAGTTTTTCATGCAATATGCTTAACCTAGGGTTCTCGTACACTCAATTGGATCAAAGGTCGACCAAACATGTTCTCTTCCTAGGCAGCAAATCAATAATTAGGGTTTGGGATTTCACATAGAAAATTGAGTCTTCAAAATCTCAAATGTTCTTAAAGACAATTTGCTGAAGTTTGTTACTTCTACAAGACTGACGAATGTTCTTAAAACATGTTTGATAGACAATGAAGACCTGTTTGAATCAAGAGTGACATGCGAACTCATTTTGGTTACCAGTTAGCTATTGGACAAGCATTAAAGATTAAGACTTTTGACCATAAGTCTTTGAAGTTAAGTTAATCAAGTGGAATTAAAATTCTTAAACATTTATTTTGTTTTAGAAGTTTGATTGGAGTACAAAGTGTTTTGTTTTGCTTGATCATCTTTGGTGATTGCTTGAAATACAAGTTACCCAAAACAAGGTATTTTACTCAAAACATTCAAATAAGAATTCCAAAATTCAAAGTTGAGATTGGTACAATATTTTCATTTCACACGAAGTTTATTCAGAGGAATTGTATTCATTACATTACAAGTTTGAATTTACAAAAACTGTCTTGTCTACAAATGCAATAAATTACAAAAGATCCATTTACAAAAAAAGAAGAGAGAAATTCTATTTCTTCAAAGTCTTCATCCTCAAGCAACCACTCCAATCTTCGCTTGCCATCCATTCCTCATGTTTATGAAAGAAGAAAGGGAGAAGTTTGTTAGTAACTTAAACATCCAGAAATGAACACAAAAAATACAAAGTATTCTAATTCCTCATTAGGGTGGTTTTTGTTGAATCAGAAAAGAAGGGTTTTGTGTTCTAAGGCCTCATACAATTCTTGTTCAATCATTGGCCTGAAAAATTGAAAATCACAAATAAATTGGTTAACAATGGATTAATTCAGAAAGTGCAAAAGCAGAACAAATTCCCATCCCAAACAGAACAGGCTACAGCAAGCTGCAATGCTGCAACACAAGCTGCCCATCAAAGCCAACCAAAAAACCCGCAACAAACTGCATAACAGGGAAGGCAAGCAAGGCTAGCAGCAGCAAGCAGTAAACAGGGCAAGCTGCAACAAACTGCATAACAAGACAGGAAAACAAAGCAAACTGTAACTGCATAACAAGATAGGTAAAACAAAAACCTGCAACAAGCTACATAACAACAAAACCAGCAAACAGGGCATAGCAGGCAACAAGCAACAACAATGTTGTAGACTGCCAAAACAAAACCAGCAAACAAGCTGCACAGCAGGCAAACAGGGCATAGCAGGCAACAAGCAACAACAATACTACAAACTGCCAAGACCAAAACCTGTGCAAAAAAATCTAAAGAGGAACAAAGTATCAAGAGTTTAGAAAAGGAGGTTTTATGTTCTAAGGCCTCAAACAATGTCAAATTTTATCATGGGCCCATTATCATTGCAAACCACAAAACAAAACTTGGCCCACAATAAACAAATTCAAAAGAATTCTAACCATATTCCCAGCCCACTAGCAAAAGATTCAAATCAAGAAATTCAAGCCCAATAGAGGCCTCAAAACAGTGTCCTATCATTGGCCTAAAGATATGTTTGTAAATCACAAAAACTTGGTTCACAAACAAGGGAAAACAGAAAATCAAGCCTCATACAAAATGGATTTAATCATGGGCCTAGAACTTCTGCAAATCTCAATTGAATTGGTTCACAATAGACAAAATGAATTCAAATCAGATTCAAGCCCAACTTAATTTTACTTCAAAGGAAAAGCCTCATACATGTTTCACAAAGACATAACTACATCATTGGCTTAGAAAATGTTATCTTTTGCAAATCACAAAGACAAAGTTGGTTCACAAAAAGCAAAAAGATATGGAAGAAAAATCAGATTATCATCATGTTTTCACAAAACAAAAGAAGCCTCATGTTGTTTCAAATCAGAAAATATCAAATCAACAATAAAAAAAGCCTCAAATTTGCAAAATCATGTCATAGGCCTAGAGCATTTCACTACAAATCTCAAAACAAATTTGTTTGGTTCATGGCAAAAGTCCACAAGCAACTAGTACAAAAGTACAACAAAAGTAGCCAGCAAAGTCAGAAAAGTATAACAACAAGTACAGAAAACTGTAAAAGGAAAAGCAATAGTCAGCCAACCAAAGGAAAACAACTTGAGTTGTTAAAATACAGCAGGTATAAAGCCATCACAGTACAACCAGCAAAAGTCAACATCCACCATAAATGAATAGCACAACCAACAAGCAAAGTCAACTAGAAAAGTTGATTTATCAAAAAAACAGTACAAGTAACAAAGCCAACAATATCTTTTCACTATCACAAATCAACCAATATAAAAGGGCAACAATACTGTGCAAGAAAGGGGAGAGTTTTTCCAGCAAGAAGAATATACAGAAAAGATAAAAGTCCAGCCACTGTTTTCATCCCTCAAAGATCACTGTCAATAAGCCACAGGATACCAAAACACATCAACAAAGCAAAGAGGTAATTTCTCAAACTATTTTCAGATTCTTTTCATAGAAATATACAAAACTTTTGAAACTTTTTATTAGCTTTATTTTACAAAACATATAGTTTAGGGTCAATTAAAAGCCAAATAGAACACATAGGAATAGGAAAACTTGTAACAAAAGTGAACACGAAGCCACCATTCAGTTATCTCAAGAAATCATCAGTAAACCCCATTGTCACCAAAGGGCCAAACATCATTCTTCTTTTCAGTTTTATAAAGAAAAACATACAGAGATTCCAAACCCTCAAAAATCATTTCAATTTATTTTTCCAGCAAGTCAACAAGATATACAAAATATACAAAACATCATAACATGCAAACAAAAACCCAAACCCTTTATCAAAAAATTACTTTCACAGAGAAACATGCAAACAGAAATCCAAACCCTAAACATTATTTTTACCATCATTTTCAAAAGAAACGCAACCCTTCAGAATTAAAAAAGAGAGAAAAGTTAGAAAGATCTCACCCAAATATCGAGAGATCCTCGCGATAAGAACCGTTAGGGTTCCGATTTTCCCCCTTTTTGATCTATGCCAAATCACGCGTTTTCTGCAAAATCAAATACCAAATTAGTGATTAGAAGGAAGATAGGAAGAGATTGATGTAAAAAAAAATAGAGATTTGAACCCAGCAGCCGCCGTCACCGCCGTGAGGCGATTTCCGGCGCGGCTTCTGTTTCTTCTCCGGCGAGGGAACCATAGAGAGAGAGCGAGAGAGTCAGATAAGTGAGAGAGAGAAACATTTTGGCCAAATGAGACCGGGTCTCATAACCTGGCTGTTTTGTTCAAAACAACCAGCCCCTTCAATAACAGGCCCAACGACCAAGCCCACCCTTCTTCTGCTCGCTACACCCCCCCATCTCTTAAAAATCTTGAAAGTTTTTTTTATATTTTGACCATAAAGTTTAGGGCTGGAAGCCTAAACAGAATTCTTTTTTTTCTTTCTCTAAACACTCTTTCTATATTTTAGACCCCCTTGACTTATTTTATTTTATTTTTCTTTCTTCTAGTTATTATTATTAATATTATTACAAATATTTATTTTATTAATAAAAATCTCAAAAATATTTTATTTATTTACTTATATTAAATATATTCATATTTATTTCTTTTAGACTAAAAGACCAAAATACTTTCATTTTCTTTTCTAAAATCAATTAAATAATTAGATTTAGATTTCTTCTTATCATTTATTTAGGAATTTGTTTCCTCTAAATTAATTTATTTTACCAACTTAATTTTAATTTTCTTATTTAATTATTTTAAATTAATTAGGTCAAAACAAAAATCCATTCTTTATCCATTCATACTTGTACATTATATTCATTTCACTTCTTGTACATTATATTTACATTTGTTAAATTCGATATGGTTGTAATAAATAATTAGGGTTTTAATTTCTTGCAATTTCCCATTTGAAATTTGTACACCCCATCCCTAAATGATGTAATAGCGTAGGACATTTATTTTCTGCAATTTATCGCTTTCATATAAATGCTAGTAATTAGGATTTATATGGAAAGATTAAAATCAATCAAATAGAAAACCCTAATTCAAGACAAAAACAAGCATGAAAATGACGCACTTGCACACAAACACCCCTAGGGTTACTCCACTTGGTTGCCTTATATAAAAATGGCCATATTACGCATGAAAGGTATCTTAGCAAAAACAAACAAATACAAGATCATAGTCCCTCGATGACACTATTCAAAGTTGCCTTACAAAAATGATCTTAGTCCCTCAAAATGCTAAGATACTTTGCAATGTTGCTAATCATGGCTATACGATGACCCACGCCCGTCCCGTTAACATCCAAAGATAGGGTTGCTTACCAAATCAATGGTAAGACAACAATATCAAAAGAAAAGAAAATGAACAAGATAGACATTTGAGTAGGTAGTTTGCTCCTAATTACTTGCTCCATTTCAAAACAAACATCCTTGCTATTTTCAAAACAAACACACACATTTCCAAAACATCTTACAAACATTGAAAACATTTTTCAAAAAGATCAACATCTTTGTATACATTCTTACGAACGAGAATCATTACAAATATTGCCTAAACGATGGCCTCTTTTACAAAATACTTTCAAAACCACACAAAGCACAATTTCAAACAAAAGCAATTGATCTAGCGAGTAACTAAGAGCCCATGGCAAACCATGGATGAAAAGAGTGATAATACCTTCCCTTTTCATAATCTACCCCCCGAACTCAAGAAACAATCTCAAAGGTCTTTCCTGTGCTTTTTCACCTTTCCTTTTGGATAAAAGAAAAGTCAGTGGCGACTCTTGCTAACCGCAACATTTGCGATAAAATGCAAAACCTTCAAGTCAGTTCTCTCACCGTATCACAACCTGTCTTTAACTGGAAGAAATAAATCTAACCAGAAGAGGTCTTTGATTCGGCTGTCTTTAACTGGAAGAGATAAATCTAACCAGAAGAGGTCTTTATTCGCCTGTTATTAACTGGAAGAAATAAATTTAACCAGAAGAGTTCTTTTTCACCTGTTATTAACTGGAAGAAATAAATCTAACCAGAATAAGTCTTTGTTCGCCTGTTATTAACTGAAAGAAATAAATCTAACCAAAAGAGGTGTTTGTTCGCATGTTATTAATTGGAAAAAATAAATATAATCAGAAGAGGTCTTTGTTCGCCTGTTATTAACTGGAAGAAATAAATCTAACCAAAAGAGGTCTTTGTTCGCCTGTTATTAACTAGAAGAAATAAATCTAACCAGAAGAGGTCTTTGTTTGCCTGTTATTAATTGGAAGAAATAAATTTAACCAAAAGAGGTCTTTGTTCGCCTGTTATTAACTGGAAGAAATAAATCTAACCAGAAGAGGTCTTTGTTCGCCTGTTATTAACTGAAAGATATAAATCTAACTAGAAGAGGTCTTTGTTCGCCTGTTATTAACTGGAAGAAATAAATCTAACCAGAAGAGGTATTTGTTCGCCTGTTATTAACTGGAAAAAATAAATCTAACCAGAAGAGTTCTTTGTTCGCCTGTTATTAACTGAAAAAGATAAATCTAACCAAAAGAGATCTTTGTTCACCTGTTATTAACTAGAAGAAATAAATCTAACCAGGAGAGGTATTTGTTCACCTGTTATTAACTGGAAGAGATAAATCTAACCAAAAGAGGTCTCTGTTCGCCTGTTATTAACTAGAAGAAATAAATCTAACCTGAAGAGGTCTTTGTTCGCCTGTTATTAACTAGAAGAAATAAATCTAACCAGAAGAGGTCTTGATTCGCCTGTCTTTAACTGGAAGAAATAAATCTATCCAGAAGAGGTCTTTGGTTCTCCTGTTATTAACTGGAAGAAATAAATTTAACCAGAAGAGGTCTTTGATTCACCTGTTATTAACTAGAAGAGATAAATCTAACCAGAAGAGGTCTTCATTCGACTGTCTTTAACTGGAAGAACCAAATCTAACCAGAAAAGAGGTCTTTGTTCGCCTGTCATTAACTGGAAGAAATAAATCTAACCAGAAGAGGTCTTTGTTCGCCTTTTATTAACTGGAAGAAATAAATCTAACCAGAAGAGGTATTTGTTCGCCTGTCTTTCACTAGAAGAAATAAATCCATCCAAAAGAGGACTTGGACGCCTGTTATTAACTGGAAGAAGTGAATCCATCTAGAAGAGTAATTGATTGATCGCCTATTATTAACTGGAAGAAGTGAATCCATCCAGAAGAGGACTTGATTGATCGCCTATTATTAACTTGAAGAATTGAATCCATCCAGAAGAGGACTTGATTGATCACCTATTATTAATTGGAAGAAGTGAATCCATCCAGAAGAGGACTTGATTGATCGCCTATTATTAACTGGAATAAGTGAATCCATCCAGAAGAGGACTTGATTGATCGCCTATTATTAACTGGAAGAAGTGAATCCATCCAGAAGAGGACTTGATTTATCTTTCCTGCAAGGAAGAGGGTTAGGTGCATGCAAAAGTATGCATGCCATGATGATGTTCTCAAAATAAATGAGATTATGTTGTATGCGCATGTTATATGATGTATGAATGTGAAATGTTATTGAAGTGTATCTTTGTCTGGGAAAATAAATCCTTGACAAATGATGGGGAGCCTTGGGAAATGAAATCTCAGACCGCTGTTGTGGATGAAGAGTATGCTCCTCTTCAGACCTTGTTTTAGGATGTGTGATACGGTGGGAGAAATGACTTGGGTGTTTTGCGATTTATCGCAATTGTTGCGGTTAGCAAGTGTCGCCACCGACTTTTCTTTTATCCAAAAGGAAAGGCTGAAAAGAACAGGAAAGACCTTTAGATATGTTTTCTTGAGTTTGGGGGGTAAATTATGAAAAGGGAAGGTATTAGCAACCTTTTCATCCGTAGTTATCTACGGGCTCTTAGTTGCTTGCTAGATCACTTGCTTTTGTTTGAATGTGTGCTTGTGGTGTGTGTTTTTGAAAGTATTTTGAAAATGTCTTTGTAATGGTTCTCGTTTCTATAAGAACGCGTGCAAAGTGTTGTTTTAAAAATAGTTCAAAAAAGGTGTTTCTGGAATGTGTTTTTGAAAGTTATTTTGAAAAGGTGTCTTCTTTGTAATGGCTCTCGTTTCTATAAGAACGCGTACAAAGTGTTTATCTGTTGAAAATGTTTCAAATGAGTGTGTGGGTGTATAAAATGTTTTTGTTGTGAGCAAGCGAGCAACTAGGAGTGAATATACCTACTCAAAAAGTCTTTAGATGTTCTTTTCCTTCTCCTTTAGATGTTTCTATCTTACCATTGATTTGGTAAGAAGCCCCATCGTTGGATGTGAAGGGACGGGCGTGGGACGTTTGTATAGTCATAGAAGGTAACCTATGGGACATTTTTGCAATGTCGTTTTAGGGACTAGATCGTTTATCGAAGGCAACATCGAGGGTCATCGAGGGAATACGATCTTTTATCGAGGGTCTTTGCTAAAGTGCCCATGTTCGAGGAACATGATTATTTTCCTGATAGGCAACAAGTGAGATTACCCTAAGGGGTGAATGTGTGAAAAGTTTGTTTTATTGCATGCATTCAATCTTGATCAGGGTTATCTATTTGTTGATTTCATGTCTTGCCATACACACCCTAATTGCTAACAATATATGAAAGCAATAAAAGTGCGGAAAAGTAAAGTCCTACACAATTACATCATTAAGGGGATGGGGTGTACAAATTTACAAGTGGGGATTGCAAGAAATTAAAATTCCTAATTATCTATTACAACCATATTGAAATAATATATAAGAAATGTAAAATGGACTTGTTTTATTTAAATAAAGAAATAAGTTTACTTAAGAAAATATTTTGATCTTTTTGTTCTCAAAGAAATAAAACATGTGAATATAAAATATTTTTGGTTATTTAAAAGCTAAAGTAAGATAAATAAGAGAAAAAGGAGTCAGAATCAGCACATTGCTAAAACGAGAAGGAACAAAAGTTCTGACTCTGATACGCTGCAAGAGAGAAAATGTTAGTAGGAAAGTAGAGGGTCAGAAGTTCTGGGCCTCTATGTACACCAAGTTCCGAGGTTGCTGGGATTAAAAGAAAACCTAGAAGTTCTGATTGTTAAAGGGGTTCAGAAGCTATAGTATAGCTGGGAACCTAGAAGTCATACGTCACTGGAAGATAAGAAGTTCTGGCTATTTGAGAGAGTGAGATGATAATGATGTTGGGTAAGATTGTCTAGAAGTTTTGATTTAGGAATATTGTTTGACAGATAAATGGGTGAAAATGTCACTAAATAAACCTAAAAAGATGCTTCTGGGGCTAGAATCCAGGACCCTTAGCTCTAATGTCTTATGCGCACGCTTTCTACCACTAGGGTGGCTATACATCTGGTATTAGAAGTAAAAGCATAAACATGTATTACAAAGTAAACTCTGATGATAAATTCCATCTCTTTCTTCATGCTAATCAGAACATCTGCAACTTAGCCATTTCTCAACAGAACATAAAACACAAACATAGCAACTATGGTAAGTTTCCATCATGGTTTCAGAAACATAAAAAATGTCCAGACTATAAATCAGAAACAAGCATGTATATGCTAATCCAAGTTTCCTTAAGAAGTTCTGAACTGATGTTCTCCCTACTTAGGCAAACAAATACATGAAACCTCAGAATATATACAACATCAGAATAAGATTTGTCTACATTGTATTTTGGACATGCAAGTTTAACAATGCCTAAGTGATATGACGAGAGTCAGCAGAAGCTTACCTTGCAGCTGGAGAAGGTCCTGTGAACTGGAGCCTAGTTCTGACTGCTTATAAAGTTCTGATCAGCTTCCTCACGTGCTCAGCAGACGGGAACAACCTTTAACTTGGATGCTGAATGGCTGGAAAATTCTGGAATAGCCAAGGAGCAAAGTTCTGACTTTTTAAGGTGGAGATTGACGGAGAACGTGTTACAGTCTGAAAACAGAAGTTAGGATGGCTTCTGGATGTATACCAGAAGCTGTATGGGTGATTTTGGTCAAGAAACACTTGAGTGAAATTGGAGTTTGAATGCAAGAATAAAAAACTAACAGGTTTTGTATTTGTGTTTGCAGTTTTGGATTCCTGGAATTTTTAGCAAGGTTTCAAAGCTTTTTCTTTTCAATTTTTCCCCACTGTCCCCCTTCACAGTTGCAAATGAAGTTCAATTTATAGGCAAGAACTTTGTAGCTTGGAGAAGTCAAAAGTACCACCATCACGCTAGCGTGCTGGCTTGTTCTTGAAGCAAGATAAACAAGTATGGTGGTTAGAAGCTTTTAGTCGTGCCTAATCTATATTTGTAAGCATGAATTAATGAAAATTACCCTCAGAAGCAAAAGCAAAGCATGGGCCCAACGTACTATTGTACAAAAGGTTTCTTTTTCAAGGACAACAATGTACTTCTATATCACACGTGGGGAAATCCTTTGGATAAAAACTCAAAACTGGTTGTGAGCATTAAATGATGATGAGATTTATCAAACCAGAAATCCTGCAATGTGAGATTATGCATCATAACTTAATTCTGTGTCAGAAGTTCAACATCAGCGCAACTTAGAACCAACATCCAACTTCTGATCCCTGAATCTCTTTGCTCCAACATGTTCTGAGCGAGTTCTCAGACTTTCCAGAAAGCTTATGACATGTTTTGTAATCCCTATTTGGATTACTCTTGCAACTTCTGACTGAACTTATGTGAAAAATGGCCCAGAAGTTGTAAACAAATTCTGATTTGAAAATGCTTAGAATTTACTAAGTGTTTAATTTTCAGGGACGTGACTTTGAGGATGTATAACTTGAAATCCTAGCATTTCTAGAAGAAGTTCTGTTCTGCAGTGTTTTAGGTCTCATTGAGATCTAAAACTCTTGAGTTAGAATTTCTTCCAGAATCAGCTTGCATCATGGTGATAATCTGGCCAGAAGTTCTGAGCTTGTCATATTTCTTAAACACTTAGAAAGATTCTAAGTATTTAGAGTTTTGAATTTTCCAAAGTAATTTTGACTTTTGAATTTCTTGATGAAACAAACTTCATATTTCAACCTGTCTTGATGAAATATGATTCTTGAAACTTGATTTTGATCCAAGAGTCAAAGTTTGACTTTTCAGTATGCAAATGACCAATTTTCCCTTGTGAATGACTTTCTTGGAAAATTTGTAATTCAAGGTTTGGAATTGGATGGAAGCAAACCTAAGGGTCCAGGATGATCCTTTGAGAAATGAGAGGGCAAATTTTGGGGTACAATAGCTGCCCGTGTTCAATCTTTTTACGCTTGAAGAGTTAGATTCGAAAATCTTCCATTCGTGACTTGAAGGTGGAAAATGATTGAACACTAGAGTGCCCAGAAATTTGCACTTGATGATGTCATGGTTGATGATGTAGGGAATGGGCTTAAAAGATGCCATCCAAAGGTGATTATTGATGGAAATTAGACTAAGTCTAAACTTGACTTTAACTGGGGAAAGAATCAACATAAACCTTTGGTTGATTTAAAACTGAACCTAACAGAAGTCTTGAATAATCTTTAACTGGGACGAATCAGGATAAATCTTGGAGCGACCTATCTGAACCAGAAGAAACATCTACCAGAAATAATCAGGATAAACCGTTGAGAGATTTAAACTAAACCGATATAGGTCTTGAGTAATCTTTAACTAGGAAGAATCAGGATAAATCTTGGAGCGACTTATCTGAACCAGAAGAAGTGTCTACCAGTAAGAATTAGGATAAACCATTGAGAGATTTAAACTGAATCAGTAGAGGTCTTGAGTAATCTTTAACTGGGAAGAATCAGGATAAATCTTGGAGCGACTTATCTGAACCAGAAGAAATGTCTACCAGTGAGAATCAGGATAAACGGTTGAGAGATTTAAACTGAACCAATAGAGGTCTTGAATAATCTTTAACTGGGAAGAATCTGGATAAATCCTAGAGAGAATTATCTGAACCAGAAGAAATTTCTACCAGTAAGAATCAGGATAAACCATTGAGAGATTTAAACTGAACCAATAGAGGTCTTGAATTTTCTTCGATTTATGATGGGCCTATGTAGGGTTGCTTGATGATGAGTCTGTGCTAAACTTTCATTTGAAATTTCTGAGAAGGAACCAGGGTAGGGTTACTTCATGATGAGTCTGTGTAAAACTTCATCTTGAATTTTATGAGAAGGAACCTGGGTAGGGTTACTTCATGATGAGTTCGTGTAAAACTGCATCTGGAAATGAGAAGGAACCTAGGTGGGGTTGCTTGATGATGAGTCCGTGTTAAACTTCATCTGAAATTTTCAAAGAAGGAACCTGGGTAGGGTTGCTTCATGATGAGTCCGTGTAAAACTTCATCTTGGAAATAGGGGAAACCTGTGTAGGGTTGCTTCATGACGAGTCCGTGTAAAACTTCATCTTGAAAAAATGAGAAGGAACCTGTGTAGGGTTGCTTCATGACGAGTCTGTGTAAAACTTCATCTTGAAAATAGGAGAAACCTGTGTAGGGTTGCTTCATGACGAGTCTGTGTAAAACTTCATCTTGAAAAAAAGAGAAGGAACCCGTGTAGGGTTGCTTCATGACGAGTCCGTGTAAAACTCCATCTTGGAAATAGGAGAAACCTGTGTAGGGTTACTTTAACTGGTCATGTAGATAATTGCCCTGACTTGCTACAAGTATTAATCTGGAACTTGAAAATGGTTGGTTGTTGAGATAGTTGTCTGTTGATTAACCTTTTCCTGAAAAGGTTAAACGTTAGCTGTATGCAATGTCATGATGCATGAAATGCGTGGTGCAATGATGTTCTCAAAATAAATGAGATTGTGTCATATGCACTTTTCATGTATGTAATATAGGATGTATGAAATGCGAAATGTTGATGAATGTATTTTTGTCTGGGAACATAAATCCTTGAAAAATGCTGGGGAGTCATTAAATCTCGGACTGCTGTTGAAGAGTAGGTGTGTCTTCAAACTTTGCTTAGAATGTTTCCACCGAGGCTTCATGTTTTGTTGTTTGAGGAGAACTTTGCTGGGGAATGTTGAAAACTCTGTGGAGAGTGTTGATTCCTGTTTGGGGAAAAGAGTTTAGGAGTCTCGATTATCCGTTGCTCTTCTGGGAAGTCAAAGTTGAACTGATGTCTGGTCGGGCCCAGACTTCACAGTAACTTGCTGGGGGTTGTAGAGTAGTCTACTGGGGAAGAGGAGTTGTGGTCCTTTGATTTGTAATAGTCGGAGAGACAAACTCAAGCTAGGGAATCCTGCCATTTGTTGGGGAAATAAACCTTGTTGTCGGTCTGTTGGAGAGGTGATTTGTTCACTAGGGAAAATCCTCGAGGATTCTTGAGATCGACTCAGCTGGTGAGAAGTTTTCAGAGATTGAAACTCTGTATAGGAGTCATCCTATGAGAAGGATCTTGGGGAGATTTCTCACTGCTCCTAGTAGCAAGTGTTTGTGGCACTTCCAGGAATTAATTGACTGTACGTAACCTTTTGTTGGGATTTGCGTTCAATGCCCTAAGTGATAGAGACCTGCCCCTGGTATATTCAGCATTTCTTGAGAAATTTCTTGGGATCTTGACTGGACTGCCCCAGGCGTGCTGGATAGTGACATGTCATGCCCCCTTGTTGATAGGAGATTTGTCATTGGAAGTGTCATCCCACTTGAAGTGATTTTGTTCACTGAGAGAGCTTTCGTTCATCGGATATTCGTTGTGTGAATTTCTCTGTTGTCAAACAAACAGCCATATGAAACAACGATATTCAAATAATGTAAAGTTTATGCTTTTCTTGAAGTTTTGAATATGCGTTTTAGCAAGTAAAGAAGTTTTGTAAGAAAATTCAAACTCAGGATTTAGAGTAAAGCCTTATAGGAGTTAGGATACCTTTTGTAACAGTATGCTTTCGAACTAACCCATGCTTCAATTAGGACTTTTGACGGATTGTAACATGGCTTGGTTCAGGGTTTAAGAAATAAAGGATAAGGCTCAAAGTGTATTTGTACCCGCCCATTCTTCGTGATGTTCTTCGGTCCTAAACTCAGCTACTTGTGCGTTAGAACTCCAATTGAGTCTGGAATGACGTTTTGGTGATGGTTCAGACAAGTTAAGTTTATCGGAAGGCATTCATTTTTTTTGCAACGTTTTTCGTGTTGTTGAGGATTTGTAGTGACCTCTTTTTGATTTGTCATCCCTGATTTTTGCCTGACTGTTCTTGTTTTGAGATTATGTCAGCGGGATGCCCCGGTTTTTTCTTAAGTCTCCTTTGTATGTTTTGACTTAGTGGGCTTTTCTCTTCAGAGATAATGGCTGCCTATGTGATAGGGAACCATCACCGTCTTTTGATTCCAGAGGATTGTTTTTTATGTCATTCGTTGTATTACGAGATGAGAGTTTGCGGCTAAACGCGCGTTTGAATCAACTGAGAGACTACCCTGCCCCAGGTTTTGATTAAAGGTTTCAAATTATGCAAAAAAATAAAATTTTTACTTCTTTGGCTCAAAGGGGTTAACTAGGGATTATCTTCCTTATAACTCTAGTGTTTAAGATTTGAAAGAACGCATGTACATCATCAGCAAGCTCTGTTCAAAAGCATGATGTATGAGATTATGGCATTGTTTTCGTCATCCTCCCTCTAAAGGCTTGTAACTTTTAGCAAGAGTTAAATTTCATAAGGAGAGTAAAAAGCATAGTTTAAATGTAATGAAAACAAATGGATTAATTCAAGACAAACATATGCAATGAATTAATGAAACAAAGGTTTGAAATTAATAGATAATTGTTTGAATAACAAAAGAGATTACAATTGAAAATTCAAAATAAACAAAACACTCTCAATGATTTGGCATAGGAGCAGTGACCATGTTTGGAGTCTCTGGAGGGTCAAACTCGATCTCCTTGGCGTCAATCAAATTCTGAATCTTGCACTTCAACGCCCAACAATCATTAGTATCATGCCCGAGACTGCCAGAATGATAGGAACATGTTGCATTAGGATTGTAGTTAAGAGAAGAAGTTTTGGGGTTTGGATGAGGTCTTATTAACGTAATCAGGTTCATCCTCAACAAGTGTTGTAGCGCTTGAGATAGCGGCATGTTGATGTTGGTAAACTGTCTTTTGGGCTCGTCTCGCCTTCATTGATTTCCCCTTTGCTGTTGCCGGTGCAACTTAGAACTAGAGATCAGGACTGCCCCCACATGTTGGTCATGATGACTCTTTTGACCATTCACAGTATTGGACTCTTTCTTCCCATTGTATCGTTTTTTCTCAGCATCAGAGGGTGTAGATCCTTGGATCTTTCCACTTTTGATACCAACTTCGACTCTTTCGCCAGTCAGTATTATCTCGGTGAACTCGACCGAGGAGCTTCCGATTAGGTGTTTGAATAAAGGTCCCATCAAGGTTACCAGAAAGATGTCAATGAGTTCCCTATTTGTTAGAGGGGGCTGCACCCTACCAACCAGATCTCTCCATTTTTGGGCGTATCCTTTGAAGCTCTCGTTGGAACCCATGGTCATGTTCTACAATTGCATACGAGTTGGTGCAAGATTAGTGTTGTATTGGTACTGCTTGTAGAAAGCAGCAGCTAGATCCTCCCAGGTGTGGATGCGAGAACTCTCCAATTGATAGAACCATTCAAGTTGAGTCCCTACTAGGCTCTCTTGGAAGAAATGGATCCAAAGCTTCAGATCAGTTGTGTATGGTTGAATCTTGCGAACATAAGACTTTAAATGCATCTTAGGGCAAGAGACTCCATCGTACAGGGTAAAGGTAGGGATCTTGAACTTTAGAGGGATGACCACTCCAGAAACCAAACCCATGTCTCCTAAATCCAAGCCAAGTATCTGTTGAATCTCCATAGCATTGAGGCGGCCCTCCAACTGTTTGTACTTGTCATCAGTGGGAGGATATTGTTCCTCAGAGTAGTTGGCTTCGACTTCATCAATCTCCAGACTGTTGTCTTCTTCATGACTATCCCCCATGTTGGATTGAGTTGGAAGATCTAGAGCTCCCTTGACTGGTCCTCTAAGTCTTCTTCCTAAGTTCAGGATGCCTACTGACTTCTTAGGCTTCTTCTTCTTGTCTTTGAGAAAGAGAGTCTTCTGGTCCTCTTGCCCCTTAGCCATGACCAGGAACATTTGTTGAAATTGAGAGTTTTGAGCTTGGAGATCTTTCACTGTTTGTTCCATATCCATCTTACTGAAATAAACAGTAGGAAGATAAGGAGACCCGTATGGGAGAAACCTATCATGATATGATGCATGATATGTGGATGCATGTTTTCAAGGATCTCGCAAGGTAAATATTAGTAGTCACTTACAGCTTTGATTGGAGAACTTTGTATCGGTGGATGTCCTTCCACGAGAATTAAGCTCACCATGCCAAGTGGGTTGTAGCCCTTGACTCAAGTCATTGTACTTGATCTTTGACGGTGTTTGGTTAGAGGAAAATAAATCCTCTTTACCCTTGATAGATGTCTGGTTCAACGTGACCCTGTATCATAGACCCTTGAGATCCTTGAAGTGGTTATTGAAAATACTATGATATGATGTCATGATGTTATGTACAAGTAGGTAAAGTAAGCAAGTACAAATAATCATATTCATACAAAGTAAACGAGTCCTTAGGTTTAGGATCGCATGGAGTCTTATAGGTAAGTACCCTCTTGAAGTTTAGTTGGCTCAACCTGTCCTAGTTAATAGTAACCGGGTTCTAAGGGATCTCAATATCACTGACCTTTCTTTTAGGCATTGTCTCAGCTCAAACAATCTTTTATTGCAGCCGAGATATCCCAAAAGTCTAGTCTCAATGAGTGTAGTATCGAGTATAAACTAATTTTCAACTTTCCACCGAAACTGGTTATCTCACTACGTCCTAATTAGCCAAGTTTATTCAATTAAGGTTCTAAGGTCAATTAGTGCTTCATGACACTGCTCAGCGGACCCGTATTCTCCTTGATTCAACACAAGGGATATCGACACCAACAAATGCGTCACACTAACATAGACATTGTTTCAACCGTGTTGGTCTATGCTGTACAGTTTCCATAATCTATTGCTACTTACTTAAAAAGGCGTCCCAGATCTGGGTAGAGGATCAAAGCAAGCCCAAATAAGGAACCATAATGTAAAGCATGCAAGTCAAACAAGGAAAGCAAGTAAAGGTGATCTAGCCCTAAGGTAACCCCACTTTTAAGTAATCCCCAGCAGAGTCACCAGTTCTGTGATACGGTGGGAGAACTGACTTGGGTGTTTTGCGTTTTATCGCAATTATTGTGGTTAGCAAGAGTCGCCACCGACTTTTATTTTATCCAAAAGGAAAGTCTGAAAAGAACAGGAAAGACCTTTAGAGATGTTTTCTTGAGTTCGGGGGGTAGATTATGAAAAGGGAAGGTATTATCACCCTTTTCATCTATAGTTATCTACGGGATCTTAGTTGCTTGCTAGATCACTTGCTTTTGTTTGAATGTGTGCTTGTGGTGTGTGTTTTTGAAAGTATTTTGAAAATGTCTTTGTAATGGTTCTCGTTTCTATAAGAACGCGTACAAAGTGTTGTTTTGAAAATAGTTTAAAAAAGGTGTTTGTGGAATGTGTTTTTGAAAGTGATTTTGAAAAGGTGTCTTCTTTGTAATGGCTCTCATTTCTATAAGAACGCGTACAAAGTGTTTATCTTTTGAAAATGTTTCAAATGAGTGTGTGGGTGTATAAAAAGTTTTTGTTGTGAGCAAGTGAGCAACTAGGAGCGAATATATCTACTCAAAAGGTCTTTATATGTTCTTTTCCTTCTCCTTTAGATGATGCTATCTTACCATTGATTTGGTAAGAAGCCCCATCGTTGGATGTGAAGGGACGGGCGTGGGACATTTGTAAAGTCATAGAAGGTAACCTATGGGACGTTTTAGCAATGTCGTTTTAGAGACTAGATCGTTTACCGAAGGCAATATCGAGGGTCATCGAGGGACTACGATCTTTTATTGAGGATCTTTGCTAAAATGCCCATGTTCGAGGAACATGACTATTTTTCCGATAGGAAACAAGTGAGATTACCCTAAGGGGTGCATGTGTGCAAAGTTTTTCTTATTGCATGCATTTAGTCTTGATCAGGGTTATCTATTTGTTGATTTCATGTCTTGCCATACACACCCTAATTACTAACAATATATGAAAGCAATAAAAGTGCGGAAAAGTAAAGTCCTACACTATTACCTCATTAAAGGGATGAGGTGTACAAATTTACAAATGGGGATTTCAAGAAATTAAAAGTCCTAATTATCTATTACAACCATATTGAAATAATATATAAGAAATGTAAAATGGACTTGTTTTGTTTAAATAGAGAAATAAATTTACTTAAGAAAATATTTTGATCTTTTTGTTCTCAACGAAATAAAACATGTGAATATGAAATATTTTTGGTGTTTTTTTGGTTATTTAAAAGCTAAAGTAAGATAAATAAGAGAAAAAGGAGTCAGAATCAACACATTGCTAAAACGAGAAGGAACATATGTTCTGACTCTGATACGCTACAAGAGAGAAAATGTTAGTAGGAAAGTAGAGGGTCAGAAGTTCTGGGCCTGGGTACACCAAGTTATGAGGTTGCTGGGAATAAAAGAAAACCTAGAAGTTCTGATTGTTAAAGGGGTTCAGAAGCTATAGTGTAGCTAGGAACCTAGAAGTTCATACGTCACTAGAAGATAAGAAGTTCTGGCTATTTGAGAGAGTGAGATGATATTGATGTTGGGTAAGATTGTCTAGAAGTTTTGATTTAGGAATATTGTTTGACAGATAAATGGGTGAAAATGTCACTAAATAAACCTAAAAAAGATTCTTATGGGGCTAGAATCCAGGACCCTTAGCTCTAATGTCTTATGCGCACGCTTTCTACCACTGGGGTGGCTATACATCTGGTATTAGAAGTAAAAGCATAAACATGTATTACAAAGTAAACTCTGATGATAAATTCCATCTCTTTCTTCATGCTAATTAGAAAATCTGCAACTTAGCCATTTCTCAACAGAACATAAAACACAAACATAACAACTATGGCAAGTTTCCATCATGGTTTCCGAAACATAAAAAATTTCCAGACTATAAATCAGAAACAAGCATGTATATGCTAATCCTAGTTTCCTTAAGAAGTTCTAAACTGATGTTCTCCCTACTTAGGCAGACAA
Organism: Vicia faba; assembly: GCA_948472305.1. NCBI lineage: Eukaryota > Viridiplantae > Streptophyta > Magnoliopsida > Fabales > Fabaceae > Vicia > Vicia faba. Next base: position 1,038,870,035 of record OX451740.1, on the reverse strand, counting down.
ATACATGAAATCTCAGAATATATACATCACCAGAATCAGGATGTCTACATTGTATTTTGGACATGCAAGTTTAACAATGCCTAAGTGATATGACGAGAGTCAGCAGAAGCTTACCTTGCAGCTGGAGAAGGTCCTGTGAACTGGAGTCTGGTTCTGACTGCTTTTAAAGTTCTGATCAACTTCCTCACGTGCTCAGTAGACGGGAATAACCTTTAACTTGGGTGCTGAATGGATGGAAAATTTTAGAACAGCCAAGGAGCAAAGTTCTGACTTTTTGAGGTGGAGATTGATGGAGAACATGTTACAGTCTGAAACAGAAGTTAGGATGGCTTCTGTATGTATACCAGAAGCTGTATGGATGATTTTGGTCATAAAACACTTGAGGGAAATTGGAGTTTGAATGCAAGAATAAAAAACTAACAGGTTTTGTATTTGTGTTTGCAGTTTCGGATTCCTGGAATTTTTAGCAAGGTTTCAAAGCTTTTTCTTTTCAATTTTTCCCCACCGGCCCCCTTCACAATTGCAAATGAAGTTCAATTTATAGGCAAGAACTTTGTAGCTTGGAGAAGTCAAAAGTATCACCATCATGCTAGCGTGCTGGCTTGTTCTTGAAGCAAGATAAACAAGTATGGTGGTTGGCAGCTTTTAGCCATGCCTATGCTAGATTTGTAAGCATGAATTAAGGAAAAGTACCCTCAGAAGCAAAAGCAAAGCATGGGCCCAGCATACTCTTGTACAAAAGTTTGCTTTTTCAAGGACAACAATGTACTTCTATGTCACACGTGGGGAAATTCTTTGGATAAAAACTCAAAAGTGGTTGTGAGCATTAAATGATGATGAGATTTATCAAACCAGAAATCCTGCAATGTGAGATTATGCATCATAACTTAATTCTGGGTCAGAAGTTCAGCATCAGTGCAACTTGGAACCAACATCCAACTTTTGATCCCTGAATCTCTTTGCTCCAGCATGTTCTAAGCGAGTTCTCAGACTTTCCAGAAAGCTTATGACATGCTTTGTAAGCCCTCTTTGGATTACTCTTGCAACTTCTGACTGAACTTATGTGAAAACTGGCCCAGAAGTTGTAAATAAATTCTAATTTGAAAATGCTCAGAATTTACTAAGTGTTTAAGTTTCATGGACGTGACTTTGAGGATGTATAACTTGAAATCTCAGCATTTATAGAAGAAGTTATGTTCTGCAGTGTTTTAGGTCTCATTGAGATCTAAAACTTTTGAGTTAGAAGTTCTTTCAGAATCAGCTTGCATCATGGTGATAATCTGGCCAGAAGTTCTGAGCTTGTCATATTTCTTAAACACTATAGAAAAATTCTAAGTATTTAGAGTTTTGACTTTTCCAAAGTAATTTTGACTTTTGAATTTCTTGATGAAACAAACTTCATATTTTAACCTGTCTTGATGAAATATGATTCTTGAAACTTGATTTTGATCCAAGAGTCAAAGTTTGACTTTTCAGTGTGCAAATGACCAATTTGCCTTTGTGAATGACTTTCTTGGAAAATTTGTAATTCAAGGTTTGGAATTGGATGGAAGCAGACCTGAGGGTCCAGTATGATTCTTTGAGAAATGAGAGGTAAAATTTTGGGGTACAACATGATGTTTCCGCTGGGAATTCCTGTTCTGTTGTTTGAAAAGAAACTCTGCTGGGGAATATTGACTTGTTTAAGAAGACTTTGTGGAGAGTGTTAATCTCTGCTTGGGGAAAAGAGTTCAGGAGTTTCAGCTGTCTGTTGCTCTACTAGGGAGCTATCTCTTGATGGAAGAGAAAGGGAGTTAACAACTTGTTGGAGATAATGAAGTTGACTGTTATCTGATCGTATTCCAGGCTTTGCAGTAACTTTCTTGAAATGATAAAGTTGAACTGACATCTGGTCGGGTCCAGGCTTCATAGTAACTTGCTTGAAAGGATGAAGTTGAACTAATATATGGTCGTGTCGAGGCTTTACAGTAACTTGATAGGGATTGTAGAGCAGTCTACTGGGGAAGAAGAGTTATGGTCCCTTAATTTGTAGTAGTCGGAGAGGCAAACTCAAGTTGGGAAATCTGTAGTTTGTTGGGGAAATAAACCCTGTTGAAGAGTATATTTGGCGAACTACTGAAGAGGTGTTTTCTTTTGGAAGAACTCCTTGAGGATTCTTCTTGAGACCGACTCAGCTGGGGAGAGGTTTTCTGGGGACTGAAACTCAGGATGGGGATTGCATGGATCCAATTTTACGCGGATATTCATGAATATGGCCTTGTGGTTGTGCCCTTATTTGTGAAGATTATCTTGTGGGGATAATCTTATAGAGATGACTCTATGGAGACTTGACTGGGGATCACTTTATGATAAGGACTTTGTGGGGAATTGTCACTGCCCCAAGTATTAAGTGTTATAGTACTACCAGAAAATATTTACTTGGTCGTACGTAACTCTTTGTTGGAGTTTATGTTCAATGCTCTAAGTGATTCATAGAAAGACTTGTCCCTGGTTATTCAGAATTTCTTGGGAGATTTCTTGGAATCTTGACTTGACTACCCCAGACGGGTTGGACAGTGGTATGTCATGCCCCTTTGCTTATGGGAGATTTGTCATTGGAAGTGTCATCCCACTTGGAAGTGATTTAGTTTACTGAAAGAGCTTTTGTTCACTGGATATTCGTAATGGGAATTTCTCCGATGTCAAACAATTAGCCATATGCAAACAACGATATTCAAATAATGCAAAGTTTATACTTGTCTTTGAAGTTTTGAAAATGCATTTTAGCAGATAAAGGAATTTTGTAAGAATGGGAATTCTACTCAGGATTTAGAGTAAGCCTTACAGGAGTCAGGATACCTTTTGTAACAGTATGCTTTCAAACTAACACATGCTTCAATTAGGACTTTTGAAAGGTTGTAATGTGGTCTGGTTCATGGTTTAAGAAACAAAGGATAAGGCTCAAAGTGTATTTGTACCCGCCCGTTCTTCGTGATGTTCTTCAGTCCTAAACTCAGTTAAATATGCGTTTGAACTCGGAATGACGTTTTGGTGATGGTTCAAACAAGTTAAGTTTGTGTGAAGGCAATCATTTTTGCCATATTTTCCAGGCTGTCGAGGATTTGTAGTGACCTCTTTTGTTATCCCTGATTTTGCCTGACTGTTCTTGTTTTTGAGATTACAGTCAGTGGAATGCCCCAGTTTTTCTTAAGTCTCCTTTGTAGGTTTTGACTTAGTGGGCTTTTATCTTGAGAGATAATGACTGCCTATTTGGTAGGGAACCATCACCGTCTTTTTATTCCAGAGGAATGTTTTTGATGTCCTTCGTTGTATACGAAATGAGAGTTTGCGACTGAACGCGCGTTTGAATTAACTGAGAGACTACCTTGCCCCAGGTTTTGATTAAAGGTTTCAATTTGTGTAAAAAAGAAAACTTCTACTTCTTTGGCTCGGAGGGGTTGAGTAGGGATTATTCTCCTTTTAACTCCAATGTTTAGGAATTGAAAAAAATGCTTGTACATCGTCAGCAAGGTCTATTCAAAAGCATACTCTATGAGATTATGGAACTGTTTTCGTCATCCTCCCTCTAAGGGCTTGCAACTTTTAAAATAAAAGTTGAATGTCACCAAAAGGAAGTAAAGCACAGTTTAAGTATTGTGAAAATGAATGGATTAATTCAAGACAAACATATGTAATGCATTGATGAAATAACAAAGTTTGACATAAATAAATGTTCGAACAATCAAAAGAAAATTACAACTTGAATATTCAAATGAACAAAAGCCTCTTGGTCTGAACTTGTCACTTCAGGTGGTGTGCCTTTGAGGGACGGCAGAAGAATTCAGTTTGACCATCTTGTGTGAACTCTAGCACTCCTTCGTCGATCAAGTCTTGAATCTTATTTTTCAATGCCTAACAACTATTCGTATCTTGTCCAGGGTTATTGGAATGGTATGCACATATTGCATCAAGATGATATCTACGAGAGGAGGTACTGGGATTCCGAGGAGGATCCCTTAATGTGACCAAATTCAGCTTCAACAACTGTTGCAAGACTTGTGATATCGGTATGTCGAGTTTGGTAAACTGCCTGTCGGATGGGACCCGTTTATGCCGATTAACCTGTCCTTGTTAACGATGTGGTTGTTGGGCTCGTGACGTGACATCAAATTAGAAAGGTCTACTCTCTACCAAACCGGCCTCTTGTCTCATGGGAGGCCGAGTAGTGACTTGATCCCCAATCTTGACCGTTTGTTTCGTATGGTTGCAACCGTCTTGATGAAGTTTGTTGACGAGGGTCCTTAGCTCTTCTTGTCCTCGAGCTATGTTTTGGATGAGAGCCATCTGGCCCACCAGTTGTTCCATCATCGGGACTTTCATTGTTGTCATTTTAGTTTGTAGCCGTTCCAACTGGTCATCCTTGTTGTCCTCAGGATTCCCATGATCATGCCCCTAGTGAAGAGCGCCTTCACCTCTTCTTGTCCCTTGGATAGGTTCAAGAACATCTCTTGAAGTTGAGCATTTTGAGTCTGAATGTCTTTGACAGTCTGTTCTAGGGCCATTTCCACTGAAATAAATAGTAAACGGAAGAGAGACCTGTATGGAAAAGCTTGTCATGATATGATGCATGGTATGTGGGTGCAATGTTTTCAAGGACTTAGAAAATTTAAATTTGTTATAGACAAAGAAAGGAGAAAATATCAATTGTATTAATAAGTTTAAATTGATTACAACCGTTCCCCCTGGGGCCTACAATGGAAGAAATCAAGCGAAACAAACTCCTAAGACAAAAAGGTCGAACACATCCTCTTTGGCGTGATGTAGGCGTTCAGATTTCGCTCCTCATGAAGCTGTCTTGTAAGCTCCAGGAACTTCTTTTCACTCGCATAGAACTCAGTCTCGAAAGTTTCTTGTTCTTCCTTCAGCTGGATCCAAGCTCTTTGTAAGTATTCAAGAGAAGTAGGCATGGTAGGGTGAGAAATAGCATAAGGAACATCTCCTTCAACTAATGGCTCCATAATAATAGGCAAAGTGGCAAGGTATGGCATACCGAGTCTTTAAGCACGAGTTCGTACCCACTTAAGATAAGGCTCCAAAGGAGTGGAATTATTACACCCCAATGTCTTGCTATCCACTTTGTTTACCATCCTCCAAGCTCGTATAAATCTCTGATGGTAGCCTTGATCACCACTCTCATAGTCGAACAACAAACCTTGGATGAGTGTGTCATGAGGACCATCTCTTCGTGCATATCCAAATTGTTATAATGCAAGAGAAGGGTTATAAGTGATACCTCCCCTAATGCCAAGCAAAGGGACATTAGGGAATTCCCCACAACAGTCAATGATAGTAGTATCCTCCAAGGATCGAGAACACCAATAAATGTCAGAGTGTGCGAGGGACATCATCCTTTGAGACCAAGTTAATCCTTGCTTGTTCTTCAATGTTGATCGAGATAAGTGTGAAGTAAACCACTTAGCGAGTAGGGGAATGTAACACAAGAGAGTACCTCTTTTCTTCATTGTGAGAGTGTGGAAACAATGTAAAATGTCTCCAAGCAAAGTAGGTATAGGATTACGAGAGAGGAAGACCTTAATGGTATTCACATCTATGAATTGGTCTGGATTGGGAAATAGAACCAAGCCATAGAGTAGAAGAGCCAAGACATCTTCAAAGGCTTGGAGATCCATATCTTCCCAGAATGAGGGAGCCTTATCCAACAGGAATTTCGCTAGGAAACCCTTAACTCCGCTTCTTATCTCCCAATTTGCTATGATGTCGGCTCTCTTCAGATGCATGGCTTTGGCAATGACTTTAGGATTTGGAGTCCCTTCTAAACCAGTGAACGGTAATTGATCAAGCATGGACACTCCCAATAGTTGAGAGAACTCCTCTAGCGTAGGGACCAACTGATAGTCAGGAAAGGTGAAGCAATGATGCATGGAATCAAAGAATTGGAAGAGCACATACATCACTTCTTATGGGAATATAGAGGTAGCCAAGCTGATAACTCGACCATATTTCTCGGTTAAGGGAGATTCTCCAGGAACCCTTGATGCTAACTCTTGGAGTTGCGGGTGAGCTTTCACGAAGCTGATCCGGATGTTATTCCTTCGGATAGGATTTATGACCTACAAAATAAAGCAAAGATAAATTCCTAAATCCTTGAAATGGTTAGTGAGAATGATTATGATGTTATGATGTTTATGATGTTATGTACAAGTATGCAAAGCAAGCAAGTTGTTATGTACACACAAAACAGACAAGTCCTTAGGTTTAGGCTTGCATGGAGTTTGTAGGTAAGTACCCTCTTGAAGTTTAGTTGGCTCAACCTGTCCTAGAAAGTAACTGGGTTCTAGGGGATCTCAATATCACTGACCTTTCTTTTAGGCATTGTCTCAGCATGATCAATCTTTTCTTACAGCCGAGATATCCCAAAATTCCAATCTTAATGAGTGTAGTATCGAGTATCAACCAATTTTCAGCTTTCCACTGAAACCGGCTCTCTACTACTTCCTAATGGCCAAGTTGTTCAATTAAGGTTCTAAGGTTAGTTAGTGCTTCATGACACTGCTCAGCGGCCCCGTATTCTCCTCGATTCAACACAAGGGATACTAGTACCAACAAATGCGTCACACTAATGTAGCCATTGCTTCAACCATATTGGTCTACACTGTATAGTTTCCATAATCTATTGCTACTTACCTAAAAAGGTGCCCCAGATCCGGGTAGAGGATCTAAACAAGCCCAAATAAAGAACCATAATATAAATCAAACAAGTCAAACAAAGAAAAGCAAGCAAAGGTGATCTAGACCTAAGGTAACCTCACTTTTAAGTATAGTCCCCAGCAGAGTCGCCAGTTCTGTAATACAGTGGGAGAACTAACTTGGGTGTTTTGTGTTTTATCGCAATTGTTGCGGATAGCAAGAGTCGCCACCGAATTTTCTTTTATCCAATAAGGAAAGGCTGAAAAGAACAGAAAAGACCTTTCAAGATTATTTCTTGAGTTCGGGGGGTAGGTTATGAAAAAGGAAGGTATTAGCACCCTTTCCATCCGTAGTTATCTACGGGCTCTTAGTTGCTTGCTAGATCACTTTCTTTGTTTGAAAAAATGTGCTTGTGGTGTGGATTTTGAAAGTATTTTGAAAACGTCTTTGTAATGGTTCTTGTCTCTATAAGAATGCGTACAAAGTGTTGTTTGGAAAATAGTTCAAAGAAGTGTTTGTGGAATTTGTTTTTGAAAGTGATTTTGAAAAGGTGTCTTTGTAATGGTTCTCGTCTCTATAAGAACGTATACAAAGTTTTTGTCTTTTGAAAATGTTTCAAAATGAAAGTGTTGGTGTATAAAATGTTTTTGTTGTGAGCAAGCGAGCAATTAGGAGCATTATACCTACTCAAAAGGTCTTTAATGTTCTTTTCCTCCTCCTTTAGATGTTGCTATATTACTATTGATTGGTAAGAAGCCTTATCTTTGGATGTAAAGGGACGGGCATGGGTGATCGTATAGTCATGATAGCAATGTTGTGAGATATCTTAGCATTTTTCTTGAGGGACTAAGATCATTTGTAATGTAACATTCAAAGCGTCATCGAGGAACTATGATCTTGTATTTTTTGATTGTTTTTTCGGAGACGCCTCACATGCATAACATGATCATTTTTCATAAGGCAACAACTGGAGTTAACCCTAGAGATACAAGTGTGCAAGTTTTTGTATTTCATGCTTGGTTTATCTTGGATTAGTGTTTTCTAAGATTGATTTTATCTTCCCATACAAATCCTACTTTACTAGCATTTATATGAAAGTGATAAAGTGCGGAAATGTAAATATCCTACGCTATTACAATCACTTGGGGATGGGGTGTACAATTTTACAAATGGGGGTGTGATCGGTGGATCTGGAACTGACTGTTTTAAAGCTGGTTCGCGAGATGTCGCGGAAGCAAGAGTCGCCACCGTCTTTTATTTTCTCCAAATGGAAAGGACAAAAGCACAGAAAAATTCCTTATAGAGATTGCTCTCGGTTCGGGAGGTAGATTATAGAAAGGGAAGGTGTTAGCACCCTTTCTATCCATGGTTATCCATGGGCTCTTAGATACTTGCTCGTTTGTGTTTTCAAAATTGGTTTGTTTTCTTTTCAACTGTGGGTTTTAAAAAGTTTCTTTGAAAATTCCAGTTCGACTCTTGTATCGGTCCTCAAGAGTGTTTGAAAAATTGCTTTCGAAAGCTTTTTGAAAAGGTGTCGGTGTGAAAGGTATTTTTGAATTGTTTTGAAATTAGAGCAAGTATCTAGAGTCGTCTACCTACCCTAAGGAATTCGTCTGTGTAAATGTCCTTTAAAGTAGTGCCATCCCACCATTGAGAGGTAGGTAGCATCACCGTTGGAGGTGTTCGGGTCAATTCGAGGTTCGGGACATGGTGATCACCAGAGCAATGGGAAGACACCTTAGAAGCTACCCTCATGCCAGGTTCCCGGATCATGAGGACTTACTAAGACATCCTCTACTCGATGATCACCTTTCGAGGCAAGGCAACAGTGACGCGTACCCTAGGGGTGGTGTGTGATTTGTGTGTCATGTTCAGTCTATTTTATCTTGTCATGTTATTGGTGATCTACACGTTTGTTTTTATTTATTGTCATTCATTCTTGCATGCATTTGTTAACAGTTAAAAATTGCGAGAAAAGTAAAGTTCTAAGCTATTACAAAAGGCGCGGGTCCACATCGCCAAGATTTCCAGGACCCGATTTGACAGAAAATAAAGAAATAATGAAAAGTAAAGTGCGAGAAAATATATTACACGGCTTTGGAAGAGGTACATGAGTAATTAAAAGAAAAAAAGAAATAAATACGCGAATTAAAACTTTAAATTGAAACGAGGGCGTTGGACCCTTTTTAATTAAATTAAATTAAACGATTATTAAATTAATAAAATTAAAATGAAAAGAAATTGTTTTTGGTATTTTTGTATTTTATGAGTTTTAATGAAAAAGATTAAATGAAATTAAAATTAAATTAACCCTAATTCTATAGCTTTTATTTATTAAGACAAAATATTAAAGTTAAACCTAAATTAACCTAATTAATTACATGGAATTTTGATTTATAAAAGTAAATAATATTTTAATAATTAATTGTTGTGAAAGAAAAGAAAAAAGATAAAAAATTAATTAAACCCTAATCCTACAAATTTTAAGTTTTATTGAAAAGATATTTGCATTAAACCTACTTTAATAAGCCAAAATTAATTAATAATATTTATTTACAAAAATATATTAACTAAATAAAATACTTATTTTTTGTCTTTTCCTGATTTTTTATTGTTTTTTGTATTATTGTAAAAAATAATTAAATTAAAAAGAATTAATTAAAATAAAGACAATAATTGAAATAAAAAAGATAAGAAAAAGAAAGAAAACTCAAACCATGGGGGGGTCTGTCCCCAGTAGGAGGTGAATGGTTAGCAATTTAAGCCCAATAAGCCTTAGGCCTCGTTGACTCTGACACTAGCATGTGGCACCTTTGACTGCAGTTTACCATGTTCCTCAGATCGTGGCCTTCTGATCGTCTCCATTGGCCAAGTGGATGGCTTGATTTTGAGGGTGTATGATACACCTTAGCATTGAAACTGCACAAGAGCGTTATATGAAAAATAACATGAAAGGGGGTGGGGACCTGGGGCTCGAACCCAGGTCCTATGGTTTACCAATGCTTATGCCTGCCAGTGGAGCTATTCACGTTTTCTGTACATTAAATAACAAACAAAATTTATAAAATAAAACAACGCGTTAGTGGAGAATTAGCGCGAAATTTTGAACGGACCAACCAACGCTTGCCACTTCATCGTCTTCCCCATGTCTTTGTTTTTCCTGAAATAAAAAAAGGAATGGCCACGGTTTTGGAACTGTCCCCTTATACCCCCTATCCCAAAATAGCGATTAGCTCAGGGAGGTTCATAAATTGAGCGCGAGGGTGGTGTCCAAATCGTCCCAGCACGCTGAATCCAATTATGGCACTGTGAGGTTCTAATTTTACAGCGTTTAGAAACGCCTAAATTGAAGCTTGCAAAACCCTAGAAAATAACAATGGCAGATTTGCGTATGGTGCCCAAAACTTCAATCAAACCATACAGTTAGCTTTAGAATTGAATAATGAATAGAAATCAAATGTTAAAAATCGTTAAAAACGTATGATTCATGATATAGGAATGCAAGAAATTTTCTGTACAGGGTGCGTTCGTTTTACCAATTCTTGATGTTAGGATGAATGATTTTGATTGGAAAACCTTCCTTGAAGCTTCAGGAAGGTGATGGCACAAATCTCTTTGCTTGAATCGTCCTGGAACTTGGTTTTCAGATTTGACTTTTCTTGATAAATTCCAAGTTTGCATATGGCTTTTTCTGCGTAGCTTAGACCTCTCTAGGATTAGGTTTGCATTCTATACTTATGAGTGAATGATTAGGTCAAAGAAAATTGATCCAAAATCCATGAATTGATGAATAGGATATTTGATTTTTTAAGCCATGATTTTCCAATATTTTTCAAGCATCTTTGATACAAATCATGTCCAATTCCATTGATTCTTTCTATATTTGGTTAGGCACGAAATCTTGGAGATATTATATGCATAAAAAGATTGAAAAACCTAGGTTTAGTATTTTTCATGTATTTTAATTAATTAAATGAATTATTAATAATAAAAATCCAAATAAATAAATAAAAAATGAAGAAAAACTTCCCTTTGGGCCAAATGGTCGTGCACATGCCTTGGATAATGAATTGTGGAAGAAAAAGAGGCCCATTAGCAATTTTAGGTCATTTGAATCAATGTTGACTTTTTAAAATATCCAAAAATTCCCCAACTTCCACAAGGCATAACTTGCTCAATTTTTAAGCTTTGCTCATGTTCTTGGACATTTTGGAAAGGTATTTGAGTCCTCTAACCAATGTCTTTGGTCCCATGTCATTTTGATTTACCAATATCAAGTTATGGCCTTTGACTTAAAGTCCTTTTTTGTTGACTTTTGAAAATGACCTATAATATTGAAATTGATAACTTTTTGTGAGAGCATTTCTTGGACTTGAAGTATGAAGAGGAGTTGTAGGAAATGTCTTTATCTTCAAAATGAGCTTTGGATGGAATTTTTATGATAATCCATGTGAAAGTTATGCCCTGGTCAATTTACAGTTGACTTTTTCAACTGTCCAAATATGGAAACTTTTACATCTTGAGACATTTTGAGCCAAGCTTTGAGAATCATGATCATGCATTGATCCAATGATGTTTGTGGCTTAAAAATGAGATGTTGACCAAAAATTTGAACTTTTGACTGTCAAATGACCATTTTGCCCTTGCTGTTGACTGTAGTGCAATTAGGGTTTTTGACTGTGCAATTTTGTGCTGAAAGTCTTGAAACTTGGTATGAGGATGCTTGACCATATTTGTAGGCATGTGGGACTTGATTGGACCCTTTGAAACTTCATTTACTTTGTCAGAACCAAAACCCTAATTTTGACTGTTAGGAGGCCCTTGCACTGTGCAACCCTTGGAGAGATCTTGAAGCTTTGACTTGGCAATTTTCTTGAAGAATATGGGAGGGCAAATTTTGGGGTACAACAGTTGCCCCTGTTCAATCTTCTTAGACCTGAGGATGCAGATTGGCTGACGTGCCTTTCGTAATCCGAGGGTGGAAGATGATTGAACACTAGAGTGCCCAGAAATTTGCGCTTACATAGTAGCAGTGTGATGGTGGAATGGGCTTATAGACGCCATTTGGAGATTGATGGATAAGATGATGGGCTTATAGATGCCATGCTAAGAGATGATGGAAGGTTGATGGGCTTATAGATGCCATCTGGATGTTGATCGCGTAAGAGATTCCTTAGCGAGAACTTGCGTACCTGCAAAAGAAAAATGAGTACCTGACATGTTGCAGGAGCTGGTCTTCAGATGCTTGGTATAGATGTGTCCTGACCGGTTACAGGAGCTGGGTCTGGAGCTTCAAACGGTGATGAATGAACCAGGGACGGTTACTACCTCAACAGGAACGATGAGAGAACCTTGGGTGACTTTAACCTCAATAGCAATCGTTGAGAAAATCTTGGGATGATTACTACCTCCGCAGGATCGGGGAGAGAACCTAGGGCGACTACAACCTCAACAGCAAACATTGAGAGAATCTTGGATAACTTCAACTTCAACAGCAATCGTTGAGCGAATCTTGGTGGGAATTACCATCTCCGCAGTATCGGGGAGAGAACCATAGGCGATTACAATCTCAATAGCAAACATTGAGAGAATCTTGGATAACTTCACTTCAACAGCAATCATTGAGCGAAATCTGGGATTACCACCTCCGCAGTATCGGGGAGAGAACCATAGGCGACTACAACCTCAACAGCAAACATTGAGAGAATCTTGGATAACTTCACTTCAACAGCAATCATTGAGCAAAATCTGGGATTACCACCTCCGCATTATCGGGGAGAGAACCATAGGCGACTACAACCTCAACAGCAATCATCGAGAGAATCTTGGATAATTTCGACTTCAACAGCAATCATTGAGCGAAATCTGGGATTACCACCTCCGCAGGATCGGGGAGAGAACCATAGGCGACTACAACCTCAACAGCAATCATCGAGAGAATCTTGGATAATTTCGACTTCAACAGCAATCATTGAGCGAAATCTGGGATTACCACCTCCGCAGGATCGGGGAGAGAACCATAGGCAACTACAACCTCAATAGCAATCATTGAGAGAATCTTGGATAACTTCAACTTCAACAGCAATCGTTGAGCGAAATCTGGGATTACCACCTCCGCAGTATCGGGGAGAGAACCATGAGCGACTACAACCTCAACAGCAAACATTGAGAGAATCTTGGATAACTTCACTTCAACAGCAATCATTGAGAGAAATCTGGGATTACCACCTCCGCAGGATCGGGGAGAGAATCATAAATAAGTTCTACTAAGTCTTTATCAGGAAAATCTGTTTGGGGTCGATTTAGCTGGACCAGAGAAGGCCTTTGACTGGGTAAGAAATCTTTGGAGTCGATTAACTGAACCGGTCTAGGTCTCGGAATGTCTTCAACTGGGTCTTTATCAGAAAAATCTGTTTGGGGTCGATTTAACTGGACCAAAGAAGGCCTTTGACTGGATAAGAAATCTTTGGAGTCGATTAACTGAACCGGTCTAGGTCTTGGAATGTCTTCAACTGGAATAAGTGTCAGAACGTCGCCATATCTAGTTCACATCTGGACCATATCTGGAAGGAAATCTGGAAGCAGTATCAGAACGTTGCCATATCTGGTTCACATCTGAACTATATCTAGAAGGAAATCTGGAAGCAGTATCAGAACGTCGCCATATCTGGTTCACATCTGAACTATATCTAGAAGGAAATCTGGAAGCAGTATCAGAACGTTGCCATATCTGGTTCACATCTGAACTATATCTAGAAGGAAATCTGGAAGCAGTATCAGAACGTTGCCATATCTGGTTCACATCTGAACTATATCTAGAAGGAAATCTGGAAGAAGTATCAGAACGTCGCCATATCCAGTTCACATCTGAACTATATCTAGAAGGAGTCGCGATAGTTGATAGTAATCATCTTTGTATTGACCTTTTTCCTGAAAAGGAAAAACATAATTGCATGCAAGATCATGACGCATGAACTGTATGTCCTCAAAATTAATGAGATTCGTGTAGTATGATGCATGTGCATGCTATAATGTATGAAGATGTAATGTTCGTGCATGTATTTTTGTCTAAGAAAATAAATCCTTGACGGGTGCCGGGAAGTCACTCCTGGGCTGCTGTTGAAGAATAGATTTTCGCCTCCACTGGGGATGATAGTTGCAAGAATACCGATAGGAGATAACTCCATTGGGGAATAACTTTGCGAATGGAATATTCTGCGGGGAGAAAAGTACTCTAGCGATCTTGCTGGGAAGCAATACTCTGTGGGGGGAGGAGGTACTTTGCTGGAGTGTTGTTGGTAACTTGCTGGGGATACCCTTGTTGTGTTGGAAGTGTTGATAGACTTTGCTGGGGATAAGAAGACTTCGCCGAGGACGATCTCTCCGTGGCTTTTGGCTGAGGATAACCCAGTTATATCCTGGTAGGGAAACAACTCTTTGAATAAAGCCGGGAGATGCGTTCGTGCTCTGCGAGGGTAAGCTTCCAGAATCTACTGGGGATAAGCTTACTGCTTGGGGAGATGGATTCCAACTAGATTGGACTCTCCTGGGGAATTTTGAACTGTATTGGTTATGTTTTTCAACGGAACTTACCTTGATACCTTGGAGGACCGAACAATCAGATTGTTTAGGCAACCCTTTATTGCCCGAACCCTTTTGGTTCGCCGGGAAGCCCTAATTTTTGCCTAGGCATGTCAACCTAGCGGGTCTTTGATTGTGCGTAGTATTTTTTCGACTATGTCCACATTCAGGGAATGTGGGGAGTTGCCCCTGTTAGAAGTGTTTTGCCATGCCACCAGAAGATGTTTGATCAGGCAAGATTCGTTGCTGGGATGCCCCAAGTGACTTAGGCGGAGATTTGCCCCAGGCTATTTGGCTTTTTAGAGATTCTCCGAATCTTGACTGAATTGCCCCAGATGACGGACCATGACCATATCGTGCCCCTTGATTGGAAGTACTCTTGTTCACTAGGTATTCATCGTACGAATTTCCCTGCTGTTCAAACAAAAAGTCATATGCAAACAAAGTTATGTCAAAAATGCAAAGCTTATGTCTGTCTTGAAGATTTTGAAAATGCATTATTTTTCATAAAACAGGTGAATGTTTGTAAAACGTGATGTCAACTCCGTATTTACCGTAAGCCTTAAGGAGTCAGGATACCTTTCGTAACAGTATGCTTTCGAACTAACCCATGCTTCAGCTAGGACTTTTAAGGGTTATAACGTGGCCTGGTTCACGGTTTAAGAAACAAAGGATAAAGGCTCAAATTTTATTTGTACCCACCCGCTCTTCGTGATGTTCTCCAAACCTAAACTCAGTTGATCATACGTTAGACCTTATTTGAGTCTTTGCTCTGATATACCAGTGATGGTTCGGATATTGAAAGTTTATTTCGAACAGGCAGTCATTTTTTTCTTTTTTTTTGTTTGAGGGTTTGTTGGACCTCTTTCTTTTTTTGATTTTTGTTATCCCTTTCTTTTTTTGCCTGAACTGTTTCCTTTTTTGAAATTACAGTCAGCGGGATGCCCCAGTTTTGTAAGTCTCCTTCATAGGTTTTTACTTATTGGGTTTTCATTTTTTGAGATATAATGACTGCCTATTTGTATGATTGTTCGGAACCATCACTGTCTTTCTTTGTTTTGTAAGGACCTTTTTGGTGCCATTTGTTATGCACTTGGATCAACTGAGAGAACTACCCTGCCCCAGGTTATGATTAAGGGTTTTAATTTTCGAACAGAAAAACTCCTACTTCTTTGGCTCAAAGGGGTTGACGAGGGATTATCTTCCTTATAACTCCAGTGTTTAGGAATTGAAACAATGCATGTACCTCATCAGCGGGATCTGTTCAAAAGCATACTGTAAAGATCGTGGTATTGTTTTCGTCATCCTCCCTCAAGAGGCTTAGAATTATTGAGAGTTGATCATCAGAAAAAATATGAAAATAATTTGCATAGAGTGAATACGAATATATTGATTCAAAACAGACATATGTGATGCATTAATGAAATAACAATGTTTAACATGAGTAAATGTTTGAACAAAAGAAAATTGCAGCTTGAACATTCGAATGAACAAAAATTTCTCAATCCTAGTCCTGATTTGGCAAGGGAGCAGTGATCACATTGGGAGTCTCAGCGGGCTCGAACTCGATCTCTTTAGCATCGATCATGTTCTGAATCTTGTACTTCAGCGCCCAACAATCCTCAGTATCGTGCCCCGGGCTATCAGAATGATAAGCACACCGAGCTTCTGGGTTGTAGCTTGGAGAGGAAATCTTTGGATTTGCAGGAGGGTTGATCACCGCAATCAGGTTCATCCTTAACATGTGTTGCAAAGCTCGTGACCATGACATATTGATGTTGGTGAATTGTCTCTTAGGCTCACCCGACCTGTTCTGATCAACCCGCTGTTCTTGGCGAGGTCGTTGTCGGACCTGTGAAGTAGTAGCAACTCGGAGAAGTCTATTCATTGGACCCGACCTTTGCCCTCTTGGAAGCTGATCCATGACCTGGTCCCTGATTTGGGCTGGTTGCTTCATGCTTTGAGGAAGCTGACTGATCATGGCCCTCAGCTCTCCTTGCTCCTGAGCTAAACCTTGAATGAGGGCCCTTTGCCCCAGCATCTGGGTTTTCAATGTGTCTACCTCAGCTTGTAGACGTTTCAGCTGCTCGTCCTTGTCATCTTCAGGACTCTTTCTGATCAGATTCCCCATGAGGAGTGTCCTCAACTCTTCCTGCCCCTTGGATAGGTTTAGGAAGGTCTCCTTGAACTGAGTCTCTTGAGCGTGAAGGTCCTGGTTATCTTGTTGTGAAGCCATCGCTGAAATAAACAACGAGAAAGGTAAGTGACCTGCAACAAAGATACCTGTTATGCAATGATGAGTATGACATGCATGTAATGTTTTCAAGGACCTCGCGGGGTAAAAAAATTTGTTAGCATTTGGATCCGGTAGCTTGATTGAAAGAAACTTCATATTTGTTGAGAGTCTTTCTTCCAAGGGTCAAAGGCTCACCATATCAAGTGGGTCATAGCCCCTGACTCAAGTCATCAACCTTATTTTTCTTTCCACACAACCTTGGCTAGGGGAACCTTCTTCAGGAGTCAAAGCTCACCATATCAAGTGGGTCATAGCCTCTGACAGCTTTGGCTAGAGGAAAATAAATCCTCTTTGCCTCTTGCTAGATGTTTGATTTATCATAACCTGCATCACAAGCCTTTGAGATCCTTGAAATGGGTTAGGATGTATGCAATGGTATGATGTTATGATGCATGGGGTAGCATGGATAAACCCTGTTATGAGCCCTTATTAAGGACTATAAACAACACCTGTAAGCAAACTCAGTAAACCTGTTATGAGTCCTAATTAAGGACTAAGACAAAACCTGCAAGGAATTCAATAAACCCTGTTATAAGTCCTAATTAAGGACTATAAACAAAACCTGCAAGGGATTCAATAAACCCTGTTATAAGTCCTAATCAAGGACTATAAACAAAACCTGCAGGAAACTCAAGTGTCAGACAACAAGCATGCAAATAGTCAAGTACGAAGGCACACAAGTCACACAAAAGAGCCCTTAGAGTTTAGGCCGGCATGGGGTCTAGGTATTACCCTCTTGAAGTTGGTGGGTTCAACCTGTCCTATTAGAAGTAACCGGGTTCTAAGGGTCCCAATATCACGGGATTGCTTTCATTGTTCATCGTTTCGATTTAGCCACTGAACTGGCGACCGAAATATTCCAGGAAAGCAACCCTCAATTGAGTGTAGTATCGAGTATCAACCAACCTCAGACTGCACCAAAGTCAGTTATCTCACTACCCTAAAGAGGCCAAGATAGTTCAATTAAGGTTCCTAAGGTCTGTTGATGCTTCACGACACCACGCGGAGGCCCCGTACTCTCCTTGACTGAACTCAAGGGTTACTGGTACACACCAAAGTGCCACATCAACGTAGCAGACTGTTTCAACCATGTCGGTATACCCCGCACAGTTCCCTCACAGCCTTGTTGCTACTTTCTAAGAAGGTATCCCCAGATCCGGGTTAGGATCTATAGAACTCCCAAGACAGTCCCACAATTTAAAGCAAACAAGGAAAGCAATTGAAAACACAGTTATGAACTAACCCTAAGGTACACCTCACTTTAAGTTTATATCCCCAGCAGAGTCGCCAGTTCTGTGATCGGTGGATCTGGAACTGACTGTTTTAAAGCTGGTTCGCGAGATGTCGCGGAAGCAAGAGTCGCCACCGTCTTTTATTTTCTCCAAATGGAAAGGACAAAAGCACAGAAAAATTCCTTATAGAGATTGCTCTCGGTTCGGGAGGTAGATTATAGAAAGGGAAGGTGTTAGCACCCTTTCTATCCATGGTTATCCATGGGCTCTTAGATACTTGCTCGTTTGTGTTTTCAAAATTGGTTTGTTTGCTTTTCAACTGTGGGTTTTAAAAAGTTTCTTTGAAAATTCCAGTTCGACTCTTGTATCGGTCCTCAAGAGTGTTTGAAAAATTGCTTTCGAAAGCTTTTTGAAAAGGTGTCGGTGTGAAAGGTATTTTTGAATTGTTTTGAAATTAGAGCAAGTATCTAGAGTCGTCTACCTACCCTAAGGAATTCGTCTGTGTAAATGTCCTTTAAAGTAGTGCCATCCCACCATTGAGAGGTAGGTAGCATCACCGTTGGAGGTGTTCGGGTCAATTCGAGGTTCGGGACATGGTGATCACCAGAGCAATGGGAAGACACCTTAGAAGCTACCCTCATGCCAGGTTCCCGGATCATGAGGACTTACTAAGACATCCTCTACTCGATGATCACCTTTCGAGGCAAGGCAACAGTGACGCGTACCCTAGGGGTGGTGTGTGATTTGTGTGTCATGTTCAGTCTATTTTATCTTGTCATGTTATTGGTGATCTACACGTTTGTTTTTATTTATTGTCATTCATTCTTGCATGCATTTGTTAACAGTTAAAAATTGCGAGAAAAGTAAAGTTCTAAGCTATTACAAAAGGCGCGGGTCCACATCGCCAAGATTTCCAGGACCCGATTTGACAGAAAATAAAGAAATAATGAAAAGTAAAGTGCGAGAAAATATATTACACGGCTTTGGGAGAGGTACATGAGTAATTAAAAGAAAAAAAGAAATAAATACGCGAATTAAAACTTTAAATTGAAACGAGGGCGTTGGACCCTTTTTAATTAAATTAAATTAAACGATTATTAAATTAATAAAATTAAAATGAAAAGAAATTGTTTTTGGTATTTTTGTATTTTATGAGTTTTAATGAAAAAGATTAAATGAAATTAAAATTAAATTAACCCTAATTCTATAGCTTTTATTTATTAAGACAAAATATTAAAGTTAAACCTAAATTAACCTAATTAATTACATGGAATTTTGATTTATAAAAGTAAATAATATTTTAATAATTAATTGTTGTGAAAGAAAAGAAAAAAGATAAAAAATTAATTAAACCCTAATCCTACAAATTTTAAGTTTTATTGAAAAGATATTTGCATTAAACCTACTTTAATAAGCCAAAATTAATTAATAATATTTATTTACAAAAATATATTAACTAAATAAAATACTTATTTTTTGTCTTTTCCTGATTTTTTATTGTTTTTTGTATTATTGTAAAAAATAATTAAATTAAAAAGAATTAATTAAAATAAAGACAATAATTGAAATAAAAAAGATAAGAAAAAGAAAGAAAACTCAAACCATGGGGGGGTCTGTCCCCAGTAGGAGGTGAATGGTTAGCAATTTAAGCCCAATAAGCCTTAGGCCTCGTTGACTCTGACACTAGCATGTGGCACCTTTGACTGCAGTTTACCATGTTCCTCAGATCATGGCCTTCTGATCGTCTCCATTGGCCAAGTGGATGGCTTGATTTTGAGGGTGTATGATACACCTTAGCATTGAAACTGCACAAGAGCGTTATATGAAAAATAACATGAAAGGGGGTGGAGACCTGGGGCTCGAACCCAGGTCCTATGGTTTACCAATGCTTATGCCTTCCAGTGGAGCTATTCACGTTTTCTGTACATTAAATAACAAACAAAATTTATAAAATAAAACAACGCGTTAGTGGAGAATTAGCGCGAAATTTTGAACGGACCAACCAACGCTTGCCACTTCATCGTCTTCCCCATGTCTTTGTTTTTCCTGAAATAAAAAAAGGAATGGCCACGGTTTTGGAACTGTCCCCTTATACCCCCTATCCCAAAATAGCGATTAGCTCAGGGAGGTTCATAAATTGAGCGCGAGGGTGGTGTCCAAATCGTCCCAGCACGCTGAATCCAATTATGGCACTGTGAGGTTCTAATTTTACAGCGTTTAGAAACGCCTAAATTGAAGCTTGCAAAACCCTAGAATATAACAATGGCAGATTTGCGTATGGTGCCCAAAACTTCAATCAAACCATACAGTTAGCTTTAGAATTGAATAATGAATAGAAATCAAATGTTAAAAATCGTTAAAAACGTATGATTCATGATATAGGAATGCAAGAAATTTTCTATACAGGGTGCGTTCGTTTTACCAATTCTTGATGTTAGGATGAATGATTTTGATTGGAAAACCTTCCTTGAAGCTTTAGGAAGGTGATGGCACAAATCTCTTTGCTTGAATCGTCATGGAACTTGGTTTTCAGATTTGACTTTTCTTGATAAATTCCAAGTTTGCATATGGCTTTTTCTGCGCAGCTTAGACCTCTCTAGGATTAGGTTTGCATTCTATACTTATGAGTGAATGATTAGGTCAAAGAAAATTGATCCAAAATCCATGAATTGATGAATAGGATATTTGATTTTTTAAGCCATGATTTTCCAATATTTTTCAAGCATCTTTGATACAAATCATGTCCAATTCCATTGATTCTTTCTATATTTGGTTAGGCACGAAATCTTGGAGATATTATATGCATAAAAAGATTGAAAAACCTAGGTTTAGTATTTTTCATGTATTTTAATTAATTAAATGAATTATTAATAATAAAAATCCAAATAAATAAATAAAAAATGAAGAAAAACTTCCCTTTGGGACAAATGGTCGTGCACATGCCTTGGATAATGAATTGTGGAAGAAAAAGAGGCCCATTAGCAATTTTAGGTCATTTGAATCAATGTTGACTTTTTAAAATATCCAAAAATTCCCCAACTTCCACAAGGCATAACTTGCTCAATGTTTAAGCTTTGCTCATGTTCTTGGACATTTTGGAAAGGTCTTTGAGTCCTCTAACCAATGTCTTTGGTCCCATGTCATTTTGATTTACCAATATCAAGTTATGGCCTTTGACTTAAAGTCCTTTTTTGTTGACTTTTGAAAATGACCTATAATGTTGAAATTGATAACTTTTTGTGAGAGCATTTCTTGGACTTGAAGTATGAAGAGGAGTTGTAGGAAATGTCTTTATCTTCAAAATGAGCTTTGGATGGAATTTTTATGATAATCCATGTGAAAGTTATGCCCTGGTCAATTTACAGTTGACTTTTTCAACTGTCCAAATATGGAAACTTTTACATCTTGAGACTTTTTGAGCCAAGCTTTGAGAATCATGATCAAGCATTGATCCAATGATGTTTGTGGCTTCAAAATGAGATGTTGACCAAAAATTTGAACTTTTGACTGTCAAATGACCATTTTGCCCTTGCAGTTGACTGTAGTGCAATTAGGGTTTTTGACTGTGCAATTTTGTGCTGAAAGTCTTGAAACTTGGTATGAGGATGCTTGACCATATTTGTAGGCATGTGGGACTTGATTGGACCCTTTGAAACTTCATTTACTTTGTCAGAACCAAAACCCTAATTTTGACTGTTAGGAGGCCCTTGCACTGTGCAACCCTTGGAGAGATCTTGAAGCTTTGACTTGGCAATTTTCTTGAAGAATATGGGAGGGAAAATTTTGGGGTACAACAGGGGGTTACAAGAAATCAAAGTCCTAATTATCTATTACTATCATATTGAAATAATGTACAAGAATTGCAATGTAAAATAGATTTGTTTTGTTTTTTGTTGGGAGAAGAAATAAATTTGCTTAAGGAAACGTTTTTAGTCTTTTTGTTTTAAAAGAAATAAAGCAAAGTATATGAATATAAAGTATTTTTGGTGTTTTTTGATTAATGAAAATAAAAGTGATGATAAAAATAATGAGAGAATAAGAGTTAAAATCAACGTGTTTCCAAAATAAGAGAGAACAGAAGTTCTGACTCTGACGTGCTGCAAATCAGAAAGAAAATGTTAGCATAAATGGGGAAAGCCAGAAATTATGGATCCATATGCACTAAAGTTCTGGGGTTGCTGGGAACAAAGGAAAGCCTAGAAGTTATGATTGCTGAGAGAGCCTAGAAGTTCTAGTGTTACTGGAAGGCTAGAAATTTTGGTTGTTGAGAGAGCCTAGAAGTTGTAATGTAGTTGGAAACCTAAAAGTTCTAGTGTTACTGGAAGGCTAGAAGTTCTGGTTATTGAGAGAGCCTAGAAGTTCTGATTATGGGTAAGTGAGTTGATGATTCTGTTGGATGAGAATATCTAGAAGTTCTAGTTCAGGAGTACTGTTTTGACAAACAAAGGGGGGGGGGGGGGGGTTATCTAGAAGTTCTGGTCCAGGATTATTGTTTGACAAATAATGTGGTAAAAATGTCAAGAAATAAACCTAAAAAGATGCTTCTGGGGCTAGAACCCAGGACCCTTAACACTAATGCCTTACGCGTTCTCTCTACCACTGGGGTGGCTGTACATCTGGTATTAGAAGCAAAAACATAAACATGTATTACAAAGTAAGTTCTGATGATGAACTTCATCTTCTTCTTCGTGCCAGCTAGAGTATCTGTAACTTAGTCATTTCTCAACAAAAATGGAAAATGCAAACATAGAAGTTATGGCATATTTCATCTTGGTTTCAGAAATATAAAGCATCAAAACTATAACTAGAAGCAAACATGAATTTTGCTAATCCTAATTTTGAACCCTAATTTCCTCAAGAAGTTCTGATCTAAAATTCTCTCTACTTAGGCCATGTAAATGAAATCTATAAATATGTACATATTCAGAGCCATGATATCTACATTATATCTTTGAAATTGCAAGCCTAACAATGCCTAAATAATGAGATGAGAGTCAGAAGAAACTTACCTTGCAGCTGAAAATTGTTTTGTGAGTTAGCCTGGTTCAGATTGCTGTGATGTTCTGGGTAGCTTCCTCAAGTTCCCAAGAAGCTAAAACAACCCTTAACTTGAGCTAAGAATGGTTGGAATGTTCTGGAGCAGCCAAGAAGCAAAGTTCTGATTTTTGAAATGGAGATTGGTGAAGATTGTGTTACAATTTGAAAACAGAAGTTGGGAAGGCTTCTACGTGTATACCAGAAACTGTATGGATGATTTTGCCAAGAAACGCATAAGAAAAATTAGAGTTTGGATGCAAAAACTAAAAACTAGCAGGTTTTGGGTTTGGGCTGCAGTTTCAGGTTCTTGGGAATTTTCAGCAAGGTTTCAGGGCTTTTTCTCTCAATCTCCAATCCTCTTTCAGTTTGCAAATGAAGTTTAATTTATAAGCAAAGGATTTAGAAACTCGGGGACGTCAGGAGTACAACCATCATGTGTTATGAATCATTGACTTATTTTTGAAGTAAGTTTAGACAAGCATGTTTCAAGGCAAGGTAGGGTGGTTAGCAGCTTTAAGCACACCTAATATGAGTTTGTAGGCATGATTTATAGAGAAGTACACTCAGAAACAAAGTAAATTATGGGCTAAAAATAAACTTTGTACAAAAGTTTGCTTTTCAAGGACAACAATGGTACTTTCATGCCACACGTGGGAAGATCTTTTGGATAAAGTCTTAAACGCTGGGATAAAGACTCAAAAGTTGGTGTGAGCATTAAATGATGATGAGATTTAACAAGCAAGAAATAATGCAACATGAGATTATGTAGCATAGCTTGAAACTGGATAAGAAGTTCAACATAAACGTAACTTAGATTAAGAACAAATGTCCAACTTCTGATCTTTGATTCTTCCTGCTCCAGCATGATCTCAAGGAGTTCTCGGACTTTTCAGAAAGCTTGTAACATGCTTTGTATCCCCTTTTTGAATCACTTTTGCAAACTCTAATTGAACCTACGTGAAAACTGGCCCAGAAGTTCTAATCAAATTCTGACTTGGAAAAGCTCAGAATTTACTAAGTGCTTTAGTTTCATGGACGTGCCTTCAAGGATTTATAAATTGAAACCCCAGCATTTCTAGGAGAAGTTCTATTCTGCAATGTTTTAGATCTCATTGAGATCTACAACTCTTATGTCAGAAGTTCTTTGTGAATCAACTTGCATCGTGATGAAAATCTGGTCAAAAATTCTGAACTTATCATATTTATTTAACATTTAGAAAAATTTCTAGGAGTTTAGAACTTTGACTTTTCTAAAGTAATTTTGACTTTTGATTTTCTTGATGAAAAAACTTCATATTCTAACATGTCTTGATGAAATGTGATTCTTGAAAACTTGATTTTGATCAAAAAGTCAAAGTTTGACTTTTCAGTGTGTATTTTGACCATTTTGCCCTTGTGCCAATCCAAACCTAAATTGATGTATCAGTGCTGCAAACTTGGTCATGGAAGATCTTGTGAGAAAATCCTTGAGAAATGAGAGGGCAAATTTTGGGGTACAACAGTATCTATAAATTTTAAAGATAGGATCCCTTTCTAAACATAAACTCTAATAAAATGAAGTTTGATTTCTATGTGTTTAGCCCTAGATTGTAGGATAGGATTCTTACTCAAGCAAATAGCAGTAATATTATCATAGAAGATAGGAATTTTACTCTCATATATCTGGTAATTTTCCAGTTGATTCTTCATCCATAACATCTGAGTACTTCCCAGTGTTGCTGATATGTACTCTACTTCTGCTGTTGAAAGAGAAATTGTTGATTGCCTCTTGCTTGACCATGAGATCAAATTCTTACCTAGAAACTGTCAGTTTCCAGAAGTACTTTTCCTCTCTAGTTAATCTCTAGCGTAGTCTGCATCACAGAAACTAGAAAGAGAATACTATGATGTTTTCTCATACATCAATCCAAGGTTAGAGGTTCCTTATAGATACCTTAGAATCCTCTTAACAGCAGTTGAATGAGATTCCCTAGGATCAGATTGGCATCAAGCACAAAGATGGACATTGAATAAAATATCAGGTCTAGATGCAGTCAGATACAGAAAAGAGCCTATCATACCACAATAGAGCTTCTGACATGCCTTTCCACTTACCTCTTCTTTCTCCAGAATACATGTTAGATGCATTAGAGTCTTAGCTACAGTGCAGTCTGTCATGTTGAGTTTCTTCAGAAGTTCTTTGGTGTACTTACTTTGATGAATGTAAGTAGCTTATGGTTTTTGATCAATCTGGATTCCAAGAAAGAACTTCAATTCCCTCATCATGCTTATTTCAAATTCAGCTTGTATTAACTTAGAGAATTCCTTGCAGAGGGATGGGTTAGCAGAACCAAAAATAATATCATAAGCATAAGTTTGAACAATTAGAATATCATTTTTGAATGCTTTGCAGAAGAGTGTAGTGTCAACCTTTCCTCTGGTAAACTTATTTTCTAAAAGAAAATTGTTTAATCTGTCATACCAAGCTCTAAGAGCTTGTTTCAAGCCATAAAGAGATTTTTTTAGTTTAAAAGCAAAGTGTGATTTCTTAGAGTTTTCAAAACTAGGAGGTTGTTTGATATACACTTCTTCTGAAATATAACCATTCAGAAATGCACTCTTAACATTCATCTCATAAAGTATAATTCTATGATTAACAAAAAAATAAAATAACAACCAAATAGCTTCTAACCTGGCGACTGGTGCAAAGGTTTTTGTATAGTCTATCCCTTCTTGTTTACTATAACCTTGTGCAACCAGTCATGCTTTGTTTCTGACAACTTCACCTTTCTCATTAAGCTTGTTTCTGAACACCCATCTGGTTCCAATGATGTGGACACCTTTAGGTTTCTGAACAAGAACTCATACATCGTTCTTTGAGAATCTGTTCAGTTCTTTTTCCATAGTCAGAATCCAACCTTTATCTAGAAGGGCTACTTCAATAGATGAAGGTTTTATTAAAGAAACTAAACCTTGAAGAACTTGATCAGAAGGTTTTAGAGTTGATCTTGTTCTAACTGGAGCATCTTTACTTCCAAGGATAAGGTCTTCAGGATGAGATGATGTGATTCTGTTCTTCCTTGGTTGAGGTTGATTAGAAGAATTATCAACAGTATCAGAAGAAGGAGCTTCTGACTCTTTATCTTCTTGAATCTTCTGCTTTGGTTTAGCTAACATTATGGGTATATCTTCAAGCTTTTCAAACAAATTTGACTCTTCATAGTCAAGCGTATCATCAAATCTGACATGGACTGATTCTTCCATGAATCGTGATTCTGTGTTATAAATTCTGAAGCCTTTAGAGCATTCAGAGTATTCTAATAGCATACACTTTTGCGCCTTGGAATCAAACTTACCCAAATTCTCTTTAGTGTTTAACATATAACAAGTACATCCAAATGGATGAAAGTAATAAATGTTGGGCTTTCTATTTTTCCATAATTCATAAGGAGTCTTATTCAAAATAGGTCTTATGGAGATTCTATTTTGAATATAACATGCTGTAATCACGGCTTCTACCTAGAAGTGCTTAGCCATATGAGTTTCTTGAATTATGGTGCGAGCCATTTCTTACAGCTTTCTATTTTTCCTTTCTACAACCCCATTTTGTTGTTGAGTTCTAGGACAATAAAAATCATGTACTATGCCATTTGAGTCAAAAAGTTTTTCAAAATCTTTATTTTCAAATTCTCCACCATGATCACTTCGAACTATGACTATTTTGCAATCTTTTTCATTTTCTACTTGGGAACAGAAGGAAGCAAATACATAGTATGACTCATCCTTGTGTTTCAAGAATTTTACCCATGTCCTTCTTCTATAATCATCAACGATGACAATTCCATATTTTTTTACCATTGACAGAAGCATTTTTCACTGGTCCAAATAAGTCAATGTGAAGAAGTTATAATGGCCTAGAAGTAGAAACAATCTTTTTAGCTTTGAAAAAGGTTTTTGAAAACTTTCCTTTCTGACAAGCTTCACAAAGGGCATCTGAAAGTATACTTCATATTGGGCAAGCCTCTGACTAATCCATGTTTATTTAGTTGAGAAATCTTTCTCAAGCTAACATGACCTAGACGTCGATGCCTGACCCATTTCTCTTCTTGAACAGTCAGAAGACATTTTATATTTCAATTTTTCAAATCTGATAATCTTATTTCATAAATATTGTTCTTCCTCTTACCATTGAACATAACTGAGCCAACCTTCTGACTAATAGCTTTACAGGATGTTTGATTAAAAATGACATCATAAACATTGTCACTAAGTTGACTGATTGACAATAAGTTATGCATTAGACCCACATTGTTAATAGAAGGGAATTTACCATTACCAATCATTCCATAGACGATGATCTTTCCCTTTTGATTGCCTCCAAACTCAATAACGCCTCCAGAATTAAGTTCCAAATCTTGGAACATATGCCTTTCGCCCATCATGTGTCGCGAGCATCCACTGTCCAGGTACCATGACTGGTATTTTAGTGGCACCATCACGGAAATATGCAATGTAGATTATCTGATCCTTAGGTACCCATTTTATGGGTCCTCTTTTGTTAAAAGTTCCAGAGGTTCTGACACCTTTGTGCTTTTGTACAACATGATAATCATGTGAAATTTGTGCATGATACTTTCATTTAGAATTTTCCTTCTGTGTATGTGTTTATGCTATAGTAGTATCAAAACCTTCTTGTTCTGGACATTTCAATTTTGTGCCAGCAAGTGAAACAACTGGTGAAATCATCAAAGATAAAACTCAATGAAGTCTCCATCAAACATATTTTATACCGTCGAAAGGGAAAGGTAAACATTGAGAAAACCTGAAGTGGTGAAATCACGGTCTTGCAACCATAGAGATCGAATAAGGAAGTTAGTTATGCAAGGGGAAGGTATTAGCACCCCACACATATTTGGTACTCCATAGGATCCACTTATGTTTGCTCTAATCTAAGGGTGTATAAAATCTATGTCTAAAGCTTAAGAGCTAAAAAGAAAGATGCAAAGGGGAAATGAATTCAAAAGAGAAAACATGGGTAAAAGAAGGAAATATTACAAAGATCACTCGGTTGAGCCCCGTGACCAGATTCCTATGTATCCCTTTTAAGGAATCAGAGATGTATTTCATCTCAAAAGTTTCTATTTGTTTGGTATTTTTTAATGAACAACATTAATTTCATCTTCTGCCGCAACTCGACCTTTGGAGACTTACGCGTCAGCACAAAAGTGAATTAACATGTTCTTTTAAAAGTTTAGAAACAAAGGGCCCGAAGGCAAAAAAGAGTTTGCATTGGTTGGTGTTTTTGTTGCAGATAATAGATAGTTGATCTCAAGAGAGAGATATTAGCCATTTCTCCCCTTATTTATGAAAGGAGTCTTTGAGACTTGAACCATACCAAAGCCTAGAATGGAAGAACAATAAGATCGAGAAGAAACCCGCTTATCATCTCCCATACTCAACAAAGATATGATTCTCATCAGTAATTTTTAAGTGTTTTAAAGTTTGAGAAAAAAGAAGATTTTGTTTTAATGAGATGCAAAAGAAGAAAGAAAAGTCTAAGGGGAGACTAAAAATATCCCTAAAGTTGTCATGCATTGTTGATCCTATAGTCAAGGATAAAAGAGGGAAACATCTACCTAATATTGACATACATGGATACAAGCCTAAGGTCTACTCAATTTAAACTTAAAAAAGAGTGAATTGAAAATCCTATGAGGGAGCATACAAGAGGAGAGTCTAATAAGGGAGGGAGAAAGGATGACAAAACATCACAAAAAGAGATGACAAGACATCAAGAAGCATGTATCAAGTATATATGATAAAATATCTAGCATGGATGGCAAAACATCATGCAAGGGTGAGATGATAAAACATCATGCATGCATCAAGATGGTATGTATCAAGTGTAGATGGCAGAATATTTTGCATGGATGGAAAAACATCATGAAACATGTATCAAGTATACGAGAATGAGAGATGAAGAGAGGTACGACGATACCTAACGGAGTAGGTCCGTTTCCTCTTCAATACACATGAGATAAGAAAACTCTACAGAACTCCTCCTTGAATCTCCTTCATCAACCAATGATTAGGCACCCGGGTTGCGTCAACAATCGATCGCAAAAATCATAGCACAAGTATCCACAAGATAAATGGAGCGCTGGCTGTCGGGGAGTTAAATTGGGTTATGATTAACCAAGAGGTGTACTTGATTAATCTCATGAAAGTAGGTGCTCCTACCCTCAACTATGAGACCCTTTTGTGCATGGAATACTTGGTATATGGACCAAAGTGATTAATTCGAGTTATGATTAACCAAGGTCAAAACTTGATTTATCTTGTGAGAATGGCCATGCCCAAACTCAACTATGAAACCCTTTAATAAAAGCTTGGTATGTGGACCAAGAGGAGGCCATGCATTTTAATTGGATGATACATGTATACTTGAGCAAGAATTAAAACATACAAGAAATAAAAATTATAAGCTATTACAAGCCACATGGGAATGAGGGTACAAGTTTATAAACGGGGACGTATCAAATCGACAACACGACTAAAAAGTCAAAACAAACAAACAATCCAAACTAATCGAAAAATTAAATAACTAATTAGATTGAATTATCTTATTTAATAGAATTCATTAACAAAATAATCAATTCTATTAAATATTATTTTCCAACCTAATTAACTATTTAAAACAAATATATTTTCTTGTATTATTAATTTTTAATTTTAATTGCTAAGAAAAAATATTCAAACAAACAATGCAAAAATAAATATAAAGAAAAAAAGGTATAATTGGGCCTGAATTGAGGATTCTGGGGGTGTGGACAGCAAGAAAGAACTTAGGCCCAACGAAAAGGGTCCATGAATCCTGTGGTTCTACTCTAGGAGGGTGCACGGTGAATGTGATACGGTGACAGAATCGACTGTTAATATTGGTTTTGCATTTGTGTTTACAAATGTTGCGGTAAGCAAGAGTCGCCACCGACTTTTCTTTTATCCAAATTAAGGAAAGGGTGAAAAGAACAGAAAAACACCTTTTCGAGAGTTTTCTGAGTAAGGGGGGTAGATTATGGAAAGGGAAGGTATTAGAACCATTTCCATCCGTAGTTTTCTATGGGCTCTTAGATGCTTAGCTCATTTTCTAAATACCTTGGGCTTTGGGTTTTGAAAAAGTAGTTTGAAATTCCTTAGTGCGGAGATTTTCTTTGTGATAACTCTTGTATCAGTCCTCAAGAGTGTAGACAAAGAAAATGTTTTTGAAAGTTGCTTTTGAAATGTGTAAGTGTAAAAAAAGTTTGTTTTTTGAGCAAGCATCTAACAACTATCTACTTGTACTCCAAAAGGTTTGTCCTTTTCCTCCTTATCCTTTAGACAATGCTATCCTACTATTAGTGAGCAGGTATCCCTATCGTTGGATGTATGAGGGACATTTGAAGGGGCGTACAGTCACAGAGGCAACATGTGGAGACGCTTTAGCAATTTTGTCTAGGGACTAGATCATTTACCGAAAGGCAACTGTAGGGTCATCAAGGGACTATGATCTTTTGATTTACGGGTCTTTACTAAAGCGTCCCCATTTCGAGGGACATGCCTATTTTTCCAAAGGCAACCAAAGTGGGGTACCCTAGAGGTGTATATGTGCATGTGTGTTATGTTTCAGTTATTTTTATCTTTTTGTTAGGTTTGCTAGCGTTTGATTTTAGTCTTTGCCATACAATCCTATTAGTCATACATCTAGCAATTAATATGAAAAGCAGTAAAAAATGCAGAATGTAAAGGTCCTACGCTATTACAACCAAATTGAAAGATAAGAAAAATGTAAAAAAAAATAAAGAACAAAATAAAGAATAGAATGAATTCTTTGATCCAGGCCATGGACTCCTTCGGTTCACCCTTCTTTTGCCTTCTTTCGATTGGGCTTGAGAGTTGACGTGAGCAAGCTTCGATTTGCACCTTTTCCTGCCTCCTTCGACTGAGTTTGGGAATGGTATGGGAAACCTTTGATTGCAGCCTTCTCTACTTCTTTCGATTGGGCCAGGGAGTGGGCATGAGCAACCTTCGACTGCAAACTCCTCTGCTTCTTTTGATTTAGACTATGAAGTAACATGGACTTGTAGAGCAGCATGAGTGTATATCCTTCGCTCACACTCTTTTTGTATTTCGTTTGAATCTGTACAGGTTAGTTCCAACAAGAAAAGCAAACAAACCAAGAGGGAAGAAACGAAGAACATAACTAAGAGGCTTATTTACATATTATGCTGAAACGAAAAGTAAGTAACAGGCTATTTACATGCCATGCTGAAACGAAAGATGCAAGGCTAAGGGGACTTACCTTGCTTGAAACTGGAACTTGTGGGGGGGGGGGGGGGGGACTAGAGTTGCTGGATGCTCTTGGATTCGAAAGGAAAGAGGCAAGTTTAGTGTGATCTTGTTGAGTTTTGAAAGTTTTTGGTATGCTTCTCTTAGGCTGTGTATGCGTGTGAGGTAATATATGCGTATGGTTCCTGGGCTTATGTCTCCAATGTGTGTGTGCACGTATGTGGTCTCCTCCTCTTTTTCGTCCTCTCCCTTTGAAGCTTTCTAGTGTACTCCTTATATAGAGGGGATAAGAGGGCAAATGAATAGACAACCATTAAGTTGGTGTTTTAAGGCCATTAATATCACTTTGAAACTTTGCCAAAGACATGGTTTTTTGTCCCTTTTTGAATTTCTATGAACCTGGACACAATTGGCTCCTTCGAATGACTCTGATTTCCTCCTTCGAATGGCCTAGAGTCTTGATTCGAAGTGTTCAGAAACCTCCTTATTAGAGCTTCTTAGATTGAGTCTATCTACTTGCCTTAGCTGCTTGATTTAAACAACTCAACCGAAAACTTCAATATGGCCAATTGAAAACCTCCTTTGTCAACACCTTCGAATGCCATTGCACAAGAGGCCTGGGCCTGGACACATGTTGGACCAACACCCACCATAAGACAAGCTTGTATTCAGTAACCATGTATCTTTCGAATGGACCAATGAATGCTCCTTCGAAGGGACCTCATGAATGTTCCTTCGAAGGGACTAACATGTGTGTCGAAGTATAAAAAACTGTTTCAAAGGGGACCATTGCCCAGTCGAAGCTGGCACAAGGGCAGCCAATGCCTTGTAGGCGCTAGCATGAGGCAGGTCAAAGCAAGCGTAAAAGAAGCCATTGCCTAGTGAATCGAATTAGGCATGGAGGAGGTATTTGCCTAGTGGGTCGAGGGAAGCTTTTTTCCTAGTAGATTGAAGGTAAATTTGAAGAAGTCTTGGCCTTGTATGCTGAAGGAGAGCTGAAGAGGGGGCCTTTGCCTCGTGAATCGAAGACCAGTGAAAGGGGACTTTTTCCTTGTAGATCGAAGGCAAGCTTATGGGTCTTTGCCTTGTGAAACAAAGGCAAGCAAGAGGAATTTTTTTCCTAGTAGACCAAAGACAAGCATGAAGAGGCATACGTGTGCTGATGACAAGCTAAAGGGGGCCTTTTGCCCAGTGGAAGCTTTGTGAACTAAGCTTGATCGAAGGAGATTCAACGGTCAATCGAAGCTTGTGGGCCAATGCTTGGTCGAAGGGTTTTAGGAGCCCAGTCAAAGCTTGCTATTATGCTAATCGAAGGACACTGTTTAAATTCCAATCGAAGGACATTGTTGAAACAATGAACACTTTGAGAAGTCTTAAGGACCGAGAAGCCTTGGTAGCCTGAACCAAAAGAAGAAAGAGGATATGAGATCCATCTTGGACTGATTGATAATACAATAAAATTACATTGCTTGAAGAGAGCTTGGGAACCAAAATAACCTTGATCCCATCATAATGCATGGATGTATATGATGAAACATAAGCCATATAAAGTAAATGAAGAGGAAAAATTTTGGGGTGCAACAACTGGCCCTATTCAATCATCTTAAACTTGATAAGTGAGAAAAAGCAACAACTTTTAAACGTTCAAGGTTGAAGAGGATTGAATACTATAAGAACCCAAAAATTTGCACTCTAAATAAAACAGAAGCGCAAAAACACTTTAATTGTACATTGCAAGGATGACATCAAACAAGTTGGATGAAAGAGGAGAAGATTAATGAATACTAAATCTTATCAAAGAGTTTCAAATAAATCTTGACTCAAACCATAAAGATGAGATAAAACTCAACCCCCAAAAAACCAGATGAGGCTAGATTCCAGAAGAAAAAAAGTTCCAGGGAGGAACTGGCGTAATAACAAGGTAAGCGAGTAACCACTAGACTTAAGAAGATTAGTAACCACTAGGTTCTTAAGATTTTGGGGAAGGACTAGTAACCAATAGACCTAGAATAATAGTAACCACTATATTTTATGGGTGCCGGCGAGTAACTACTCGATTTAAAAAGACTAGTAACCACTAGACTTGAGAAGATACCAATGACCATTGGATCTACAAGAAGGATACCAGTATCAACTGGTCTTGACCAAACTGGAACAATGCCTTTCTGAACCAAATCCATTAGAACGTTTAACCAAACACAGGGAGTTGAGTGAAGGTAACGAGTAACCACTCGACCTTAAGAGTACTTCAAAGGATGTGCCAGGGAAGAACTAGATCATAAACTAAGCAAAGAGTAACCACTCATCTTAAAAGGGACTAGTAACCACTAGACCTTATGAGTACTTAACAAAATACCAATAACCATTGGATCCAAAAGATACCAGTATTAACTGGTCTTGACCAAATCGGAACAGTGCCTTCTGAACCAAAACCATTAGAATGTTTAACCAAAACACTGGGGGGTCGAGTGAAAGTAACGAGTAACCACTCGACCTTCAGAGTACTACCAAGGATGTGCCAGGGAAGAACTGGATCACAAACTAAGCAAAAAGTAACCACTCAACTTAAAAAGGACTAGTAACCCCTAGACCTTGGAGTACTCAACAGGATACCAATAACCGTTAGACCCCAAACAAGGTGAACACCTGATAGCCTCAAACCAGGGAGAACCGATAACCATTGAAGTTGACCAAGGAATTAAAGAGACAAAGAAACAAGTAACCACTTGATCCCAGAGTACATAGTAACCACTAGACACTAACGAATACCAAAACAATGCATTCGAAATCAGGTGACAAGTATTGGACTTGACCTTGATATGAATTGATAACCATCAGACCTAAGGAAAATGAGTAACCACTCGACTCAAGAAGACTAGTAACCACTAGGTTCTTAAGATTCGTTACGCCAGGGAAGAACTGGATCGCTACAAGGAAAACGAGTAACCACTCGACTTAAGAAGACTAGTAACCACTAGGCTTTTAAGATTTGGGGAAGGAATAGTAACCACTAGACCAACAATACTAGTAACCACTAGTTTTAAGAAATGTTGTGCCAGGGAAGGACTGAATCGTAACCTAGCAAGCGAGTAACCAATCAACCGAAAAGCGGGATACTGGGGATAGAAACCTCATTGGGGATATTATCTGAGTTTTAGTAAATCCACTGGGGGAAACAGAAACAATAATGGCTTATGTTTTAATGCATGTTTGAATTATTATTTTTTATGGAGTAATGTTCCAAAAGAGAATGGAAACAATACACTTTGAGGATGCAATGCAATGATACATGATTTTAAATGTTTCACCAGTGAATGGCCAATTGAGAATCCAACAACCAGTAGGCCGAGACCTGATAGGATTTGCAAAAATAAATTTCCGACTTTGCTGGGGAGAAGTAAACATGTTACACTCTTTGAATGAGGACGTCACAGGGGTTTAAACATTGTCGGGAGTACCAATGACCATTGGATTTGCGGAGAGCAAATTATTGACTTCGTTGATGAGGGAGCAGGAATATCCTAGAATAAATACATCCACGCACGTATGCCCATTTGAGTACAGCAACTCCACCGGGGAAGGAGAGGAAATCTCACCAAGAAAGCCCTTATCGGGGAGAACAATCTTCAAACACGAATTGATTGGAGGAAAGAGTACTCTACTAGATAAAACTTATGCTTTATGAGTGACTACTCACCAATAAGTTCAACCTCGCGAACATTCATAAGGGATTTACGAATCTTTTCCAGGCTTCACCAAACCATTTGCTGAGGAGAAGAAAACTTCACCGAGGAACAAATATTCATTTGGGGAGAAAAGACTTCTCGAACAAAAAGGTACGCTCAATCTTGACTTCTACTGGGGACTGATACAAAATCTCCCATTGCTGGGAAGTGAGCAAAATTTAAGAAGAAAACTCATTGATGTAGAATGTGCTGTAGAAGCAATCCTCACAAAGCAACTGTCGATATATAACCTTACTGGGGAGGGGCCACTTCTCGAAAGCCTGACAAGTATAGACTTCTTGGGGAATAAGGAAAATACGCGCAATTCATCGGAAAGTAACGACCTTCATGAGGATGCATCAAGAGAACTTCCTGAGGATATGAGAATTCTTAAGAGAACTCTAAGAAATGGTAGTCACACAAGGAGGTAAATTGTTGGACCGAACCCGCCAACACACGCTTCGCTTCCCTTGGGAGTAGAGAAAATTGGATTAAGGAGACTACACTAGGGAGTACATCCTATCAGGGACCATTTCTTGAATAGCATCAAAGTGAAGACAACTCTAGCAAAGAATC
The DNA here is from genome assembly GCA_948472305.1 of Vicia faba. Taxonomy (NCBI): domain Eukaryota; kingdom Viridiplantae; phylum Streptophyta; class Magnoliopsida; order Fabales; family Fabaceae; genus Vicia; species Vicia faba. The sequence continues at coordinate 1,038,834,597 of OX451740.1, read as the reverse complement.
CATTAAGGAGAAGCGGGCTCTTACACACTTCAATGGGAAGAGTATCCTACTCCAAACAACCTTAACAAGTGAACTTCTGTTAAATTGAAGTGCTGACCACACTGGGGAGACAGGACACCTGGTCCACTAGAGAAATAAAACTTGATCCACTAAGGAATAATAGATAAGTTACTCCGGCAGGTCCTCAAAATTTGACTTCAGCTGGGGAAAAAGGCTTCTAATGCACAAGGCAGAGAACAGACATAATGGAGATTCACGAATGGAAAACTCGACATAAGTGATAAACAAAAGTTGAAAAAAAAACAAATGTTAGGGTAGTATATGATAAACATACTGACAACTCAGGGGTTAGAGACTCGCGACTTAGGAATCAGAAAAGAAATATAATGACAAACTCACGACTCAGCAATCAAAGAGGAAGCAAAAATGACAAACTCGCGACTCAGAGATCGGAGAGGAAATAAAATGAAAAACTTGCGACTCAGCAATCAGAGAGGAAATAAAATGAAAAAATCACGATTTAGAAATCGAAAGGAAGTCAAATGACAAACTCGCAACTCAGAGATCAGAGAAGAAACAAAATGGTAAACTTGCGGTACAGAGATCAGAGAGGAAATAAAATGGTAAACTCGCGATACAAAGATTGGAGAGGAAATAAAATGACAAACTCGTGACTTATATCAGAGAGGAAACAAATTAGTAAACTCGCGATACAGAGATTAGACTAGAAACAAAACGAAAAACTCGCGACTCAGAGATCGGAGAAGAAACAAATATGACAACCCAGTGAGCTTCAAAATATATCAACAGAGATAAAATAGACATTTTAGAGGGCGTTCGGTGCAACTGATCTATGATGTTGTAATCACTCTTTCTTATAATTCTCATTAACTCTTCGACCTCTTCATCGAGAGCTGAAGAAGTCCCAAACACATAAATTAATTTAGGAACACTAGCCTGCACATGTTCTAATTACCAATTATCACTTGTTCTCCCTTGGTCCTTGTCAAGGCATCAACAACTTCTTGTTTAGTATCTATGATTAATCGTCGTTGACCACCTCTGCTAAGAAAAAAGTAGAACCACAAGATAAGAAGACCAGTCAAAAAACCTATAATGCGTGATTATGCATGTTATGTTTTTGTCATTTCCCAGGTATCCAAGAGTTTTGTCAACCATCAAGAAAGACCTAACAACAAGACAATAGAGATAATCAATAGTCAAGACGAGGTATTAAAGTAAACTCTATTTTCATAACAAAGCTGCAAATTAGATGAATTCATAGAGACGAGATAATACCACATCATAAGAGATCCAAAATCATCTGAGTTTACACTCACGATAGCAAAATACTGCGTCAAGATCCCATCCAACAATTCTGGTGGTAATCATGTGACAATCAACAACATAAAGACAAAAGCTACTTCATGGAATCTGTTAATGGAATGATTCTTCTCAGGCGTAAGGAAATATCAGAGTTTCAACTCTCTTCATGATCCATCTAGCAGAAGGAATCCCAGCCCTAACATCCTTCCTACCAAGGAGAGCTTTTCCTTTCCTATGAATCTCAGCCTGAGCTAGCTGTACTTTCTTCAACAATCCAGGATTTGCCTCCTTATCAAAGAAAATAGAATCTTATATATCCTTGTCGAAAGGTTCAACATCCATTACATACCCTAACTGACGAAGTGCGAACATAGGATTGTATTTGATGTAACCCATTTTTCCAATGAAAGGGACGTTAGGAAACTCCCCACAACCTGCAATGATCCCAGAGATATTCATCTTAGGGTTATACCATTTTATATCATGATGAGTGAGACTCATGATTCTTTGAGAAAATGAGTAAGTGCCTCAGACGTCCACAAGCGGTCCGCTTATCGGTAGGTGAGACATGAATCACTTATTCAATAATGGCAAACAACAAACAATCGTTCCCTTCATTCCATTCTTGGAGTGAATGGAGTGGTAAGAATCAGTAAGAAGAGTCAACACATGGTTTTTATCCATGAAGAGATAAACAATTGTGCAATCTATAAAGTTCGTGACATTTGGGAACATAACTATCCCATAAATCAAGATAGCCACCACAACATCGAAGGCCAACCGGTTTCTTTCACTCGCAAACTCTTCAGCTTTCATTTGTCATAAATCTGGAAGAAAAGCCAAAGACGCCACTTTTGTGCTTCAATTCCCTTTCACATCGTTCAGGCTCAAATAAAGAGCCTCACTGATAGCTTCAAGATTAAACACCTCTGGAATGTTGAAGAAAGACACCCGACTTTGAACCTTGATGTTAAGAATGAAGACATACTCCTCTAGAGTAGGAAGAAGCTAATAGTCTTGGAAAGTGAAGCAACGCAACTCTAGATCATAGTACTGTAGAAGAGTGGGTAGAGCCCATGGCTCACTGGTAGCATTCAAGAGAGACAGGATATCACCATAGTCTTGAGTGAATCTTATCGAAGTGTTCTTGAAAACTTGAGTGCCTAAATATCTTAATGGTGTCAAATCCTCATGGAAGAAACTATAGGAAAAGATGTGTCTGGTAGCCATCTCTGATGAAGATACTAACTCTTGAATATCCCTGGAAAATGACAATGCATATGCAGGTTAACTTTTTTGTGAATCATTTTTTTGAAAAGTAAATATGCTACGATGCAAAAATGACAGGATCAAGGCTTCCAAAAAAAATGCATGTTGTTATATTGTTGTCTGAACCGATTGAGTATCACATGAACAAAGTTCCAACATAGCTTCGGAACACACATAAGTCACCAACACTAATCACCGATAGAACCAAAGTCACTCACTTGTAACTGTAAGAAATCAACCCTTCCACTCACGTGTGAACACTAGGTCAGGGTGAGGCAAGAGTAACTCATAAATCATAGGTCCTCATGAAAGTAAAATCTTCACAACATAGATGTGTATGATGAAAATACCTTCAATTGAACCTTATTCGGGCGTGGTATATGACATGACTGCACTAATCAGACCAGGTCCTATAGCCATCATGTCCCCACTCTATTCCTAGGTTTCCTATGGGTTCATAACTCTGGCCTGGGTACTGGGTCTTTTACCTCAAGAAGTAACATCCCAACCCCACAGAGAAATAACATAACAATAGTACCCAGAGTCATATGAGATAATAAAATGCAATGCATGAAGGCATATAATCAAAACATATAAACAAATAGAGCTAGAAAGCAACAAACACATAAACACCCAATAGAAAGAAAACAAACACAATCTAGGACTGACTTGCACAAGGATGAACCAGCATTTGGTCAATCTCTCCTCAGTGAAGTCGCCAGCTGAAACAACTGGTGAAATCATCAAAGGTGAAACTCAATAAAGTCTCCATTGAACGTCTTTTATCCCATTGAAAGGGAAAGATAAACATCGAGAAAACCTGAAGGAGTGAAATCACGGTCTTACGACCGTAGAAATCGGGTAAGGAAGTCGGTTACGCGAGGGGAAGATATTAGCACCCCACACATCTATGGTACTCCACAGGATCCACTTATGTTTGTTCTAATCTAAGGGTGTGTAAAATCTATGTCTAAAGCTTAAGATCTAAAAAGAAAGATGCAAAGGGGGAATGAATGCAAAAGAGAAAACACGGGGAAAATAATGAAATATTACAAAGGTTGCTTGGCTGAGCCCCGTGACCAGATGCCTACGTATCCCTTTTAAGGAATCAGAGAATCATAGTTTGGCTCAAAAGTTTCTGTTTGTTTGGTATTTTTTAATGAACAATATTAGTTTCTCCTTCTACCGCAACTCGACCTTTAGAGACTTACGCGTCAGCACAGTAGTGAATTAACATGTTCTTTAGAAAGTTTACAAATAAAGGGCCCGAAGGAGAAAAAGAGTTTGCATTGGCTGGTGTTTTTGTTGCGGATAATAGATAGTTCATCTCAAGAAAGAGATATTAGCCACTTATCCACTTATCCATGAAAGGAGTCTTTGAGACTTGAATCACACCAAAGCCTAGAATAGAAGAATAATAAGATCGAGAAGAAACCCGCTCATCATCTCCCATAATCAACAAAGATATGATTCTGATCAGTAATTTTTAAGTGTTTTGAAGTTTGAGAGAAAAATAAGATTTTGTTTTAATGAGATGCAAAAGAAGAAAGAAAAGTCTAAGGGGAGACTAAAAATAGCCCTAAAATTGTCATGCATTGTTGATTCTATAGTAGAGGATAAAAGAGGAAAGCATCTACCCAATATTGACATGCATGGATACAACCTTAAGGTCTATTCAATTCAAACTTAGGAAGGAGTGAATTGAAAATCCTATGGGGAGCATACGAGAGAAGAGTCTAATAAAGGAGGGAGAAGGGATGATAAAACATCACACAAAGAGATGACAAGACATAGAGAAACATGTATCAAGAATAAATGACAAAACATCTAGCATAGATGGCAAAAAATCATGCAAGGGTGAGATGATAAAACATCATGCATGCCTCAAGATGGTAAGTATCAAGTATAGATGGCAAAAAATATTTCATGGATGGAAAAACATCATGGAACATGTATCAAGTATACGAGAATGAGAGATGAAAAGAGGTATGACGATACCTAACGAAGAAGGTCTGTTGCCTCTTCAATGTGAATGAGATAAGAAAACTCTACGGAATGCCTCCTTGAATCTCCTTTATTAACCAATGATTAGGCACCCGGGTTGCGTCAACAATCAATCGCAAAAATCATAGCACAAGTATCATTAAGATAAATGGAGTGTTGGGTGTCGGGGAGTTAAATCGGGTTATGATTAACCAAGGGGTGTACTTGATTAATCTCGTGAAAGTATGTGCTCCTACCCTCAACCATGAGACCTTTTTGTGCATGGAACACTTGGTATATGGACCAAAGTGATTGATTCGGGTTATGATTAACCAAGGGAAAAACTTGTTAATCTTGTGAGAATGGTATGTGGACCAAGAGGAGGCCATGCGTTTTAATTGGATGATACTTTCATACTTGAGCAAGAATTAAAACATACGAAGAAATAAAAATTCTAAGCTATTACAAGCCATATGGAAACAGAGGTACAATTTTATGAATAGGGATGTATCAAACTGACAACACAATTAAAAAGTCTAAACAAACAAACAATTCAAACTAATCGAAATATTAAATAACTAATTAGATTAAATTATCTTATTTAATAGAATTAATTAACAAAATAATCAATTCTATTAAATATTATTTTCCAACCTAATTAATTATTTAAAACAAATATATTTTCTTGTATTATTAATTTTTTATTTTTAATTGCTAAGAAAAAATATTCAAACAAACAATGCAAAAAGAAATACAAAAAAAGGTATAATTGGGCCTGAATTGAGGAATTCTGGGGGTGTGGACAGCAGGAAAGAACTTAGGCCCAACGAAAAGGGTCCGGGAATCCCGTGGTGCTACTCTAGGAGGGTGCACGGTGAAGGTGCATATGTTGGAGCATCAGATTTAGATCTGACGATGGAGATGGAAGGGTGCATCATAAGACCGGTATAGGGGTACACATGTGATTAGCTAGATCTGATGGTTACACCTTTTGAGGGTCCACCTTGGGGATGCAGATCTAAGACATTGGATCTAGATTTGTATAGATCTGATGGTGCTGAAGTTAGGGACCATGGTGGTTGCAATGAGATACCTGCACATAATCGACCAATGACCACAAGGGCGGTGCCAAGTGTCATTGCCAGATTAGCTGCTTAATCAAATGTTATTTAATCAAAAGTGAATGTTTAGCAAAAAAACTAAAAAAAATAGAAACTAATCCATCTCTCCTCTCTTTTAGGTTCTCTCGCCTCTCTCTATATTATTCAACAATAAACAAGTTAAAGTCCAGAAAAAAATAAGAGGGGAGATCTGGAGTGGCGGTCTAGATGAATGTCCGCAGTGGTGATGATGAACATCGCGGAGGCAGACGGTGGTGACGCCGTGACTTGGTTCGATCTTTAATTTTTTACATATTCTTGCTCACCTCTCTCTTCTGATCACGAATCTGGCACTTAATTTTGCAGGTAATTGACGGTTGCGTGCAGATCTGAAAGGGGATTTTCGAAAATCCTAGCGCTCTGATGATGAAAATCGATGATGATGATGCACAATTAATGATGAAGACGCTGCTTCTAAGTTTGATTTGGTGAGATATTTCTGATTCTTGATGAAAATTACTCTTCCTCTTCTCTTTCTCTGTATTCTGAAGGGTTTTAGAGTAGGAAGATGATGATGAACTGTTAGGGTTTTGTATGCTTGATAGCTTCTTTTATGTAATATTTCTGAATCGAGGAAGAGACTTTGAATTTGTGTATGATGAAAAATGGATCTCGAATTTGAGAGATTAGAGAGAATTTTTGTAGAGATTTTTCTGTGATTCTTCTAGAAATTGGAGAATGATATCGATTCACGGTGAGTTTTTGTTTTATAGTTCTGTCATTTTGAAAAATGATTAGGGATTGAGACATTATTGGCCTTAAATCCTGAAATTTTGTTACAAGGATTGGAGGGTGAGGATCGATTAGAAATGAAGCTTGCTTGAGAATTTCTTACTGAGCTGTAAATATCAGTTTTTTCCTGATTTTTCGTTGTATTATTTTCTGATATACTATGTTGAACTGTCATACTGATAACAGGGTTGTTCATCTTGAACCGATTTTTTGAACTAGTTTATTATGGATGCAGAGCTTCTGGTTATTTTTGTATTGCTGTAGGGTGTTTGTTTATTTTTGTTATAATTTTCTGATATGTTGCTTTTACTGGCTTGCTAAATTGTTGTAATGTTAGGTTGTGCAATTTTCTGCTATGTTTTCTTTTTTTAACTGAACTGTGAACTTTGCATTGGGATTAAAACTTGAACTCTATACTGCTTTGTGATGATATGCACTAAACTTGTTGTAACTTTGTATCTCTTTGTCTTTACTGTGAACCAAATTGGTTTTTGTGATTTGTAGTGAAGAACTCGGCCCATGATTGCTTGTTTGAAATATGACTTGTGTAAAACAAAATTATATGAGGCTTTGGTTGTTGTTTGGCTTAAACATGATTCAAAACCACCCTTAAACTGATTCCTTACCAAACCCTAATGATGAAGTTAAAAACAAGAAAATTTTTAGTGTGAAAGCTTGTTCTTGTTCATGTTTTGGTCTTTTGATCTCTTACTAACAATTTTCTTTTTTTCCTGTTTCATGAACAAATGACGGATGAGCTTGAAGATTGAAGAAGAATGAGTCTTGAAGAAATGAAGATAAAGACCTCATTAGCAAATTTAGGACTTATGAGTTTAGAATGCTTTGATTATGTTCTTTGTAACAAGAAAAGCTTGTAATCGTTAAGCACTTTGGAGGTTTAAATCTTGAAGAAAGATATGAATGAAAGCTTTGTACTTTGCCTTGTGATCTGTACCTTATCTTTCAAAAAATCCCTATGACCAATCTTAACATGTTTGCATCTTAGAAACACTGGTGAAATTAATTAACTCGAACACATTTAAAAGCTCGAATGAATACTTCCACATAACGAGTTCAAATCAATTATCACTTCTTAACGAAACCACAATTCCAAATCTTAAGTCCCTGTTAACATGTGTTACAAGCAACAATCAACTAAAAGGATAATGATGATATTTTGAATCCATAAATCTTATCTTGTAACATAATGATTATGCCTTGTGGAATCCTTTGAAAATGAATATGGAACTTCAAATAGATGAACACCTTGACATGAAATCTACTAAACCTCATTTGAATGCCAAATTAACAAGTTCAATCATCACAAACTCAAAAACCCTAATACTCATGGAAAAAGATAGGAGATAGATGGTTAACCTCCAACCTCTGGTACACTTTAATCATCTGATAAAACAGTGAACACTTTGAGAAGTCTTGAGGCCCGAGAAGCCTTGGTAGCCTGAACCAAAAGAAGAAAGAGGATAAGAGATCCATCTTAGACTAATTGGTGATACAGTCAAATTCCATTGCTTGAAGAGAGCTTGAGTCTTGCCACAAGAGTCTGAAATCTTGAAAACATCATTTCCATAGATTCATCGACTTCCATCTTGAAGGCTTCATATTTTTGAATTAAGGCCAAAGCCTTTGTTTCTTTTACTTGTGCATTGCCTTCATGTTTCATCTGAAGATAATCAAAGATAGACTTTGCAGTCTCTCTATCTGTGATTTTCTCATATTCATTATATGAAATAGCACTTAGAAGAATGGTTCTGGATTTATAGTGATTTCGACATACTTTCTTCTGTGCTTCTGTCATTGCACTTATTGCAATCTTATGACCTTTATCATCTATTGGGTGAGTGTAGCCATCAACTACTAAGTCCCATAGATCCAAGTCATATTCTAGAAAACAACTTTCTATTCTATCCTTCCAACAGTCAAATTTCTCCTCATCAAACATAGGAGATTTTGAACTATAGTGATCTCTATCATTACCCCTATTATCAATAGTGGAAGTAGATGTAGCCATTGGTTTTTAACACACACTGGATTGGTACTGGAATTTGTTAAGTGTTGATAAAAATTCAAACTTTTTATCTCCTTAGAACCGGAGCTCTGATTCCAATTGAAGGTGTGAAAAACACAAGAAAGTGGGGGGGGGGGGGGTGAATTGGGTTTTTAAAACAAAAACTTTTCTTTAAAAGTATTCCCCTTTTTCCTTCACTCTTGATAATTACAATAAGTAAGAACATGAAGTAAAGAACAATGTATGTTTATACTAGTTCACTTTAAAATTATCAAGCTAGTCTAGTCTACCAGACAAGATGATTTTACGTCACTCAATCAGGGACTTAATTCACTATAACCAAACTGATTACAATTTGCACAAGCTACAAGTAAGTGACTAACAACCTCTAAGATACACAAGTCCTAGACTTCTTAGGATACGAACCTACCCGGCCCCTTAAGGAAAATCCTGCACAAGCTACCCGCAAGTGATTAACAACCTTTAAGACAAACAAGTCCTAGACTTCTTAAGGATACAGACCTACCTGGTCCCTTTAGGAAAAATCAAACATCCGTTTGAATACAAGTTTTGTTTACAAGAGTATTGCTTCTACACAAGCTGAATATGTAAACTATTTAAGAACACTGACTAAAAAATATGAAACTATGAACAACGCTTTGTGCATGGATATTTCGTTGATTGGAAGCTTTGTCTCTTAGTCTTCAAGCCTTTATATAGCCAATAAAATAATATATCCATTGAGGGGTACTCTTGGGATTTCCATAAACATTGGCAGCTTGAACAATAACACGGGGGACAAGATCATGCGACGTGTCTGTCCTTTCATGATAGTGTAATGAAATGCTGATTATACCATGTACTATTTGTACCATGTTAAAGTTATCTTCTTTCCTTCTGCACTTCAGAGGCTTCTGTGAGCATGAGTTTAGAAGCGAGAACATAACACATGGTCATTAGAACTTCAAGTCTTCAGAGTCTTCAAAACTGCGTCTTTAGAGTCTTCAGCACTTAGTTGTGAGAACCTTTTCTTGGAACCTTGGGTCTTTAGAACTTCAAGTATTTAGAATCTTTAGAAATTTTGTCTTTAGAGTCTTCAGAACTTGGTCTTTAGAACCCTTATGTTTAGAACCTTGGGTCTTTAGAAACTTAAGTCTTTAGCATCTGGACTTGAGTAGAAACTTTTGTCTTCAGATCTTCTGACTGTTTCTTTAGAACCCGTTGTCTTCATAAACATGAGTCTTCAGCATCTGGACTTAAGTAGAAACTTTTGTCTTCAGATCTTCTGATTGGTTTCTTTAGAAAAACATCAGAGCTTACACTTCAGAGCCTTCTGGAGTGTCTTGCTACTGTTCAACAAAACTTGTGTAGCGCAAAAGCAGAACTAATTATATTATAATGTCTTGGCCACACCATCCATCAGAAGCAGAACTTGTTTGTTAAGTACTTAACAATAACAAACATTAGAGTATCAAATTTTTTCATACAAACATACTCATTTATTATCATCAAAACTCAAAGATGATATTGCAGAATCAAATTTTTTTCTTACACGAGAATGGTTGACAATACAATATAGAGGACATTCCTTACGCCACCCTAGAGGGTAGAGGTCACAGACACTTTATGTACCTTTTGCACAACATCACATGTTAACCATTTTAACTTTCTTCTTATCTTCAGAGGCTTCAGATATTTGAATGTTGAATGTTGAAGCTTGTTGTACAAGAATCTTTCTTAAACCTTAGAACCTAAGTCTTGGATCATCAGAACTTGTTCAGTAGAACCTCGTCTTCATAATCTTCAGAACTTGTAACACATAGAAGAAAAGCTTTAAAAGGCCTCCAAAGCTTAACCATAAAGTCACGATCAGAACCTCTTGTACTAAGGTTCCTTAGACATGTTGCATAAGATAGATTCAAAACCTTGACTTCAACTGGAACATGTAACTACATGTTTTCTTCTAGTAGTGTATGTTCAAAACCTGATGACGTCCACACCTTTGTTACCTTGTAAAATCTTAAGGAATTCAAGTACATGTGATAAATGAAGATATTCTCATAAGTTAGGAGTCATCCTCCAAAATAAGTTTTTTTTGGGAAACAGGAGCCAATGTGTGAAAAATTGGTTTTATGAAGTCAAAGTTAATGCTTGGAAGGAGTCACACTGAAACTGTCGAAATTGAGCTACGTCGACTAGGAAGAAATAAAAGGATATGTCAGGAGGATAAAATTGGTTTAGTCGACCAAAGGGTAACAGACAAGGACCTGGTCGAAAATGGTTTTAGTCGATAAAGAAGGGTTTCTTGGACTTAGAGGAAGTGTGATTATTCTTTTCTAGAAAGAAAGTGTCGAAGCAAGGCTGAAGCGGTTTATGTTCGAGAGGCTTAGAGGAATCATGGGAAATTACCAGCAACCCACGACGTGTTCAAGCACCAAATAGGTGGAACTTAAAAATCATGAGCAATTACTAGCAATCCACGACGTGTTTGAGCGCCAAATAGGTGGCAGCATCTAGTGAAGCAGTTACCTCAAGATGTTAATATTAGCCGTAGATTATATCTAGGTAGTTACTTTGTAAACACTATAAATAGGCAGATTTTGTGTAGTTTGTGGGTGTTCACTTGTACTCTCAAATCACTTGTCAACCTCTCTCATTCCGAGCGTCAGGAAATCAAGAGTGAAGAGTGCTTGATGCATGTGAATCACCATTTTTATTTCAATGCAAATCTTTTATCTTTCAATTATATCTTTTGAGTACTTTATCTATTTTCTCTTTATTGTCGAGCAAGATCTATACATTATCTTCTATTTCACATAAACAATTCGACACTATCTGTGGGTCACGAGTCACCTATCAATTAGTTTAATGAGTCTCACTTTTTTGTATGAATATCTTCTGTCAGTCACGAGTTACCAGTCAGCCGATTAAATCGTAGTGTGGAAAACCATTACATTTGTTTCTCCAGTCAAAAGAAAATTGTTTCCCTTGACTAATATTTCGATGGAATAGGTGTGATAGCAAAAACTCTTAGCACGCGTCTTGAGATCAACTGGTCGATCTCACAAGTTACCCTCAGTTTAGGACTCTGGGAGGACCAGTGGTTTTTTTACCATTTTCCACAGTAAACAACCTTGTACCAGAGTAAGAACATTATAACACCAACTACACACTAGAACGAAACCATTAATATATACAATTGTTCTCTAAGATAACATGTAAAGTTATCATCAAAATCTCAAGGCCAGATGTAGAAACACTCCTTATTAAATCTCCCCCTTTTTGATGATGACAAAAACATGTATTTTGATAGAACAATTTATACAGGGTAATCATCGTAACCGACAAATTCAGAGTTAAGCTCACAGCTCCCCTTGAATCTGTTAAACCCAAAATTTCATTTAAGCTTGTTCAGAGTCTCCCCCTGAGCCCAAGACTCCCAAAATAAATTTTGAGCATTCAGAACATAGAATAGAGAAGTAGCACTTCCCTACAACAACATCAGAGTCTGACTAGAACACCTGTTCTTCATCTTAGAACCTGGTTTCTATCAGCACTTGATGAAGAATCAAAACTTGATTTGAGCCTGATTAAATAATGCCACACATCATGTATCAGCACTCCTGTTTCATGATTCTAATATCACAACCAAAACACTATACTTCTCAAGCATCAACATTTTATATGATATATTCCATTGTATCAAACATTCATATAGTTCACAACTTCTGAATAGAGTGTACGATGCTGAAGCATACGTATCAGAGCACAGTTTCTGAGTGGCATCCTTATATGAGAGCATGCATCAGAATGTTGACTTGTCTTCTCTTCAGAAGAGCACAACTTCAAAGGTTTAAGTATGAATTTCATACTTTCAGAAAGTTAACAACTTCTGAACACTATGATATCAAGCAAGATTACCTTACTTTCAATAAGTTTATAACTTCTGAATTGTGTTTGGTACAACCTCTTATGTATAAAATCAGAGTTGATTTCATCCATGAGGTTTTCAACCTTTGCATCAAGATCTTCATCTTCAACCTGTCTTAGAATAAACTCACTGAACTTGTTTAGCATTCCTAGATTGAAAACATCAAACAAATAGTTAGTAGCAACAACATTTTATATGTTTGAGTTTATTATCCTGAGAATAAATATTATCAAAGTATCATTTTACTTTCTCCCCCTTTGTCAGAAATAAAAAAGGTAATAAAGGGACAAAAAAATATTGAAATATCAGTTGAAGGAAATAGGTGATAGAGAAAATATAGACTAATAAGAATCAGAACAGAAAACAACACATATTACATTTAAGAAATCATAGATTAAATAAGGGAGGAACAAAAAATACATAATTTACTTAACAACTATTTGAACCACTGATCATCAAAAGTATCAAACATATCTTCTTTCAAGGCATCAATTGGACCAACTTGAAGTCTACAAAAGATTCTTATAATTTCATCTTGAATGAAAACTTCTGACAAGATTCCATAGGGAATAAAAGAATTGTTCAAGTTTCTAGATGAGGAGATAGGCTCTTTAAGATGTTTGAAAATAGTCTGAGGAAGGTTAATTAGAATGTGTTTGATCAAGCACTAGATCATAATCTTATCATTATTAGACAGAAGATTTTTGTTGACACCACGAGGACATGTGTATGTTAAGATAAATAGAAAGCAGTCTTTGGCAAGCGGCTTAATATTTTTCTGGATTTGAGGAATCAAACTCATAAGGGACATCGAAGATAAAGATTATTTTTGAATGAGAGATACAGTTAAGAGAAACACGACTGAATGTGAACCCTTTTTGAGAATAGTTGATTGCATCAGCAGTGCTTCTAGTAGTTATAGAAACATCTCATCCATAGATGTTTGAAGAGATCCATAGCCCATTAAGACTGAATGAAGCATTTTTCCAAAAAGTTTTTACAAGGTTTGGATAGATGGATCCTTTTACCAGAAGATAGAGATAAATATTCCATTTTTGGAAGAAAATGGAAGAGTGGAAATTCGGACTAGAACCAAAAATTTTAGGATGACATTCCTTGATAACTTCTAGCAGATCATCATCTCCATGAAAGGTTCTTTTGTTTGAGGTGATATAAATTTTGAGAGAGGTGTTTGGAGAATTGTGAAGTGAGAAAGTAAATAGAAAGCACAAGGACGAGAGTAAATAGGAGAGATAACAGAGATTTATATGTGTATCTCACATAAGATTTTCTAAAGACAGATAGACAGGTTAGGAGACATATAACGCATGAGATATGAAGTGATAGGAAGAATAAGATACCATAGTTAAAGCTTGGGTCAGAAGAGGTACAAGAAGGAATAGAGAGGGATTCTGACATTGGGAACAACAAAAAGATTTTGAAAGAGACAAGAGATTATTGTTTTGTTCAAAGTTTTGTTATCAATATTCAGAGATTTTTAATTTCTAGAATATTTCTTATTAGGATCTTATCAGTGGACGCTTATAGTTAATTACTTTATCTTGGATTACTTTGACCCTTGTTAGAGTTTTCGTTTAAATTTTTGAGAGCATATCTATTTGTTTTTAATATTTTAGTTTTAAGATAGATTAGTTAATTCCAGGAAAAGAATATATTAACATAATTTTTTATTTATTCACGGGGGAAATACAAACATCATTTAGATAAATAAGACAACACACAAATCAACCAAGAAACCCTCATAACCTACTTCTGATAGACGCAGGCTAAGTACAAACTAGACTTCAAGAACTTAAATATTTCCTCCTCAAGAACATCGTCAGGTCCATTATGACGAGTTGCTTCAACAATCCCTACCTTAAAGAAGAGAGCGAAGAAAACTCTTCCATAAGGGATAAAGGAAATATGGCGATTTTTGGAGGCAGCAATTGAGTTCCTAAGATAGTTGAAGATGGTTTGGGGAAAATTTATCCTAACATGATGCATGAGACAATAAATCAAAACCCTATCTTCATTAGATAGAATATGCATATTTACTCCTCTGTGATGGAGATTTATCACTAGGAGTTGAAACCATATGACAGCGGTATGAAGGAGATTTTTAGAATTGTTTGGTTCAAACATCTCAGAGGGATCATGAATGTATCTGAGATTTCCTTGAAGAATAGGGGTGTTTGGAATTTATTCAATAGTGGTACCTGCTTGAGTGCACCCTATTATAGCAGCAATAGATGAAGGAGTGATGGTGATGGGTTTTCTAAAAATATCTGAGGATATGGAAACGTTATCAACATAAGCATATAACTAAAACTCATGGATCGGATAAGGGTAGATAGGTTAATGAAGCATATCGATGTAGCGAGACCATCCCTGAAGGGTGAAGCTTTTAGTGAGACTAAAAGTAGCCCTATTGAGACGAGGACAAAGTTCAAAGATAACTTCAAGAAGTTCTTTGAAGCTTTGATAGGTTCTTACGGCCATTGGAAGAGGGTGATGACAACAAATAAATTAGATGGGGATTTAAGTAGATGGGAAGGAAGTGTAACTGCCTGGAAACAAAATATGAACACATGGAAGAGGATATTGGAACAGTTATTCCTTTTAATGAGGTTTTGAAAGATGGAAGAAGGATGAAACTGAACAATTTGAGAAACCGACAGGTAGACAAAGACGCTAAACAAACAACTCAATAAATGAAAACTTGTGAGGAAGAGTATATTAACATTTTCCAAGATAAGTAATAGAAGACGTACAAATGCCTAGAGAGAGAAATATAGACGCACACAAAAGATAATTTTTAGGAGGGGAAGTGTACTACTTAGATTTAGATTATTTAAATTTTTGTTAATAATTTTTAGACGACTTATTTTAAATCATATGTATTTTTATTTAGAGACTTATTTCGACTTTTTAAGACTTCTAAAAAGAAAAGCAACTAAACATACATTAATGCTAAGGATGGGTTAAAAAGGAGAGTTTGTACAAAGAAAATAGTATTAACAAGTTGAGAAAAGTCAAAGATAATAAACAAAGTCTTATTGTTGTACCCCAAAATTTTCCCTCTCATTTATCAAGATTTTCCCCACAAGATCTCTTTGACTCAAGACTGGATTAGGGTTTGATCAACTCAAGACATCTCATCTTGCACTAATGACCCAAAATTAGGGTTTGAGCTTGCACAAGGATTTTTGGACTATCAATGCTTCATAAGACTTTCAAGTATCATCATGGACCCCTGAGATTACTCATGTCAAGTTTCAAGCCTTGAATCACATTTTGACCAGTCAATTGGACATTTGACATAAAAATCAGCTGTATTGGGGAAAAAGTCAATCATGGCCAATTTACAATCAAACTTCATAATTTTTGATCCACATCAACATTTTAGACTCATATGTATCATTTGATCAAGTTTCGACCATAATTCCTCAAGAAATTTGATCAAATCATCAAAAGGGCAAAATGGTCAAAATTAGGGTTTTGATTGAGAAAGGGCAATTTCTGCCTTTTGACGTAGCAAAAGACCATTTTGTTTGAAGCATGATTTCAAGGGTTCATTTGTGTCATCTTTACCTAATGACATGGTTCAAAACATTGCAATCCCCTTGGATTACCAGATGAAATTTGCAGTCAACTGATCAAAAGTCAACTGTATACTAAAAAGTCAAACTTTGACTTTTTGGTCAAAATCAAGTGCCAAGGATCACAATTCATCAAAACATGTCAAAATGTGAAACTTGTTCATCAAGAAATCAAAGATTGAAGATTTGATTTTAAAATTTGAAATTTTTTTAACTTAGAAATTTTTCTAAGTATAGAAAATTTCTTATTTTTTCTCAACTTTAAGCCAAATTTCCACCATGATGCAAGATGATTCAAAGAAAGTTCCCAACATGAAAGTTGTAAACCTCCATGAAATATACAACTTTTCTTCATACATTTTTCCCTAAAGATGCTTGGAACTCAAGATATAATTTTATGATTACATGCTCATGAACTAAATAACTTAGTGAAATTTTGCCCTAATTTAGGCAGGTTTTGGACCCAACTTCATGGCAAATTTTCACCTAGTTCCAAGAGGAATCTTGAAATTCATTTCAAAGATGAGTTATATAGAATATTGAAAGCTTTCCAAAATGTCTAAGAACTCCTCAAGATCATTTTTGAGTAGGGAGAATCGAAGAGATGAAGTTGGCAATTTCTCACTTTGAATTCAAGCCATTTCAAGAAGAACAAAATTCAAATTTGAACCTATGCTGCCTAATCCTTGCTTTACAGGTCTCTAACTTGTTTCTCACTTTATAATTTAATTCTTATTCAGTTTAAAAAGCTTTAATTCAAGCCCAAGAGTCTTTGTCCAAGTTGTAATTCCATAAATGGCACAAAGTTGCCATTGCCATTTTGGAAAAGCTACACTTTTGCAACTTTCCAACTCTTGAGCATTGGACCTGTCTTCTCTGCACACACAAGTCCTACAGACCTAAAGCAATGTGTATAGAGTTTATACCAACTCCAAGTAGGCCAATACAAGCATGTGGAAACTTGTCCCTTCACATTGCTTCAAAACAAGAAAGTGTGCAAAAAGCCTACAACTCAAAAATCTGTTGTGGAGTTGACTTGAAACTTTCTCTATACTAATACATAAACCCATTATAACTTAGAACATGATTAAAAAAGGCCTGACACACTCAAACACTCCCTCTCACCAAAAACCTTTCAAAAACTTGCAGTTTGAGCATAAGCACAGCAATCCACAAATTGGCTCGTGCGTTTCAAGTTTTAATCATCCAAACACTTTACCTACTTGATATCTAAGTGATCCAGACCATCATCCCTGCAGTGTAACTCCTCCTTCTTCATCTGCCATTTTTGTTTTCCAAGCTTGCAGATTGACTTGGATAGAGAGTTCCAGGCACTTCCAAAGCAAGGCAAGGATTGGAACACACTCATGGAGGTTCAAGCAAGCTCAAGCAATCATCGGGCCTTCATAAATATCACTCAAACTCCATTCAAGATCTTAGTTGAAAGAGGTAAGAACTCCAACTTTTATCTCCTCATATAGGCAACCATTGGCCACGATTTATGAAAGAAAAATGTATATATCATTGCTACAAAGTTGTACATATCCATAACTTGCATATATTTTGCCCGAGTTGAGAGAATTTTGAACTTGAAGTTCCTGGAAAAATTAGGTTAAGAATTAGGGCAAATAAAATTCTCTTTAATCTTGGACTTATAGTTTTAGTTATGCACATGGTTAGAATCGTGAGACAAAATGCTATAACATTCATGTTATCAATTTCCATTTTTATTGAGAGATGAAAGAGTTACAGGAGGTCTGGCTAGCTTGAGGAAGAAGATGAAGTACAGGGCTAGGAACAGTTTTGTGTTATGTATATTTTATTTCATTTAGACTAACGGATGTACAACCACCCCAGTGGCAAGGTAGCGCGCTGGAAATGCATAGGTCGTGGGTTCGAACCTTGGCGCTACCTTTTGTTTTTTTCATATTTTTCCAGTTTCATTTTTGCTGTTTTGCAGGATGGGCTTCAATATTGGGCCTAGCGTTTTTTTCTAACATAACACCACCTGATTTCTCAGGATACCCCCTGGCCCATATTTTATTTATTTTTTTATTTTCATTTTTAATTTTATTAAATATTTTCTTTAATACATAAAAATCATGAAAAATATAAATATGTTAAATTTTACATTTTTGTTTATTTTATTTTATTTTCACATAAAAAAATATTTTTATTAAACTATATATTAATTATTTCTTTCTTAAATAAACTTGTAAATATAATAGAATTAGGTTAACTATTTTATTCCTCTTTTATTCATACTTGTACAATATTTATTTTTGATATATAAAAACTAAATATTTTCATAAGATATTATTTATTATTTTTAATACAAAAAATACATAAAAATAATACCTATAGAACTTTATTTTCTTTTAAATTAGAAATTAGGGTTAACTTTTGTTTCCAAGAATTAATTTCTCTTTTTTCTTAAGATATTAGGATTAGGTCAAAATTATTTTTCATATAAAAAAAACAAAACAAAAATCTTTTTCTTGCATATATATCATTGCATATTTGTATTGTATATTTATTTATTCAAATATTCGTATAAATTTGATTTGGTTGTAATAGCGTAATTAGATTTACATTCCCCATTTGTAATTTGTATTCCCCCCTCCCATACAATGTTGTAATATCGTAGTAATCTTTAAATTACGCAATTTACTACTTTTATATACCATGTTAGTAATTAGGGTTTGTATGGCAAGATCAAAAACAAATCAAATAGAAAACCCTAAATCCAAGACAAAATCAAGCATGAAAATAACACACTTGTACACAAGCACCCTTAGGGTTTCTCCACTTGGTTGCCTTATACAAAAAATAGCCATACTATGCATGCGAAGTATCTTGGCAAAACAAACAATTATAAGATCATAGTCCCTCGATGAAGCTATTCTAAGTTGCCTTACAAAATGATCTTGGTCCCTAAAAAATGCTAAGATACTTTGCAACATTGCTAATCATTGTTATACGATGACCCGTGCCGTCCCGTTAACATCCAAAGATAGGGTTGCTTACCAAATCAATGGTAAGACAACAATGTCAAAGGAATAGAAAATGAACAACAAAGACATTTGAGTAGGTAGTTTGCTCTTAATTACTTGCTCCATTTCAAACAAATATCCTTGCTATTTTCAAAACAAACACACACATTTCTAAACATATTACAAACATTGAAAACATTTTCAAAAAGACAAACATCTTTGTATACATTCTTACGAACGAGAATCATTACAAAGATTGCCTAAACAAATGGCCTCTTTTACAAAATACTTTCAAAAACCACACAAAGCACAATTTCAAACAAAAGCAAGTGATCTAGCAAGTAACTAAGAGCCCATGGAAAACCATGGATGAAAAGGGTGCTAATACCTTCCCTTTTCATAATCTACCCCCCGAACTCAAGAAAACATCTCAAAGGTCTTTCCTGTGCTTTTTTCACCTTTCCTTTTGGATAAAAGAAAAGTCGGTGGCGACTCTTGCTAACCGCAATATTTGTGATAAAACGCAAAACCTCAAGTCAGTTCTCCCACTGTATCACAGAACTGGCGACTCTGCTGGGGAATATTTTTGAAAGTGGGGTTACCTTAAGGCTAGATCACATTTTTTGCTTATATTATTTGACTTGTTTACTTTACTTTATGGTTCTTTTTTTGGGTTTGAAATCCTCCACTCGGATTTGGGATGCATTATAGGTAAATAGCAATACGTTATGGAAACTCTGCAGGGTATACCGACATGGTCTAAGCAATAACTATGTTAGTGAAACATATTTGTGGGTACCGGTAGCCTTTGAGTTAATCAAAGAGAATATAAGGCAATCAAGTGATGTCGTGAAGCACTAATGAACTTCTAGAACTCTTTACTTGACCAATTTGGCCTTTAGGATGTAGTGAGATGATCGGCTTTGGTGCAGTCCGAAGTTGGTAGATACTCGATACTACACTCATTGAGGTTTGCTTTCTTGGGATATTTCGGTCGCCATTAAAAAGGCTTGAGCTGAAACAATGACCAAGGAAACAATCCGGTGATATTGAGCTCCTTAGAACCCGGTTACTATTGCTAGGACAGGTTTAAGCCAACTAAACTTCAAGAGGGTACTTACCTATAAAACCCCATGCAAGCCTAAAACTAAGAACTTGGTTGCTTTGCTTGTATATGCATACTTGTACATAACATCATAAACATCACATGCATCCACTAACCATTTCAAGGATTTTAGAGATTCATCTTTGTTCTTGTTTTGTAGGATATGGATTCACTTCGCAGGAAAACTATCCAAGTCAACCTTGTAAGAATTCCTCCACAACTTAAGGAGCTAGCTTCAAGGATCCCTGAGAACTCTCCGTTCACCGAGAGACATGGTCGTCTACTCAACTTGGTCACCTCCAACACTGATGAGGATATGATGAAGGTGCTCTTTAAGTTCTTTGATCCTTTGCACCATTGCTTCACATTTCTCGACTATCAGCTTGTGCCTTCTTTGGAAGAATTCTCTCAACTCTTAAGAATTCCCATTCTCAATCAACTACCTTTCAACAGTACAGAAAGAAACCCAAAGCCAGAGGAGATTGCTCAAGCTCTGCACTTGCACTCATCTGATGTCACAACTCATTGGGAAACTAGGAGTGGTGTCAAAGGCTTCTTAGCAAAGTTCTTGTTTGAGAAAGCCCAAAGCTGTTGGAATTCCTTATACTTGCAAGCCTTTGAGGAAATTGTGGCTCTTCTTATCTATGGAATGGTCTTGTTCCCCAATCCTGACCAACTCATAGATGTGAGCACCGTCAAAATCTTCATGTCACGCAACCCGATGCCTACATTGCTTGGAGATATCCTACACTCTTTTCACACTCGTACAATGAGGAAAAGAGGTGTCCTTATGTGTTACACTCCTCTCCTGGAAAGATGGTTTATTTCTCATCTTCTCCAATCAGTCTTAAAGAATGATCAAGGTTTAAGGTGGTCACAAAGGTTAATGACGCTCAAACATTCAGACATTCATTGGTGCTCCCGATCCAAATAGAATGTTATCATTGTTGACCATTGTGGGGAATTCCCTAATGTCCATCTACTTGGCATTAGGGAAGGCATCACCTACAACTCATGCTTAGCATTAAGACAGTTTGGTTACGCCCGAAGGGATGGCCCGCACGAGATGCTGATTCAAGGTTTGGTATTCTATTACGACAACGATGATCAAGGTCTTTGCCAAAGATTCATCTGAGATTGGAGGATGCTAAACAAGGTAGATAGCAAGACTTTGGGACACAAGAATTCCATCCCTCTTGAGCCTTACCTCAAATGGGTGCGAACTCGTTCTCAAAGTCTTATGATGCCTTATCCTTCCATCCTCCCGGTGATCATTGAGCCTGTTAAGGAGGGAGAAGTTCCGTACACTATCCTACATCCTGACATGCCCACATCTCTTGAAGACCTACAAAGGGATTGGATACAGCTCAAAGGAGAGCGTGATACTTTCGAAGCCCAATTCTACGCAAGCGAGAAGAAGGTTTTGGAACTCACTAGGCTACTTCATGAGGAGCAGACTCCAAATGCCTACATTGCACCAAAGTGGATGCACACTACTTTTTTATCTTAGAGTTTTGTATTATTTTTCCCAAGGGGCATTGATGTACTCAAACTTTATCTTATTAATATAACGTGTGTTTCTTTTTTGTCTAAAACGAACTTGAATCTTTGAAATCCTTGAAAACATTGCATATGCACATATCATTCATCATAACATAAACAGGTCTTTCGCAACAAGTTTCCTCACCTCTCTGCTGTTTATTTCAGTAAGATGGATATCGAACAAACAGTCAAAGACCTCCAAACTCAGAAAATGCAGTTTCAACAGTTGCTCACAACCCTGGCCAAGGGGCAAGAAGAATTGAAGACTCTGCTAGAGAAGAAGAAGAAAGTGAATAAACCAACCGGTGTTGTAATCATGGGGAGAAGGTTTAAAGGACAAACCAGACGAACTTTGGACTTTGCGACATCATCAGGCGAAGGGGATAATGAAACCCAGGAAGTGAACAACGACCCAACATCCGAGGAGGAAGAAGAGGAAGACTACTCTG
The DNA here is from genome assembly GCA_948472305.1 of Vicia faba. Classification (NCBI taxonomy): domain Eukaryota; kingdom Viridiplantae; phylum Streptophyta; class Magnoliopsida; order Fabales; family Fabaceae; genus Vicia; species Vicia faba. The sequence goes on along the minus strand of OX451740.1, from coordinate 1,038,812,479 downwards.
AGGAACAGTATCCTCCAGCTGATGACAAGTACAGACACCTCGAAGAGCGTTTGAACGCAATGAAAATACAAAGGGTACCGGGCCTAGATTTTGAAGACTTGGGACTAGTATCTGGGATTGTGATTCCCCCGAAGTTCAAAGTACCTTTGTTTGCAAAATATGATGGAGTGTCATGCCCTAAGATGCACCTCCGATTATATGTGAGAAAAATCCAACCACACTCCGCTGATAAAGATTTGTGGGTGCACTTTTTCCAGGATAGTCTATCTGGAACACAACTAGACTGGTTTTACCAACTAGAAAGAGCCAACATCAATAATTGGGAAGATCTCACCGCAACTTTCTATAAGCAATATCAATATAATGCTGATTTGGCGCCTATCCGTACTCAACTTCAGAGTATGGCTATGGTTTCTAATGAAGGTTTCAAGGATTACGCACAGAAGTGGAGAGATCTGGCTGGGAGAGTCCAACCCCCTCTGTCTGAAAGGGAATTGGTGGACATGTTCTTAGGAACTTTATCGGGCCCTTTCTTCAACCATTTAATTGGAATCTCATATGCGGGATTTATTGAGTTAATACTGACCGGAGAGAGGGTGGAAGCTGGCATAAGAAGTGGAAAGATTCAGAAGGATTCATCTTCATCTACAACTGTGAGGAAGCCCTTTATTGGTAAGAAAGAGGTATCAGTTGTTTATCCACAAAGAAACCAAGAGAGAGCCGAGCACCGACCAATGGTGGGGGCCGTTATGATTCCGAAGCCTACATCTGACCTACAAAGGAGTAATCAACCAAGGGTGGAGAGGCCGGTCCGGTAATTCACCAGAATCAACATGACTCCGTCCCAAGTATTATCGCATCTTTTGAAGTCCAATTTGGTAACCCTGAAAGAAGCTCCAAAAAACCCCAACACAACATCCCCTCATTATCACCCTAATGCTCATTGCGCATATCACTCTGAAAGTCCTAGGCACGATACCAATAACTGTTGGGCTTTGAGAAACAAAATACAAGATCTCATTGAAGCAAAGGAAATTGGGTTTGATGCGCCCGAGAAGCCAAATGTTATCTCTGCTCCCATGCCCAGACATGGTCACAACACCAATGCTATTGAAGAAGATTTGTTTGTTACCACAATTGATGAACTTGTGACTCCACTTCTAATCATTAAGATAAATTTGTTGAAAGCGGGTGTGTTCCCGGGCTGTAATGAAGTTTTCCACCTCTGCTTATCCTCACCAGCTGATTTCCCTTTGTTGAAAATAGGCATTCAACACTTGATAGACAACAAAGAGATTATGTTTGAAAGTAATCCTGTTTCACCTATTTCTGTTGAAGATGTTTCAATCATTACCATATCCGCCAATTCTTCTAGGGTTTCCAAAAAACCCGTTAGAATTACATCGGTTCCGAAAGCAACTACTCTAATAATCACAATGCCTGGGCCAGTCCCATATGAATCAGACAAGACTGTGTCGTGGAATTACGGTGGGGACATTTACTACCATGGCATCAAACAAAATGGGCTGGCCGACGAAGAGATAAACTCCAAAGAAGAATATTCTGACATTAGAAATATTGTCAGAACCAGTAAAATTACCCGAAGCGGTAGAATCTTTTCTCCAGAGATTTCCCCCCCAAAGGCAGTTTTTGGACCCTTGGCTGCTCCGAAGGTTACTTCCGTACCCATAATCATCTATGCAAGTGATCCTATTGATGAAGCCATTATAACCCCTATTGTCATTCCTACCAACACTCCTGCTGCTGAAACCCGAGGAAAAAGTGTTCAAGAAGAGCCTGTCCGGATGAAGGCTCATTTGCTGACTAAGTATAGAAAATTTCTTATTTTTTCTCAACTTTAAGCCAAATTTCCACCATGATGCAAGATGATTCAAAGAAAGTTCCCAACATTAAATTTGTAAACCTCCATGAAATCTACAACTTTGCTTCACACATTTTTCCCTAAAGATGCTTGGATCTCAAGATATAATTTTATGATTACATGATCATGAACTAAATAACTTAGTGAAATTTTCCCCTAATTTAGGCAGGTTTTGGACCCAACTTCATGGCAATTTTTCACCTAGTTCCAAGAGGAATCTTGAAATGCATTTCAAAGATAAGTTATAAAGCACATTGCAAGATTTCCAAAATGTCCAAGAACTCCTCAAGATCATTTTTGAGTATTGAGAATCGAAGAGATGAAGTTGGCAATTTCTCACTTTGAATTCAAGCCATTTCAAGAAGAACAAAATTCAAATTTGAACCTATGCTGCCTAATCCTTGCTTTACATGTCTCTAACTTGTTTCTCACTTCATAATTTAATGCTTATTCAGTTGACAAAGCTTTAATTCAAGCCCAAGAGTCTTTGTCCAAGTTGTAATTCCATAAATGGCACAAAGTTGCCATTGCCATTTTGGAAAAGCTTCACTTTTGCAACTTTCCAATTCTTGAGCATTGGACATGTCTTCTCTGCACACACAAGCCCTACAGACCTAAAGCATTGTGTATAGAGTTTATACCAACTCCAAGCAGGCCAGTACAAGCATGTGGAGACTTGTCCCTTCACTTTGCTTCAAAAGCAAGAAAGTGTGCAAAAAGCCTACAACTCAAAAATCTGTTATGGAGTTGACTCTAAACTTTCTCTATACTAATACAAAAACCCATTACAACTTAGAACACGATTAAAAAAGGCCTGAAACACTCAAACACTCCCTCTCACCAAAAATTTGTCAAAAATATGCAGTTTGAGCATAAGCACAACAATCCACAAATTGGCTCGTGCGTTTCAAGTTTTAATCATCCAAACACTTTACCTACTTGATATCTAAGTGATCCATACCATCATCCCTGCAGTGTAACTCCTACTTCTTCATCTGCCATTTTTGTTTTCCAAGCTTGCAGATTAACTTGGATAGAGAGTTTCAGGCACTTCCAAAGCAAGGCAAGGATTGGAACACACTCAGGGAGGTTCAAGCAAGCTCAAGCAATCATCAGGCCTTCATAAATCTCACTCAAACTCCATTCACGATCTCAGTTGAAAGAGGTAAGAACTCCAACTTTTATCTCTTCATACAAGCATCCATTGGCCACGATTTGTGAAAGAAAAATGTAGATATCATTGCTACAAAGCTGTACATATCCATAACTTGCATTTATTTGGCCTGAGTTGAGAGAATTTTGAACTTGAAGTTCCTGGAAAAATTAGGTTAAGAATTAGGGCCATTAAAACTCTCTTTAATCTTGGACTTATAGTTTTAGTTATGCACATGGTTAGAATTGTGAGATAAAATGCTATAACATTCATGTTATCAATTTCCATTTTTATTGAGAGATGAAAGAGTTTCAGGAGGTCCAGCTAGCTTGAGGAAGAAGATGAAGTACAGGGCTAGGAACGGTTTTGTGTTATGTATATTTTATTTCATTTAGACTAACGGATGTACAGCCACCCCAGTGGCAAGGTAGCGCGCTGGAAATGCATAGGTCGTGGGTTCGCCTTGGCGCTACCTTTTGTTTTTTTCATATTTTTCTAGTTTCATTTTTGCCGTTTTGCAGGATGGGCTTCAACATTGGGCCTAGCGTTTTTTTCTAACATAACACCACTTGATTTCTCAGGATACCCCCTGGCCCATATTTTATTTATTTGTTTTATTTTCATTTATGTTTTTATTAAATATTTTCTTTAATACATAAAAAACATGAAAAATATAAATATGTTAAATTTTGCATTTTTGTTTATTTTATTTTATTTTCACATAAAAAATATTTTTATTAAACTATATATTAATTATTTCTTTCTTAAATAAACTTGTAAATATAATAGAATTAGGTTAACTATTTTATTCCTCTTTTATTCATACTTGTAAAATATTTATTTTTGATATATAAAAACTAAATATTTTCATAAGATATTATTTATTATTTTTAATACAAAAAATACATAAAAATAATACCTATAGAACTTTATTTTCTGTTAAATTAGAAATTAGGGTTAACTTTTGTTTCCAAGAAATAATTTCTCTTTTTTCATAAGATATTAGGATTAGGTCAAAATTCTTTTTCATATAAAAAAAAAATCTTTTTCTTGCATATATATCATTGCATATTTGTATTGTATATTTATTTATTCAAATATTCATATAAATTCGATTTGGTTGTAATAGCTTAATTAGATTTACATTCCCCATTTGTAATTTGTATTCCCCCTCCCATACAATGTTGTAATAGCGTAGTAATCTTTAAATTACGCAATTTACCGCTTTTATATACCATGTTAGTAATTAGGGTTTGTATGGCAAGATCAAAAACAAATCAAATAGAAAACCCTAAATCCAAGACAAAATCAAGCATGAAAATAACACACTTGTACACAAGCACCCTTAGGGTTTCTCCACTTGGTTGCCTTATACAAAAAATAGCCATATTACGCATGTGAAGTATCTTGGCAAAACAAACAATTATAAGATCATAGTCCATCGATGACGCTATTCTAAGTTTCCTTACAAAATGATCTTGGTCCCTCAAAAATGCTAAGATACTTTGTAACATTGCTAATCATGGTTATACGATGACCCGCGCCCGTCCCATTAACATCCAAAGATAGGGTTGCTTACCAAATCAATGGTAAGACAACAATGTCAAAGGAATAGAAAATGAACAAGAAAGACATTTGAGTAGGTAGTTTTCTCTTAATTACTTGCTCCATTTCAAACAAATATTCTTGCTATTTTCAAAATAAACACACACATTTCTAAACATCTTACAAACATTGAAAACATTTTCAAAAAGACAAACATCTTTGTATATATTATTACGAACGAGAATTATTACAAAGATTGCCTAAACAAATGGCCTCTTTTACAAAATACTTTCAAAAACCACACAATGCACAATTTCAAACAAAAGCAAGTGATCTAGCAAGTAACTAAGAGCCCATGGAAAACCATGGATGAAAAGGGTGCTAATACCTTCCCTTTTCATAATCTACCCCCCGAACTCAAGAAAACATCTCAAAGGTCTTTCCTGTGTTGTTTTCACCTTTCCTTTTGGATAAAAGAAAAGTCGGTGGCGAATCTTGCTAACCGCAACATTTGCGATAAAACGCAAAACCTCAAGTCAGTTCTCCCACCGTATCACACTTATCATATGATAATTTAAATAATTGATCTTTCTTGAGCGGGATAACTTATAGCTGGTGGAAGTATTTATCAGTACTTTGTTTAGAAGGCATGTAAATACTAACCTGAGACTTTGTTAACAAGCTTGTTTCTGCACGACCATTAGCAAGAGTCTCTTCTTGTATATACAGACTTCATTCAGTATGTGTCTGATTAATCGATGTAGAATATGAACAATTCCTCAATGAAATTTGAAAAATCTGTAGCTTCTGATTTAACATCTTAACAAAGTTTTACTTCTTGAATCAGGGTTATGCTTTATGGTGGATGTCATATTCTTCTATTTACTTTAGGAGAGCCTATTTTAGAAGCTTTGTCCTTCTCAGAATTGTTGATGGATCTTCTCGATATGATGTTGATTAGATCCATTGCAGCTTGCACTAATTTGTCATGAGGATGATAACTTCCATCATTGGATTCTTACACCGTTTTACATTGTTTTGTCTGTATATCTTTGTGCAGGATGAATTAGCAAAAACTAAGGCCACCATTGGATTCCAAGGGTCGATTTAGGGGGATAAGGTCTTTTTTATCACTAACGTTCGCTATTTTTGCAGGTCAAGAAATCAACTCGCCGGAGAAGATGACCGGAGCTAGGGCTCTAGCGCCTCTCTGGTCCACTTTTATATTATACTTATTTGTTTCATTTGGATAAACAGATGAGGGCGTAGCACCGCTGGTCAAGGAGAAGGTTTATGAATGTAAGGGCGTGGGTTCGATCCTTGCGTTTGCAATATTTTTTTGTTATTTTTCCAATTTACGCAAGTTTCATATATTATTATCCGGTCTTATTTCAAAACACAAACGAGCGCTTGGCCTAATGGCAAGTAGTGCATCGTGAAAGCCATGATGGCGTGGGTTCAACACCCACCCCATGCAATCTTTTTTTCCTATTTTCTCTTTAAACCTAATTCTCTTTCTTTTTCTTTTCTAACCCTAATTTTTTTTAATCAATCATTAAACTAACTTTTTTAATACTAATAATTTAGGTTTATGGTTTTTAACTAATATTTAATTTCCTTGATATTAATTAATCAACTTTTTTTAAAATCAATTAAAATCAATTAGACATTAGGGTTTTTATTAACTTAATTTTCTTAAAATCAATTAGAATTTAGGTTTTAATTTTTATTATCATTCAAATTATTTTTCACCAAAAAAATACAAAAACATTTAAACATTTTTCTAGCACTTTCTTATTTCTTTCGCTATTTATTTTCTTAGAGAAATTGTATAAGTCGCACAACTTCTTCTTGTAATATTGTATATTTACATTCTCGCATTTTTACGTATTATGTAACTGCTCACATGATGTAATAACTTAGGTTTAAATTCCACACATTACTTTCCCGCACCTTCTTATGTAACTGCAACAAAGCCTTGTAATAGCATAGGGTTTACTTTCCGCATCTTTAATTTCCTATATATATTTAACTGTTAGTAATCAGGATTGTATGTTAAGACTAATAACCAAACATAGAAAACCCTATTTCTCAATATAAATATAACTGAACTGAACATACTTTTCACACTGACATCTCTTGGGTAACCTCTCTTCGTTGACTTCAGAAATAATGGTCATGTCCCTCAAAAGTAGGGATACTTTAGCAAAAGACCCTTACAAATAAAGACCATAGTCCCTCGATGACCCTTCAATGTTGCCTACAAAAAATGATCTAGTCTCTTTGATACAATTTCTAAAGTATCTCTATCTGTTGCGTTCAATGACCATATGATGACCCTTCGACTGTCCCTTCACATCCAATAGATAGGGCTACCTACAAACTAATGGTATGGATAATACTATTTTTACACATCACACTTTTCAAAACAAATATTTTCAAACACTTTGTACGCGTTGTTGAGGACTGATACAAGAATCATTACAAAGTTAGCTTTTCAAAATATTTTTAAACAAATCACACACACAAAGCAAAATTTTCAAAAGGGAGATAGCGATTAAGATCCCGTAGATAACTACGGATGAAAAGGGTGCTAACACATTCCCTTTTCATAACTTAACCCCCGAAATCAAAATCTATCAAAGGTCTTTCATGTTCTTTTCACCTTTCCAAAATATTGGATAAAAGAAAAATCGGTGGCGACTCTTGCTATCCGCACATTTGGATAAAACCAAAAAGTCAGTTCTCCCACCATATTAGAGAAATGACGACTCTACCAGGGAGTAATTAAAAAAGAGGGGTTATCTTAGAGTTAGATCACTTTTACTTGGTTTATTTGTTTGAATTGTTTGCTTAAACTTTAAGGTTTTTTTTGGATTTAATTGCTTGTAAGATCCTACACACGGATCTAGGAATTCCTTAGGTAAGTAGCAGTAGATCATGAAGACTGTACGACATAGACCGATATGGTTGAAATGATGGCTACGGTTAGTGTGACACATTGATTTGTACTTGTGTTCCTTGAGTCAGTCGAGGATAACATTAGGCTTTCGCGTGGTGTCGTTAGCATTAACTTATTTTTAGAACCTTTATTTACCCATCTTGGCCATTAGAAGGTAGTGAGATGGCCTACTTTGGTGAAGTCAAGGTTGTTTGATACTAGATGCTACTCTCATTGAGATTCGACTCTCATGATGTTTTGGTGGCAAGCCAGTTTCCGTGCTAAAATAAAGCCTGCGAGAAAGATCAGTGATATGAAATTCCTATAACCTGGTTACTATTTTTAGGTTGGTTGAGCCAACATAACACTAATAGGGAAGAGTAATTACCAATGGACTTCATGCAAGCCTTTAAACCTATGGTTCTTATGTGACTTGTTTGTTTTTGCTATCCATTTAACACGAACATCATATCATCATGACATGGCATTTTTACTAACCATTTCAAGGATCTTAGGGATCTATCGTGCATGATTATCATAAGCCAGATTTCTAGCAAGGGGCAAGAGGATTTATTTTCCTCTAGCCAGATTCCGTCAAGATCAAAGTACATTCTTTTGAGTCAGAGGCTAGGACCCACTTGATATGGTGAGCTTGATTCTTAAGGAAAGACGTCCAAAGATGAAAATTCAAAGTTCTTCAAGACAAAGTTGCATCCAGATTCTTTTTCTAATATTTTAATCCCACGAGATCCTTGAAAACATTGCATATGCATATACATGTCATGCATATAATTACATAACAGGTGTTCTCAAGACAAGTTTTCTCATCCTCTTGCTGTTTATTTCAGCAGAAAAATGGCTCTTGAACAGACAGTCAAAGATCTCAGAATGCCCAATTTACGTAGATGTTCCTGAACATAGCCAAGGGACAGGAAGAATAGAAGGCACTTGTCACCAGTGAGAAAAAGAAGAAGACAAAAAAACCAATTGGCGTCCTTAACATGGGGAGAAGGTTCAGAGGTCCAGTCAAGCATGCTCGAGATCTTAATATCCCATCAGATGAATATGACAAACAAGATGAAAATGTTAAGAGTGTGAAAACTGAAAGAAGCAGTCCTGGTTCTGACAAATTTCCTGATGAAGAGGAAGATGATTATTTGGATAATAAATATCCCCCTGATGATGAGAATTATAAGTTGCTGAAAGAGCGTCTGAGAGCTATGGAGATCCAGAAGATTCCTAGATTGAACTTTGATGATTTGGGTCTGGTTTCAGGAGTTGTCATTCCTCCTAAATTCCAAACTCCTATCTTTGCCAAGTATGATGGCGTTTCCTGCCCGAAGCTGCACTTGAGGTCATATGTTTAGAAAGTCCAACTGCATACTATTGACAAGAAGATGTGGGTTCATTTCTTTCAAAAGAGTATGTCTGGAACACAACTTGAATGGTATTATCAATTTGAAAGTTCCAATATTCACACTTGGGAAGATTTGGCTGCAGATTTATACAAACAATATCAATATAATTCTGATTTGGCATCTACCCGCATGCAATTATAGAGTATGTCCATGGGTTCTGAGGAAGGTTTCAAAGAATACGCACAAAAGTGGAGAGATATTGCGGGAAGAGTTTAACCTCCTTTATCTGATAGAGAGTTGGTTGATATGTTCATGAGTACACTGACATATCCCTTCTATGATCATCTGCTTGGAAGTTCTTCAGCTGGTTTCACTGAATTAATTTTGACAGGGGAACATGTTGAAAATGGAATCAAGGGCGGTAAAATCCAAGTGGCTGCATCTTCAAATATTGTGAAGAAGGCTTATAATGGTAAGAAAGAGTCCAATTCTATGTACGGCCAGAAGGATCGTAATAAGAGTGATCGCAAACAATCTGTCGGGGCAGTACTGATCTCTAATCCTGCACCAGTACAACAACAACAGAATGATCAACGTAGGCGGGATACACCCAGGAGGCACTTCACAAGAATCAATATGCCATTGGTGCAAGCATTACAACACATGTTGAAGGCAGGGTTGGTTACATTGAGAGAACCTCATTAGAATCCCAACACTTCCTCTCCCCGCTACAATCCCAATGCAAGGTGTACATATCACTCTGACAGCCTCGGGCATGACACTAGCAACTGTTGTGCTCTGAATAATAAGATCCAAGACATGATTGATGCTAAGTAAATTTAATTTGATCCTCCTGAGATTCCTAATGTGATCACTGCACCTATGCTTAATCATGACAAGGGCGTTAATGCTATTGAAGATGTTTCTTATGCTCCTACTGTGAATGCTTTGACTACTCCTATGATGATTGTTAAGGAGAACCTACTATAAGCCGGTATATTTCCGGGTTGTGTTGAATATTTCTACTTCTGTGCATCCCAATCTAGTGGTTATGCACTGCTGAAAGAATGCATTCAGTGTTTGATGGATGACTATGCGGTTCTATTTGAGAAAAATTCTTTTGAGAAGACTCCTTCTATGGAGAGTACATCCGAAGACCTGAAGCTTGAAGACGTGTCTACAATTTCTGGTACTCCTATAAGGATCACTATTTAGGGTCCTGCGAAGATTACTGCCAAATCTAGAGTTGCTCCTCTGATCATTAGTGCACCTGGGCCAATTCGATATTCCTTTGATAAGGCTATCCCTTGGAATTATGGAGCTAATGTCTACTACCATGGCATCAAGAAAGAACCAGTGACTGGCGAAGATGAAAGTGCTGAAGTTATTGATCGCGATGTTGGCAATATTGTTGAGACTAGTAAGGTTACCAGAAGTGGAAGGGTTTTCTCTCCAAAGATCTCTCCGAAGGGTGTTACTACACAAGTTCGTATCACTATTACTGTTGAGACTCGAGACGAAGAACATATGACTGAGCCTACCCAGACTGAGGCACCGAAGAAGGTCACTATTGAATAAACCTCCAAGCAAGAGATAGAGGAAATATTAAAGATTATCCAAAAGAGTGGCTACAAGATTTTTGAATAGTTGGGGCAGACACCCTCCAAAATATTTATGCTATCCTTATTGTTGTGCTCTGAAGCCCATGCTCAGGCTTTGGTAAAATTTCTGAAATCTTCTCACGTGGAACAGGGAATCTCTATTGATCAGTTCAAAAATCATTTTGCTAGCCTGACAACTAATAATGGGCTATACTTTTCTGACTCAGACTTAACTCCTGCAGGAAGGAATCATAATAAGGCCCTGCATGTCTCTATTGAGTGTATGGGGAACTAACTTATCTCATGTCTTGGTAGACACAGGTTCCTCGTTGAATGTTTTACCAAAAGCTGCTTTAGACAAACTAGACTATGAAGGGGTCGTGCTAAAACCCAATGACATTATAGTGAGAGCTTTTGACGGTTCAAAGAAAATGGTGCATGGAGAGGTTGATCTTCTAGTCAAAGTGGGTTCCCAGGTCTTCGACTCTACTTTCTATGTGATGTAAATTCACCTAACCTATTCTTGTTTGCTTGGATACCCTTGGATTCATAGGGCGGGTGTTGTTACTTCTACCTTACACCATAAGTTGAAGTATCTCGTAAAGGGAAAAGATCGTTACAGTGTGAGGTGAAGAGGAATATATGGTGAGCCATTTGAACTCTTTCAAGTATGTGGAAATGAATGGAGAATTCATCAAGAATCCTTGCCAGACCTTTGAAGTTGTTCCTCAGATAACCCCAGTTGATAAAGATACTCTTGTTGTTCCTAAAATGGCTTCTCTGAAATACGCTAGAGTTGTGGTTAAAGAAGGTGGTTGCAGTGTTTGGGGTCAACTTCCTGATATTCCTTATAAATATTACAAATTTGGTTTGGGTTTTACCTCACAAGCTCAGCGGGCTGTCCGTCGTGCTCGTGCCAATTATGAGAGACCGCCATTCTGCATCAACCACAATGGAGTTCACAACAATCAAGTCAACACTGTGGAAGACACTGATAGTGATTGCGACATAGACAATTGGATCTTCCCTACTACCGACAATAGGCTCAATAATGGGAAGAATGAATACTTTATCCCAATCTCCTTTAGTCAGAAGTAAAAGCTATTTTTTATTTTCTTACTTTTAATTTTTTTTGGTTAAGTAATTTAAACAATAAACTTCAAGCCTTGTGCCTTACCTGGGGCACAACGGTCCATTTGTTAGAGTTGTCATTATTCATCAGCATATTTTCACTTAATAAATCATTAGATGTTTGTATTCAAATTTTGCGCTCTCTGTTTTTCTTTTACTTTACTGTTTTCAAAATATATATGCGTTCTTACACACATCCACACAACAAATTGCAAATCCATATCCACCCTGGATCCCATTGATAACAATTTTGCTATTGCCAGGTATGACTTCGAAAATTTGATCTTCCAAGCTGAGGACGAAGGTGAGGAAGATTGTGAAATACTTGGAGATCTTTCTAGGCTCTTAATGCAAGAAGAAAGAGCCGCACAACCGCATGAAGAGCCAGTCGAGGTTGTGAACTTGGGTACTGAAGAGGACAAGAAAGAAGTCAAGATAGGTGCCAAGCCAGAAGACAATGTCAAAAAGAGATTAATCCAGATGTTACGTGACTATGTTGAGATCTTTGCTTTATTGTACGAAGATATGCCAGGGCTTGATACTGACATTGTGGTCCACCGTCTACCGATGAAGGAAGGTTGTCCCCCTTTAAAGTAGAAGTTTCGTCGTATGCGTCTTGAGATGTCTGAAAAGATCAAGGCTGAGGTTATGAAATAATTCAATGTAGGTTTCTTAGTTGTTACGTCCTATCCACAGTGGGTTGAAAATCTGGTGCCAGTACCTAAGAAGGATGGTAAGGTGTGTATATGCATAGACTACAGGGATTTGAACAGGGCAAGCCCCAAAGATGACTTTCCGCTTCCACATATTGACATTCTGGTTGACAACCCCGATCAGCACAAGGTATTTTCCTTCATGGATGGTTTCTCTGGTTATAATCAAATCAAGATGGACCCTGAAGACATGGAGAAGACTACTTTTGTTACACAATGGGGCACTTTTTGTTACAAAGTTATGCCTTTTGGTTTGAAGAACGTTGATGCAACATATCAGCATACTATGGTAGATTTGTTCCATGATATGATCCATCACGAGATAGAGGTTTACATTGATGACATGATAGCCAGGTCCCAGACTGAAGAAGAATATCTTGACCACCTGCACAAGTTGTTTAAGAGATTGAAGAAGTACAAGTTGAGGTTGAATCCAAACAAGTGCACCTTTGTGGTAAGATCCAGTAAACTCCTAGGTTTCGTCGTTAGTGGTAAAGGTATTGAAGTTGATCCGGCCAAGGTTAAAGCCATTCAAGAAATGTCACCTCCTCGTACTAAGAAGGAAGCCAAAGGTTTCTTGGGAAGATTGAACTACATTTACAAATTTATTTCCCATTTGACCGCTACTTGTGAGCCGATCATCAAGTTACTAAAGAAAGATCAAGTAATGAAGTGGAACGATGATTGTAAGATACCCTTCGACAAAATCAAAGAATATCTTCGAGAACCTCCAACTATGATACCATAAGTTGAAGGAAGACCTCTGATCATGTACCTAACAATGTTAGAAAACTCAATGGGGTGTGTATTGGGGAAATATGATGAGTCTGGTCGAAAAGAGCATGCAATATACTACCTTAGCAAAAATTTTACCGACTGTGAAACAAGATAGTCACTGCTCGAGAAAACTTGCTGCGCTTTGGCATGGGCTGCTCGCCGACTAAGACAATATATGTTGACTCATACTACCTTGTTGATCTCTAAGATAGATTCAATCAAATACATATTCGAGAAACCTACACTTCCAGGAAGAATAGCAAGATGGCAAATGGACTTGACATAATAAGATATTCAGTATACTACTCAGAAGGAAATCAAAGGAAGTGTATTGGCAGATCATTTGGCTCATCAGGCTGTATATGACTAGCAGTCTATGAATTTTGAGTTCCCGGATGAGAATATTATGCTAATTACTGATTATGAAGAACCTGGACCGTATGAAGGACCTGAACCAGGATCCCGATGGACTATGGTTTTTGATGGAGCTTCCTACGCGCTTGGTAATAGAACTGGTGTCGTAATTGTCTCTCCCAAGGGTTGCCATACGCCCTTTACCGCCAGATTGTTTTTTGACTGTACCAACAATATGGAAGTACGAAGCGTGCATCATGGGTATCAAAGCTGCTATCGATATGAGAATTAAATTTTTGAGTGTATATGGGGACTCAGCCCTAGTAATCCGTCAGATTAATGGAGAATGGGATACGAAGCATCCAAATCTCATTACTTATCGAGAGCATGTGTTGACATTAATTTCGTACTTCGAAGAAATCACTTTTGAACATATTCCACAAAAAGAGAATTAATTGGCAGACGCACTAGCTACCATGTCATCTATGTTCAAAGTCAGATGGGATAATGAAGCTCATCTAATTACTATTGAGAGACTAGATGAACCGGTGCATTGCTACAAAGTTGATACTGATGGAGTAGAGGAAAAGCCTTGGTACCAAGAAGTAAAAAGATACCTCGAGACTCAAGAGTATTCTGAAGGGGCATCTATTAACAATAAGAAATTTCTATGGAGGTTCTCTTCCAAGTTCTTTATGAGTAACAGAATCTTATACTAGAACAACCATGATTCAAATTTGCTTCACCGTGTAGACAATAAGGAAGATGAGAAAATTATGGAAGATATGCACAAAGGAGTCTTTGGTACTCACTCCAGTGGGCATACGATGGCTATGAAAATTTTGAGAGTGGGTTGTTATTGGTCAACTATGGAAACTGACTGCCATCGTTATTCCAGAACTTGCTACAAATGCTAGATTTATGCTGACAAAGTACATGTGCCTCAGGTTCCTTTGAATGTCTTGAATGCTCCTTGGTCGTTTGCAATGTGGGGTATTGATATGATTGGAGAGATTAAGCCTACCACTTATAATGGGAATTGTTTCATCCTGATCGCTATTGATTATTTCACGAAGTGGGTAGAAGCAACCTCGTTTACCTTTTTTTACCAAGAATGTTATGGCTCAGTTCATTAAGTATAACCTTATCTATTGGTAAGGCATACCCGAGAGGCTCATCACAGACGATGGTACCAATCTTAACCATACTATGACCACATAACTCTGCATGAAATTCAAAATTAAACACCACAATTCTTCACCATATCGACCAAAGATGAATGGTGTAGTGGAAGCCGCCAACAAGAATATCAAGAAGATCTTGCAGAAGATGACAGTGACATACAAAGATTGGCATGAGATGTTACTATTTTATCTTCATGGTTATCGCACTTCAGTACGTACATCAACTGGGGAAACCCCGTTCTCTCTAGTCTATGTATGGAGGTTGTCTTACTTGTCAAAGTCCGGGTTCTTTCCCTAAGGATTATGAAAGATGCAGGTTTAGATGAAGACAGTGGATTCAGACTAGACTCGACCAGATAAATTTGATTGATGAAAAAAGGCTTGCGGTTGTTTGTAATGGTCAGATGTATTAGAAGCGCATGATCAAGGCCTTTAACAAGAAAGTCAGACCTCAGGTGTATCAGGATGGTGATTTGGTAATAAAACGCATCATCCTACAACAAGGTGATCCCAGGGCAAATAGGCTCCCACGTACGAAGGTCCATTTGTGATCAAGAATATATTTTCTAGTCGTGCTATGATACTTACCACCATGGACGGTGAAGATTTTCCACACCCTGTAAATGCAGATATAATTAAAAAATACTACGCATAAAAAAGACCTGCTAGGTTGACTGACCTAAGCAAAAATAAGGGCATCCTGGCGAACCAAAAGGGTTCGGGAAAAAAAGTTAGGGATATATACATATAAAAAGTGTACATCCGTCAATTCGAAAACCTAAAAGGGAGGCTTGGGCAAAAAAGGATATCTCGGTGGGCTGAAAACCCGAAAGGGCAGTCTAGGAAAAAAGTTAGGGATTAAAGCGTACGACTATGTCCCATTGGATCACCCATCCGCTTACAGCCAACATAATTACCAACGTCAAGTTCAAATGGTACATATTGATTCAATCAACTTCTTCCAACAATGAGGGATGAGATGCTTGAAGACATAGGGTCAATAGCAGAGTTGAAACTCGATGAGGTCATTTCCACATAGGTGTTTACTTTGTACCACTGTTTCTTTTACGATGATTTCCTCTTTCTAGGATTTATGTCTCCTTGTATAAAACTGTCTGTTTATAGGCAAAATTTCCAAATGAATACAATCAATTTCAAATTCAAAATTGTTTTTACTTTCTCTGTTTTGTTTACGAAAACGTTCGATGATTATATTGAATGAGCATATGCATTTGAATATGATTACTGTTTACAAATATATGCATGAAAACAGGATTAGCATTTACTGAAGACTCTAGGAGTCAGGATAATGTTCGAATTTAACCATAAATCTCCACAAAGATATTTCCTCAGAGCTATTTTCATAAGCTAATCCCCGTTAGAGTTTATCTCCTCAGCATAGTCTATATGATTTATTTCCCGGACGAAGTTTATTTCTCCAATATTGCAAATTCCCTGACAAGATTCTCTTCTCCGACCAGATATTCCCAACGTTATCCTCCCCAGAAGAGTCAATATTCATATCTGAAACCTGGTCAGACAGCACATCAGAGGAGTTTCATCTCTTTTATCCCCAGTCAGGATACATAAAGATAAAATCCTTCAAAAGAACAAATAATGACCAACTCTTCTTGAATGCTTCTATCCCCAAGCAAAAGTCCAAGATCCTCAGCGGAATATCCTTAAACAGAAAGGAGAAATTCCCAATAGAGGCATTCTAAACAAAGCTGAAGAATTACTATCTTCATCCTCAGCAACAATCAGGGATTTATTTTCCATCCAGACATTATTATATGGAAGCTACCGATACGACCCAATAACATATTTCATCCATACATCATTCACAAAATATCATAACATATGCATACAAAACGCATATACTCTTCTCATTTATTTTGAGAGAATCATTACAAAATGCATTGCATACATCATGACATTGCACATAACTAACTTTTTCTTTTCATGTTAAGTTCTCAAATAGACAAATATTACCAGCAACTTATAGACAGGTTATAGATCAATTCCTAAAATAGGACGGGGCGACTATTTACATAATCAGCATTCTCCTTCAGAAGTTTATTCTGAAAAGCAACTCCTTCAGGGCCTTCATTCTAAAAAGAATCTCCTTCAGAGGTTTATTTTGAAAAGCATCCCCTTCAGGGCCTTCGTTCTGAAAAGCATATCCTTCAAAGGTTTATTCAAAAAAGCATCTCCTTCAGAGGTTTATTCTGAAAAGTATCCCCCTTAGGGCCTTTGTTCTGAAAAGCATCTCCTTCAGAGGTTTATTCTGAAAAGCATCTCCTTCAGGGCTTCATTCTAAAAAGCATCTCCTTCAGGGCTTCATTCTGAAAAGCGTTCTCCTTTAGAGGTTTATTCTGAAAAGCATCTCCTTCAAGGCTTCCGTTCTGAAAAGCATTCTCCTTCAGAAGTTTATTCTGAAAAGCATTCCCCCTAGAGACCAAATTCTGGCTAAGATTTCCTTTAGGGCCTTCGTTATGAAAAGAATTTCCCCTAGAGACTGAATTCTAGCAAGCATTTCCTTCAGAGACTGAATTCTGAAAAGCATCTCCTTCAGGGCCTTCATCCTAAAAAGCATTTTCCCTTCAGAAGTTTATTCTGAAAAGCATTCCCCTTCAGAGACTGAATTCTGAAAAGCATCTCCTTTAGAGACTGGATTCTGAAAAGCATCTCCCTTTAGAAGTTTATTCTGAAAAGCAACTCCTTCAGGGCCTTCATTCTGAAAATCATTTCCCCCCAGAGAATGAATTATAGAGAGCAGTTCCTTCAGAGGTTTATTCTGAAAAGCAACTCCTTCAGAGCTTTGTTCTGAAAAAGCATTCTCCTTCAAAGGTTTATTCTGAAAACCATCTCCTTCAGGGACTTTGTTCTGAAAAGCATTCTCCCTTCAGAGATTGAATTCTGAAAAATATCTCCTTCAGGGCTTCATTCTGAAAAGCATTTTTCTTAAGAGATTTTCTGAAAAGCATTCTTCAGATACAGTCGGGCGTAGACTCATTCTGATACTTCTATCAACAGTTACTTTGGATGGCATCTGTATGCCCATCTCCGGCAACACTCTATCACCTCTCCGAATGACATCTTTAAGCCCATTCAAGAAATATAATCAACCAAAAATATTACTTCATGCACATGTGAGTGAAAATTTCTGGGCACTCAAGTGTTCAATCCTCTTCCACCTTCAAATCCCTAATGGCGGACATGCCAATCTAACTCTTCAGTTTTAAGAAGATTGAACAGGGGAAACTGTTGTACCCCAAAATTTTCCCTCCCATTTTTCAAGACAAGCTGGTTCAATATATCTTCTCATGCTTCTAAGGTTCTTAAGTACTCAAGACTACTCAAAGATTTACCAGACAAACTCTCCTCCTAAGTAGTGATCTATAACAAGGATTTTGGTTTTCTCAAGGAAAATTGGACTTCTAATGCCTCAAGTGGATTTCATGGTTTCTTATATGCTTCAAAGTATCCTCGTGTCAAGCTTCAAGCCTTTCATCACAAATTTTCTCAATCGATTGCTCAGATAAGTGAAAATCAACTATATTAGACAAAAAGTCAACTATGGTCAACATATAGTCAAACTTCAAGATTTTTGGTAAATGTAACACCCCGTTTTTTCTGATTAAATGTTAATTCGGTTATTTGAAATAAAAATATTCATAATGATAAAATACTATTTTGAGTAATATTATTTTGGTGTGTATTTGGCTTCGTTTGATTTATCGGTATAATTTAGTTTTTATGGAATAAATATTAATTAAATGTAATATGGTTTTAATAGAATTATATGATATAATTTGAATTAAATAATTGTTGGGGCCAAATTATAATTTTAGAAAGATAGAGGGAGGAAAGTTAGTAGTAGAAGGATAGTTTTATAAAATAGAAAAGGAGAGTTAGTAAGAGTAGTTGGTAAGAAGAGAAAGAAGAAAGAAAAGAAGAGAGAAAGAGGAGAAGAGAAGAAAGGAAGCTAGGTTTGGAGTTGCAACATCTTCATCATCTTGTTTCAAGAAAACCCACACCAAGGTAAGGGGTTTGATTCTCCATCTCATATTGTTAGGTTTTGATAGATATATTTTGGATTTGGGGGTAAAATTGATAGTTGATTTATAGGGTTTTGTTGGTTGATTGTTGGAATGGTTTAGAAAAGTTGGATTAGGAGTATGGTTTGTGAGTGTATTAGGTGCTAGCTTGTAGAAATTAAGAGTATTGAATGGGAAAGAAAACCATGGTGATAGAATGAGAAAAACTCAAAAGAATGAAGCTTTCACGCAGGTCCATCCACACGGGCCGTGTTGATGCACACGGGTGCCCGTGTTGATGCTCTGACTTTGGCAATTTTTGCACGTTCTGGTGGCTTTTCCACACGGGCCGTGTTGATGCACACGGGTGCCCGTGTTGATGCTTCTGTAGCCTCCAAAATTATGATTTTTCGCACTTCCTTTGGAACCCGATTGTGTTCCGATTTCGGTAGATTCGTCGACGGAGCAAGTTGCTCCGAATTCAAAGAAAATTGACGTGCTAGCATAATCCGACGTGTAGATTAACGTAGTGAGGTTCGTTTTGCGAAATTTCGACTTTTTAAGAATCGACCCGATTTTAGTACGAACGAAATAAGTTGAGTTCAATCCCGAATTTAACCGTTCGAGTTACATTCCGGTGACTCGATCGCGATGAGAAACATTGAGAGTAATGCCGGTTCATTGATAATGACTTTATGTTGAAATATACTTTCCGATTTGGAATTGTTGATAGTTGATGGTTTATGTTTTGGTTGAGTAAGTAACTTGTTTGTATACATTTTACTTGACGTTGAGATTGTTAAATTATATGTATGCATGCATGTACAATAGTTGATGTTCCATTGGTTGGATTTGATGGTATGTGTATGTTAAGATTATTGTAATTCTTAATTGCATGAATTAGTTATATTGTACATTGCATGGCATGGTTGGTCTTGAAACAGAGACGGTGAAACTGTGAGTTCACATGATTTTATAGACGGTGACCCTATTGTGGGAAAAGACGTAGTGACCTTGATCCGGAAGGGAAATATAGGTGGTGGAACATTGGGTCCACAATATCTAGACGGTGACCCTATTGTGGGAAAAGACGTAGTGACCTTGATCCGGAAGGGAAATATAGGTGGTGGAACGTTGGGTCCATAATATCTAGACGGTGACCCTATTGTGGGAAAAGACGTAGTGACCTTGATCCGGAAGGGAAATATAGGTGGTGGAACGTTGGGTCCACAATATCTAGACGGTGACCCTATTGTGGGAAAAGACGTAGTGACCTTGATCCGGAAGGGAAATATAGGTGGTGGAATGTTGGGTCCACAATATCTAGACGGTGACCCTATTGTGGGAAAAGACGTAGTGACCTTGATCCGGAAGGGAAATATAGGTGGTGGAACGTTGGGTCCACAATATCTAGACGGTGACCCTATTGTGGGAAAAGACGTAGTGACCTTATCCGGAAGGGAAATATAGGTGGTGGAACATTGGGTCCACAATATCTAGACGGTGACCTTATTGTGGGAAAAGACGTAGTGACCTTGATCCGGAAGGGAAATATAGGTGGTGGAACATTGGGTCCACAATATCTAGACGGTGACCCTATTGTGGGAAAAGACGTAGTGACCTTGATCCGGAAGGGAAACATAGGTGGTGGAACCTTGGGTCCACGAGTCGGTACCGCATTCGCATACGTTGAGTCGTGTTGTGAGTCACATGTATATTTGTGCATGTTATGTATGTGTGTTGATGTGTTTGATTATGTGTCAATATTGTTGTTGTTTGAATTATGGTTATGTGCCAAGGATGTGAGTATTCGGATAATCGGTTTACATGGTTAATGTGTTGGAAATGGATTCCTTGAGTAAGGATACTACAGGTGATAAAATGAACATGATCATTATGTATTGCTTTATTTATTGCCATTTCATTTACTTAAAATTACATGTTATATGATTATTGGAATTCTTACCCTTTTGTTGGCCAATGCTTTTGATGGCATTGTGCAGGTACCGAGGACGGTAGCGCGAGGCGCTAGCTAACGGATGCATTGGATTGCAATCTGTTTTATTTTGATTAGAGTCGAGTCGATGCTCTGGTAGTAACACATGGGGGGGGGGGGAATTTATTTAGTGTCGGACTCGATTATTTTGTATTTGGATTATGATGTATATAATCCTTATTCGAGTATATGATGTTTTGTATATGTGAGACTTGATAACATATGCTTATGTGAATTATGATGGCTTGATGCCTTGAATTATGTTTTGATTCCTCCATAAATGGAGATGATGTGAAATTATGAAACTCTGTTGCGTTTGCACGAGAGAATGAAGTAAATATTTATTGTATGTTTGTTTTGTGTTGGAATGCTTATACTTTCAAACATACCCTGTCCGTTTTTCCTTAAAAACTTTGGAATGTGATGTGTGTTGTGGCATCCCTTCCGTGCAATTTTATTTCTCTGATTTTAATCTTTACCTTTAATTGGGGTATTTAGAAGGGGTGTTACAGTAAACATCAAGATTTTAAGGTCACATTCATCATTTGATCAAGGGTTGATCATGATTCATCAAGAAAAGTCAAGACATGTTCAAAAATCTCAAAAGTTACTAAATTAGGGTTTTGACCATTTCTTTAAGAGAAGTCAACTGAACTTTGACCAAGCATAACTTTAACATACTTCATCAAAAAATTCTCAACCAAAGTCCATTTTGATGGAAATTCAATTCTCTACAACTTTGTCTCTCAAAGCTCAAGGCCAAAAATGTTTCATTTGAGAGATATGAGCCAAAACATTACAGGTCATTTTAAAAGTCAACAAAAAGATACTTTTTGTCAAATTAATTTACATCAATTTAAATCTTCAAATGAAAAAATGACCAACATGAAGATTGTAGGAGACATCTTGAGGTTTCCAAAAAGTCTAAGCTCACCTTCATATGACAAAAATTGAGCAAGTTATGAATTGCACAAGTTGGGAAATTTTGAGAAAATGCATGAAATCCAAATTGAGCAAACTTGAATTTTTGGGCTAATGGACTTATATTTTAAAGTCCAAACGTGTTCTTGACCTCATAATAGACCTATAAGTCCATTCATGCACCACTTTAATTTTTATTTCATTTATTTTGACTTTTATCCATTTAAAGTCAAAATTAAATCAAATAAATATTAAGTGGAGGTATAAAGCATAAAAGGCTTTTTGATTCTGATCTTTTGGAGGCCCAAGATCATATTATAAACTGTGTGAACCTATTTGCAAAACAAATCTTCATGGTTTATTCTTATTCCAATCTATTTTCAAACAAAATCAAAGATAGGTTTTACATGATGCCCAAGCCCATCTTTAACCTAATCTCTTCTTTTATAAATACCCTTCATATTCATACCAAAAGGGACGAAAAAGCTGTGCAAGAAAAAAGGTGTTAGAGATTAAAATTTGCAAGAACTAGGGCAAACTTGAAATCCATCATACAACCATCCTCAAGGCAACCATCCCCTCAAACTGATTCATGAGATACCATAGAGTAAGTTTGGATCATTCTTGATGATCAAAAGTGTCTGAAACTAGCATTCCAAGCATGGTCGATTTTCATATTTTTGTGAATTTCGTATTTTTATTTTTATGATGCTTTGATTTACTAACAATTCTAACATGTTCCTGAGACAAAATAATACAGGTTTGATCCTTTGTATGAGGCCCATGATGCCAGAATAACTCATTACCATTCTTACACCGTTTTGCATTGTTTTGTTTGTATCTCTTTGTGCAGGATGAATTAGCAAACACTAAGGCCACCATTGGATTCACAAGGGTTGATTTAGAGGGCTAGGGTCTTTTTTTATAACTAACATGCACTATTTTTGCAGGTCAAGAAATTAACTCGCCGGAGAAGACGACCGGAGCTAGGGCTCCAGTGCCTCTTCGGTCCACTTTTATATTATATTTATTTGTTTCATTTGGATAAACGAATGAGAGCATAGCACCGCTAGTCAATACGAAGGTTTGTGAACGTAAGGGGGTGGGTTCGATCCATGCATTTACAATGTTTTTTTTTCTTTCCAATTTATGCAGGTTTCATATAATATCATCTGGTCTTATTTCCAAACACAAACGAGGGATTGGCCTAGTGGCAAGCAGTGCAGTGTGAAAGCCAGGAGGGCATGGGATCAACATCCACCCCATGCAATCTTTGTTTCCTATTTTCTCTTTAAACCTAATTCTCTTTATTTTTCTTTTCTACCCCTAATTGTTTTTTTAATCAATCATTAAACTAACTTTTTTAATACTAATAATTTAGGTTTAGGGTTTTTAACTGCTATTTAATTTCCTTGATATTAATTAATCAACTTTTTTTTAAAATCAATTAAACTCAATTATACATTAGGGTTTTTATTAACTTAATTTTCTTAAAATAAATTAGAATTTAGGTTTTAATTATTATTATCATTCAAATTATTTTTCACCAAAAATTACAAAAACATTCAAATATTTTTCTAACATTTTCTTATTTCTTTCGCTATTTATTTTCTTAGAGAAATTGTATAGGTCGTACAACTTTTTCTTGTAATACTGTAGATTTACCTTCTCGTATTTTTACCTATTATGTAACTGCTCACGGGATGTAATACTTAGGTTTAAATTCTGCACTTTACTTTCTCGCATTTTCTTATGTAACTGCCCCAAAGGCTTGTAATAGCGTAAGGTTTCCTTTCCACATCTTTAATCTCCTGTATATATTTAATTGTTAGTAATTAGGATTTTATGGCAAGACTAATAATCAAACATAGAAAACTCTAATTCTCAATATAAATATAACTGAATTGAACATACTTTTCACACTCACACCTCTAGGGAAACCTCTCTTTGTTTCCTTAGGAAATAATGGTCATGTCCCTCGAAGGTAGGGATACTTTAGTAAAATTTCTTTACGAATAAAGATCATAGTCCCTCGATGACCCTTCGATGTTGCCTAAGAAAAATGATCTAGTCTCTTCGATGCAATTGCTAAAGTATGCTTATCTGTTGCCTTCAATGGCCATACGATGACCCTTCGCTGGTCCCTTCACATCCAATAGATAGAGCTACCTGCCAAATAATGCTATGGATAGTACTATCTCTAAAGGAGAAGGAAAAGAATAAGAACGACCTTTAGTGGGTAAGGAACTTTTAATCGCTTGCTCACAACCTTTTTCACAAATAATACATTTTTACACATCACACTTTTCAAAACAACTATTTTCAAACACTTTGTACGTGTTCTTGAGGACTGATACAAGAATCATTACAAAGTTAGCTTTTCAAAATATTTTTAAACAAATCACCCATACGAAGCAAAATTTTCAAAAGTGAGCTAGCGATTAAGAGCCCGTAGATAACTACAGCTGAAAAGGGTACTAACACCTTCCCTTTTCATAAGTTATCCTCCAAACTCAAAATCTATCAAAGGTCTTTCCTGTTCTTTTTACCTTTCCTAAATATTGGATAAAAGAAAAGTCAGTGGCGACTCTTGCTATCTGAACATTTGGATAAAACCAAAAAGTTAGTTCTCCCACTATATTACATACCCAAAAGCACAAAGACATGCAAGACCAGCGACCTGGAGCACACTAAGAAACCACTTTTCATGAGGTTGGGCAAGATTGTGAATCTTTTTGGAGTGGTTAACATACTTCAAATATTCTTGTTCCTGTTGAAAATAAAATATAACAATCTCATTCGAACTGAATTTGGTTAAAATTTAAAAAATATAACCATTAAAAAATATACCTCTCCCTCCTAGATATGTGGGGCCACATGATCTCCAAAGTATTAGTAATGAAGTGTCTATGGGCCCTCCTGCAATAGGGTATGCAAGTGGGGCATCCTCAACATATGGGGCCTGATGTGCAACTGAGACATCCTCCTCATAGTGCGCACGACTTTAGGATGCGACCCCTATGATAGTCGACTCCTAGAGGTCGACGCTTCCCTGTCGTGAGGCATATGGACGAATCTAGCCTGGTCATATAGAAGAACCCTCTTACGTCGAGTAGACATAATAAGGGTTTCATTACCAAGTCTCATGCAGTTAGGGTTTCCATCCATTTCCTTGAAAAAACATTAGTAAATATATTATTGCATCAAGAAGGAAAGAGTTTAGAGATGTATCTCCAAACACCATGGCTGAAACATTTTGGAGATACATCTCCAAAAAAAGCTTCGTGTTTTAGCTGCCATAGCCATCCAATGATCAACTAAATTCAACGAAATCATAGAAACATATCCTATTTTAAATGCTAATGTCATCTAATGCATGAAATATAACCTATTTGAGCTAATATATTAATCAAAATTAACAAAAAAAACTAAATGAGAAACTTACTCAAATGTGTTGATGAGGGTGTAAAGTGCTCTGATGTTGGATGTAGTCACTACAACAAATAACACATTTTATGATGGAGCTTTAAAGTCATCTAGAAAAACAACGACGTATTAAGCCTAGGCGCGCCATATATTATATTAGGAAAAGTATCAACCTACCTCGCTTTCTAATAAAACCGACAAGTAAAATTATTCTAAATGCCTTCGAATCCTAACTGTTGTAGTTTATGTTTTATTTTGATTATAATTGTATGTTAAATTAACTAACCCTCTGATGTTTTGATATAATCGAGGGGTCTACTAATAATATTACACTATACAAAGCAAACAAATTTTTACCCCAATCCTTGCTTATTTGTAGCCGTCCCTAACTCAAAATTGCATCATTCTTTGGGATGGATTGCAAGACAGAAAAACCTTCAATGTTCTTATAGAACAAAACGTTTTTTTCTTTCTTAAAATCTATATCACATAATGGTGTTGATGTTGTTGTTGGTGTTGATGTTGTTTTTGGCGTTGTTGTTGTATTTTTTCTCGTTTGATAGATTGCAAGTGCAGAAAACTCATTCTCCCTTCATGGATACAATCAAGGAAGTTAAGCTCCCTTCTATTTTAAAAAGTTACACAAAGAATAGAGTTTAACTAATCGAAAGAAGGATATAATCGAAGATATTAATTCAAATGAGCAAATATTTATTTTAAACTATTTATTTTAATATTTTGTGTAAACAATGTAAGTTCAAAAAAAATTACATTTCACCCCGGTTTTTGAAAAAGACCGAGGTGATAGATAAAATCAGAAGATAATATACCTTGGTTTTAAGGTAAATTCGAGGGGTAAAGTAATCAACTTTTACTATAAATATCTTAGTTTATCAGATTTTACCCTAATTCTAACTTATATGTAGCCGCAACAGATACATGAAATATTACATACTATTGTCCATTGCCTTGAAATTTTTTGATCTAGAAACGCTTAAGAACAGATCTCTGAGATGGATTACAAGTGAAGAAATTAAAATAAGTTATTCGAAGATGGATAAGTTATGAAGTGTTTTTTGGATATGCAATATAAAGGTATGCAACAAAATTTGGATTCTACCAAAGTTTTGTTATTGAAAACACTTTCTCCTATGATTTTGTCTACTTGCTGATAGATTTCAGACACACTACCAAATTCCTTCTCTAGAGCATTCAGTGTTCATACGTTAAAAATAATGATGATTGTTGATGTTGTATGGTTTGCTATTAATTTGTAGAATTAGGATGAATAAAGGTTATGCTTTTGTTAAATTCAGTAAGCCTAAAGCAGTAGTGGGAATTTGTTGTAATATTGCTTTTCTGATATTCTTTGTAAACAATGCAACTAAAAAATATATATTTCCACCTCGGGTTTTCTCAAAACTGAGGGGATATGTTAGCGTTAATGTTGATGATATTTGTACCGCCCTTAGTTAAATGCTTGTCGTCCATTTTCATGACTATCAACGTTCAAGACACTACCATTAGTGATCCGCATGAAACCTAGGTTAACTTCCATTATAAAAGCATTCTGAATATCAAAAACGTCATGAAGCGCTTGAAACTATCCTCCACTTTAAGATATGCAAGAGTCTTTGTTAAGAAGTATTCTCTATGATAGATTGCAAGAGAAGAAAATTATTTGTGTTTAAGGTTTGTGTTCTTAAATATTTATTTACCTAACCTTTTTTTTCATCTAACCCTTTATTTATCTAGTCCTTTATTTATCAAACCCTTTTTTCATCTAACCCTTTATTTATCTAACCCTTTTTTTGTTAATATCAGAAACAAATGCAAGGAAAAACAATTGAAAATATATTTTTTCCCAGCATTTAAACTTTCCAGGATATCAAGCTTTAGAAGATCCAATGTATGATCTTCATGGAAAACTTAAATTTTATGTTGATATTTTGTGTAAACAATGTAACCAGTTTAATATTCTAGGTAAACATTGTATTTTGTAAGTAAATTATTTTATTAATTTTCTGTATAAACAATGTAACCAGATTAAATTTAAAAAAATTACTAATAATTTACCATTAGATTTTATTGATAAATTGAGATACATGAGGCACTATTATTGTAAGTAAAAAATGCAGACGGTGTGGATCGAACCCATGCGCTACTAAAATACCCCCTCAGTGTTTTAAACACCGAGGTGATAAGTCATTACTTTTCACGACAACCTTATTTACCTCGCTTCAGATGTCAAGTAAAATGCATTTTCGCGTCCGATGTTAGAAGTGTTATTTGTAGTAGTGAGTAGTTAGAAGAAGTTGGAAATGACAAAATACAAGCAAATGTGGCTTCCAATCTTGACCTTGAGTGGGAACTGAAAATGGGTAGAGGGTTGTAGAGAGATGATTTTTTTTAAATGAAGAAGGGGAAGAGAGAGAGAGAGTCTGGCGCGAGTTTTAAATACTATCCCCTAGTTCAGAGATATGTCGTCGAACTATTTTTTTAGATTTAAAAAAAGCTTAATTCGGAGATGTATCTGCGAATATACCCTAATGAAGGGTGGCAAAACGGGCACGACCCGTTGAGCATGTCCGTTTTACCCACACTTTAGTGCGGGGAG
The DNA here is from genome assembly GCA_948472305.1 of Vicia faba. Classification (NCBI taxonomy): domain Eukaryota; kingdom Viridiplantae; phylum Streptophyta; class Magnoliopsida; order Fabales; family Fabaceae; genus Vicia; species Vicia faba. The sequence goes on along the minus strand of OX451740.1, from coordinate 1,038,784,840 downwards.
GACCAATAATTTAGACCCTCACACTTTAACGTGATCGCCCCGCCCCGTCCCGTTCTCTTCGCGAGCTTTTGCGGGTACGAGTATGAACATAATTTTTTTTTTAAGCTTAAAAGGTGCAATGCCCACAGGCTTTTCCCGCTCCACACTCTTTTTTTTTTGCAGGGCGAGCCTAGGTTTAAGGGTTCATCCTCAACTATGTCCGGTCCGCCCCGCTCTATTTTCTTGCGGGCTTTTGTGAGGCGGGCTTAAACGGAGCGGACATGTCCGTTTACCATCCCTACCTACAATCCTCTTCACAGATATATTTCCAAATTAACTTTTAGATAAAATAAAGAGTCAGTGCGTTTGGAGATATATCTCTGAAAAAAATAGACATTTTAAAATTTTCGCACAAAATCTAAAAGAATATATCAGAATGGAAGGAGAAAGTGAAAAGAAGAAAAAAAAAGGTAAACAAGACACATTCGGAGGCCGGATCCATTTCGTCATTTTAATGCTAATTAGTTATCAAACATCAAACAAAAGTTTTATTGGACGTAGTTCAAAAAATTTCAACTTCAGCGATCATAAGTTGTGTGGGTCATAATAAAATAACCTAAAGCATTTGACCTTACAACAACAAATTGCTTTGTACTTTTCTATGAAATTATGTTTCCTTCAAAAAAGCACAATAATCTAAGGCAAACAACCTTCTATCATTCACATGTAATCAATTTGCATATGAATGTCCAATAATTTAGATATGGCCTTTATATGAATAAACATATTTTTTTCAAATAACCCTTTAATATACCTCAAGATCCTACCTACACCATTTTAGTGATTATGTGAATTTAAAAATTGACTCACAACACTAATAGCAAATAAAATATTAATATTATCATCGTAGACGATTAAGTTTTCTAACTTATTAAATATGTCTAGGTTAGGATGTGACTTACATTGGTTAAGTCAAAACTTCACATTAAGGTCCATAAAAATATCAATCAATTTACAATCAAGCATCCTCGCTCTTCCAAAATTTTGAGACCATTTTTTAGTGATAAGCCAAAGTGCTTTTGTTTTTAGAAGATAATTTTTAGATGGGGTTTTAGTTGCGAATGAGTTGGTGGACTTGCTTAAAAGGATAGAAAGAGTTGTCTTTTCTTTTAAGATGGATTTTGAAAAAGCATACAATAAAGTTAGTTAGAACTTTCTTAGGTTAATGATGAAGATGATGGGTTTTGATAATATTTAGATGAGATGGATGGAGTTGTTGATTTTTCATAACAATCTGTCGGTGTTAGTGAATGGGGGCCCGACTAAGGAGTTTCAGGTGGAGCGTGGCTTGAGACAGGGTGATCCTTTATCTCCGTTCCTTTTTGTTTTAGTGGCGGAGGGCCTTTCGGGTTTGATTAAAAAGGTGGTGGAGATAGGTGAATATGAAGGGTTTCATGTCAATAGGATATGTACGGTAGATATTCTTTAATTCCCATATGATACGTTGTTAGTAGGTGAGAGTTATTTGAAGCAAGTGTGAGCTTCTAAGACGGTTCTTAGGAGCTTTGAATTAGTTTCGGGTTTGAAATGAACTTTCACAAAAGTAAGTTGATTAGGATAAACTCATATTCTAATTTCTTTGAAGCTGCACACAACACCAAAAATAAGATTAGACAGCATACTTTAGGTAGCACTTCTTATCAAAAGCACTGCTAAAATTCCATTTTAAAAACACGGGAATTTAGTCGTATACCTTAGACAACGCTTTCTAAAAAAGTACTGCCTAAGGGGGGTGAAAGTGGTTTGACAAAGCGCTGCTAAAGGGGGGTGCTAGAAAGCGTTTTGAATAAACGCTGCTAAATGGGGTAGGTATTGTAGCGCTTTGGAGAAGCGTTGCCTAAAGGGTGGGCTTACAAAGCGCTTTTTAAAAGCGCTGCCTAAAGGGTGGGCTTACGCAGCGCTTTGCACTACGCCAAAAAGGGCTTTTAACAACGCACATTAGACAACGCTTTTATACAAAAGCCCTGCTACAAGTGAATTAAAAAAACACGGAAACTGTATACAATAATAAATAAAAGCGCTGCTAAAAATGTGATCTTAGACAGAATTTTTTAAAAGCATTGCTAAAAGTGTTGCTTTAGAAAGCGCTTTATCAAAAGCGCTTGTAAAGGATCACTTTAGACAACGCTTTTAAAAACCGCTGTCTAAAGTCATATAAAATTAAAAAAAATAATCTCAAAAGCGCTGCTAAAGGGCCACATTAGCCAGCGCTTTTCAAAAGCGCTACTAAAGGATCACATTAGCCAGCGCTTTCTAAAAAGCACTGTCTAAAGGCATATAAATTAAAATTAAAAAATAGAATCAGACTCGTTTCTCTTTTCACAGACTCGTTTCCCTCTCAGACTCACGAACGAAAACCCTTTCCCTCTCCAAGCTCCTTCCGCCGGCGTCCAAGCTCCTTCCACCGTCGTCAAGCTCCATCCTCCGTCCTTCGTCCGACCAGCCCTTTCCCTCCGTCCTCCACCGTCTCTCTCGGTTGTTCTCCATCCTGACCGGCCCTTTCTCAAGGTAGGTTCTTTCTTGAATCCGAGTTTTACTAAAATCATAATAAACTAAAATACTCAATATTGTTCTGTGTAAAATCAATTTGGGAAGTGTTTTTATTTGTTAGAGTGCATTAACATGGCTAAGAGCAAGCTAATAGAGAAATTGTTTGTAACATGATTCTTGTTGGCATAAGTTTATGACTGTTTTGTCGGATTCTATTTCTTTTATGGTGTAGATCATTATTTGACTGGTTTGTGTGGTTCTGGGCAAAGTACTATTGCTAAGAAGCTTTGTTGACATTCACAATTCAAAGGTAGTAACTTATTGCTTCTTCTTCTTTGTTTCATATAAATGACTTATAATATAAGCAATTATATGATAAACGCGGAAATAAGTTGTTTAATCATATAGGGTGTTAGTCCTCTAAATTATTTCATCTCATTAGACATTCAATCATAGTAAATATCCAATTTTTCATGATTTTAATAGCATAACTACAACATAAGGACTAGTTACTTCACTTCATATATAGTAGAATAATATATATATATATATATATATATATATATATATATATATATATATATATATATATATATATATATATATATATATATATATATATATATATATATATATATATATATATAGTTAATTAGTAGAGTTTGGTTATGAGATATATAGGTACTAAATTTTTAGAAATAATCCGTTTAAATCATACAAAATTTCTAAAAGTTTGTATTAATCTTCTTATAGTGTATATACTATTTTCCCTATTTTGTTCACGTGCATTGACACCTAAATTCATTAGCCTCCTAAATGGACTGTTTTTATTTGTTTTTGATGATCCCTTTGTATTGGTGTAGTTAGTCGAAGACCATCACCCATTCAAAGAACATCAAAGCTGCATCATCCTCCGTCGACACAAATAACCCCTTTTCTTTCTTTGGTAAGTCAAGTTCAAATTCAACATTATTGATTCTTTTATTTATTTACTATCTCCTTCCTATATTTATTTTTAGTCAATATTAATAACTCTAGAAATAAATTTCTAGAAATAATTCGTTTAATTCATACAAAAAGGGAATAATCCGGTTATAGTATTTTTGTTTACTTTAATTAGTAGAAAAAATGAATATAAAATGGATGTCTGTTGATCGATTGTCAAAAGAGTACGAGAATGGGGTATTGGAATTCGTTAAGTTTGCTGTTGAACACGCCAAAGACCCCAGTCGAATGAAGTGTCCTTGCTTGGGTTGTTGTTATATGGGTCGGGTCGATGCAGATGGATTGAAATCGCATTTACTAATGCGTGAAATTGATAAAAGTTATATGTGTTGGATATTTCAGGGTGAAAAAAGTAATGACAATGTTGAACCGGGGGAGAAAAGTAGTATGGCCTATGCTTCAGACGACAAGGACACATATACATACGATTTTGATCGAGTCGAAGAGATTGCAGATGCACTTGAAAGAAGATCTTCAGGATTGTCCCAAAATGTTTGAGAGATTGGTAGGCGATGCAGAGAAACCGTTGTATAAAGGTTGCACTAAATTCACAAGACTGTCTGTGGTATTAAAGTTGTACAACTTAAAGGTGGGTAATGGATGGTCAGATAAAAGTTTCAGAGTTATTAGCCCTTATGATAGATATGTTTCCGGAGGATAATGTTCTTCCTAATCGAACCTATGAGGCCAAAAAAATGTTGATCTCTATTGGCATGATCTATGATAAGATACATGCTTGTCCAAACGATTGTGTTTTGTTTCGAAACGAATATGCATTGTTAAATGAGTGCCCTAAATGCGGTTTATCTCGATATAAGAAAAAATTGTCTCCAGCAAAAGTCTTAGGGTATTTTCCTATAATTCTGAGATTTAGACACATGTTTCATAGTGAAACCAATGAAAGACACTTGACTTGGCATGCAGATGAAATAATTATTGATGGAAAGTATCGACATCCGGCAGATTCACCACAGTGGTCGAAAATTGATGATGGTTATCCTGATTTTGGAGAAGAAGCAAGAAACCTTCGCTTGGCATTATCTACTGATGGAATGAACCCAAATGGTCTTCAAAGTATCTCACATACCACATGGCCTGTGATTCTTATGATTTATAACCTACCTCCATGGCTATGTATGAAGCGTAAGTACATGATGTTATCTATGTTAGTTTCTGGGCCTAAACAACCAGGGAATGACATAGACATATACTTGACACCTTTGATCGAAGATTTAAAGATTTTGTGGGAGAACGGTGTGGAGGTTTATGATGGATATAGGAAAGAAAGTTTCAATTTGAGGGCGATGTTGTTTGGCACAATTAATGATTTTCCAGCATACAGGAATCTATCTGGGTATAACATTAAAGGTCAACGTGCGTGTCCTGTTTGTGAAGATGGAACCAATACGACGCGATTGGAACTTTGTCAAAATAATGTGTTTCTCGGTCATCGTAGATTCTTACATTCTAAACAAAACTACTATGGGTGGAGAAAAGCATTCAATGGAGACATCAAACAATGTAAAGCTCCACCTGCATTGTCAGGTGACCAAATTTTTGAAAAGGAGAAAGATGTGTGTACTCAGTTTGGCAAGCCTTTTGCACATAAGGTTGTCAAAGGTGGGTGGAAGAAGAGGTCGATTTTTTTTTGAATTGCCATATTGGAAGTCTTTGTATGTGAGATATTTTCTCGAAGTTATACATATTGAAAAAAATATATTCGAAAGTGTTATTGGTACGTTACTCAATATAAAAGGAAAGTATAAGGATGGCCTTAAAGCAAGGGAGGACATGTTAAAGATGGGAATAAGAACTGAATTAGGACCCGTGAAGAAAGGAAGACAAACATATCTACCACATGCTGATTTTACTCTATCTAGAAAGGATAAAAAATATTGTGCAAGTTTCTAAGTGAAGTTAAAGTTCCAGAAGGATACTCTTCAGATATTAGAATACTTGTGTCTATGAAATACCTCAAGTTGAAGAGTTTAAAGACACATGATTGTCATGTTATAATGGAGCATTTTCTACCAATAGGTATACGTTCTATTTTGCCAGAAAAAGTAAAAGGCACCATAACTAAATTGTGTTTTTTCTTTAGGTCAATTTGTAGTAAGGTGATCGATCCCGAGGTCTTACCAACACTGCAAAAATAAATAGTTATTACCTTGTGTGAGCTTGATATGTATTTTCCTCCCTCTTTTTTTGATATAATGGTACATCTAGTTGTTCATCTTGTGAAAGAGACATAGTTGTGTGGACCAGCTTATATGAGATGAATGTACCCTTCTGAACGTTATATGAAAATATTAAAAGGGTACGTGAAAAACCGAAGTCTCCCAGAGGGTTGTATTGTTGAATGATACATTGTTTAAGAAGCGGTTGAATTTTGTACTGAATATTTGTCCAATGTTCAATCCGTTGGGCTCCCCAAAACTCATATTTTTGAAAAAAAGGAAGGTAACAATTAATTGGAAATAAAATTGAGACAATATCAAGGGATGAACGAGAGCAAGTGCATTTGTATGTTTTTCACAATGACATTGAGGTTGAGCCATATGTTGAAATGCACAAGGCTGTACTCCGAGGGTTAAATCAGAACATAAATGAAAATTGGATAGTACGAGAGCACAATCAAAATTTTATACAATGGTTTAAGGATCATATTTATTCAAAATGCTCTTCAGATCCCACTTCAATAACATAAAGGTTGAGATGTTTGGCATATGGTCCAAGCTTGCATGTGTTTTCTGATAGCGCATACGTAGTAAATTAATACACATTTTATACCAAAGAACAATATGATAAAAGTACTATGCAAAATAGTGGTGTCACTATGCTAGCTGAAGCAATGCACATATCAAGTACGAAGGACCTAAACCCTAAATATGCAAATCTGTCATATTTTGAGGGTTATTGAGCATATTTGGGTGTTTGATTACGAGAAATTTCAGATTCCTATCTTTGGTTGCAAGTGGGTAAATAGTAGTGGCATACGAATGAATAAGTCACGATTTCTGCAAGTTGATCTTAATAGGGTGGGGGTACAAAGACAGACCCTTTATTCTAGCATCTCAAGCTAAAAAAGTGTTCTATGTCACTGACCCGACGAGTACGAAATGGTCTATAGTGATTTTATCTAACAAAGTGGTTGATGATACCGGTGTAGACCAAGGTGATATTGATGTTGAGAATCAGTCATGTATTATACGGAATGATCAAGATGAGAATATTATAGCGGATGAATCATATATTAGAAACGATCATAACGAGGGAGTTTGGATCAATTCTGACGTCCGCATTGCTAAGAAATAAGTAATTCATATTCCAACCAAGAAAAGAAAGAGATGTTAGTGAAAGAGGTAATATACTAAAATTTTATATATTATGTCATTTTCAATAAATTTATATGCTATTCTTTATTTGTCATTTGTTATATATTAAATTGATTATGGATTTTTATATTGAGTTTATGTTTTTCTTTATTACAGGTTAAATGGCTAGTAACGAGGATCGCCCACATGATGATGTGACTGTTACTAATCAAGAAGCGGAAATTAGACGGGGAATAACAATTATGAAGAAAGTCATTCGTGATAGAGAATGAGGCATAAAATTAGATGCGCATTGGAGCCAAAGTGGCAAACTAATTGAGCCTAACGGTTCAATGGTGACAAGTTTTATTGGTGCACTTGTAAGGAATGAAGTTCCAATTACTTGTGATGATTGGAGAAAAATAGAGTTGAAAGAAGTTAAAGAAAAGATTTGGAGTGAGATACAGGTACCATATTTAATGAAGTTCCAATTTGTTTTTAATGACGGTTATGTATTTAAATTACTTGTACTAACGCACTCTGTGTATGTTTTTCGTAGAGGTCTTTCAACAACATTGATGATACTAGAAAATTTTTTTGTCTCCGATTGGTCGGAAAACTACTAAGAGGGTTTAGGACTTTTTAAATATCAAGTTTCTTAGGGATGTGGATAAAATTTTTGTTGATGCAGAGCTTCCATCTAAATATGCAAGTTTGGTTTCACCTAGAGAATGGGAAACGTTTAAAGCCAAACGAAAAACCCAAGAATTTCAGAGTGTAAGTGAACCAAATTGGCAAAGAGCATCAAGTCCCGCGTATCCATACAGAAAAGGGCGTATTGGATATGGACACTTAGAACAGTCTATCATAAGTATCTATAAATTGCAATGATATACTTGTTCATCATGAATTATATTTGATCATATTATTTGGCTTTATGTGTAGTTAACAAAGGAGAATAGTTCTGAAACATCTCTTCTGACACATGTTTTGTGGAAGGAAGCCCGCGTGGGTAAGGATGGAGTTGTCAAAGAATATGTTCAAAAAGTTTTTGAGAAATATGTAAGTATAGCATTATTTCTTTAATTACATCAAAAGTTTAATAACATATAATTAAGACAAATTTTCAATATTCATATGAATTTTAGGTGACTCTATCTCAGTCTATATGTCCAGATGAAGACAATGATTACAGGAGCATACTTAGTCGAGCATTAGATGTTCGTGAGTATTCTGGTCGGGGTAGGGGTAAGGGATTTGGAATCACTCCAAAATCCTTGAAGATGAAAACACAAAAGACTCCTAGCAATAAAGAACTGCAGGAAACCTTGGAAGCACTAGAAGCTGAAGTTCGTGAATTGAGAAGGGAAAAAGAATTAAGAGAGCAAGCTTTAGGTTTTAAAGCTACTAGTGACAAAGGTAGTATCAGTTGTAATTTTCAACCGAATCTTCCAGAGGTAATTATATATATCATTATGAAATTAAAGTAGCTTAATTTATTTAATTGAAATATATACACAATAACAATTTGAAATTTATTATTGGTTTTAGGACATTTCACCTTGTCATCTCTACTTATCGTCACCGACTTATCGATGGTTGGCAAGGGAAAGTGCATAACACTTTGGGAGAATTACTTCACACTAAACCGCTCCCTACTAGATTTTTGAAAGTATCAGTTGACATTGCTTTGGAGAAGGATGCATTATTACCACATCCTGACGATGTTTCGGATGCCACACTTGTGGTAGACGCAATCGGTTTGTTTGTTGCATGGCCATCAAGTCTCATTAGTGTAGATAATGAGGTATGCTTAAATATATATATATGAACCTTTAAGTAATCAAAGTTTTTACGCGTATTTTACGCACATTTGTTTTTACATGGTTATGTTAATTAGATTCCAACAAAATCCAAAGCAAAAGACAAGGGGATTCTGCGGCAAACTGGGTCAGTGGCATCAATAAAAGAGGTACATCATAATTATATGATATTTATGCATGTAACTAATTAAATGTTAATTCGTGATCTTATACTTCACATAACTAATTATATGATCTTTAGATTCATGCTAAAGAGAATGAAGATGTCTTTAGATTCGTGATCTTATACTTCACATAACTAATTAAATGTTACAAAGAAGACCGCGGCTAAAAAAAACCTACTTCCAAGTTTAGATCCTGCCTTGGGACATTTTTAGAAATGTCTGATATTCCGAAAGGAAATACCCGTCTTCTACCTATGGAGTTTGGTATTTTTGGTTTTGAATATTCCGAAACAATTGGTATGGAGGATTTTAATCAAGTTTTACAACATACGCAATTAGGTCTCAGTGTTGTTAATACATACATAAGGTATATCCAATCTACTTTGTCTAATTAATTGATCAATTCATTTACTCATTTCAAATATTAATGAGGTCTTTTATTTAAGGTTTTTGTATGAAAAATTGATGCGCCCGAGTGGAATGAAGCAAAGATTCACTTTCTTATCTCCTTTTAGTACCAACTTAGGGTTAATCATTCATAAACCATATGAAGTCATGGCGTATATACTCGAGCGCTTTATGGCCGACAAAGATACCGAAAAGTTGTTCTTTTTACCGCTTAATACCGGCAACGGGTTAGATTTTCATTCTAAATTCATCTATTATAATTTTTTTTTCATATTTTGACATTGTGTAGAAAGTTTTCATCTCACATTTGTTTAATCTTACAGTGAACATTAGTTGTTGGTCGCGATTAATTCTATCAGAGAAGTTGTATAGTATCTGGATTCTTTATGCAATGATCCAAGTAATACCAAGATATGAAGAATATGGTTGATACGTAAGTGAGAATGTTCTAAATATTCGTGTGTATATTTATTTATTTATTTATTTATGTGAATTGTTCTAAATATGCATTTATGTTTTACTAGCATTATACAAGTTTTCCGAGCACAAAGAGGTGTTCAAGTACCAAAGAGTAAATCCAACAACATTATATGGATTATAGTGGAGGTATATTAATTAATTATCACAATTTTGATTATATTAATAGTGATGATACTTGATAAAACTTAGGCCTTATCTATATTTTATTTTCATGCGTAGTGTCCTCGGCACCGTAATGAAGTAGATTGCGGTTTTTACATGTTGAGGTTTATGAGAGAAATCCTTCTTTTGGATCGAATAGAGATTCCATCTAAGGTATGAATTTCTAACTTAGGAGTTATTTTAATATTTAACACGTATTTCTCATATAATTAAATAGTTTTAACTTAAACATACTATGTTATATTATTATGTAGTACTTTGATGAATTCAAGTGTGCTTATTACTCAAATTCTCAGTTGGATGAACTTAAGGAGGATTGGTGTCAATACATTATTGAGACGAAAGTTATATAAGGTATATTGTAATCTTACTTTAATTGATAAGAATTTTGAGTATATATATTCAAGTGTCGCAATTTTGTTTTTGTTTGTCATGTGGTAAATTATATATATTTTATTTGTATCATGGTATGAATTACGATATTTTGGTGTTGTTTCAAGTTATATGTGCATATGTAGAAGATAGAGATGAATAAATTTTGTAATGGTATATAATGGTGTTGTTGTTTTGGTGTTGTTTTTTTGTAAAAGTATATACAGGTGCAAAATTTGTAATTTGTAATGGTATATACAGATATCATAGTATCTTTGGTATGTATTTGTATCATAGTATCATAGTAATTTGTAATGGTTTAGGGTAATATGTAATTTGTAAAAGTATCATAGTATATTTTGGTATTATTTTTTATTAGATTAAAGCTCCAATATTAGTGAAAATCTGGTGAAATTTATAATGGTATATACAGGTGCAAAATATGGTGAAAACCTGGTGCAAAAGCGCTTTAAAAAACGATGTCTAAAGCCCCCATTAGACAACGCTTTTACTGTAAAAGCGCTGCCTAAAGGGGATCTTTTTTTTTTTAATTTTTTTGTTTCAGAAAAAGCGCTGGCTAAAGGGGGTCTTTAGTAGCGCTTTAAAAAAAAGCGCTTCCTAAAGGGGGCTTTGGTCAGCGTTTTAACATTAAAAGTGCTGCCTAAAAGGGTTTTTTTTATTTTAAATTTGTTTCAGAAAAAGCACTGGCTAAAATGGGCCTTTAGCAGCACTTTTACCTTTAAAGCGCTGGCTAAAGGGGGCCTTTAGAAGCGCTTTAAAAGTAAAAGCGCTGCTAAAGGCACCCTTTAGCCAGCGCTTTAAAAGTAAAAGCGCTGCTAAAGGCACCCTTTAGCCAGCGCTTTAAAAGTAAAAGCGCTGCTAAAGGCCCCCTTTAGCCAGCGCTTTAAAGGTAAAAGCGCTGCTAAAGGCCCCCTTTAGCCAGCGCTTTTACTTTTAACAAAGCGCTATCTTTTCCTACAACAACACTGGAATAGACAACACTTTAAAATGCTGTCTAAAGCAAAAAAAAAGCGCTGTCTAAAGTCTTGTTTGGCGTAGTATTATAAAAGTGCTGCCTAAAGGGGGGGGGGGGGGATTACGCAACGCTTTCTACTAGAAGCGCTGGCTAAGGGTGGACTTACGTAGCGCTTTTGAAAGCGTTTCCTAAAGTCCAGTTATAAAAAAAAATAAAAGATGCCCAACACATAGAAACATTATGATTTCCAGAACTTCATTCTCACGAACCCTATTCTCACGCCCAACACAGTACGAACCCTCTCACGCTGCCTGAAGTTCCTTTTTTTTGTTTGATTCTAAACGAAAATCGATTCTATTTGTTCCACATTATTCAAGGTTCTCATCCTTCTTCCATTCAATACCGTTTCATCCTTTCTTCCATTCACAACCAAGGTTCTCTTTTCCTCTAGGTATGATTTTTGATATATTTGATAATATTGATATATAATGTTGTATTTGGTTTAGTTGAAAGTGTTGATTTAGTGTTGATTTAGTGTTGATAATGTTGCATTATGTTGTGTTTTGTGTGGCATGTGGTTTTTGCATGTAAGGTGTTTGCAAAAATGTCACAATGAGTTTTGCATGTAAGGTGTTTGTGTAAATGTCACAATGAGTATTGCATGTATTGATTGAGAGAAAATATGTTCCTATACAATTAATCGAACTATAAATTTTGCTTTGTGAGGTTATCATAATAACACTTATAGTGTTGAAATTGAAATTGAAAGAACTCATATAGTTGATGGTATAAAATTGATAATATAAGTGATTATTTGATGATAATGTAAAGTTGAAACGATAATATAAATATAAGTGATAATATAGAATAGAAACGATAATATATATTCTTGATGGTGTATAAATATTAGTGATAATATATATATATATATATATATATATATATATATATATATATATATATATATATATATATATATATATATATATATATATATATATATATATATATATATATATATATATATATATATATATATATATATATATATATATATATTAGTGATGATTTTTTATGGCCATCGACAATATAAATATTCTTGATACATGGTGTATAAATATTAGTGATTATTTAATGTTGTTTTATTAGTTTAATATTATTTTATTAGTAAAATACATGTTAAAAAAAATACAAGATACCCCGGTTCTTACATGCGTCAAACTAAATTACTTTACGATTTCATTTTTTTAAAAATAGTTTTAAAAAATATGATAAATTTTAGAGTTAGTTATAAATATTAATTTCTAAATAATTAATATACATTTTTAGAAAAATAAAATTTTATTTTTTTGAAATAATTAATGATAATATAATATTATTATATTATTATATTATTATTATTATTATTATTATTATTATTATTATATTATATATTAAAAAGGGTTGTTATAGTATATATATTCTAATGTAATTCTTATTCTATAGATTTTTTTAATTATTATATATTAAAAAGGATAGTTATAATATTCCGTCATTCAATAAACTTATATATTTGTCATTTTATATACTCAATTGATTATGAAATTAGATATTTGGAATTATATATTTGTAATTATATATTTGTCATTAAATACTTATGTTTTTCTTTATTACAAGTTAGATGGCTAGTAACGAGGATCACCCACATGATGATTCTATTAATGATGGAAAGAAATCCGTTAATGCAGAGGAAAGGGAAATTAGAAGAGGAATAACTATTATGAAGAAAATCATTCATGATAGAAATAGAAGAATAATATATGATGTCCATTGGAATTCAAATGAGCAATTAATTGAATCTGGCGGTTCTAAATTGACAAGTTACATTGGTTCACTTGTAAGAAGAGAAGTTCCAATTACTTGTTATAATTGGAGAAACGAGCAGTTGGATACCGCTAAAGACAAATCTGGAGTGAGATACAAGTACCATATGTGATGTTATTTATTTTTTATTACGATTATGTCTTTAAATTACTTATACTAACGCACTCTGTGTATGTTTTTCGTAGAGGTCTTTCAATATTGATGATACCAGAAGAGCTTATTGTCTTCAATTGGTCGGAAAAAGACATAGAGGGTTTAGATCTTTTTTATAAAACAAGTATCTAAGAGATACCGAAATTTTTTTTGTTGATGTCGGGCGTCTAAGTATATATGCAGACTTGATTTCACTGGAAGAATGAGACACTTTTAAAGACAAATGAAGAACCGGAAAATTTCAGAATACGAGTGTCATAAATCGCCAACGAGCATCAGGTCCCGCGTATCCATATAGAAGAGGGTGTACGGGATATGCACGCTTAGAACAAAAAATAGTAAGTATCTATAAATTGCAATGATATACTTGTTCATCATGAGTTATAATTGATCTTATTTTTTTTTGTCTTAATGTGTAGTTAAAAGAGGAGAATAGTTCCGAAACATCTGTTCTGGAACATGTTTTATGGAAGGATGCCCGTGTGGGTAAGGATGGAGTTGTTAAAGAAGAGGTTCAACAAAATTTTGAGAAATGTGTAAGTATAACATTAATTATTTAATTAAATCAAAAGTTTATTAACATATAATATTAATTCTTTTTCAATATTCATATGAATTTCAGGAGAGTCTGTCTCAGTCTATATCTCCAGATGACTACAATGGTTGCAGGAGCATACTCAGTCGAGCATTAGATGTTCATGAGTATTCCGATCGGGTGAGGGGTATGGGACATGGGGTCACTGCAACATCCTTGAAAAAGAAAAATCCAAAGACAAAATCTCCTAGCAATAAAGAACTGCAGGCAAAGTTGCAAGCATTAGAAGTTGAAGTTCGTGAATTGAGAAAGAAAAGAGAAAGAGATCAATCAGAAAGGGAAGCTTCAGGTTTTAAAGATACTAGTGACAAAGCTAGTGTCAATTATAATGTTCAACCGAATATTCTCGAGGTAATTATATATATCATTATGAAATTAAATTAGTGTAATTTATTTAATTGACACACACACACACACACACACACACACACACACATATATATATATATATATATATATATATATATATATATATATATATATATATATATATATATATATATATATATTAACAATGTCATATTTATTATTGGTTTTAGGGCATTTCACCCTGTCAACTCTATTTATCGTCACCGACTTATCAGATGGTTGACAAGGGGAAAATGCATAATGCTTTGGGAGAAGTACTTCACCATAAACCGCTCCCTGCTGGATATTTGAAGGTATCAATTGATATTGCTTTAGAGGGGACGCGTTATTACCAATACTAGACAATGTTTCAGATGCAACATTGGTGGGAGAGGCAGTAGGTGTGTATGTTGTATGGTCGTCAAGCCTCATTCGCGTAGATGATGAGGTATGCTTAAAACCATTATGAATCTTTGAGTATTCAAAGTTATTACGAGCATTTTACGTACATTTTTTTACATGATAATGTTAGACTCCTACAAAACCCAAATCAAAAGATAAGGGGATGATGCGACAAACTGAGCCAGTTGCATCGAAAAAAGAGGCATAACACAATTATATGATATTTATGCATAGAATGATATTATACTTCACCTAACTAATTATATGATATTTAGATGCATGCTAAAGAGATTGAACAAGTCAGTGGGGGTAAGAAGACCGCGACTAGCAAAAAAACTACTTCTCAGTATAGGTCGTGTCTTTCGACATATAGAGGAATAACAGATATTCCAATTGGTGGTACTTGTCTTATACCTATGGCGATAGACATTTTTGGTTATTAATACATAGAAGCAATTGGTAGAGAAGATATGGATCAAGTTTTTCAACATTTGACTTTATGCCTTGGTATTATTGATACATACATCAGGTATACTCCGATCAACTTTGTTTAATTAAATGAACAATTTATTTACTCATTTCAACGAATATAGTATAAT
Source organism: Vicia faba (assembly GCA_948472305.1). Lineage (NCBI taxonomy): Eukaryota > Viridiplantae > Streptophyta > Magnoliopsida > Fabales > Fabaceae > Vicia > Vicia faba. The sequence continues at coordinate 1,038,769,647 of OX451740.1, read as the reverse complement.
TTTAATGATGTTTTTATTTAAGGTTTCTGTATGACAAAGTGATGCGCCCGCATGGATTGGAAGAAAGATTCTCTTTCTTAGCTCCCAACACCGTTAACACAGGGTTAATCCTGACAAAACCTGATGATGTCATATCGTATGTACTCGGTTTATTTGTGGCCAACAAAGATACAGAAAAGTTCTTCTTTTTACCAATAATACTGGCCACGGGTTAGATTTTCATCCTAACTTCATCTATTATAATTTTTCGTTTTTTGATTTTGTGTAGAAACTTTCCATCTAACTTTTGTTTAATATTACAGTGAACATTGGTTGTTGCTTGCGATTAATCATGTAGCAGAAATTGTATACTATCTGGATTCGTTATACAATAATTGGACAACATACCTAGATTTGAAAAAGATGATTGATACGTAAGTGAGATTGTTCTAAATATTCATGTGTATATTTATTTATCTATGTGGGATTGTTCTAAATAGTCGTTTATATTTTATTATAGAGTTATAGAAGCTTTTCAATCACAAAGAGGTATTCAAGTACCAAAGAGTAGAGCCAACAACATTACGTGGATCAGAGTGCAGGTATATTTTCACAATTTTGATTATATTAGTGATGATACTTGATAAAACAATTTAAGGGGTATATCCTGATATATATCCGTATTTTCTTTCCACATGTAGTGTCCTCGTCAACGTAATGGTATTGATTGCGATTATTTCATATTGAGGTTTATGAAAGAAATGCTTCTTTTGGACCGAATAGAGATTCCATCCACGGTATAGATTTCTAACTTAGGAATTATTTTAATATTTCTCATAAAATGGCATAGTGTTTTAACTAAATCACATACTATGTTATATTATTATGTAGTACTTTGTCGAATTCAATTGTGCTCATTACTCAAAAGATCAATTGGATGAACTTATGGAAGAATGGTGTCAATTCATTATGGAGTTGAGAATTTTATAAGGTATATTGTCTTTCTTTCATTGATGAGAATTTTGAGTATAACTTTCGAGTTTTGAGTATAAATTCGAATAAAGTTTTGTTTTATCATGGTATGAATTTCGATCTTTTGGTTTTGTTTCAGGTTATAGGTGCAGATATAGAAGATAGAGCTAACAAGTTCATTGTTGTTGTTTTTTAGAAATTCTCGAAGATAGTAATATGTAGATTAAACATCAATTTAGAATTTTAGAATTTTCAAGTTGTATCATCAATTTTCAAGTTGTTGTTGTATATATCATCAATTATATATATGTAGATTTTTTGTATATGCAAATTTGGTATATTTATATTGGATTGAAACTACCAAGTTTGGTGCAAAATATGGTGAAAACCTGGTGCAAAATATGGTGAAAATCTGGTGAAAATTTATTGTAGATATTAGACAGCGTTTTCTGTAATTTAAAATAAGTTTAATATTTAAAAAAAAAATTGTGAACATTAGACAACGCTTAATGAGAAAAGCGTTGTCTAAAATGGGGAAAATCGCTGCCTAAAATGGGAAAGTGCTGCCTAAAGTGGGGAAAAGACAGCAAGCAATGCATAAAAGATAACCAAAAGCGCTGTCTAAAGAGAAAGCGCTGCTAAAGGGGTACATAAGAAAGTGCCTCAAAAGAGAAAGTGCTGCTAAAGAGGTGCATAAGAAAGCGTTTTTAAAACCACTGCCTAAAAGGGACATATATCAGCGCTTTTACATTAATCTAAAGCGCTGCATTTACTTATAGTAGCGCTGCTTTAGGCAGCTCTTTAAAGTGTTGTCTATGGCAAAAAAAAACGTTGTCTATGTGCTTGTTTGGTATAGTGTGCAACTTCTTTTCTCCCTTGCAGGCTAGAAGTAGTAATTTCAAACTCCTTGGTATTCCCATTGGTTCGAATCCGAGAAGACTTTCGACTTGGCAGCCTTTGGTTAATAAGATCAAGAAGCGATTGTCGTGTTGGAAGGGTCGTTTCCTTAGTTTCAGAGGGAGAATCATCCTTCTTAAATATGTTATGTGTTTTTTTGTCTATTTTCATGCTATCTTTTTACAAGATGCCGGTCAAGATAGCGAAAGAAATTTCTAATTTGCAAAATAATTTCTAATGGGGTGGAACGAAGGAGAGGAGACGGATTCATTGGGTATGTTAGAAGGAAGTTTTTTTTGCCTATGGATAAGGGAGGTTTGGGGATTAGGGGCATCATGGACTTTAATATGGAGCTTCTCCTCAAATGGAGATGGAAAATTTTTAAAGGTTTGAAATCTCTGTGGTTTCAATTATTGAGAGCTCGATATGGAGATATTTGTTTACAAATGGTGAATGGAGGACACAATCCAAATCTTAGAGTTTCTAATTCTGAGAGGTGGATCGATAATGGTAACATTGAGAATAAGCTCGATGAAGTGGTGTTCGCTAAGAACTGTAGATTTTCTAAAGGGATTGGCTTCACTAGTTCTTTTTGGCATTATGTTTGGCTGGAAAATTCTTGTTTAAAGGATAGATTTCCTATTCTTTTTTCGTTTTCAGGTCTGAAAGAAGTATCAGTGGCTGGAATGGGAGATTGGGAGGAAGGGATTTGGCATTGGGGTGACTTAGGTATCAACGTGGGGATTAACAATGTGTCTCTGGATAGGCTGCAAGTGTTGCAGCAACAGTTGGAACCGTACATGCTGGTTTTGGTCGGTCATGACAGCGTCACTTGGCTTTCTGCTCCATCGTCGGGCTTTACGGTTAGTTCACGTTTTGCTTTAATTACGGATAGCAGGTCAGCCAATGGTCCTGTTATTCTTTCCAAAACTGTATGAAAGCTGCTATGGAAAACTGAGGCACCTCTGAGAATCAAGGCTTTTGGGTGGTGTGTTTTTAGAAAGAGACTTCCTACAAAAGACCAACTTAGAATTAGAGGTATTATTTCATCTGATGCTAATTTTAATTGTGTCCTTTGCTCGTCTGTAGAAGAATCTTTAGACCATTATGTTGTGTAGTGTTGTGAATTTGATTTGGAGGGAGATTAAGGAGTAAATTGATTTTGTGGAAAATATGGTTTGTTTCAAGGATAGTTTTTTGAGGTGGTTTCTTAATGCAAATCTCAGAAAGTTAGATCTGGGAAAGCAAGAGTTATTTGGTTGGCTATTTGTTGGAATATCTAGATCCTTAGAAACGATATTATTTTTTAGAACCATGGATTGAATATTCTTGATGTAATCTGGAACATTAAAATTACGGTTTAGAAATGGTCTCTTCTTATTGGTGATATTGTTAATTTTTTTTGCAATTTCTACGATTTTTGTAAGAATCCGTTGTATTTCTTATCGTAGATGCAATTGATTAACAATCTCTTTTATCGAGTTGTTTAACTCCCTTTTGTAATCAAATTTTAAGAACCCTTATATATATATATATATATATATATATATATATATATATATATATATATATAACTTGCTTACTAAAAAATTTTGATAACAATAGTCTTCAATATCAAATAATAACACAATCTACTTAAATTATTAGTATGAAAGTGGTTGAATAAATGTTGCTTTAGATTTTTAATGCCTTCTAGATTATCACCAATATTAACAATATCACTTACATACACTCTACGATAAATGACTTTGTTAAATTTTTTGAACCAAGCTCGAGTAGATTGCTTTAACTTTCTCAGGTGGTAGTGAAGCACGCTTTCATGTATTATTAGACTCCAATATGGTCATTTCATCTATCAGTGCATGTCTCCATTCTGAATAGGATTATGATTTCTATACAATCTTAGGAAATGAGATAACAAATATATCATATACAATGACATAGTTAAGAGGTGATGAGCGGTGATAACTCAAACAGTTATAAATGGGATGTGGATTTGAAATAGACCACTTACCTTTACAAAGAGAAATAGGTAAGCCAACAGAAGGATCAACGAGGGGAAAAAATTTGAACAAAACATGAATCACTAGAAAAAGTTGGGGGCAGTATCTTGAACTAAATCGCCTAAATTTGTAGGCGAGATATAAGGAACTCTAACACGTTAATACTCATAAGTAATACCATAACAACAAAACCTTTTGGAAGTCTCTCAAAATATTTTTAATAAAGAAGTAGGTAAGGACGAGTCATAACGAGGGGAAGTGTTTACATTGAATCAAACATTCACTTAAAGATCAAAGACTATCTTAAATAAGTGAGAGAGACATCACATATTCACCAAAAACTTTAAGATAAGTGTATAAGTCATCTCACTTATAAAGTGTTCAATCTTCACTTTTTTAAACAATGTGTGATTTAGAACTCACACTTGTTTCTCAATACAACTCGCACTTGTTTCTCAATAATATCCCCATCAAATGTGATATCATCCATTATACTCTCCTTCAAACGAAAACTCTTTCGTCCACATGCTTGTACCACCGTTGAGAGACATGATGACACATAATTACACAATTTATTTGACTAGATTTGTACATGTTTTATTGCCATTTTGTTTTACATTTTCTCTTTTATGCTGATATTTGTTTGTGTTTCAAGTATTTTACCATTTAGGAGTCATGTGTGAAGAAACGAAGCAAAACAAATGAAAAATGGAAGAAATAGAACAGTTTGCACTCAAGGCGACCATTATGGCGTTCACCATATAGGTGGTCATGAGTGGTCCACGTCTCAACGGTCAAAAGACCAAGTCCTGTCCACTTTGTGAGCATGACGTTCGCCATGGAGGTGCGGCGGTTGCCACATTGTGAAAACATACAACAATTGAATTGGGCTTGGCTAGGTCTTCCCACTCCCTCCTTTTTCTCCTATTCTTCCTCACACGAATTCAACAGCTTCAACCACCTTTTAAGTTTTAATTTTCATTATAAATAGGTCTGGTCATTTACTTTTGGAGGATTCATCCTTAGCACAATGTTAGACATAAATTTATCGATTAAAATCTATAACTCGTCACATCGAGGGGTTATAGCATTGTTCAAGCTTTTGTTGCTGTTGAGTTTGGAGCATTTTTATTTGAAGCATTTTAATCTTATCGTCATTTTATATTCCGTCGAAGTTTTATTTAAGTTATTTCCAGTTGTATCAGATTAAAGCCTCCGATTGGAGCAGGTTCTTATATTATTTAATACTTTAAACTTTATTTATCTTTCCTCTATTTACCCATCTTATTTACCTCGCTTTTATTTTCCTGTCTTTACTTTCCTCGCAACTTATATTTCAAAAACCTCTTTTTATCAAATCTACCATTATGTTTAATCCTGTATCCCGATCAATTGTTTATTTGTTTATTGTAACTATGTCCGACTAATTTGTTGATGCTAGAATGTGAATATCATCATTTGATAATACCTTGTAGGTTATTTCTTTAGGACTTCAATTGTGGGCTGTTTTGGTTTTAATGCAATTTTTTCGCACTTAATTTTAATATATCACTACAGTAGTGGAGCAGTGAAAACATTTGGTAAGATCGAAAGTCGTCAAACACTAAAATATAAAATTGGTTTATTTTAGTTAATAAATACTGCAAAATTAATTTATTAATTAATTAGGAAAGTATAATATTTCTAGAAAGTGATTTTAAAACTATTTACGAACGCGGGCGTTTATAGGTTCAGGATCCGGTTACCTAAGTGGATGCATGCAACCCTTTTAAGTTGATCTTTCCAGCCTAAATTACTTTTTAACTAAGTGAAGAATTCAATTTCTTAAAATAAGAGTTACTACTTTAACGCATAAAGCGCCTACTACAGTGAAAGTGAAACTGTTGTACCCCAAAATCCGCCCTCCCATTTTCATTCAAGATATTCTTCTAGGGTTTCTCAAATACTCAAAATGGCTTAGGGTTTGATCAGACAAATTCTCCTCCTAGTCATTGAGTCAGCAGTTAGGGTTTTTTATTTCTCAAGCAAATTTGAGTTTCCAAGGTTTCAAATGGTCTTCATAGTTCTTCAGGTATTTTCAAGGATGTTCATACCAGGTTTTAAGCTTTGCATCGCAAGTTTGCTCAGTCAGTGGTTCAGATGACTGAAAATCAAATGCATTGACCCAAAAATCGACCTTTGCAAGATCAAGTTCAAACCGTTGTAACTTCTTCATTATTCGATATTTTGAGCGGTTCTTTTTGCGTATGACTCTCCTTGATGTCATCTCCAATTTCTCTTCACAAGTCAAGAGCTTATTACATGCGAAAGATCATCAGAAAAATTCGAATACTTTAGAGGTCATTTTGCAAATTTGACCTAATCACAAGAAACTCTTGTACTTTCGAGGCTTATAACTTCTTCAATTTTCAATGTTCTGAAGCGATCCTTTTTGTTAAGTATCACAAATAGCATTGTCTATGAGATTGCTTCAACGATCAAAGTCAAAATGTGCTTAAAAGACCATGAAATTTATTGAAATTTTATAGGAATTTTTTGACTTTAGAATATTATTAACTTCTAGATGTTGATCATTATGTTGAGGTAATTCATTGAAACAAGAGTTTGAGTTTGAAGGTTCATGGATAGTTTGTTATTTGTACTTCAAATCGTTTGCATTTGAGCGATAATGATTATTGGATCGAAGTGGGATTTTGATCAAAATTCTTAAAGGCAAGATTCATAGTATTGACTCGTATTTCAAGTTACTATGAATTAAAGATATGGATTTTAATTAAGAAGATTCGAGGGTCCATTCAAATAATTCTTTTGACTTCGGCCTAATTCAAGCATGTGAGGCATAATTCATTCACATGAATTTGTTTCAAGATATTCAAGATGATCAATATGCTTATGGCGCAAGTTTGATATATTAGAAAAAATTCATTCATGAGAATTGTTTCGAATTCAAGGCAAGGCATTCATCAATTTCATTCATCTTCATTCAAATTTCTGAGCTTTATTCAAATACAAGATTCAATTCAAGTTCCTCACATCTTAAGTTCATCAAGAGAGTTTGTTACATAAATTTCAAATTAAACTTTGAATAAAATTCATCATGATACAAGACTTTTGAGTTTCCAAACTCAAAATACTTTCAAAATTACATAGAATTTCCTAAAGTTATAAACCTATGCTAAATGACTCTGAATCTCATGTACTTCTATACCATTTAAAGCCTTGCTACAAACATTTTTCTTTAGTCCCCAAAACAGTCCAAAAGAGAAAAGCTGTTAACAAAACTTGCTGCCATGTTGCTGCTGTATAAATCAGCCCATAAAATTGTCAAAATAGTCTTGTTACGTTGCTGCAAATTGCCCTGCTACAGCCTGCTGGCAATGCTGCAAAATCAGTCCAACACCTGCTATGTTATGCTGCCAAAACAGTCAAAAACCAGCCCCACAAACCAGCCTTGCAAAGTTTGCTACACACCAGTCCCAAACCTACACCAAACAGCCCAAATTTTGCACACAATTAGCAAAACAAAAACTGCATTCAAAAAGTAGTAAAACAGTGCATCCAAACAATTCAAATATCATTTCTTTTCTCCCCAAAATTCACCTTTTTCATCTATATGAACCATTGGCAGCAGTAGAGAATAAGGGGGAGGAAAAACATAAGGAGAGATCATCGTTTCATAAAAAAACTGTTATCATATCCCTTAACCCCATGCATTCATAACCCAACTCTTACTCTCCAAAACCGGAAACTCTAATACATCCCCCAACTTCTGCTATTAAGAAAAAAAATTGTACTACAAAACTTCTATGGCCAAAAATTCCTTCCATAACTCATAACCTCCATAACCTTATATCATCCTCTGCCCAAATCTCTCCTCCACCTTATGCATAAAAAAATTGTTTCATAGAAAACAATCAAGAAAGAGACTAAAAAAAAAATCAGTAACTGCAACCTACAAAAGCTTCGGTAATCTGCAGATTTCCAAAAATACAACCTCATATTTCCATATTTCCAGAATTGAAATTCCAAGCAGAAGATTAGAAGAATTTAAAGAGAAGCTTATACCTGGATGTTATATTAACCATCTAGTTTTCTATTCCCTTGAGTCTTCATCATCAAAATTCGGCAAACACCGAAACATCCCCCTCCTTGCTGGTAAATTTTCTAATTTTTCTGCTATTCATACCTCTAATTTTCTTGCCGATTTTTTTTTTGCGTTGTTATGGATGTTGGTGTTTAAACCGTGAGAACCTCATGTGTTGATTGTTCCTCGCTTGAATCAAACCGTTACGTTTCCTTGTTGTTGTTGTAAACCGTAACGAACAGAGAGAGAAAATGAAGGGGGATGATGCTAAGTTTTGGCGAAAGGAAGAGTGAAGGACTTATGGTTTTTGTTTTGAGAAAAATAGAGGAATAAGGGGTAATACTTTTTCGATTGGGATTTGAGAAGATGAGGATAACGTTTTTTCTGCTTCATTGGAATAACAAAATAATTTTTTCCCCTCTTTTCCATACAGCCGTCGCGGTACCCGGTTAATAGGGTTTGCACTAATCCTTTCCTATTCCCTTCATAGAACTGGGTTTGGGCCTGTTTTGGGTCAACCCAATTTTCAAATTTTATTTTATGTATTAACAAAAGTAAATAAATAAATGAACAAAATAGTGCAGTGGTTAAGGCGATGGTGTTTGGAGGTGAGGTCCCAGGTTCTAGACCCCCTGGGGACGTTTTCTTTTTCTTTTTTCGGTTTGCTTCATTCCCTTTTTTGTTAAACAAAAAAAAAATCTATTGGGCTTCAACTTAACTAGTAGCTAAAGCCCAGTAGTGATTTGCTTGCCAGCACTCCCTATTTTCTATTTAAACCCCTCCCTTTCTTTCAAATATCATTTTCTTAGTTTATTAGTTTAGACTTTAAAATTCAAATAAAAATAATAAACTATAAAATCATGTCATTAATTTTTTTTTAGAATATCAATTTTTTTTAGATTTTCTTAAAATCCAATAATATAAATCTCAAATTATTTAGTTTATTTTCTTAATTAATATAGTTAGGGATTTTTGTAAATAATTTTACTAATTAATTTTTTATTTAGTCTTAAATTGTTTGTTTAATTTCATCATAATAAAAAATACCAAAAGACAAAATATATACAAATGATTTAATTTCTTTAATCAATTATTTTCTTTAATAGAATAAATTCTTTATTTTCTTCCCAAATTTTTCACAAACAAAAATACCAAGAATTTTATTTCCATACTTTGTTAATTAATTTTTACTTCATCGATTGTTGTAGTTTTAATTAATTTTTCGATTCGATTTGGTTGTATTGATTGCCTATTTTGACTTTTAATCGCATTGATCCATCCCCACTTGTAAATTTGTACTCCCCATTCCCGAAGTCTCTGTAATAGCGTAGAATTTTAATTTCTGCAATTTACTGTTTTTCTTTATACTGTATAGTAATTAGGCGTGTATGGCAAGATTTAAAATCAACCGCTAGACAACCCATAATCAAAATAATTAAATTGAAAACAAGCCCACTTTTCACACGCGCACCTCTAGGGTAATCTTGCTTATTGCCTCGAAAAAAACAGTCATGTCCCTCGAATATGAGACGCTTTAGCAAAGACCCTTCGATAAAAAGATCGTAGTCCCTCGATGTCCCTTGATGTTTCCTTCGGTAAAACGATCTAGTCCCTTACGCAAATTGCTAAAACGTCTCACAAGTTGCCTTCTATGACTGTATGATTGACCCGTGCCTGCCCCTTCACATCCAATGATGGGGCTTCTTACCAATCAATGGTAAGATAGCAACATCTAAAGGAGGAGGAAAAGAACAAAGACCTTTTGAGTAGGTAGGACGCTCGTAGTTGCTTGCTCACAAATTAAAACCATTTCCACACTTACACTTTCAAAACATCTTCCAAAAACAAACATCTCTTGGAATTATTTTCAAAACCAACACTTTGTATACATTCTTATAGAGACAAGAATCATTACAAAGTTTGTTAAAACAAATGCGTTTTCAAAATATTTTCAAACTTGTACAAACACATTTCAAACAAAGCATTTTTAAAGTGATCAAGCAACTAAGAGCCCATAGATAACTAATGATTAAAAGGGTGCTAACACCTTCCCTTTTCATAACCTACCCCCAAACTCAAGAAAATATCTCAAAAGGTCTTTCCTGTTCTTTTCACCCTTTCCTTTATTGGATAAAATAAAAGTTGATGGCGACTCTTGCTATCCGCAACAATTGCGATAAAATGAAAAACACCCAAGTTAGTTCTCCCACTGTATTATAGAACTGGTGACTCTGCTGGGGAATATTTAAAGTGGGGTTACCTTAGAGCTAGATCACCTTTAAGAATGCTTTCTTCATTTGACTTTCTTGCGTTAAATTTTGGGTCTTTGTTTGGGCTTGTTTTGATCCTCTACCCGGATCGAAGAACACCATTAGGCAAGTAGCAATAGATTGTAAAAACTGTGTGGGGTATACCAACATGGTTGAAGTGATGGCTATGTAAATGTGACATATTTGTTGGTACAGGTAAACCTTGAGTTTAGTTAAGGAGAATACGGGGCTGCTGTGTGGTGTCATGAAACACTAACTCACTTTAGAACATTTAATTGAACAACTTGGCCATTAGGAAGTAGTGAGATAGCCGACTTTGGTGCAGTCCGAAGTTGGTTGATACTCGATACTACGCTCATTGAGATTGGAATTTTGGGATATTTCGATCGCCAATAAAGAGGCTTGCGCTGAAACAATGCCTGATGAAGAAATATCAATGGTATTGAGATTCCCTAGAACCCGATTACTTTCTAGGACAGGTTGAACCAACTAAGCTTCAAGAGGGTACTTACCTATGACTCTATGCAAGTCTAAACCTAAGGACTTGTCTGCTTTGTGTGTATATGATTATTTGTACATAACGACTTGTGTGCTTTGTGTGTATATGTTTACTTGTACATAAACATCATGACATCATACCATAGCATTTTCAATAACCATTTCAAGGGTCTCAAGGGTCTGTGGTAGGGTTATATTAAACCAGACATCTATCAAGGGGAAAAAGGATTTATTTTCCTCTAACCAAATGCTCTCAAAGACCAAAGCACGATAACTTGAGTCAAGGGCTATGACCCACTCGACATGGTAAACTCGATTCTCGTAGAAGGACATTCAATGATACGAAGTTCTTCAATCAAAGCTGCTGTCAAAGTTCAATTTCTGACATTTTCTTGTGTTTACCCCGTGAGATCCTTGAAAACATTGCATCCATATACCATGCATCATATCATGACAGTTTTTCCCCACACAGGTTTCTCATTTGCTTACTGTTTATTTCAGTAGAGATGGCTCTAAAATAGACTGTCGTAGATCTTCAAACCCAAAATGCTCAACTTTAAGAATTGTTCCTGAACCTATCCAAGGGGTAAGAAGAAGTGAAAGCACTCCTCATTGAGAGCATGACCAAGAATAATCCTAAGGACATCATGGATGGCCAGTTGGAACGATTACAAACTGAAACGACAACAATGAAAGTCCAGATGATGGGACAAATGGTGGGTTAGATGGATCTTATCCAAAACTTAGCCCGGGGACAAGAAGAGATGAGAGCCCTCATCAACAAGCTTCATCAAGACGGATGCAACCATATGGAAAAAAAAGCTAGAATTGGGGATCGAGTCATTAATCAGCCTTCGTTGAGACAAGAAGTTGGTTTGGTCGAGAGAATACCCTTCAAAATGGCTATTTTACCAAGATTCCAACAAGAACCTCGCCAACCATGACAAGGTAGTCAGCGTAAGCAAGGAAGACAATTTTCCGAGATCAACATGCCCTTGGCTCAAGCATTGCATCATATGTTAGAGGCCAAGCTGGTTACATTGAGAGAGACTCCTCAAAAACCCTTTACTACTTCTCCCCATTACAATCATGAAGAAAGGTGTGTGTACCACTCCAACAGTCCTGGATACGACACTAACCGTTGTTGGGCGTTGAAAAACAAGATTCAAGATTTGATCGACGAAGGGGCATTAGAATTCACACAAGATGGTTAACTTGAGTTTTCCTGTCATACCTCAAAGGCACACCATCTGAAGTGACAAAGTTTAGGCGGAGAAATTTTTGTTCATTTGAATTTTCAATTCTAATTTCTTTGTTTGCTTAAACACTTATCCCTATGTCAGACTTTGTTTGTTCTCATTATTGTATTATATATATTTTTCCTGAGTTAATCCATTGGTTTTGGCTATACTGAAATTATGCTTTTACCTCGTTTTGTATGATATTCAACTCTCGGTTATAAGCTATAAGCCTTTTAGGGGGAGGATGACGAAAATAATACCATAATCTCATACAATATGCTTTTGAACAGACTTTGCTGACGATGTACAAGCGTTGTTTCAAACCCTAACCATTGGAGTTATAAGGAAGATAATCCCTAGTCAACCCCTTTGAGCCAAAGAAGTAGGAGTTTTCTTTTCCGTACAAACTGAAACCTTTAATCATAACCTGGGGCAGGGTAGTTTTCTCAATTGATTCAAAATGTGCATTATGTCACAAGCTTTCACTTCATACACAACAAAAAAAATCCTTCTGAATCAAAAGATGGTGATGGTTCCCTGTGAAATAGGCAGTCATTATCTCTCAAAATAAAAACCCACTGAATAAAAACCTATGAAGGAGACTTAAAAAAAACTAGGTCATCCCGTTGACTGTAGTCTCAAAACAAAAATCAGTCAGGAAAAAAGTAGGGACAATAAATCAAAAAAGGAGGTCGTTACAAATCCTCAACAACATAAAAATGTTGCAAAAACGACCACCTTCTCAAATAAACTTCCAGCTTCCGAACCATCACCTAAAAACCATTCCAAGACTCAATTAGAATCCAAGCGCGCAATTAACTGAGTATAGGACTGAAGAACATCATGGAGAACGGGTTAGGTACAAATAAACTTTGAGCCTTATCCTTTGTTTCTTAAACCGTGAACCAGGCCACGTTACATCCCTTTAAAAGTCCTAATTGAAGCATAGGTTAGTTCGAAAACATACTGTTACAAAAGGTATCCTGACTCCTGTAAGGTTTACTGTAGATCCCGAGTTGAATTCATATTCTCACAAATTTTTTGTTTCTCTTTAAAAGTGCATTTTTCAAATTTTTTTCTCAAGACAGACATAAACTTTGCATTGATTGGATACCACTATTTGCATATGTCTAATTGTTTGACAACGGAGAAAATCGCACAAAGAATATCCAGTGAACAAAAAATCTCTCAATAAACAGAGTCACTTCAAATGGAAAGACACTTCCAATGACAAATCTCTCATAATCAAGGGGCATAACATGATCATTGTCCAACACATCTGGGGAAGTTAAGTCGAGATTCAAATAATCTCTGAAGAAGTGCCGAATAACCAGAGGCAGATCTCCATCTGAATCACTTGGGGAAATATTACATTGATCAGGGGTTCCAATAAAAACCACTTTGAAATTGCTTGTCTATACCAAAAGTATCAGATGGTGTCAGTATCATGTCTTCAGATCCTCCCATGACAGTTCTTAGACAATTCTGAGACTTGACCAAAGATCTTGGGTACCACCAATTTGCTTGTCTATGCCAGCTAGTATCAGATGGTGTCAGTATTATATCGTCGGATCCTTCCATGACAATTCTTAGAAAGGATACCTAGAAATTTCAAGACTATCAAAAGTCGATCCGAACTTCCAACATTAGGGGAAAAAGGCTCCCACTTATGAAAGATCGTGTACGATCAAGCAATTAAGTTCTGGAGTTTCTACAACACTTACTACCATAAGACAATGAAAATTCTCCATACCCTATGAACGCATACATAGTCAGAAAATACTACGCATGAAAAGAGACCTGCTAGGTTAACATACCTAGGAAAAATAAGGGCATCCCGGCGAACCAAAAGGTCCGGGAAAAAATTAGGGATATATCTGAAAGATTGTACACCTGGAAAGTCGAAAACCTAAAAAGGCGGCTTGGGCAAAAAAGGGTATCCCGTCGGACTGAAAATCTGAAAAGTAGGTCCAAGCAAAAGTTAGGCATTAAAAGCGTACGACTATGTCCCGTTATCTCATCTGTTTATCTATCAGTATAAGATTTGTCACTCTGACGGAGTTCAAAATGTCTACAAATCCTCACAAGGCCAATTTCATGGATGTCCCCACAGAGTTACTTCAACCAAATTATTCCCACAGACTTGGATTCATGCAATCCACTAGCCAGAGTTTCAATCTCCGGAAAACCCTCTCCCAAGTTGAGTTGGAAATCTTGTAGAGTTTCTGTCTAAAGAATTTACCTCCCCTGTAGATCGTCAAAATATTATCTTCAATGGGGTTTGTTTCCCCCAACAGACTGCAAATTCCCCAGCTCGAGTTTGCTTCCCAGACCATTACAAATTAATGGACAAAACCCCTTAACCTCTGGTTAAGTCATTACAACCCCCAAAGGAATTGTTACTATCCTCGAAGTTGTAGTGAAGCTTGGAATACGACCAGATAATAGTTTATGCCTTTCTCTTTAAAGCAAGTTACTACGAAGCCCGGACCCGACCATATGCTAGTCCAACTTCATCTCTCTAAAAACGAATCACTCTGAAACCTGGACCCGATAACAGTTTGAGTTGTTGAAACCTGGACCCGACCAGATAACAGTTAACCTCAAGTTTAAGTTGTTGAAGCTTGGACCCGACCAGATAACAGTTTAACTTCTTCAATCACCGCGAAGCCTGGAATCCGACCAGATAACAATTGATTCAATTTACTGCGAAGCTTGGAATCCAACCAGATAACAATCTAAGTTGCTGCGAAACCCGGAATCCGACCAGATAACAGTTCAACTTCATCCTTTCAAGCAAGTTACTACGAAGCCTGGACCCAACCAGATACTAGTTCAACTTTATCCCACCCAAACTAAATACTGTGAAACCTGGACCCGACGAGATAACAGTTGATTCAACTTACCGTAAAGCCTGGACCCGACCAGATAACAGTTTGAGTTACTAAAGCCTGGACCTGACCAGATAATAGTTTAACTTCTTCAATTGTTGAAACCTGGACCCGATCAGATAACATTTCGAGTTGCTGAAACCTAGACCCGACCAGATACCAGTTAACCTCAAGATCAAATTGCTGAAATCTGGACCCGACCAGATAACCGTTCGAGTTACTACGAAACCTGGACCCGACCAGAGAATAGTTTAACTTCTTCAAATCACTAACAAAAATCCTCTTCCCCAGTAAAGTTTTCCACTATCCCAAGTGAGTTGTTGCAAAGCCTGGATTCCGACCAGATAACAGTTAGCTTTATTATCCCCAGCAAGTTGCTGCCAAGCCTGGATTTCGACCAAATAATAGCTGACTTTAAAATCTCCAGTAGAGAAATGGACAACTAAAACTCCTGAACTCTTTCCCCCAAGAAGAAATCAACATTCTCCACAGAATTTTCTCAAGCCAACGTCAATATTCCCAACCGATCTTTTCTCAAACAACAAAACAGGAACCTCCAGCAGAAACATTCTAAACAAAGTTTGAAGATACACATACTCTTCAACAGCAGTCCGAGATTTAAAGGCTCCCTAGCATTTGTCAAGGATTTATTTTCCAAGACAAAGATACATTTCAATAATATTTCACATTCATACATCATATTACATACATGATAAATGCATACAACATAATCTCATTTATTTTGAGAACATCATCAAGCCATGCACACATATGCATGCACCTAACTCTCTTCTTTGCAGGAAAAGTTAATCAACAAAACAAAAGTCCTCTTCTGGATAAATTTACCTCTTCCAGTTAATAATAGGCAATCAACAGTCCTCTTTTGAATAGGAGAATTAAAGACCTCTTCTGGTTAGATTTACTTCTTCTAGTTAAAGACAGGCGAACAAAAGACCTCTTCTGTTATCAACAGGAAAATACCACCAACATTTATCAAATATGTCAGAGATTAGTTCCTGAAACAAGTCAGGGAAAATATATCCACGACTAACAAAAAGCAAGTTCCGGATTAATACCTGAAACAAGATAGGACAACTATCTACGAACAATTGATTGTAGATTAATACCTGAAATAAGATAGGACAACTATCTACATGAGCAAATTGAAGATTAACTCTCAAAACTAGACGCAAAACTTTCTTTCTTTCTCTTTGGTCAGATAAAGATTAATTCCTGAAGCAAGCCAGGGCAACTATCTCCACGACCAACAAAAAGTGGGTTCCAGTTTAATACCTGAAACAAGACAGGACAACTATTTGTGAATAACTGATTGTAGATTAATACCTGAAACAAGACAGGACAACTATCTACATGAGAAGATTGAAGATTAACTCCCGAAACAAGATGGGGAAACTATCTTTCTTTCTCTTTGGTTAGATAAAGATTAATTCCTGAAACAAGCCATGGAAACTATCTCTACGATCAAGAAAAAGTGGGTTCCAGATTGTAGCGGTAAAAATGTTCAAGACTAAGCCATTGGATTGACTAGACTTTATACAAATCAAAAATAAAAATCTCCACCGCGCTTTATTGTTTCCAAAGGAATGGGAAAAAAGTGAATAACCCAAAAAAGGGGGAAAGATTCAAGGTAAGGGGGTTGGTTATGCAAAGGGAAGGTATTAGCACCCTAAACATCTATGGTAATCCGTAGGAACCTCTTTGTAAAATCTGTATATTTTGGCTATAAAAATGTGTTATATATATAAAATGGATGTGGAGGTGAGAAAAGAAGTATTTTTTTTATGATTTTTGCACCCACCGTGGTTGCGAACCTTTAGTGCCTACGTACCACCTTTCATGCAATAGGGGATCAGGTTATACGTAGTTCCTCTTTTAAAAATTTGAAACACAAGTGTGTTGGTTAATTTTAAGAGATAAGACATCATCGTCATTGTCCGTGTGGAAAAACATACTTACTACCCACAATCATGAGAAAGGAGAATTTGCATCATCTCAAAGTGGAGGATATTGCTTGGATTTTAAAATCAACAATGCCTCACTCAACACCCAAGTGGAAAATATCTCTCTTCACTATATATTATAGAAGTATAGTTGTTTGCATCACTACAAGGATTGACAAGAGTATAATCTTTTAAGAAAAGTTTAAAGGTAAAAGCCAAAATGGAAAAATGGTTTGAAATGAGATTGGTTGACTTTTAGTCTTCTCACAAAAAATGTCAAAGTATTATTAAATTGATTGAAGTTTATTTATGAAAATGTTTTAGAAATGTATGGACCTAAGTCCAAGTTTATTATGAAAGTGTTTAAGTTTCAAAACAAGCAGTGTTTTCAAAAGGAGGGAGAAGATTTTTGAAATTAAAGAAGATGGGAGGAGTAGAAGAGGCTATCCTAAAGCATAAAGTAAAAGCTAGGGATAAGGATCATCTAACCAACAAGAAGCTAAAACTTGACATTATGAGTCAAGATAGAATTCCCATTCTTTGGATTAAAACCAAGCAAGCAAAGATACTAGATCTCTTGAGAGAACCAAACTTCAAGTGTATTAAGTCTTCACAAAAATTGGGCAGAGTAACGGCTGTATACGGGCGAATTCCAGATTACAAACAAAGGATGTAATCACAAAAACCTGCACACAAAAACAAATAAGCAACCCAATGTCTTGAGGTAAACCTCAAGAGCTCCAGACAAAATAATCAGATAAGATCACAAGGTCTCCAAGATCGGCCAAGGTTTCTAATCCTAAGTCCAAGAAAAAGTCCACTGCTCCATAATGCCAAGGATAGTAACCAGATAGTCCAAGCACCATTAAGAGTTTTTTTAGGGTTTAAGTTGATTATTAAGTATCTTAGAAAAAAGAAAAGAAAAGCTCAAGTGAGCAAAGTAAAAATGACAAGAATAATAAATGCTCAAATGAGCAAAGGTAAAAACGGCATGAAATGTAAAATACTAAAAGTAAATGATACATAAAGCATAAAAAGAAATAAAGCAAAGAAATAAACAAGTCAATAATTAGTGGTTAGTTGGATGACCATCTTGAAACTTGCATTTGGAACTCATTAGAGGATTGGTAGAACCAAAGCCTTCACACAACAAGTTGCATTTGCTTTTTGTAAAGTATATCATCCATTTGGAATTCTCACAAGTATCATTTAATGATCAACAATGTTTAAGTGATCCGCGTTGACCAAAGGTGTTGTAGATCAATTAGAGGATTGGTAGAACCAAAGCCTCCACACAATGAATCTCAAGGTTATTGGATCAAAGAGATCAAATTAACATACTTGGGCTTGCAATCATAAGTTTGGGCCAAGAATGATCATTTATTCGAATCGGGACAAAATTTAGCGCTATGTTAAGCAATCGTAAGTGGACTTATATAGAAGTCGCACCTATTTTGAGGCCGATCAATAGCAATATATGCACCATTTGTTTGGAGACATGATATAGAGATCATGCTCCAACAACATTTAGTGCAATGAGAAGGGATGAGATGAAGGAGAATTATGGTAAAAAGATAAACCACATTTGAATTAATATTTAATCAAACTATTATTAAAATCATTCATCCATTTTTTTGTGGAGTTAAACTCAACACCATGGATCAATGATGTTAATAAAGTCATGACCAAAAAATCAACCCAAGACAGCCAGAAAATATTCACAAAAATAATAATATATTTGATATATACATTAAAGGTTTTAAAAAAGGTTTAAAAAAATGGAAAATAATAATGAAAATGTCAATTATATTCAAATTAATCAAGAAATGAAAAGTAAGACCTTAGAAAAATCAGAAAATAGGTCAAGTAATTATACAAATTTTTTGGGGATTTTTAAAAGTCAGAAACTATTTTTAAAATTAAAATAAATGAATAAAATAAAAAATAGCAAAAAAATAGTAAAGTCAGAAACAAAAATAAAATAAGGTCACCAATATTTGTCACAATATCATTGGATCATTCCATAATTTTTTCAGAATTTAAAAATGTGTAAAAGTATTTTTAAACATTTTAAATCAATCAAATAAGTGTAAAATTCATAAAAAAATACCAAAACACAAAATTAAATTATGAAAAAATAAAAATCAGAAAGAGAATAATCAAAAATATTTTTCATATTTTTTTTTGGATTTTTGGACTAAAAATGAATTTTCTATGATTTTTTGAAATTTGAAACAATTAAAATATAAAAATCAGAAAAAGAAAAAAAAAGAAAAAGATGTGGACCATTGGATGAGAGTCAAAATGCGTTAGTAATCAAATCCAAAGGATCTGGCGCGCTGTGCATATCATGGTATTTAATGAATAATGTAGATAATCATTTATAAAATCCGAATTTAAAAAAAACAAATGTCACGCTTTCATTGGTTAGAAGGTGACACGTTGGTCATCTTCAACCTCTAGCCCTCACGAATTGCAGGTCTCTCAAACTGTAAAATCAGAAGCTCAGACCTATGCCATTCGCTTTGTCTCTTCAAGACGAAGACAACCATACCCTCGCGCCATTTTTATATAAACTGTAACTCAAGCAATTTGGAAAGAAAGTTTTGAAAAGAGATTTGAAAATTCATGGTCAAAAGGTGCTTCTAGATAAAACTAAGTGTTGCGACTAGAATCAGGACAATGAGAGCAACACAATGGTATCAATGTTTTGAAGAATTGATGAAGGAATCTACCTATTAAAGTTGAGTTGTAGAGCTCTGAAACTGGACTTCTATGGAGCAATATAGGACACGATTCTTGAATGCGATTATATGGTTAGCTTCCGGGAAGATCAAGGAAGGTGAATTGATAAAGAAAATGGATTGAAAAAGGCTTGAGAATAGGATTCAATGTAGCTGAATTCTGAGTTGTGAAGCAAGTTTGGCAGGGTGATTCTGGCTATCTAAGCTTGGGAAATTGAATGGAGGATGACCCTCTATTTATAAGTAATCAAATGGGATGCTCAAGCGTGTGGAATGATGCAAATTGGAGGGAAATCGTGTGGGTCTGCATCATGAAGAAAGTGTGACTCAAACTTGATCAAAACTCAGCCAAATCGTGTGTTTCATGATGCTAATCACTTCTGGAAAGTTGCTAAACATGATTAGAAACAAAAACACGTGGAAATCTTGTGATTAGAAGCCAAAACAAAGATTTCAAAATTTTGACTTTGTGCAAAATTCAGTTTCAAACTACTAAATTCAAATCCATGGCATTTCCACCTCAAGGGGTCTTAGGGCATGATTCTTGATGCTTTGGAAAGATGAGGTAACAAGCTTTGCAATGGAAAAAGAATGGAATCAAATGGAGGCTTGAGCTGAAAATTGAATGGAGTCAAAGTTGAAGAAAAAGATTTGACTTTCCATACTTACAAATATTTCAACTTGTTGTACCCCAAAATTTTCCCTCCCGTTTTTCATAGAAGACACAACCCTAGGGTTTCTCGGATATTCAAGTTGGCTCAGAAATTGATCAGACAGATTCTCTTCTGTGGCAGTAAACCAACAATTAGGGTTTCTTGCAATTCTCAAAAGAAAATGAGTTCTCAAAGATCCAATTGGCTTTCACAGGTCCTCATGCTTCCTCAAGGTTGTACTTAATATTTCTTCAAGCTACAAGATTTTGAGACGATTTTGTCTGTTCATGGTCAGATATGATGTCGCTAACGGTTTGATCTTCAAAGAATCGGAAGAAATTTGAGTTTGGAAAACATTAAAATTATCAAATCATCGCAAGGCATTTGATTGATTTTGAATTTCCTTGAAACACAGTTTACTGAAAAGATAATGTTTATTCTCAGAGTATTGTTTGTTTGGGACAAGAGATGGAGGTTAATACTGTCATTTAGGACAATCATGATTGTGGGATCCAGGTTGACCAGATGATTTACGTCCTTAAAAACTTTTGTTTGGTTAGGAAATGGAATATACAGTGCGTGTTCGTTTGAAATGCAGTTACAAAGTTATTGGGATTACTTGGAATTTAAGTTACCAGACTGGAACATTTTACTTCAAATATCTTTATTAGGAATTTCAAAAATCAATTAAGATGCGAAGAGAAATTACAAGTTGTTGTTGATAAATAATTTCAAGTGACACCAGAATATTTCATATTACAACTCAAGATTTTCTCCAATTTCAAACATTTGGTACAAAACAATTTATTCTTTAATACTTTATGTTTTACAACTTATTGTATTTAAAGATGAATTGGTACTATTGGATACAACACATCAAAATACCAGAGTAATCTTTCTAAGTTACAAAGGAAATCCAATAAATGTTTGGCCTAGAAGAATTAATCTATGCCTAAGTTTGTTTGAAGATTGAAGGCGTATCAAATTCTTTTGTTTATCTCCAAGACTTCCATGCTGGCCGCAAATTTCTTGCCTTCCTTGCTTTGTCATATCCAATTGTGCTCACATGAAAACAAAAGAAAGAAAAAACATGGTTAGTGAAAGTTATTTGGGCATGAACAAAAAATATTCCAAAAGGGCATTCATTATTAAGGTTTGCAATATGGAATCAGAATGCTGTTTAATTCATCACAATTTATTTCCTCTATTTGCAAATCACAAGAAGGTTATCCTTCTTGGTTCACAAAAAGAAAGAAAGAAAGAAATGCATTACAAACTGTCCAAACAGCAGCGCAAGCTAAACCAAACAAACAACAGCGAAAACTGTCCAAACAAATGCCACAAACTGAACCAAACAAATGCAGCAAACTAACCAAACAAAATGCAAGCAAACTTGCCAAACAAAATGCTACAAACTGTCCTAACAAAAATGCTACAAACTGTCCAAACAGCATCACAAACAGCAGCGTCACAACAATCCAAACCAACAACATCAACAAAAACGAGGCAACAGTATAGCAAATAAAGCAAATAGCTAAGTCAAACAAATAAGCAAAGCTTGCTCAAGAAGTCATCATTTTCCATGCAAACCTTTCAGAATTAGAAAAAAAGGCAAAAGAGCAATTTGCTTTCTTATTGTCATTGAGAGAGAAGAGAGGAAAGAAGTCACCTAGGTTATTAGAATTGCTCAAAATGCACAACCTTGCTGCTCTGCCCACAGCCTGTCACAAGTTGCGTAGAAAATGGAAGAAAACAAAACTGCAACAAAAAAGCCATAAGGACAATATACCAAAATATTCAATTTTTTTTGTTTCCCACCATTTTGAATATGGATATAACAGAACCAGGGTCAATATAACAGAGAGAGGGCAATAGAAAAAGGAGGACACAACTCTCAAGCTGAAAAACACAAGTCAACCATCATCAAATCAAAAAAACCTGTTAATTCCCAAAACCTGAACCGAGCCTCAAACATAAAAACTAGAAACATCATCAAACTCAAAAACATGAAACAAGCTTCAAAGGCAAAAACCAGTAACCAAGCCAAACATCCCAAACCTGAACCAAATCTCAAACACAGTAACATCATTAAAAAATATTTTAACCATAAAAACTCCCCTAAAAACTTGAAACAAGCTTCAAAGGCAAAAACCTGTCAACTGTCCAAGAAAAATCATCAAACACAAAACCAGAAAAAGCCAAGCATCCCAAACCTGAACAAAAATCCCAAAAACCAGAAGAACTAAAACCAGAAACATCATCAAACCAAAAACCTGTGTATAAGCCCTAAAATCAAAAATACAGTAGCCAAGCCACAAAAATCCCAAGGCCAGTTAACCATCCAACAGAACCATCATCAAAAATCCCACAACCCTTAACCATCACTGAAAAATCATCATTCAAACAAAGAGATAAAAAGAAGTTACCAACAATTTAGAAAAGCCACGCCTTCATCCTCATCTTTTCCCC
This sequence comes from Vicia faba, assembly GCA_948472305.1. NCBI lineage: Eukaryota > Viridiplantae > Streptophyta > Magnoliopsida > Fabales > Fabaceae > Vicia > Vicia faba. Next base: position 1,038,746,985 of record OX451740.1, on the reverse strand, counting down.
TCGTGCAAATCTTGCCACCATTGGAACGCCATCCTCGCTCTCGCCTCTCCCTTTCGATTTCACAGAAAATCACAAGAAATTGTAAAACTCCAACAGGTATGGGTTCTTTCTCTTTTCCATATTTTCCATAAGTGCATTTTCTGCATCTAAGAGAGTAAAGTTTTAGTTAACATAAAAACATGACAAGATAGAACAAAATCAAGGAAGTTTGTAACCTTTTTGAACATAACAGAAACCTTACCCTTTTTTCCAAAGAAAATTGCTAGAGCTTAATTAGGGAGACGAGATGGTTGCGTTATGGTAACAGAGGTTTATGGGGGGGGGGGGGTCAAGGATGAACCGATTTTGTTGCTTTTAGGTTTAAATCCGAAATTAGGGTTTCAAAGAGATACAAACCACGATTAGACAAAGGGGTTATGTTACTGAAGAGGGTGATTCAGTCATAAGGTTAGACAGGGATGGTTAGTGAGGAGGCTTAGGGGATTTCAGCAAAATGGAAAAGATGAACGAAGGAGATGAACCAGCGATGCTGAGAATTACAAAGTTCCAAACCCTAATTTTGTTTTTCCTCCTTAATCAACAACTAAGTGTGGTTTGAGTTAATTTGGGTTTGGTTTACCATTTTGAATGGGATAGCCCAGCGAATTCCCCTTAAGCCCAATCTGTTTTTCTGGCCATACACCCCTTTTGTTTGTTTTTGTAACAGCAAATAAACAATTTATCTCTTTGGGCCTCACCCCTAAATCCAACATAGGCCCATGCTGTTTCTTTAGTTCATTTTTTTTTGTTATACAAAATGCTAATATAACTTAAAATACATTTTTATTAATTTGATTTAGGTTTTGTAATTTAATTTTTATCATTTCCTTTTTTTAATAAATTTTGTTTTAGATTTAATTGACATAATAAAACACCAAAAAATAATAATTTAGTTTGTTTTCTTTCTTTAGATTTTACTTAAATTAATAAAATGAAAATAAAGAATATAATTTAATTAATTATTTTTATTTTCTAGAATAGGTTTTACCTTTCTCTTTTCAAGTAAATACTTAACATTTCATTTCCATATTTTGTTGATTTATTTTCATGGATTATCATAGCTTTAATTAAATCGCACAAAATTCGATTTGGTTGTATTGTTTGTTATTTGGACCTTTCTATCATATTTGATTCATCCCCATTTGTAAAATAATTGTACCCCCATTCCCGAATATTTTGTAATAGCGTAGAATTTCAATTCCCGCAATTTACTGTTTTCCTTATACTGTATAGTAACTAGGCGTGTATGGCAAGATTCAAAAAAATCAATCGCTAGATGACCTAATCAAAGAATAAAATAACTTGAAACCAATACACTTTTTTACACGCGCACCTCTAGGGTAACCTCGCTCATTGCCTCGGAAATACAATCATGTCCCTCGAATATGGGACGCTCTAGCAATGACCCTTCGATAAAAAAGATCGTAGTCTCTCGATGACCCTCGATGTTGCCTTCGATTAAAACGATCTCGTCCCTTACAAAAATTGCTAAAGCGTCTCATAAGTTGCTTTCAATGATTATGAAATTGACCCGCGCATGTCCCTTCACATCCAACGATGGGGCTTCTTACCAAATCAATGGTAAGATAGCACCATTAAAAGGAGGAAGAAAAGAACAATTTAAGACCTTTCGAGTAGATAGATTCACTCTTAGTTACTCGCTTGCTCATGATAAAAACTTTTTACAGCTACACTTTCATTTCAAAACATTTTCAAAAAGACAAAACGTTTTGTATACGTTCCTATAGAGACTAGAACCATTGCAAAACCTCTTTTCAAAACACTTTCTGAAACACGATTCATAAACACATCTTTGAACCACTTTTCAAAACAAAACTTTGTACACGTTCTTATAGAGACGAGAACCATTACAAAGAGATTTTTCAAATAATTTCAAAGCCCACACCACAAGCACACTGTCAAATGAAAGCAAGTGATCTAAACGAGTAACTAAGAGCCCATGGAAAACCATGGATGAAAAGGGTGCTAATACCTTCCCTTTTCATAATCTACCCCCCGAACCCGAGAAATGATCTCGAAAGGTCTTTCCTGTGCTTTTTTACCTTTCCTTTTGGATAAAAGAAAAGTCGGTGGCGACTCTTGCTATCCGCACAAATGCGATCGAAATGCAAAATATAGATTCAGTTCTCCCACCGTATCACAGAACTGGCGACTCTGCTGGGGAAAAATAAAAAAAGTGGGGTTACCTTAGGGATAGATCACTTTTACTCGCTTTCATTATTTGATTTGTGTGCTTTAATTCAGTTCTTTGTATTGGGCTTGCTTTGATCCTCCACCCGGATTTAGGGCACCTTTTTAGGTAAATAGCAATAGATTGTGGAGACTATACAGCGTAGACCGATATGATTGAGACAATGACTATGTTAGTCTGACGCATTTGTGGGTACCGATATCCCTCGTGGTGAATCGAGGAGAATACAGGGCCGCTGAGTGGCGTCGCGAAGCACTAATTAACCTTAGAACCCTAATTGAACAAACTTGGCCATTAGGACGTAGTGAGGTAGCCGGTTTCGGTGTAAAGCTGAAAATTGGTTGACACTCGATACTACACTCATTGAAGCTAGACTTTTGGGATATCTCGGCCGCGAGAAAAGATTGTTGTGCTGAGACAATGCCTAAGAGAAAGGTCGGTGATATTGAGATCCTTTAGAACCCAATCATTATTTCTAGGACTGGTTGAGACAACTAAGACTTCAAGAGGGTACTTACCTACAAAACTCATGCAAGCCTAAAACATAGGGATCTGTTTATTGTTTGTGTATATGTTTGCTTGTACATAAACATCATAAACATCATAAACATCATAAACATCATATGCATGCTCACTAACCATTTCAAGGATTTAGAAATTTATCTTTGTTTTTGTTTTGTAGGATATGAATTCTCTCCGAAGAAACACCATCCGAATCAGCTTTGTAAAAGCACATCCTCAACTTCAAGAGCTAGCTTCAAGAGTTCTTGGGCATTCTCCTTTTACCAAGAAGTATGGTCGACTCCTCAATTTGGCTACATCCAACTTCGAAGAAGAAATGATGTGTGTACTATTCCAATTCTTTGACCCCGTACATCATTTTTTCACTTTTCCGGACTATCAGTTGGTACCTACATTGGAAGAGTTCTCTCTACTTTTAGGGGTGCTCGTGCTTAATCAGATACCGTTCACCGGTATAGAAGGGATTCCAAAACCTGAAGTCATTGCTGAAGCTTTACATGTGAAGAGGGCCGACGTCATAGCCAATTGGGAGACAGGAAGTGGGGTTAAAGGTTTTTTAGCTAAGTTTCTATTGGAAAAAGCTCGTTCATTCTGGGATGACATGGATTTCCAAGCTTTCGAAGACGTGCTAGCTCTCCTCATTTATGGTTTGGTTCTGTTTCCTAATTCAGACCAATTCATAGACGTTAATACCATCAAAGTCTTTCTCTCCCGCAATCCTATACCCACCTTTCTAGGAGACATCTTGCATTGCCTTCATACCCGTACCATGAAGAAAAGAGGTACCCTTTTGTGTTGTATATCCATACTCGCTAAGTGGTTCACTTCACACCTGCCTCAATCAACATTGAAGAACGAGCAAAGATTGACTTGGTCTCAATGGATGGTGTCTCTCACCCACTCTGATATCTGTTGGTGCTCGAGATCCTTGGAAGATATCTCTATCATTGACCGCTGTGGGGAGTTACCTAATGTACCTCTGCTTGGTATTAGGGGAGGTATCACCTATAACCCGTGTTTAGCTCTTCGGCAATTTGGGTATGCCCGAAGAGACGACCCTCATGAGATGCTCGTCCAGGGTCTGGTTTTCGACTACGACAAAGAAGATCAAGGTTATCGCCAGAGGTTTGCACATGCTTAGGGAATGGTGAACAAGGTGGAAAGTAGTACTTTGGGACATTAAAACTCTATCCCTCTCGAGCCTTACCTTAAGTGGGTACGGGCTCGTACCCAGAGTCTCTTAATGCCTTATCCTTCCATCCTTCCTGTCATCATTAAGCTTGTTATTGAAGGAGACGTCCCATACACCGTTCTTCATCCTGACATGCCTACCTCTCTCGAAGACCTGCAGAAAGCTTGGATTCAGTTGAAGGAAGAACGAGACACCTTTGAAACCCAGTACTATGCCAGCGAGAAGAAGGTTCTGGAGCTCACCAAACTGCTTCATGAAGATAAAAATCTGAATACCTACATTGCTCCAAAAGGATGCGCTCGGTCTTTTTGTCTTGAGAATTTTTGCTGTATTTTGTTTCTTTCTTTGTAAGCCCGAGGAGGCATGATGTATTCAAACTTGGTTTTATTTAATATGACGTGTGTTCTTTTTGGTTTGGACAAATTTAAATCTTCTAAATTTCCTTGAAATCATTTGCATGTTGCATCTTCATTCATCATAACATCATACAGGTTTCTCATAACAGGTCGCCTTATCCTTCTACTGTTTATTTCAGTGAGATGGATGTTGAACAAACTGTGAAAGATCTTCTGGCGCAGAATGCCCAGTTTCAACAAATGCTCATGGCTCTAACAAAAGGGCAAGAGGAGTTGAAGACTCTGCTAGCCAAAGAGAAGAAGAAGAAAATGAAGAAACCACCGGGGTTGTGATCATGGGAAGGAGGTTTAAAGGACAGACCAGGTGAACCTTGGACTTTGCAACATCATCGAGTGAAGGAGATAACCAAGGGGCCGAGACCCAGGTAGTGAACGACGACCCAGTATCCGAAGGAGAGGAAGAGCCTGATTACTCTGAGGAGCAGTATCCTCCTGCTGATGATAAATACAAATAGCTGGAGGATCGTTTGAATGCCATGGAGATTCAGAGAGTGCCCGGTTTGGACTTTGAAGAATTAGGACTCATCTCAGGGGTTTTCATCCCACAGAAATTCAAGGTCCCAACCTTCTCCAAGTATGATGGTATCTCTTGCCCAAAACTACATCTGAGGTCATATGTCAGAAAGATTCAGCCCCACACGGCTGACAAAAATATGTGGGTGCATTTATTCCAGGAGAGCTTATCGGGGACTCAGTTGGATAGGTTCTACCAATTAGAAGGGTCCAATGTCCGTAATTGGGAAGAGTTGGTTGCCTCTTTCTACAAACAGTATCAGTATAATGCTGATTTGGCTACGACTAGGACACAATTACAGAGTATGTCTATGGGAACAGATGAGGGTTTCAAAGCCTATGCTCAAAAGTAGAGGGATCTCGCAGGTAGAGTCCAACCCCCTCTATCCGACAGAGAATTAGTGGATATGTTCCTTGGCACCTTGTCAGGACAATTTTTCAATCACCTGATTGGGAGTTATTCATCTGGGTTTACCGAATTAATCATGACTGGTGAACGGGTCAAAGCCGGTATAAAAAGCGGCAAAATTCAAAGAGATGCATCCTCAAGTTTGGTGAAGAAACCTTTTGTTGGGAAGAAGGAAGTCAGTGCTGCGTATGACCATAGGAATCAAAACAAAACCGACCGTCGTCCAGCAGTAGGGGCTGTTATGATCTCTAATCCCGCGCCAGATCAGTAACGAAATTATCAGCGCAAACCAGAAGCACCCATGATACGATTTACCCGGATTAACATGACCATGTCTCAAGTGTTGCCACACCTTCTAAGGACCAATCTGGCAATTTTAAAGGAAGCTCCCAAGAACCCTAATACTTCTTCTCCTCGCTACAACCCGAATGCCCGATGTGCCTATCATTCTGGAAGCCCGGGGCACAATACAGATGATTGTTGGGCCTTAAAGAATAAGGTGCAAGACCTTATCGATGCGAAGGAGCTTGAATTTGAGTCCCCAGAAACGCCTAATGTAATAACGGAACCAATGCCTAGACATGGCCAAGGTATCAACGCCATTAATGATGATCGTTTTGTGTCCTCCGTGAATGACTTGGTTACTTCTCTGTTGACTGTTAAACAAAATCTACTGCAAGCCGGCTTGTTACTAGGTTGTGATGAAAATTGCCACCTTTGCAAATCTCTGCCGAACGGTTGTTTGTTACTAAAGATAGGCGTCCAACACTTGATGACTAGTAAAGAAATACTTTTCGAAAAGTTACCCCTTATCAAGAGTTCTTATCAAGATGTTTCGATAATCACCATTTTCGATAATCCTCCCAGGGCCTCCACCAAAAGACCCGTCAGGATTACATCCGCTCCCAAAACTGCACCATTAATCATCACTATGCCAAGACCAATGCCATACTCCTCAAATAAAGTTGTTCCTTGGAGTTATGAGGCTGACGTTTATTACTACGGCGTCAAGCAAGATCAGTTGGCTGTCACAAATGAAGTTGCGAGAGATATTGATCCTGATATCGGTAACATCACTGGAACCAGCAAAATAACAAGAAGTGGAAGAGTCTTCTCACCTGATATTTCTCCAAAGACTGTTGCTACTCCTGTGATCATCACTACTGCCACTCCTAGCGACACCGCCAGTGATAATCCCGCTATTGTCCCTGCTGCCGATACCAGGGGCAAAGAGGCTTTGGTTGAACCTACCCAAGCAAGAGAACATCCCGAAGTCATCCTTGAAGCTTCTAGAAAAGAAATAGAAGAAATCATGAAGATAATCAAAAAAAGTGACTACAACATTGTAGAACAATTGGGGCAGACCCCCTCGGAGATATCATTGTTGTCCTTACTTTTATGCTCTGAAACTCACGCCAAAGCCTTGGTAAAGTTTCTTAAGACTGCTCCCGTGCCCCAGGAAACCTCCATCGACCAATTTGAAGACTGTGTGGCCAGTCTAACTGCTGATAACGGATTGGGCTTTTCCGATGCTGATTTAACCTCTAAAGGAAGGAAGCACAACGGCGCCTTGCATATTTCCATTGAATGCAGGGGCACCACACTTGCCCATGTTTTGGTGGATACCGGTTCATCATTGAATGTCTTTCCCAAAAATGCCCTCGATCGGCTGGATTGCGAGGGACTCATCTTGAAACCTAGCAACATCATAGTGAGGGCCTTTGATGGTTCCAAGAGGACCGTGCACGGAGAAGTTAGTATCCACATAAAAATTGGGTCTCAGACCTTTGACTCAATTTTCTATGTGATGGACATCCGCCCTTCGTACTCTTGTCTGTTGGGTCGACCCTGGATCCATGGTGCTGGTGCCGTCACTTCCACCCTACACCAAATGCTAAAATACCCGATCAGAGGGAAGATTGTTACAATTCACGGAGAAGAGGAATACATGGTTAGCCATTTGAACTCTTTCAGGCATGTTGAAATGGATGGTGAATTCATAGAGACTCCCTGTCAGAACTTTGAGGAGGTTCCAGCAACGGTCACAGCAACCAAGTCTACTCCAAAGGTCCCAGAGATTACCATACCTCCGCTAAATATGGCTTCATTGAAAGACGCTCGAGCAGTAGTTGAAGAGGGAGGATGTACTATCTGGGGTCAGCTTCCGGATATTCCCTACAAGTCCGACAAATTTGGGTTGAGGTTCACTTCAGAGGCTCAGAAAACTGTCCGACGTTCTCGCGCAGGGGGACCACCTCTGCGTATCAGCAATCAAGGAGTCAACGCATTAGAAGATAGTGATGGCAGCTGTGATATGGACGAATGGATTTTTCCAACTATCGGCGAAGGGCTTAATAATTGGGAGGCGAAGGATTTCATTCCTATTACTTTTATTCAAGAGTAATTTTCTTTTAATATTTTCTGGCTTGTAATATTTAAACAATTTAGACTCTTTTTTTTTTAAACCTTGTGTCTTACCCGAGGCACAATGGTCCATCTGTAAGGGTTGTCACTTCATTCTCATATGTCATTAATGAATCATGGACGTTTTTTACATCAAATTTTGTTTTCTTTGTCTTTTCTTTCTTGCATTTTATTTCTTTCAAAGGTAGCTGTGCTCTTACACACACTCACATATTGAAAATGCAGATCTACGTCCACTCAGGATCTCAGGGGTAACAGTTCTGCTATGGCCAATTGTGACTTTGAAAATCTGATCTACCAAGCTGATGACGAAGGTGAGGAAGATTATGAAGTGCCAGGAGAGTTGGCCAGGTTGTTGCAACAGGAAGACAAAGTTATTCATCCTCATGAGGAACCGTTGGATACAATCAACTGGGGTACCGAGGAAGATAAAAATGAAATCAAGGTGGGTGCCAATCTAGAGCCGAGTGTCAAGGAACGTCTGATTCAGTTGTTGCACTATTATGTTGAGATCTTCGCCTGGTATTACGAAGACATGCCAGGATTGGATGCAGATATTGTGGTACATCGTTTGCCTACAAAGGAAGATTGTCCCCCAGTAAAATAGAAGGTTCGTCGTATGAGGCCCGACATGTCAGAAAAGATCAAAGCAGAAGTTATGAAGCAGTTCAATGCTAGATTTTTGGCTATCACCTCTTATCCCCAATGGGTGGCCAATGTTGTCCCTGTACCCAAGAAAGATTGCAAAGTGCGGATGTGTGTGGACTACAGAGACTTAAACAGGGCAAGCCCCAAAGATGATTTCCCACTTCCCCACATTGACATCCTGGTTGACAATACAGCCCAACACAAAGTATTTTCTTTCATGGACGGATTCTCAGGCTATAACCAGATCAAAATGGCACCTGAGGACATGGAGAAAACTACATTTGTCACACAGTGGGGTACGTTCTGCTACAAAGTGATACCATTCAGACTGAAGAATGTTGGGGTGACCTATCAGCGCGCTATGGTAGCTTTGTTTCATGATATGATACATCATGAGATAGAAGTCTGCATAGATGACATGATAGCCCGATCACAAACTGAAGAAGAACACCTTGATCACTTGCAAAAAATGTTTGTCAGGTTGAAGGAGTACAAGCTAAGATTGAACCCAAACAAGTGCACATTCGGAGTCTGGTCCAGTAAACTCTTAGGTTTCATTGTCAGCAACAAAGGCATCAAGGTTGATCCTGCCAAGGTCAAAGCGATATAAGAAATGCCTGCTCCTCGCACTGAGAAGGAAGTCAGAGGTTTCTTGGGACGCCTGAACTACATTGCTAGGTTCAATTCTCACCTAACATCTACTTGTGAACCAATCTTCAAGCTGTTGAAGAAAGATCAGGTAGTTAGATGGAATGATGACTGTCAGATTGCTCTCGATAAAATCAAGGAATATTTGCTAGAGCCTCCTGTCTTGATGCCACCAGTCGAAGGAAGACCACTAAGCATGTATCTGACCGTCTTAGAGAACTCAATGGGTTGCGTATTGGGGCAGCATGACGAGTCTGGCCGAAAAGAGCATGCTATTTATTACCTGAGCAAAAAGTTTACCGACTGTGAAACCAGATATTCACTGCTCGAGAAAACTTGCTGCGCTCTGGTATGGGCTGCTCGCCGGCTAAGACAATATAAGTTGACTCATAACACTTTGTTGATATTTAAAATGGATCCGATAAAGTATATCTTTGAGAAGCCTGCTTTTTCTGGGAGAATAGTAAGATGGCAGATGATCCTGACAGAATACAACATACAATATACTACCCAGAAAGCTATAAAGGGCGGTGTATTGGCTGATCATCTTGCTCACCAAGCTGTAGAAGACTATCAGTCCATGAAGTTTGAATTCCTAGACGAAGACATCATGATGTTAGACAACTGCAAAGAGATCAGGCCATATGACGGACCTGAACAAGGATCCCGATGGACCCTGTTCTTCGATGGGGCATCCAACACACTTGGCAATGGTATCTGTGCCGTACTCATATCTCCAGAAGGATGTCATAATCCCTTTACTGCCAGACTTTACTTCAATTGTACAAATAACATGGCAGAATACGAAGCGTGCATCTTTGGTCTCAAGGCTGCCATAGACTTGGGAATCAAACACTTGGATGTATTTGGAGATTCAACCTTGGTCATCAGTCAAGTCAAAGGGGGAATGGGACACCAAGCACCCCAACCTTATCCCTTATAAAGAACATGTGTTGACATTGTTGCCGCATTTCGAGAAGATTACCTTCGAGCATTTCCCGCGAGAAGAAAATCAGCTAGCAGACGCATTAGCTACAATGTCATCTATGTTTAAACTTAATTGGGATAACGAGGCTCCTCAAATCTCCATTGAGCGGATGAATGAACCAGCCTACTGTCACGAGATTAATACCGAAGAAGTAGTGTACCAGCCTTGGTTTCATGAAGTCAAGAGGTATCTCGAGTCTCAGGAATATCCAGAAGGAGCTTCGGTGAATGACAAGAAATTCCTGAGAAGGTTCTCGGCTAAATTCTTCCTTAGTAACGAAATTCTGTACAAATTCAGTCATGACTCTGTATTACTTCGGTGTGTAGACAAGGCTGAGGCTGAAAGGATCATGGGTGAACTACACAAAGGCACTTTTGGTACTCATTCTAGTGGGCATACGATGGCAAAGAAAATCCTACGGGCAGGCTATTATTGGTCTACCATGGAGGCAGATTGCTATCAACACTCTCATACTTGCCATAAGTGCCAAATCTATGCTGACAAGGTGCATGTACCTCCGGTTCCTCTGAATGTCTTGACGGATCCTTGGCCATTTGCTATGTGGGGAATCGATATGATTGGGGAAATCAAGCCAACGGCCTCCAATGGACACCGCTTTATCTTAGTGGCCATCAAATATTTTACAAAGTGGGTTGAGGCAACTTCCTTTGCTTCCGTTACTAAGAATGTGGTCGCCCGGTTCATCAAGCATCATCTGTCGGTACGGTATCCCAGAGAGAATCCTCACTGATAATGGTACAAATCTGAATAATACTATGATCACCGCCTTGTGCGAGCAATTCAAGATTCAGCATCACAATTCTTCCCCTTACCGACCAAAGATGAATGGTGCTGTAGAAGCTGCTAACAAAAACATAAAGAAGATCATTCAGAAAATGACAGTCACATACAAAGACTGGCATGAGATGCTACCGTTTGCTCTCCATGGATATCGTACCATAACTCGCACATCAACTGGGGCAACACCTTTTTCTCTCGTATACGGCATGGAAGCTGTCTTACCTATTGAGGTTCAGTTCCCCTCTCTGAGAATCATGAAGGATGCTGGTTTGAATGAAGAAGATTGGATTCAGACTCGATTTGACCAACTAAACTTGATTGATGAGAAGAGGGTTACAACTATTTGTCACGGTCAGATGTACCAAAAACGCATGATCAAAGCTTTTAATAAAAAGGTCAAACGTCAGGTATATCGGATCGGTGACTTGGTAATCAAGCGTATCATTTTGCCACAAGGTGATCCCAGGGGTAAATGGACCCCTACATATGAAGGGCCATTTGTAATCAAAAACATTTTCTCTGGTGGAGCAATGATCTTGACTAATATGGATGGCGATGACCTCCCGCACCCTGTAAATAAGGACATAGTTAAAAGATACTACGCATGATCAAAGACCCGCTAGGTTGACTGGCCTAGGCAAAAATAAGGGCTTCTCGGCGAACCAAAAGGGTTCGGGTAAAAATAAGGGATGAAAATAAAAAAAAATTCTGTACACCCGGCAAGTCGAAAACCCGAAAGGGTGGCTTGGGCAAAAAAGGGTATCCCGGTGGACTGAAAACCCGAGAGGGCGGTCCAGGAAAAAGTTAGGGATTAAAGCGTATGACTATGTCCCATTGAATCATCTGGAAAACAATCTTCAGCGCCAACCAATCAACTCAATTGGCTCTAAATCAATCCAATCGACTTCGTCAAGGCGACCAGCGGACAAGACATTCAGAGACATGAAGGCTATAGCAGAATAAGAACCCCATGGGGATTATTTCATATAGCTACCTTTTCTTTGTATAAATTTTCATCTTTTTTACGACGACATTCTCTTGCCAGAATGCTTTACATCATTGTACGAAAAACACTTGTTCAAATTAATACAAAGATATCCCTTTTGAAAGTGCAAAACCATCTGTTTTTTATTTACAAAAACGTCCAGTGATTTATTTTTGAACATATGCATTTGAACGTGATTACTGTTACAAATATACAAATAAAAAAAAAATGGAAAGACAATTACTAATGACTTTAAGAAATAGAGTATTATCTGTGAGCCATTCCATAACACCCCCGCAGGTACTTTCTCCAACCAAAGCAAATTTTTTTTTCACTGTCCAAAGTGTCTCCAGCAAGTTGCCCAACTTCTCAGATTTCCCCAGCAGGATATCACAAGCAATGTCTGGCATTTTATTTCTGCAACAAAGCATTTACCTGGAAATTCACCCATCAGTGCTTCAAAGGGGATTTATTTTCCCCACTTCCAGCAACGCTACGGCACAAACAATCGTTACTTTTCATACATTTACATATATACATCGTAACATTGGAAACTCAAGTGCATACAGTGCAATCTCATTTATTTTGAGAAGCAAACATCACGCCATGCATCGCATACATCATAGCATTGCATACAATTAACTCTTCACCTTTTTACAGGAAAGAAACATTTGACAGTTATTATCAACAAATTTCCGACAAATACAAATCTTCAACGAGTCAAATACAAATCAGTTTCCGAGAAAAGGATGATTTTTACTGGTTCAGATAAATCTCTCAACGGTTTATTCTGATTTGTTTCCAGATTTTTACTGGTTTAGTTAAATCTCTCAACGGTTTATTCTGATTCATTCCCAGATTCTTACTGGTTCAGTTAAATCTCTCCACGGTTTATTCTGATTCATCCCAGATTTTTACTGGTTCAGATAAATCTCTCAACGGTTTATTCTGACTCATTCCAAGATTCTTACTGGTTCAGATAAACCTCTCAACAGTTTATTCTGATTCATCTCCATATTTTTACTAGTTCAGTTAAATCTCTCAACAATTTATTCTGATTCATTCCCAGATTCTTACTGGTTCAGTTAAATCTCTCTACGATTTATTCTTATTCATCTCCAGATTTTTACTGGTTCAGTTAAATCTCTCAACGGTTTATTCTGATTCGTCTCCAAATTTTTACTGGTTTAGATAAATCTCTCAACGGTTTATTCTGATTCGTCTCCAGATTTTTACTGATTCAGATAAATCTCTCAACGGTTTATTCTAATTCATTTCCATATTTTTACTGGTTCAGATAAATCTCTCAACGGTTTATTCTGATTCGTTTTTAGATTTTTACTGGTTCATTTAAATCTCTCAACGGTTTATTCTGATTCATTCCCAGATTCTTATTGGTTCAGTTAAATCTCTCAACGGTTTATTCTGATTCATTCCCAGATTCTTACTGGTTCAGTTAAATCTCTCCACGGTTTATTCTGATTCATCTCCAGATTTTTACTGGTTCAGATAAATCTCTCAACGGTTTATTCTGATTCATCTCCAGATTCTTACTGGTTCAGTTAAATCTCTCCACGGTTTATTCTGATTCATCTCCATATTTTTACTGGTTCAGATAAATCTCTCAACGGTTATTCTGATTCATTCCCAGATTCTTACTGGTTCAGATAAATCTCTCAACGGTTTATTCTGATTCATCTCCAGATTTTTACTGGTTCAGTTAAATCTCTCAACGGTTTATTCTGATTCATTCCCAGATTCTTACTGGTTCAGTTAAATCTCTCCACGGTTTATTCTGATTCTTCTCCAGATTTTTACTGGTTCAGTTAAATCTCTCAACGGCTTATTCTGATTCGTCTCCAGATTTTTACTGGTTCCGATAAATCTCTCAACGGTTTATTCTGATTCGTCTCCAGATTTTTACTGGTTCAGATAAATCTCTCAACGGTTTATTCTGATTCATTTCCAGATTTTTACTGGTTCAGATAAATCTCTCAACGGTTTATTCTGATTCGTTTTCAGATTTTTACTGGTTCAGTTAAATCTCTCAACGGTTTATTCTAATTCATTCCCAGATTCTTACTGGTTCAGTTAAATCTCTCAACGGTTTATTCTAATTCATTCCCAGATTCTTACTGGTTCAGTTAAATCTCTCCATGGTTTATTCTGATTCATCTCCAGATTTTTACTGGTTCAGATAAATCTCTAAATGGTTTATTCTGATTCGTCTCCATATTTTTACTGGTTCAGATAAATCTCTCAACGGTTTATTATGATTCATTTCCAGATTTTACTAGTTCAGATAAATCTCTCAACGGTTTATTCTGATTCATCTCTAGATTTTTACTGGTTCAGATAAATCTCTCAACGGTTTATTCTGATTCATCTCCAGATTTATTTTGCTGGTTCAGATAAATCTCTCAACGGTTTATTCTGATTCGTCTCCAGATTTTACTGTTTCAGATAAATCTCTCAACAATTTATTCTGATTCGTTTCTAGATTCTTACTGGTTTAGATAAATCCCTCAACAGTTTATTCTGATTCATTTCCATATTTTTACTGTATCATATAAATCTCTCAAAGGTTTATTATGATCCATTCTCTGTTCATATCCAGTTCAAACTTTCCGTCAACGATCACTTTTGGATGGCATCTATAAGCCCATCTCCGACAATTCTCCTCTATTTCTCCAAATGGCATCTTTAAGCCCATTTCCATACACAATTAAACCAGCGCGTCATCAAGTGTAAATTTCTGGGCACTCTAGTGTTCAATTATCTTCTAGTTTCAAGCCACAAACGACAAACATGTCGATCTCGCTTTTCAAGTTTAAGAAAATTAAATAGGGGCAGCTGTTGTACCCCAAAATTTTCCCTCCCATTTTTCATAGAAGACACAACCCTAGGGTTTTTCGGATATTCAAGTTGGCTCGGGAATCAATCAGACAGATTCTCTTCTGTGGAAGTAAACCAGCAATTAGGGTTTCTTGCAGTTCTCAAAAGAAAATGAGTTCTCAAAGATCCAATTGGCTTTCACAGGTCCTCATGCTTCCTCAAGGTTGTACTTATGATTTCTTCAAGCTACAAGATTTTGAGACGATTCTGTCTGTTCATGGTCAAATATGATGTCGCTCACAGTTTTATCTTCAAAGAATCGGAAGAAATTTGAGTTTGGAAAACTTTAAAATTATCAAATCATCGCAAGGCATTTGATTGATTTTGAATTTCCTTAAAACGCAGTTTACTGAAATGATAATGTTTGTTCTCAGATTATTGTTTGTTTGGGACAAGAGATGGAGGTTAAGACTGTCATTTAGGACAATCATGATTGTGGGATCCAGGTTGACCAGATGATTTACGTCCTTAAAAACTTTTGGTTGGTTAGGAAATGTAATATACAATGCGTGTTCGTTTCAAATGCAGTTACAAAGTTATTGGGATTACTTGGAATTTAAGTTGCCAGACTGGAATGTTTTACTTCAAATATCTTGATTAGGAATTTCAAAAATCAATTAAGACGCGAAGAGAAATTACAAGTTATTGTTGATAAGGAATTTCAAGTGACACCAGAATATTTCATGTTACAACTCAAGATTTTCTCCAATTTCAAACATTTGGTACCAAACAATTTATTCTTTAATACTTTATGTTTTACAACTTATTGTATTTAAAGATGAATTGGTACTATTGGATACAACACATCAAAATACCAGAGTAATCTTTCTAAGTTACAAAGGAAATCCAAATAAATGTTTGGCCTGGAAGAATTAATCTATGCCTAAGTTTGTTTGAAGATTGAAGGCGTATCAAATTCTTTTGTTTATCTCCAAGACTTCCATGCTGGCCACATATTTCTTGCCTTCCTTGCTTTGTCATATCCAATTGTGCTCACATGAAAACAAAAGAAAGAAAAAACATGGTTAGTGCAAGTTATTTGGGCATGAAAAAAAAATTTCCAAAAGGGAATTCATCATTAAGGTTTGCAATATGGAATCAAAATGTTGTTTAATTCATCACAATTTATTTCCTCTATTTGCAAATCACAAGAAGGTTATCCTTCTTGGTTCACAAAAAGAAAGAAAGAAATGCATTACAAACTGTCCAAACAGCAGCGCAAGCTAAACCAAACAAACAACAGCGCAATCTGTCCAAACAAATGCCACAAACTAAACCAAACAAATGCAACAAACAAACCAAACAAAATGCAAGCAAGCTGTCCAAACAAAATTCTACAAACTGTCCAAACAAAATGCTACAAACTGTCCAAACAACATCACAAACAACAGCGTCACAACAATCCAAACCAACAGCATCAACAAAAATGAGGCAGCAGTATAGCAAATAAAGAAAATAGCTAAGTCAAACAAATAAGCAAAGCTTGCTCAAGAAGTCATCATTTTCCATGCAAACCTTTCAGAATTAGAAAAAAAAGGCAAAAGAGCAATTTGCTTTCTTATTGTCATTGAGAGAAAAGAGAGGAAAGAAGTCACCTAGGTTATTGGAATTTCTCAAAATGCACGGCCTTGCTGCTCTGCCCACAGCCTGTCACAAGTTGCATAGAAAATGGAAGAAAACAAAACTGCAACAAAAAAGCCATAAGGACAATATACCAAAATATTCAATTTTTTTTGTTTCCCACCATTTTGAATATGGATATAACAGAAGCAGGGTCAATATAACAGAGAGAGGGCAATAGAAAAAGAAGGACACAAGTCTCAAGCTGAAAAACACAAGTCAACCATCATCAAATCAAAAAAACCTGTTAATTCCCAAAACCTGAACCGAGCCTCAAACACAAAAACTAGAAACATCATCAAAATCAAAAACTTGAAACAAGCTTCAAAGGCAAAAACCAGTAACCAAGCCAAACATCCAAAACCTGAACCAAATCTCAAACACAGTAACATCATCAAAAAAAATTTTAACCATAAAAACTCCCCAAAAACTTGAAACAAGCTTCAAAGGCAAAAACCTGTCAACTGTCCAAGAAAAATCATCAAACACAAAACCAGAAAAAGCCAAACATCCCAAACCTGAACAAAAATCCCAAAAACCAGAAGAACTCAAAACCAGAAACATCATCAAACCAAAAACCTGTGAATAAGCCCTAAAATCAAACATACAGTAGCCAAGCCACAAAAATCCCAAGGCTAGTTAACCATCCAACATAACCATCATCAAAAATCCCATAACCCTTAACCATCACTGAAAATTATCATTCAAACAAAGAGATAAAAAGAAGTTACCAACATGTCAGAAAAGCCACGCCTTCATCCTCATCTTTTCCCCTCGTGCAACTCTTGCCACCATTGGAACGCCATCCTCGCTCTCGCCTCTCCCTTTCGATTTCACAGAAAATCACAAGAAATTGTAAAACTCCAACAGGTATGAGTTCTTTCTCTTTTCCATATTTTCCATAAGCGCATTTTCTGCATCTAAGAGAGTAAAGTTTTAGTTAACAGAAAAACATGACAAGATAGAACAAAATCAATGAAGTTTGTAACCTTTTTGAACATAACAGAAACCTTACCCTTTTTTCCAAAGAAAATTGCTAGAGCTTAATTAGGGAGACGAGATGGTTGCATTCCGGTAATAGAGGTTTATGGGGGGGTCAAGGATGAACCGATTTCGTTGCTTTTAGGTTTAAATCCGAAATTAGGGTTTCAAAGAGATACGAATCGTGGTGAGACAAAGGGGTTATGTTACTGAAGAGGGTGATTCGGTCATAAGGTTAGACAGGGATGGTTAGTGAGGAGGCTTAGGGGATTTCAGCGAAATGGAAAAGATGAACGAAGGAGATGAACCAGCGGCACTGAGAATTAAAAAGTTCCAAACCCTAATTTTGTTTTTCCTCCTTAATCAACAACTAAGTGTGGTTTGAGTTAATTTGGGTTTGGTTTACCATTTTGAATGGGATAGCCCAGCGAATGCCCCTTAAGCCCAATCTGTTTTACTAGCCATACCCCCCCTTTTGTTTGTTTTTGTAACAACAAATAAACAATTTATCTCTTTGGGCCTCACCCCTAAATCTAACATTGGCCCATGCTGTTTCTTTAGTTCATTTTTTTTTGTTATACAAAATGCTAATATAACTTAAAATACATTTTTATTAATTTGATTTAGGTTTTGTAATTTAATTTTTATCATTTTCTTTTATTAACAAATTTTGTTTTAGATTTAATTGACATAATAAAACACCAAAAAATAATAATTTAGTTTGTTTTCTTTCTTTAGATTTTACTTAAAATAATAAAATGCAAATAAAGAATATAATTTAATTAATTATTTTATTTTCTAGAATAGGTTTTACCTTTCTCTTTTCAAGTAAATACTTAACATTTCATTTTCATATTTTGTTGATTTTATTTTCATGGATTATCATAGCTTTAATTAAATCGCACAAAATTCGATTTGGTTGTATTGTTTGTTATTTGGATCTTTCTATCACATTTGATTCATCCCCATTTGTAAAAAAATTGTACCCCCATTCCCGAATATTTTGTAATAGCGTAGAATTTCAATTCCCGCAATTTACTGTTTTCCTTATATTGTATAGTAACTAGGCGTGTATGGCAAGATTCAAAAAAATCAATCGCTAGATGACCTAATCAAAGAATAAAATAACTTGAAACCAATACACTTTTTCACACGCGCACCTCTAGGGTAACCTCGCTCGTTGCATCGGAAATACAATCATTTCCCTCGAATATGGGACGCTCTAGCAATGACCCTTCGATAAAAAAGATCGTAGTCTCTCGATGACCCTCGATATTCCCTTCGATTAAAACGATCTCGTCCCTTACAAAAATTGCTAAAGCGTCTCATAAGTTGCTTTCGATGATTATGAAATTGACCCGCGCCTGTCCCTTCACATCCAACGATGGGGCTTCTTACCAAATCAATGGTAAGATAGCACCATTAAAAGGAGGAAGGAAAGAACAATTTAAGACCTTTCGAGTAGATAGATTCGCTCTTAGTTACTCGCTTGCTCATGAAAAAAATTTTTACACCTACACTTTCATTTCAATACATTTTCAAAAAGACAAAACGTTTTGTATACGTTCATATAGAGACGAGAACCATTGCAAAATCTCTTTTCAAAACACTTTCTGAAACACGATTCACAAACACATCTTTGAACCTCTTTTCGAAACAAAACTTTGTACGCGTTCTTATAGAGACGAGAACCATTACAAAGAGATTTTTCAAATACTTTCAAAGCCCACACCACAAGCACACTGTCAAATGAAAGCAAGTTATCTAAACGAGTAACTAAGAGCCCATGGAAAACCATAGATGAAAAGGGTGCTAATACCTCCCCTTTTCATAATCTACCCCCCGAACCCGAGAAATAATCTCGAAAGGTATTTCCTGTGCTTTTTTACCTTTCGTTTTGGATAAAAGAAAAGTCGGTGGCGACTCTTGCTATCCGCATAAATGCGATCGAAACGCAAAACATCAAGTCAGTTATCCCACCGTATCATACAACTTCTTCTTTAAAAATGACTTATAATCTCTTGCATCCAAACATGGCCTTCCACTTAGAATTTGCTCTTGACCCAAAAAGATGGAATGAAGTAGATCTCTTGAATGACATTTTGAAATTTGAACCACTCAAAATATCCAAAAAATGAGCAAGTTATGACTTGTTGAAGTTGGCCAAAAATCATGAAATGACCTATAATCTTTTGCATCCTTAAGGAAACTTCCATCCATTTTCTTACTTTTCACATAAGAGAAGGTATGAAGTGCACACCCTTAAGATCATAATGGAAAAAGAATGGACTCAAGGTGATAAATATTGACCAAGTTATGACGATTTGAAGTCACATATGGAAAATTAGGGATTCAACTGGATGACTTGTAATCTTCCTTCTTCACCAAGTTCCTTCCACATGAAAACTCTTTGGAACTTTTGAAGTGATTTGTTGGTAACCCTTTGAATAGAAGAATGTTTTTTGAATCACTCAAAAATACCAATAGATGAGCAAGATATTCCCCTTTGAAGTCCAAAACCCTAACCTCTAGATCAAGAGAATGCTTGGTGGAACTTTGCCAAGTTTGAACAAACTTTTTGTGCCAATATTCTTCCTTTGTGAATAGGAAATGTTGAGGATGATGATGAGGACCTATGGCCACCAAAACCAAATTCATACCAACTTCAAAACAACTTCAATGGTGAGGTTTGGAATCTCTCAAGCTTTTGACTAGGGCATGTAAATAAAATCATGAATCCATGAAGCAAACTTGCTAAACCTCATTGCCTTTACCTACATCATCAAAAAGTAAGACAAACCAATATTGCATTTTTTTACTTAGAGAAAAATAAAAGTAAAATATGTATGATCACAAAAGCAAACAAATCAAGGTGCTTGGTGACTCCTCAAAGAGCAAAGTTAAATATAGGGAGAAGAACCAAAGTCCCTAATGTGAGTTTGTGGTGATTGAAACAATATGGTATAATGAAGGGATCTTAGGGGAAAAAATTGGGGTACAACAGCTGCCCTTATTTAAGTTTCTTCTATCCAGAGATACGAATGTTAAAAATCTTCGTGTCGACGTGATTGAAGATACTTAAATATAAAACAAACCCTGTTTTTGGCCCTAAGATGCCATGCAAATGTTTATGCATATGAATGCATATGAATGGAACAAAAGAGACGCAAAGTAGCATTGGGGAGGCAACACAAAATGCAGAAGCAAAATAGCAATCCCGCCAGGAAAATAAATCACTGGTAAACCACGAGAATAGAATCAAAGAGGAGGATAGCAAGCATCGACGTTAACTGCCGATGTACTATCATTATTCACTGAATATATCATACCACCTCCGTTCACTGACGATGAACTATCAACGTTCACTGAAGATAGCAAAAAGATAACAAACACCGACGTTCACTACCGATGTACTACAAACGTTCAGTGAAGGTAGAAATAAAAAATATCATATCACCGCTGTTCACTGACGATGAACTATCAACGTTCACTGAAGATAGCAAAAAGATAAGAAACACCGACGTTCACTGCCGATGTACTACCAACGTTCACTGAAGGTAGAAAGAGAAAATATCATATCACCGCCGTTCACTGACAATGAACTATCATCGTTCACTGAAGATAGAAAAAAGATAACAAACACTGACGTTCACTGCCAATGTACTACCAACATTCACTGAAGGTAGAAAGAGAAAATATCATATCACCGCCGTTCACTAACGATGAACTATCAACATTCACAGAAGATAGCAAAAAGATAACAAACACCGACGTTCACTGCTGATGTACTACCAACGTTCATTGAAGGTAGAGAGAGAAAATATCATATCACCTCCGTTCACTGACGATGAACTATCAACGTTCACTGAAGATAGCAAAAAGATAACAAACACTAACATTCACTGTCGATGTACTACCAACTTTCACTAAAGGTAGAGAGAGAAAATATCATATCACCGCCGTTCACTGATGATGAACTATCAACGTTCACTGAAGATAGCAAAAAGATAACAAACACCGACGTTCACTGTCGATGTACTACCAACGTTCACTGAAGGTAGAAAGAGAAAATATCAAGTTTTCCCAAAAGTTCTGGTGTTCTGCCAAGAATGGGTCTTAACTTATTCTTTAACCAAGGAGATCTTCCTGGAAAGGGTAATATGTAACCTGTCTCAAATAAAGAGACTTCCGCTTATTGTGCAAAGAGGAATGACTTTCTGGGGATGTAAATATGACATCCCGGGGAAATGCCATAATATTCCCGCTGAGGAGGCAAGGTCTTCTTGTGCAAAATAAATGCAAGAGCCAAGAAAACTCAAAGTTTTACAGAATCCATAATAAATGATATCGTCATGCAATCACAAATCCAATTCAGAAATATACCGGAGCAAGACGGCCAAAGCAGATTTATCCTTTGAGAAATAAACTCAAGAGGGAAAACCAAATTCGACTTAAGCAAAGAGCGTTGCAGGAAAGGTCAGAACACAATGTCAATGAATGATGATTTTAGCAATGCATGATGCATATATGAATGTATGAGTGTTATTGTGCATATGCTGATAAAGAGGATACATAATCAGTGCAGACAAATGAAACCACTCCAACTACTAACAATCATTGGGCTAAGCTTCAACCAGAAAGATCAACCTAGGAAAGGGAAAAAGCGACTGTGGAAAACGAACCTACTGCTTGACTTAACCTCACTAAGGAGAAACACAATCCGGATGTAGTCAAATCAAACAGATATCGGGATAGAATATCCTGCTTCTAGTTTCATCAGAGAAAACAATTTTCCAAAAGCAACATGCCTATCGGAGATTTGCAAGATCAACCTTCAATAAAGCAGACAAACGTCGAAACAACCAAACCTCACTGGGGAATTCAAGCCTACCTCCCAGGAGAAAAAACTGCGGATTGAAAAATTTCATCACGAATACCCATTCCAACAAGAGATGCCCTGGGATAACCTTCCCAAGAAATCAAGAAGTCAACACTAGTGCCAATACTGTAACAGAGCGATACCTCAGCACACCAAGGGAAGAGAACTTTTCATCAAATAAGGGAAGACTTCGCTGAGGATAATGGGATCACCAACCCAATACTGTACCTTGTACCCACTGATATCATTTTTAACTATCTGAGAACATACAAAGATCGCGTACACCAGCAAAATGGCCTGAGAAAACCTTTATGAAGGAAGTAAATCTTCTTAAAGCAACCAGACTTTGTTCATCCTTGGAATCACCATTTTTGTTGTCATTGTTTCATCAAAAATCCCAAAGTAAATTGAATTGTAAAGATCTCTTCTCTTTTCTTTTGAGAAATTAATTTTGCTTTTTAATCTCTTTGCTTTAAAATTTATTATCAATAATAAATGAAGTCTTTGCAAGCTAAATAAAAATAAGAACACAAAGAATTGGGCAAAAGCTCGAATTTCATTAATAGAATGGTAGTATGCGAATGACGAGACTCCATGGATGATTACAAAGCTTGGGAAGTGGTAAACATAATGGAAAAGATACATTGAGATACAATGACCATTATCCCCCTAGAAACTTTTAAAATCTTGAGCAGCAGCTTTCGTCAAAGTATGGTGAGGATCCGAGAAGATTGTTGCTTCGTCGATCAAGTCTCGTCTGACGTAGTTACTTGCCAAGAAAATCCCTAACTTTTGCCTAAGCTGCCCTTACGAGTTTTCAACTTAGCAGGACATTTATTCTGTTTATGTCTCTAATTTTTGCCTAGACTGCCCTTTCGGGTTTTCGTCCTACCGAGACGCTCCTTTTTGCCTAAGCCGCCCTTTAGGGTTTTCAACTTAGCGAGTTGTTCTTTTATTTATTTAGGCGAAGTATTTCTTGACTGCGTCAGCATTCATGGGGCGTGGGAACTCCTCTCCATCCATAGTTTCAAGAATTAATGCACCACCAAAGAAGGCTTTCTTGACAACATACGGGCCTTCAAAATTGGGAGTCCACTTGCCCCTAGAATCAGCATTGAAAGACATGATCTTCCTGAGCACGAGGTCGCCTTCTCTGAATTCACGAGGTTTGACCTTTTTATCAAATGTTTTCTTCATTCTTTTCTGATATAACTGCCCATGACACAAAGTTGTCATTCTTTTCTCTTCAATCAAATTCAATTGGTCAAACCTATTCTGAACCCATTCAACCTCTAACAATTTGGCCTCCATTATCACATGCAACGAGGGAATCTCTACCTCGACAGGGAGTACAACTTCCATTCCATACACTAGGGAAAATGGGGTTGCTCATGTTGAAGTACGAACATATGTTCAATATCCATGTAGAGCAAAAGGGAGCATTTCATGCAAATCCTTATAAGTGACAACCATTTTCTGGATAATTCTCTTGATATTCTTATTAGCAGCTTCAACAGCCCCATTCATTTTTGGCCTGTATGGAGATGAATTATGATGGACAATCTTGAATTCTTCACATAGTTCTGTCATCATCTTGTTGTTCAAATTTGAGCCATTGTCAGTGATGATTCTTCTTGGCACACCATACCGGCATATAAGATTGTTTTTGATGAAACGCACAACCACCTGTTTGGTAACATTGGCATATGAAGCAGCCTCTACCCATTTGGTAAAGTAGTCAATTGCTACCAAGATGAAACGGTGTCCGTTCGAAGCCTTGGGTTCTATCATCCCGATCATGTCAATACCCCCACATAGAGAAAGGCCATGGGGAGGAAATCACATTGAGAAGTGTCGGAGGCACATGGATCTTATCTGCATAAATCTAGCATTTATGGCACTTCTTTGCAAATTTGTAACAACCGAATTCCATCGTCAACCAATAATAACGTGCCCTTAGCATCTTTTTAGCCATTGAATGTCCATTAGCGTGAGTGCCAAATGAACCTTCATGAATCTCATGCATCAACATGTCTGCTTCGTGTCTATCCACGCATCTGAGCAAGACCATGTCAAAATTTCTCTTGTATAACACATTTTCACTGAGGAAGAAACTGCCTGCCAGTCTTCTTAGTATCTTTCTATCTTTCTTTGACGCGCCAAACGGGTATTCCTGAGTCTAAAGAAAATATTTGATATCATAGTACCAAGGTTTTTCATCTGCTACCTCCTCTGTTGCAAACACATGAGCGGGCCTATCTAGCCGTCGAACTGTAATTCGGGGTATATCATTCCAAGCATTTACTTGGTACATGGAAGCCAGAGTTGCCAGAGCGTCTGCCATTTGATTTTCATCTCTAGGAATATGGTGGAATTCAACTTTATTGAAGAAGGGTAGTAATCTTCTAGCATAATCTTTGTAAGGGATCAAGCCAGGGTGACGAGTATCCCATTCTCCTTTAATCTGATTTATTACCAAAGTTGAATCACCATATACATCTAGAACCTTGATTCTGAGATCAATAGCTTCTTCAAGACCCATGATACAAGCCTTGTATTCCGCCATATTATTAGTGCAATCAAATGTTAACCTCAAGGTAAAAGGAATATGCGATCCATGAGGTGTAACAATCACAACACCAATTCCTTTATCGTAAGCATTCATATCTCCATCAAATACCATACTCCAACGAGATTCAGGGTCGGGGCCCTCCTCAGGCAATGGTTCATCACAATCTTTCACTTTCAAGAACATCACATCTTCATCGGGGAATTGATATTCTGCAGACTGATGATCTTCCACTGGCTGGTGAGCAAGATAATCTGCCAACACACTACTTTTTAATAACTTTTTGAGTGTGGTATTCAATATCATATTCAGATAACAACATCTGCCAACAGGCAGTTCTCCCAGTAAGAGCAGGTTTTTCAAAAATATACTTGATCGGATCCATTTTGGAGATCAACTAAGTAGTATGATTCAACATATACTACCGCAAACGCTTTGCCTCCCAGGACAAAGCACAACATATTTTTTCTAGCATAGAATACCGCGACTCACAATCAGTGAACTTTTTGCTGAGATAATAAATGGTGAACTCTTTCTTTCCCGTTTCATCCTGTTGTCCCAGAATACAACCCATAGATTTATCTAACACTGTCAGATACATAATCAACGGTCTTCCTTCTATAGGAGGGAGCAAGATAGGAGGTTCAAGCATATATTCTTTAATACTTTCAAATGCCCTTTGGTAGTCATCTGTCCACACACAACCTTGATCTTTCTTTAACAACTTAAAGATCGGTTCACACGTTGCAGTCATGTGGGAAATAAATCTGGAGATATAATTCAAACACCCGAGGAAACCCCTGACTTGCTTTTCAGTTCTTGGTGTTGGCATTTCTTGAATCGCTTTGACTTTGTTAGGGTCAACTTCAATTCCTTTCTGGCTAACAATAAAACCCAACAATTTCCCCGATCTAACTCCGAAGGTGCATTTGTTTGGATTCGAGCGGAGATGATATTTCCTTAAAACGCTGAAATAACTTCAACAAATCTTCTATATTCCTTTCTTCAGTTTGGGATTTAGAAATCATATCATCAACATATACTTCGATTTCTTTGTGCATCAGATCATGGAATAGGGTTGTCATAGCCCTCTGGTACGTTGCACCAGCGTTCTTCAACCCGAAGGGCATCACTTTGTAACAGAATGTTCCCTAGGGTTTGATAAATGTTGTTTTTTCCATGTCCTCTGGAGCCATTCTTATTTGATTATACCCGGAATCCGTCCATGAACAAGAATACCTTGAATTTTGCTGTGCTATCCACTAACATGTCAATGTGAGGCAATGGAAAATCATCTTTTGGACTAGCTTTATTTAGATCTTTGTAATCTACGCACATGTGGACTTTTTCGTCTTTTTTTGGCACTGGAACAATGTTGGCAATCCATTGAGTATACACTAACGTCACAAGAAAACCATCATTAATCTGCTTTAGAACCTCCTCCTTGATCTTTACTGCCATATCTGGGTGGGTTCTTCTGAACTTTTGTTTAACTGGCGGACACTCTGGCTTCAACGGCAAATGATTCTCGAAAATGTTTGTATCTAGACCAGGCATATCTTGATAAGACCAAGCAAAAATATCCACATACTCTTTCAACAGCTCAATCAACCCGCTCTTTACATCAGGATGCAACGATACTCCAATCTTAACCTCCTTCGGGTCTTCTTCTGAACCCAAATTAACCACTTCCAAAGGCTCCTTATATGGCCGAGTGGTATTCTCCTCGTGCTCAAGCAACCGTGAGACCTCTTATGGAATCTCATCATAATCTTCTTCTTCAGCTCCAAACACAGGATAATCAAAGTTGGGAGAGGGTGCGGGGTCATTGTTTTCAACATGTTTTTTAATTAATCTGCACATGTGATTTATGATTGCTTTTAGAAACTGACACATATAACAAGTGATCATGCAGATTAATTTTTAGTTATTATTTATTTTGAAAGGGTTTTTTTATTTATTTTTTATTATAATTTCCCAAGAAAAAAAAGGCAGAAAATAAAATACATAATTTGGAAGCAAAGACAACTTTTATTAATGATCTTATCAATTATAGCAAATAGATAAGCCCTACAACATTAATACTTCCACCTTGGGAAGAGTGAAAGCTTTTCAAAAGAAAGAGACAAATTATCAAAACAAATTACTTTGAAATATGTATGCAAGAAGGAACATCAATGGTGACCCAGTTCTGAACTCGGACTCCATGCGTCACATAATTCGGTACTTCCTGCTCTGCTCATCCTCTTCAACAACATTAATTCCAGAACCAATCGGATGGAGGTAGCCTCCGCTGCGGAAAACATCATGATAACTGTTCACAGAAGACTTTGCTTTAAACTTTTTCCTTTTCCATTCCTCGAAGAGAAACCTAAACCAGCTCTGCTTTTGTTCACGGGTGGATCTACAAGTCCTCCTTAAACTGCATTAGGACCATTGCACACAACTTGCTGCGCGTCCTTCAGGGAAACCACAGAATTCTCATTCTTCCTTATGTTGTCAATGGATAGGTCTTGGAACTGGGTTCCAACAGCAGCCTCATCCGCTTCTACAATGCTGAAAGAGGATAGATGGGATATCAATAACGCCTTCTCTCCATTTACGATCATTACCTTCCCTTCACGCACAAATTTTAGCTTCTGATGCAGATTTGAAGTGACAGCCCCTGCTTCGTGTATCCATGGCCGTCCAACCAAACAACTATATGCGGGAATAATGTCCATTACCTGGAAAGTTATCAAGAACAAGTGTGGTCCTATATGGATGGGTAAGTCCACTTCACCGATGATAGATTTCCTCGACCCGTCAAAATCCTTCACAATGATGCCACTCAGGCGCATAGGTGTTCCCTGATACTTTAACTTCATGAGGGTACTTATCGGTATAACATTTAACGCGGATCCGTTATCAATTAGCACATTAGATAGCGAGTCATTCTTGCAGTTCATGGATATGTGGAGGGCTAGGTTATGATTCCTCCCTTCATTCGGTAACTCATCATCGCAAAAAATCAAGTTTTTACATGACGTAATGTTTCCAATTACGCTGCTGAATTGATCTAACGACATGCCATTCTATACAAAAGCTTGGTCTAGTACTCTCATCAATGATTCCCTATGAGCGGAGGAATTCATCAATAACGCCAGGATGGATATCTTTGGAGGAGTCTGCAACAGCTGATCTACAATTTTGTAGTCGCTCATTTTAATTATCTTCAAGATATCATCCACTTATTTCTCCAATGTGGCTCCACTAGTCTCTCTTGCTGCCTTCTTAGGCTCATCATTCTCAATAATTTTCTTTCCAACAACAACATCTTTTCGAATAACCGGCACAAACACACGTCCACTACGGGTCACCCTGCAATTATCAGCTATATTTCCAACATCTGGAATTGGCTGGATGGGAACTTCCACCCCGTCTTCTAAGATTGTAGTGTTGTATTTGTAAGGCACAACCTTATCTGATTTATAGGGAACATGACCTGGAAGACTAATTACCAATGGGGTAACAGCTGGTTTGCTATGGTACTCCACCTCTAGATGAGCGGGTGCACCAAAACAAAGTACAATGACATTTACACCTTCCTCAACACAATCAGCCCTAAAAAGGTCACTTCTGTCAAACAAATCTTTGTCTGGAGAAAAATACTCATCCGCGGAGGCATATTCTTCCTCTGACTCTTCTTCCATCAAACAAACTTCAACCATATCAATCTCGTGATAATCAAATCTCTGACCTATAATCTTGATAGTTCCATTGTCTAACAGCAATTGAACACCCTTTATCACAATAGAACATTCTCGGGGGTCTTGAAAGCAAACTACGCAAGATCTATATTGGTGTTCCACCCATCCAGCAGTACGGTAGAAAGTGGCACGCAACTGTACGAGATCTTCATTCAAATGTTCTACTTCAAAAATTCTGAATTCACTCGGACATCCAGAAACCATATTCACTTCTTCCTCATATTTTCCCTAGGCCTAATTATATGGATTAAACCTTCGTCCATCATCTCCTGTAAGTCAGCCTTTATCTTCTCGCAACCCTGTATGTTTATACTGCAAATAGCACAACCGGCATGGTCATGCGTATAATCACTGAATTCACAGAGGTCTGCGTGCATGTTTACCAAATCCCCTCTAACTAGATTAATGTCAAAAATCCGGAAATCACCGGGACAACCGGCCACCATATTCACAGCATTCACTCCCCCGTGCTTGGGTAGAGGATTGTCCTTCACATTAGGTCCCATGTATTTGAAAGATAAAATTCCAGACTTCACCAACCTTTGCACTTCAGTCCTCAAAGGATAACAATTTTCAACACTATTCCCTGTTGCTCCCTGATGAAAGGCGCACGTCTGGTATGCTTTGTAATAACAAGGTAATGGTGATGGTACTGCTGGAGGTGGTCGTGTCTGGACCAACTTCTTCTGAATCAATGCGGTAATAGCTCTGCATAACTCATGGGAATAGGGTCATAGTTCTCCCTTTTCTGACCATTCCCTTGGTTCCCCTGCTGGGATTGTCTTTGATAAGCAACGGTAGTTGGAGCGACATTCATAACAGGAGTCACTGAAGCAACTTGCTGGTGACGCTGATAAATCCTTCTAGGAGCATTCACTCTCCTCTCTTGCATGACATCATTGGTATCCCCCTCTTTCTTCTTTGTAAACCCATAAGCTGGCTTCTTCATACCTCCTGATCCTTCCCTTTGTCAAATGGGGCACTTGCTACCATTCTTTCGTAGTAGAAATCACCTAGCGTCTTCAGGAAAATTTTAGTCATTTCTTTCTCCTCCATGGGAGGAATCACTTGTGCAGCCACCTCCCGCCATCTCTGTGCATACTCCTTGAACGATTCTCTGTCTTTTTGAACCATGTCCCTAAGCTGGTCACGATCGGGTGCCATGTCCACATTATACTTGTATTGTTTTATGAATGCTTCTCCCAAATCCTTAAAGGTATGGATGTTGGCGCTGTCTAAACTCATGTACCATTTCAGCGCTGCGCCGGTCAGACTATCCTGAAAAAAATGAATCAGTAGACGCTGATCATCGGTGTGGGTTGACATTCTTCTTACATACATCACCAAGTGAGCACGAGGGAAAGTGTTACCCTTGTACTTCTCAAACTCAAGGACCTTGAACTTAGCAAGCACTTTAACATTTAGGACCAAACACGGCTCATTCACATTCTGCCCAAACAACTCTTTTCCTCTAAGAGCCTTCATCTCTTTTTGCATTCTATCAAATCACTCTTGGAAATCATCCATTCTGTCATAAAGACCCGAGTCTTCACACGGCTGAGGGAAAGGACGACATACATCTTCAAACGTAACTAAGTTCACCGAAGGAGGTGCAGTAGGAACAATATGCACCACAGGAGGTGCTAGAGTAACAACATTTGGAACCACTGGAGCATCTTGGGGGCCCAAATTAAAACCTTCAGGTGTAAAATTCACCGGCATTCCCCACGGATAACCCTGAGGCATGCGGTAATGAACATCAGTCGGAGTAGCGGATACGGGAACAGCAGGAACTTCAGCATTTGCCCTTGTTGGTTGAGGTTCAACACTCGGTGGCTGATTCTGAGAAACCACCAGAGCCTCCATCAGAGTAGTCAAATTGGCCAAGCCATCCTTCAAAGCAGAAACTTCTTCGCGTAGCTCGTGATTCTCCTGTTCCAAATTGTCCATCTTCTTTTTGAAGTTAGCCCGAGTGTTGTAGTGATGAGTCAGCTTGCTGAACGAAGCAAAAAGCTGGGTAAGGAACCCGGGTATGCATAATAAATGCAAAAAATATGTGCAATATGATGCATGATGTGCAATGCATATGATTATTTTTACTTTATCATTTAATATTTCAAGGGATTTAACGTTTATAGACATATTATAAACATCAAAATAATAACACATTTGAAATACTAAAAATTCTTATTATAATAACTTCAAAAATGGATTACAAGTTTCAATGATCCCAAGTACAAGATGAAAGTACAATCTAAAGCCCTGAGAAAAAGAACCGGTAGAGATTGTTGTACCCCAAAATTTGCCCTCTCATTTGTCAAGTATTTGCTCACAAGATATTCTAAGACGTCAAGTTTGCAGCACTGATACATCAATTTAGGCTTGAAATTGGCACAAGGGCAAAATGGCCAATTGCATACTGGAAAGTCAAACTTTGACTTTTTGGTCAACATTACAAACCAAAGATAAAATTTCATCAAGACATTCAAAAATATCAAGCTTGATCATTAAGAAGTCAAGAGAATCAAAAATCCAACTTTGCAAGACTTTGAAAATTTTCTAAGTATTTTTTATACTTAGTTAATTTCATTTACTTCATGACATTTTTTTTACTACAATTCCAAAAAATTCAAAATGATGCAAGTAATTCAAGTTTTTACAAAGTGACATTTTTGAAAAATTACAAATTCTAAAACTATGTCTTGATTAAAACCTTGTCACAATATTTTTTCCTTTGACATAATGTGCACAAGGCCAAATTTGTGACATGCTACAAACTATGCTGTCCAAAGTTGAAGAAAATATGATATATCACATTGCCACAACACCCTATGCTGCCCTGTAAGAAAGCTTGTGCCATGCTACATCCTAAGTATGCATGCTGCCCAATACAGTCCAAAACAGCTCTATGCAGTCTGCCCAAGCCTGCACCACAATAGCCCCAAAATTGCACCAAAATAGCAAAGGAAAATTGTGTGCAGAAAGTATCAAAGAAGTAGGCAAAACAATTCAAAATAACTTATTTGATTTCCCCCCTAAACCACAGTCAAAGGTCTACAAAAGGGGACTGTCTCATAAGACATAGAGGGGATTTTGAAGAGAGGTTAAAAATTTTCTAGAGAGAAGATAGAGAGTTTTGTTGAGCAGAAAAACAATATTCAGTGCAACTTTGACTCATTTTCAAAACCAAAACTGCTCTTGTTCAAAACAGAAACCCAACCCATTGCTCCACCATACAAACTCTTCCTCAAAGACTGTCCAAACATAACAAAAAAAAACAGTCCCTGTAGTGCTGTTCATCCCTATCCTCAAAACACCAAAAAAACATTACAGTACAGTCCAACTTAGTTTCAACAGTCCGGAGTAGCTTTCTAGAGATTCATTGAAGTCCTCATCATATTTGGAAAAAACATTCAGATTTAAAACAGACTGTGCAGTCAAGAGGTAAGTCTTCTTGACTTGATATCTCTTCATACATCATTAATGATTTGTTTATTTTGAAGACAAGATGTAGTACTTTAATATCTTTTTGAACTAGTCATCTGCACCTTGTTTAGGCTTATTCAATCATTTGTTGTTCATGTTTATCCATCATATGCCATAAGATAACTTGTACATTTAGTAAAATAATGTTTAAGGCAGGAAAATGCAGCATGTATCGACACATATTATCATGTATCGACCCATCCTAGTGAAAAAAACAGGGTATGAGTCGACACATAATCCTCATGCGTCGACCCATACTGAGTTCAGGACACAAAAGAGAAGCTAGGAGAGCTTATGAGTCGATACATACGTGTTTCGCGTCGACACAAGAAGGGTGCATGAGTCGACACATCCCATTATGTGTCGACTCATACTGAGTTATTTTGGTTTGCAGGAGCAGGGAAAAGCTATGTGTCAATGCATAGCAGCATGAGTCGACACATAGTGGTTCAAAATGCATTTCTTCCTATATTTTGCACTGTTTTTACATTATCTTTGTTGTTGTTCGATATGGTTGTAATATTTTAGTTTCTACTTCATCCCCATTATTAATTTGTACCCCCATCCCCCTAAAATGATGTAATAGCTTAGATTTTACTTTCCGCATTTTACTTGCTTTTCATGTATTGCTAGTAAATAGGATGCATGGCAAGATAAAATCAACAAATAGACGACTTTCAAATACAAAGTAAAACGTACGCAAACTAACACACTTGCACACTAACACCTCTAGGGCAATCTCACTTTGCCGCCTTTCAGAAAATAGTCATGTCCCTCGAATATGAAGCATTTTAAGCAAAGACCCTTCGATAAAAAAAAGATCGTAGTCCCTCGATGACCCTCGATGTTGCCTTCGGTAAAACGATCTAGTCCCTAAACGACATTGCTAAAACGTCTCATAAGTTGCTTTCTATGACTATACAAACGTCCCATACTCGTGCCTTCACATCCAACGATGGGACTTCTTACCAAAACAATGGTAAGATAGCCACATCTAAAGGAGAAGGAAAAGCACATTTAAGACCTTTTGAGTAGGTACTTTCGCTCTTAGTTACTCGCTTGCTCGCAACTACAAAAAACACTCTTACACAGTAACACTCTTATTTCAAAACATTTCCAAAAGATAAAACATTTTGTATACGTTCTTATAGAGACGAGAACCATTGCAAAATATCTTTCCGAAAACCACTTTCCAAATCATAATCCACAAGTACACCTTTGAACTATCTTTTGAAACAAAACTTTGTATACGTTCTTATAGAGACGAGAACCATTACAAATATATTTTCAAAATACTTTCAAATCCCACATCACAAAGCAAATTCAAATGAAAGCAAGTTGATCTAGCGAGTAACTAAGAGCCCATGGAAAACCATGGATGAAAAGGGTGTTAATATCTTCCCTTTTCATAATCTATACCCCGAACTCAAGAAAACATTTCTAAAGGTCTTTCCTGTGCTTTTTCACCTTTCCTTTTTGGATAAAAGAAAAGTCGATGGCGACTCTTGCTAAACCGCAACATTTGCGAACATAAATGCAAAACCTCAAGTCAGTTCTCCCACCGTATCACAGAACTGGCGACTCTGCTGGGGAATTTTTAAAAGTGGGGTTACCTTAGGGCTAAATCACATTTATTTGCTTACATTGTTTGACTTGTTTGCTTTACATTATGGTTCTTTGTTTGGGTTTGAATCCTTCACCCGGATTTGGGAAACATTATAGGTAAATAGCAATACATTGTGGAAACTGTGAGGGGTATACCGACATGGTCTAAGAAATAGCTATGTTATTGTGACATATTTGTGGGTACCGGTAGCCTTTGAGTCAATCAAAGAGAATACGGGGCCGCTGAGTGATGTCATGAAGCACTAATGAACTTCTAGAACCCTTTACTTGACCAACTTGGCCTTTTAGGATGTAGTGAGATGACCGGCTTTGGTGCAGTCCGAAGTTGGTAGATACTCGAGACTACACTCTTTGAGGGTTGGTTTCTTTGGATGTTTCGATCACCATTAAAGAGGCTTGAACTAAAACAATGAACAAGGAAACAATCCAGTGATGTTGAGCTCCTTAGAACTCGGTTACTATTACTAGGACAGGTTGAGCCAACTAAACTTCAAGAGGGTACTTACCTATAAAACCCCATGCAAGCCTAAACTAAGAACTTGTTTGATTTGCTTTTATATACATACTTGTGCATAACATCATGGACATATGCATCCACTAACCATTTCAAGGATTTTGGAGATTCATCTTTGTTCTTGTTTTGTAGGATATGGATTCACTTTGTAGGAAAACTATCCAAGTCAACCTTGTAAGAATTCCTCCACAACTCAAGGAGCTAGCTTCAAGGATCCCTGAGAACTCTCAATTCACCGAGAGGCACGGCCGTCTACTCAACTTGGTCACCTCCAACACAGAGGAGGACATGATGAAGGTGCTCTTCTAGTTCTTTGACCCTTTGCATCATTGCTTCACATTTCCCGACTATCAGCTTGTGCCCACTCTAGAAGAATTATCTCAACTATTGAGGATTCCAATTCTCAATCAACTACCTTTCATTGGTACGGAAAGAGATCCAAAGCCAGAAGAGATTGCTCAAGCTCTGCACTTGCACTCATCTGATGTCACAACCCATTGGGAAACTAGAAGTGGTGTCAAAGGCTTCTTAGCAAAGTTTCTGTTTGAGAAGGCCCAAAATTGTTGGAATTACTTAGACTTGTAAGCATTTGAGGAAATTGTGGCTCTTCTTATCTATGGGATGGTCTTGTTCCCCATCCTGACCAACTCATAGATGTGAGCACCGTCAAAATCTTCATGTCACGCAACCCGGTGCCTACATTGCTTGGAGATATCTTACAATCTTTTCACACTCGTACAATGAGGAAAAGAGGTTTCCTTATGTGTTGCACTCCTCTCATGGAAATATGGTTTATTTCTCATCTTCCCCAATCAGTCTTAAAAAATGAGCAAGGTTTGAGGTGGTCACAAAGGTTAATGACGCTTAAACATTCAGATATTCATTGGTGCTCTCGATCCAAAGAGAATGTTATCATTGTTGACCGTTGTGGGGAATTTCCTAATGTCCCTCTACTTGGAATTAGGGGAGGAATCACCTACAACCCATGCTTAGCTCTAAGACAGTTTGGTTATTCCTGAAGGGATAGCCCACATGAGATGTTGATTCAAGGCTTGGTATTCGACTACGACAACAACGATCAAGGTCTTCACCAGAGATTCATCCGAGCTTGGAGGATGCTAAACGAGGTGGATAGCAAGACTTTGGGACACAAGAATTCCATCCCTCTCGAGCCTTACCTCAAGTGGGTACAAACCCACGCTCAAAGTCTTATGATGCCATATCCTTCCATTCTCCCAGTGATCATCGAGCCTGTTAAGGAAGGAGAAGTTCCATACACTATCCTACATCCTGACATGCCCACATATATTGAAGACCTACAAAGGGATTGGATACAACTCAAAGGAGAGCGAGATACTTTCGAAGCCCAATTCTACGCAAGCGAGAAGAAGGTTTTGGAACTCACTAGACTACTTCATGAGGAGCAGGATCTAAATGCCTACATAGCACCAAAGAGAATGCACACTACCTTTTTATCTTAGAGTTTTGTATTATTCTGCCCAAGGAGAATTGATGTATTCAAACTCTATTTTATTAATATAACGTGTGTTTCTTTTTTGTCTAAACGAACTCGAATCTTTTAAAATCCTTGAAAACATTGCATATGTACATATCATTCATCATAACATAAACAAGTCTTTTGCAACGAGTTTCCTCATCTCTCTACTGTTTATTTCAGTAAGATGGATCTCGAACAGATAGTCAAAGATCTTCCAACTTAAAACATGCAATTTCAACAGTTACTCACAACCCTGTCCAAAGGACAAGAGGAGCTGAAGACTCTGTTGGCCAAAGAGAAAAAGAAGAAAGAGAAGAAACCAACCGGTGTTGTAATCATGGGGAGAAGGTTTCAAGGACAGGCTAGAAGAACCTTGGATTTTCCAGCAACATCTGATGAAGGGGAAGGGAAAGGAAAAGAAACAGCAATTCCGTCAGAATCTGAAGAGGAGGAGGAAGAGGAAGATTACTCCGACGAACAATATCCTCCAGCGGATGATAAATACCGACATCTTGAAGAGCGTATGAATGCTATGGAAATACAGAGAGTACCAGGTCTAGAATTTGAAGAATTGGGGCTAGTGTCGGGAATTGTGATCCCACCAAAGTTCAAAGTGCCGTTATATGAAAAATATGATGGGGTGTCATGTCCTAAAATGCACCTCAGATCATACGTGAGAAAGATTCAACCACACTCCACCGACAAAGACCTATGGGTGCATTTTTTCCAAGATAGTTTATCCAGAACATAACTCGATTGGTTTTACCAATTAGAAAGGGCCGACATCCACAACTGGGAAGACCTTGCGGCAACTTTCTATAAGCAATACCAGTGTAATACAGATTTGGCACCCACCCGTACTCAACTTCAGAGTATGGCTATGGCTTCAAATGAGGGTTTCAAAGATTACACGCAAAAATGGAGAGATCTAGCCTGGAGAGTGAAACCCCCTCTGCCTGAAAGGGAGTTGGTGGATATGTTCTTGGGCACTCTATTGGGCCCTTTCTTCAACCATTTGATTGGGAGCTCATCTGCTGGGTTTACTGAGTTAATATTAATCGGAGAGAGGGTGGAAGCTGATATAAAAAGTGGAAAAATTCAGAAGGATCCATCTGCCTCTACAGCTATGAGAAAGCCTTTCACTGGGAAGAAGGAGGTATCTGCCGTTTATTCACAAAGGAATCAAGGAAGAGTTGAACGCCAACCAACAGTAGGGGCCGTTATGATCCCAAAGCCGACCTATGATCAACCAAGAAGTAACCAACCGAGGGTGGAAAGGCCAGTCCGATAATTCACCAGAATTAATATGACTCTGGCCTAGGTTTTACCACATCTTCTGAAATTGAATCTGGCAACTTTAAAGGAGGCCCCAAAGAATCCAAACACTGCATCCCCTCATTATCACCCAAATGCCAGATGCCCCTACCATTCCGAAAGTCCGGGTCACGACACTAACAACTGTTGGGCCCTGAAAAACAAAAATCAAGACCTTATATATGCAACAGAAGTTAAGTTTGACGCACCTGAGAAACCAAATGTCATTTCCGCTCTGATGCCTAGGCATGGTCACAACACCAATGCCATCGAGGAAGATTTGTTTGTTACCATAGTGGATGAACTTTTGACTCCGCTCCCAATCATTAAGATAAACTTGTTGAAAGCTGGTGTATTCCCAGGTTGTAAGAAAGACATCCATCATTGCCTATCCTCACCAACTGTTTGCCCTCTGTTGAAGACATGCATTCAACGCCTGATAGACAACCAAGAAATTCTGTTTAAAAAAGCTCCCGTTTTACCAATTCCTGTTAAAGACGTTACAATCATAACCATCTCCGCCAATCCTTCCAGGGTCCCCAAAAGACCCGTTAGGATTACATCGGTTCCAAAAACTCCTCCTCTTAAGATCACAATGCCCGGGCCGGTCCCGTATGAATCAGATAAAACAGTACCGTGGAATTACGGTGGAGAAATCTACTACCATGGTATCAAACAAGATGGACTGACTGCCGAGGAAGTGAGCTCCGAAGAAGAAGACTCCAACATTAGAAATATTGCCAGAACTAGCAAGATTACCCGTAGCGGTAGATTCTTCTCTCCAGAAATTGCCCCTCCAAAGGCAGTTTTTGTACCCGTGGTTGCTCCAAAGGTTACCTCCATACTAATAATCATATCTGCAAGTGCTCCTACTGGCAAAGATGACACAACCCCTGCTGTTATCCTTACCAATACTTCTACTATTGATGTTCGAGGAAAAGGTATTCAAGAAGATCCTGTCCGGACGAAGGCTCAACCACTGACCATCCCTGAAACCTCCAAGAAGGAAATGGAGGAGATCCTGAGAATAATAAAGAAGAGTGACTATGACGTGGTTGAATAGTTGGGGAAAACTCCCTCCAAGATCTCCATGCTAGCATTGCTGCTGTGTTCTGAGGCACATGCAAAAGCTCTGGTGAAGTTTCTGAAGACAGCCCATGTGCCACAAGAGACATCCGCTGACCAATTCCAAGATTGTGTGGCCAGCTTGACAGTTGATAACGGCTTAGGCTTCTCTGATCCTGACCTGACACCAAGAGGGAGAAAAAACAACGAGGCATTACATGTCTCTGTGGAATGTAGAGGAACAACTCTGGCCCATGCCTTGGTAGAAACTGGCTCATCTTTGAACGTTTACCGAAGAAAGCTCTCGACAGATTGGATTGCGAAGGACTAACGTTGAAACCCAGTAACATAGTCGTGAGAGCATTTGATGGTTCAAAGAGGATGGTCCACGGGGAGGTGGACATCCCCATAAAGGTGGGAACTCAGACTTTCAACTTAACTTTGTATGTAATGGACATCCGCCCCTCTTACTCCTGTCTACTAGGACGGCCCTGGATCCATAATGATGGTTCTGTCACCTCTACACTATACCAGATGCTGAAATACCCGGTCCATGGAAAGGTTATCACTGTCCACGGAGAGGAGGAGTACATGATTAGCTACATAAATTATTTCTGGTATGTAGAATTGGATGGCGAGTTGATTGAAACTCCTTTTCAACATTTCGAAGAAGTCTCTCAAGAGGTAGCAGTAACCAAGACGGTATCCTCGATTCCCAAGATCACAAGACCTCCGCTTCGGATTTCATCTCTACAGGACGCCAAGGCAGTAGTAGAGGAGGGTGGATGCACCATCTGGGGGCAGCTTCCATACATCCCGTATAAATCTGACAAGTTTGGCTTAGGGTTTACTTCAAGCGCTCAGAAGGCTGTGCGCCGTGCCCGTGTTGGAGGGCCACCTTTGAAGATTAGCAACCAAGAGGTCAATGCAGTGGAGGACAGTGAACAAGATGGCAGCTTGGAGGATTGGATATTTCCTACTGTCAACAGAGGACTTCGCAATTGGGAAGCCAGAGACTTTGTTCCAATAACTTTCATCTCTCAGTAATTTATCTTTTACATTTCTGTTGGACTTGTAATATTCACAAACAATTCGTACATTTTCAACCTTGTGTCTTACCCGAGGCGCAATGGTCCATTTGTAAGGGTTTTTATTTCATCTTCATATGTCATTCAATGAATCATGGACGTTTTTCACATACAAAATTTTTGTGCTCATTGTCTTTCTTTTACATTTATTGTTTAAAGATGGCTATACCCTTACACACACCCACACTCACAAATGCATGTACCCCTCCATTCCGGATCCCATGGGTAACGATATTGCTATGGCCTTTAGTGACTTTGAAGATCTAATCTACCAAGCCGAAGACGAAGGTGAGGAAGATTGTGAAGTGCTAGGGGAATTGGCCAGACTACTACAACAAGAGGAAAGAGATATTCATCCTCACGAGGAACCATTGGATACAATCAACTTGGGTACCGAGGAAGATAAAAAGGAAATCAAGGTGGGTGCCAATTTAGAGCCAACTGTCAAGGAGCGTCTAATTCAGCTATTGCATGATTATGTTGAGATCTTTTTCTGGTCATACGAAGACATGCCAGGACTTGATACAGACATCGTGGTACATCATCTGCCAACGAGAGAAGACTGTCCACCAGTGAAACAAAAAGTCTGCCGCATGAGACCTGACATGTCGGAGAAGATCAAAGCAGAAGTTATGAAACAATTCAATGATGGGTTCTTGGCTGTCACTTCCTATCCTCAATGGGTTGCTAACATTGTTCCCGTGCCTAAAAAGGATGGCAAAGTACGAATGTGTGCGGATTATAGAGATTTAAATAAGGCCAGCCCTAAAGATGATTTTCCATTTCCCCACATCTATATCCTGGTTGACAATACGACCCAGCACAAAGTATTTTCCTTCATGGATGGATTCTCAGGTTATAACCAAATCAAAATGGCACCTGAGGACATGGAGAAAACTACATTTGTCACACAGTGGGGCATATTCTGTTACAAAGTAATGCCATTCAGACTGAAGAATTTCGGGGCAACCTATCAACGCGCCATGGTAGTTTTATTTCATGACATGATACATCATGAGATAAAGGTCTATGTAGATGACATGATAGCCCAATCACAAACTGAGGAGGAGCACCTTGATCACTTGCAAAAGTTGTTTGAGAGGTTGAAGGAGTACAAACTAAGGTTGAATCCAAACAAGTGCACATTCGGAGTCCGGTCCGGTAAACTCCTAGCTTTTGTTGTCAGCAACAAAGGCATCGAGGTTGATCCTTCCAAGGTTAAAGCGATACAA
This sequence comes from Vicia faba, assembly GCA_948472305.1. NCBI lineage: Eukaryota > Viridiplantae > Streptophyta > Magnoliopsida > Fabales > Fabaceae > Vicia > Vicia faba. The sequence continues at coordinate 1,038,706,672 of OX451740.1, read as the reverse complement.
GAAATGCCTGCTCCTCGTACTGAGAAGGAAGTCAGAGGATTCTTGGGACGCTTGAACTATATTTCCAGATTCATTTCTCACCTAACAGCTACTTGTGAGCCAATCTTCAAGCTATTGAAGAAAGATCAAGTAGTCAGATGGAATGATGAATGCCAGACTGCTTTTGACAAAATCAAAGAATATTTACAAGAGCCTCCTGTTTTGATGCCACCTGTTGAAGGAAGACCATTGATCATGTATCTGACTGTTTTAGAGAACTCAATGGGGTGTGTATTGGGGCAGCATGACGAGTCTGGCCGAAAAGAGCATGCTATTTACTATCTGAGCAAAAAGTTTACCGACTGTGAAACCAGATATTCACTGCTCAAGAAAACTTGTTGCGCTCTGGCATGGGCTGCTCACCGGCTAAGACAATATATGTTGACTCATACCACTTTATTGATATCTAAGATGGATCCGATAAAGTACATCTTTGAAAAGCCTGCTCTGTTTGGGAGGATAGCTAGATGGCAAATGATCCTAACAGAATATGACATACAGTACACTACCCAGAAAGCTATAAAGGGCAGTGTGCTAGCTGATCATCTTGCCCATCAAGCTGTAGAAGATTATCAGTCCATGAAGTTTGAATTCCCGGATGAAGACATCATGACATTAGACAACTGTGAAGAAATCAGACCATATGACAGACTTGAACGAGGATCCCGATGGAACCCGTTCTTTGATGAGGCATCCAATGCACTTGGTAATGGTATCGGTGTTGTACTCATATCTCCGGAAGGGTGTCACACTCCCTTTACTGCCAGACTTTGCTTTAACTGTACAAACAATATGGAAGAATACGAAGCGTGCATCTTTGGTCTCAAGGCTGCCATAGTTTTGGGAATCAAATATTTAGAAGTTTTTAGAGATTCAGCTCTAGTCGTCAGTCAGATCAAAGGAGAATGAGACACTAAGCACCCAAACCTTATCCCTTACAAAGAACATGTTTTTACATTATTACCACATTTCGAGAAGATTACCTTTGAGCATTTCCCGCTAGAAGAAAATCAGCTAGCAGATGCTCTAGACACGATGTCATCTATGTTTAAACTTAATTGGGATAACGAGGCTCCCCAAATCACCATCGAACGAATGGATGAACCAGCATACTGTCACGAGATTAATACTGAAGAGGTAGTGGACCAGCCATGGTTTCATGAAGTCAAGAGGTATCTCGAGGCTCAAGAATATCCATAAGGAGCTTCAATCAATGATAAAAAGTTCTTAAGGAGATTCTCTGCTAAGTTATTCCTAAGTAATGGCATCCTGTACAAACGCAATCACGACTCCATTTTACTTTGGTGTATGGATAAGATTGAGGCTGAAAAGATCATGGCTCAATTACATGAAGGTACCTTTGGCACTCACTCCAGTGGGCATATGATGGCGAAGAAAATCCTACGGGCAGGCTATTATTGGTCTACTATGGAAGCAGATTTCTATCAACACTCTCGGACCTGTCATAAATGTCAAATTTATGCTAACAAGGTGCACGTACCTCCGGTTCCTCTGAATGTCTTGACGGCTCCTTGGCCCTTTGCTATGTCGGGAATCGACATGATTGGAGAGATCAAGCCTACAGCCTCCAATGGACACCACTTCATTCTAGTGGCCATTGACTATTTTACAAAATGGGTCAAAGCAGCTTCCTTCGCATCCATTACTAAGAATGTTGTTGCCCACTTTATCAAGCAAAATCTCATTTACCGGTACGGTATCCCAGAAAGGATCATCACTGATAATGGTACCAACCTTAACAATACTATGATCACCGCCTTGTGCGAGCAGTTCAAGATTTAACATCACAATTCATCCCCCTATCGGCCAAAGATGAATGGTGTTGTTGAAGCCGCAAATAAAAACATTAAAAATATCATACAAAAAATGACAGTCACCTACAAGGACTGGCATGAGATGCTACCATTTGCTCTCCACGGTTATCGTACCACGGCTCGCACGTCAACTGGCGCAACACCCTATTCTTTGGTTTATGGCATGGAGGTTGTCTTGCCTATTGAGGTTCAGATCCCCTCTTTGAGGATTATGAAGGATGCAGGTTTGAATGAGGACGATTGGATCCAAACTCGACTTGATAAACTAAACTTAATTGATCAAAAGAGACTTACTGTTGTTTGCCATGGTCATATGTATCAAAAACGGATGATCAAGGCTTTCAACAAGAAAGTCAGACGCCAAGTATATCAAGTTGGAGATCTAGTGATCAAGCGTATTATCTTTCCACAAAGTGATCCCAGGGGCAAATGGACTCCTACCTATGAAGGACCATTTGTAATCAAGAACATATTCTCCGGTGGGGCAATGATCTTAACCACCATGGACGGCGACGACCTACCACACTCTACGAACACAAACATAGTCAAAAGATACTACGCATAAGAGACCTGCTAGGTTGACACACCTAGGCAAAACAAGGGCATCCAGGTGAACCAAAAGGTTCGGGCAAAAATTAGGGATAAAATAAAAAAAATTTGTACACCCGACAAGTTAAAAACTCGAAAGGGAGACTTGGGAAAAAAAGGGTCTCCCGGTGGACTGAAAACCCGAAAGGGCGGTCCAGGAAAAAGTTAGGGAATTAAAGCGTACGACTATGTCTCGTAGGATCACTTTGAGGACAACCTCTTGACTTCCCCCGACAAACTCAGAGTTTTTGATCAATTCAATCATCTTCGGACGAAGCAACAAATAGACAAGATATTCGGAGATACGAAGGCTATAGCAGAATGGAAACCCCATGGGATTATTACACATAGCTATCTTTCTTTGTATAAAATTTTTCTTTCTCTTTATGGCGCCATTCTCTTACTAGAATGTTTGTCTCCCTTGTACAAAATACTTATTCAAATTCAATACAAAGATATCTCTTTGAAAGTACAGAAAACTATTTGTCTTTTCCTTTACACTTGTGTTTTATTTGCGAAAACGTCCAAAGATTCATTAATGAACATATGCATTTGAACATAATTACTGTTTACAAATAAACAAAGTGAGAAAGACAATTACTGATAAGTTGAAAGAGCCGAAAAACGTCTCTAGGCTATTTCATAAGCAATCCCCACAATACGTCATCTAGATCCCCAGTGGAACTAAAAATTCAAATTATTAATCCCCAGTAGAGATCGTCAATTTTCTTAGGATTCCTCAAAGCAATATGTGGCATTGCCCTCACAGGCGAATTTTTTCCAGTAATTCAAACTTCAAGACATGAAGAATCCATATATCCCCAACAACTTTCAGGGATTTATTTTCCTCAATCAGGCTGCAATACAACAAATCATCTTACATGCGCATACATTACATCCATATGTCATAAACATTGATAAAAACAAATACATTGCATCATGCATCACATGCAACATAACTATGTGTTTCAGCTAACATTTTACCCTTTTCAGGATGAGATTAACAGCTACCATTAACAATATTCAATCATGATACAATACGGATACGCTCCAGGCACGGAAGCCATCCTGATACTCATTCAAATTCAACTTTCAGATACGCTCCAGGCACGAAAGCCATTCAGATTCAGATTTTAGATACAATTTAGATACGCTCCAGATACGAATGCCATCCTGATACTCATTCAGATTCATATTTCAGATACAGTTCAGATACGCACCAGATACAGATGCCATCCTGATACTCATTCAAAAAACAGCTTTCAGATACAATTCAGATACGCTCCAGATATGGATGCCATCCTGATACTCATTCAGATTCAGATTTTAGATATAGTTCAGATACGCACCAGATACGAATGCCATCCTAATACTCATTCAAAAAACAACTTTCAGATACAATTCAGATACGATCCAGATACGGATGCCATCCCGATACTCATTCAGATTCAGATTTCAAATACAGTTCAGATACGCACCAAATACGGATGCCATCCTGATACTCATTCAAAAACAGCTTTCAGATACAATTCAGATACACACTAGATACGGATGCCATACTGATACTTATTCAGATTCAACTTCTAGATACAGTTCAGATATGCTCCAGATATGGATGCCATCCTGATACTCATTCAGATACAACTCAGATACACTCCAGACATGGACGCAATTCTGATACTCAACTTACAAATTACAATTCAACAAGCATTCTTGGATGGCATCTACAAGCCCATCTCCAACAAAATTCTATCACCTCTCCAAATGGCATCTTTAAGCCCATTCCTCCTATCATCGCATCCCCGAGTGCAAATTTTTGGGCACTCTAGTGTCAAATCATCTTCCACCATCGAGTCACGAATGGCAAAACTCGCCAATCTAACTCTTCAGGTTTAAGAAGATTGAACAGGGGTAGCTGTTGTACCCCAAAATTTTCCCTCTCATTTGTCACGTATTTGCTCAGAAGATATTCTAAGACGTCAAGTTTGCAGCACTGATACATCAATTTAGGCTTGAAATTGGCACAAGGGCAAAATGGCCAATTGCATACTAGAAAGTCAAACTTTGACTTTTTGGTCAACATTACAACCCAAAGATCAAATTTTATCAAGACATTCAAAAATATCAAGCTTGATCATTAAGAAGTCAAGAGAATAAAAAATCCAACTTTGCAAGACTTTGAAATTTTTCTAAGTATTTTTTATACTTGGTTAATTTCATTTACTTCATGACATTTTTTTTAATACAATTCCAAAAAATTCAAAATGATGCAAGTAATTCAAGTTATTACAAAGTGACATTTTTGCAAAATTACAAATTCTAAAACTATGTCTAGATTAAAACCTTGTCACAATATTTTTGCCTTTGACATAATGTGCACAAGACCAAATTTGTGACATGCTACAAACAATGTTGTCCAAAGTTGAATAAAATATGATATATCACATTGCCACAACACCCTATGCTGCCCTGCAAGAAAGCTTGTGCCATGCTACATCCTAAGTATGCATGCTGCCCAATACAGTCCAAAACTGCTCTATGCAGTCTGCCCAAGCCTGCACCACAACAGCCCCAAAATTGCACCAAAATGGCAAAGGAAAATTGTGTGCAGAAAGTATCAAAGCAGTAGGCAAAACAATTCAAAATAACTTATTTGATTTCCCCCCTAAACCATAGTCAAAGGTCTACAAAAGGGGACTGTCTCATAAGACATAGAGGGGATTTTGAAGAGAGGTTAAAAATTTTCTAGAGAGAAGATAAAGAGTTTTGTTGAGAAGAAAAACAATATTCTGTGCAACTTTGACTCATTTTCAAAACCAAAACTGCTCTTGTTCAAAACAGAAACCCAACCCATTGCTCCACCATACAAACTCTTCCTTAAAGACTGTCCAAACATAACAAAAAAAAACAGTCCCTGTAGTGCTGTTCATCCCTATCCTCAAAACACCAAAAAAACATTACAGTACAGTCTAACTTAGTTTCAACAGTCCGGAGTAGCTTTCTGGAGATTCATTAAGGTCCTCATCACATTTGGAAAAAAACATTCATATTTAAAACAGACAGTTCAGTCCAAAGATAAGTCTTCTTGACTTGATATCTCTTCATACATCATTAATGATTTGTTTATTTTGAAGACAAGATGTAGTACTTTAATATCTTTTTGAACTAGTCATCTGCACCTTTTTTAGGCTTATTTAATCATTTGTTGTTCATGTTTATCCATCATATGCCATAAGCTAACCTGTACATTCAGTAAAATAATGTTTAAGGCAGGAAAATGCAGCATGTATCGACACATATCATCATGTATCGACCCATCCTAGTGAAAAAAACAGGGTATGAGTCAACACATAATCCTCATGCGTCGACCCATACTGAGTTCAGGACACAAAACAGAAGCTAGGAGAGCTTATGAGTCGATACATACGCGTTTCGCGTCGACACAAGAAGGGTGCATGAGTCGACACATCCCATTATGTGTCGACTCATACTAAGTTATTTTGTTTTGCAGGAGCAGGGAAAAGCTATGTGTCGATGCATAGTAGCATGGGTCGACACATAGTGGTTTAAAATTCATTTCTTCCTATATTTTACACTGTTTTTACATTATCTTTGTTGTTGTTCGATATGGTTGTAATATTTTAGTTTCTACTTCATCTCCATTATTAATTTGTACCCCCATCCCCCTAAAATGATGTAATAGCTTAGATTTTACTTTCCGCATTTTACTTGCTTTTCATGTATTGCTAGTAAATAGGATGCATGGCAAGATAAAATCAATAAATAGACGACTTTTCAAATACAAAGTAAAACGTATGCAAACTAACACACTTGCACAATAACACCTCTAGGGAAATCTCACTTTGTCGCCTTTCAGAAAATAGTCATGTCCCTCGAATATGAAGCGTTTTAAGCAAAGACCCTTCGATAAAAAAAAGATCGTAGTCCCTCGATGACCCTCGATGTTGCCTTCGGTAAAACGATCTAGTCCCTAAACGACATTGCTAAAACGTCTCATAAGTTGCTTTTTATGACTATACAAACGTCCCATACCCGTCCATTCACATCCAACGATGGGACTTCTTACCAAAACAATGGTAAGATAGCCACATCTAAAGGAGAAGGAAAAGCACATTTAAGACCTTTTGAGTAGGTAGTTTCGCTCTTAGTTACTCGCTTGCTCGCAACTACAAAAAACACTCTTACACATCAACACTCTTATTTCAAAACATTTCCAAAAGATAAAACATTTTGTATACGTTCTTATACAGACGAGAACCATTGCAAAATATCTTTCCGAAAACCACTTTCTAAATCACAATCCACAAGTACACCTTTGAACTATCTTTCGAAACAATACTTTGTATACGTTCTTATAGAGACGAGAACCATTACAAAGATATTTTCAAAATACTTTCAAATCCCACATCACAAAGTACATTCAAACGAAAGCAAGTTGATCTAGAGAGTAACTAAGAGCCCATGGAAAACCATGGATGAAAAGGGTGCTAATACCTTCCCTTTTCATAATCTACCCCTCAAACTCAAGAAAACATCTCTAAAGGTCTTTCCTGTGCTTTTTCACCTTTCCTTTTTGGATAAAAGAAAATTCGGTGGCGACTCTTGCTAAACCATAACATTTACAAACGCAAACGCAAAACCTCAAGTCAGTTCTCCCACCGTATCATAGAGATCAATATGTACACTGGCGCTTCCCTGTGAGCCTGGAAATCTGAGCCCTCAACCTCTGGTTTTCTTCTACCTATCTGATGGCAACTTCCTTCCAATCATCTGAAGCAGGAAGTGAGTGATCAGCACCTATTTGAGGCTTAGGATAAAATAAATCCCCTTGCCTCTCCATAGACTCTACTGCTCGACTCTCAAGGATCTCGATCAAATCATCTTTCTCTTTCAAGTCTGCTTTGTAGGAACTCTCTAGAGTTTGGAACATGTTCTTCCAAGCATCCCTTTCCTGTTGCATCCTAACCAAAGTGAGTTGCAGTTCTTCTAGATCATCCAACAAAGGAGGAGTGGTCTTCACAAATAGGTCAGACATAGGTGTCTCCCGAGTATACGGCATATTCAATTGAATGGATCTTGATCGGACCCACTGAAGATAGGGCTCAAAAGAAACAGCCCCCTAGGTCCCAAATCATTCCTACACTTCTTATGAATGTGACGCCAGGCCTTCGCAATCTGCTCCCTAGCTTCCCCGTGGTCTTCTCCTTCCTTCAGAAAGAAACTACTCAAATGAATACTATTCGGTTTATCCCTCATCGGATAACCAAGCTGTCGCCGTGCAAGAACAGGGTTATAGTTAATTCCTCCCTTTGTACCAAGAAGAGGTACATTGGGGAAACTACCACAGCTGTCAATAATCTCCACATCTTGATAAGATCGATGATACTAATCAATATCCGAGTGAGTAAGTGCCATGATCTTAGGAGCCCAACGAGGTTCCTTCTTGACATCCCAAAAAGCATCAGACTGAGGCATATGAGAGATGAACCATCGGTACAATAAAGGCGTGCAACAGATAATCATTCCCCCATGATAAGAACTCTGAAGATGAACAGAGTAATAAGCATCACCCAAAAGTGTAGGAACTGGGTTTCCAATCATGAAAATCCTGATGGCGTTAATGTCGACAAACTTTTCCACATTAGGGAATAAGAATAATCCATAAGCAAGTAAAGCAAAGATGGCCTCAAAAGCAACCATACTCTTCATCCTGGAAAAGTAACGAGCTTTCTCTAATAAGAACTGAGCTGGTAATCCTCTAATCCCTCCTTTGGTAGTCACATGGGCTTCCACCTCAGACTTCCCCAGATGAATCAAAGCAGCAATCTCATGTGGTTTTGGCTCACCCTCCAGACTAGTAAAAGGAACGCGATCGGTAACAGGTAAATACAATAGATGAGAATACTCCTCCAGTGTAGGCATCAACTGATAATCGGGAAAATTAAAGCAGTGATACACTGGATCATAGAATTGGACCAAGGTCGAGAGAATACCCTCCTTCATCTTCAGCTTCATGAGAGGAATGATGGATCCATACTTCTTCCGAAAGTCTGCAGGACACTCGATCTCTGGAATCATATTGATCAGCTCATCTATTTTGGGATCCTTGAAACTGTACTTCCCGGTCTTTCTCTTTCCAGAATCCATGGTTAAAAGTACCTGAGATATTCACAAATAGTCAACCTTTAAATCCCTTGAAATATTGTTTTCTCCAAAAGATGTTTATGAGTGCATGGATGCATGATGCAACAATCACACACAAGATCACACATATAAGGTTCATAGGTTCAACGTCACGAGCATGAGGTCGAAGGTACTACCCATAAGGTGTTTGGTCTAAGAGTTATCACCTGCCGAACAAGGTTCTAAAGGTTCCCAGAGTCTACATCCTTCCTTCGGATATTACCAACTTCCCGATTAACTCAGTAATTAGTAATATTCTCAAGAAAGACTCGTCTGAGCATAGTATCGCGTGACAACTATTTCTGGATTACTCCGTCATAGCTTCCACACTACACCTAAAAGGCCAAGATGGGTTTGGTATTCTACGGACCTCAGTTTCAGCAAGCTCCCAGGTCGAAAGCAGTACGTCTTCTTGATTACTCGGTAAACGACACTACAGTCAAAGGGGCCTCCACTGAGTGGGGGATCTCATGCGTCCTTTTTTGGGATTACTCCCTCAAAGTTAACATGACTATACCGCCCGTCCTATCTTAAAGTTTGCCTAAGTCTGGGTATAGGACTTATGAGTAATCACCAAGCACCCTGAAAACCAGGAAAATCCAGACAAACATATATACAAAATATACCACATAAACAACAATAACACATATACAGATATAAACAAAGATAGGCTCAACCCACTTAGGGATGAACCAGCAAGAGGTCAATCTATCCCCAGTGAAGTCACCATTTTTCTGTAGCGGTAGAAATGTTCAAGACTAAGCCATTGGATTGACTAGACTTTATATAAATCAAAAATAAAAATCGCCATTGCGCTTTATTGTTTTCAAAGGAATGGGAAAAGAGAGAATAACCCAAAAAAGAGGGAAAGATTCAAGGTAAGGGGGTTGGTTATTCAAAGGGAAGGTATTAGCACCCTAAACATCTACGGTACTCCGTAGGAGCCTCTTTGTAAAATCTGTATATTTTGACTGTAAAAATGTTATATATATATATATATATATATATATATATATATATATATATATATATATATATATATATAATGGATGTGGAGGTGAGAAAAGAAGTATTTTTTTTAATTATTTTTGCACCCTCCACGGTTGCGAACCTTTAGTGCCTACGTACCACCTTTCATGCAATAGGGGATCAGGGTACACGTAGTTCCTCTTTTAAATATTTGAAACACAAGTGTGTTGGTTAATTTTAAGAGATAAGACATCATCGTCATTGTCCGTGTGGAAAAACATACTTACTACCCACAATCATGAGAAAGGAGAATTTGCATCATCTCAAAGTGGAGGATATGGCTTGGATTTTAAAATCAACAATGCCTCACTCAACACCCAAGTGGAAAATATCTCTCTTCACTACATATTGTAGAATTATAGTTGTTTTCATCACTACAAGGATTGACAAGAGTCTAATCTTTTAAGAAAAGTTTAAAGGTAAAAGCCAAAATGGAAAAATGGTTTGAAATGAGATTGGTTGACTTTTAGTCTTCTCACAAAAAATGTCCAAGTATTATTAAATTGATTGAAGTTTATTTATGAAAATGTTTTGGAAATGCATGGACCTAAGTCCAAGTTTATTATGAAAGTGTTTAAGTTTCAAAACAAGCAGGGTTTTCAAAAGGAGGGAGAAGATTTTTGAAATTAAAGAAGATGGGAGGAATAAAAGAGGCTATCCTAAAGCATAAAGTAAAAGCTAGGGATAAGGATCATCTAACCAACAAGAAGCCAAAACATGACATTATGAGTTAAGATAGAATTCTAATTCTTTGGATTGAAACCAAGCAAGCAAAGATACTAGACCTCTTGAGAGAACCAAACTTCAAGTGTATTAAGTCTTCACAAAAATTGGGCAGAGTAACGGCTGTATACGGGCGAATTCCAGATTACAAACAAAGGATGTAATCACAAAAACCTGCGCACAAAAACAAACAAGCAACCCAATGTATTGAGGTAAACCTCAAGAACTCCAGACGAAATAATCAGCTAAGATCACAAGGTCTCCAAGATAGGCCAAGGTTTCTAATCCTAAGTCCAAGAAAAAGTCCACTGCTCCATAATGCCAAGGATAGTGACCAGATAGTCCAAGCACCATTAAGAGTTTTTTTAGGGTTTAAGTTGATTATTAAGTATCTTAGAAAAAGAAAAGAAAAGCTCAAGTGAGCAAAGTAAAAATGACAAGAATAATAAATGCTCAAATGAGCAAAGGTAAAAATGGCATGAAATGTAAAATGCTAAAAGTAAATGGTACATAAAGCATAAAAAGAAATAAAGCAAAGAAATAAAAATGTCATAAATTAGTGGTTAGTTGGATGACCATCTTGAAACTTGCATTTGGAACTCATTAGAGGATTGGTAGAACCAAAGCCTCCACACAATAAGTTGCATTTGCTTTTTGTCAAGTATATCATCCATTTGGAATTCTCACAAGTATCATTTAATGATCAACTATGTTTAAGTGATCCGCGTTGACCAAAGGTGTTGTAGATCCATTAGAGGATTGGTAGAACCAAAGCCTCCACACAATGAATCTCAAGGTTATTGGATCAAAGAGATCAAATTAACATACTTGGGCTTGCAATCATAAGTTTGGGCCACGAATGATCATTTATTCGAATCGGGACAAAATTTAGCGCTATGTTAAGCAATTGTAAGTGGACTTATATAGAAGTCGCACCTATTTTGAGGCCGATCAATAGCAATCTATGCACCATTTATTTGGAGACCTTATATAGAGATCATGCTCCAACAACATTTAGTGCAATGAGAAGGGATGAGATGAAGGGGAATTAGGGTAAAAAGAGAAACCACATTTGAATTAATATTTAATCAAACTATTATTAAAATTATTCATCAAATTTTTTTTGTGGAGTTAAACTCAACACCATGGATCAATGATGTTAATAAAGTCATGATCAAAAAATCAACCAAAGACAGCCAGAAAATATTCACAAAAATAATAATATATTTAATATATACATTAAAGGTTTTAAAAAAGGTTTTAAAAAAATGGAAAATAATAATGAAAATGTCAATTATATTCAAATTAATCAAGAAATGAAAAGTAAGACCATATAAAAATTAGAAAATAGGTCAAGTAATTATACAAATTTTTTGGGGATTTTTAAAAGTCAGAAACTATTTTTAAAAATTAAAATAAATGGGTAAAATAAACAAAAATAGCAAAAAAATAGTAAAGTCAGAAACAAAAATAAAATAAGGTCACCAATATTTGTTACAATATCATTGGATCATTTCATAATTTTTTCAGAATTTAAAAATGTGTAAAAGTATTTTTAAACATTTTAAATCAATCAAATAAGTGTAAAATTCATAAAAAATACCAAAACACAAAATTAAATTGTGAAAAAATAAAAATCAGAAAGCGAATAATCAAAAATATTTTTCATAATTTTTTTGGATTTTTTGGACTAAAAATGAATTTTCTATGATTTATTGAAATTTGAAACAATTAAAATATAAAAATCAGAAAAAATAAAATAAAAGAAAAAGATGTGGACCATTGGATGAGAGTCAAAACGCGTTAGTAATCAAATCAAAAGGATCTGGCGCGCTGTGCATATCATGGTCTTTAATGAATAATGTATAAAATCATTTATAAAATCAGAATTTAAAAAAATAAATGTCAAGCTTTCATTGGTTAGAAGGTGACACGTTGGTCATCTTCAACCTCCAGCCCTCACGAATTGTAGGCTGTAAAATCAGAAGCTCAGACCTATGCCATTCGCTTTGTCTCTTCAAGACGAAGACAAACATACCCTCGCACCATTTTTATATAAATTGTAACTCAAGCAATTTGGAAAGAATGTTTTGAAAAGGGATTTGAAAATTCATGGTCAAAATGTGCTTCCAGATAAAAGTAAGTGTTGCGACTAGAATCAGGACAATGAGAGCAACACAATGGTATCAATGTTTTGAAGAATTGATGAAGGAATCTACCTATTGAAGTTGAGTTGCAGAGCTCTGAAACTGGACTTCTATGGAGCAATATTGGGCACGATTCTTGAATGTGATTATATGGGTTAGCTTCAGGGAAGATCAAGGAAGGTGAATTGATAAAGAAAATGGATTGAAAAAGGCTTGAGAATAGGATTCAAAGTAGCTGAATTCTGAGTTGTGAAGCAAGTTTGGCAGGGTGATTCTGGCTATCTAAGCTTGGGAAATTGAATGGAGGATGACCCTATATTTATAAGGAATCAAATGGGATGCTCAAGCGTGTGGAATGATGCAAATTAGAGAGAAATCGTGTGGGTCTACATCATGGAGAAAGTGTGACTCAAACTTGATCAAAACTCAGCCAAATCGTGTGTTTCGTGATGCTAATCACTTCTGGCAAGTTGCTAAACATGATTAGAAACAAAAACGCGTGGAAATCCTGTGATTAGAATCCAAAACAAAGATTTCAAAATTCTGACTTTGTGCAAAATTCAGTTTCAAACTACCAAATTCAAATCCATGGCATTTCCACCTCAAGGGGTCTTAGGGCATGATTCTTGATGCTTTGGAAAGATGAGGTAACAAGCTTTGCAATGGAAAAAGAATAGAATCAAATGGAGGCTTGAGCTGAAAAATCCATGGAGTCAAAGTTGAAGAAAAAGAGTTGACTTTCCATACTTAGAAATATTTTAAATTCTTCTTTAAAAAATGACCTATAATCTCTTGCATCCAAACATGGCTTTCCACTTAGAATTTGTGCTTGAACCAAAAATATGGAATGAAGTAGATATCTTGGATGACATTTTGAAATTTGAACCACTCAAAATCTCCAAAAAATGAGCAAGTTATGACTTGTTGAAGTTGGCCAAAAATTATGAAATGACCTATAATCTTTTGCATCCTTAAGGAAACTTCCATCCATTTTCTTACTTTGCACATAAAAGAAGGTATAAAGTGCACACCCTTAAGATCATCATGGAAAAAGAATGGACTCAAGGTGATAAAAATTGACCAATTTATGACCATTTGAAGTCACAAATGGAAAATTAGGGATTCAACTGGATGACTTGTAATCTTTCTTCTTCAACAAGTTCCTTCCACATGAAAACTCTTTGGAACTTTTGAAGTGATTTGTTGGTAACCATTTGAATAGAAGAATGTTTTTGGAATCACTCAAAAATACCAAAAGATGAGCAAGATATGCCCCTTTGAAGTCCAAAACCGTAGCCTCTAGATTAAGAGAATGCTTGGTGGAACTTTGCCAAGTTTGAACAAACTTTTTGTGCCAATATTCTTCCTTTGTGAATAGGAAATGTTGAGGATGATGATGAGGACCTATGGCCACAAAAACCAAATTCATACCAACTTCAAAACAACTTCAATGGTGAGGTTTGGAATCTCTCAAGCTTTTGACTAGGGCATGGAAATAAACTCATGAACCCATGAAACAAACTTTCTAAACCTCATTGCCTTTACCTACATCATCAACAAGTAAGACAAACCAATATTGCATTTTATTACTTAGAGAAAAATCAAAGTACAATATCTATGATCATAAAAGCAAACAAATCAAGGTGCTTGGTGACTCCTCAAAGAGCAAAGCTAAAGATAGGGAGAAGAACCAAAGTCCCTAATGTGAGTTTGTGGTGATTGAAACAATATGGTATGATAAAGGGATCTTAGGGGAAACAATTGGGGTACAACACAGATTAATACCTGAATCAAGACAAGACAACTATCGGTGAACAACTGACTGTCGATTAATACCTGAAACAAGACAGGACAACTATCCACATGAGCATATTGAAGATTAACTCCCGAAACAAGACAGGGAAACTATCTTTCTTTCTCTTTGGTCAGATAAAGATCAATTCCCAAAACAGGACAGGGTGACTATCTTTATTACCATTGGTATGAACTCTTGAAACAGGACAGGTTTACCAACAAACTAATTATAGATCAATTCCCGAAATAGGACGGGGCGACTATCTACATGACAAACGTTTCTTTCGGAACCTTTGTTGGTTTAGTTTAAAATCTACCAATGATTTATCCTGATTCTGTTCCAGTAGACATTTTCTCTGGTTCAGTCAAATCGACCCTAAGATTTTTCTGATTCTTAACGAGACAAAAACAAATACAAACATATGTTGTTTCGGTATAAATAGACCAAATATTTACCTTGATACTTCTTCCAATCTCTATCAACAATCCTTTGGATGGCATCTATAAGCCCATCTCTAACGACTCCCCATCACTTCTGGATGGAATCTATAAGCCCATCTCCAACAATATTCCATCAATCTCCAAATGGCATCTATCAACTCATTAACGATACAATAGATCCAAAGTGTTACTTCTTGCACAAGCGACTGAAAATTTCTGGACACTCTAGTGTTCAATCATCTTCCACCTTCGAGTCACGAATGGCAGATATCCCATTCTAACTCTTTAGGTTTAAGAAGATTGAACAGGGGCAGCTGTTGTACCCCAAAATTTTTCCTCCCATTTTCATTCAATATATTCTTCTATGGTTTCTCAAATACTCAAAATGGCTTAGGGTTTGATCAGACAGAGTCTCCTTCTAGGCATTGAGTCAGCAATTAGGGTTTGTTATTTCTCAAGAAATTTGAGTTTACAAGGTTTCAAACAGTCTTCATAGTTCTTCATGTATTCTCAAGGATGTTCGTACTAGGTTTCAAACTTTGCATCGCAAGTTTGCTTAGTCAATGGTTCAGATGACTGAAAATCAACTGCATTGACCCAAAAATCGACCTTTGCAGGATCAAGTTCAAACGATTATAACTTCTTAATTAATCGATATTTTTGAGTGGTTCTTTTTGCGTATGACTCTCCTTGACGTCATCTCCAATTTCTCTTCACAAGTAAAGAGCTGATTACATGCGAAAGTTCATCAGAAAAATTTGAATACTTTAGAGGTCATTTTGCAAATTTGACCTAATCACAAGAAACTCTTGTCCAATTTTCGAGGCTCATAACTTCTTCAATTTTCAATGTTCTGAAGCAATTCTTTTTGCGAACTATCAAAAATAGCATTGTCTATGAGATTGCTTCAATGATCGAAGTTAAAATGCGCTTGGAAGACCATGAAATTTATTGAAATTTTATAGAAATTTCTTGACTTTAGAATGTTATTAACTTCTAGATGTTGATCATTATGTTGAGGTAATTCATTGAAACAAGAGTTTGAGTTTGAAGGTTCATGGATAGTTTGTTATTTGTACTTCAAATCATTTGCATTTGAGCGATAATGATTATTGGGTCGAAGTGGGATTTTGATCAAAATTCTTAAAGGCAAGATTCGTAGTATTGGCTTGTATTTCAAGTTACTATGAATTGAAGATATGGATTTTAATGAAGAAGATTCGAGAATCCATTCAAATAATTCTTTTGAATTCGGCCTAATTCAAGCATGTGAGGCATAATTCATTCACATGAATTTGTTTCAAGATATTCAAGAGGATCAATATGCTTATGGCGCAAGTTTGATATATTTGAAAAAAATTCATTCATGATAATTTTTTAGAATTCAAGGCAAGGCATTCATCAATTTCATTCATCTTCATTCAAATTTTGGAGCTTTATTCAAATACAAGATTCAATTCAATTTCCTCACATTTTAAGTTCATCAAGAGAGTTTGTTGTATAAATTTCAAATTAAACTTTGAATAAAATTCATCATGATACAAGACTTTTGAGTTTCCAAACTCAAAATACTTTCAAAATTACATAGAATTTCCTAAAGTTCTAAACCTATGATAAATGACTCTAAGTTTCATGTACTTCTATGCCATTTAAAGCCTTGCTACAAACATTTTTTAATCCCCAAAACAGTCCAAAAGATAAAAATTGTCAACAAAGCTTGCTTCCATGCTGCTGCTGCTGCATAAATCAGCCCATAAAACTTTCAAAACAATCTTGCTACCTTGCTGCAAATTGCCCTGCTACAGCCTGCTAGCAATGCTGCAAAATCAGTCTAACACCTGTTATGTTATGCTGCCAAAACAGTCAAAAACCAGCCCCACAAACCAGCCTTGTAAAGTCTGCTACACACCAGTCCCAAACCTGAACCAAAAAACCCAAAGTTTGCACACAATTAGCAAAACAAAAACTGCTTTCAAAAAGTAGTAAAACAGTGCATCCAAACAATTCAAATATCATTTCTTTTCCTCCCAAAAGTCATCTTTTTCATCTATATGAACCATTGGCAGTAGTAGAGAATAAGGGGGAGGAAAAACATAAGGAGAGATCATTGTTTCATAAAAAAACTGTTATCATATCCCTTAACCCCATGCATTCATAACCCAACTCTTACTCTCCAAAACTGGCAACTCTAATACATCCCCCACCTTCTGCTCTTAAGGAAAAAACTATATTACAAAACTTCTATGGCCAAAAATTCCTTCCATAACTCATAACCTCCATAACCTTATATCATCTTCTTCCCAAATCTCTCCTCCACCTTATGCATAAAAAAATTGTTTCAGAGAAAACAACCAAGAAAGACACTAAAAAAAATTAGTACCTGCAACCTACAAAAGCTTCGGTAATCTGCAGATTTCCGACAATACAAACTCATATTTCCATATTTCCAGAATTGAAAATCCAAGCAGAAGAATTAAAATATTTTAAAGAGAAGATTACACCTGGATGTTATATTCACCATCTGGTTTTCTATTCCCTTGAGTCTTCATCATCGAAATTCGGCAAACACCGGAACATCCTCCTTCCTGTTGGTAAATTTTCTCCTTTTTCTGCTATTCATACCTCTAATTTTCTTGCCGATATTTTTACGTTGTTATGGCTATTGTTGTTTACACCGTGAGAACCACATGTGTTGATTGTTCCTTGCTTGAATCAAACTGTTATGTTTCCTTGTTGTTGCTGTAAACCATAGCGAACAGAGAGAAAAATGAAGGGGGCTGATGCTAAGTTTCGGCGAAAGGAAGAGTGAAGGACGTATGGTTTTCGTTTTGAGAAAAATGGAGGAATAAGGGGTAATACTTTTTTGATTGGGATTTGAGAAGATGAGGATAACGTTTTTTCCGCTTCATTGGAATAACAAAATAATTTTTCCCCTCTTTTCCATACAACCGCTGTGGTACCTTGTTAATAGGGTTTGTACTAATCCTTTCTTATTCCCTTCATAGAACCGGTTTGGGCCTGTTTTATTTGGCCCAACCCAATTTTCAAAATTTATTTTATGTATTAAGAGAAGTAAATAAATAAATGAATGAACATGATAGTGCAGTGGTTAAGGCGATGGTGTTTAGAGGTGAGGTCCAGGGTTCGAGACCCCCTGGGGACGTTTTATTTTTCTTTTTTCTGTTTGCTTCATTCCCTTTTTTGTTAAAAAAAATAAACTATTGGGCTTCAACTTAACCAGTAGCTAAAGCCCAGTAGTGATTTGCTTGCCAGCACTCCCTATTTTCTATTTAAACCCCTCCCTTTCTTTCAAATATCATTTTCTTAGTTTATTAGTTTAGACTTTAAAATTCAAATAAAAATAATAAACTACAAAAACATGTCATTAATTTTTTTTTTAGAATATCAATTTTGTTTAGATTTTCTTAAAATTCAATAATATAAATCCCAAATTATTTAGTTTATTTTCTTAAATAATATAGTTAGGGATTTTTGTAAATAATTTTACTAATTAACTTTTTCTTTAGTCTTAAATTGTTTGTTTAATTTCTTCATAATAAAAAAATACCAAAAGACAAAATATATACAAATGATTTAATTTCTTTAATCAATTATTTTCTTTAATAGAATAGATTCTTTATTCTCTTCCCAAAATTTTCACAAACAAAAATACCAAGTGTTTTATTTCCATACTTTGTTAATTAATTTTTACTTCATAGATTGTTGTAGTTTTAATAAATTGCTCGATTCGATTTAGTTGTATTGATTGCTTATTTTGACTTTTAATCGCATTGATCCATCCCCATTTGTAAATTTGTACTCCCCATTTCCGAAAGCTCTGTAATAGTGTAGAATTTCAATTTCCACAATTTATTGTTTTTCTTTATACTGTGTAGTAATTAGGCGTGTATGACAAGATTTAAAATCAACCGCTAGACAACCCATAATCAAAACAATTAAATTGAAAACAAGCACACTTTTCACACGCGCACCTCTAGGATAACCTCGCTTGTTGCCTCGAAAAAAACAGTCATGTCCCTCGAATATGGGACGCTTTAGCAAAGACTCTTCGATAAAAAGATCATAGTCCCTCGATGTTGCCTTCGGTAAAACGATCTAGTCACTTACAAAAATTGCTAAAGCGTCTCACAAGTTGCCTTCTATGGTTATACGATTGACCCGCGCCTGTCCCTTCACATCCAATGATAGGGATTCTTACCAATCAATGGTAAGATAGCAACATCTAAAGGAGGAGGAAAAGAACAAAGACCTTTTGAGTAGGTAGGACGCTCGTAGTTGCTTGCTCACAAATTAAAACCATTTCCACACCTATGCTTTTAAAACATATTTCAAAAACAAATATCTCTTTGAACTATTTTCAAAACCAACACTTTGTATACGTTCTTATAGAGACAAGAATCATTACAAAGTTTGTCAAAACAAAGGCGTTTTCAAAATATTTTCAAACTTGCACAAACACATTTCAAACAAAGCATTTTTAAAGTGATCAAGCAACTAAGAGCCCGTAGATAACTACAGATGCAAAGGGTGCTAACACCTTCCCTTTTCATAACCTACCCCCCGAACTCAAGAAAATATCTCAAAAGGCCTTTCTTGCTCTTTTCACCCTTTCCTTTATTGGATAAAAGAAAAGTCGATGGCGACTCTTGCTATTCGCAACAATTGCGATAAAATGCAAAACACCCAAGTCAGTTCTCCCACCGTATTATAGAAACAATATAATTTAAGGAGTAAGATTCGGTTCTGAATACGTGAAAGAGACATTTCCATTTTGATTAATTATTTTCAAGGTAGAAAATATTGCCCCGTTAAAAATCGTGTTTAGAAATAATAAGGGTACCGCTAATTGAGGAGAATCACATTCTAGCATCACTAGTCTGAATTTATTTTATTTTTATTCTTAATTCATCCACATCTAATTGTTATTACTATTAATTCAAGTTTATTATTATTATTTCTTGTTTTCACAACTCAAAACACTTAATTTTATTCGCCTTAGATAAACACAGTAACAATACATAGAGATAGCTTGACTATTAGGTCTCTGTGGGTTCAACACTCTTAATATTACTTTAATACTTTTCGTGCACTTGCGAAATACCCCATCAACTTTTTGGCGTTGTTGCCGGAGAACAATTTCATCAAATGTCGTAACTCTATTGTAGCACCATATAAATTAAGGCACTATTGTCTCTATTATCTTTTATCACCGAAATTTTCTCTACAATTACCACTCCCATTATGTTGATGAACTGCGAGATTCCCATAAATTCGACCTCGAAATGATAATGGAGAATTTCATTGAGATGCAAACTCTCTGTAGGCTAGCATCTATACGGAGTAGGTTTGTGGAAACACAAACTCTCAAGAATGAAGAATTTAGAAAGCAAAGTCTCTATAATAGTGAAACCCTTAGGACGCTGAACACTATGGTCGAGTCCTTCGTGACTCACAACATGACAATGGAGACTCAAATCTCCTTGCTCGCACAAACAGCTCTAGGACCCTTCCCTGAGGGACATGCAAATGTTGTAACAACCAATATTGAAGAACAAATCGAAAATGCTAAGGAGAGTGATAATAAGAGTTCTCGGGAGAGAAGAGTAGAGATTAAGAAAAATTCACCGACACCACCCAAAAGGGAGGTTGTCGAAGAGGTAGAGAAGGAAGCACCTTATGTTTTTCCTTATCCCTATAACCCCCTGATTTATTTCCCACAGATATTTGTGGATGCCGAGTCTAAGGAAGACTCTCAATCCAAAAGGTATGTAAAAGTATTAGAAAATATCCACACCAATGCTCCTTTATCCGAGGTCCTTCATAAAAAGATAAAATTAGAGGACCATGAGACTAGGGAAACCTTTAGTGTTAAGAGGGGAAGGTTAGCCTTTAAGATGGTGGATGAAAGGACTAAACCCGAACATGAAAAGTTGATACTCAGGAAAGAGTATGAACCACCTCCACAAGGTCAAAAGAATGAACCACTCCATATAAGAAAGAAAAGAAAATGTGAGGGATATGAGGGATGGCTTGATAAGTGGCCATGGAAACCGGATATTATTAAAAGTTCAACCAATGAATCATTCTTGAAAAAACCACCATGAGTGCTTACTCTCTTGATCCGTCGAGCTACCTACGTTAAAAGAACCATTTCATGGAAGGAAACCCACATGTTTTTAATTTAATGTTTTTGCTTTTGTTTAAGTTTGTAGAAAATAAAGATATTGTTTTCTTGACTCCTATCAGCTGCATGCAGGGAACTACTAGGGCAGGCATTGATCAGGTTCTTATTCCTTTTCCCACTTTTACGAAAACATTGAGGACATTGTTCGGTTTAAGTGTGGGAGAGAAACTTTACCTTTTTCTTGCTTTCTAGTTAGATTTATTGTTTTCTAGTATTTCTTTCGTTTGTTTTATCGAGTCATTACATGTGCTGTCGAGTCTTTAAGCGTGGTTTCTACTATTTATAGAATTTTTCCTTTTATTGAGCCATACCAAATTTTTTTACAAAAAAAAAATAATGTTTGTGTTAAATTTGTGGTCTATTAGACAAGCTTAGGACATGTTATAGAGACTTGGGAAATATCCTAAAATGTCGGTATCGTCTTAACACTATAAGTCTCTTAATTATAGAGATTAATTTGGATAATTGTTATGCCTTAACCTTAAGTTCTCACCCCTAAATAAACCCTTAAGTAGTTTATTTTAGCAGTCGACACCATCTTAAGCATGCCTTATGTAGGGAAGCCGGTGAATATACGTGAATGATTCTAATTTTTCTTCTATAATCAATTGAAAATAGGGAATGTGCCTTTTAAGTTAGGTGACCCTTACCCGACCCCTTAACCTAACGGTTGTAGAACCTGCAAAAATAGAATAAAACATGTTGTTAGTTAGTTCACAAGTACTCTGGTGCTAAACTTGGTAGGGCGAATTACGGTCTGATCCCTCGCAGCTACAATTGGGTAAACAAAAGGGTTACACCGCTTAAAGTACTAGAACCCCGTGCAAAGGATCGTAATCACTAACCAGTCGCCTTACTATGAGTATGTATGAATAACAGGCTTAATGTGATTGCACATGAATGAAAAAGAATGAAAAATGGGATGAGTAAGTCAGGTGTTGTACCCCAAAATTTCCCCTCTCATTTATCAAGACTTTTCTCACAAGACTTCTTGGACTCAAGACAAGATTAGGGTTTGGTCAGCTCAAGACATCACCATGCACTGATAACCTAAAATTAGAGTTTGAGTTTGCACAAGGATTTTTGGACCATCAATGCTTAATGTGACTTTCATACACAATATTGGACCCCTAAGATTGCTCATGTTAAGTTTCAAGCCTTGAATCACATTTTTGCTCAGTCAATTGGACAATTGACCTAAAAATCAGCTGTATTGGGGAAAAAGTCAACCATGGTCAATTTACAGTCAAACTTCATAATTTTTTATCCACAACAACATTTTAGACTCATATGTACTATTTGATTAAGTTTGGATCACAATTCCTCAAGAAATTTGATCAAATCATCAAAGGGGCAAATGGTCAAAATTAGGGTTTTGACTGAGAAAAGGCAATTTCTGATTTTTAACCTAGCTAGTGACCAATTGAGTTCAAGCATGATTTCAAGGGTTCAATGGAATCATCTTTACCTAATTACATAGTTAAAAAGATCTCAAGTTCATCCGATTGACAAATGAATTTTCCAGTCAATTGATCAAAAGTCAACTATACACTGAAAAGTCAAACTTTGACTTTTTGGTCAAAATCAAATGCCAAGGGTCATAATTCATCAAGATATGTCAAAATGTGAAACTTGTTGACCAAGAAAACCAATTTTGAAAATTAGGGTTTTGAATTTGAAAATTTTCATAACTTAGAATTTTCTAAGTATTGAAATTTTCTTATTTTTTCCCAAATTTTCACCACTTTTTCACCATGATGCATTTTGATTCAAAGAAAACTTCCAACATGAAAGTTGTATTCCTCCATTAAATATACAACTTTTCTTCACAAACTTTTCCCAAAAGATGCTTGGATCTCAAGTTATGAATTTGTGAACGTAGGTCCATGAACTAAATAACTTAGTGAAATTTTGCCCTAATTTAGGCAGGTTTTGGACCCAACTTCATGGACATTTTTCACCTAGTTCCAAGAGGTATCTCAAAATTAATTTCAAATATGGATTTTAGAGCATATTTCAAGCTTTCCAAAATGTCCAAGAAATGTCCAAGATCATTTTTGGTTATGGAGAATCGAAGAAGAGAAGTTGGCATTTTATCACTTTTGACCAAGCCATTTTTACAAAGCATCAAGTTGCAAATCAGATCTTTGATGTTTGAATCTTGCTTTACAGGTTCTAAACTCATTCTACACTCCATAATTAAATGCAAACTCAGAAGTTAAAGGCATTATCTTGGCTTTTGGAGCATTGTACAAGAGATAATTCCATTTTAGGCATAAAGGTTACAATGCCATTTTCATAAAGGTGAGCTTTTGCAATTTTGTCCATCTTGAGCCTTGGACCTGTCACTTTGGTGTAAGCAATTCACACAGGTATTAAGCAATTTGTACAAGCCCTTTGCATCCCTCAAGCTAGCCAGTACAAGCATGTTGCATAAGTCACCTCACTTTACTTAAAAAGCAAGAAAGTTGGTGAAAAGAAAAAAGCTTGCACATCTGTTGAGAAGCTGACTTTGTATCCATTCTATACAAGTATACAAACTTGTCACAATGCAAAACACGATTGCTTTACATCTGAAACCCTCCAAAACACAAAAACTCCAATTTTCTGTCCAAACATACAGATTTCTGCAAAACCATAGCCAATACATTTTTGCCTCGTGCGTTTTGTGGCCTGACACTTGAAACACCTCATACACATCATACCAAATCTATCCAAGCCCTTACCCTGCATCTGTAAGCCCTGTTTCAGCCATTTCCATTTCAAACTTGGAGCTTGCAGCTTGACTTGTGCAGAGAGTTCTAGCTATCCACAAAGAAAGCTAGGCATTGGAATAGCTTGAAGGAAGTTCAAGGAAGCTCACACGATCCACAGGCCTCCATCAAAGTTCCTGCATTGCTCTATCCAAATCCAACTGAAGGAGGTATTTTTCAAAACTCTATCTCTCTATTTAGGCATCCTCAAGCCACAATTTGTGAAGAAAAGATGTATTCTATAACATGGTGAAGTTGTACATATGCATACTATTCATTTATATTAATTGTGCTGTGAGAATTTGAAGCTTGAAGTTCATAAAATTTCTAGGTCACGAATTAGGGCTGACAAAATTCTCTCTGATCTTTGAGAGTTAGGTTACAAATTTTATATGGTTGGAATCGGGAGATTAAATGCTACATGTTTCATGTTATGGGTTTTTGTTTTTGTGCAAACATTAGCAAGTTACAGGTTTGAACATAATACGCGCGCAGAAGAACTTGCTGGAGGACACGGACGATGGTTCTAGGCTTTTTGGCGTGCCTGGCCTTTTTTGTTTCTGCTATTCACACCCCCTGAATTACTCTTGCACCCCCTGACTTATTTCTTATATTTTTTGCATTTTCTTGCATATTTTTATATTTATTACTTGCATTTATTTTTTCTAATGATAAAAAATACCCAAAAATAATTTATTTATTTTCACACTTTTATTTTATTTTTTTAATTATTTTTTGCATAAAAAAATTTTATTAGGATAAATAGAACTTATTTTCTTAAATAACTTGTAAATAATACTTAATATTTTTTATATTATTTATGTACATAAAATATTTATTTTCCATACATATTTAATTTTTAATATTTGCACATAATATTATTTACTATTTTCTTATACAAAAAATGGACAAAATAATAATATAGAACATATATTTTTCTTTTAATTGAAAACTAGGGTTTCACCCTTCCAAAAATAAATAATATTTTTCCTCTTTTTTCTACGGTTTAATTAATTTATTTTCTCATACAAAAAACAAAATACAAAACATTTTTACATAAATACATTTGCATTGCATTTTAAATACTTTTTTATTTATTTAATGCGCACAATATTCGATTGGGTTGTAATAATATTTTTAGGTTTATATTTGTGCAAAATCCCCATTCAAAAACTTGTATCCCCCCTCCCATAATAATTGTTGTAATAGTTTAGTTTATCTTTATGCAATTTATCGCTTTTATATTGTGATACGGTGAGAGAACTGACCTGAGGTTTTGCATTTGTGTCCGCAAATGTTTCGGTTTAGCAAGAGTCGCCACCGACTTTTCTTTTATCCAATAAGGAAAGGTGAAAAAGCACAGGAAAGACCTTTTAGAAATGTTTTTGAGTTTGGGGGGTAGATTATGAAAAGGGAAGGTA
Source organism: Vicia faba (assembly GCA_948472305.1). Lineage (NCBI taxonomy): Eukaryota > Viridiplantae > Streptophyta > Magnoliopsida > Fabales > Fabaceae > Vicia > Vicia faba. The sequence continues at coordinate 1,038,681,493 of OX451740.1, read as the reverse complement.
TTAGCACCCTTTTCATCCACGGTTTTCCATGGGCTCTTAGTTACACGCTAGATCACTTGCTTTTGTTTGAATGTGTGCTTTGTGTGGTTTTTTGAAAGTATTTTGAAAATATAAATTTGTAATGATTCTAGTTTCTATAAGAATGTATACAAAGTGTTTGTTTCGAAAATAGTTCAAAGATGTGTTTGTGAGATGTGTTTTTGAAAGTGATTTTGAAAAGGGTTTCCTTTGTAATGGCTCTCATCTCTATAAGAACGCGTACAAAGTGTTTATCTTTTGAAAATGTTTCAAAGTAAGAGTGTTGGTGCATAAAATGTTTTTGTCATGAGCAAGCGAGCAACTGAGAGTGAACCTACCTACTCAAAAGGTCTTAAATGTGTTCTTCCTCCTCCTTTATACGTTTCTATCTTACCATTGATTTGGTAAGAAGCCCCATCGTTGGATGTGAAGGGACGGGCGTTGGGTCATCGTATGACCATGATAACAATGTTGTGAGATGTCTTAGCATTTTTCTTTAGGGACTAAGATCATTTCGAAAGGCAACTTTGATAGCGTCATCGAGGGACTATGATCTTGTATTTCTATTGTTTCTGCTAAGACACCCCACATGCATAACATGACCATTTTAGGCAACAAGTGGAGTTCACCTTAAGGGTGCTTGTGTGCAAGTGTATTATTTTCATGCTTTTGATTTTGTCTTGTATTTAGAGTGTTCTATTTTGCTTTGATTTTATTTCTTGCCATACACGCCTAGTTACTATATAGTATAAGGAAAACAGTAAATTGCGGAAAATGAAATTCTACGCTATTACAATATTTAGGGGATGGGGGTACATATGTACGAATGGGGATTGCAAGTAAAAATAAACCATATGTTATTATTACAACCATATTGAAATGTATAATATAAGAAAGAAATAAACTTGTTTAGAAAATGTTTTTGTCTTATGGAATTAAATTAAAAGGAAAATATTTTTATGTTTTTATATTAAGATTAAAAAGGAAAATAAGTGCAAAGTAGAAACAGCGCGACTGCAAACAAAGAAACAAGGATCAGAAATTCTGAAGCCAGGCGCGTGACTCAGAAGGAAGCTTCAGAATCAGAAGTTCTGATTTGGTACACTCTGAGTTCCTGCAAGAAATGTTAGATGACAAACACAGAGGTTCTGAGTGGTATACCGCCAATGAATCAAAAGTCAAGTTCTATATTACACTAAAACAGTGAGCAACCGTCAGCAGTTCAGTGTATTGTCAGCATGTGAAAGTCATAAACTCTGAGTGTTGGAAAACAACTGATGGAAACATCCGAGGTTCAGTATATTTGATATGTAAAGAGAACTCAAAAGTTCAATGCTGTGTTAAGATTGTGAGTGAACATAAGAAGTTCTGTATTGTGCTGAGCCAGTGGGTGAACATCAGAAGTTCAGTGTGCGTTAACAGTGAGAAAAATCATGGAAGTTCTGTGTGTTAAAACAGTGAAGAGAAATCAGAAGTTATACGTGCTTAAACAGTGAGAAAAATCATAGAAGTTTTGTGTGTTAAAACAATGAAGAGAACTCAAAAGTTCTGCGTGCTTAAACAGTGAGAAAATCCTAGAATTTTTGTGTGTTAAAATGATGAGTGAAAAACATAAGTTATGTGTTACATTTCAGCTCTTAATCAGCATAAAAACAATTTATTCAGTTCAGTAAATCAGAATGATGACAACACAATAGGTCATAGAAGTTCTAATCCTAAGTCTGGGCCTAGCATTATTCTAAAAGTTCTGATCCATGGTTTTTCTATTCATGCAATGATATATACAACATTAATACTATGATATTTACATGCTAAATGATGTTCTGAATGAAAAACAAGTAAAGTAAAAAAGACTAACCTGGAGCGTGCTTGGAGCATTGAGTGGCTGCCTTTGGATGTTCTGAATCAGCAAGAGAGACGGAATAGTGGTCGTGTTCTTTGGTTCAAAGGGAATAACAAAGGTTTGTTCTTTGGTTCTTTGGTGTAATCATGTATGCCACTTTGAGAATCAAAATCTTCATTCTATTGGGAATATCAAGAACTCGGGTTATATGCCACTTTGAGAATGAGAATCTTCATTCTGTCAGGAATATCAGGAACTCGGGTTATATGCCACTTTGCCAGGGAATCAAGAATGAGAATCTTCATTCAGGCGTTTGGGCCAGGAGGTTGGGTGTATGCCAATCTACTGGGGAAGCAAGAATGAGAATCTTCATTCAGGCGGTATCAGGAGCTTGGGAGTATGCCAATCTTTTGAGGTTTCAAGAATGGGGATCTTTATTCTGTTAACGGTATCAGGAGCTTGGGAGTATACCAATCTTCTGAGGTTTCAAGAATGGGGATCTTTATTCTGTTAACGATATCAGGAGCTTGGGAGTATACCAATCTTCTAAGGTTTCAAGAATGGGGATCTTTATTCTGTTAACGATATCAGGAGCTTGGGAGTATACCAATCTTATGAAGTTTCAAGAATGGGGATCTTTATTCTGTTAACGATATCAGGAGCTTGGGAGTATACCAATCTTCTTAGGTTTCAAGAATGGGGATCTTTATTGTGTTAACGGTATCAGGAGCTTGGGAGTATACCAATCTTCTGAGGTTTCAAGAATGGGGATCTTTATTCTGTTAATGATATCAGGAAGGAAGGGAGTATACCAATCTTCTGAGGTTTCAAGAATGAGGATCTTTATTCTGTTAACGATATCAGGAGCTTGGGAGTATACCAATCTTCTGAGGTTTCAAGAATGGGGATCTTTATTCTGTTAACGGTATCAGGATCTTGGGAGTATACCAATCTTCTAAGGTTTCAAGAATGGGGATCTTTATTCTGTTAACGATATCAGGAGCTTGGGAGTATACCAATCTTCTGAGGTTTCAAGAAAGGGGATCTTTATTCTGTTGACGATATCAGGAGCTTGGGAGTATACCAATCTTCTGAGGTTTCAAGAATGGGGATCTTTATTCTGTTAACGGTATCAGGAGCTTGGGAGTATACCAATCTTCTGAGGTTTCAAGAATGGGGATCTTTATTCTGTTAACGATATCAGGAGCTTGGGAGTATACCAATATTCTGAGGTTTCAAGAATGGGGATCTTTATTCTGTTAACGATATCAGGAAGGGAGGGAGTATACCAATCTTATGAGGTTTCAAGAATGGGGTTCTTTATTCTGTTAACGATATCAGGAGCTTGGGAGTATACAAATCTTCTGAGGTTTCAAGAATGTGGATCTTTATTTTGTTAACGATATCAGGAGCTTGGGAGTATACCAATCTTCTGAGGTTTCAAGAATGGGGATCTTTATTCTGTTAACGGTATCAGGAGCTTGGGAGTATACCAATCTTCTGAGGTTTCAAGAATGGGGATCTTTATTCTGTTAACGATATCAGGTGCTTGGGAGTATACCAATCTTCCGAGGTTTCAAGTATGAGGATCTTTATTTTGTTAACGGTTAACTGATATTTGGTCAACGTCCAGGTTTCACAGTACCTTACTTCCTATCTGGTCAATGTCCAATCTTCAGAAGAATATCAAATGGTTATCCGGTTAACATTCGAGTTTTCCCTTTTAATTTTGGGGCCTACTAATATCCGGTTGAATCCGGGCTTCGAAGTAATTGGCCGAGTAAACTGCTATTTGGTCAACGTCCAAGTTTCACAGTATACCTTACTGTTATCTGGTCAACGTCCAGGTTTCACAGTCTTGTATCGTTATCTGGTCAACGTTTAGGCTTCATGATACGAATTTTGGTGAGAAATTGATTGCACCCTTCCTGAAATGTAATGGTTAGTGGCATGACATATATCAAACAATGACGTTCTCAAAATAAATGAGATTGCGTTGTATGATGTCCTGATGCACGGATGTGTAATGTTTTTCAAGACAACCTCTTGCCGGGGAAGATAAATCCCGAACTGGTGATGGAGAAAAGAGTCGGATTCTTTGTTTCCGATAGTGGAAAATCTGGCGACTTCAATGGAAAAAATTTCAGGAATTCTTGAGGTCGACTTAGCTGGGAAGAGGTTATCAAAGATCGAAACTATGGCTGGGAGTCCTCTTATGAGAAGGACTTTGGAGAGATTTGTCACTGCCCCAAGTAGCGAGCGTTTATGGCTTCACCAGGAAATGTTTGACTGTATGTAACCCTTTTTTGGGATTGACGTTCAATGCCCCAAGTGACGGTGACGGAGACTTGCCCCTGGTTACTCTGCAATTGAGAGATTTCTTGAAATCTTGACTGGACTGCCCCAGGTTAACTGGACAATGCCATGCCAAGTCCCCTTTTGTTGATAGGCGATTTTTGCAACGGAAGTGTCATTCCACTTGAAGTGATTTTGTTCACTGAGAGAACTTTCGTTCATCGAAACTTTCACTGTGTGAATTTCTTTGCTGTCAAACAAATAACCATATGCAAACGACGATATTCAAATAATGCAAAGTTTATGCTTGTCTTGAAATTTTGAAAAAATGCGTTTTTTAGCAGAAAACTTTTATAAGACAAATTCAACACAAGATTTAGAGCAAAGGCTTACAGGAGTCAGGATACCTTTTGTAACAGTATGCTCTTGAACTAACCCATGCTTCAATTAGGACTTTTGAAGGGTTGTAACGTGGCTTGGTTCACGGTGTAAGAAATAAAGGATAAAGGGTCAAAGTATATTTGTACCCACCCGCTCTTCGTGATGTTCTTCAATCCTAAACTCAGTTAATTGTGCGTTTGAACTCCAAATGAGCCTGGAACGACATTTTTGGTGATGGTTCACACAAGTTGAATTTGTTGGAAGACAATCATCATTATTTTTTTTGCAACATTTTTCATGTTGTTGAGGATTTATAGTGACCTCTTCCTTATTTTTTTTGTTATCCCTAATTTTTGCCTGACTGATCTTATTTTTGAGATTACAGTCAGCGGGATGCCCCAGCTTTCTTAAGCCTCCTTTGTAGGTTTTGACTCAGTGGGCTTTTCCTTTTTTTGATAGAAAATGACTTCCTATGAGATAAGGAAGCATCATTGTCTTTTTATTCCAAAGGAATGTTTTTGATGTCATTCGCTGTATTACGAACTGAGAGTTTGCGGCTAAGCACACATTTTGAATTAACTGAGAGACTACCCTGCCCCAGGTTTGATTAAAGGTTTCAATTTGTGTTTAAAACAGAAAACTTCTACTTCCTTGGCTCAAAGGGGTTGACTAGGGATTATCTTCCTTATAACTCCAGTGTTTAGGATTTGAAAGAAACGCCTGTACATCGTCAGCAAGGTCTGTCCAAAAGCATACTGTATGAGATTATGGCATTGTTTTTGTCATCCTCCCTCTAAAGGCTTGTAACTTTTAGAAAGAGTTAAATGTCATAAAGAAAGTAGAAAGAATAATTCAAGAATAGTGAAAACAAATGGATGAATTCAAGACAAACATATGCAATGCATTAATGAAATAGAGTTTGACATCAACAGATAATTGTTTGAACAACAAAGGAAATTACAACTTGAAAATTCAAATGAAACAAAAGCCTCTTAGTTCGAACTTGTCATTTCTGGTGGAGAACCCTCAGCGGAAGACTTTCATCTGGTCATCCTGTGTGAATTCCAGCACTCCTCTGTCAATCAAGTCTTGGGTCTTGTTTTTCAAATCCCAACAGTCATCGGTGTCATGTCCAGGACTATAGGAGTGGTATGCACAAAATGCATTGGGGTGATAACCAGGAGCAGAGGTATTGGGATTCCGAAGAGGATCCCTTAATACAGTCAGATTGACCTCCAACAAGCGTTCCAGTACTTATGATAATGGCATGTTAATCTCAGTGAAGCGTCTACCAGATGTATTTTGCTTACGCCGATTACCCTGCTAATGTTGGTGAGGTTGTTGCTGGGCTGGTGACCCCGAAGCAAACTGGGGAGACTTTCCCTTGGCTTCTTGTCTCAAGGGAGGCTGGATGACGACTTGATCCTCAACCCTAGTTGTTTGCCCCATTTAGTTACATCCATCCTGATGCAGTTTGTTAATGAGGACTTTTAGCTCCTCTTGTCCTTGAGCAAGGTTTTGAATGAGAGCCATATGGCCCACCAGTTGACCCATCATCTGGATTTTCATTGTTGCCAACTCAATCTGTAGCCCTTATAACTGATCATTCCTGATGCCGCCTGGATTCCCTAGGACTATGCCCCTTGTGAGGAGAGCTTTCACATCTTCTTGCCCCTTGGATAGGTTCAAGAACATTTCTTGAAGCTGAGCGTTTTGAGCCTGGATATCTTTGACAGTCCTCTCTAGAGCCATCTCTACTGAAATAAACACTAGGAAAATAAGGATACCTGAAAAGGGGAAACCTGTCATGATACAATGCATGATATGTGGATGCATGTTTTCAAGGATCTCGCGGGGTAAACCCAAGAAAATGTTAGAGGTTGAACTTCGATCAACATCTTTGATTGGAGATCTTTGTATTGGTGGATATCTTTCCACGAGAATCAAGCTCACCATGTCAAGTGGGTCATAGCCCTTGACTCAAGTTGTTGTACTTGATTTTTGATGGTGTTTGTTTAGAAGAAAATGAATCCTCTTGCCCTTCGGTAGATGTCTGGTTCAACGTGACCCTGCATCAAAGACCCTCGAGATCCTTGAAATGGTTATTGAAAATGCTATGGTATGATGTTATGATGTTATGTACAGATATGCAAAAGTAAGCAAGTGTATATACAGACAGTCATATTCACACAAAGCAGACAAGTCCTTAGTTTTAGGCTTGCATAAAGTTCGTAGGTAAGTACCCTCTTGAAGTTAGTTAGCTCAACCTGTCCTAGAAATAGTAATCGGGTTCTAAGGAGCTCAATATCACCGGATTATTTTCTGTGTTCATTGTTTCAATTTAGCCACTTTACTGGCGACCTAAATATTCCAAGAAAATATCCCTCAATGAGTGTAGTATCAAGTATCTACCAACTTCGGACTGCACCAAAGCCGGTCATCTCACTACCCCTAAGAAGGCCAAGTTTGTCAAGTACGGTTCTAAGAGTTCATTAGTGCTTCATGACATCACTCAGTGGCCCCGTATTCTCTTTGATTAACTCAAAGGCTACCGGTACCCACAAATATGTCGCACTAACGTAGCCACTACTTCAACCATGTCGGTATACTCCGCACAGTTCCCTCACAGTTTATTGCTACTTACCTAAAAGGTACCCCTAAATTCGGGTGTAGGATTTAAAACAAACCCAAACAAGGAACCCAAAAAGTAAATCATACAAATCAAGCAAGATAAGCATGTAAAGGTGATCTAAAACCCTAAGGTAACCCCACTTTTGAAAGGAATCCCCAGCAGAGTCGCCAGTTCTGTGATACGGTGGGAGAACTGACCTGAGGTTTTGCGTTTGTGTTTACAAATGTTTCGGTTTAGCAAGAGTCGCCACCGAATTTTCTTTTATCCAATAAAGAAAGGTGAAAAAGCACAGGAAAGACCTTTTAGAGATGTTTTTGAGTTCGGGGGGTAGATTATGAAAAGGGAAGGTATTAGCACCCTTTTCATCCATGGTTTTCCATGGGCTCTTAGTTACTCGCTAGATCACTTGCTTTTGTTTGAATGTGTGCTTTGTGTAGTTTTTTGAAAGTATTTTGAAAATGTAACTTTGTAATGATTCTCGTTTCTATAAGAATGTATACAAAGTGTTTGTTTCGAAAATAGTTCAAAGATGTGTTTGTGAGATGTGTTTTTGAAAGTGATTTTGAAAAGGGTTTCCTTTGTAATGGCTCTCATCTCTATAAGAACGCGTACAAAGTGTTTATCTTTTGAAAATGTTTCAAAGTGAGAGTGTTGGTGCATAAATTTTTTTTGTCATGAGCAAGCGAGCAACTGAGAGCGAACCTACCTATTCAAAAGGTCTTAAATGTGTTCTTCCTCCTCCTTTAGACGTTGCTATCTTACCATTGATTTGGTAACAAGCCCCATCGTTGGATGTGAAGGGACGGGCGTTGGGTCATCGTATGAACATGATAGCAATGTTGTGAGATGTCTTAGCATTTTTCTTTAGGGACTAAGATCATTTCGAAAGGCAACTTTGATAGCGTCATCGAGGGACTATGATCTTGTATTTCGATTGTTTCTTCTAAGACACGCCACATGCATAACATGACCATTTTTTAGGCAACAAGTGGAGTTCACCTTAAGGGTTCTTGTGTGCAAGTGTATTATTTTCATGCTTTTGATTTTGTCTTGTATTTAGAGTGTTCTATTTTGCTTTGCTTTTATTTCTTGCCATACACGCCTAGTTACTATATAGTATAAGGAAAATAGTAAATTGCAGAAAATGAAATTCTACACTATTACAATATTTAGGGGGTGGGGGTACATATGTACGAATGGGGATTGCAAGTAAAAATAAACCCTAAGTTATTATTACAACCATATTGAAATGTATAATATAGGAAAGAAATAGACTTGTTTAGAAAATGTTTTTGTCTTATGGAATTAAATTAAAAGGAAAATATTTTTATGTTTTTATATTAAGATTAAAAATGAAAATAAGTGCAAAGTAGAAACAACGTTGTTGCAAACAAAGAAACAAGGATCAGAAATTCTGAAGCCAGGCGCGTGACTCAGAAGGAAGCTTAAGAATTAGAAGTTCTGATTTGGTACACTCTGAGTTCCTGCAAGAAATGTTAGATGACAAACATAGAGGTTCTGAGTGGTATACGACCAACGAATCAAAAGTCAGAAGTTCTGTATTACACTAAAACATTGAGCAAACGTCAGCAGTTCAGTGTATTGTCAGCATGTGAAAGTCATAAACTCTGAGTGTTTGAAAACAACTGATGGAAACATCCGAGGTTCAGTATATTTGACATTTAAAGAGAACTCAGAAGTTGTGTTGTGTTAAGATTGTGAGTGAACATAAGAAGTTCTGTATTGTGCTGAGCCAGTGGGTGAACATCAGAAGTTCAGTGTGCGTTAACAGTGAGAAAAATCATGGAAGTTTTGTGTGTTAAAACAGTGAAGAGAACATCAGAAGTTCAGTGTGTGTTAACAGTGAGAAAAATCATGGAAGTTCTGTGTGTTAAAACAGTGAATAGAACTCAGAAGTTTTTGTTAGAACATAGTTTGATTCTACAACCCTCAGTTAGAGTTTTGATGATAACAAAATACAAGATTAAATAAATTGTAAGATTTATAAGACATATATGCTACTTAAAATTATATTGTGTATTTACAGAAACTCTGATGGAATCAGCATCAGAATATCAACATCAACATCAGAAGATATGTCAGATTAGAAGATCAAAAATGTGCTACGCTGAAGCCTGATGAACATAATCTGAACAAAACATACTCTGACTCTGATCAAGATCCTAACCATGTCATCAGCACTCAGAAACGCCAGAATGAGCTAAAGCCAAGAACACTCTGATTAGCATTAGCAGAACACTCTGAAGTGTCAACGTTACTATGCATTCAAGACAGATTTATTACCAACGACTTTATTCCAAAACAAAGATCTTCTCAAAAAGGAAAGAACGTTATGAGCATTGAAATGGATTTATGGACAACAACATATCTATTCCTAGGCTACTTAAACAAGTCAGTGAGAAAAGAATTGGCTAATTCTTTCATACGCACATACGCATAAGCTAATCATCTTCACGTTCTCACTCATCCAATTTGCTAAAGCTCTCAACCGCTTACTCTATAGCTCTAGAAATCTAGTTTCATCCTAAGCTTAATATTGTGTATTATCACAGTTGTGATATATAGTTTTGTAAGAAAACGTCAAACACACATTTGTTCATTTATCTGTAAGAGAATTACCTTGAGATAAACTGGTATGTGGTTAGACTCAAGAAGGCTTTAACAGTTGTTAAAGCAGTTGTGTCTTCATTTGAATATAGTGGATTAAGACCTCGTTGGAGAGAGGCGAAATCACCTTGACGGGTGGACTGGAGTAGTTTGAGATCAAACGAACCAGGATAAAAATAACGTGTTGTCTGCATTTGATTTCAAGTTTTACAATTCAACCCCCCTTCTTGTGATTTTCACATCTTCAATTGGTATCAGAGCGCCTGGTTCTAAGCTTATAACACTTAACCGTGTCAGTACAAGATCCAGCGTTAGAAAAACACTATGGCAGGACCACATCAAAACATCAGCAATGACAACAATGAAGAAAGAGACAGATTCAGTGGCAAACCTCCAGTCTTTGATGGAGAGAACTTTGATTACTGGAAAGACAGAATTGAAAGCTTCTTTCTGGCCCATGATGCTGATCTATGGGATATGGTGACTGATGGATACACGCACCCAGTGAATGCAAGTGGTCAGAAGATTGACAGGAAAGCAATGTCTGATCAACAAAAGCGTGATTTCAGAAATCATCACAAAGCAAGAACAATTCTTCTCAGCACCATCTCTTACTCTGAATATGAAAAGATATCAAACAGAGACACTGCAAAGAATATGTTTGACTCTCTGAGAATGATGCATGAAGGCAACATTAAAGTTAAAGAAACTAAAGCTCTTGCACTCATTCAGAAGTATGAGGCATTCAAGATGGAAGAAAGTGAATCAATTGAAACGATGTTCTCAAGATTTCAAATTCTGGTTGTTGGTCTCAAAGTTCTGGACAAAGGGTATTCTACTGCTTATCATGTTAAGAAGATCATCAGAAGCTTGCCAAAACAGTGGAGGCCAATGGTCACAGCGCTGAAGCTAGCTAAGGATCTCAACAAAATCTCTCTGGAGGAACTTGTCAGCTCCCTCAGAAGTCACGAGATAGAGCTAGAAGTTGATGAACCTCAAAAGCAAGGTATGCCATTAGCTTTAAAATCTAACAGAAAATCTGACTCCAAAGTTTTGCAGGCTGTAGAAGAAACCTCTGATGGGTCCTCATCAGAAGAATATGAACTGTCTCTCCTCTCCAGAAGGGTGAACCAACTGTGGAAGCAGAGGCAAAGAAAGTTCAGGAATCCAAGAAGATCAGAGAATCAGAATGAATCCTCCTCCAGATACAGAAGGTCAGAATCCTCCTCTGGACACAGAAGATCTGAAGGCTCTTCAGGAAGCAGAAAGCCAAACAACAAAGACATCATCTGCTATGAATGTAACGAGCAAGGACACTACAAGAGTGATTGACCAAAGCTTCAGAGGGAAAAGCCCAAAAAGAAGTTTGGCAAGGAAAAGAAGAAAAGTCTCATGGCTACATGGGATGACTCTGACACATCTGAAGCTGACTCAGAATCAAATGATGAGAGAGCAAACATAGCTCTCATGGCAAACATAACAGAAGACAGTGAAGCTTCTGAATCAGACTCTGAATCAGACACAGAAGAGGTATTTCCTGACTTTTCTATTAATTTTACTAAGGTTGAACTAGCTGAAAGCCTGAATGAAATTCTGGAAAGATATCAGCAGATCAGAGTCAAATTCAGAAACCTGAAAAGGAATCTTGCTTCTGACTCTGATAAAACTGAGAGTCTCAAATTGGAGAATTCTGAGTTGAAAGATAAAGTTTCAAAATTAGAAAATCTATTGCAAAACTCTCAGAATGAAACAATTCATGAAACTCCCAGCAGTGCTGATGAGATCATCAAGGAGTATGATCAAAGCTTTCAGAAGTTTCTAGCTAGAAACATAGATAGAAGCAAAATGGCTTCAATGATCTATGGAGTTAGCAGAAATGGCAGAAAAGGAATAGGATACCAAGGTAAGGTACCTACACCAAGGAATGCCATGGATTTAGTGATAAAACGCACTTCACTTGATTCTCACTTTGTATATGGGCACACACATGACATCAAATATACTAGCAGTAATTATTCTGTCAAACCAAAATTCAACCAGAGTTTTGGTAAAACTAACAAATCAGGACCCAAGAAAATATAGGTACCTAAGTGTGATACGGTGGGAGAACTGACTTGAGTTTTGCGTTTGTATTCACACTTGTTCGGTTGAGCAAGAGTCGCCACCGACTTTTTATTTTATCCTAAAGGAAAGGTTAAAAAGCACAGCAAAAACCTTTTGAGATATTTCATGGGTTCGGGGGGGTAGATTATGAAAAGGGAAGGTGTTAGCACCCTTTTCATCCATGGTTATCCATGGGCTCTTAGTTACTTGGTTTTTTAGATCACTTGCCTTGATTGCTTGAAATTATGGTGTATGTGTGTGTTTTGAAAATGTTTTTGAAATAGACGCCTTTGTTTCGGCAACCAATGTAATTGACTCGTGTTTGAGTGTTTTACAAAAGTGTGTATCTTTTCGAAAAGATGTTTCAAAATATTTTTGGAAGCTTGTTTGAAAGTGTGTATGAAGTGTGGTTTTTGAAAAGGAGGCAAGTGTTTTTGCAAGTTGATCTCAAGTAACTAAGAGTTTGGTCTACCCCTATTGTACTCAAAGGTTTTCTCTATGTTTTTAACCCTTTTTAACAATTTTGTTCCACCATTGAATTTGGTGGACAATCTTGCGTTTAGGATGTTTAACGGGACGGGCGCGGGTCATCGTATGGACCATGAATGCAATGGTGCCAAGTGTATTTGGCAATTTGCTTAAAGGGACTTGATCATTTTGATAGGCGACTTTCGAAAGCGTCATCGAGGGACTTATGATCATTTGATTGTTTTGACAAAGAAACTCGACGTGCAAGCGTGGCCCATTTTGGAAGGCAACATGTGGGATTACCCTAGGGGGTGCAAGTGTGATTGTGTATTGATTTCATGCATTTGTCTTTGTATTAGGTTATCTAGCGTTCGATTTTATGTACATGCAAACCCTAGGTCTAACCATGGTATAATTCGAAAGCGGTAAATTGCGGGAATTTTAAAGTCTACACTATTACAAATGGTATCCGGGAGTGGGGGTACAAATTCACAAATGGGGATGAGACTTAAATAATTACAACCAAATCGAATCGCGATCAAATATAATCAAGGTATAGCAAAGTATAGCAAATGTATAATGCATCAAATGTAAAATGTATTGTGTAAGTGTACATGTATGAAAATTGTTTATAAGTTGCGAAATGTGAATTTAATAAGAAAATTAAATATCGTTTATTTATCAAGTATTGTTATCCGCTTTTGATTTAAATTTGTATTTTTATATCTTTGTTTGATATGAACAAAAACAAGTATTTTAATTAAAAGAAAGAAAAATGTTTTAAGTTTAAATTATATTATGTATATTGAGAAATGTATTTTAATTGATTATGTACAAATTATTAACTAAGAAATTGTATTAACTTAAAGGGAATTTATGTATAAACCAAAATAAGTTTTAATAAAATAAAAAAGTGTTTTAAATGATGTATTTTTATGTATTTTATGTATTAATGTATTAATGTACAAATAAAAATATTTTAAGTTTTATTTCTTATATATTAGTAATTAGTATTAATATATATTTATACAAGAATTCTAATTGAAAGAAAATGTTTTAAAATTGAGAAAATATATAGTGTTCAAAATTAGAATTATGTTTAAAAAAGTCATGTTAATTTGTATATAAAAAAAGAATATGATAGTTAAAAAATAGTTTGAAAGCAATCAGAAATGGGCTTTAAGGTTTGAGGCCCAAATGCAATTGTAGAGAAAATGAATAGAACAGGGGGGTATGAATTAGAAATTCGTTTGGGCTTCAGTGTGGAAACAGGTTAGGCCCAGCATCTAAACAAATTTCTTAGGGTTGTGAGTTTTGTTTCATTAGGGAAACAGCCAGGGTTTGACATGCAGAGGCGCCGTTCGCTTGCTCTTTGTCTTCTTCGTTCGTTCCTTCGCTTCTCTCGAGCCAAAACGTTTAGGACAATGCCCTTTGCCTCAAAGCTGCCAGCGCCACCAACTGCATCTCCTCCTCCCCATGGATCGCTCGGTGATATGGTGTGAAGGTGACGATCTTGTTCTCTTAATGCGTTAGGGTTTTATGATTTTGCATATTATGATTTCACATTCATTTGATTCTGACTTTAGCTTTAATATTGTTGTTTCTGTCGAGGTGTACGAAATGGAAGGAAAGAGGTTATACTACCTTGACGGAGGAGGGGAAGGAATGGTGGTGGAGGCGCTCAGGCGGCTGGACGGCGAGGGATGGTGCTGAGCTAGCTTTGCTTGGAGCCTCTGGTATTTTGTATTTTTGCCTCTTTGTTGTTGATTTTTGGGTATGCTTTCTTTCTTCTTCCACCCTGTGCCTTCTCTGATACGCCTTGATGTGTTGGTTGGTATAAATGCTTGTTGGTCAGAATTGTTTGCTTGAAATTGATTTGAATGTTTTCCCAATGATGAGATTGTCTGAGGGCTCGTTGGGTTTGGAAACTGGTTTAGGCTTGGATTTGCTGGGTATGGCTTATGCAGGTAAGGCTTGAAAGGTTGGTGCTTAGCGTGAGGCTATGGCTTGTGCGTACTGCGTTTTTTTTGACACAGGTTTGGCTTTAAGCGTGAAGCAGGCCGTGGCCTTGGAAGCTCTGTTTGTGAGCTTTAGTGGGTTGATGGTTTATTTGTTTTGGTTATGGCTTTGGCTTACTGGTTTTGACAGGTTGATGGTTTGTTGGTTTAAGGTTATGCTACAGGTTGGAGGTTTTTGAACTGTAAGGCTTATGCTTTGAAAGGCTTGCAGGTTTTTTGAAAAGGTTGAGAGTTTTTACTGGTTTATGCAGGTTCAGGGCTTGATGATAGTCTTGGCTATTTTTTTTGGTTCTTATGCAGGTCGTTTTGCTTTTAGTTTTGACAGGGTTGGTGTTTTGTGAAGCTATGCTTCAGGCTTCAGGCTTATGCTGGTTTTTTTAGTGAACTGGTTTTAGGCTTGGAAGCTTATGTTCTTAGTTCTGTTTGGTTTGTGATTTTCTCTCTCTCTTCTACTGTGTTAGCAATTTTTGTCTTATATTTCTCTTTTTCAAGCCTAAAAGCCAGTAAGCCTGTTCTTTTCCCTCTTCTTCTCTCTCCAGTACAACTTAAAACATTAAATAATGTTTATCATGTACTTTAGTTCTGAAATAGCAATGGCTGGGAAATGATGAAACGATATTGCTTGCACTTCTAACCTTTCTCTGCATACTTTCTATTTTCCTGATATTTGCATATCTTCTTTTGACAACTTTGATGGCCTTTTGTACTTTGACATCCTTTGGGCAACTTTGTTTAGTTTGAGACTTTAGTTAGGCCATTCTGTTTGCCTTTGGACTCTGTAGTTTGATTTGGATTTGGACTTTGTATCATGCTGTTTGAGACTTTGGAAATTATGCAGTTTTGACAATTTTGAAATGTGCAATTTTAACTTTGTGCATTCACATTTAATTTGCAAACGTTTTCATCCCTCTTTGTGAACCGGGAGAAATCTCGTGATTTGCAAAGAGGGAGAACTGATCCCGGCCATTTGCTTTTAATGATGAACCCGAATTAATTGTCTGTCTTCTATTTATTTTATCTGCAATTGACTTTTCTTCTTTCTTGTTCTTTGCAGATAAAATCCAATGAGGCAGAGGGAGCAAGGGATGGAAGATGAAGACTTAGGAAAACTTAGAAAAATTAGGATATTTTTATTTCAAATTTAATTATTTGTAAACATTTATTATTATGAATACCTTGCAAATACTGTATTCAAACAACAATTGTAACGAATAATTAAAAGATGAATAAAAATCCAATTTTTATCAGTTAATTCCTTTTCTCCTTTTCAAATATTTACTTTATTATTTATAATTCTAAAATTATAATAAATGGAAATAAATTCCAATTATCTTAACTTAGAATAAATAAACAATTAAATAGACATTGGTTTTAGCATCGATTGATCAATAAACCTGGCGCTTCAACAATCCAAAGCAATGTACAGTCAATCACAACAACTGCCCAAATGTCTTTTCTCTTAATGATTCAATCCAACACTGCAAATTTAATCCAAATGTTTCAGTCCATATCTCGGAATAAATTGACAAACACTGTAGGGATTTAATTCTTTCTGAGAATGCGCGCATAAAAAACCCTGATTCCGATCAAATGCCAAAGCAACGTTCGCCTGATCAAAGTTGAGCCAAAATCGACCAAAACCCTAAACAAACTGTTTGAATTGTTCCAGAGCCATGAAAACCAATGAAAACCTTAATTTTGTCTGACTGATGAGAAAAGTCTGTTTGACCGATTCTTGAGCCAGTTTGAAAAATCAGGAAACGCCTGAAGCTGTGATTTCTTGAGGAAAAATGCAAGGGAAAATTTTGGGGTACAACAGTTGCCCCAGTTCAATCTTCTTGGACCTGAAGAGTTAGATTGGCAAATTTGCCTTTCGCGACTCAAGGGTAAAAGGAGATTGGACACTAGAGTGCCCATAAAATTTGCACTTGGTTATGTGATGGTAGAGGGAATGGGCTTACAGATGCCATTTGGTGATGGGCTTAACGATGCCATCTAGGGATGCGATAGAATCTTGTCGGGGGATGGGCTTAGAGATGCCATCTGAGAATGGGCTTAAAGATGCCATTTGGTGACTGCTGGTAAGAGGATGGGCTTATAGATGCCATCTGGAAATGTTGAACTGTATGTCAATGGTGAGTGGACGAGTATCAGAAAGGTATCCATGTTTTGGAACATCTCTGAACTGGGGGTCTGAGCCAGCAATAGATTGACATCCGTGTCTGGAGAATCCGTGAACTGTTTTCAGGAGTTGAGATTGAATAAGCAATAGATTAACATCCGTTGTTGGGAAGAATCCGTAAACCGTTTTCAAAAGTCTTGAAGTGGAGAAGGAACCGGTGTAGGGTTTCCTGATGATGAGTCCGTGTAAAACTGAATCTGGATGAATCTGGAACAAGTATCAGAATGTCGCCGTGTCCGGGTCACATCTGAACTGTCTCTGAGTGAATCTGGAATAAGTATTAGAATGTCGCCATGTCTGGGTCACATCTGAACTATTTCTTAGAAAGAATCTCGGAAGATGATGGTCTTTGTCTGTTGATTGATCTTTCCTGAAAAGGTAAAGAGTTAGTTGTATGCAATGTCATGATGCGTGATGCAATGTATGCGACATTAATGTTTATGACATGAATGTGATGAATGTGCATGTAAGCTGGTGAGTTGTCTTGCTGAGGATAGATGAATCCTGGATGACTGAAGATAAAAGAATCTTGACTGCTGCCGGGGAAAATAATTCTTTGGTTGCTGCTGTGGAGGGCAAGAATCTCTTGATTATTGAAAAATGAGAAGTCTTGGGACCACTGTTGGGGAAATCAGAAGCTTGGGTTGTATGCCAATCTACTGGGGAATTCCTGTCTTGAGGAGATCTTCATCGGAGAATATTCGAATATTCTGTGAGGAACTGAGAATGAGAGTCTTCAACTCTGCTTGGGGATTGATAGTTGGAAGTTTAGCTCCGCTGGGGATATTGAAACTTGATTCTGAGGGGAATTAGATTCCGGAAGGTTCTCAGGCTGGGGATTGCAAGAACCTTCTGATTGCCGTAGGCACTTAATCTCGGGAATGGGCTTACAGATGCCATTTGGAGGTAGGATGGATAATTACTGGAGATGTGTTGAATTGTAAGTTGAAAGAAGGAACCTGTGTAGGGTTGCTTCACGATGAGTCCGTGTAAAACTGCATCTGATTTTGAGAAGGAACCTGTGTAGGGTTGCTCCATGACGAGTCCGTGTAAAACCGCATCTGAGGTTGAAAGGGAACCTGTGTAGGGTTTCCTGACGATGAGTCCGTGTAAAACTGCATCGGGTTTTGAGGAGATTTGTGTAGGATTTCCTGATGATGAGTCTGTGTAAAACTGCATCGGGTTTTGAGAAGGAACATGTGTGGGGTTTCCTGATGATGAGTCCGTGTAAAACTGCATCTGAATTTTGAGAAGGAACCGGTGTAGGGTTACCTTGAGGTAAGTCCGTGTAAGACTTCTGGATGAACCGGGGTAAGGTTATCTCGAGATAGGTCCGTGTAAGACTTCGGGAGGAACCGGTGTAGGGTTACCTTGAGGTAAGTCCGTGTAAGACTTCTGGATGAACCGGGGTAAGGCTACCTTGGGATAAATCCGTGTAAGACTTCGGGAGGAACCGGTGTAGGGTTACCTTGAGGTGAGTCTGTGTAATACTTCTGGATGAACCGGGGTAAGGTTATCTCGAGATAGGTCCGTGTAAGACTTTTTCTGAAAGAAAAGGAACCGGTGTAGGGTTACCTGAGGATGATAAGTCCGTGTAAGACTTCGTCTTGAAAATTGAGAGGGAACCGGTGTAGGGTTGCCTGATGATGAGTTCGTGTAAAACTACATCTGAGCTTGAGGAGGAACCGGTGTAGGGTTACCTTGAGGTGAGCCTGTGTAAGACTTCTTCTGAAAGAAAAGGAACCGGTGTAGGGTTGCTTTGATGATAAGTCCATGTAAGACTTCATCTTGAAAATTGAGAGGGAACCGGTGTAGGGTTGCCTGATGATGAGTTCGTGTAAAACTGCATCTTGGATTTGAGAAAGAATTGTTGAACACTTTTGACATTCGAATGCCCCAAGTGGTGGTGAGGGAGACTTGCCCCAAGTTAATCTGCAATTGAGAGATTTTGTTGAAATCTTGACTGGACTGCCCCAGGTTAACTGAATTTTGAAAGATCTGTTGAAACTTTGACTGGACTGCCCCAGGTTAACTGGATGGTGCCATGTCATGCCCCTTGTTGATAGGAGATTTGTCGTTGGAAGTGTCATCCTTCGAAGTGATTTTGCTCACTAAGAGAGTTTTCGTTTCTCCGAACATTCGCTGTATGAATTTCTTCGCTGTCAAACAAAAAGCCAAGTGCAAACAGTGATATTCAAGCAATGCAAAGTTTATGTCTGTCTTTGAAGTTTTTGAAAAATGCGTTTTTTAGCAGAAAACTTTTTATAAGACAAGTCAACACAAGATTTAGAGCAGAGCCCTACAGGAGTCAGGATACCTTTTGTAACAGTATGCTTTCGAACTAACCCATGCTTCAATTAGGACTTTTGAAGGGTTGTAACGTGGCCTGGTTCACGGTTTAAGAAACAAAGGATAAAGGCTCAAAGTATATTTGTACCCACCCGCTCTTCGTGATGTTCTTCACACCTAAGCTCAGTTAATTGTGCGTCGCACTCTGTTTTGAGTTTGGAACGACCTTTTGGGTGTTGGTTCACCAATTGAATTTGGGAGACAGTCATCATCTCCTTTTTCTTTTGCAACATTTTCATGTTATTGAGGATCTGTAATGACCTCTCTATTTTGATTTTGATTTGTTATCCCTAACTTTTGCCTGACTGTTCCCGTTTTCGAGATTACAGTCAGCGGGATGCCCCAGCTTTCTTAAGCCTCCTTTGCAGGTTGCGGCTCGGTGGGCTTTTCTCTTTTGAGAGATTGACTGCCTATGTGATAGGGAACCACCCTTGTCTTTTGATTCCAAGGGAATGCTTTTCCTTTTTTGACGTCGTTCGTTGTGTTACGAACTGAGAGTTTGCGGCTTCAATGCGCATTTTCTTTTGAATTAACTGAGATACTACCCTGCCCCGGGTTTATATCAAAGGTTTTGATTGTTTAGAACAGAAAACTCCTACTTCTTTGGCTCGAAGGGGTTGACTAGGGATTATCTTCCTTATAACTCCAGTGTTTGGGAATTGAAAGAAATGCCTGTACATCATCAGCGAGGTCTGTTCAAAAGCATACTGTATGAGATTATGGTATTGTTTCGTCATCCTCCCTCTAAAGGCTTGCAGCTTTTTATCAAGAGTTAAATGTCAAAAAGAAAGCATAAGAGTAATGAAAGCGAATGTATGAATTCAAGACAAACATATGCAATGCATTAATGAAATAGAGTTTAACATCAACAGATAATTGTTTGAATAACAAAAGATTACAACTTTGAAAATTCAAAACGAAACAAACACAATCTCAATGACCTGTCATAGGAGCAGTGATCATGTTGGGGCCTCTGGAGGACCAAACTCAATTTCCTTGGCATCAATCAAATTCTGAATCTTGTACTTCAAAGCCCAACAGTCGTCAGTGTCATGCCCGGGACTGTCAGAATGATAAGCACAAGTTGCATTAGGATTGTAGTTAGGAGATGAAGTCTTGGGGTTGGGATGAGGCCCTATCAATGCAATCAGATTCATCTTCAACAAGTGTTGCAGTGCTTGAGACAACGGCATGTTGATGTTGGTGAACTGTCTCTTAGGCTCGTCTGGTCGTTGCTGACTTCCCCTTTGCTGAGGCCCCTATCTTCGCTGAGCAGGTGTAGGGTTAGAGATCAAGACTGCCCCTACATGTTGGTGAAGACGACCCTTTTGACTGCTCGCAGCATTGGACTCCTTCTTTCCGTTGTATGGAATTATCCGAGTATCAGAGGTTGTAGCTCCTTGGATCTTTCCACTTTTGATACCAGCTTCGACCCTTTCGCCAGTCAAAATCAGGTCGGTGAACCCGCCTGAGGAGCTTCCAGTTAAGTGATTAAAGAAAGGCCCCGTCAACGTCCCCATGAAGATGTCAATCAACTCCCTATCAGTTAAAGGAGGTTGCACCCTACCAGCCAGATCTCTCCATTTTTGAGCGTATCCCTTGAAGCTCTCGTCAGAACTCATGGTCATGTTCTGCAATTGCACACGAGTTGGTGTGAGATCAGCATTGTACTGATATTGTTTGTAAAAGGCAGTAGCCAGGTCCCCCCAGGTGTGGATGCGAGAACTCTCCAATTGATAGAACCACTCGAGTTGAGTCCCTACCAGGCTTTCTTAGAAGAAATGGATCCAAAGCTTTGGATCAGCTGTGTATGGTTGAATCTTGCGGACATAAGATCTTAGATGCATTTGGGGGCAAGAAACCCCGTTGTACAGAGCAAAGGTAGGGACTTTGAACTTTGGAGGGATGACCAATCCAGGAACTAGGCCCAAGTCTCCTAGATCCAAGCCAGGTATTTGTTGGATCTCCATAGCACTGAGGCGATCCTCCAACTCTTTGTACTTGTCATCAACGAGAGGATATTGCCCCTCGGAGTAGTCAGCTTCTTCTTCAACAATCTCCACATTGTGGTCTTCTTCAAGACTATCCCCTGTGTTGGACGGAGTTGCAAGGTCTTGGGTCTTAGGCCTTCTCCTCAAGTTCAGGATGCGGACTGCCTTCTTGGACTTCTTCTTCTTGTCTTCGAGAAGAAGAGCTATCAGATCCTCTTGCCCTTTACCCATAGCCAGCAGCATTTGTTGGAATTGAGCATTTTGAGCTTGAAGATCTTTCACTGTTTGTTCTATATCCATCTCTTACTGAAATAAACAGTAGGAAGAATAAGGAGACCTGTATGGGAGAAACCTGTTATGCAATGATATGTGTGATATATATGCAATGTTTTCAAGGATCTCTTGGGGTAAACACAAGAGAATGTTAGAGGTTGAACTCTGATCTTGGATTGGAGATCTTCGCACCGGTGGATGTCTTTCCACTAGAATCAAGCTCACCATGTCAAGTGGGTCATAGCCACTGATTCAAGTTGTCGCACTTGATCTTTGATTAGAGAACTTTGTATCGGTGGATGTCTTTCCACGAGAATCAAGCTCACCATGTCGAGTGGGTCATAGCCCCTGATTCAAGTTGTTGTACTTGATCTTTGATGGCATTTGTTAGAGGAGAAACCTCTTGCCCTTTGGTAGACGTCTAGTTCAACGTAAACCTGCATCAAAAGAACCCTCGAGATTCTTGAAATGGTTATTGAAAATGTTATGGTATGATGTCATGATGTTATGTACATGTATGCAAAAAGCAAGTGAGTGTATATACAGGTAAACATATTCACACAAAGCAAACAAGTCCTTAGGTTTAGGCTTGCATGAGGTTCAGGTACTACCCTCTTTCAGTTTCGTTGGTTAAAACTTGTCCTATTAAAAGTAACCGGGTTCTAGAGGATCTCAATATCACTGACTAACCTCAATCGATCATAACTCCAGCATCGCAATCTTTTCTTGCGGCCAGAACCATCGCGATAGTTTAGCCTCAATGAGTGTAGCATACTGCTACTGTTCTATGGCCAAGTTTGGTCAATTTAGGGTTCTAAGGTCGGTTGGTGCTTAATGACTCCTTAGAAGACCCATATTCTCCTCGTTGCAACACAAGGGATATCGGTACAGACCAAGGTGCCACACCAACGTAGCCACTGCTTCACCCATGCCGGTCTACGCCGGACAGGTCCCTCACAGATTATGCTACCTAAAAGGGTATTCCCCAGATCCGGGTTAGGATCTATGAAACTCTGATGCAAAGCCCAAAGATATAAAAGCAAACAAAGCAATCAATTGAAAACAAAGGTGATCTAAACCCTAAGGTAACCCCACTTTTAAATGGAATTCCCCAGCAGAGTCGCCAGTTCTGTGATACGGTGGGAGAACTGACTTGAGTTTTGCGTTTGTATTCGCACTTGTTCGGTTGAGCAAGAGTCGCCCCCGATTTTTTATTTTATCCTAAAGGAAAGGTTAAAAAGCACAGCAAAAACCTTTTGAGATATTTCGTGGGTTCGGGGGGGGGGGGGGGGGGGGGGGGGTAGATTATGAAAAGGGAAGGTGTTAGCACCCTTTTCATCCATGGTTATCCATGGGCTCTTAGTTATTTGGTTTTTTAGATCACTTGCCTTGATTGCTTGAAATTGTGGTGTATGTGTGTGTTTTGAAAATGTTTTTGAAATAGACGCCTTTGTTTCGGCAACCAATGTAATTGACTCGTGTTTGAGTGTTTTACAAAAGTGTGTATCTTTTCGAAAAGATGTTTCAAAATATTTTTGGAAGCTTGTTTGAAAGTGTGTATGAAGTGTGGTTTTTGAAAAGGAGGCAAGTGTTTTTGCAAGTTGATCTCAAGTAACTAAGAGTTTGGTCTACCCCTATTGTACTCAAAGGTTTTCTCTATGTTTTTAACCCTTTTTAACAATTTTGTTCCACCATTGAATTTGGTGGACAATCTTGCGTTTAGGATGTTTAACGGGACGGGCGCGGCTCATCGTATGGACCATGAATGCAATGGTGCCAAGTGTCTTTGGCAATTTGCTTAAAGGGACTTGATCATTTTGATAGGCGACTTTCGAAAGCGTCATCGAGGGACTTATGATCATTTGATTGTTTTGCCAAAGAAACTCGACGTGCAAGCATGGCCCATTTTGGAAGGTAACATGTGGGATTACCCTAGGGGGTGCAAGTGTGATTGTGCATTTATTTCATGCATTTGTCTTTGTATTAGGTTATCTAGCGTTCGATTTTATGTACATGCAAACCCTAGGTCTAACCATGGTATAATTCGAAAGCGGTAAATTGCGGGAATTTTAAAGTCTACGCTATTACAAATGGTATCCGGGAGTGGGGTTACAAATTCACAAATGGGGATGAGACTTAAATAATTACAACCAAATCGAATCGCGATCAAATATAATCAAGGTATAGCAAAGTATAGCAAATGTATAATGCATCAAATGTAAAATGTATTGTGTAAGTGTACATGTATGAGAATTGTTTATAAGTTGCGAAATGTGAATTTAATAAGAAAATTAAATATCGTTTATTTATCAAGTATTGTTATCCGCTTTTGATTTAAATTTGTATTTTTATATCTTTGTTTGATATGAACAAAAACAAGTATTTTAATTAAAAGAAAGGAAAATGTTTTAAGTTTAAATTATATTATGTATATTGAGAAATGTATTTTAATTGATTATATACAAATCATTAACTAAGAAATTGTATTAACTTAAAGGGAATTTATGTATAAACCAAAATAAGTTTTAATAAAATAAAAAAAAAGTGTTTTAAATGATGTATTTTTATGTATTTTATGTATTAATGTATTAATGTACAAATAAAAATATTTTAAGTTTTATTTCTTATATATTAGTAATTAGTATTAATATATATTTATACAAGAATTTTAATTGAAAGAAAATGTTTTAAAATTGAGAAAATATATATTGTGTTCAAAATTAGAATTATGTTTAAAAAAGTCATGTTAATTTGTATATAAAAAAAGAATATGATAGTTAAAAAATAGTTTGAAAGCAATCAGAAATGGGCTTTAAGGTTTGAGGCCCAAATGCAATTGTAGAGAAAATGAATAGAACAGGGGGGGTATGAATTAGAAATTCGTTTGGGCTTCAGTGTGGAAACAGGTTAGGCCCAGCATCTAAACAAATTTCTTAGGGTTGTGAGTTTTGTTTCATTAGGGAAACGGCCAGGGTTTGACATGCAGAGGCGTCGTTCGCTTGTTCTTCGTCTTCTTCGTTCGTTCCTTCGCTTCTCTCGAGCCAAAACGTTTAGGACAATTCCCTTTACCTCAAAGCTGCCAGCGCCACCAACTGCATCTCCTCCTCCCCATGGATCGCTCAGTGATATGGTGCGAAGGTGACGATCTCGTTCTCTTAATGCGTTAGGGTTTTATGATTTTGCATATTATGATTTCACATTCATTTGATTCTGACTTTAGCTTTAATATTGTTGTTTTTGTCGAGGTGTACGAAATGGAAGGAAAGAGGTTATACTACCTTGACGGAGGAGGGGAAGGAATGGTGGTGGAGGCGCTCAGGCGGCTGGACGGCGAGGGATGGTGCTGAGCTAGCTTTGCTTGGAGCCTCTGGTATTTTGTATTTTTGCCTCTTTGTTGTTGATTTTTGGGTATGCTTTCTTTCTTCTTCCACCTTGTGCCTTCTCTGATACGCCTTGATGTGTTGGTTGGTATAAATGCTTGTTGGTCAGAATTGTTTGCTTGAAATTGATTTGAATGTTTGCCCAATGATGAGATTGTCTGAGGGCTCGTTGGGTTTGGAAATTGGTTTAGGCTTGGATTTGCTGGGTATGGCTTATGCAGGTAAGGCTTGAAAGGTTGGTGCTTAGCGTGAGGCTATGGCTTGTGCGTACTGAGTTTTTTTTGACACAGGTTTGGCTTTAAGCGTGAAGCAGGCCGTGGCCTTGGAAGATTTGTTTGTGAGCTTTAGTGGGTTGATGGTTTGTTTGTTTTGGTTATGGCTTTGGCTTACTGGTTTTGACAGGTTGATGGTTTGTTGGTTTAAGGTTATGCTACAGGTTGGAGGTTTTTGAACTGTAAGGCTTATGCTTTGAAAGGCTTGCAGGTTTTTTGAAAAGGTTGAGAGTTTTTACTGGTTTATGCAGGTTCAGGGCTTGATGATAGTCTAGGCTATTTTTTTTGGTTCTTATGCAGGACGTTTTGCTTTTAGTTTTGACAGGGTTGGTGTTTTGTGAAGCTATGCTTCAGGCTTCAGGCTTATGCTGGTTTTTTTAGTGAACTGGTTTTAGGCTTGGAAGCTTATGTTCTCAGTTCTGTTTGGTTTGTGATTTTCTCTCTCTCTTCTACTCTGTTAGCAGTTTTTGTCTTTTCTTTTTCTTTTTCAAGCCTAAAAGCCAGTAAGCCTGTTCTTCTCTCTCTTCTTCTCTCTCCAGTACAACTTAAAACATTAAATAATGTTTATCATGTACTTTAGTTCTGAAAAAGCAAGGCTGGGAAATGATGAAACAATATTGCTTGCACTTCTAACCTTTCTCTGCATACTTTCTATTTTCCTGATATTTGCATATCTTCTTTTGACAGCTTTGATGGCCTTTTGTACTTTGACATCCTTTGGGCAACTTTGTTTAGTTTGTGACTTTAGTTAGGCCATTCTGTTTGCCTTTGGACTCTGTAGTTTGATTTGGATTTGGACTTTGTATCATGCTGTTTGAGACTTTGGAAATTATGCAGTTTTGACAATTTTGAAATGTGCAATTTTAACTTTGTGCATTCACATTTAATTTGCAAACATTTTCATCCCTCTTTGTGAACCGGGAGAAATCCCGTGATTTGCAAAGAGGGCGAACTGATCCCGACCATTTGCTTTTAATGATGAACCCGAATTAATTGTCTGTCTTCTATTTATTTTATCTGCAATTGACTTTTCTTCTTTCTTGTTCTTTGCAAATAAAATCCAATGAGGCAGAGGGAGCAAGGGATGGAAGATGAAGACTTAGGAAAACTTAGAAAAATTAGGATATTTTTATTTCAAATTTAATTATTTGTAAACATTTATTATTATGAATACCTTGCAAATACTGTATTCAAACAACAATTGTAACGAATAATTAAAAGATGAATAAAAATCCAATTTTTATCAGTTAATTCCTTTTCTCCTTTTCAAATATTTACTTTACTATTTATAATTCTAAAATTATAATAAATGGAAATAAATTCCAATTATCTTAACTTAGAATAAATAAACAATTAAATAGACATTGGTTTTAGCATCGATTGATCAATAAACCTGGCGCTTCAACAATCCAAAGCAATGTACAGTCAATCACAACAACTGCCCAAATGTGTTTTCTCTTAATGATTCAATCCAACACTGCAAATTCAATCCAAATGTTCCAGTCCACATCTCGGAATAAATTGACAAACACTGTAGGGATTTAATTCTTTCTGAGAATGCGCGCATAAAAAACCCTGATTCCGATCAAATGCCAAAGCAACGTTCGCCTGATCAAAGTTGAGCCAAAATCGACCAAAACCCTAAACAAACTGTTTGAATTGTTCTAGAGCCATGAAAACCAATGAAAACCTTAATTTTGTCTGACTGATGAGAAAAGTCTGTTTGACCGATTCTTGAGCCAGTTTGAAAAATCAGGAAACGCCTGAAGCTGTGATTTCTTGAGGAAAAATGCAAGGGAAAATTTTGGGGTACAACACTAAGGATAAAATAATACATGTTGCAGATATCTTTAGCAACAAAGCAGAAACACCAGTCATGGTACATGGACTCTGGCTGCTCACGACACATGACGGGAAGAAGGCATATGTTCCAAAGCCTAGAACTTAAGCCTGGAGGCCACGTAGGCTTTGGAGGAAATCAAAGGGGAAAGATCATTGGCTCTGGAACAATAGGTAACATAAATCTTCCCTCTATAAGTAATGTTTTATTAGTAGATGGATTAATGCATAACCTGTTATACATAAGTCAATTAAGTGATAACGGTTATGATATAATCTTTAATCAAAATTCATGCAAAGCTGTTAGTCAGAAAGATGGGACTATCCTGTTTAATGTAAAGAGGAGAAACAACATTTATAAAATCAAACTTTCTGAACTGAAAAGTCAGAATGTAAAGTGTCTTCTGTCTGTTAAGAACGAGCAATGGATCTGGCACAGAATATTGGGGCATGTTAGTATGATAAGAATATCTCAGATTAACAAACTTAATCTGGTCAGAGGACTTCCTAACCTGAAGTTCAATTCAGATGCTCTGTGTGAAGCATGTCAGAAAGGCAAGTTTGCAAAACCAACTTTCAAATCTAAAAACATTGTTTCCACCTCTAAGCCATTAGAACTTCTGCACATTGACTTATTTGGACCAGTTAAAACTGCTTCAGTCAGTGGTAAGAAGTATGGGTTAGTAATCGTAGATGACTATAGCAGATGGACATGGGTAAAGTTCTTAAGACACAAGGACGAGTCACACTCTGTGTTTGTCACCTTCTGCAACCAAGTTCAGAATGAAAAGGATCTTAGAATCGTCAAAGTCAGAAGTGATCATGGTGGAGAGTTTGAAAACAAAGATTTTGAATCATTTTTTAATGACAAAGGCATTCTGCATGATTTCTCTTGTCCTAGAACTCCCCAGCAAAATGGAGTTGTAGAACGAAAGAACAGAACATTGCAAGAAATGGCCAGAACCATGATCAACGAGACTAACGTTGCTAATATCTTCTGGGCAGAGGCAATAAACATAGTGTGCTACATTCAGAATAGAATCTCCATAAGACCTATTCTGGAAAAGACTCCATATGAATTGTGGAAGAACAGAAAGCCAAACATTTCATATTTTCATCCATTTGGATGTACTTGCTTTATTTTGAATACTAAAAATTATTTGAAAAAGTTTAACTCTAAAGCACAGAAGTGTATTATGTTAGGATACTCTGAACGCTCAAGAGGGTACAGAGTATACAATACAGAAACACAGATTGTGGAAGAATCAATCAGTGTTCATTTTGATGATAAGCTTGACTCTCAAAAGTCAAAGCAGAATGAATTACTTGCAGGTATGGAAGTTGAATTCACAGGTACTGAAGACAAGTCATCAGAAGCTCTTAACAAAGACACTCCCTCAACATCAGAAAGAGGCACTGCAAGCAATCCAGCATCTTCTGTTGATCTACCTCATAAAAGACCATCCAGAAGCAGTATGGATCACCCAGAAGAAACAATCTTAGGAAGAAAGGAAGATCCAATCAGAACAAGATCTAGCTTCAGAAACTCTGAAGAATCCGTCATGGGACTTGTCTCTCTGATTGAACCATCAACAGTTGATGAAGCACTTCTGGACAATGACTGGATTCTAGCAATGCAAGAGGAGCTGAATCAATTCACAAGAAATGACGTATGGGATCTAGTTCCTAAACCAAAAGGATTCAACGTCATTGGGACAAAATGGGTGTTCAGAAACAAACTGAATGAACAAGGTGAAGTCATCAGAAACAAGGCACGATTGGTAGCACAAGGTTATAGTCAGCAAGAGGGGATAGACTATACAGAAACCTTTGCTCCAGTCGCCAGGTTAGAATCTATCAGACTTTTAATTTCTTTTTCTGTTAATAAAGGCATCACTCTATATCAGATGGATGTTAAGAGTGCATTCTTAAATGGCTATATAGAAGAAGAGGTATATGTGCACCAACCCCCTGGTTTTGAAAGTTCAAAAAATCCAGAATATGTTTTCAAACTAAAGAAGTCACTGTATGGTCTGAAACAAGCTCCCAGAGCTTGGTATGAAAGACTGAGTAACTTCCTGTTAGAAAAGGAATTCACCAGAGGGAAAGTGGACACAACCTTATTCTGTAAAACAGTTAAGAATGACATCTTGGTATGTCAGATTTATCTTGATGATATCATTTTTGGATCTACTAAACCTTCTATGGGAAGAAAATTTGCTAAGTGTATGCAGGCAGAATTTGAGATGAGCCTGATGGGGGAACTAAAATTCTTTCTGGGCATTCAGATCAATCAAACCCCAGAAGGAACCTACATTCATCAGAGCAAATATGTCAGAGAACTTCTGAAGAAATTTGATCTCTCAGAATGTAAGCCATCAAAGATTCCAATGCATCCCACGTGCATTCTGGAAAGAGAAGAGGTAAGAAAAAAGGTAGAACAGAAGGTCTACAGAGGTATGATTGGTTCTCTTCTTTATCTGACAGCTTCAAGGCCTGATATTTTATTCAGTGTATGCATTTGTGCAAGATTCCAATCAGATCCTAGAGAATCTCACTTAACAGCTATTAAGCGAATTTTCAAGTATCTGAAAGGTACTACTAATCTGGGTCTGTTTTATAGAAAATCAAGTGATTACAGCTTAGTAGGATACTGTGATGCTGACTTTGCTGGAGACAGAGTAGAGCGTAAAAGCACTTCTGGAAGCTGCCAGTTTCTGGGAGAAAATCTGATCTCATGGTCCAGCAAAAGACAATCCACAATTGCTCTATCAACAACAGAAGCTGAATACATAGCAGCAGCTGGATGCAGCACACAAATGCTCTGGATGAAAAGTCAACTTGAGGACTTCCAGATATTTGAGAAATTTTAAGAAATGCAGATTGTATCAGAATCTATCCATGAAAATCTGAGCGCTTCAGTTCAAGAATAGATGTGTTGTTCACTCAAGCAAACAAGTGTCTTCCAGTCATCAGCTGTTTCCTGAGGCTGAACACGCGTTCACGCTTCTGAAAAGGCAAAGCGCTGATTGGATGCATTGAGACACATGTCATGGGTAACCATTTAAGTATCTTTCTGAATCCCCTAAAATCAGCTATCATTAAATGCTAATAATCATGATTTATTTCTCTCTCTTAAACGTTTATGTTTTCAAAAACTTTTTAGAAATCTATTTAAACACTTCACACCATTCACACACTTTTACCGTCACCTTCGTTTTCTATCAACATTTCTGATTTCTGTGTCCGTACTTTCTCAAGAAAACTTTTCAATCTCTTTCAAAAACCTCGTGTGAACATGGCTTCTTCCAGCAATCCTTCTTCAGGTTCCCAGAAAGATGCATCATCTGAACAATATGAAGTTCATCTCAGAATGCTTCTCACTCCAATCAAGAACCTTGAAGTTCTGTCTGAAATAATAGTGGATTTCAACAGTCTCAAGGAGAATGGTTTTGATTTATCTGAAGAGGTTCAAGCTCAAGGTTGGGAAAAGTACTTTGACAGGCTGGTGGGTCCAACTTTTCCTATTCTGGTAAAGGAATTTTGGATTCACGCTTCTTCAAACCATCGGGTTACATCCTACATCATGGGGAAGAAGATTGTGATTACTGAAGACCTGATTGCAAGACTGATAGGGTACAATGGTGGTGGTATTCGCTATATTGATATGGCAGAAAGGTGTGCAGATGTTGCTGTAATTGCAAGGGAAATTTTCACGCTGGGGCTTCCTCCAGCAAGATAAGGGACTTGAAAGACAAGCACAAAATTTGGGCAAAGATCATTCTGGGTTGTTTCAACCACAGGAAGCCTACCAGCTCTCCTGATTACATAAACATAGATCAGCAGTTTCTGATCTATTTTATCTCTCAGAAGGTCAAGATTAATCTAGCTCATCTTCTGTTCAACCATCTCAGAAAAAGTGTCAAGGAAACAAGAGAAGATGAACATACAAAAAGGGATTGGATACCCTTGGGAAGACTGATATCAGATATTCTGACATAGAATAGGTTGATTGATCATCTGCAAGAGGCTCAAGAAATCAGTACCCTAGAACCTTCTGTTGGCAAGCAGCTGAATGGCAAAAATCTGAAGAAAATGAAGCTGATAGAGAACATTAAGAAGGAGCCCAGCGTCACTCCTTTTGCTGAAATCTCCAGCAGAAGAGTCCCTCTGGACGACTTCCCCATGTTCTCAGAAATTGACTCTAAGCCTCAAATCATTCTGAGATATTTGGATGCTTGTAAAGCTGATGGTACAACACCTAATCTGAATATTCAAGATCTTCAGCAGAAGGCACCAGAGGTTGTTCTGAAGAAGACGAAGAAAAGAAAAGATGCTACAGAAGGATCATCTCAATAGACTCCAAAGAAAAGAGGTAATCATGTTTCTGTAATTGTTTTAGATTCAACTGTTGTTTCCATATCTATCCATATTCCAACTCCAATTCTAACTCCATCTGATATCCCAACACCTCAAACTTTCGATGATTTTGACGTTGACTTTGACCCCTCAGAGTCATTAACCCTCAGAAGATACCGCTCCAAACCACAAAATCCAAATACTGCAACCATACCAGAACCAGAACTTGCACAAGTTCTTTCTGATATAGACCAACACACTTCCGCTCCCCAAACAGAAAATCCAAATCCAAACCCAGAAATTCCCATCTCACCACAACCAGAAACACCACTCTCTCCAATACCAGAAATCCCACAACCTTCATCTCCTCAACCAGATATTAATCCACCCTCTCCTCAACATGCACAATCTCCACAACCTGAGACTCAAAACTCTGAGGCTCAAACCTCTGAATCCCCTGAACCACAACCTTTGGCCATTCAATTGCCCTGTGGTACCACTGTTAATATTTCTCAACTTCCCTCTTCACCAGAAATAACTCCACCAAATACCCCATCAAGTCCAATCGTAATTTCTGACTCTCCCACTCCCTCACCTAAGAAAAATTCAGCTGACCACAACAAGACTGTCATTGATCTAACAGTCTTTGAACGCCTTACTGCAATAAACCACAAAACTGACATCCCTAAACCAAAACAACCAGATGTTGGTCCCAGCATTTTGAACTTTCAAACAGATATACAGAAGTGGATATCTTCTTTGAAACAAGCAAGTTTGGAACTGGTTGATCCCGCTGTATCAGACCTCCTCTGGACTCAATTCAGAAGATGGGTATGCGCTGAAACCTTTAAGTTGCAAGACCAGAGCTATGGACAGGCTCAACAGAACTTCAGCAATCTGCTGAAGGAAATGGAAGGTCCAGTTCTGAGCAAGCTACTGAAGGAAGAAGTTCTCCATCTGGACATTGCGCCTTGGTCTGAAAAGCGTCCAGCATCTAAAGTTCAACCTGCAGAAGAACAGATAATTCAAGATGAAGACTTGGGTCAAGAAGAAGTTACTGCAGAATGCTCTAAGAAGCAGCCTGTATCTGAAGATCCTCAAGCTTCCTCTCTTGACAGGCAGACTCTGGAGGATTTGAAGAGATCTGATATGCTGATGAATGAAAGGATGGACAAGCAGGATATCAAGATTGATTCTATAGCAAACATGGTATCTAAGCAACAGGAAACCAACAATCAAATCAAGAGCATGTTGGAAGCTCTGTTCACACGACTTCCTCCTTCTTCTTAGAATTTTCCTGTGTTTTCCTTGTTTTCTTTACATGTTTGTCTGTAATATTTTTACTTGTTCTAAACTATCATTGCTTCTGTTTTTAATACAAACGTTTTTTGCTCTGATCATTTTAACTCTGATTATTCGTGCTTTTTGATAACTGACAAAAAGGGGGAGAAAGAATGATATTTTTCAATAATGGATTACTGAGACAAAAGTCTCAAACATTCTAACATTCTGATATATTTGAATTTCCCTCTTCTGAAAAGCTTACAGGTACAAGAATCTGATGAACTCTGATAAAGTAAAGTTCTGATGCTCAAAGAAAGTTCAGTAAAGTTCTGATGCTCAAGGTCTCAAGGAATCAAAGGGAAGCAATCAACTCAGGGGGAGTTTTTCTCTTCATTACTCTGATACTTTTTATTCCTTATC
Organism: Vicia faba; assembly: GCA_948472305.1. Classification (NCBI taxonomy): domain Eukaryota; kingdom Viridiplantae; phylum Streptophyta; class Magnoliopsida; order Fabales; family Fabaceae; genus Vicia; species Vicia faba. The sequence goes on along the minus strand of OX451740.1, from coordinate 1,038,648,758 downwards.
CTCTTATCTCTGATACCTTCTATTCGTTAATTGATTATCTCTGATACCGTTTCCTCTCTATCCTTAAACTCGGATACCTTTCATCATTTTATTTTAATTGAAAAAAATCTGGGTTTTGTCATCATCAAAAAGGGGGAGATTGTTAGAACATAGTTTGATTCTACAACCCTCAGTTAAAGTTTTGATGATAACAAAATACAAGATTAAATAAATTGTAAGATTTATAAGACATATATGCTACTTAAAATTATATTGTGTATTTACAGAAACTCTGATGGAATCATCATCAGAATATCAACATCAGCATTATAAGATATGTCAGATTAGAAGATCAAACATGTGCTACGCTGAAGCCTGATGAACAGAATCTGCGCAAACATACTCTGACACTGATCAAGATCCTAACCATGTCATCAGCACTCAGAAATACCAGAATGAGCTAAAGCCAAGAACACTCTGATTAGCATTAGCAGAACACTCTAAAGTGTCAACGTTACTATGCATTCAAGACAGATTTATTACCAACGGCTTTATTCCAAGACAAAGATCTTCTCAAAAAGGAAAGAACGTTATGAGCATTGAAATGGATTTATGGACAACAACGTATCTATTCCTAGGCTACTTAAACAAGTCAGTGAGAAAAGAATTGGCTAATTCTTTCATACGCACATACGCATAAGCTAATCATCTTCACGTTCTCACTCATCCAATTTGCTAAAGCTCTCAACCGCTTACTCTATAGCTCTAGCAATCTAGTTTCATCCTAAGCTTAATATTGTGTATTATCACAATTGTGATATATAGTTTTGTAAGAAAACATCAAACACACATTTGTTCATTTATCTGTAAGAGAATTACCTTGAGATAAACTGGTATGTGGTTAGACTCAAGAAGGCTTTAACAGTTGTTAAAGCAGTTGTGTATTCAGTTGAATATAGTGGATTAAGACCTCGTTGGAGAGAGGCGAAATAACCTTGACGGGTGGACTGGAGTAGTTTGAGATCAAACGAACCAGGATAAAAATAAAGTGTTGTCTGCATTTGATTTCAAGTTTTACAATTCAACCCCCCTTCTTGTGTTTTTCACATCTTCAGTTTTGCGTGCTTAAACAGTGAGAAAAATCATGGAAGTTCTGTGTGTTAAAACAGTGAAGAGAACTCAAAAGTTTTGCATGCTTAAACAGTGAGAAAATCCTAGAAGTTTTGTGTGTTAAAATGATGAGTGAAAAACATAAGTTATGTGTTACATTTCAGCTCTTAATCAGCACAAAAACAATTTATTCAGTTCAACAAATCAGAATGATGACAGCACAACAGTTCATAGAAGTTCTAATCCTAAGTCTGGGCCTAGCATTATTCTAAAAGTTCTGATCAATGGTTTTTCTATTCATGCAATGATATATACAACATTAATACTATGATATTTACATGATAAATGATGTTCTGAATGAAAAACAAGTAAAGTCAGAAAGACTTACCTGGAGCGTGCTTGGAGCTTTGAGTGGCTGCCTTTGGATGTTCTGAATCAGCAAGAGAGACGGAAGAGTGGTCGTGTTCTTTGGTTCAAAGGAAATAACAAAGGTTTGTTTTTCTGTTTGGGATTTCTGGATTTTTATGAAGGTTTTACAAATTCCTTTTCTCTCTTTTGTCCAGTTTCTCTTTCAAAGTCCAGCCCTCTTGAACGTGTGATGAAGCCAAGTATTTATAGATGAATTTGTTGTGACTTTGGGGGGAAAACAAATAGGATTTGAACCTGTTTTGATATCCTGTTCCTTTTCTTTTTCATTACAGTTTTCGTATGCTAGTTTGGTGTAATCATGAGATGCAGGCGTAGGCTGAGCCAGCTGTTGGTCATAGGTCTGCAGCAAGTTGTATAAGCAATGTTTTGGGATTTGGTCAAGTTCTGACCAAAGCGTTGAGAATAGCCTTCATGTGCTGAAGCGCTGCCTTGTCTTTTAAGCAAGCATGGTGGCTGTCAGCAGGATTTAAGGAAAAGCAAAAGCAAAGTTGCTATCCCAAGACAGTAGAGGTACACGTGGTGAAAATCCTTTGGATAAAGACTCAAAAGGTAGTTGTGAGCATTAAATGAGAATTAAATGATGATGAGACTTATCACAACCAGAAATTCTGCAACGTGATACTCTACACCAAGGCTTAGTTCTGGATCAGAAATCCTGCTTCAGCGTAGCATCCATCCTCTGATCTTTGTATCTTCTGGCTCCATCATGTTCTGAAGTAGCTTTCAGACTTTCTAGAAAGCTTACAGCATGCTCCTTAACCTTCTTTGCATTACCTTAACAAACTCTGGAGACTATATGATGAACCATGTTTACAACTTCTGACTGTACCTTCCTGGAGGCTGGCTCAGAAGTTCTGAAGTGTCATTTTTTCTTAAATACTTGGAAAAATCCCAAGTATTTAGAACTTTGGCTTTTCCATAGTAAGTTTGACTTTTGAACTTTTTGATGATACAAACTTCATATTCCAACATGTCTTGTTGAAATATGATTCTTGAAGCTTGATTTTGATCCAAAAGTCAAAGTTTGACTTTTTCAGCGTGCAAATGACCATTTTTCCCTTGGAAGTGATTTTCTTGGAAAAGATGATAGTTCAAGGCCTGGAAACTTGATAGAAGTAAACCTGGGATCCAGGGTGATCCCTTATGAGATGAGAGGGAAAAGCTTGGGGTACAACAGCTGCCCCTGTTCAATCTTCTTACACCTGAAGAATTAGATTGGTAAATCTGCCATTCGTGACTCGAAGGTGGAAGATAATTGGACACTAAAGTGCCCAAAAATTTGCACTCGGTGATGTGATGGTAGAGGAAATGGGCTTAAAGATGCCCTTTGGAGAGGTGATAGAATCTTGTTGGAGATGGGCTTGTAGATGCCATCCAAGAATGCTTGTTGAATTGTAATTTTGTAAATTGAAAGAATGAGTATCAGAATTGCGTCCATGTCTGGATTGTATCTGAACTGTATCAAAAGGTTGGGTTGTTTGATGATGAGTCCGTGTAAAACTTCATCCGAAATTTCCTGAGAAGGAAACAGTGTAGAGTTGCTTCATGATGAGTCCGTGTAAAACTTCATCTGGGAAGGAGGAACCTGTGTAGGGTTGCCTGATGATGAGTCTGTGTAAAACTGCATCTGGAATTGAGAAGGAACCGGTGTAGGGTTGCTTGATAATGAGTCCGTGTAAAACTGCATCTGGGAAGGAGGAACCTGTGTAAGGTTGCCTGATGATGAGTCCGTGTAAAACTGCATCTGAAATTGAGAAGGAACCGGTGTAGGGTTGCTTCATGATGAGTCAGTGTAAAACTGCATATGAAATTGAGAAGGAACCAGTGTAGGGTTGCTTCATGATGAGTCAAGTAGATAGTTGTCCTGGCTTGTTACAGGTGTTAATCTGGAACTTGAAAAGGCTGTTGTTGTCCTTTTGCTGAAAAAGGTAAAATGTTAGTTGTATGCAATGTCATGATGTATGAAATGCGACATGTTTATTGAAGTGTATCTTCATCTGGGAAAATAAATCCTTGACAAATATCAGGGAGTCGCTAGATCCTGGACTGCTGTTGAAGAGTATGTGCGTCTTCAAGCTTTGCTTAGAATATTTCCTCCGGGGATTCCTGTTTTGTTGTTTGAGGAAAACTCCACTGGGGAATATTTGAAAACTCTGTGGGGAATTGAGAATGAGAACCCTCATTCTGCTAGGGGAATTTGTACTGAGGAGTCAAGAACGAGAATCTTCGATCTGTAGGGGATTAAAAAAACTCTGACAAATTTATGCTGAGAGTAAAGAAAGCTTTGGCAACTTCGCTAGAGAATCAAAGATGAGAATATTGATTTTGTTGGGGAGTAAAAACTCTGTGGGGAATAGCTATACTGTTGGGGAGTAGCTATCCTGCTAGAGAGCAAGCTCAGGACTATGGGAAAAGCTTATTCATGTTTGGAAGAAATTCAGGAGTTTAGGTTGTATGCCACTTTGAGAATGAGAATCTTCATTCTGTTGGGAATATCAGGAACTCACGTTATATGCCACTTTGAGATTGAGAATCTTCATTCTGTCAGGAATATCAGGAACTCGGGTTGTATGCCACTTTTTCGGGGAAGCAAGAATGAGAATCTTCATTCAGGCGTTTGGGTCAGGAGGTTGGGTGTATGCCAATCTACTGGGGAAGCAAAAATGAGAATCTTCATTCAGGCGGTATCAGGAGCTTGGGAGTATGCCAATCTTCTGAGGTTTCAAGAATGGGGATCTTTATTCTGTTAACGGTATCAGGAGCTTGGGAGTATACCAATCTTCTTAGGTTTCAAGAATGGGGATCTTTATTCTGTTAACGGTATCAGGACCTTGGGAGTATACCAATCTTCTGAGGTTTCAAGAATGGGGATCTTTATTCTGTTAACGATATCAGGAGCTTGGGAGTATACCAATCTTCTGATGTTTCAAGAATGGGGATCTTTATTCTGTTAACGATATCAGGAGCTAGGGAGTATACCAATCTTCTGAGGTTTCAAGAATGGGGATCTTTATTCTGTTAACGGTATCAGGAGCTTGGGAATATACCAATCTTCCGAGGTTTCAAGAATGGGGATCATTATTCTGTTAACGATATCAGGAAGGAAGGGAGTAGACCAATCTTCTAAGGTTTCAAGAATGGGTATCTTTATTCTGTTAACAAAATCAAGAGCTTGGGAGTATACCAATCTTCTGAGGTTTCAAAAATGGGGATCTTTATTCTGTTAACGGTATCAGGAGCTTGGGAGTATACCGATCTTCTGAGGTTTCAAGAATGGGGATCTTTATTTTGTTAACGATATCAGGAGCTTGGGAGTATACCAATCTTCTGAGGTTTCAATAATGGGGATCTTTATTCTGTTAACGATATCAGGAGCTTGGGAGTATACCAATCTTCTGAGGTTTCAAGAATGGGGATCTTTATTCTGTTAACGATATCAGGAGCTTGGGAGTATACCAATCTTCCGAGGTTTCAAGAATGGGGATCTTTATTCTGTTGACGGTATCAGGAGCTTGGGAATATACCAATCTTCTGAGGTTTCAAGAATGGGGATCTTTATTCCTGTTAACGATATCAGGAGCTTGGAAGTATACCAATCTTCTAAGGTATCAAGAATGGGGATCTTTATTCTGTTAACGATATCAGGAAGGAAGGGAGTATACCAATCTTTTGAGGTTTCAAGAATGGGGATCTTTATTTTGTTAACGATATCAGGAGCTTGGGAGTATACCAATCTTTTGAGGTTTCAAGAATGGGGATCTTTATTCTGTTAACGATATCAGGAGCTTGGGAGTATACCAATCTTCTGAGGTTTCAAGAATGGGGATCTTTATTCTGTTAACGGTATCAGGAGCTTGGGAGTATACTAATCTTCTGAGGTTTTAAGAATGGGGATATTTATTCTGTTAACGATATCAGGAGTTTGGGAGTATACCAATCTTCTGAGGTTTCAAGAATGGGGATCTTTATTCTGTTAACGGTTAACTGTTATCTGGTCAACGTCGAGGTTTCACAGTACCTTACTTCCTATCTGGTCAACGTCCAGTCTTCAGAAGAATATCAAATGGTTATCCGGTCAACATTCTGGTTTTCCCTTTTGATTTTGGGCCCTACTAATATCCAGTTGAATCCGGGCTTCGAAGTAATTAGCCGAGTAAACTGCTATTTGGTCAACATCCAAGTTTCATAGTATACCTTACTGTTATCTGGTCAACGTCCAGGTTTCACAGTCTTGTATCGTTATCTGGTCAATGTCCAGGCTTCATGATACGAATTTTGGTGAGAAATTGATTGCATCCTGCCTGAAAGGTAAAGGTTAGTGGCATGACATATATCAAACAATGACGTTCACAAAATAAATGAGATTGCGTTGTATGATGTCCTGATGCACCGATGTGTAATGTTTTTCAAGACAACCTCTTGCTGGGGAAAATAAATCCCGAACTGGTGATGGAGAAAAGAGTCGGATTCTTTGTTTCCGATAGTGGAAAATATGGCGACTTTAATGGAAAAAATTTCAGGAATTCTTGAGGTCGACTTAGCTGGGAAGAGGTTATCAAAGATCGAACCTTTGGCTGGGAGTCCTCTTATGAGAAGGACTTTGGAGAGATTTGTCACTGCCCCAAGTAGCGAGCATTTATGGCTTCGCCACGAAATGTTTGACTGTATGTAACCCTTTGTTGGGATTGACGTTCAATGCCCCAAGTGACGGTGACGGAGACTTGCCCCTGGTTACTCTACAATTGAGAGATTTCTTGAAATCTTGACTAGACTGCCCCAGGTTAACTGGACAATGCCATGCCAAGTCCCCTTTTGTTGATAGGATATTTTTGCAACGGAAGTGTCATTCCACTTGAAGTGATTTTGTTCACTGAGAGAGCTTTCGTTCATCGTAACTTTCATTGTGTGAATTTCTTCGCTGTCAAACAAATAACCATATGCAAACGACGATATTCAAATAATGCAAAGTTTATGCTTGTCTTGAAATTTTGAAAAAATGCGTTTTTTAGAATAAAACTTTTATAAGACAAATTCAACACAATATTTAGGGCAAAGCCTTACAGGAGTCAGGATACCTTTTGTAACAGTATGCTCTCGAACTAACCCATGCTTCAACTAGGACTTTTGAAGGGTTGTAACGTGGCTTGGTTCACAGTTTAAGAAACAAAGGATAAAGGCTCAAAGTATATTTGTACCCACCCGCTCTTCGTGATGTTCTTCAATCCTAAACTCAGTTAATTGTGCGTTTGAACTCCAAATGAGCCTGGAACGACGTTTTTGGTGATGGCTCACACAAGTTGAATTTGTTGGAAGACAGTCATCATTATTTTTTTTGCAACATTTTTCATGTTGTTGAGGATTTGTAGTGACCTCTTCCTTATTTTTTTTGTTATCCCTAATTTTTGCCTGACTGTTCTTACTTTTGAGATTACAGTCAGCGGGATGCCCCAGCTTTCTTAAGCCTCCTTTGTAGGTTTTGACTTAGTGGGCTTTTCCTTTTTTGATAGATAATGACTGCCTATGAGATAAGTAACCATCATTGTCTTTTGATTCCAAAGGAATGTTTTTGATGTCATTCGCTGTATTACGAACTGAGAGTTTGCGGCTAAGCACACGTTTTGAATTAACTGAGAGACTACCCTGCCCCAGGTTTGATTAAAGGTTTCAATTTGTGTTTAAAACAGAAAACTTATACTTCTTTGCCTCAAAGGGGTTGACTAGGGATTATCTTCCTTATAACTCCAATGTTTAGGATTTGAAAGAAACGCATGTACATCCTCAGCAAGGTCTGTCCAAAAGCATATTGTATGAGATTATGGCATTGTTTTCGTCATCCTCCCTCTAAAGGCTTGTAACTTTTAGCAAGAGTTAAATGTCATAAAGAAAGTAGAAAGCATAATTCAAGAATAGTGAAAACGAATGGATGAATTCAAGATAAACATATGCAATGCATTAATGAAACAGAGTTTGACATCAACAGATAATTGTTTGAATAACAAAAGAAATTACAACTTGAAAATTCAAATGAAACAAAAGCCTCTTAGTTCGAACTTGTCATTTCAGGTGGAGAACCCTCAGCGGAAGATTTTCATCTGGTCATCCTGTGTGAATTCCAGCACTCCTCTATCAATCAAGTCTTGGGTCTTGTTTTTCAAAGCCCAACAGTCGTCGATGTCATGTCCAGGACTATAGGAGTGGTATGCACAAAATGCATTGGGGTGATAGCCAGGAGAAGAGGTATTGGGATTCCAAAGAGGATCCCTTAATACAATCAGATTGACCTCCAACAAGTGTTCCATTACTTGTGATAATGTCATGTTAATCTCAGTGAAGCGTCTTCCAGATGTATTTTGCTTACGCCGATTACCCTGCTGATGTTGGTGAGGTTGTTGCTGGGCTGGTGACCGCGAAGCAAACTGGGGAGACTTTCCCTTGGCTTCTTGTCTCAAGGGAGGCTAGATGACGACTTGATCCTCAATCCTAGTTTTTTGCCCCATTTGGTTACATCCATCCTGATGCAGTTTTTTAATGAGGACTTTTAGCTCCTCTTGTCCTTGATCAAGGTTTTGAATGAGAGCCATATGGCCCACCAATTGTCCCATCATCTGGATTTTCATTGTTGCCAACTCAATTTGTAGCCCTTCCAACTGATCATTCCTGATGCCGCCTGGATTCCCTAGGACTATGCCCCTTGTGAGGAGAGCTTTCACTTCTTCTTGCCCCTTGGATATGTTCAAGAACATTTCTTGAAGCTGAGCATTTTGAGCCTGGATATCTTTGACAGTCCTCTCTAGAGCCATCTCTACTGAAATAAACAGTAGGAAAATAAGGATACCTGAAAAGGGGAAACCTGTCATGATACAATGCATGATATGTGGATGCATGTTTTCAAGGATCTCGCGGGGTAAACCCAAGAAAATGTTAGAGGTTGAACTTCGATCAACATCTTTGATTAGAGAACTTTGTATTGGTGGATGTCTTTCTACGAGAATCAAGCTCACCATGTCAAGTGGGTCATAGCCCTTGACTCAAGTTGTTGTATTTGATTTTTGATGGTGTTTGTTTAGAGGAAAATGAATCCTCTTGTCCTTCGGTAGACGTCTGGTTCAACGTGACCCTGCATCAAAGACCCTCGAGATCCTTGAAATGGTTATTAAAAATGCTATGGTATGATGTTATGATGTTATGTACAGATATGCAAAAGTAAGCAAGTGTATATACAAACAGTCATATTCACACAAAGCAGACAAGTCCTTAGTTTTAGGCTTGCATGGAGTTCATAGGTAAGTACCCTCTTGAAGTTAGTTGGCTCAACCTGTCCTAGAAATAGTAACCGGGTTCTAAGAAGCTCAATATCACCGGATTATTTTCTGTGTTCATTGTTTCAGTTTAGCCACTTTACTGGCGACCAAGAAAATAACCCTCAATGAGTGTAGTATCGAGTATCTACCAACTTCGGACTGCACCAAAGCCGGTCATCTCACTACCCCTAAGAAGGCCAAGTTGGTCAAGTAGGGTTCTAAGAGTTCATTAGTGATTCATGACATGACTCAGCGGCCCCGTATTCTCTTTGATTGGCTCAAAGGCTACCGATACCCACAAATATGTCGCACTAACGTAGCCACTGGTTCAACCATGTCGGTATACCCCGCACAGTTCCCTCACAGTTTATTGCTACTTACCTAAAAGGTGCCCCCAAATCCGGGTGTAGGATTTAAAACAAACCCAAACAAGGAACCCAAAAAGTAAAGCATACAAATCAAGCAAGATAAGCATGTAAAGGTGATCTAAAACCCTAAGGTAACCCCACTTTTGAAAGGAATCCCCAACAGAGTCGCCAGTTCTGTGATACGGTGGGAGAACTGACCTGAGGTTTTGCGTTTGTGTTTGCAAATGTTTCAGTTTAGCAAGAGTCGCCACCGACTTTTATTTTATCAAATAAGCAAAGGTGAAAAAGCACAGGAAAGACCATTTAGAGATGTTTTTGAGTTCGGGGGGTAGATTATGAAAAGGGAAGGTATTAGCACCCTTTTCATCCATGGTTTTCCATGGGCTCTTAGTTACTCGCTAGATAACTTGCTTTTGTTTGAATGTGTGCTTTGTGTGGTTTTTTGAAAGTATTTTGAAAATGTAACTTTGTAATGATTCTCGTTTCTATAAGAATGTATACAAAGTGTTTGTTTCGAAAATAGTTCAAAGATGTGTTTGTGAGATGTGTTTTTGAAAGTGATTTTGAAAAGGGTTTCCTTTGTAATGGCTCTCGTCTCTATAAGAACGCGTACAAAGTGTTTATCTTTTGAAAATGTTTCAAAGTGAGAGTGTTGGTGCATAAAATGTTTTTGTCATGAGCAAGCGAGCAACTGAGAGCGAACCTACCTACTCAAAAGGTCTTAAATGTGTTCTTCCTCCTCCTTTTGACGTTGCTATCTTACCATTGATTTGGTAAGAAGCCCCATCGTTGGATGTGAAGGGACAGGTGTTGGGTCATCGTATGACCATGATAGAAATGTTGTGAGATGTCTTAGCATTTTTCTTTAGGGACTAAGATCATTTCGAAAGGCAACTTTGATAGCGTCATTGAGGGACTATGATCTTGTATTTCGATTGTTTCTGCTAAGACACCCCACATGCATAACATGACCATTTTTTAGGCAACAAGTGGAGTTCACCTTAAGGGTGCTTGTGTGCAAGTGTATTATTTTCATGCTTTTGATTTTGTCTTGTATTTAGAGTGTTCTATTTTGCTTTGCTTTTATTTCTTTCCATACACGCCTAGTTACTATATAGTATAAGGAAAACAGTAAATTGCGGAAAATGAAATTCTACGCTATTACAATATTTAGGGGGTGGGGGTACATATGTACGAATGGGGATTGCAAGTAAAAATAAACCCTAAGTTATTATTACAACCATATTGAAATGTATAATATAAGAAAGAAATAGACTTGTTTAGAAAATGTTTTTATCTTATGGAATTAGTTTAAAAGGAAAATATTTTTATGTTTTTATATTAAGATTAAAAAGGAAAATAAGTGCAAAGTAGAAACAGCGCTGCTGCAAACAAAGAAACAAGGATCAGAAATTCTGAAGCCAGGCGCGTGACTCAGAAGGAAGCGTCAGAATCAGAAGTTCTAATTTGGTACACTATGAGTTCCTGCAAGAAATGTTAGATGACAAACACAGAGGTTCTGAGTGGTATACGGCCAACGAATCAAAAGTCAGAAGTTCTGTATTACACTAAAACAGTGAGCAAACGTCAGAAGTTCAGTGTATTGTCAGCATGTGAAAGTCATAAACTCTGAGTGTTTGAAAACAACTGATGGAAACATCCGAGGTTCAGTATATTTGACATGTAAAGAGAACTCAGAAGTTCTGTGCTGTGTTAAGATTGTGAGTGAACATAAGAAGTTATGTATTGTGCTGAGCCAGTGGGTGAACATCAAAAGTTCAGTGTGTGTTAACAGTGAGAAAAATCATGGAAGTTCTGTGTGTTAAAATAGTGAAGAGAACATCAGAAGTTCAGTGTGCGTTAACAGTGAGAAAAATCATGGAAGTTCTGTGTGTTAAAACAGTGAAGAGAACTCAGAAGTTTTGCGTGCTTAAATAGTGAGAAAAATCATGGAAGTTCTGTGTGTTAAAACAGTGAAGAGAACTCAAAAGTTCTGCGTGCTTAAACAGTGAGAAAATCATAGAAGTTTTGTGTGTTAAAATGATGAGTGAAAAACATAAGTTATGTGTTACATTTCAGCTCTTAATCAGCACAAAAACAATATATTCAGTTCAGCAAATCAGAATGATGACAGCACAACAGTTCATAGAAGTTCTAATCCTAAGTATGAGCCTAGCATTATTCTAGAAGTTCTGATCCATGGTTTTTTTATTCATGCAATGATATATACAACATTAATACTATGATATTTACATGCTAATTGATGTTCTAAATGAAAAACAAGTAAAGTCAGAAAGACTTACCTGGAGCGTGCTTGGAGCTTTGAGTGGCTGACTTTGGATGTTCTGAATCAGCAAAAGAGACGGAAGAGTGGTCGTGTTCTTTGGTTCAAAGGAAAGAACAAAGGTTTGTTTTTCTGTTTGGGATTTCTGGATTTTTATGAAGGTTTTACAAATTCCTTTTCTCTCTTTTGGCCAGTTTCTCTTTCAAAGTCCAACCCCCTTGAACGTGTGATGGAGCCAAGTATTTATAGATGAATTTGTTGTGACTTTGGGGGGAAAACAAATAGGATTTGAACCTGTTTTAGTATCATGTTCCTTTGCTTTTTCATTACAGTTTTCGTATGCTAGTTTGGTGTAATCATGAGATACAGGCGTAGGCTGAGCCAACTGTTGGTCATAGGTCTGCAGCAAGTTGTATAAGCAATAGCCTTCATGTGCTGAAGCGCTGCCTTGTCTTTTAAGCAAGCATGGTGGCTGTCAGCAGGATTTAAGGAAAAGCAAAAGCAAAGTTGCTATCCCAAGACAGTAGAGGTACACGTGGTGAAAATCCTTTGGATAAAGACTCAAAAGGTAGTTGTGAGCATTAAATGAGCATTAAATGATGATGAGACTTATCATAACTAGAAATCCTGCAACGTGATACTCTACACCAAGGCTTAGTTCTGGATCAGAAATTCTGCTTCAGTGTAGAATCCATCCTCTGATCTTTGTATCTTCTGGCTCCATCATGTTCTGAAGGAGCTTTCAGACTTTCTAGAAAGCTTGCAGCACGCTCCTTAACCTTCTTTGCATTACCTTAACAAACTCTGACTGAACTCGCGTAGATGCTGAAGAGCCATGTTCTGACTGGAGACTATATGCTGAACCATGTTTACAACTTGACTGTACCTTCCTGGAGGCTGGCTCAGAAGTTCTGAAGTGTCATTTTTTCTTAAATACTTGGAAAAATCCCAAGTATTTAGATCTTTGGCTTTTCCATAGTAAATTTGACTTTTGAACTTTTTGATGATACAAACTTCATATTCCAACATGTCTTGATGAAATATGATTCTTGAAGCTTGATTTTGATCCAATAGTCAAAGTTTGACTTTTTCAGCGTGCAAATGACCATTTTCCCTTGGAAGTGATTTTCTTGGAAAAACTGATAGTTCAAGGCCTGGAAACTTGATAGAAGTAAACCTGGGATCCAGGGTGATCCCTTATGAGATGAGAGGGGAAATTTTTGGATACAACATATACCATGTTTAGTAAACTAGGGTTTGCATGACAAGACCAAAAACAAAACAAATAGAAAAGACCTAATCCAAGACAAATCAAAATGCATGAAAAATGACACACTTTGCACACAAGCACCCTTATGGTTCCACCCACTTGGTTTCCTAAAATAAAATGGTCATGTTACGCATGCGAAGTATCTTGGCAAAACAAAACAAAAATAAGATCATAGTCCCTCGATGACGCTATACAAAGGTTGCCTAAAACAAAAATGATTTTGGTCCCTCAAAATGCTAAAGATACTTGGTAACATCGCTATCATGGTCATACAATGACCCACGCCCGTCCCTTTAACATCCAAATATAGGGTTGCTTACCAAATCAATGGTAAGTCAACAATGTCAAAGGAATAAAAAATGCACAAGAAAGACATTTGAGTAGGTAGATAGCTTCTAAGTTACTTGCTCCATTTTTAAACAATCCTTGTTATTTTCAAAAACAAACACACACACATTTCAAAAACATTTCCAAACATCTTTCAAAACATTGAAACATTTTTCAAAAGACAAACATCTTTGTATACATTCTCACGAACGAGAATCATTACAAAGATTGCCTAAACGATGACCTCTTTTCAAAATACTTTCAAAACCACACCAAACACCAAGAACCATTTCAAACAATTTCAAAGCAAAACAAGTGATCTAAGAAAGTAACTAAGAGCCCATGGAAAACCATGGATGAAAAGGGTGCTAGCACCTTCCCTTTTTATAATCTACCCCCCAAACTCAAGAAAACATCTCAAAGGTCTTTCATGTGCTTTTTTACCTTTCCTTTTGGATAAAATAAAAGTCAGTGGCGACTCTTGCTAACCGCGACATTTGCGACGAAACGCAAAACCTCCAGTCAGTTCTCCCACCGTATCACAGAACTGGCGACTCTGCTGGGGAGAATTATAAAAGTGGGGTTACCTTAGGGTTTAGATCACATTTATTTGCTTACAATTGTTTGACTTGTTTTCTTTACATTTTGGTTCTATTGTTTGGGTTAGAATCCTCTACCCGGATTTGGGAAACATTATAGGTAAATAGCAATACGTTGTGGAAACTGTGCGGGGTATACCGACACGGTCTAAGCAATAGCTATGTTAGTGTGACATATTTGTGGGTACCGGTAGCCTTTGACTCAATCAAAGAGAATACGGGGCCGCTGAGTGATGTCATGAAGCACTAACGAACTTCTAGAAACTTTACTTGACCAACTTGGCCTTTTAGGATGTAGTGAGATGACCGGCTTTGGTGCAGTCCGAAGTTGGTAGATACTCGATACTACACTCATTGAGGGTTGGTTCCTTGGAATATTTTGGTCGCCAGTCAAGAGGCTTGAATTGAAACAATGAACAAGGAAACAATCCAGTGATATTGAGCTCCTTAGAACCCGGTTACTATTACTAGGACAGTTTGAGCCAACTAAACTTCAAGAGGGTACTTACCTATGAAACCCCATGCAAGCCTAAACTAGGATCTTGTGTGATTTGCTTGTATATATATACTTGTGCATGACATCATGGACATCATGAGCATCATATGCATCCACTAACCATTTCAAGGATTTTGGAAATTCATCTTTGTTCCTGTTTTGTAGGTTATGGATTCACTTCGCAGGAAAACTATCCAAGTCAACCTTGTAAGAATTCCTCCACAACTCAAGGAGATAGCTTCAAGGATTCCTGAGAACTCTCCATTCACCGAGAGGCATGGTTGTCTACTCAACCTAGTCACTTCCAACACAAAGGAAGACATGATGAAAGTTCTCTTCCAGTTCTTTGACCCTTTGCATCACTGCTTCACATTTCCTGATTACCAGCTTGTCCCCACTTTGGAAGAATTCTCTCAACTTTTGAGGATTCCTATTCTCAATCAACTACCCTTCAACGGTACGGAAAGAGATCCAAATCCAGAAGAGATTGCTCAAGCCCTGCACTTGCACTCATCTGATGTCACAACCAATTGGGAAACTAGACGTGGTGTCAAAGGCTTCTTGGCAAAGTTCTTGTTTGAGAAGGCCCAAAGTTGTTGGAACTCCTTGGACTTACAAGCTTTTGAGGAGATTGTAGCTCCTCTCATCTATGGGATGGTCTTTTTCCCTAATCCTGACCAGCTCATAGACGTGAGCACTGTCAAAATCTTCATGTCACACAATCCGGTGCCTACTTTTCTTGGGGATATCTTACACTCTTTTCACACTCGTACAATGAGGAAAAGAGGTGTTCTTATGTGTTGCACTCCTCTCCTGGAAAGATGGTTTATTTCTCATCTTCCCCAATCAGGCTTGAAGAATGAGCAAGGTTTGAGGTGGTCACAAAGGTTGATGACACTTAAACATTCAGACATTCATTGGTGTTCTCGAACCAAAGAGAATGTTATCATCGTCGACCATTGTGGGGAATTCCCTAATGTCCCTCTACTTGGAATTAGGGGAGGCATCACCTACAACCCGTGCTTGGATCTAAGACAGTTTAGTTATGCCCGAAGGGATGGCCTACATGATATGCTGATTCAAGGCTTAGTTTTCGACTTCGACAACGACAATCAAGGACTTCGTCAAAGGTTCATCCGAGCTTGGAGGATGCCAAACAAGGTAGATAGTAAGACTCTGGGACAAAAGAATTCCATCCTTCTTGAGCCTTACCTCAAGTGGGTACGAACCCACGCCCAAAGTCTTATGATGCCTTAGCCCTCCATTCTCCCAGTGATTATAGAGCATGTTAAGAAAGGAGAGGTTCCATACACCATCCTACATCCTGACATGCCGACATCACTCGAAGATCTACAAAGGAGTTGGATACAGCTCAAAGAAGAATGCGATACTATTGAAGCCCAATTCTACGCAAGCGAGAAGAAGGTTTTAGAACTCACTCGGTTACTTCACGAAGAGCAGACTCTCAACACCTACATTGCACCAAAGAGGATGCGCAACGTCTTTTTATCTTAGAATTTTGTATTATTTTGCCCTAGGGGCATTGATGTATTCAAATTATATTTTATTAATATAACAGGTGTTCCTTTTTGTTTGACACAAATTTGAATTTTCAAATCCTTGAAAACATTGCATGAATACATATCATTCATCATGAGCATAAACAGGTCTTTGCAACAAGTTTCCTCATCCTTCTACTGTTTATTTCAGCAAGATGGATCTTGAACAAACGGTTAAAGACTTGCAAGCTCAAAATTCACAATTTCAACAGTTACTCTTGACCTTGGCCAAGGGGTAGGAGGAGATAAAGACTCTGCTAGAGAAAGAAAAAGAGAAAAAGAAAAAGAAGCCAGCTGGTGTGGTTATCATGGGCAGAAGGTTTCAGGAACAAGCCAGAAGGACCTTAGAATTTCCAACAACCTCTGACAAAGGGGAAAGAAAAGGAAAAGAAATGGTAGTGCCATCAGATTTTGAAGCAGAAGAAGAGGAAGAAGAGGACTACTCTGAACAACAATACCCTCCGGCCAATGACAAATACAAACACTTGGAAGAACGCCTAACTGCTATGGAGATACAGAGAGTACCGGGGCTAGACTTTGAAGAGTTAGGGCTGGTGTCAGGAATAGTAATCCCTCAGAAGTTTAAAGTGCCATTGTTTTCCAAGTATGATGGGGTGTCTTTTCCCAAAATGCACCTTCGATCTTATGTCAGGAAGATTCAGCCATATTCTGCTGACAAAGACTTGTGGGTCCACTTTTTCCAGGACAGTTTATCAGGAACGCAACTTGATTGGTTCTACCAGTTGGAGAGGATTGATGTCCATAAATGGGAAGACTTGGGAGCATCCTTCTATAAACAGTATCAATACAATACCGATTTAGCACCAACCCATACTCAACTCCAGAGTATGGCCATGGTATCCAATGAGGGCTTCAAAGACTACACCCAAAAGTGGAGGGATCTAGCCGGAAGGGTACAATCACCTTTATCTGAAAGGGAGCTAGTGGACATGTTCCTGGGAACTCTATCAGGTCCTTTCTTTAATCATCTAATTGGGAGCTCCTCTGCAGGGTTTACAGAATTGATCTTGACTGGCGAGAGGGTGGAAGTCGGTATAAGAAGTGGGAAAATTCAGAAAGACGCGTCTGCCTCTGCTGCTGTAAAAAAGCCCTTCACTGGTAAGAAGGAAGTGTCTGCTGTCTATGCACAGAGGAATCAGGGAAGAACCGAGCGCCGACCAACGGTGGGGGCCGTTATGATTCAAAAGCCTGCATCAGACCAGCCAAGAAATAACCAACCGAGAAATAATCAGACAAGGGTGGAAAGGCCAGTACGGCAATTCACCAAGATAAACATGACTCCAGCTCAAGTCCTACCACATCTTCTGAAGTTGAATTTGGCCATGCTAAAAGAGGCCCCTAAAAATCCTAATACTGCATCTCCCCACTACCATCCGAATGCCAGGTGCGCATACCATTCTGAAAGTCCAGGGCACGACACCAACAACTGTTGGGCTCTGAAGAACAAGATTCAAGATCTGATAGACGCAAAGGAAGTTGAATTTGAAGCGCCGGAAAAACCGAATGTTATTTCTGCTCTGATGCCTAGGAATGGACACAATGCCAGTGCTGTTGAGGAAGACATATTTATTGCCACTGTGGATGAACTAATGACTCCACTCCCGACCATCAAGTTGAATCTGTTGAAGGCTGGTATATTCCCAGGATGTGACAAAGATTGCCATGTTTGCCTATCCTCATCATTTGATAGCCCTCTGTTGAAGAAAGGTATCCAACAACTGATTAACAACCAGGAAATTTTGTTTGAGAAAGCTCCTATTTCACCCATTCTAGTTAAAGAAGTTTATATAATAACCATATACGCCAATCCTTCCAGGGTCCCTAAAAGACCTGTTAGGATTACATCTGCTCCTGTGACTACTCCACTTAAGATAACAATTCTCAGGCCGACCCCTTACAAATCAGATAAAATGGTACCATGGAATTATGGTGGAGAAATCTACTACCATGGTGTCAAACAGATTGAACAGACTGCCGAAGAAGAGAGCTCCAAAGAGGACAACTCCGACATCAGTAACATTGTCGATACAAGCAAAATTACCCGTAGTGGAAGAATTTTCTCTCCAGAGATTGCCCCTCCAAAGGCAGTCTTTGGACCCGTGGCCGTTCCTAAGATTACCTCTGAACCAGTGATTATACCTGCAAGTGTACCTACCAACAAAGACAGTACAATTCCCATTCCTACTTCCACTACTGAGAATAAAGGAAAGAATGTTCAAGAGGAGCCTATCTTGACGAAGGCTCAATCGCTAGCTATTCCTGAAATAACCAAGAAGGAGATGGAAGAAATTCTGAGGATAACTAAGAAGAGTGATTATGATGTGGTTGAACAACTGGGGCAGACCCCCTCCAAAATCTCTATGTTAACATTGCTCCTGTGCTCTGAGGCACATGCTAAAGATTTGGTAAAATTTCTGAAGACAACTCATGTACCGCAAGAGACGTCTGCGGATCAATTCCAAGAGTGTGTGGCCAGTTTGACAGCTGACAATGGCCTGGGTTTCTCCGATGCTGACTTGACCCCCAAAGGGAGAAAACACAACGAGGCATTACATGTCTCAGTGGAGTGTAAAGGTACGACCCTAGCCCATGTCTTGGTAGATACTGGATCATCTCTGAATGTCTTACCAAAGAAAGCCCTTGATAGGTTGGATTGTGAGGGGCTGACATTAAAACCCAGTAATATCATTGTGAGAGAATTTGACAGCTCTAAGAGGATGGTCCATGGGGAGGTGGACATCCCGATCAAGGTGGGAACTCAGACGTTCAATTAAACCTTTTACGTGATGGACATCCGCCCTTCTTACTCTTGTCTGTTGGGACGCCCCTGGATTCACAATGTCAGTGCTGTCACTTCCACTTTGCATCAGATGCTGAAGTACCCTATCCAAGGGAAGATCATAACTGTCCACGGGGAAGAGGAATATATGATTAGTCATCTGAATTCTTTCCGATATATGGAGTTAGATGGCGATTTCATCGAAACCCCTTTCCAACATTTTGAAGAAGTCTCTCAGGAAATAGTGGCGACCAAGGCGGTATCCTCAACTCCTATGATCACAAGACCTCCACCCTGGATGTCATCTCTAAAGGATGCAAAGGCAGTGGTGGAAGAAGGCGGAAGCACCATCTGGGGGCAGCTTCCAGACTTCCCTTACAAATCAGACAAATTTGGCTTGGGTTTTACCTTAACTGCTCATAAGGCTGTGCGCCGCGCCCGTGCCGGAGGGCCATCTGTGAAGATCAGCCACCAAGGGGTTAATGCACTAGAGGACAGTGAAGAAGATGGCAGCCTGGAAGACTGGATATTTCCTACTGTCGGCGGATGATTGTGAAACTGAGAAGCCAAAGACTTCATCCTAATTACTTTCATATCGCAGTAATATATCTTTTACATTTCTGTTGGACTTGTAATAATTCACAAATAATTCGTACTTTTTCAACCTTGTGTCTTACCCGAGGCACAACGGTCCATTTGTAAGGGTTTTTATTTCATTTTCATATGTCATTTAATGAATCATGGACGCTTTTTCATATATAAACCTTTTGTGCTCATTGTCTTTCTTTTACATTTTTTTTGTTTTAAGATGGCTATACCCTTACACACACTCACACTCACAAATGCAGGTACCCTTCCATTCTAGATCCCATGGGTAACGATACTGCTATAGCCTTCAGTGACTCTGAAGATCTGATCTACCAAGCCGAATACGAAGGTGAGGAAGATTGTGAGGTGCCAGGGAAATTGGCCAGATTACTACAACAAGAGGAAATGGCTATTCAACCTCATGAGGAGCTGTTGGATACAATCAACTTGGGCACCGAGGAGGATGAAAAGGAAATCAGAGTGGGTGCCAATCTAGAGCCGAGTGTCAAGGAGCGCCTAATTCAGCTATTGCATGATTATTTTGAGATCTTTGCCTGGTCATACGAAGACATGCCGGGACTTGATACAGACATTGTGATACACTGTCTACCCACAAGAGAAGATTGTCCACCAGTGAAACAAAAGGTCCGCCGCATGAGACCTGACATGTCGGAGAAGATCAAAGCAGAAGTTATGAAGCAGTTCAATGTTGGATTCCTGGCTGTTACTTCCTATCCATAACGGGTTGCTAACATTGTTCCCGTGCCTAAAAAGGACGGCAAAGTAAGAATGTGTGTAGACTATAGAGATTTAAATAGGGCCAGCCCTAAAGATGATTTTCCACTTCCGCACATCGATATCCTGGTTGACAATAGAGCTCAGCATAAAGTATTTTCTTTCATGGACAGATTCTCAGGCTATAACCAGATCAAAATGGCACTTGAGGACATGGAGAAAACTACATTTTTTACACAGTGGGGTACGTTCTGCTACAAAGTGATGCCATTTGGACTGAAGAATGCCGGGACAACCTATCAACGCGCCATGGTAGCTTTATTTCATGATATGATACATCATGAGATAGAGGTCTATGTAGATGAAATGATAGCCCGATCACAAACTGAAGAAGAACACCTTGGTCACTTGTAAAAGCTGTTTGTCAGGTTGAAGGAGTACAAGCTAAGGTTGAACCCGAACATGTGCATATTCAGAGTCCGGTCCGGTAAACTCTTGGGTTTCATTGTAAGCAATAAAGGCATCGAGGTTGATCCTGCCAAAGTCAAAGATATACAAGAAATGCCTGCTCCTCGCACTGAGAAGGAAGTCAGAGGATTCCTGGGACGCCTAAACTATATTGCTAGGTTCATTTCTCACCTAACATCTACTTGTGAACCCATCTTCAAGCTGTTGAAGAAAGATCAAGTAGTTAGATGGAATGATGACTGTCAGATTGCTTTCGACAAAATCAAGGAGTATTTACAAGAGCCTCCTGTCTTGATGCCTCCAATCGAGGGTAGGCCACTAATCATGTATCTGACAGTCTTAGAAAATTCAATGGGGTGCGTATTGAGGAAGCATGACGAGTCTGGACGAAAAGAGCATGCCATTTATTACCTAAGCAAAAAGTTTACCGACTGTGAAACCAGATATTCACTGCTCGAGAAAACTTGTTGCGCTCTGGTATGGGCTGCTCCCTGGCTGAGACATTATATGTTGACTCATACCACTTTGCTGATATCTAAGATGGATCTGATAAAATACATCTTTGAGAAGCCTTCTTTGTCTGGAAGGATAGCTAGATGGCAGATGATCCTAAAAGAATATGACATACAATACACGACCCAAAAAGATATAAAGGGCAGTGTGCTAGCTGACCATCTGGCCCATCAAGCTGTAGAAGATTATCAATCCATGAAGTTTGACTTCCCTGACGAAGACATCATGACAGTAGACAACTGTGAAGGAATCAGACCATATGACGGACCTGAACAAGGATCCCGATGGACCTTGTTCTTTGATGGAGCATCCAATGCACTTGGTAACGGTATCGGTGTTGTGCTCATATCTCCTGAAGGATTCCATAATCCTTTTACCGCCAGACTTTGCTTCAACTGTACGAACAACATGGCAGAGTACGAAGCATGCATCTTTGGTCTCAAGGCTGCCATAGACTTGGGAATCAAATCTTTAGTTGTGTTTGGGGATTCAGCTTTGGTCATCAGTCAGATCAAAGGAGAGTGGGACACTAAGCATCCAAACCTCATCCCTTACAAAGAACATGTTTTGACATTTTTACCATATTTCGCGCAGATTACCTTCGAGCACTTCCCGCGAGAGGAAAATCAGCTAGAAGATGCTCTAGCTACAATGTCATCCATGTTTAAACTTAATTGGGATAACGAGGCTCCCCAGATCACCATTGAACGAATGGACGAACCAGCACACTGTCATGAGATTAATACCGAAGAAGTAGTGGACCAACCTTGGTTTCATGAAGTCAAAAGGTATCCCGAGGCTCAATAATATCCTGAAAGAGCTTTAATCAATGACAAAAAATTCTTAAGGAGATTCTCGGCTAAGTTATTTCTAAGTAATGGCATCCTGTACAAATGCAATCATGATTCTATTCTGCTCCGTTGCGTAGATAAGATTGAAGCTGAAAGGATTATGGCTGAATTGCATGAAGGTACCTTCGACACTCACTCTAGCAGGCATACGATGGCGAAGAAAATCCTACGGGCAGGCTATTACTGGTCTACCATGGAAGAAGACTGCTATCAACACTCCCGGACCTTCCATAAGTGTCAAATCTATGCAGACAAGGTACACGTGCCTCCGGTTCCCCTAAATGTATTAACACTCCTTGGCCCTTCGCTATGTGGGGAATTGATATGATTGGGGAGATCAAGCCTACAACCTCCAATGGACACCACTTCATTCTAGTGGCCATTGATTATTTCACAAAGTGGGTCGAAGCAGCTTCCTTCGCATCCGTTACTAAGAATGTTGTTGCCCGCTTCATCAAGCAGAATCTCATTTGCCGGTACGGTATCCCTGAAAGGATCATTACTGATAATGGTACAAACCTTAACAATACTATGATCACCGCCCTGTGCGAGCAGTTCAAGATTCAACATCACAATTCATCCCCCTATCTGCCAAAGATGAATGGTGCAGTCAAAGCTGCGAACAAAAACATCAAAAAGATCATACAGAAAATGACAATCACCTACAAGGACTGGCATGAGATGCTACCGTTTTCTCTCCACGGGTACCGTACCACAGCTCACACATCAACTGGGGCAACACCCTATTCTTTGGTTTATGGCATGGAGGCTGTTTTACCTATTGAGGTTCAGATCCCCTCTTTGAGAATCATGAAGGATGCAAGTTTGAGTGAAGACGATTGGATCCAGACCCGACTTGATCAGTTGAACCTAATTGACGAAAAGAGACTTACTTCTGTTTGCCATGGTCAGACGTATCAAAAACGGATGATCAAGGCTTTCAACAAGAAAGTCAGACGCCAGGTATATCAAGTTGGAGATCTAGTGATCAAGCGCATCATCTTGCCACAAAGTGATCCCAGGGGCAAATGGACTCCTACCTATGAAGGACCATTTGTAATCAAGAACATCTTTTCTGGTGGGGAAATGATCTTAACCACCATGGACGGTGAAAACCTGCCACACCCTGCGAACGCAGACATAGTGAAAAGATACTACGCATAAAAGACCCGCTTGTTTGACACACCTAGACAAAACAAGGGCATCCCGGCGAACCAAAAAGGTTCGGGCAAAAGTTAGGGATAAAATAAAAAAAATAATACCGTATACCCGGCAAGTTGAAAACCCGAAAGGGCGACTTGGGTAAAAAAGGGTTTCCCGGTGGATCGAAAACCCGAAAGGGCGGTCCAGGAAAAAGTTAGGGAATTAAAGCGTATGACTATGTCTCGTCGGATCACTTTAAGGACAATCTCTTCACTGACAAACCTGGAGCTTCTGATCAACCCAATCATCTTCGGACGAAGCAACAAATGGATAATATATTCCGAGATACGAAGGCTATAGCAGAATGGGAACCCCATGGGATTTTTTACACATAGCTATCTTTCTTTGTATAAACTTTTCTTATTTTATGACACCATCCTCTTAATAGGATGTCTGTCTCCTTTGTACACAAATACTTATTCAAAGTAAATACAAAGATATCTCTTTCAAAGTACAGAAAATTATTTTCCTTTTTCTTTTACACTTGTGTTTTATTTGCAAAAACGTCTAATGATTCATTAATGAACATATGCATTTGAACATAATTACTGTTTACAAATAAACGAAATGGAAAAGAACAATTACTGACAGATTGAAGGAATAGGAAAATGTCTTTAGGCTATTCCATGAGCAATCCCTACAGTACATCATGAAGATCCCCAGCGGAGCCAAAATTTTGAACTACAGATCCCCAGCGGAGTCAAAAATTTGAACTACAGATCCCCAGTGGAGCTGAAACTTTCAATCCCCAGCAGAGCCAAAACTTCAAACTATTAACCCACAGCGGAAACCATCCGGTTTCTCCAAATTCCCCAGCAAGTTATCTTGAAGCCTGAAAACCAACCAAACAACAAATTCTGATAACTCCTCAGTAGAATGGCAGACAACCCAAACTCCTGAACTTTTTCCAAACAGGAATAAGCTTTTCCCCATAGAGTTTTCACTACTCCCCAACAGAATGAAGATTCTCATTCTTAATTCCCAGCAGAAGTCATCAAAGTTCTTTGGATTCTCCAAGCAGATTCCTCAGGTAGTACATGGCATTAATCTCACAACAGAATTTTTGTCGATACTCCAACTTCAAGACATGAAGGATCCCTATATCCCTAGAGAAGTCACCAAGGATTTCTTATCCTCAGCAGTCAAGGATTTATTTTCCCCGACAACAGTCAAGGATTTATTTTCCCCGGCAGCAGTCAAGGATTTGTTTTCCCTGGCAGCAGTCAAGGATTTATTTTCCTCAGCAATATAGCAAATCAGCTTACATGCGCATACATTACATCCATATATCATAAACATTGATAAAGAACATTTATTGCAACATACATTTCATGCAACATAACTTTGTGTTTCAGCTAACATTTTACCCTTTTCCAGATAAGATTAATAGCTACCAGTAACAATATGCAATCAGATACAGTACAGATACGCTCCAGACAAGGATGCCATTCTGATACTCATTCAAGATTCATCATTCAGATTCTAGTCCAGATACGCTCCAGATACGGATGCCATTTTGTTACTTATTCAGATTCCAAGTTCATGATACGGTCCAGATACGCTCCAGACACGATAGCCATTCTGTTACTCATTCAGATTCATCTTTCAGATATAGCACAAATACACTCCAGACACGGAAGTCATTCTGTTACTCATTCAAGATTCATCATTCATATTCTAGTCCAGATACGCTCCAGATACGGATGCCATTCTGTTACTTATTCATATTCCAAGTTCATGATACGGTCCAAATACGCTCTAGACACGGTAGCCATTTTGTTACTCATTTAGATTTATCTTTCAGATACAGTACAAATACACTCCAGACATGGAAGTCGTTCTGTTACTCATTCAAGATTTATCATTCAGATTCTGGTCCAGATACGCTCCAGATACGGATGCCATTCTGTTACTTATTCAGATTCCAAGTTCATGATGCGGTCTAGATACGCTCCATACACAATAGCCATTATGTTACTCATTCAGATTCATCTTTCAGATACAGCACATATACGCTCCAGACATGGTAGCCATTCTGTTGCTTATTCAAGATTCATCATCCAGATTCTAGTCCAGATACGCTCCAGATACGGATGCCATTTTGTCGCTTATTCAGATTTCAACTTCAAGATACAGTCCAGATACGCTCCAGACACGGAAGTCATTCTGTTACTCATTCATATTCAAGTACAGATACAACTCGGATACGCTCCAGACACAGATACTATTCTGTTGCTCATATAAATTCAGTCTCCAGATACAGTTCAGATATGTTCCAGATACGGACACCATTCTGATACTCATTCTTTTGACTTACAACTTACAAATCAGCAAACACTCTTGAATGGAATCTACAATACCATCTCTAACAAGATTCCATCACCTCTCCAAATGGCATCTTTAAGCCTATTCCCTCAACTACATTTTGTCGAGTGCAAATTTATGGGCACTCTAGTGTCCAATCATCTTTTACCTTCGAGTCACGAACGACAAAACTCGCCAATCTAACTCTTCAGGTTCAAGAAGATTGAACAGGGGCAGCTGTTGTACCCCAAAATTTTCCCTCTCATTTATCAAGACTTTTCTCACAAGACTTCTTGGACTCAAGACAAGATTATGGTTTGGTCAGCTCAAGACATCACCTTGCACTGATAACCTAAAATTAGGGTTTGAGTTTGCACAAGGATTTTTGGCCATCAATGATTCATGTGACTTTCATACACCATCTTAGACCCCTAATATTGCTCATGTTAAGTTTCAAGCCTTGAATCACATTTTTGCTCAGTCAATTGGACAGTTGACCTAAAAATCAGCTGTATTGGGGAAAAAGTCAACCATGGCCAATTTACAGCCAAACTTCATAATTTTTTATCCACAACAACATTTTAGACTCATATCTACCATTTGATCAAGTTTGGATATTAATTCCTCAAGAAATTTGATCAAATCATCAAAGGGGCAAAATGGTCAAAATTAGGGTTTTGACTGAGAAAGGGCAATTTCTGATTTTTAACCTAGCCAATGACCAATTGAGTTCAAGCATGATTTCAAGGGTTCAATGGCATCATCTTTACCTAATTACATAGTTCAAAATATCTCAAGTTCATTAGATTGATAAATGAATTTTCCAGTCAACTGATCAAAAGTCAACTGTACACTGAAAAGTCAAACTTTGACTTTTTGGTCAAATAAATGCCAAGGGTCATAATTCATCAAGATATGTCAAAATGTGAAACTTGTTGACCAAGAAAACCAATTTTGAAAATTAGGGTTTTGAATTTGAAAATTTTCATAACTTAGAATTTTTCTAAGTATGGAAATTTTCTTATTTTTTCCCAACTTTTCACCACTTTTTCACCATGATGCATTTTGATTCAAAGAAAACTTCCAACATTAAAGTTGTATTCCTCCATGAGATCTATAACTTTGCTTTACAAACTTTTCCCAAAATATGCTTGGATCTCAAGTTATGAATTTGTGAACATAGGTCCATCAACTAAATAACTTAGTGAAATATTGCCCTAATTTAGGCAGGTTTTGGACCCAACTTCATGGACATTTTTCACCTATTTCCAAGATGTGTATCAAAATGCATTTCAAATATGGATTGTAGAGCACATTTCAAGCTTCCTAAAATGTCAAGGAAATCTCCAAGATCATTTTTGGTTAGGGAGAATCGAAGAAGAGAAGTTGGCATTTTATCACTTTTGACCAAGCCATTTTTACAAAGCATCAAGTTGCAAATCAGATCTTTGATGTTTGAATCTTGCTTTACAGGTTCTAAACTCATTCTAAACTCCATAATTAAATGCAAACTCATAAGTTAAAGGCTTTATCTTGGCTTTTGGAGCATTGTACAAGAGATAATTCCATTTTAGGCATAAAGGTTACAATGCCATTTTCATAAAGGTGAGCTTTTGCAATTTTGTCCATCTTGAGCCTTGGACCTGTCCCTTTGGTGCAAGCAATTCACACAGGTATTAAGCAATTTGTACAAGCCCGTTTCAGCCCTCAAGCTAGCCAGTACAAGCATGTTGCATAAGTCACCTCACTTTACTTAAAAAGCAAGAAAGTTGGTGAAAAGAAAAAAGCTTGCACATCTGTTGAGAAGCTAACTTTGTATCCATTCTATACAAGTATACAAACTTGTCACAATGCAAAACACGATTGCTTTATATCTGAAACCCTCCAAAACACAAAAACTCCAATTTTCTGTCCAAACATACAGATTTCTGCAAAACCATAGCCAATACATTTTTGGCTCGTGCGTTTTGTGGCTTGACACTTGAAACACCTCATACACATTATACCAAAGCTATCCAAGCCCTTACCCTGCATCTGTAAGCCCTGTTTCAGTCATTTCCATTTTCAAACTTGGAGCTTACAGCTTGACTTGTACAGAGAGTTCTAGCTATCCACAAAGCAAGCTAGGCATTGGAATAGCTTGAAGGAAGTTCAAGGAAGCTCACACGATCCACAGGCCTCCATCAAAGTCCCTGCATTGCTCTATCCAAATCTAACTGAAGGAGGTATTTTTCAAAACTCTATCTCTCTATTTAGGCATCCTCAAGCCACGATTTATGAAGAAAAGATGTAGTCTATAACATGGTGAAGCTGTACATATGTATACTTTTCATTTATATTAACTGTGCTGTGAGAATTTGAAGCTTAAAGTTCATAAAATTTCTAGGTCATGAATTAGGGCTGACAAAATTCTCTCTGATCTTTGAGAGTTAGGTTACAAACTTTATATGGTTGGAATCATGAGATTAAATGCTACATGTTTCATGTTATGAGTTTTTGTTTTTGTGCAAGCATTAGCAAGTTACAGGTTTGAACATAATACGCGTGCAGGAGAACTGACTGGAGGACAGGGACGATGGTTCTGGGCTTTTTGGCGCGCTTGGCCTTTTTTGTTTCTGCTATTCACACCCCCTGAATTACTCTTGCACCCCCTGACTTATTTCTTATATTTTTGCATTTTCTTGCATATTTTTATATTTATTACTTGCATTTATTTTTTCTAATGATAAAAAATACCCAAAAATAATTTATTTATTTTCACACTTTTATCTTATTTTTTTAATTATTTTTATTATTTTTTGCATAAAAAATAGTTTATTAGGATAAATAGAACTTATTTTCTTAAATAACTTGTAAATAATACTTAATATTTTTTATATTATTTATGTATATAAAATATTTATTTTCCATACATATTTAATTTTTAATATTTGCACATAATATTATTTACTATTTTCTTATACAAAAAATGGACAAAATAATAATATAGAACATATATTTTTCTTTTAATTGAAAACTAGGGTTTCACCCTTCCAAAAATAAATAATATTTTTCCTCTTTTTTCTAGGGTTTAATTTATTTATTTTCTCATACAAAAAACAAAATACAAAACATTTTTACATAAATACATTTGCATTGCATTTTAAATACTTGTTTACTTATTTAATGCGCACAATATTCGATTGGGTTGTAATAATATTTTTAAGTTTATATTTGTGCAAAATCCCCATTCAAAAACTTGTATCCCCCATCCCATAATAATTGTTGTAATAGTTTAGTTTATCTTTACGCAATTTATCGCTTTTATACCATGTTTAGTAAACTAGGGTTTGCATGACAAGACCAAAAACAAAACAAATAGAAAAGACCTAATCCAAGATAAATCAAAATGCATGAAAAATGACACACATTGCACATAATCACCCTTAGGGTTCCACCCACTTGGTTGCCTAAAATAAAATGGCCATGTTACGCATGCGAAGTATCTTGGCAAAACAAAACAAAAATAAGATCATAGTCCCTCGATGACGCTATACAAAGGTTGCCTAAAACAAAAATGATCTTGGTCCCTCAAAATGCTAAAGATACTTGGTAACATTCCTATCATGGTCATACGATGACCCACGCCCGTCCCTTTAACATCCAAAGATAGGGTTGCTTACCAAATCAATGGTAAGTCAACAATGTCAAAGGAATAAAAAATGCACAAGAAAGACATTTGAGTAGGTAGATAGCTTTTAAGTTACTTGCTCCATTTTTAAACAATCCTTGCTATTTTCAAAAACAAACACACACACATTTCAAAAACATTTCCAAACATCTTTCAAAACATTGAAACATTTTTCAAAAGACAAACATCTTTGTATACATTCTCATGAACGAGAATCATTACAAAGATTGCCTAAACGATGGCCTCTTTTCAAAATACTTTCAAAACCACACCAAACACCAAGCAGCATTTCAAACAATTTCAAAGCAAAGCAAGTGATCTAAGCAAGTAACTAAGAGCCCATGGAAAACCATGGATGAAAAGGGTGCTAGAACCTTCCCTTTTCATAATCTACCCCCCAAACTCAAGAAAAGATCTCAATGGTCTTTCCTGTGCTTTTTTACCTTTCCTTTTGGATAAAATAAAATTCGGTGGTGACTCTTGCTAACCACGACATTTGCGACGAAACGCAAAACCTCAAGTTAGTTCTCCCATCGTATCACATCAGGCTTAAGCATAATGACATGATACATATTGGTTTGTATTGGAAAGAGACTTATGCCCGCAAAAATGTGGAATGTGTTATCATGATGCCCTTGTCTTTGTGATTTAGTACCTGTTGACATAACCTTGTTCGAAGTAGAGTCTTTAAGCCCAAAGTAGCTATCGAGTGTCACTGTTTACTTTTATTTTTCTTGAGGACAAGCAATGGTTCAAGTGTGGGAGAGTTTGATGACACCAAATTACACCATTTTCTTAACTCGATTTGTGCATGTTTTATTGTTATTTTGTTTTACATTTCCTCTTTTATACTGGTATTTATGTGTATTTTAGGTATTTTACCATTTAGGAGTCATATATAACGAAATGAAGCAAAACAGATGAAAAATAGAAGAAATGGAGCAGTTGCACTAAAGGCGACCGCCATGGAATTCACCACAGAAGTGGCTATAAGTGGTCCACGTCTCCAAAGTCAAAAGACCAAATCCTGCCACTTTGAGAGCATGGCGTTTTCCATAGAGGTGTGGCGGTCGCCACATTGTGAAAACACGCACCAGTTGAATTGGGCTTGGCTAGGTCTTCCCACTCCCTCCTTTTTCTCATATTCTTTCTCACGCGAATTTAGAAGCTTCAACCACCTTTTAGGTTTTAATTTTCATTAAAATAGGTCTTGTCATTTACTTTTCTAGGATCCATCCTTAGCATAAACTTAGGCATAAATTTACCGATTGAAAGTAATAACTCATCACATCGAGGGGTTATAGCATTGTTCGAGCTTTTATTGTTGTTAAGATTGAAGCACTTTTATTTGAGGCATTTTAATCTTTCTGTCATTTTATATTTCGTCGAAGTTTTATTTCAAGTTATTTCTAGTTGTACAAGATTAAAGCCTCCGATTGGAGTAGATTCTTATTTTATTTAGTACTTTACACTTTATTTATATTGCCTTTATTTTCCCGTCTTATTTACCTTGCTTTTATTTTTTGCCTTTACTTTCCTCACAACTTATATTTCAAAAACCTGTTTTATCAAATATACCATTATTTTTAATCACGTATCCCGATCAATTATTTATTTATTTACCGTAACTATGTCTGGCTAATTTGTTAATGTTAGGATATGAAGATCATCATTTGATGGTGCCTTGTAGGTTATTTCTTTAGGACTTCAATTGTGGGCTACTTTGATTTTAATGCAATTTTTCCGCACTTAATTTTAATCTGTCACTACATAAGTGGGGCAGTGAAAACGTCAGGTAAGATCGAAATACCCCATCAAGACACCCTTACCTCGTTATGGACACTTCAACAGAACACGCCGCTTGACCACCATGTCACGAAGAATTTTGACACAAGGAGTGTCTCTTCCTCGAACCGGGCTCTGATAACACTGATAGGTCATCATGAGGGAGAAACATTCACATTGGATAAAATACTCACCTAAAGGTCAAAGATCCACCCAAACAAGTGAGAGAGACACTTCATATTCATTAAAAACTAGTTGTTGGGAAAATAACAAATAAAAAGAAATTTTTGTGCATGTGGAAACATACAACAAAAATAAAAATAAGCAAAAAAAGAAGTCAAAAGTAACTTCACAAAACCATAACTCAATTTGTAATTTTTTATAAGGAAAAAATTACAAACCCTTCCATACAAATGCGGTTTTCAAGGAGAAAATTGCAAACCCTTCAAATTTCAAATGTTGAAAAGAAAAATTGTAAGCCCTCTCTCAACTACAACTTTTGAACAGAAAAATTGTAAAACCTCACTGTTTACAGTTATTTCTGGTAAACAACCGCTAGTCCTTCAAACTATCGAATAATCTTACTGACTGTTATTCAATCTATCTGGTAACTCGCAGGATCGACTAGATTGATCCTAGGATGTATTGGTCATTAGGATAACTCTCATTATAGAACTGGTAGTCATGGTTGGTATTCAGAATGTTGTGTAGGTGTTTAACTTACTTCGATTACTCTATTAAAGATTTAAAGGCATGATCAAGTAAATGTGCGCGAAACTAAATTGCATGAATAAAGTTCAATTGTAAAGACATGTAAAACTGCATAAAAGACAAGTAAATGACTTCAAAGCATAAAAACATGTAATGTAAAAGATTCTCTGGAATGTAAAAGATTCGAAATATGAAGAAAGCGTTTAAATGCAAGAAAACAGTAAAATGACTTTAAGTGAAAAAAGGTGTTCGAATGATAAAAGCTTGAAGATAAAGGCATGAAATGTACAACAGTTTCTGAAATGTAAAGTATTTGAAATGGAAAGAAAGCATTTAAATGTAAGGCATCAGTAAAAAGACTTCGAATGAAAACATTTTAGTGCAAAAACTTTTGAATGGTATTGACATGAAGATAAAGGAAAATACTGGGAATGATAAAGAGTTTTTATTAAATCATAAACACTTGGTGTTATCATACGTACATTGCTCGTGCATTCGTTTCCCTAGCCATGTGGTATTTTGAATGTTTACTGAGTTTTTTGTACAATAGATATGACACACGAAATCCTAATGCTAAGACTTCTATTTATACTACTTCGACCATAACGGTCTTGCTATAAGATTATGCCACGTTCAGAACATGCAGAGCAATGCCTCTCTCTTGCTTCCACGCGTCTTCGAATGCTCCAGCGCATATATTTCAAATTTCGAACATCCCGCTTGCATTTGAATTTCAAATGTTTTGGCACTTCTTCGCTTCAAACGCATTTCTTGGACACAGCCTTGTCAACATTTCGAGACTTCTTTGAATATATTCTCATAACTGTCACTCGAAGCTCCAAGTTTTGATATGCCCATTCGAAGCACTGCTTCTACCATTTCGAAACATGACATCTTGCTTTATTCCAATCGAAACGTCCAATTCGCTTCGCTTCTAATAATATCATCAAAATCTTCAGCCAACAAAATGCCCCTTTAAAATATGTATTTCAATTCCTTTGAGAAATACTTATTTTAAACATATACACAAGATTTTGATGCGACCTTCGAATCATCGTAACATTTATTGCATATGACTCCAGTCACGTCAATCACAACGCTTTTCAGATTCCTTAACCGCCTTGAACCATTTCATAGCATGGTGCAGTTACAAAACAATGATTATCATTTAATCACGCCAATTACCAATATTAACTTTACGCCACCTCCTTTTCAAACCAACCCATGACTACCACGTATCACAATCTTACTCAGTGGATGCTTAAACTTCCACATTATAAAAACCCATCAACTTAGTCTTTTCTTTTCTTCCCACATTCTGAATCTTTTCTTCCTCTTCTCTCACCGAAACCCTAAACTTCCAACATTCTTCCAACAATGTCTTCTTCAACTTCATCTCAACTGAAAAAGGCTTCCAAAAAGAAAGGAAAGAACACAGGAACCATAATGGAAAGCAAGGTTGGCACCTACCAAGGTCAATCTGTTCTTGTTCCCCAGATGATCTCAAAAGAGAAAGAAATGCTTTATGCATCCCAGGTACTAATTCCTACTAATGCCGCTGGCAAGAGGTTAGCTTTAATGGGCCCTCTTACAGTCTTTGAAATCTTAAAAGACACCAGAAAAATTTTCCCTGTTTGTTATAATTTCAAACCTCTGTTTAATAAAATGGATTCCCCTAAGACAATAGAGTCTTCTGATTCAACCACCGTGGAAAATCGAATCGTTCCCCCTAAGGACCCTTTTGTGCTAGATTATGTAAAGAGTAACTTCAAACCATTTCAATCTTGCCCCACCTCCGACACAGCTTATCACAACTGGTTTAATAAAGTAGAAGCTAAGAAATCCCAGAAATGGGAAGAATTAGGTATTTACAACTTGATTAAACTATCGAAACCAGGTTTTACTTATAGCACCCCATTGTTATTCGTGTCCCTATATTTCTGGGACAGTACTTACAATACTTTCCATCTCCCTGGTGGAATGATTACACCCACCTTTTTTGACATAGTAGCCATTACTGGGTTATCACCAATAGGAGAAACCTATATTCCTGACAATGAAGAGCATTCGAGTATTATTGACTTCGAAGTCAAGCTAGCTAGCTTTTCAAAGTTTATCAGCCACTATCACACTGAAGGAGACAGTGTGTCGGATGTGGAACACATTACTTTCCTTACCTTATGGTTGTCAAGGTATGTCTTTTGCAGCAGATCCCTACAGGTAGCCAATAGGTTTATTCCTCTAGCTAGATATTTGCATGAGAATCGGAGGGTGTGTTTAAGCGAACTGCTATTAGTTGATCTTTACGAAAGTCTAAGGTCAGCTGTTTCGAGTCTGAAATCTCACACCTCCAAGAACATCCTGCTAGCTGGCCGTTTCTGGTTACTCCAGTTATGGCTAAATGCCATGTTCGAACCTTCACTATCAACTGCCAACACTATTGCTAAACAAGACCCAGAAATAGCGGATAGAATCATCGAAGGCAGTAGGCTGCGAAGACTTACCCCAAACGATGATAAGGATGACTTCAAAGTTCTCTTCTCAAAATATATCATGATTTTCTCCAAGAGGCATAAATTCGAAGAGACCATGGCGCCTTTTGCTTCAAGGACTCATGGACCCTCATGGTTCACCATGGCTCTCTCAGAAGCTGTCAAAAGCAAAGAAATTCAAGATGTATGGAGAGCCTTTTTGCTACCCAGACTAATCTCTTCATGAATTACTCCTGCTAAGAATCAAATTTTCCTTTTTTCTTATCAACCCAACTTCGTTTCGAGACAATTTGGCTTGTGCCAACTAATTCCTGAACCCCTATTCCAAACAGAGAATGCCATCACCTCTGGGCGAACCTTCAAGGAAAGAGAAGCCAAACTACAGCAAGAACAATACCAAGGCTTCGCCCATTTTGAACTAATAACTTTCGAACCTACACACCTTACAGCAAAGGGGTTTCTGGAATGGTGGACAAAGTTCTATCAGACTTATATGTTCGATACTCTTACTATTCAGCAGAAACTAACTGATGCATTCGATGTGCAGGTACAATCCAAGAAAGGTATGTTCAATCATGCCAAAGAGATTAAGGCTTTTCAAAATTATTTCGAAACTACTTATGATCCCACACACTTGGAATCCACTGTGCATCAAGCGGCTGAGACCTTGAAGGAAAAATTCAAAGAAAAAGTTTCTAAGTTAAAACTTCCTTCAGGGTTGTCACCTGAGGATATGTATAGGTTGGCATTCGAAATGCATCCACCTAAATTTCCTAGATTACCTACCTCAAAACTGGCTCTGGCTTGGTTTCCTCCATACCCTTGGTGGTTCACTTGCAAAGAAATGTTCAAATATCTTCAAAAGAAACCAAAGCCATCTGAGACTGTGACATGGGCTCGACATTGGCTCCATGATTTCCCAGGACATCTTCTCTATGACCTTTCTGCCATGTCAATTAAATCTGATCAAGGCACAGGTGCGAACGCTTGGGAAAATCCCAAATGTTTCTCATTTTCTATATTTTTAACTTTTGCCTTAATTGTTTCGATTTTCAGCCATCAGGATAAAGACTGCTGCTTCAAAGTCAAAAGAAGGGAGCGCCTCTCAGGCCTCTGTCGAAACCATTGACAATGTGACTCTATCCAAACCAACAACAATTGCTGCAACAACAACAACAACAACACCAGTAATAACCAGTGCTCCAACCCCACAGGTAATCACTTAGCCTTGATGTTTCGAATACACTAATGTTTCATGATTTGTACCTAACTTATTGTTAAATCTTTTCAGACTAACAAACTCCCGCCAAAAACTCTAAAGAAACGAAAAACAAACACTACTGGGGAAGACCCCAATGCTGGAGGGAATTTACCAGCTGCTTCGAAGAAGAAGCAGAAGAAGGAAATTTCCAAAAGTGTTGTACCAACTAGTGTCTCTGGACTCGATTCCAGGGATGCTGCTCCCTCACCTAAATCCAAAATTCCACCTTCGACCTCCAACGTAATGTTGGAACGCATAGCTAGCAACCTCTCTTCTGAGAGTCCACAGGTAAATTGAACTTTAAATCTTTGACAAAATAATTATTCATTACCTTGGTGCATGCTTTTAATATTCTTTTGCCTCTGCAGGACATTTTGAATCCAACTTTTACCACTTCGACCTCACCATCAAAAGCTGCTGCTCCGATCAACTCTTCTCCCCAAGGGGATTCCAGCAATCTTGTACAGAACAAAGGTTCCTCCAATATGGCGGTTCTGGCTGGGGCTTCTGAGCAGCAAGATGATCAGAGTACTTCTCCTCCTCTAAAAGAAACAAATGAAGCAACGCTTCATGAATCTGCAGAGACTTTACAAAGAACTTCTCTTC
Organism: Vicia faba; assembly: GCA_948472305.1. Taxonomy (NCBI): domain Eukaryota; kingdom Viridiplantae; phylum Streptophyta; class Magnoliopsida; order Fabales; family Fabaceae; genus Vicia; species Vicia faba. Next base: position 1,038,613,049 of record OX451740.1, on the reverse strand, counting down.
AAAAGTCCCCTCTTGAAACCCTTCAAGAGGATCCAAAGGACACTCACGCTGAAGGAGAGAAAGCTGATTCTGATCAAAGAAACGAAGAATCTGCAGAAGAAGGGTCTAAGGAGGAAGATGCCAACGATGGTTCGACTGCTGGGATTGAGTCATATGCAAATAGCAGTGAGAACGAAGATATCAAAGTGGTGGATTTGGATGATAATGAAGAAGACGACGAGCATGAAACGAATGAAGGTGATGGTGACGCGACCAATAAACCCATGGAAGTCGAAATGGACGTGACTCCCCTGCGTGTGGAACTCACTCAACCGTCTCTGTCCCGAATGACTGACAAGGAGCTTGCTCTCCTGAGACGAAATGACCCTATTGGGTACATGAAGGCGAAGCTGGCTCAAAGGGATATTCCACCTGCTAGGGCTGGCACAGGTTCGACTAGCCATTCGTTGCCCACAGATGAAAGAATTGTACTTCTTAACAGGATCAGGAGAACAATTCTTGATGTGGATTTATTCGAAGTGCTCAAACAGGATAGCACAACTTGCTACACTATGAAGGAGTTGCTCACAAAAGTCAACCTTGCTACCTGCTACTTGCCAGTTAGCACTATCTTGTTCGATCTTCAATCTTTGCTGGATAACGTGACTGGGTACCTTCTCCAAGATGAATTTGCTGCCAGAAAGGTTCAAGAAAAACGAACTGCAATGGATGCTGCTTATGAGCATGCTTCGAAACTCTCTCAAGAAGCTGAGGATCAAGCCATGCATCTAAAGCAAGCAAAAACTGATTATGAGGCTCGAGCTGAGTCCATCCTTCTCTGGGAAAGGCAAATACAGGAACTTCAACAGAAGGTTAAAGAGGCTCAAGAACAACAATTAGCCTACGAAACCAATACTGCTGGTAACCAATTCGAAGAGCTCCTCAACAAGGGGCTTGCAGAAATGGAAACTGCAGAACAACTCAAAGGAGAAGTGGCTACCTTAGAGGGAGCAAGACGTTTTGCTCAACAAAGTCTTGAGTCTTTTCGAAGTACCTTCAACAGATTGAAGAATAATTCCTATTTCTAAATCTTAGTGTTGATTTGGTTAAAATTTGGTTTTTTGTATGTAACATTTGAACAACGCCATTTTGGCAACCCCATATTGCCATTTTGGCATTTTTATGATATTCTGATTACGTTGTTACTATTCGAATCTCCTGCAGGCGTGGCTTATATTTCTTCAAATATTTCCCATTAACCTTTAGGATACACTTATCATCCACCAGCTCTTCGATTTCATATGCATTGTTTGAGAATACCTTTATTATTCGAAAAGGCCCTTCCCAATGAGGTGACCATTTACCTAACGTTTTATTTTTCTTGTCCATGGGTAATATGACTTTCCAGACTAAGTCATTAATAGTGAATGCTTTTCCTTTCACCCTTTTGTTATATGCCCTGGCCACTCTTTCCTTTTGTCTCATCAGGATTTCCAATGCATGTAATCTAACTTCGTCCAACTCAACTAACTCATTCATCATCATCTCCCAATATAATGCATCCGAAATTTCGTTTTGTCTTTGAATTCGAACTGATTGTAGATGAATTTCTACTGGCAGAACTGCATCATGACCAAATGTGAGTTGGAAAGGCGTGGTGTTAGTAGCTTCTTTAGGAGATGTTCTACAGGCCCATAGTATTTGGTCCAAAGTTTTGTGCCAGTTCCTTGGCTTTTTACCAATATGTTTCTTAATTAACCCTATTATCACTTTATTAGCTGCTTCGACCTGACCATTTGCTTGAGCATAATATGGCGTTGATGTTAGTAATCTAAACCCCATTTCTTGAGCAAATTCTTGCATCTTTCTACCAGTAAACACAGAGCCTTGGTCTGTGGTTATGCTCTCTGGCAATCCGAACCTATAGATAATTTGTTTCTGTATAAACTCAATAATCGCCTCTTGATCATCAACTATTAATGGTATTGCTTCGATCCATTTGGTAAAATAATCTATTCCTACCAAGATATATTTCTGTCCTTTAGACGAAGCAGGATTTATTTCTCCTATTAAATCCAATGCCCATCCTCTAAATGGCCATGGTTTAATGATTGAATGTAACTCGCTTGCAGGGGCATGTTGAATCCCTGCATGTTTCTGACATTCTTCACAACCTTTAGCAAAGTCTATACAATCTTTGAGCCTGTCGGGCCAATACATGCCATATCGAAATAACAGCCATTTCATTTTATGACCTGCTTGATGTGCCCCACATGGCCCATTGTGGACTTCTGACAATGCTAAGTATGCCTCACTTTCTCCCAGGCACTTCAGTAATACGCCTTCTTGGGTCTTTTTGAACAATTCGTTTCCCATGAGGACATATGACAATGCTCTATATTTTATCTTCCTATCAACATTCAGAGTTGGGTCTGTTAAATAACTCACCAGTGGACTTCGCCAATCTGCATCTGATAAAGTGTTTATGGCTAATATTTCGAATCCCTGTTTCTCAGCATAACCCAATTTCATACTCTCTAGATTTGATGGTGTGAATCTAGTGGCCATAACTCTACCCCTTAATTCAACTAAATCCTCAAAGTTTCTGGCAGAAACTTTATAACCTGAAGCCAACTGTGCTAAGTCATTTGCTTCTTGGTTTTCTATTCTTGGTATATGTTGAATATCCATGTATTCAAATTTCCTAAGTATCCTGTTAACTATGACGAAGTATATCATCAGGTTTTCCTTTATGCATTTATACTCCTTTGTTATTTTCTTGACCACTAATTCTGAGTCTCCTTTAATTTCGACTCTAGTTGCCCCCAATTCCAACAAAGCTTCAAGTCCAACAATGAGCGCTTCATACTCAGCTTCATTGTTCGAGCAACGAGGACCATCTAATTTATACTTGAATTTTGTTGGAATTCCTTCAGGAGAAATTAGAAGGACTCCAACACCACTTCCATTCATGTGGGTCGAACCATCAAAGTATAATTTCCATGGTTGCATTTCGACGTAACTCATGACAGTCTGTTCAACCAATGAATGGTCCACAATGAAATCAGAAATCACTTGGCATTTCACAGCTTTTAAAGGCATGAAAGTCAAAGAATACTCTGTTAAGGCTAAAGCCCATTTACCAACTCTGCTATGCATTATTGGTTTCGAAAGCATGTGTTTAATGACATCGAAATGAGATGAAACATAAACATCAACATGCTTTATATAATACTTGAGTTTCATACAAGAGAAGTACAAACAGAGACATAGCTTTTCTAAATTGCTATATCTGGTCTTTGCATCATTCAATACCCTACTTAAATAGTATATGGCTCTTTCGATGCCATTGCTATCTTCTTGTGCTAACATACTACCTATACTAACTTCAGAGGCAGATATGTACAATCTCATGGGCTTTCCCCATGAAGGTGGAGACAAGATGGGAGGCTGAGAGAGGTATCTTTTTATCTTGTCAAATGCCTCCTGATGGGCTTCGTTCCACTCGAAGGCTTGGCCTTGCTTTAAACGAAGCAACGGAGAGAAAGCTTGGGTTCTTCCACTCAGATTCGAAATGAACCTTCTGAGAAAGTTAATCTTCCCTAGCAAAGATTGCAGCTCCCTTTTTGACGTAGGTGCTTTCGTCTCCATTATGGCTTTGGTTTTGTTTTGGTTGATCTCAATTCCTTTCTTGTGAACCACAAAGCCAAGGAAATCTCCAGCCTGCACAAAAAATGCACATTTAAGGGGATTCATCTTTAAGCCATGTTTTCTCATTCGTTCGAATGATTGGCTCAAATGATGCAAATGGGTTTCTGCAGATATAGATTTGATAACTATATCATCAATATACACCTGCATAAAGGTTTCAATGAAATCATGGAAAATCGAATTCATTTCCCTTTGATAAGTTGCCCCAACGTTTTTTAAACCAAAAGGAATCACCACCCATTCGTAGGTGCCTAAGGCTCCTGGGCAACGAAATGCTGTCTTGGCAACATCCTCTTCAGCAATAAAAATCTGATTATACCCAGAGTATCCATCTAACATACTCAAATATTCGAATCCTGCAGCAGAGTCTACTAGCATTTCTGCCACAGGCATGGAGTACTCATCCTTAGGGGTTGCAGTGTTTAAATCCCTAAAATCTATGTAGATTCTCAAAGAACCATTTTTCTTAATAACAGGTACTATATTTGCTAACCATTCGACATACCTTGTGGTTCTGATGAATCTGCAACGCAGCAACCTTTCGATCTCAGCTTTAATCTTTGTGAGAACCGCTGGTGCGAATCCTCTAGGAGTTTGCTTGATGGGATTCTTGCCATCTTTGATTGGAAGTCTGTGTTCGACTAACTCCCTCTTTAAACCAGGCATTTCGTCATAATCCCATGCGAAGCAATCTTTGTTTTTCTTGAGGACTTCGATCACTTCCTGCTTGAGGCCTGGGCTAAGTTTTGCACTTATGTAGGTTATCCTTTTCGTGTTTTCATCCCATATGTTCACTTCTTCGAGTGGATCCTGCGCCAACATTTTGGAACCTGAGTTTATGGGGTCCCTTTCGAAGCCTAAGGGTTCTTTATCATAGATGGCGTCCAGCCTTTGATCTATCTCAAGTTCTTTAAAGGGTGAGCCTTTCGAGCTATCCCCATTTATTTCGTTCATCTTTACATCCAGTTTATTCATTTCAGCCTCTAAGGCCGCCTTTGATTCGTTCTCAGCCATATAGGCCGAAATCCTTTCGAAAAAGGAGGACTCAGTCATGAGTAAGGTTGTCGAAGTCCCAGCCTGCCGGCCGTCTTTGTATAGTACTTTCGACTCCTTCGTCTTCACTGATTATTCTTCTATCCCAGTATAGGCCATCATGGCGAAGGGTCATATAGTAGTGGGCGTTTCTGGTTTCGTTGATTTCATCATTTGGGACACAGGGAGAAATCTTTGCCAGATGTTTGTCATAATTCCTCTTGTCAACTAAGTTGACTGTTGACATGAGGTAACTCTGGTCTGCTTCAATGTTTTCCACGATCCCATCTTCTCTCCATAAAACTAATCGCTGGTGCATTGACGAAGGAACTGCCCCTACGCCATGGATCCACTCCCTTCCCAGCAATAAGTTGTAGTTGGCCTTGGCTTCGATCACCATGAACATGGTGGGCCTACAGCTTGAGCCTATTGTCAAGTCCAATTGAACCACCCCCAGTGTTTTGCCTACTTTCCCTTCATAATTTGACAGAACCATGTTGTGTGGCTTGATGTCTCCTTCGCGTATTTCTAACCTTTTCAGCATGAAGTGGGGTATTAAGTTAACTGCAGCGCCCCCATCCACTAGAACCTTATTCACGCCATGGGCACCAACCTTTGCCCGAATAAATAGTGGCTTAAGATGGTTCTTCATAGCTGGTTCTGGACTTTCGAAGAACGCATTCTGCTCCTCGACAGCCCCGTTGTCCATCACATAGTAGCACACAGGCCTATGCTTCATCAGGTCTATGGTATCTTCTTCCTCATATTCATCAATTTCAGTTTCCTGTCCATACTCACACGGAAGCACAGATACCACGTTGCAATTGAGGTTGAACGAAGACTCCCCCTCTGATTCGAAGTTGTCCGTTATCATATCTTCGTCTTCTTCTGGACCTGGAGTGTATTCCTTTGGTTCATCTAGTTGTACTTCAGAAAAGAGCCTCCTATTAACTGGGGGTTTGTCTTCAGTTTGATTTTTTGGTGTGGGTTTGTTGGTGCTAGATTCACCTTGGTTCTTTGTTTAAGTTGCCCCTTTATTTGCCACAACTTCCCTCTCAGCTTTTCGAATCCTCTGTTGCCTTCGCCACTGGGATCTTGACATGGGGTTTCTTCCTTTGTAGTTCTCTAATCTTACCTCTTCCCTCTTCGCCATGTTGAATTGCCTTTTATATGTCATAGCATGGCGTGCGTTTCATTCAGCGTTTCTCCATTTGTCTTTGCCTTTGTCATTTCTGACTTGCAGCCATCTGTCTGTTGGCACTTCAGCAGGGAGTTTGAACGTCACTCTTCGAGCACCCTTGGGATGAGGACTATCAGGCCTTCTTTGTTTGTATTTGCTATCGAACATCTGAACAGTTTCTTGATGGTTCCAGCAAGGGACGAAGGGAATTGTTTCGAAGGCTCTGGCCATGCTTTGATCATACACAGCGGAACACCTTGAGCATATCAAGCACTTGGTTGCCCCTTTGTAGCAGCGAAACACAAATTCCAGCAAACTTTCTCCCGCCTTAGGATAACACCTGAATAACTGGTTATCCTGGCGCCAGTTGTTGCCCGTTCGCGCCCTTTGTACCCTCTCGAAGTTTGCAGCGATTCTCTGGTTGCAGAGGATGCTGCACCTAGGGCATAGTATCATTCCTGTATCTCCTTTGTGGCACATCATGAGGTAATCCTTGAGACTAACATCTCCAACATGATTATCCTCCATTTTATATTTCTCTTTTTCTAAGTATCTCTCTACCTCCTCCATATCAGAGCGAGGTCCCTCCATATCCACCATGTTTACCTCAACATCCTCCCCCTTAGCTTCATCATCTCCCCATCCTGTGGGTTTTATATCTTCAATGTGGACCTTTGAACTCTCTGGGGCAGAATATTTGACCAAGTAGTCAAACTTTCCACTGGGTTCCCCTAGAGTATCCCATATTTCTTTATGAGGGGAGGTTGGCTTCGTGATTTGGACTTTCTCCAATTCTAGCCTCAGGCCTTCAGTAACCTGTGTCAATTCTTGGTTTTGGTTTTCCTGGCCTTCAGTAGCCTGGATTTCTTCTGCAACAGCTAGAGGTGCTGCTTCAATCGAAGTCCCTGGTTGCTTGTGGACGTCTTCAGTGACTTCCTTATTGACTTCGACTATCACCCAGCTTTCATTTTCAGTACCTTTCTCTCTTATTTGGGCGTCACTCTGGTCAGCTTCCACCATGTTAATTTCTCAAATGCATGCAGGCTCGGAGTAATTGGTGTCTGCGACGTCCAAAGGATCTTCGTCCACTTTCATTTTTGCCTTATCAGCAAACTTCAGTCTGCCATCTTTAATTGCATTCTGAATTAGGTCCCTGAAAAGAAAACACTGTGAGGTTTTGTGGCCTAGGAAACTATGATATTTGCAAAATCCTCTTTTCTTTCTTTGATCTAAAGGAGGTATTTTGACATTTGATGGCACAATGAGTTGGCCATCTTTGACAAGTAAATCAAAAATCTCGTCACATTTAGTGACACCGAAGGTATAAACCTTCTTTGGGAATTTGTCACTTTTCTCATTTTCAACAGTTTCTTTCCCTTTTGTGGGAACTAATAATTTACAGGAGTAAGGTGGTGCCTGTTTTAATTCAGCGAGGTCGATTTCGACCTCTTCGAATTCGAATTCAGGATAATCTTCTACTTCCTCAGTTCCAACATAGGAAATCCTTTCCTTCTTGTTATTTTTGAAGACTCTGGCCTTTTCGGCCTTTAGCCTTTCGACCTGTCGAACCCTATCGGCTAATTGAGCCATATCCCTCAAGTATTGATTGTCTAATTTCTTTCGAATAGAGTAATCCAAGCCGCCAGCGGCCATTTCGACTAACTCATATTCAGGCACTACTGTAAAGCATCTGGATTTCAAGAGCCTGAATCTATTCAGATAATCATCTATGGGCTCAGTGAACTTCCTCTTGACACTGGCTAATTCCTTCAAACTTATTTTTGACTGTCCCATGTAGAACTGTTCATGGAATAATCTCTCCAACAGAGCCCAAGTATCAATGGACCCAGGAGGCAAAGTGGTGAACCATGTGAAGGCGTTCTTAGTCAGGGAACTTGGGAAATATTTGATCCTGAGGTCTTCATTATTGGCTATATCTCCAGCTTCGGTTAGATACCTGGCTATATGTTCGACTGTTGACTCATTGGTATCCCCAGCAAACTTTGTAAATTTAGGGACTTTATATCCCCTTGGTAAATCAGTGTGCATTATGTAATCTAATATAGGGGAGGAATAATTTGGCCTTCTAATCCCTGTGTTGAGGCCATTCTGGGCCATGATTCTCTCTATCATGGTGGTTAAATTATTTTCTGCCAAGATGTTATCGTTTTGAATTCTATGAACGACTGCATCAGCATCTTGATTTCGACCCACCATGACAACCCCTCTAGGTTGTTCTTCTCGAAACTATGGGACTTCCAGCCTTTCGACCCTTGCCCCTGGTTCCATAATTTCCCTTTGTGGGCCTTGGATCATTGGGGCTTCTAGCCTTTGTGCCCTTGCCCCCAAGTTAACCTCCTCTATGGCTGGTCTATAGGTTGGGTCGTTAGCAACTTGTTCTATAATAGGTACGTTCGCTCGAACTCCCGCCTGATTCTGCCTACGCCTCTCTGGGGGAGCAAAGAAATCTGCTATTCGACTCATGTTATCTGCGTTTTCTCTATTTGTCACAGTCACATTTTGTACTATTGGGGCAAATATTTCCTGCATAGTTTGTGCTAATACCCCTATCATATTATGGTTACTGTCATCCATTAATTTCCTAAAAGCCAACTGGTTTTATATGGTTAAAATAGGCATTGCACTATAACCCACTGACCCTTGGTTATTTGTCATAAACTGATTTGCCCCAGACCCAGACCCTAACTGTGGTGATGAATTCGATGTGGACTTGTGTAAGCCTGCCATAAAAGATGTTGGCATTCCATAAGAGGAATTTCTGGTTCTATTACCATCGAAACCGGGTGGTCTAGTTAGTGGGGTGGCGAAATGGGTTTGTGTCCCTGATGGTGGGACAAATCCCCCAGGATAACCAATGGTTCCAGTATTTCCTAGGATCGAACTATTAGTTGATATGCCACTTATTCCATTAGTGGCTATATTACTGGTAGAGGATGCAACAGACTGTGCATTCGAAGGGATCACATTAGATGTTCCCATTGAAGCGGACATATTAGTGCCTAATGTATGTGGGGCATTTTGTTCCCCTTGTTGATTGTCAGAATTAGACATCTTGTTCAAACGCTTTCTTCTGGATAAGGGTTGGTTGCTATTGGTTATTCTACCACTTCTAAGGTTCATAAAACAACAAACTTATCACTCAGAGGGTATTTTTACAATGGTTACGTCTCAATAATTTTTATTTTGTTCTAAATTCCGTAATGTCCAATGACGCGTCCCACCAGGTGTGCCAATTTGTTTACAGTTATTTCTGGTAAACAACCTCTAGTCCTCCAAACTATCGAATAATCTTACTGACTGTTATTCAATCTCTCTGGTAACTCGCAGGATCGACTAGATTGATCCTAGGATGTATTGGTCATTAGGATAACTCTCATTATAGAACTGGTATTCATGGTTGGTATTTAGAATGTTGTGTAGGTGTTTAACTTACTTCGATTACTCTATTAAAGATTTAAAGGCATGATCAAGTAAATGTGCGCGAAACTAAATTGCATGAATAAAGTTCAATTGTAAAGACATGTAAAACTGCATAAAAGACAAGTAAATGACTTCAAAGCATAAAAACATGTAATGTAAAAGATTCTCTGGAATGTAAAAGATTCGAAATATGAAGAAAGCGTTTAAATGAAAGAAAACAGTAAAATGACTTTAAGTGAAAAAAGGTGTTCGAATGATAAAAGCTTGAAGATAAAGGCATGAAATGTACAACAATTTCTGAAATGTAAAGTATTTGAAATGGAAAGAAAGCATTTAAATGTAAGGCATCAGTAAAAAGACTTCGAATGAAAACATTTTAGTGCAAAAACTTTTGAATGGTATTGACATGAAGATAAAGGAAAATACTGGGAATGATAAAGAGTTTTTATTAAATCATAAACACTTGGTGTTATCATACGTACATTGCTCGTGCATTCGTTTCCTTAGCCATGTGGTATTTTGAATGTTTACTGAGTTTTTTGTACAATAGATATGACACACGAAATCCTAATGCTAAGACTTCTATTTATACTACTTCGACCATAACGGTCTTTCTATAAGATTCTGCCACGTTCAGAACATGCAAAGCAATGCCTCTCTCTTGCTTCCACGCGTCTTCGAATGCTCCAGCGCATATATTTCAAATTTCGAACATCCCGCTTGCATTTGAATTTCAAATGTTTTGGCACTTCTTCGCTTCGAACGCATTTCTTGGACACAGCCTTGTCAACATTTCGAGACTTCTTTGAATATATTCTCATAACTGTCACTCGAAGCTCCAAGTTTTGATATGCCCATTCGAAGCACTGCTTCTACCATTTCGAAACATGACATCTTGCTTTATTCCAATCGAAACGTCCAATTCGCTTCGCTTCTAATAATATCATCAAAATCTTCAGCCAACACTCACTCAATAACAACTTTTGAACCGGAAAATGTAAACTCTCTCTCAACTAGAATTTTGAACGGTAATATTGCAAACCCTCTCAAGAAATTATTTTTTACTGGAAAATAGAAAACTATCTCTAGACCCAAAACTATCTAAATCCCCAATACACCCAAGAGACTACATTTTATTTTTGTGTAGAACAGTAAAACTAACTCTCTCTATTTATATTAATACTCAAATTATATTTTCTCCTTACTATTCCATGAGGGATACTTGGATGAACATACTTTTGGACCCAACAAATCCTCCCTTCAACCAAAGTTTCACATATCTTCACTTTGTCTTCAACTTCACCTTCAAAATGATCATTATAATTATAATGATTATCTTATTACTCTTCAATATTTTTGTCTTCTTTCTCTGTTGATAGGAATTTTTGTTACTCTTCCTTTTTCGCTTGATCAAAATTTTTTGTGACTCTTCCTTCCATCCTAGATCAGAACCTTAGCTCTAATACTAGTGATGGGTAATCATGACTGTTGTCGCATAGTATATGTGAAAATGTAGCGGGAAAAGTTTGAGACTAAGTCATTAATTGACTTAACTCATATCAGCGAAAGTCGCCACCTCACTTTACTATTTCCAAAGGGAAATAGGAAAGAAGCAAACAAAACCCAAAATAAAATCGAGATAAAGATATGCGGGTTGGTTATACAAAGCGAAGGTATTAGCACCCTAAGAATCTACAGACTCCGCAGGATCCACTTTGTTTGTTTTTTTCAAAGAGTTTGTTATCTAAAGCATAAACTTGCTAAAGGGAATTAATGAATGAATATTTATAAAGAAAAAATGTTTTTTATTATTGCACCCGCCACGGTTGCAGACCTTTGTGTCTACGTACCCCGTTCGTGCAATAAGGGATCAGGGCACTCGTAGTTCTTCTCAAAATTGTTGAAAAGTTTTGTGTGTTGGTTAATTTTAAGAAAAAAAGGTTTTAAAGTAAAAAGCCAAAGTGGTAAGAGGGTTTGAATGAGGTTAAATAACTTTTAGTCTTCTAAAAAAATGTCAAAGTATGATTAAATTGATTAAAGGTTTGTTTAAGAAAAATGACATTTGAAAATGCATGACCTAAGTCCAAGTTTATTATGAAAGCGATTCAAGTCAGAAAACAATGATCTTTTGAAAAAGGGATAAGATTTTGAAAATTAAATAAGATGGGAGGAGATGAAGATACTATCCTAAAGCACAAAGTAAATTCTAAGGTAAGAAAAGGTCTGACCAACAAGAATCTAACACTTGAAATAAAGAAGTAAATGTAGAACTCCAATCCTTTGGATTAAGAACCAAGCAAGAATAATACCAAGATAAAACCAAGCTTCAGATGAAGAAAGCCTCGAATAAACTTACGCCTCAAATGAAATAATAATCAAATAAAGTCTTAAAAAAATGGGCAGAGTACAACTGTATACAGAGGAATTCTCAATCATGGATAAAACATCAGAATAACCTGCACACAAAGAAAATCAACCCAATGCCTTAGAGTAAATCCCAAGGACTTCAGACAGCATAACAACGGGGCAACAAGGTCTCCAAGTATCAAGGTTTATAATTCTAAGTCCAAGAGATCCACAACTCTAATATGCTATGGATAGTAACTGGTAGTTTGAGAAGAGCTTAAGTCTTTTATGGTTCAAGTTGATTATTAAGTGTCTTTAAAAGAAAAAGAAAGTTCAAGTGAGCAGAGAAGAAATGACATAAAATAAATGCTCAAGTAAGCAAAAGGAAAATAACATGAAATATAAATGCTAAAGGTAAATGACATAAAGTATAGACATAAGATAAATACATAAAGTAAAGGCACACAGTAAATTTAATTGTTAATGAATTTGAAGTTATAAGTTAATTGTCACAAATATGAGCAATGATGATTGAATGATGATCTTGGACAAAGAATATTAAAAACTTATCAGGGGATTGATAGAATCAAATCCTCCTAACAACAAGTCTCAAAGGTATTGGACCCAAGATAAACAATCAACCATACTCTGACATACAAACATAAAGTTTGGCCACGAATGATCATTTTCTAAATCGGGACAAATTTATCGCCATGTTAAGCAATCGTAAGTGGACTTACGTAGAACTCACACCTATTTTGAGGTTGGTCAATAGAAATATTTGTGTTAATACATGCTAGAGAAATGATATAGATCATTATCAAAAATAAATGTGTTGTACCCCAAAATTTTCTCTCTCATTTTTCTCCAGGCATGCTCATTGAGTTCCCCAAATTGCTCAAAAATGGCCAAGAATTGACCAGACAAATTCTCCTTCCAAGGAAATGAACCTCTAACTAGGGTTTCAATTTTCATCAAGATATGGGAACTCCAAACGTCTAAAATGTCTTTCATGGTCCTAATATGTCTTTAAGATTATCCATGACAAATTTCATACCTTGCACTACAAATTTGCTCAGTCAATTGCTCAAATACTTGAAAATCAATTGTACTAGGTCAAAAGTCAACTATGGTCTATATACAGTCAAACTTCAAGATTTTTGGTCAACATCAAAATTTTGAAGTGATATCCATCATTTGATCAAGGTTTGATCATGATCCCTCAAGAAATGCTCTTAATTCATCAAAAGTCAAGAATTGCTAATTAGGGTTTCTATAGGAAAAGTCAACCAAACTTTGACCAGGCATAACTTAAACATACCTCATCAATTTTTTCCCAACCAAAGCTCATTTTGAAGAGAATTCAATTCCCTACAACTTTTCTTCAGCCCACAAGTTCAAGAGATGCACCATTTGAAAGATACTAGCTTATACATTACAGGTCATTTTCAAAAGTCAATAAAAGGCACTTTTTGTCAAGACCATTTACATCAAGGAAAAATCTTAAAATGTAAAATTGATCAGAAGAGGGATTGAAGTAGACATATTGGGCTTTCCAAAAAGTCCAATATCATCATTATGATATAAAAATTGAGCAAGTTATGGCTTGCCCAAGTTTTGAAAATTTGGGAATTTTCAAGAATTATGCATTGAGCAAATTTGAAATTTTAAGGCAAGGGCTCAATTTATTGGATTTCAAACATCTTCCTAAGATTATAGAGTACCTCCAAAAACACTCTTACCATGCCTTACATTTTTAAACTATTTTATTCATGTTTATTTTAATTTATTTCAAATAAATATAAAATAAAGTGTATAAAAATAATGGGAAATATGTTTTGGCATTTGGGCTGGTGTTTTAGCTTGCCTTGAAGCCCAAGATTTAATGCAGTCATGTCCACATTCATTCAACTTCAAAAAATGACAAGTTTCCTTGTTTTTGACCAAAGTTACAAATTTCATTCAAGGCTTTGAAATGTTTGCTTTAAGGTTGTTTAAACCTTTGTTTTCTTGTCTCTGCATTCCTCTCTATACAAACAAGCATCTAGCAATCATTTCAAGAGGGCCTACACAGCCTAGAGAGAGCTCTACCATTTTTTTCAAAATTATGAAAAGCGATAAAAATTCAAAACCCACTTTGCAGGTACTTTTGGCCCGAACTAGTAATCATACATTGCTCTTGAGGTTCCCATGGACTTGTTCCAACCATCCTCAAAGCTTGCAAGGTCCCAGATCACCAGATCCAAGCTATCACCATTTTTGGTATAATCTCAAATTCGAATCTCTATTTTTATTAAATGTTGAATATTCTATTGTGTGTATATGAGTTCCTGGATATCCTTAGAGCAGGTTTGGGGAATTACATGGAATGCATGACATCTATAATATGAGATACCATGTACCATCAAGTACTGCCCACACTGGATTCAAGGATGGACCTGGGCTTCACAATTCGGGCTTAGCGAAATTTCAATTGCACCACCCATTCTACTTCATCCGTCAAGCCCAATTTCTTTTCTTTTTGCTTTATTTAATTATTTCATCTCTTAATCATTTTAATTATAATAATAAAAAAACTCACAAAAAATTTAGGCTTAGATTTTTTTAATTAAATAATTAATTTTTTAATTAAAAAATTAATTTTTTTAATTAATTAATTAATTAAAACTTTAACCTTTTTCTTAATTAAAAATGAATTAGAATTTAAGTCTAATTACTTTCTTTTCATAATAAATAAAAAAACCACAAAAAAGGCTTAATTTATTTTTCTTAATTTAATTTTCTAAGTAGACTTTAGGATAATTAATTAAATTTTTTTTCTTAAATCAAAAACAACAAAAAGATTTTTCTTATTAGGTTTTAGACAAACTTTCAACCTTTCGCTCGTTATTTATTTATTGCATCTTTATATTCATGTAACTGCATACTGGATGTAATAATTAATAGGATTTTATCTGCTTTCTTTATTTTCCTTCTCCCAACTTTTGTATATTGTAAATATCCCCTCCCCGAAAGCCATGTAATAGTTTAGATTTACACTTTCCGCACTTTATTTTCTGTACAATATTACTGTTAGTAATTAGGCATGTATGGCAAGACTGAAAACGAACATTAGCAAACCTAAATACGTAAGATAAATAACTGAACTAAACACAATTGCACATACGCACCTCTAGGGTATCCCACTTCGATTATCTTCGGAAAAATAATCACGAGGCAGGAACACTTTAGCAAAGACCCATAAATCAAAAGATCATAGTCCCTCGATGACCCTACAGTTTCCTTCTCGGTAAATGATCTAGTCCCTAAACAAAATTGCTAAAGCATCTCCAAAAGTTGCCTTCGTGACTGTAACATCCCTTTCGAATGTCCCTAATACATCGTACGATAGGGCTACCTACTCACTAATAGTAGGATAGCACTGTCTAAAGTATAGGAGGAAAAGAACAATCCTTTTTAGTATAAAAGTAGATAGATGTTAGAAGTTTGCTCAAAAAACATTTTGCACTTACACAAATACTACTTTTCAAAAGCAATTTTCAAAACATCTGCTTTGTTAACACTCTTGAGGACTGATGCAAGAGTTAAATGCAAAGCAAATCGCCGCACTAAGGCATTTTCCAAACATTTTGAAAACACACAAAGCACAAAGGTATTTCAAAACAAGCAAACCTCTAAGAGCCCGTAGAAAACTACGGATGGAAAGGGTGCTAACACCTTCCCTTTCCATAATCTACCCCGCTTACTCAGAAAATTCTCGAAAAGGTCTTTTTCTGTTATTTTCACCCTTTCCATTGTTAGATAAAAGAAAAGTCGATGGCGACTCTTGCTTACCGTAAAATTTTCAAACACAAAACCAGTATTAAATAGTCGGTTCTTCCACTGTATCACAGAACTGGCGACTCTGCTGAGGAATACAAAAATTGGGGTTACCTTAGAGTTAGTTCATTATTTAACTGCTTTGTGTGTTTTGATTGCTTTACTTTTGAGGGCTTTGTTTGGGTTACTACAGATCCTACGCCCGGATCTAGGGCATCTTTTAGGTAAGTAGTAATAGATCGTGGAAACTATGCAGGGTATACTGACACGGTTGAAGCGATAGCTACGTTGATGTGACACTTTGGTTGGTACCGGTAGCCCTTGAGTAATCAAGGAGAATACAGGGCCGCTGCGTGGTGTCAAAAAGCATCAACTGACCTTAGAACATTTAATTGACCAACTTGGACATTAGGAAGTAGTGAGATATCCGTCTTTGGTGTAGTCCTAAGTCGGTTGATACTCGATACTACACTCATTGAGATTTGACTCCTGAGTTTTGTTTGGTGGCAAGTCAGTTGTCGATCGAACGACACTTGTGGGAAAGATCAGTGATATTGAGATTCCTTAGAACCCGGTTACTATTACTAGGACAGGTTGAGGCAACTAAATTTCAAGAGGGTACTTACCTACAAACCCAATGCAAGCCTAAACCTAAGGCTGCTTGTGTGATTTTTTTGCTTTCAACTTGAGCTACATGCAGGATTTTTATCTAACAACATGATCTTCTTGCAGGATTTGTTTACAATCATTATCCAGTAACCTGGACTTCTTAGACTCACCTGTCTTCATCACCTTACACTTTTTCTTAACGCATAACATACACATCATAACATCATGCCACAGTATTTCCTTAACCATTTCAAGGATCTCAAGGGTTTATGATGTAGGTTATGATAAATCAGACGTCTAGCAAGGGGCAAGGGGATTTATTTTCCTCTAGCCAATACCGTCAAAAGATCAAAACTTAACAACTTGAGTTAGGGGATATGACCCACTTGATATGGTGAGCTTAACTCTCGTAGAAGGACACTCAACGATATGAAGTTCTTCAATCAAAGTTGAAAATTTCAACTTCTGAAATTTTCTTGTTTACCCCGGAAGATCCTTGAAAACATTGCATGCATGCCATTTCATAACAAGTCTCCCAATAGATGTTTCTCGTCTTTTCGTTGTTTATCTCAGCAAAAGAAATGGCCCTTGAACAAACAGTAAAAGACCTTCAAGCTCAAAAATGCTCAGTTCCAACAAATGTTCATGGCTTTGGCCCAGGGGCAGGAAGAACTGAAAGCTCTCGTAATAAAAGAGAAGAAGAAGAAGGCAAAGAAACAGGCTGGCATCTTGAATATGGGAAGAAGACTCGGAGGACCGATTAAACGAGCTCTAGATCTCACAACTCCATAAAACGAAGAGGATAATCATGAAGAAGTCAACAACCCCGGGGCTGATGAAGAAGAAGCTGATTACTCTGAGGAACAATATCCTCCTACTGACGATAAACATAAACAAATATAGGATCGTCTCAATGCTATGGAGATTCAACAAGTACCTGGCTTGGACTTTGAAGAGTTAGGGTTGGTTCCTGGAGTGGTCATCCCACCAAAGTTCAAGGTTCCCACATTTGCTAAGTATGACAGTGTCTGTGATCGGTGGATCTGGAACTGACTGTTTAACGCTGGTTCGCGAAATGTCGCGGAAGCAAGAGTCGCCACCGTCTTTTATTTTCTCCAAATGGAAAGGACAAAAGCACAGAAAAATTCCTTAAAGAGATTGCTCTCGGTTCGGGAGGTAGGTTATAGAAAGGGAAGGTGTTAGCACCCTTTCTATCCATGGTTATCCATGGGCTCTTAGATACTTGCTCACTTGTGTTTTCAAAATTGGTTTGTTTGCTTTTCAACTGTGGGTTTTAAAAAAGTTTCTTTGAAAATTCCAGTTCGACTCTTGTATCGGTCCTCAAGAGTGTTTGAAAAATTGCTTTCGAAAGCTTTTTGAAAATGTGTTAGTGTGAAAAGTATTTTTAAATTTTTGTTTGAAATTAGAGCAAGTATCTAGAGTCGTCTACCTACCCTAAGGAATTCTTCTGTGTAAATGTCCTTTGAAGTAGTGCCATCCCACCATTGAGAGGTAGGTAGCACCACCGTTGGAGGTGTTCGGGTCAATTCGAGTTTTAGGGACATTGTGGTCACCGAGCAAAGGTAAGACACCTTAGAAGCTACCCTTATGCCATTGATCTTTTATTCCGAGGCAACTATTCCGAGGCAACTTATTTTGAGGCAACCAGATCAATGGGACATAAGGACTCACTAAGACGTCCTATAGTCGACGGCCACGTTTCGAGGGACAAGGCAACAATGTGATCACTAGAGTAATGGGAAGACACCTTAGAAGCTACCCTCATGCCAGGTTCCCGGATCATGAGGACTTACTAAGACATCCTCTACTCGACGATCACCTTTCGAGGGGCAAGGCAACAGTGAGACGTACCCTAGGGGTGGTGTGTGCGATTTGTGTGTCAGATTCATTTGCATTTATCTTGTTCATGTTAAAGGTGATCTATGCGCTTGTTTTTATTTTCGTTCATTCATTCTTGCATGCCTTTGATTAACAGTTAAAAATTGCGAAAAGTAAAAGTTCTAAGCTATTACAAAAGGCGCGGGTCCACATCGCCAAAATTAAACCAGGACCCGATTTGACAGAAAAATAAAGAAAGTAAAGAAAATAAAGAGTTAAAAGTGCGACAGATTAATTACATGGCTTCGGGAGAGATACATAAATATTTAAACGAAATAAAATAAATATGCGAATTAAATGGGAATTAAAAACGAGGGCGTTGGACCCTTTTTGCAAAATTAAATTAAACGATGAATTAATTAAAATTAAAAGGAAAAGAAATTGTTTTTTTTTTTGGTATTTTATGATTTTTAGGATTTTAATGAAAAAGAATTAATTAAGATAAATGCTAACCCTAATTCTAGTTATTTTAAAAAAAAAAAGATTAAAGTTTTACCCTAATTAATTTACATGCAATTTTAATCACAAAAATAAATATTTAATTATTTAATTATTATGGAAGAAAAATAAAAAAAAGGGATACAAAACTAATATGAACCCTAGTTCTATGTTTTTTTAGATTTTTATTAAAAGAATTAAAATTAAAACCTAATTTAAAACTAAATTTAATTATATGCAATTTAATTACAAAAATACTTAAAATAAAATATTTATCATTTTTTCATCTTTTTCTAATTTTTTTTATGTGTTTTTTTATATTTTATGAAAACATTAGATTAATTAAACAAACAATAATTAAAAGAAAATAAAAATAATAAAAATAAAGAAAGTTAAGAAAATTTGCAAACCAAGCGGGGGTATCTGTCCCCAAAGTGGAGATGAGGCTTTTAGCAATCTGGCCCAATGCTTCAGGCCTGGTGGACTTTTCCAATTACATACTCTAGCGTTGACTCACGCGTACCATGTTCCTCAGATCTGCGCCTTTGGATTGATGAAATTGAACAGGTGGATGGCTTGATGGAGAGACGTATGGTGGTCTTCAGCATGGAAACTACATGTGAACGTTAATTGAAAAAAAACATATGGAAAGGGTGAAGACCTGGGGCTCGAACCCAGGTCATGAACGTTGCCAACACATACGCCTTGCCACTGAAGCACTTTGTCTATCTGTAAATTAATATAACAAATAAAACATTATAAAATAAAACGCGTTAATGTTTGGTTTTTTCGCGCGAACTTTTAAACCGGCCAATCATTGATGGCCACGCATCTTCTTCTTCCTCGTTCCTGAAACATAAACATATTAGGCAACGGTTTTTCAAGTGTTCTTTTAGGCCATCTTCTGGAAAATAACGAATAGGCCAGGAAGGCTCATAAATTGAGCGCGAGGGTCTCAAACTCTTCGTCCAAGTATGCTGGTTGCAACCATGACATCGTGATTCTCCAATTTTTCCTTATTTTAAAACCCCCAATTTGAGGTTCTGAAAACCCTAAAATACGACCATGGCAATTTCTTGTATAGCGCATAAAAATCCAATCAAATCACATGGTTAGCTTTAAAACACATCACTGATCATGAATCTATAAACAAAATGCCATGAATGTGCATAGAATGTAAAACACGATTATGAGAAAAAGTGGGAAAAACTGGACTTCTGTATACCGTTTCAAGGTGTTAGGATTGATGTTTTTGATCCAGGAAGATTGCTTGATGTCCTTGGAAGGCAATGGGATGAGTTTTGTGGCCTGAAACGACCTGCAAATAAGCTTTCAGTTTTGAACTTTTTTGCAAAAATTTCAAGTTTATGTCTTGGTTTCTAGCGCAGCTCAGTGGTCTCTTCCATTAGGTTTGTGTTCAGGCTTAAGTATAGAGTGAATTAGGTCAAATAAAACAATCCAAATCCTTGGCATTCATGGTTTGAGAGATTTGATTTTCAAAGATCTTTTTTTCAATATTTTCCATGCTATTTTGTACCAATCATGATCAATTCTCTTCAAATCTTTCCATATTTGATTATGCACGAATTATTGAGTATATTTCATGCACAAAAAGATTGAAAAACTTAGGTTAAATATTTTTCATGTATTTAATTGATTTAAATGAATTATTATTAATAAAAATTCAAATAAATAAATAAAAAATGAAGAAAAACTTCCCTTTGGGCCAAGTAGTCGTGCACATGCCTTGGATAATGAATTGTGGAAGAAAAATAGGCCCATTAGCAATTTTAGGTCATTTGAATCAATGTTGACTTTTCAAAATATCCAAATATTTCCCAACTTCTACAAGGCATAACTTGCTCAATTTTTAAGCTTTGCTCATGTTCTTGGACATTTTGGAAAGGTCTTTGAGTCCTCTAACCAATGCCTTTGGTCCCATGTCCTTTTGATTTACCAATCTCAAGTTATGGCCTTTGACTTAAAGTCCCTTTTTGTTGACTTTTGAAAATGACCTATAATGTTAAAATTGATAACTTTTTGTGAGAGCACTTCTATGACTTGGAGTATGAAGATGAGTTGTAGGAAATGTCTTTCTCTTAAAAATGAGCTTTTGATGGAATTTTTCTGATAATCCATGTGAAAGTTATGCCCTGGTCAATTTACAGTTGACTTTTTCAACTGTCCAAATAAGGAAACTTTTGCATCTTGATGATTTTTTGAGCCAAGCTTTGAGAATCATGGTCAATCATTGATCAAATGATGTTTGTGGCTTCAAAATGATATGTTGACCAAAAATTTGAACTTTTGACTGTCAAATGACCATTTTGCCCCTATAGTTGACTGTAGTGCAATTAGGGTTTTGACTGTGAAATTTTGTGCTGAAAGTCTTGAAACTTGATATGAGGATGCTTGACCATATTTGTAGGCACATGGGACTTGATTGGGCCCTTGGAAACTTCATTTTCTTGATCAGAACCAAAACCCTAATTTGACTGTCTAGGAGGCTCTCACCTTGTGCAACCCTTGGAGAATTTTGCAGCATGACTTGGCAATTTCTTTGAAGAATATGGGAGGGCAAATTTTGGGGTACAACAGTTGCCCCTGTTCAATCTTCTTAGACCTGAGGATGCATATTGGCTGACGTGCCTTTCGTAATCCGAGGGTAGAAGATGATTGAACACTAGAGTGCCCAGAAATTTGCGCTCACATAGTAGCAATGATGGTGGAAATGGGCTTATAGATGCCATTTGGAGATTGATGGATAGGATGATGGGCTTATAGATGCCATCTGGATGTTGATCGCGTAAGAGATTCCTTAGCGAGAACCTGTATACCTGCAAAAGAAAAAAATATTACCTGACATGTTGCAGGAGCTGGTCTTCAGATGCTTGGTATAGATGTGTCCTGACTGGTTACAGGAGCTGAATCTGGAGCTTCAAACGATGATGAATGAACCAGGGATGGTTACTACCTCAACGGGAACAGTGAGAGAACCTTGGATGACCTTAACCTCAACAGCAATCATTGAGAAAATCTTGGTGGGAATTACCATCTCCGCAGGATCGGGGAGAGAACCATAGGCAATTATAATCTCAAAAGCGGACGTTTGAGAAAAAACAGGATTGGAATTATCATCTCCGCAACGTCGGGAGAGAACCATAGGAAATTATAATCTCAAAAGCGGACGTTTGAGAAAAACCTGAAATGGAATTATCATCCCCACAACGTCGGGAGAGAACCATAGGAAGTTATAATCTCAAAAGCGGACGTTTGAGAAAAACCTGAAATGGAATTATCGTCTCCGCAACGTCGGGAGATAACCATAGGAAATTATAATCTCAAAAGCGGACGTTTGAGAAAAACCTGGATTGGAATTATCATCTCCGCAACGTCGGGAGAGAACCATAGGAAATTATAATCTCAAAAGCGGACGTTTGAGAAAAACCTGAAATGGAATTATCATCCCCACAACGTCGGGAGAGAACCATAGGAAATTATAATCTCAAAAGCGGACGTTTGAGAAAAACCTGGATAACTTCTACTGAGTCTTCATCAGAAAAATCTGCTTGGGGTCGATTTAGCTGGACTAGAGAAGGCCTTGGACTGGATAAGAAATCTTTGGAGTCGATTAACTGAACCGGTCTAGGTCTTGAAATATGATTGAGAATCTGACTGAATCTTTCCTGAAAGGTAAAGGTTAGTCATATGCAATGCATGATATGGACCAAGCAATGATGTTCTCAATATAAATGAGATTTGTAAGATATGATGCGTCTATGCATGCTTTAATGATGTATGTGATGTTTAGGAATGTATGTTTTCGTCTAGGAAAGTAAATCCTTGACGGGTGCCGGGAAGTCACTCCTGGGCTGATGTTGAAGTAGATCTTTGCTTCCGCTGGGGATGGTAACTGCAAGAATACCGGTAGGAGAAAATAACTCCGTTGGGGAATAAACTTGGCGAATGGAATAACTCTGCGGGGAGAAAAGTACTCTAGTAAATCTTGCTGGGGAGTAATACTCTGTGGGGAGAGGGATATTTTTGCTGAGTGTTGATAATAACTTGCTGGGGATATCTTTGTTGTGTTGGAAGTGTTGATAGACTTCGCTGGGGATAAGAAGATTTTGCCGGGGACGATCTTTCCGTGGCTTTCAGCTGAGGATAACCCAGTTATATCCTGTTAAGGAAATAACCCTTTGAATAAAGCCAGACGACGCGTTCGTGCTCTGCGGGGGATAAGCTTCCAGAATCTACTGGGGATAAGCTTACTGCTGGGGGGATGGATTCCAACCTTCCCGGGGAAACGGATTGGACTCTCTTGGGGAAGTTTTGAACTGCGGGGAAAATGATTCTTTTGAATGTTGGTATACCGCCGGGGAACAATCTTTAGACCAAGACTGCCGGGGATGCTTGTATATGCTGCTGGGGAATGTTGAGATCTGCTGGAGGACCCCCAACTTCCTTAAGATTTGATAACCTTGCTTGGAGAAGAGTGTACTGACTTGCTGAATCACTCTCTGGGGAATTAAGATATGCTGGGTATGTTCTTTAGCTGAACCTACTTTGATACCTTTGGAGGACCGAACAATTAGATTGCTTAAACAACTCTTTTATTGCCCCTGTTTCTAATGTTATCTGTAATTAGTCCTTTGTTTCGTATGCAAATATTCATGAGTTAGCAAATTATTGTCAATGCATATATCACAAATTGAACCTTGGACGTTCTTCGCAAAACAAAACAGAAAAAAGGAAAAACAATTGGCACTTTTTAACTGAAAAGTATATTTGTATTGATTTTGAATGGCCTGAAAATAGGCGTTTTGTGTACAAGAGGCTGACGTCCTAGTAAGAGAACGCCGCCGATCAAAAGAGTTTATACAAATTTTGTACAAAAGAAAAACAGCTGTGTGAAATATGAATGATCCCACTGGGTTTCAACTCTGCTATTGCCTTTATAACTCTGAGCGTCTCATCACTTGATGACCTAAACGAAGATGAAGCTGACTGATCGATGCCGTTTGATCTTGATGTAGATACCGGATTCTGGATGCGAAGTGATCAATGAGACATAGTATTACGCTTTTATCCCTAATTTTTGCCTGGACCGCCCTTTCGGGTTTTCAGTCCACCGGGATACCCATTTTTGCCCAAGCCGCCTTTTCAGGTTTTCGACTTGCCGGGTGTACAGATTTTTTTTCATTTCATCCCTTCATTTTGCCCGAACCCTTTTGGTTCGCCGGGAAGCCCTAATTTTTGCCTAGGCATGTCAGCCTAGCGGGTCTTTTTTCATGCGTAGTATCTTTTTACTATGTCTGCATTGGCGGGGTGAGGAAGGTCGTCACCATCCATGTTGGTTAGAATCATGGCTCCTCCTGAGAACACATGTTTAACCACAAATGGCCCTTCATACGTAGGGGTCCATTTGCCCCTTGGGTCACTCTGAGGAAGGATGATTCGCTTGATCACCAGATCCCCAACTTGATATTCCTGTGGTCTGACCTTTTTGTTAAATGCCCTGATCATCCGTTTCTGATACGTCTGACCATGACAGATAGCAGCAAGTCTCTTTTCATCAATGAGGTTGAGCTGATCAAGTCGTGTCTGGATCCAATCATCCTCGTTCAGATTTGCATCCTTCATTATCCGTAGAGAGGGTATTTGCACTTCGATTGGTAAGACTGCCTCCATACCATAAACCAGAGAGAAAGGAGTTGCCCCGGTTGACGTCCTAGCTGAGGTACGATACCCATGTAGAGCGAACGGTAACATCTCGTGCCAATCTTTATAAGTCACTGTCATTTTCTGCACGATTTTCTTGATGTTCTTATTTGCTGCTTCTACAGCCCCATTCATCTTCGGTCTGTAAGGAGAAGAATTGTGGTGCTGCATCTTGAACTGCTCGCAGAGCTCAGCGATCATCTTGTTATTTAGATTGGTACCGTTGTCTGTAATAATTCTCTCTAGGACGCCGTATCGACAGATCAGATTATGCCGAATGAACCGTGCCACAATCGTCTTGGTTACCGTAGCGTAGGAAGCTGCTTCGACCCAATTTATGAAATAGTCAATCGCTACCAGGATGAAGCGATGCCCATTAGATGCCATAGGTTTAATCTCACCGATCATGTCTATGCCCCACATTGCAAACGGCCAAGGCGTAGTCAGAACATTCAGAGGAACTGGAGGAACATGCACCTTGTCTGCATATATCTGGCACTTGTGGCATGTCCGGGAATGTTGGTAGCAGTCAGCTTCCATTGTGGACCAGTAATACCCTGCCCGAAGGATCTTCTTTGCCATTGTATGTCCACTGGAATGCGTACCAAAGGTCCCTTCATGTAGCTCTTCCATGATCCTTTCTGCTTCAGTCTTATCCACACAACGCAGTAAGGTTGAATCATGGTTTCGCTTATACAAGATGCTGTTGCTAAGGAAGAACTTTGCCGCGAACCTTCTAAGGAACTTCTTATCATTGACAGAGGCACCTTCAGGGTATTCCTGAGCTTCCAGATATCTCTTCACCTCATGGTACCAAGGCTTCTCAGTCACCAATTCAGTTTCGAGATCGCAACAGTATGCCGGTTCGTCCAGTTTCCAGATGATGATCCGGGGAGCCTCATTATCCCATTTAACTTTTAACATAGAAGCCATTGTAGCTAACGCGTCCGCCAGCTGATTCTCTTCTCTTGGAAAGTGTTCAAAGGTTATCTTTGTGAAGTGGGGAATCAAAGTCAACACACATTCTCTGTAAGGAATCAGGTTTGGATGTTTCGTATCCCACTCTCCTTTGATCTGATTGATCACAAGAGCGGAATCTCCGAAGACACTCAGAAACTTGATCCTTAGGTCGATCGCAGCTTGAAGACCCATGATGCACGCCTCATACTCCGCCATATTGTTGGTGCAGTTGAAACACAGCCGGGCAGTGAGTGGAGTATGAGTACCTTGAGGTGATATGATTATGGCGCCGATACCGTTACCCAAAGCATTGGAGGCTCCGTCAAAGTGCATAGACCATCGAGATCCTTCCTCAGGTCCTTCATCCGGTCCGGGTACTTCGCAATCAGTCACTATCATGATGCTTTCATCCGGAAACTCAAAGTTCATTGACTGATAGTCATCTACGGCCTGATGTGCCAAGTGGTCTGCCAATACACTTCCCTTGATGGCTTTCTGGGTCGTGTACTGAATGTCGTATTCCGTCAAGATCATTTGCCATCTTGCAATTCTCCCAGACAGAGCAGGCTTTTCGAATATGTATTTTATAGGATCCATCTTTGAGATCAGCAAGGTGGTATGAGTCAGCATATACTGTCTCAGCCGGCGAGCAGCCCATACTAAAGCGCAACAAGTTTTCTCAAGCAGTGAGTATCGGGTCTCACAGTCGGTAAACTTTTTGCTAAGGTAATAAATGGCATACTCTTTTCGGCCAGACTCGTCATGCTGCCCCAGCACACACCCCATTGAGTTGTCAAGCACTGTCAGGTATAATATCAGAGGTCTCCCTTCAACCGGTGGCATAAGGATGGGTGGTTCTTGGAGATACTCTTTGATTCTGTCAAACGCAGCCTGACATTCATCGTTCCAACGTACTACCTGATCTTTCTTCAACAGCTTGAAGATTGGCTCACATGTAGCAGTCAAATGTGAGATGAAGCGAGCAATGTAATTCAGGCGTCCTAAAAAGCCTCTGACTTCCTTCTCTGTTCTTGGAACTGGCATCTCTTGAATAGCTTTGACCTTAGTAGGGTCCACTTGAATACCCTTATCACTGACCACGAAGCCTAGCAACTTTCCAGATCTTACCCCGAAGGTGCACTTGTTCGGGTTCAATCTCAGCTTATACAGTTTCAACCGGTCAAACAACTTCTGCAGATGACCAAGGTGTTCTTCCTCAGTTTGGGACCTAGCGATCATGTCGTCAACATACACTTCTATCTCATGATGGATCATGTCATGAAATAAAGCAACCATGGCACGTTGGTAGGTTGCCCCAGCGTTCTTCAACCCGAATGGCATGACCTTGTAACAGAAGGTGCCCCACTGAGTAACAAATGTAGTCTTTTCCATGTCTTCAGGTGCCATCTTGATCTGATTATAACCTAAAAAGCCATCCATGAAAGAGAACACCTTATGTTGAGCTGTATTGTCAACAAGGACGTCAATGTGAGGTAGAGGGAAGTCATCTTTGGGGCTAGCCCTGTTCAGATCCCTGTAATCGACGCACATTCTGACCTTACCGTCCTTCTTTGGTACCGGCACCACATTAGCAACCCACTGAGGGTAAGAAGTCACTGCAAGGAAACCAGCGTCAAACTGCTTCATAACCTCAGCCTTGATCTTCTCAGACATCTCTGGACGCATACGGAGGACCTTTTGCTTAACAGGAGGGCAATCTTCCTTAGTTGGCAAGTGATGGACCACAATATCGGTATCCAACCCGGGCATGTCTTCGTAGGACCAGGCAAATATCTCCATATAGTCATGTAGCATCTGAGTCAACCGTTGCTTCACGCTGAGCTCTAGGTTAGCACCAATCTTTACCTCTTTCCTGTCTGCTTCAGTACCCAAGTTTATTACTTCCACTGGCTCTTCGTGCGGTTGAATTGCCCTCTCTTCCTGAAGCAACAGTCTTGCAAGCTCGCCAGGCACTTCACAATCATCTTCACCTTCGTCTTCGGCTAAGTTGATCGGATTTTCGAAGTCATAACTGGCGGTAGCAGAGTCGTTACCAGTGAGATCCAGAGTGGATTGAAACCTGTATGAGTGAGTGTGTGTAAATACAGCTGTTTTGAAATATATGTAAAGGAAAGAAAGACAGAAAAGGAGCATAAGATTTGCAATGCGAGAAAACGTCCAAGATTTTCATTCATGATATATGAAATGACAATTTATATGCCCTCACAAATAGAACCACGGTGCCTCGGGTAAGACACCGGGCCATAGAGTTCAATTTATTGTTTATTACAGATACCAAAAACATAGGAATTCATTACTTAGTAACAAGAGAAACAGACAGATTGTCCTTTGCACTCCAATTGTTAAGTCCACTGTCGGTTGCCGGGTAAATCCAGCTATCAAACTCAGCTTCATCCACTTCATCTTCGTCCCCTATAGCATTCACTCCATGAGCAGGCAGGGGAGCTGTCACTACATTAGGCTTCTCAGATGCCTCAAACTGTACCTCCTTGGCGTCAATAAGGTCCTGCAGCTTGTTCCTTAATGCCCAACAGTCATCAGTAGAATGCCCCGGGCTATCGGAATGATAAGCACAACGAGCATTTGGGTTGTACTTAGGAGATGTAGTGTTTGGAAACTTCGGAGGCTCTCTGACGGTTACTAAGTTGGTTGAGAGCATCTGTGGTAAGATCTGCGATAAAGTCATGCTCAAACGGGTGAACTCTCTCCGGGGTCTTTCAGCCCTTTGAGGATTGGCTGGCCGAGGAGCGGCAGCAGGCTTAGCAATCATTACCGCACTGACAGATTGGCGGCGCTCAAATTTCTCTGATCTCTTGGAACCATATACAGCACTAGCCTCCTTTTTAAAGGGTTTCTTCTCGGAACTAGACGACGCACCCTTCGGAATCTTTCCAGACTTCAACCCAGCCTCAATTCTCTCTCCAGTCAGAATCAGATCAGTGAACCCTGCAGACGAATTCCCGATAAGATGGTTGAAAAATGGCCCAGATAGGGTCCCCAAGAACATGTCTACCAACTCCCGATCAGTCAACGGAGGTTGTACTCTGCCAGCCAGAACCCTCCACTTCTGAGCGTACTCCTTAAAACCTTCACTTGAACCTAACGACATACCCTGTAGTTGGGTACGTGTAGGGGCAAGGTCGGCATTGTACTGATACTGCTTATAGAAAGCAGTAGCCAACTCCTCCCAGTTACGAACTTTGGTCCCATCCAGCTGATAGAACCATTCGAGATGAGTCCCTGAAAGACTCTCCTGGAAGAAGTGGATCCACAAATTCTTATCCGCTGAGTACGGTTGGATTTTCCGAACATAGGACCTGAGATGTAGCTTGGGACAAGACGCCCCGTCGTACTTAGTGAAAGATGGTGCTTTGAATTTCCGGGGAATGATCACACCAGTAGACAAACCCAGATCTCCGAAATCCAGCCAAGGTACCTGTTGTATCTCCATAGCATTCAACCTATCCTCCAGTTGCTTGTAACGGTCTTCTGCAGGAGGGTACTGCTCTTCATCAAAATCAGTCTCGTTGTCGGAGACTACCGGACTAGGACCCTTTTCTGCCTGAGGAGCACTCTTGCCAATGGAAGAACCAGCCTCTTCATTCTGCAGAGTGTTGCCAAACCTTCGGCCCGAGCTGAACAGAACAGTTCTCCTCTTCTTCTTTTTCTCTTTCTTCAGGAGCAGAGTCTTCAATTCTTCCTGGCCTTGAGCCAAACCCATGATTAATTCCTGAAATTGCGCATTCTGCGCCTGAAGAGCTTTGATGGACATCTCAGTTGATGACGAGTCAGGATTCATGATGCTGAAATAAACAGCGAAGAACGGTAAGCAACCTGAAAAGAAGAAACCTGCTATGCACATGATGAATGATATGTGTTTATGCAATGCATTCAAGGGTTCGAAAGTTCAAATTTGTTGTAGACAAAAAGGAACACACGTTATCATTAAGGAAATAATTATTCAGTACATCAAAGCCTCATGGGCAAAAATAATACAAAAGCAAATCAATCCCAAAATACACTGCGCATCCTCTTTGGAGCTATGTAAGTGTTGAGATTCCTCTCCTCATGCAACAGGCGGGTGAGATCCAAGACCTTATTTTCACTAGCATGTAGACTGGTCTCGAGAGAATTCCGTTCTTCCTTAAGCTGGATCCAGCTCTTCTGCATCTCTTCCCAGGATGTGGGCATATCAGGGTGCTGAATAGTGTAGGACCCTTCTCCTTCCAAGACTGGTTCTTTGATTACTGGGAGCATGTGAGGATAAGGCATCACTAACTTCTGGGAGCGGGCTCGTACCCACTTGAGATAAGGTTCCAACGGGATGGAGTTCCTGTGCCCCAGTGTCTTGCTGTCTATCCTACTTGGCATCCTCCAGGCTCTGATAAATCTCTGGCGAAGTCCTTGAGTATCGTTGTCAAAGTCAAAGACTACGTCGGGAATTAACATGTCATGAGGACCATCCCTCCGAGCATAACCAAATTGTCTCCAAGCCAGGCATGGGTTGTAAGTAATACCTCCTCTGATTCCAAGTAAAGGAACATTAGGGTACTCCCCGCAACGATCAATGATAGTGACATCTTCTCTGGACCTAGAGCACCAATGTATATCTGCATGTGTAAGAGTCATCAATCGTTGTGACCACCTCAAACCCCGCTCGTTCTTCAAAACTGATTGTGGAAGGTGCGAAATAAACCACCTTCCTAGGAGAGGAGTGCAACACATAAGGACACCTCTTTTTCTCATGGTTCGAGTGTAACATGAGTGAAGGATGTCCCCCAACAACGTAGGTATAGGATTCCTGGACATAAAGATCTTGACAGCACTGATATCAATAAGCTGATCTGGGTTAGGGAACAACACCAAACCATAGACAAGGAGGGCCACAACCTCTTCAAAAGCTTGCAAGTCAAGGGAGTTCCAACATTCATGGGCCTTTTCAAACAGAAACCTGGCTAAGAATCCTTTGATGCCACTTCTAACTTCCCAATGTCCCTTGAGGTCAGATGACTGTAAGTGCAAGGCTTTAGCAATCTCCTCAAGCTTAAGTTCCTTTTCTGTACCGTTGAAGGGTAGCTGATCAAGGATAGGAATCTTCAGGAACCGGGAGAACTCCTCCAATGTAGGTACCAGCTGATAATCCAAGAAGGTGAAATAGTGATGCAGAGGGTCAAAGAATTGGAACAGGACCTTGATCATATCTTCCTCTATGTTGGTATTGACCAAGCTGATGAGACCTCCATGTCTTTCACTGAATGAAGAGTTCTCGGGAATCCTGGATATAAGTTCCTTAAGCTGAGGAGGGATCCTTACAAGACTGATTTGAATGGTCTTTCTACGAACAGTTTCCATGTCCTACAAAACAAGAACAAAGATGAAAATTCGAACCCCTGAAATGGTTAGTCAATGCATATGATGCTGGATGATGTCATGATGCTATGATTAAACACACCACAGATATTTACAAAGACAAACATGTAAGGCACACAAGGCACACAAGACAAGCCCTTAGGGTTTGAGGCCAGCATGGGGTCTGGGTAGTACCCTCTTGAAGTTGGTGGGTTCAATCTGTCCTATCATGAGTAACCGGGTTCTAAGGGTCCCAATATCCCGGGATTGCTTTCATTGTTCATCGTTTCGATTTAGCCACTGAACTGGCGACCGAAATATTCCAGGAAAGCAACCCTCAATTGAGTGTAGTATCGAGTATCAACCAACCTCGGACTGCACCAAAGTCAGTTATCTCACTACCCTAAAGAGGCCAAGATTGTTCCATTAAGGTTCCTAAGGTCTGTTGATGCTTCATGACACCACGCGGAGGCCCCGTACTCTCCTTGACTGAACTCAAGGGTTACCGGTACACACCAAAGTGCCACATCAACGTAGCAGACTGTTTCAACCATGTCGGTATACCCTGCACAGTTCCCTCACAGCCTTGTTGCTACTTTCTAAGAAGGTATCCCCCAGATCCGGGTTAGGATCTATAGAACTCCCAAGACAGTCCCACAATTTAAAGCAAGCAAATCAATACAATTGAAAACACAGTTATGAGCTAACCCTAAGGTACACCTCACTTTAAGTTCAATCCCCAGCAGAGTCGCCAGTTCTGTGATCGGTGGATCTGGAACTGACTGTTTAACGCTGGTTCGCGAAATGTCGCGGAAGCAAGAGTCGCCACCGTCTTTTATTTTCTCCAAATGGAAAGGACAAAAGCACAGAAAAATTCCTTAAAGAGATTGCTCTCGGTTCGGGAGGTAGGTTATAGAAAGGGAAGGTGTTAGCACCCTTTCTATCCATGGTTATCCATGGGCTCTTAGATACTTGCTCACTTGTGTTTTCAAAATTGGTTTGTTTGCTTTTCAACTGTGGGTTTTAAAAAAAGTTTCTTTGAAAATTCCAGTTCGACTCTTGTATCGGTCCTCAAGAGTGTTTGAAAAATTGCTTTCGAAAGCTTTTTGAAAATGTGTTGGTGTGAAAAGTATTTTTGAATTTTTGTTTGAAATTAGAGCAAGTATCTAGAGTCGTCTACCTACCCTAAGGAATTTGTCTGTGTAAATGTCCTTTGAAGTAGTGCCATCCCACCATTGAGAGGTAGGTAGCACCACCGTTGGAGGTGTTCGGGTCAATTCGAGTTTTAGGGACATTGTGGTCACCGAGCAAAGGTAAGACACCTTAGAAGCTACCCTTATGCCATTGATCTTTTATTCCGAGGCAACTATTCCGAGGCAACTTATTTTGAGGCAACCAGATCAATGGGACATAAGGACTCACTAAGACGTCCTATAGTCGACGGCCACGTTTCGAGGGACAAGGCAACAATGTGATCACCAGAGTAATGGGAAGACACCTTAGAAGCTACCCTCATGCCAGGTTCCCGGATCATGAGGACTTACTAAGACATCCTCTACTCGACGATCACCTTTCGAGGGGCAAGGCAACAGTGAGACGTACCCTAGGGGTGGTGTGTGCGATTTGTGTGTCAAATTCATTTGCATTTATCTTGTTCATGTTAAAGGTGATCTATGCGCTTGTTTTTATTTTCGTTCATTCATTCTTGCATGCCTTTGATTAACAGTTAAAAATTGCGAAAAGTAAAAGTTCTAAGCTATTACAAAAGGCGCGGGTCCACATCGCCAAAATTAAACCAGGACCCGATTTGACAGAAAAATAAAGAAAGTAAAGAAAATAAAGAGTTAAAAGTGCGACAGATTAATTACATGGCTTCGGGAGAGATACATAAATATTTAAACGAAATAAAATAAATATGCGAATTAAATGGGAATTAAAAACGAGGGCGTTGGACCCTTTTTGCAAAATTAAATTAAACGATGAATTAATTAAAATTAAAAGGAAAAGAAATTGTTTTTTTTTTGGTATTTTATGATTTTTAGGATTTTAATGAAAAAGAATTAATTAAGATAAATGCTAACCCTAATTCTAGTTATTTTAAAAAAAAAGATTAAAGTTTTACCCTAATTAATTTACATGCAATTTTAATCACAAAAATAAATATTTAATTATTTAATTATTATGGAAGAAAAATAAAAAAAGGGATACAAAACTAATATGAACCCTAGTTCTATGTTTTTTTAGATTTTTATTAAAAGAATTAAAATTAAAACCTAATTTAAAACTAAATTTAATTATATGCAATTTAATTACAAAAATACTTAAAATAAAATATTTATCATTTTTTCATCTTTTTCTAATTTTTTTATGTGTTTTTTATATTTTATGAAAACATTAGATTAATTAAACAAACAATAATTAAAAGAAAATAAAAATTATAAAAATAAAGAAAGTTAAGAAAATTTGCAAACCAAGGGGGGGTATCTGTCCCCAAAGTGGAGATGAGGCTTTTAGCAATCTGGCCCAATGCTTCAGGCCTGGTGGACTTTTCCAATTACATACTCTAGCGTTGACTCACGCGTACCATGTTCCTCAGATCTGCGCCTTTGGATTGATGAAATTGAACAGGTGGATGGCTTGATGGAGAGACGTATGGTGGTCTTCAGCATGGAAACTACATGTGAACGTTAATTGAAAAAAAACATATGGAAAGGGTGAAGACCTGGGGCTCGAACCCAGGTCATGAACGTTGCCAACACATACGCCTTGCCACTGAAGCACTTTGTCTATCTGTAAATTAATATAACAAATAAACATTATAAAATAAAATGCGTTAATGTTTGGTTTTTTCGCGCGAACTTTTAAACCAGCCAATCATTGATGCCCACGCATCTTCTTCTTCCTCGTTCCTGAAACATAAACATATTAGGCAACGGTTTTTCAAGTGTTCTTTTAGGCCATCTTCTGGAAAATAACGAATAGGCCAGGAAGGCTCATAAATTGAGCGCGAGGGTCTCAAACTCTTCGTCCAAGTATGCTGGTTGCAACCATGGCATCGTGATTCTCCAATTTTTCCTTATTTTAAAACCCCCAATTTGAGGTTCTGAAAACCCTAAAATACGACCATGGCAATTTCTTGTATAGCGCATAAAAATCCAATCAAATCATATGGTTAGCTTTAAAACACATCACTGATCATGAATCTATAAACAAAATGCCATGAATGTGCATAGAATCTAAAACACGATTATGAGAAAAAGTGGGAAAAACTGGACTTCTGTATACCGTTTCAAGGTGTTAGGATTGATGTTTTTGATCCAGGAAGATTGCTTGATGTCCTTGGAAGGCAATGGGATGAGTTTTGTAGCCTGAAACGACCTGCAAATAAGCTTTTAGTTTTGAACTTTTTTGCAAAAATTTCAAGTTTATGTCTTGGTTTCTAGCTTAGCTCAGTGGTCTCTTCCATTAGGTTTGTGTTCAGGCTTAAGTATAGAGTGAATTAGGTCAAATAAAACAATCCAAATCCTTGGCATTCATGGTTTGAGAGATTTGATTTTCAAAGATCTTTTTTTCAATATTTTCCATGCTATTTTGTACCAATCATGATCAATTCTCTTCAAATCTTTTCATATTTGATTATGCACGAATTATTGAGTATATTTCATGCACAAAAAGATTGAGAAACTTAGGTTAAATATTTTTCATGTATTTAATTGATTTAAATGAATTATTATTAATAAAAATTCAAATAAATAAATAAAAAATGAAGAAAAACTTCCCTTTGGGCCAAGTAGTCGTGCACATGCCTTGGATAATGAATTGTGGAAGAAAAATAGGCCCATTAGCAATTTTAGGTCATTTGAATCAATGTTGACTTTTCAAAATATCCAAATATTTCCCAACTTCCACAAGGCATAACTTGCTCAATTTTTAAGCTTTGCTCATGTTCTTGGACATTTTGG
Source organism: Vicia faba (assembly GCA_948472305.1). Classification (NCBI taxonomy): domain Eukaryota; kingdom Viridiplantae; phylum Streptophyta; class Magnoliopsida; order Fabales; family Fabaceae; genus Vicia; species Vicia faba. Next base: position 1,038,578,582 of record OX451740.1, on the reverse strand, counting down.
AAAGGTCTTTGAGTCCTCTAACCAATGCCTTTGGTCCCATGTCCTTTTGATTTACCAATCTCAAGTTATGGCCTTTGACTTAAAGTCCCTTTTTGTTGACTTTTGAAAATGACCTATAATGTTAAAATTGATAACTTTTTTTGAGAGCACTTCTAGGACTTGGAGTATGAATATGAGTTGTAGGAAATGTCTTTCTCTTAAAAATGAGCTTTGGATGGAATTTTTCTGATAATCCATGTGAAAGTTATGCCCTGGTCAATTTACAGTTGACTTTTTCAACTGTCCAAATAAGGAAACTTTTGCATCTTGATGATTTTTTGAGCCAAGCTTTGAGAATCATGGTCAATCATTGATCAAATGATGTTTGTGGCTTCAAAATGATATGTTGACCAAAAATTTGAACTTTTGACTTTCAAATGACCATTTTGCCCCTACAGTTGACTGTAGTGCAATTAGGGTTTTGACTGTGCAATTTTGTGCTGAAAGTCTTGAAACTTGATATGAGGATGCTTGACCATATTTGTAGGCACATGGGACTTGATTGGGCCCTTGGAAACTTCATTTTCTTGATCAGAACCAAAACCCTAATTTGACTGTCTAGGAGGCTCTCACCTTGTGCAACCCTTGGAGAATTTTGCAGCACGACTTGGCAATTTCTTTGAAGAATATGGGAGGGAAAATTTTGGGGTACAATAGTGTCTCCTACCCTAAGTTGCACTTAAGGTCCTATGTCAGGAAGATCCAGCCTCACACTGCTGACCGGAAGTTATGGGTCCATTTATTCCAAGAAAGTTTAGCTGGCACGCAACTGGAGTGGTTCTATCAGCTAGAAAGAATAGAAATTCATACTTGGGAAGACTTGGCTGCTACTTTCTACAAGCAGTACCAATATAATGCTGACCTCGCTCTAACTCGTACACAATTTCAAAGCATGTTTATGGGTTCTAGCGAAGGCTTCAAAGAATATGCCTACAAATGGAGGGATCTAGATGGAAGGGTACAACCTCCTCTAAATGATCGGGAAATGGTAGACATGTTCATGGGCACTCTGACATGACTATTATTTAATCGGCTGATTGGGAGTTCCTCATCCAGGTTCACAAAGATGGTTATGACTGGAGAAAGGATCGAAAGTGGTATCAAGAGTGGGAAGATCCCGATGGCCGCATCTTCTAATGTTGAGAAGAAGCCATTTGCTGGTAAGAGGGAAGCCAATGATGTGTATGGCCAGAAGGATCGTAATAGGGCAGATTACCACCAATTAGTAGGGGCAGTGCTGGTCTCTAATTCGCACGCGTGCAACGACCACAACAACAGGGTAATTAGCGAAGGAAAGACGAGCCTAAGAGACAGTTTACCAAGATCAACATGCCGCTGTCTCAAGCATTACAACATATGTTGAGGATGAATTTGATTACATTTATAGGACCTCATCCAAACCCTAAGACTTCTTCTCCTAACTACAATCCTGATGCAAGGTGTGCCTATCATTCTGGAAGTCCTGGGCACGATACTAACAATTGTTGGGCACTAAAATACAAGATTCAAAATATGATTGACACCAAGGAGATTGAATTCGACCCTCCTGAGACTCCCAATGTGATCACTGCTCCCATGCCAAATCATGGCCAGGATTGAGAGCATTTTTTTCATTTGAATTCTCAAGTTGTATTTTTTTTGTTTGTTCAAACAATTATTGTCATGTCAAACTTTGTTATTTCATTGATGCATCACACATGTTTGTCTTGAATTAATTTGTTTTCATTATACTTAAATTGCTTTCTTACATCCTTTTTGTGATATTCAACTCTTGATTAAAACCTCTAAGCCTTTAGAGGAAGGATGATGAGAACGATACCATAATCTCTATAGTATGCTTTTGAACAGACCCCGCTGACGATGTACAGGCTTTGTTTTAAATCCTAAATAGTGGAGCTATAAGGAAGATAATCCCTAGTCAACCCCTTTGAGCCTAAGAAGTAGGAGTTTTCTTTTCACACAAATTAAAACCCTTAATTATAACCTGGGGCATGGTAGTTTTCTCAGTTAATTCAGATGTGCATTCAGTCGCAAGCTTTCCCTTCATACACGATAAATAGTGTAGAATATGCTCTCCAAAAGATGGTGATGGTTCCACATAATCATTAAGAACAGACAATCATTATCTCTCAAAATAAAATCCCATTAAGTCAAAACCCATGAAGGAGACTTAAGAAAAAACTGGGGCATCCCGCTGGCTCTAATCACAAAAGAAACAGTTCAGGAAAAATACTGGGATAGGAAAATCAAAAAAGAAAGAGGTCCTACAAATCCTCAACAAAAAGAAAAGGTCACAAAAATGACTGCCTTCTCAAACAAATGTTCAATTTCTGAGCCATCACCGGAATATCGGGGCCAATATTCCAGAATTCAACTGGGATTCGAAATGCACAATTAACTGAGCATAGGACTGAAGAACATCATGAAGAACGGGTGGGTACAAATAATTTTTGAGCCTTTATCCTTTGTTTCTTAAACCGTGAACCATGCCACGTTACAACCCTTAAAAGTCCTAGCTGAAGCATGGGTTAGTTCGAGAGCATACTATTACAAAGGTATCCTGACTCCTGTAAACTTTGCTATAAATCATGAGTTGATATCACATTCTTGCAAATTTTGTTTTACTACAAAAAATGCATTTTCAAAAAATTTCAAGACACACATAAGCTTTGCATTCTTTAAATGACATTGTTTGCATATGGTTAATTGTTCAAATGGCATAGAAATTCACACAATGAATATTCAGTGAACGAATACCCCCTCAATGGACAGAATCATCTTAGATGGAAAAAAACATTGCTAATAACAGGCCTTTCATAATCAAGGGGCATGACATGGTGTCTAGTTAATCTGGGGCACTCAAGCCAATATGCAAAGAATCTCTCAAAAATGCTGAATAGCCAAGGGCAGATCTCCATTTGAATCACTCAGGGCCTGTTACATTGATTGGGGATTCCGGCAAAAATCACTGTGAAATTTGAACCTTTGGTACCATCAAATTGCTTGTCTGTTCCAGTAGTATCAGATGGTGTCAGTATCATGTCTTTGAATCCTTCCATGGCAGTTCTTAGAAAAGATACCTAGGAAATTCAAGACTATCAGAAACTTGATCAAACATCAGGTGGACCAAATTCATCCTGAAGCAGCCCCGCACAGGCTCCCACGTATGAAAGGGCACATGCGATCACATAAACATTTTTTTGGCATTTCTACAACACTTGTTGTCATAGATGGTGACAACTCTCCACATCCTATGAGCACGGACATAGTCAGAAAATACTACGCATGAAAAAGACCCGCTAGGTTGACAGCCTAGGAAAAATTAAGGGTATCCCGGCGAACCAAAGGAGTTCAGGAAAAAATCAGGGATATATACAAAAATTGTATACCCAGCAAGTCGAAAACCTGAAAAGGCAGCTTGAGAAAAAATGGGTATCCTAGTGGACTGAAAACCCGAAAGGGCGATCCAGGAAAAAGTTAGGGATTAAAAACATACAACTATGTCCCATCATCTTGTTATTTGTTTATCAGTAGAAGACTTATCACCTTGATCAACATTTACCAAGCACCCCAGGAGTTGTGATGACACTCAAACCATCCACAAAGTCTCCGCAGGTACTTTCTCCAGCAGGTACAGAGGCAGGGGCATCTTACTAAAAAGTCACCGCCATATCCTCAACTTACACCCTAGTGATGACGAGTGTTCTTGTATCCCCGGCAGAACAGGAATTTCCAACTACTGCTATGACATCAGGTTTTCCCCAGTAAAGTCATCAAATTTCTCAGGATTCCCCAATAGCATTTCACAAAATCCTCAGGCAGTGCACATAGCTTTCCTTCCCCAACAGAGTTTATTTCTCTAACAACGTAAGATCATCTCCCAGCAGTTCAACTTCAAAAAAATCTGAAGACCTACATTCTTCATCGCCAGCTGCAATCAGGGATTTATTTTCCCTAATTCAATTGCACTGCCATAGAACAACTGATACATTCACATATTGTATTCATACATCATTCTACAAATGTCATAGCATCTCCAGTACAAATCCATACATCCCAATATCATTTATTTTGAGAACACCATTACACAATGCATTTCATACATCATGACATTGCAAACAGCTAACGCTTTACCTTTTCAGGAAAGATCAATCAACATATATTTATCATCATCAATTTTCAACAGATCCAGGATTAGCTCCTGAAACAAAACAGAGTAATTATCTGTGCGACCAAATACAGCTTTACACGGGCTCATCATGAAGCAATCTTACACGGGTTTCTTCTTACTTCTAAATACAGCTTTACACGGGCTCAACATGAAGCAATCTTACACGGATTTCTTCTGATTTCCAAATACAACTTTACACGGGCTCATCATGAAGAAATCTTACACGGGTTTCGTCTGACTTCCAAATATAGCTTTATATGGGCTCATCCTGAAGCAATCTTATACGGGTTCCTTCTCCTTCTAAAATACAGCTTTACACGGGCTCTTCATGAAGCAATCTTACACGGGTTCCTTTTCCTTCTGAAATGCAGCTTTACACGGGCTCTTCATGAAGCAATCTTACACGGGTTCCTTCTCCTTCTGAAATACAACTCTACACGGGCTCTTCATGAAGAAATCTTACACGGGTTCCTTCTCCTTCTGAAATGCAGCTTTTACACGAGCTCTTCATGAAGCAATCTTACACGGGTTCCATCTCCTTCTGAAATACAGCTTTTACACGAGCTCTTCATTAAGCAATCTTACACGGGTTCCTTTTCCTTCCAAAATACAGCTTTTACACGAGCTCTTCATGAAGCAATCTTACATGGGTTCCTTCTCCCTCCTTTTGAAGTTTTACACGGACTTATCCCGAAGCATCCCTACCCAAGCTCCTTCTGAAGTTTTACACGGACTTATCCTAAAGCAGCCTTACCCATGCTCCTTCTGATGTTTTACACGGACTCCTCCTGAAGCAACACTACCCAGGTTCCTTCTCACAATCTCCAGATGCAGTTTTACACTGACTCATCCTGAGGCAACCCTACCTCGGTTCCTTCTCTTGAATTTCCAGATGCAGTTTTACACGAACTCATCCTGAGGCAACCCTACCCAAGTTCCTTCTCTTGAATTTCCAGATGCAGTTTTACACGAACTCATCCTGTGGCAACCCTACCCAGGTTCCTTCTCTTGAATTTCCAGATGCAATTTTACACGAACTCATCCTGAAGCAACCTTACCCAGGTTCCATCTCGCAATCTCCAGATGTATTTTTACACTGACTCATCCTGAGGCAACCTTACCCAGGTTCCTTCTCTTGAATTTCTATATGCAGTTTTACACGGGCTCATCCTGAAGCAACCCTACCCAGGTTCCTTCTCACAATTTCCAGATGCAGTTTTACTCGGACTCGTCCTGAAGCTGCCCTACCCAGGCTCCCTCTCATATATCTTCTAAAACAACCCTACCCAGGTTCCTTCTCATACACTCTCAGATGAAGTCTTACCCGGACTCATCCTGAAACAGCCCTACACTGGTTTCTTCTAATACATTTCCAAATAGAAGTTAATTTCATATTCCCTAATGGGTCACTGTGTAGCCTGGGATACGGCCAGATAACAGTCAGCCTTATTATCCTCAGCAAGTCCCTATGAAGCATGGATCCCGACCAGATAGTAGTTAACTTTCACCTCTCCAGTCAAGAGATAACTCCATAGTAGAGTAGTGGACAACTGAAGCTCCTAGACTCTATTTCCCAAGACAGAGACCAGCATTCCCCAGTGGACTCTTCCTTAGACAACAAGAACAGGAATTCCCATAAAGGAATCTCTCATGAAATCAATATCTACTCTAGATGGCATCTTGAAGCCCATCTACGACAAATCTCCGTCATATTCTCTAGATGGCATCTTTAAGCCCATCTCCAACAACTCTTAGTCATCTTCTCTGAATGGCATCTTTAAGCCCATTCCCTACATAATCAACCAACACATCATCGAGTGCAAATTTTGGGTCACTCTAGTGTTCAATCATCTTCCACCTTCAGATCACGAAAGGCAGACAAGCCAATCTACATCTTCAGGTCTAAGAAGATTGAACAGGGGCAGTTATTGTACCCCAAAATTTTTCCTCTCATTTTTCTCAAGGCATGCTCATTGAGGTCCCCAAATTGCTCAAGGATGGCCAAGAATTGACCAGACAAATTCTCCTCCCAAGGAAATGAACCTCTAACTAGGGTTTCAATTTTCATCAAGATGTGAGAACTCCAAAGGTCTCAAATGTCTTCCATGGTCCTAATATGTCTTCAAGGTTATCCATGACAAATTTCATACCTTGCACTACAAGTTTGCTCATTCAATTGCTCAAATGCTTGAAAATCAACTATACTAGGTCAAAAAGTCAACTATGGTCTATATACAGTCAAACTTCAAGATTTTTGGTAAAAATCAATATTTTGAAGTTATCTCCATCATTTGATCAATGGTTGATCATGACCCCTCAAGAAATGCGCCTAATTCATCAAAAGTCAAGAATTGTTAATTAGGGTTTCTATAGGAAAAGTCAACCAAACTTTGACCAGGCATAACGTTCACATACCTTATCCATTTTTCCTCAACCAAAGCTCATTTTAAAGAGAATTCAATTCCCTACAACTTTTCTTCAGCCCACAAGTTCAAAAGATGCACCATTTGAAAGATACAAGCTTATATATTACAGGTAATTTTCAAAAGTCAACAAAAGGCACTTTTTTTCAAGACCATTTACTTCAAGATAAAATCTTCAAATTCAAAATTAATCAAAATAGGGATTGAAGTAGACATATTGGGCTTTCCAAAAAGTCTAAGATCATCATCATGAGATATAAATTTAGCAAGTTATGGCTTTCCCAAGTTGGGAAAATTTGGGAATTTTCAAGAATTATGCATTGAGAAAATTTGAAATTTTAAGGCAAGGGCTCAATTTATTGGATTTCAAACATCTTCCTAAGATTATAGAGTACCTCCAAAAACACTCTTACCATGCCTTACATTTTTTAAACTATTTTATTCATATTTATTTTAATTTATTTCAAATAAATATAAAATAAAGTGTATAAAAATAATTGGAAATAAGTTTTCGCATTTGGGCTGGTGTTTTAGCTTGCCTTGAAGCCCAAGATTTCGTGCAGCCACATCCACATTCATTCAAATTCAAAAAATGACAAGTTTCCTTATTTTTGGCCAAAGTTACAAATTTCATTCATGGCTTTGAAACGTTTGCTTTAAGGTTGTTTAAACCTTTCTTTTCTTGTCTCCTCATTCCTCTCTATATAAACAATCATCTAGAAAGCATTTCAAGAGGGCCTACACAGCCTAGAGAGAGCACTACCATTTTTTCAAAATTATCAAAAGCGGTAAAAATTCAAAACCCACTTTGCAGGTACTTTTGGTCCGAACTAGTAATCATACATTGTTCTTGAGGTTCCCAGGGACTTGTTCCAACCATCCTCAAAGCTTGCAAGGTACCAGATCATCGGATCCAAGCTATCACCTTTTTGGTATAATCTCAAATTCGAATCTCTATTTTTATTAATTGTTGAATGTTCTAATGTGTGTATATGAGTTCTTGGATATCCTTAGAGCAGGTTAGGGGAATTACATGGAATGCATGACATCTAGAAGATGAGATACCATGTACCATCAAGTACTTCCCATACTGGATCAAAGGATGAACCTGGGCTTCATGATCCGGGCTTAGCGAAATTTCAATTGCACCCCCCATTATACTTCAGCCATTAAGCCCAATTTGTTTTCTTTTTGCTTTATTTAATTATTTCATCTCTTAATCATTTTAATTATAATAATAAAAAAACTCACAAAAAATTTAGGCTTAGAATTTTTTAACTAAATAATTAATTTTTTTAATTAATTAATTCATTAAAACTTTAACCTTTTTCTTAATTAAAAATGAATTAGAATTTAAATCTAATTACTTTCTTTTCATAATAAATAAAAAAACCAAAAAAAATGCTTAGTTTATTTTTCTTAATTTAATTTTCTAAGTAGACTTTAGGATAATTAATTTATATATTTTTCTTAAATCAAAAACAACAAAAAAGATTTTTCTTATTAGGTTTTAGACAAACTTTCAACCTTTCGCGCGTTATTTATTTTTTGCATCTTTATATTCATGTAACTGCATACTGGATGTAATAATTAATAGGATTTTATCTGCTTTCTTTATTTTCCTTCTCCCAACTTTTGTACATTGTAAATATCCCCCTCCCTGAAAGCCATGTAATAGTTTAGATTTACACTTTCCGCACTTTATTTTCTGGACAATATTACTGTTAGTAATTAGGCATGTATGGCAAGACTGAAAACAAATATTAGCAAACCTAAATACGCAAGATAAATAACTGAACTAAACACAATTCCATATACGCACCTCTAGGATATCCCACTTAGGTTGCCTTCGGAAAAATAGTCATGAGGCAGGAACACTTTAGCAAATACCCATAAATAAAAAGATCATAGTCCCTCGATGACCCTACAGTTGCCTTCTCGGTAAATGATGTAGTCCCTAAACAAAATTGCTAAAGCGTCTCCACAAGTTGCCTTCGTGACTGTAACGTCCCTTTCGAATGTCCCTAATACATCCAATGATAGGGCTACCTACTCACTAATAGTAGGATAGCAATGTCTAAAGGATAGGAGGAAAAGAACGATCCTTTTCGAGTATAAAAGTAGATAGCTGTTAGATGTTTGCTCAAAAAACATTTTGCACTTACACAAATACTACTTTTCAAAAGCAATTTTCAAAACATCTGCTTTGTTAACACTCTTGAGGACTGATACAAGAGTTAAACGCAAAGCAAATCTCCGCACTAAGGCATTTTCCAAACATTTTCAAAACACACAAAGCACAAAGGTATTTCAAAACGAGCAAACCTCTAAGAGCCCGTAGAAAACTACGGATGGAAAGGGTGCTAACACCTTCCCTTTCCATAACCTACCCCCCTTACTCAGAAAATTCTCGAAAAGGTCTTTTTCTGTTCTTTTCACCCTTTCCTTTGTTGGATAAAAGAAAAGTCGGTGGCGACTCTTGCTTACCGCAACATTTGCAAACACAAACGCAAAACCAATATTAAATAGTCAGTTCTGCCACCGTATTACACAATGCCACACAAAAAAGAAAAAAGAATGGTCTCATCTTCTTCAAAAACTTAACAAAAATTCCTATGGCATTGAAGATATTCATCAACCAAAAATAAAAGGAAAGAGGGAGATAAAAAGAAAAATCACATTGGATTACATCCTCAAAGTTCTTTCATCTTCAAGTTCAATCACTCATAATTGATGGATTAAAGTACTAAACATATCACTAATTCAAAGCACCAAGAATGAATTAAATAATTCACTCTAAGATAGATTTGAATTAATGAATGTTCATCCAACTTCATCTACATCCTAAGTCCATTAAATTTGAAGAGAAATTGAATATTCAAAATTGTAATCCAAAGCAACAATCAAAAGAAAAGAGTGGAAAAAAGAAAAGAAATCAAAACAGCCCCAAAACAAGGCAAAATACTCCATTCTGCTATCATGAAATCGGTTTCTAGAATATTGGAAACAGGTTTCCTGCACGAAATTTCAAAAACTGGTGCAAAAATAGTGAGAGAAACCGGTTTCTCCAAACAGGGAAATCGGGTTCTACTGCGAAATTTTCACAAACAGTATTTCAAAGAGAAGATTCTTGATCACACATTTCATCAAACACCTTATTATCTTGGATTTAATTGAGCATGAAAGTTCCATTAAATCATGAGGAATTAACACCAATGGTATAAAAAAATGTAGCTCAAAGAATTAAACCACCAAGATCAACAAGAGGTCACATTGTGAAGGATGAAGATCAAGCTTAACCATGGTGGATCCAAAAATTTACCTATTCAAAACTGAATTAAGCTTCAAATCAGCTCTAAGAATCAATCTTCCAAGCTTTGATTTAGAGAATTAATGAAGAGAAAGTGTTTGGATGGGGGTTTAGCTCAAAGATTAGTAAGCTTCAATGAAAAACTTTCTAACTTTAATGGAAAAAGAGCTTTAGGTGAATTTGGTAGATGAAGAAAGTTGAGAGAATTTTTAGTAAGGTGAGTTTGGCTATCCAAAGCTTAATGAATGAATGAAATGAGGGCTATATTTATAGAATTTAGGATTGGGATTATTGGTGGTTTGGAGTTTGGAGTTTGGTTTGGAACCAAAATTAGGCTTGACAATTGTTTTTTTGAGCCAAAATTAAAATCAAGTGGTGCACATGTAACCAAATGAGGGTGTATGATGGAATTTAATTATGATGAGGTAGAATAATTGTTTTTTTGGTAATCAAGAATATTCTCAAAAAGAAAGAAATTGGAGTCACATGTTGCAAACTTAAAAATTACTCTCCTTTTTCCAATTTCGTGTAGGAAACCGTTTTTCTGTATAGGAGAAATTGGTTTCTACTGCAAAATCTTGAAATCCTACGCAAAATGAGTGAGGGAAATCAGTTTCTCTATATGGGGAAACCGATTTCTGCTTGAGAGATGAAAAAAGACTCTTGTTGGTTGGATGCTTTGGCTTGATACCTAGAAAACACAAATATACGATAAAACAAAACAAATATTTTTAATATTTTGGGTTAGAGGTCACTAAAAGAAATATAAAACACATATGTACATGATACACAATCAGGATGCTTGATGATCCCTCAAAGGAAAAATTTAAAGATAAGAGAACGAGTAAAAGGAATAGCCAACCCAAATGTGTGCTCTGTATGCATTATGATGATATGAAGTGATAAGGGATCTTAGGGACAAAAATTGGGGTATGACAATTGCCCTTACTTAAATATCTTCAACCAAATGATATGAAGATGGTTAGGCTTCATATAATCATAGTGGAAGATAGTTAAATACCGAAGTAGCCAATTTTTATCCCTCGATGCAGTGCTATGAAAGAAAGCAATGAACTCTTTTTTTCGATATACATTTTTTGTATATGACATGATATGAAGGCATAAGATATGGCACTTTATCGGGAAACTTGAAACAATGGATTTAAGGTAGATTGAATGAGACTACGTGACAAGATACGCTGGAGAACACAAACTATTTCTAGATATTTGTCAAGGTGACAAGAAGTATCCATCAATAGAAGGACAAAACCCTAGAAAGACAAGAGACATCCGGAAGAGCATCGGATGCAAAAGGTAACCACACTCTAGAAAATACATCAGAAACATCTAGAAAAGCATTAGACGCAGAATGAGACTAAATCTGAAGATACCTCAGAGACTAACAAGAGAACATTGAACTATACTGGGGATAAAACAAGGAAAGACATTGAATACATTCAGAAAAGCATTAAATGAACTTCGCTGGGGAAAACATCAAAGATATTCAGAAAAGTATTGAATAATATTTGGAAAACATCAAGCACATTCAGAAAAGCATTATGAGAAATAAATCATCAAAGATATTGAAAACATCGTTGAATGAAACTCTGGAACACAACAAAGGCAGTCGTCAAAGACATTCAGAAAAGCATTGAATGAACTTCGGAAAAAGAATCAGGCATATTCAGAAAAGCATTGAATGTGGGAGAAATAAATCATTGGAGACATTCAGAAGAGTATTGAATGGAACTCTATAACACATCATAAAATACATTCAAAAAAGCATTTAATGAACTTCTGGAAATCACATCCAGAAAAACATTGGATGGAAAGGAATTCAAACTTTGGGAACATCAAGGACATCTAGAAAAGCGTTAGATGGAAGGAAACCAAAGACATTCAGAAAATCATTGAATGTAAAAGGAACTTACAACCCTGAAATACGATAGAGACATCTAGTAAAACATTGGATGAAAGTGATGATCCTGAAGGCACATCCGATACATTCAGAAAAGCATTGAATGTATGAGAACAAGTTCTAGAAAAACATCAAAATAACAAGGCATTTCTGGGAAAACATCGGATAAACACAGTAAAATCTAGAAGAGCGTCAGATAAACACAAAAAGGCTATGGAAAAACGTCGGAATGGAAGATATATTTAGAAGATCAACGAATAGAAAAGGTAAGGTTATGGGAAAACATCAGAATGGAAGATATATTCGGAAGAAAATTGGGTAGAAAAGGTAAGGTTCTGGAAAAACATCAGAACGAAAGACATATCTGGAAGAACATCAGATAGAAAAGGCAAGGTTCAGGGAAAACGTCAGAATGAAAGACATATCTTGAAAAACATCGGATAAGCAAAAACAAATGAAATTCTAGGGAGATAAACTTTGTTTTGGTAGGTGTCAAGTAAGTTGGACTTTGACCATAAAGTAAAATGTTGATAGCAACAAAACCTCGGGAAATGCAAATGAGCATGAAACTTTTCAAGCTATGCATGATAAATGAATTTTGTTATGCATGATATATGAATGATTTGTGAAATACAGATGTTTATGACAATAGAACTTGACTCTTTTATGGAGGTAATATTGGAACTCTGATTCCTCAACATGGGAAACATAGCCAACTTTGCTTGGAAAGAAGTAGTCTTGAGAAACACTTATAAATTGTATCAAACTGATGATCCTTTGAGGAAGGACAGAAGAGCTGCACGAGGATTTCCCCAGATTAACTGACTGTTAAGGATAAACTGATCATGGCTTCAGTAGACTATTGTTGAGAATAAACTCATCATGGCTTCAGTTCTTGACATGACCGAGGGAAAGGATTTCCCTAGTACGAGTCTTAAAGGAAATCTACTGGTTAACCAATTATGAGAATAACTTGCACTGAGCAACAAATCTTAAACTGATTCACAACAAGATCTAGAAGGAACATGACCATGATAATATCACTGACCAAGCTTCTCAACTATTTGAACTTCCTTGATGAGTATAGCTTGTTTGCAATAAAAAAAAATTTTGTTCAAAAAGGGTAATTTTAATGCAAAGTTCATGCAAAAGTTTTGAAATCAAAATCATATTTTGAATGATGTTATTGGTGTATAAATGAATCACTGGTCAAAACACAATGTTTAGCCACTTAAAGTGAGAGAAAACAAATACCAAGACAAATGATTTGCAAAAGATCTTAGGAGTCAGTTTACGCAACTTTGTTGTAGTATACTTTCAAAAGAAACATGGCTTCAATTAGATCTTTTGAGGGTTGTAATGTGGCCTGGTTCACGATTTATGAAACAAAGGATAAATGATCAAAGTTTATTTGTACCCAACCCAATCTTCCTGATGTTCTTCAGTCCTATGTTCAGTAAACTCAGACTATGCATTCAGGTTCCAAGAGATTTTGGAATTGCACTTATGATAGTAATGATGATGACTCAAAAACCAAGGAATTTTTTTAGATGGAAGTCACTTCTGCTTAAAACATTTTGTTGTTTTTATTGAGGACTTTGGTCAACTGATTTTTGTTTTAGGATTATAGTGACCTCTTTTTTATTATCCCTAACTTTTTCTTGAACTGTTTCATTTGAGATTATAGTCAGCGGGATGCCCCAGTTTTTACCTAAGTCTCCTTCATAGGTTCTGACTTAGCCAACTTTTCTTTTGATTTTTATTTTTAGAAATATAGTGACTGCCTAGCTTAATGATTACTGAGAACCATCATTGGCTTTTTATTTGAAGGACATCTTTGACACTTCTTTCATGTGTGCGAAGGGAAGCTTGATTACAACCTCTATTGAAAGGTGTCTTAAATGATTTCTCTTGTATTTGAATGCAGAACCGAATTAACTGAGAGCTATCCTACCCCAGGTTAAGATTGTTGGTTTTTTCGTGCACAAAGAAACTCCTACTTCTAGGCTCAAAGGGGTTGACAAGGGATTAACTTCCTTATTTCTCCAGTGTTTGGAAATTGAAACAATGCATGTACATCATCAGCAAAGTTTTATGTAAAAGCATACCAACAACAATTATAGGTATTTCATTTTCATCATCCTCCCTCCAATATTTGCATAAACAAAAGCTTGATAAAGAAAGTAAACATGAGATATATTTTTCTCAAAAGAATCAGTAAATGAAAATAAATTAAATCAAAACATGTAATGCTAATTTCATTAAAATTAACAATGAACGTATAAACAAAGTTTGAAAGCAATAATCAATACAATTAAAGCAAAAATGAAAACATAAAGAAACATAGCCTAGTGACTAATCAGCAACAAGGATGAGTTATCCTATCTAAAACACTCACTTTAGGAGGAAAGTATGGCTCTGACTAAAGCTTCACTTGTCACGACAAAGGATTGTTGACAAAATTTTGAGTAAGAGCTTTGAAATTTATCATTTGTTCTCTAATCAAGTCTTGCGCTCAAGCCTTCAATGGATAACAGTGTTCTAAATCATGCCTCGTAGCTCCATGATGGAACTCATAAGGGAGGTATGACCTGAATACGGCTGGAAGAGGATTCAGATGAGTTAAAGTCCTTATTATGATCAATCCTAGTTTGACCAAGTGAGGATACAATTCAGTGTAGGTCATCAGAATAGGGTCAAACTGAGTCCTAGTCCTTGGATTGCAGTTCTGATTTTGTCCAATAGCCAGATGTTAGAGAATTTGAATTGGTTGAGCATTGACCATATGAGTAATAGCATATACTTGTGGTTTATCATAGTAATAAGGCCTACGGAGAGGTCCTTCTTTTTCAGTTGAGACGACATTGTCTTTCACCTCTTTCTTCTTCTAGAAATTCCCAAAGGACTTATTCGCACCATTAAAGATTCAACAGTAATATACACTTTGCCTTTCTTGATTCCTTCTTCTAACATTTGGCCAATAGTCACCAAATTTGTGAAGCTGGAAGACACACTACCGTTCATTTTATCCCAAAATAAATGGGATAAGGTATCCATGAAAAAACTGGTCAGCTCTTTTTTTTCCAAAAGTGGCTCTACAAGAGAAGCTAACTCTCTCCAACGTTGAGCATACTCCTTGAAAGACTCTTTCTCATTCTGAGATATATTTGTAGTTGAAGGTGATCAAGTGCCATGTCCAAATTATACTTGTATTGTTTCATAAAAGCATCAGCAAGATCTTGGAAACACTGGATACAGTTCCTCTCGAGTCCCATTTACCATTTAAGTGAAGCACCACTCAGACTATCATGAAAGCAACATATAAGAAGCTTCTGATTGTTGGTTTAAGCAGCCATCTTCCTAAAGTACATGACCAAATGACTCCTCGGACAAGTATGCCCCCTGTATTACTCAAACTCATGAGTCTTGAACTTTGTAAGCATTACAAGGTCAAAAACTAAGCACATATTATCAGCATCAACACTAAAGAACTCATTTCCTTCCATAGCTCGGAGTCTCTTCTCTAAAGTCTGACACTGTTCTTTGACATCTTCAATCTCACCAAAATCTCCCTGACTCACACTTCGAGACTGGCAGCTTGGTATTCAAAGAGAGGATTCCCATGAGAAGCATGATGAATGATTGGCTGAGGTCTAGTGGAAACTGGATCCTAAAAAACTGGTCAACCATTGGAGTAGTTGCAATAGGTGGAGTGTGTAATACCCCAAACTTTTCCTATCGTTCTATCAAGAAACATATGGCTTATGCATCTCGTAATCATCATGTACATACCCTCCATTATGTCATTTAACATTACATACATTCATTAACAACAAGGCTCAGTATTTGGAATTAATGGTCTTGGGATTAAGACTCCCCTTAGGCATTAGGGTCTCCTCTTTCTTTCACATGGTTTGGTTCCAAGTCAAGGTTTTATACTTGAGGTCATCTGGTAAATCTACAAAGACTTGGATATATGTTGTCTAAATCTATTCTCCTGAATTTTCACTAGCTTCCTTCAACACATGAAATGTTCATTGTTGCTTGCAATACAAGTTATCCCAAGATATCATCCAAGAGACCGTGAGCTAGAGCATGGAGAGTCTATAAACATCATCTTCTTATGCTCATCATTGTCACTTGTTTAGGGTTTATTTCTCCAATTAAGTGCTATTCAATAGGGTTTTTGGTGGAACTTGTTCATCAATTGACATCATCATCTCAGGCGTTTAGCCGGGGTTTAAATTGCAAGTTGGTAAAAAGATCTTGGTATTCGTAGTCAATCAAGGTTTCTGCAAAAGAAACTCTTCATTATGAAATACAAAGAAGCCTTTATTCAAGAGCGACCTTATTGTGAGAGCTACAAATCAAGGTTTTACCAATCTATCATCCATCAGTTAAGGTTTTGAGTATCAATGTTCAAAGATAGTTCCTTCAGTCAACAGTTACTTCAAGTGCAAGGCATTGTGAAAAGTGGACCATTAAGGGATGTTAACTTTCATTACTCATTCGAAACCGGTTCATTAAAGTTACTCGAGTTACAAGTCATAACTTTGGAGTTTAAGCAAGAAAATGAGGCACTGCATGGTATTGTCTTGAAGGTATTTCAGGTTAAAGATCTTTTGATAAATTTTTGCTCAAAGTCCATTATAGTCCCTTTTGGGACTTTCATCACATTTATTAAAATGAAGTGTAAAACAAAAATAGGGAATCGGGAATCCAATTTGATTGAATGAAGGGAATTTGTTTAAAATTCAAGAGTCGGCTACATTGAATATCCATGTGAAGTTAATACAAAGAAAAAACCAATCACAGTCCACTACAAAAGCAATTGAAAGGTTACATTGAGAAGTACATTTTGAAAACAAATTTCCAAAGATCAAAACTATTGACATGACCTAAGACCCAAGACTAACAACAATTAAGCTGCACCATATATAAAAACCAGTCCAACCATGCCTTGCACCAAAACAGATCTAAACAAGTACGACAAGGCTGCAATTTTAAGCTTCTCTGGCCTGCAAACAGCCACATACAATCTTCACCATACTTGCAACTTCAAGCCATGTTCAAAACCAATACAGCCCTGCATATTGATTCTTGAAGCCAAAAGCAATTCAAAAGAAAAAGTTTGTACAATAAATGAAATTAGAAAATCATTAATATCAGGAAATCAGAAATGGAGAAGGAATTTCAAAAACTCTAACTTTCCTAACTGATGCCAGCTCATCAAAAACTAACAATAATTGATTCCATATCCAGCTCACTCTAACTGATCAATAACTAACTTATATAACTACCTAGTACATCACGATTAATTTACTAACAAATTCCTAATTTTTCTAACAAACTCCTAACCCTCATAACTGCCATAACTGAATTCAATCCTCATCGTCAAATCTCCTAACTGATTTTCTCAAATCCAAAAACTCATAAAAAACTCTCTCCAACTCTCTCATCATACACGATTCAGAATCAGAATAGAGAGAAGAAACTCACCAGAAAAATCAGAAAACCTTCAACTTCTCTTTGAGATCCTTCAAGCACATTTCTTCAACCCGAGTCATCTTCATCAATTCTTCTTCTGATTGAAGAGACACCAAGAAGAAGACTATGAAAATCTTGTAAATATGTATCGCTTCAACAAAAAATTCTCTGCACCCTTCTCCCTACTCGCTTAAATCATAAAAAGGATGTAGTAACTTTAATCTGCAAGAAATCCACATCATATGCATCTTCTAACAATTTTCAAGAACGCAACAAATTATACAAAAACGAATTCACAACCTTCAAGCTTCTTTAACCGCGTCTTCAATCTGCAACCTTCATCTACAAAAACCGCTTCTGCACCGCTTCTTCAGCATCGCTCTTCATCAGCGTCACAACATCGATACTCTTTGATCATCATCGTTCACGATCTTCGTCGTTGACAACACTCGCATCCTTCATCTCAGCATCAGCAATTAGAAACAACAATCATCACTGTCATCATCAACAACTCACTTTAACCTTCAACATCTGCTTCACAAACAACACCATAATTTGCAAATCAGAATCAAAATTTCAAGAAGAGAAAATGAAAATATCTGAAAGAGAGCAGTTTTTGCTCTTTTCCGCCGCCGAGTTCCTTGAGGCGCTGATTCTAAGTTAAGGTAGCGTACGAAGTCGGATTTGCAGCATCGAATTGGGGTTCAAGTTCAGTAACCACTGTTTGTATTGGCCGGTGCGGCGGTGGTTTTACCTTAGGTTCAATAACACGACTGATCGGAGAAGATGAAAATAAGATAGAGGTCGCGTTCGAGAGAATAATCAGTCTGTTGTTTGCAGCAGGATCGTAGCTATCGACGGGAGAGACGAAGCCACGGAGGTTTACAGAGGAACTCCAATAGTCACTCCCTTCTTACCCTATGCTCCAAACGGTTCCTTTCTTGGGTTTTTATTATTATTTTATTCATGTTTAATAATGGATAATAGTATAATTGGTTATTGTGGATCAAAGAGAACCGAACCATACTCCCTCTTGGTCCATTTTAGTTTTTTTATATAACAAAGCTGCTGACTATTGGTGACATATAGACTGGGCTAGATTGCACTTTGTTTTTGAAAATTAAGTGCAACAACAACAAAAAAAACTCTCTATTACTGGACTGAAATTGAACCTTCTTAGGTCTGTTTCTGATTTTTTTAATATACATGATGCTTATGAGCAACAAAACTACTATTGGACTCATGCTTGATGGGCTTAGCACCTATTCTTATGCTGGCAGCATACCTCTGGAATTAGCTTAGCACCCCTATAATACTCCTATTTTCTTTGTTAAATTTAGGATTTTTCCTTTTAATTTTTCTATGATAAAATTATAAAAATCAATAAAACTTGTTAGATCTTCTTAGTTGATTTTAGGAGTTAATTCTTTAATTTTTGATAGAATTTTCCTCACATAAAAAACTAATAAAAATACTTTTTCTTTTAGGTTTTTTATTCATATTTCACACTGTTTTCCCTTGTTATGTTTGACGCGTTTGCTTATTGTGCAAGGTACATTTTGGTGCTTTCGATCATGTAACATAACAGGTTTTTATGTGATCGAAGCATATGGCTTATGCTCGCTTCTGATGTGACACGCCTTATTTCTCATCGTCTTGAGAAATTCATATCATATTATATGTTGTTCGGATGCATGTGATATCTTGTGATACTTTATGCATGAACTTCTGATTACGCGTTGTATTTGCAACATGTGTGTACTTTTATCTTAGTTGGATATCGTTTCAGACTTTGTTTGTTTCTTGGTGAAGCTTTCTCGATGCGTGCTCCTTGCTTCTCCATTTCTTTCGTCTTCTCTTGAGGATTCGCTTGCTTTTGGTAGTCGCTGCTACTACTTTTATATTTTCCGCACTTTATCGCATTTCTTTACTGCTTTCTAGATATCATGAGAAGTAGGAAATAAAGAGCGTGCACTCGAAGTCGTTGTTTAAAGTCCTGTAGTAGGCACCGCTTTATGTATTCAATTTGTGTTTGTTTAAAACCCTACCTTTGAAGTAGGTATTCTGCACGTGTGTTTAAATTTGTACTCGTATTATTCCCTCATCCCCCGTGGAAGTCCTCAAAAGGAGACAAGCGGAAAGGGTTAGCAATCAACCCCCACAATTTCGTCCATGTCATCCTTAGCTCGTGACGCACCATGATTCTTTAGAGTTGTACCTACTCTTGTTATCGATTCGTCAAGTGGAAAAGGGTTTCGCAACCAAACCCCCATACTTTGTCAGAAGTTTGCGTTGGCCGATGCTGACACTCTGTGGTTGTTCATATTTCCTTCTTTCTCCTACCTCGATCTTCTATATCTTGGTTAGGTGTTCAGTCGCTTTGGACATCACATTTTTGTTTTACGTTCTATTCCCGCTTGTTTGCTTTGGGTGATCCACTCCCCTTAGCTAAAGCATTTCTCTCTTTTATATTTCACTCCCTCTTGTTTGTCTTGGGTGATCCGCTCCCCTTGACTAAAGCATTTTTCTTCTTTTATTTACCATTTCATGTTTGTGCTCTTTTGAGCTTATTTACTCTCTTTCTATACCATATTCCCTTAGGATGTGCTTGTTTCTTTCCGATGCAAGTTAGACCTTAGGTTGCAAGCCATTCATGCTAACATTAGGTATACTTTTCCCTTTTGTTAATCCAAACCTAAGAACTACCATTGTATGATAACATTAGGATTAGAAATAGGCTAGTCTCCCGTAGACTCTTTTCTTCCCCTTTTGCATTTGCATTTAAAACTAAAACTTTATTTTTCTTAGCAAATCAATAAAACATATAATAATACAAAAACCCTTTTTCAAGGTAACAAAACACAAACCAATCAAACGTGGCATCTTTCCTTGAGGGTGTAACTCAAAACCGTTTTCATAAGGGTTTGTCACCCATAAAAACACAAAACAAACAATACATGTGAGCCGAACTACGACGCTCTGATTCCTCGAAATAGATACGTAGGCAGTAGGTCGCTGGGCCTAACCGAGCAAAATTCGTAAATACTTCCTTCTTTTCCCCGCATTTCTTTTGCATGCATTCTTCCTCAGTAGTAAGAAATAGACATAGATTAAACACACCCATAAGATAGATAACAAGAGTGGATACCATAGAGTACTACGGGTGTGTGGGGTGCTAATATCTTCCTCTCGCGTAATATACTCTACGATACGGTGGGAGAACTGACTAGAGGGTTTTGCATTTGTGTTCGCAAATGTTGCGGTTTAACAAGAGTCGACACCGACTTTTCTTTTATCCAAAAGGAAAGGTGAAAAAGCACAGGAAAGACCTTTAGAGATGTATTTTTGTGTTCGGGGGTAGATTATGAAAATGGAAGGTATTAACACCCTTTTCATCCATGGTTTTCCATGGGCTCTTAGTTACTCGCTAGATCACTTTCTTTTGTTTGAAATTGTGCTTTATGTGGTGATTTTGAAAATATTTTGAAAATGTGACTTTGTAATGATTCTCGTTTCTATAAAAATGCGTACAAAGTTTTGTTTCGAAAATAGTTGAAAGAGGTGTTTGTGGGATGTGTTTTTGAAAGTGATTTTGAAAAGGGTTTTCTTTATAATGGCTCTCGTGTCTATAAGAACGCGTACAAAGTGTTTGTCTTTTGAAAATGTTTCAAAGTGAGAGTGTTGGTGCATAAAATGTTTTTGTTGTGAGCAAGCGAGTAACTGAGAGCGAACCTACCTACTCAAAAGGTCTTAGATGTGCTTTTCCTCCTCTTTTAGATGTTGCTATCTTACTATTGATTTGGTAAGAAGCCCCATCGTTGGATGTGAAGGGACGGATGTTGGGACGTTTGTATAGTCATTGAAGGCAACGTATGAGACGTTTTAGCAATGTCATTTAGGGACTAGATCGTTTACCGAAGGCAACATCGAGGGTCATCGAGGGACTAAGATCTTTTTTATCGAAGGGTCTTTGCTAAAACGTCCCATATTCGAGGGACATGACTATTTTTCCGATAGGCAACAAAGTGGGATTACCCTAAGGGTGCTAGTGTGCAAGTGTGTTTGATTGCATGCATTTCGTCTTGATTAGGGTGATCTATTTGTTGGTTTTAGTCTTGCCATACACACTCTAATTACTAGCATTTACATTTGAAAGCGATAAATTGCATAAATGTAAAGTCCTACGCTATTACAATATTTAGGGGATGGGGGTACATATTTATGAATGGGGATTTCAAGTAAAAAAATAAATCCTAAGTTACTATTACGACCATATTGAAATGTACAATATAAGAAAGAAATGGACTTGTTCAGAAAATGTTTTTTTCTTAAGGAAATAAATTAAAAGGAAAATATTTTTATGTTTTTTTTTATGTTAATAAAAAAAAGAGTTAATATTAAAAATGATGAAAAAGAAAATAAATGAAAGATAGAAACAGTGTTGCTGCAAGAAAAACAACAAGGATCAGAAGTTCTGAAGCCAGGCGCGTGATGACTCAGAAAGGAAACGTCAGTGGGTATCATAAGTTCTGAGTTGGTACACTCTGAGGTCCTGCAAGAAACGTTATAGGAAAAAACACAGAAGTTATGGATTGCTATGTGCTCAACTTCTGAATGTTAGAACAGTGAGATAACCTCAGAAGCTCTGTGCGTGTCAAACCAATAGGAAGAACTCAGAAGTTATGTATGGTGCTAAGATAGTGACCAAACAATCAGCAGTTCATCATGTTATCAGCGTATGAAAATCAAAAGTTCAGTGTATTTGACATGTAAGGAGAACTTAGAAGTTCTGTGTTGTGTTATAACAGTGAGTGAATCATAGAAGTTCTGTGTGTGTTAACAGCGTATGAAAATCAGAAGTTCTAAGTGTTAAAACAGTGAGTGAACATCAGAAGTTCAGTGTGCATTAGTAGTGAGTGAATATCAGAAGTTCAGTGTGTTTAAACAGTGAGGAGAACTCAGAAGTTCTGTGTGTGTTTAACAGTGAGAAAAATCATAGAAGTTCTGTATGTTAAAACTATGAATGAACATCAGAAGTTTTATGCCATATTTCAATTCTCATTCAGCACATCAGTAACTATTCAGTTTTCAATAAATAGCAAATCAGAAGGATAAAAAGCACAACAGTTTACAGAAGTTCTAATCCTGATCCTGAGCCTAGCCTTAATCAAAAAGTTCTGATCCACAGTTTTTTCTACTTATGCAATGACATGGACAACATTAATACTATGATATTTACATGTTAATGATGTTCATAATGAAAAACAAGCAAAGTCAGAAAGACTTACCTTGAACCTGGAGCATGGGCTTGGAGCTTTGAGCTGCTACCTTTGGATGTTCTGGAATCAGCAAGAGTAATGGAAGAGGAAGTGCCAAGCTCTTTGATTCAAAAGGAAGAACAAAGTTTTGGTTTTCTGTTTGGGATTTCTGGATTTTTTATGAAGGTTTCAACTTCCTTTTCTCTCCCTCAAAGCCCAGCCCCTTGAACGTGTGATGGTTAAAAGTATTTATAGGTGAACTTGTTGTGATTTTGGGAAAAAAAATGGGATTTGAACCTTTTTTTAGCATCATGTTCCCTTACTTTTTCATCACTGTTTTCGTATGCTAGTTTGGTGTAATTATGGGATGCAGGCATAGGCTGAACTAGCTGCTTATTAGTAGCTTTTAACCATGCTTAAGCTGGAGTTGTCAGTAGGATTTAAGGAAAAGCAAAATAAAGCATGGGCCTAGTACCAAGGTTTGCTATCCCAAGACAGTAGAGGTGCACGTGGTGGAAATCCTTTGGATAAAGATTCAAAAGTGGTTGTGAGCATTAAATGATGATGAGACTTATCACAACCAGAAATTCTGCAACGTGAGATTCTACACCATGGCTTAGTTCTGGATCAGAAGTTCTGCTTAAGCGTAGCATCCAACCTCTGATATTTGTATCTCCTGGCTCCAACATGTTCTGAAGGAGTTTCAGACTTTCCAGGAAGTTTGTAATACGCTTTGTAAACCTTCTTTGAACTGCTCTTACAAGCTCTGACTGAGCCTTTGTGAAAACTGGTCCAGAAGTTCTGTCCAAACTCTGCTTTGAGAGTGTCTAGAATTTGCTATGTGTTATGGTGATAATCTGGTCAGAGAAGATCAGGAGTGTAGCCTCTATGTGCTGAAGAGTCACGTTCTGATGGAAGATTATGTTCTGAACCACGTTTGCAATTTCTGACTGCGCTTGCGTAGAGGCTGAAGAGCCACGTTCTGATTGAAGGCTATGTTCTGAACCAAGTTTGCAACTTCTGACTGCACTTGCACGGAGGCTGGCTCAAAAGTTCTGAAGTATCACATACTCTTAACACTTAGAAAATTTTCTAAATGTTTAGAAATTTTGATTTTTCCAAAGTAACTTCTGACTCCTGATTTTTGATGAATTAATCTCATGTCTTGATGGAATAAAATTTTTGAAACTTGATTTGATCTGAAAGTCAAAGTTTGAATTTTCAGTGTGCTTTTGACCATTTTGCCCTTATGGATGATTTCCTTGAAAAATTGCAGTTCAAGGCTTGGAATTGGATGGAAGCAAACTTGAGGATCCAGGGTGATTCCTTGAGAAATGAGAGGGAAAATTTTGGGGTACAACAGCTACCCCTGTCACTCTTCTTACACCTGAAGAGTTAGATTGGTGAGTCCACCATTCGTGACTTGAAGGTGAAAGATGATTGAACACTAGAGTACCCAGAAAATTTGCACTCGAAGATGTGTTAGTTGATTATGTAGGGAATGGGCTTAAAGATGCCATTTGGAGAGATAATGGATAGTTGTTGGATATGGGCTTAAAGATGCCATCCAAAAATTATTGCTGGACTGTATTTGAATGAGTGACAAAATGACATCCGAATCTGGATCGTATCTGGACTGTATTTGAATGTTGGGTTGTTTGAGCTGGTCGAGTAGATAGTTGTCCTGTCTAGTTTCAGGTATTAATCTTTGACCTGAAAAAGAAAGATAGTTTTCCTGGCTTTTTATAGGTGTTAATCTTTAATCTCTTCATGTAGATAGTTTTCCTGGCTTGTTACAGGTATTAATCTACAATCAATCGTCCACAGATAGTTTTCCTGGCTTGTTACAGGTATTAATCTGGAACTTGAAAAGGTTGGTCGATGAGATAGTTGTCCTGTCTGGTTACAGGTATTAGTCTCTGACCTGAGAAAGAAAGATAGTTTTCCTGGCTTGTTACAGGTGTTAATCTTCAATCTCTTCATATAGATAGTTTTCCTGGCTTGTTACAGGTATTAATCTAAATCAGTCGTCCACATATAGTTTTCCTGGCTTGCTACAGGTATTAATCTGGAACTTGAAAAGGTTGGCCAATGAGATAGTTTTCATGTCTGGTTTCAGGTATTAATCTCTGACCTGAGAAAGAAAGGTAGTTTTCCTGTCTTGTTACAGATGTTAATCTTCAATCTCTTCATGTAGATAGTTTCCTGGCTTGTTACATGTATTAATCTACAATCAGTCGTCCATATATAGTTTTCCTAGCTTGCTACAGGTATTAATTTGGAACTTGAAAAGGTTGATGGTAGCCATCTGTTGATTGACATTTTCCTGAAAAGGGTAAAATGTTAGCTGTATGCAATATCATGTATGAAATGCATGATGTCATGATGTTCTAAAAAATAAATGAGATTGTGTCGTGTGCACTAGTCATGTATGTAATATGATATATTAAATGTGAGATGTTTATTTGAATGTATCTTTGTCCGAAAAATAAATCCTTGACAAATGCTGGAGAGTCATTAAATACCGGACTGCTGCCAAAGAGTAGGTGAGTCTTCAAACTTTTCTTAGAATATTTACACCAAGGATTCCTGTTTTGTTGAGGAGAACTTCGCCGGGGAAAGTTGAGAACTCTGTGGAGAGTATTGATTCCTTCTTGGGGGGAAAAAGTTCAGGAGTCTCGGTTGTCCGTTGCTCTACTAGGGAGTCGAAGTTGAACTGATATCTGGTCGGGTCCAAGTTTCACAGTAACTTACTGGGGATTGTAGAGTACTCTACTGGGGAAAGGGAGTTGTGGTCCTTTGATTTGTAGTAGTCGTAGAGGCAAACTCAAACTGGGGAATTTGTAGTTTGTTGGGGAAATAAACCTTGTTGTTGGTCTGCTAGAGAGGTGACGACTTCGTCGGGGAAAGTCTTCGAGGACTCTTGAGGTTGTCTCAGCTAGGGGAAGGTTTTCAGAGATTAAACCATTACTGGGAGTCATCCTATGAGAAGGATTTTGGGAAGATTTGTCATTTCCCCTAATAGCAAGTGTTTATGGAATTGCTAGAAAATGTTTGATCGCTGAGATTTACGTTCAATGCCCCAAGTGACGGAGATAGAGACTTGCCCCTGGTTACTCTGCACTTTGAGAGATTTCTTGGAATCTTGACTGGACTGCCCCAGGTGTGCTGGATAGTGACATGTTATGTCCCCCTGTTGATAGGAGATTTGTCAATGGAAGTGTCATCCCACTTGAAGTGATTTTGTTCACCGAGAGAGAGCTTTCATTCACTGGATATTTGTTGTGTGAATTTCTCCACTGTCAAACAAATAGTCGTATGCAAACAGTGATATTCAAGTAATGCAAAGTTTACGTTTGTCTTGAAATTTTTAAAAATGCTTTTTTAGCGAGTAAAGAAATTTTGCAAGAAAAATTCAACTCTGGATTTTGAGTAAAGCCTTACAGGAGTCAGGATACCTTTTGTAACAGTATGCTTTCGAACTAACTCATGCTTCAATTAGGACTTTTGAAGGGTTGTAACGTGGCTTGGTTCATGGTTTAAGAAACAAAGGATAAAGGCTCAAATGTATTTGTACCCACCCGTTCTTCGTGATGTTCTTCGGTCCTAAGCTCAGTTAATTGTATGTTTGAACTCCAATTGAGTCTGGAATGACGTTTTGGTGATGGTTCCGACAAATTAAGTTTGTCCAAAAGCAGTCATTTCTTGCAATATTTTTCATGTTGTCGAGGATTTGTAGTGACCTATTTCTTTTGATTTATTATCCCTAATATTTTCCTGACTGTTCTTGTTTTGAGATTACAGTCAGCGGGATGCCCTAGTTTCCTTTAAGTCTCCTTCGTAGGTTTTGACTTAGTGGGATTTTCTTTTTTTGAGAGATAACGTCTGCCTATGTGATAGGGAACCATCATTGTCTTTTGATTCCAGAGGAATGATTCTTGACGTCATTCGTTGTATTACGAGATGAGAGTTTGTGGCTTAACGCGCATTTGAATTAACTGAGAGACTACCCTGCCCCAGGTTTTGATTAAAGGTTTTAATTTTGTGAAAAAGAAAAACTTCTAGTTCTTTGGCTCGAAGGGGTTGACTAGGGATTATCTTCCTTATAACTCCAGTGTTTAGGATTTGAAAGAATGCCTATACATCGTCAGCAAGGTCTATCCAAAAGCATATTGTATGAGATTATGGCATTGTTTTCGTCATCCTCCCTCTAAAGGCTTGTAACTTTTATCAAGAGTTAAATGCCATAAAGAGAGTAAAAATAATAGTTTAAATGTTATGAAAATGAGTGGATCAAATCAAGACAAACATATGCAATGCATTAATGAAACAAAGTTTGATATTAATAGATAATTGTTTGAATAACAATATAGATTACAACTTGAAAATTCAAATGAACAAAAGCTTTCAATGATTCGTCATAGGAGCAGTGATTATGTTTGGAGTCTCCAGAGGGTCAAACTCGATCTCCTTGGCGTCAATCATGTCTTGGACCTTGTTCTTCAGAGCCCAACAGTTGTTTGTGTCATGCCCTGGGCTACCAGAATGATAAGCACACCTTGCACCAGGGTTGTAGTTAGGAGAAGAAGTCTTAGGGTTATGATGAGGAGCCTTTAACGTAATCAGCTTTGCCTTCAACATGTGTTGTAGCGCTTGAGCCAGTGACATGTTGATCTTAGTGAATTGCCTTTTAGGCGCGGCCTCCTTGCACTGATGCCCTTATCTTTGTTGAGCAGGCGTAGGATTAGAGATCAAGATTGCTCCTACGTGTTGGTCATGATGACTCTTTTGACCATACACATCGTTGGAGTCTTTCTTCCCACTGTATGGCTTTTTCTGAGCATCAGAAGGTGTAGCTCCTTGGATCTTTCAACTTTTGATGCCATCTTAGACCCTTTCACCGGTCAGTATTAGCTCGGTGAACCCGGCTGAGGAGCTTCCGATTAGGTGTTTGAAGAAAGGCCCTGTCAAAGTTCCCATGAAGATGTCAATCAGCTCCCTGTCAGTTAAAGGGGGATGCACCCTACCAGCAAGATCTCTCCACTTTTGGGCATATCCTTTGAAGCTCTCGTTGGAACCCATGGTCATGTTCTGCAATTGCATACGAGTTAGTGCAAGATCAGCATTGTACTGATACTGCTTATAGAAAGCAGCAACTAAATCCTCCCAGGTGTGGATGCGAGAACTCTCCAATTGATAGAACCATTCGAGTTGAGCCCTACTAGGTTATCTTTGAAGAAATGGATCCAAAGCTTTGGATCAGTCGCATATGGTTGAATCTTGCGAACATAAGACTTTAAGTGCATCTTAGGGAAAGATACTCCATCGTACAGGGCAAAGGTAGGGATTTTGAACTTTGGCAGAATGACCACTCCAAAAACCAAACCCATGTCTCCTAAATCCAAGCCAGGTACCTGTTGAATCTCCATATCACTGAAGCGATCCTCCAACTATTTTTACTTGTCATCAGTGGGAGGATATTGTTCCTCGGAGTAATCAGCTTCAACTTCATCAATCTCCAAATTGTGGTCTTCTTCAAGACTATCCCCCATGTTGGATGGAGTTGAAAGATCTAGAGCTCCCTTGACTGGTCCTCTAGGTCTTCTTCCCAAGTTCAGGACGCCTATTGACTTCTTGGACTTTTTCTTCTTGTCTTTGAGAAGATTCCTCAGGTCCTCTTGCCTCTTAGCCATAGCCAGGAACATTTATTGGAATTGAGCGTTTTGAGCTTGGAGATCATTCACGGTTTGTTCGATATCCATCTTACTGAAATAAACAGCAGGAAGATAAGGAAGCCTGTATGGGAGAAGCTTGTCATGGTATTATGCATGATATGTGGATGCATGTCTTCAAGGATCTCGCGGGGTTAGTAGTCACTTACAGTTTTGGATTTGGAGAACTTTGTATCGGTGGATGTCCTTCCACGAGAATTAAGCTCACCATCTCAAGTGGGTCATAGCCCTTGACTCAAGTTGTTGTACTTGATCTTTGATGGTGTTTGGTCAGAGGAAAATAAATCCTCTTGTCCCTTGATAGACATCTGGTTCAACGTGACTTTGCATCAAAGACCCTCGAGATCCTTGAAATGGTATGGTTGATGTTATTGAAAATGCTATGGTATGATGTTATGATGTTATGTACAAATATGTGAGGTGAGCAAGTTTATATACAAATAATCATATTCACACAAAGTAGACAAGTCCCTATGTTTTAGGCTTGCGTGGAGTTTGTAGGTAAGTACCCTCTTGAAGTTTAGTTGGCTCAACCTGTCCTAGTTAATAGTAACCGGGTTCTAAGGGGTCTCAATATCACCGACCTTTCTTTTAGGCGTTGTCTCAGCATAATCAATCTTTTCTTGCGACCAAGATATCCCAAAAGTCCAGCCTCAATGAGTGTAGCATCGGGTATCAACCAATTTTCAGCTCTACACCGAAACCGGTTATCTCACTACGTCCTAATGGCCAAGTTGGTCAAGTAAGGTTCTAAGGTCAGTTGATGCTTCATGACACCATGCGGCGGACCAGTACTCTCCTTGATTCGACTCAAGGGTTACCGGTACCAACCAAAGTGCCACATCAACGTAGCTACTGCTTCAATTGTGTCTGTATACGCTGCACAGTCCCCTCATAGTCTATTGCTACTTACCTAAAAGGTGTCCCCAAATCTGGGTGTAGGATTTAAAACAAACCCAAACAAGGAACCAAAATGTAAAGCAAACAAATCAAACAATATAAGCAAGTAAATATGATCTAACCCTAAGGTAACCCCACTTTCAACTTTCCCCAGCAGAGTCGCCAGTTCTGTGATACGGTGGGAGAATTGTCTTGAGGGTTTTGCATTTGTGTTTGCAAATGTTGCGGTTTAGCAAGAGTCGTCACCGACTTTTCATTTATCCAAAAGGAAAGGTGAAAAAGCACAGGAAAGACCTTTAGAGATGTATTTTTGAGTTCGAGGGGTAGATTATGAAAAGGGAAGGTATTAACACCCTTTTCATCCATGGCTTTCCATGGGCTCTTAGTTACTCGCTAGATCACCTGCTTTTGTTTGAAATTGTTCTTTGTGTGGGGATTTTGAAAATATTTTGAAAATGTGACTTTGTAATGATTCTCGTTTCTATAAGAATGCGTACAAAGTTTTTTTTGAAAATAGTTCAAAGAGGTGTTTGTGGGATGTGTTTTTGAAAGTGATTTTGAAAAGGGTTTTCTTTGTAATAGCTCTCGTTTCTATAAGAACGCGTACAAAGTATTTGTCTTTTGAAAATGTTTCAAAGTGAGAGTGTTGGTGCATAAAATGTTTTTGTTGTGAGCAAGCGAGTAACTGAGAGCGAACCTACCTACTCAAAAGGTCTTAGATGTGCTTTTCCTCCTCCTTTAGATGTTGCTATCTTACCATTGATTTGGTAAGAAGCCTCGTCGTTGGATGTGAAGGGACGGATGTTGGGAAGTTAGTATAGTCATTGAAGGCAACTTATGAGACGTTTTAGCAATGTCGTTTAGGGACTAGATCGTTTACCGAAGGCAACATCGAGGGTCTACAATATTTTTATCGAAGGGTCTATGCTTAAACGTCCCATATTCGAGGGACATGACTATTTTTCCGATAGGCAACAAAGTGGGATTACCCTAAGGGTGCTAGTGTGTAAGTGTGTTTGATTTCATGCATTTCGTCTTGATTAGGGTGATCTATTTGTTGGTTTTAGTCTTGCCATACACACCCTAATTACTAGCATTTACATTTAAAAGCGATAAATTGAAGAAATGTAAAGTCCTACGCTATTACAATATTTAGGGATGGGGGTACATATTTATGAATGGGGATTGCAAGTAAAAAAATAAATCCTAAGTTACTATTACAACCATATTAAAATGTACTATATAAGAAAGAAATGGACTTGTTTAGAAAATGTTTTTGTCTTAAGGAAATAAATTAAAAGGAAAATATTTTTATGTTTTTTTATGTTAAAATAAAAGAGTTAATATTAAAAATGATGAAAAAGCAAATAAATGAAAGATAGAAACAGTGCTGCTGCAAGCAAAACAACAAGGATCAGAAGTTCTGAAGCCAGGCGCGTGATGACTCAGAAAGGAAACGTCAGTGGGTATCATAAGTTCTGAGTTGGTACACCCTGAGGTCCTGCAAGACACGTTAGAGGAAAAAACACAGATGTTTTGGATTGCTATGTGCTGAACTTCTGAATGTTAGAACAGTGAGAAAACCTTAGAAGCTCTGTGCGTGTCAAAACAGTAGGAAGAACTCAGATGTTATGTATGGTGCTAAGACAGTGAACAAAAAATTAGCAGTTCAACATGTTACAGCGCATTAAAATCAAAATTTCAGTGTATTTGACAAGTAAGGAGAACTTAGAAGTTCTGTGTTGTGTTAGAACAATGAGTGAATCATAGAAGTTCTGTGTGTGTTAACAGCGTATGAAAATCAGAAGTTCTAAGTGTTAAAACAGTGAGTGAACATCAGAAGTTCAGTGTGCATTAGCAGTGAGTGAATATCAGAAGTTCAGTGTGTTTAAACAGTAAGGAGAACTCAGAAGTTCTGTGTGTGTTTAACAATGAGAAAAATCATAGAAGTTTTGTATGTTAAAACTATGGATGAACATCAGAAGTTTTATGCCATATTTCAATTCTCAATCAGCACATCAGTAACTATTCAATTTTCAATAAATAGAAAATCAGAAGGATAAAAAGCACAACAGTTTACAGAAGTTCTAATCCTGATCCTGAGCCTAGCCTTAATGAAAAAGTTCTGATCCACTGTTTTTTCTACTTATGCAATGACATGGATAACATTAATACTATGATATTTACATGTTAATGATGTTCAGAATGAAAAACAAGCAAAGTCAGAAAGACTTACCTTGAACCTGGAGCATGGGCTTGGAGCTTTGAGCTGCTACCTTTGGATGTTCTGGAATCAACAAGAGTAATGGAAGAGGAAGTGCCAAGCTCTTTGATTCAAAAGGAAAAACAAAGGTTTGGTTTTCTGTTTGGGATTTCTGGATTTTTTATGAAGGTTTCAACTTCCTTTTCTCTCCCTCAAAGCCCAGCCCCTTGAATGAGTGATGGAGCAAAGTATTTATAGGTGAATTTGTTGTGATTTTTGGGGAAAAACAAATGGGATTTAAACCTTTTTTTGGCATCCTGTTCCCTTGATTTTTCATCACTGTTTTCATATGCTAGTTTGGTGCAATTATGGGATGCAGGCATAGGCTGAACTAGCTGCTGATTAGCAGCTTTTAACCATGCTTAAGCTGGAGTTGTCAGCAGGATTTAAGGAAATGCAAAATAAAGCAAGGGCCTAGTACCTAAGTTTCCTATCCCAAGACAGTAGAGGTGCACGTGGTGGAAATCCTTTGGATAAAGACTCAAAAGTGGTTGTGAGCATTAAATAATGATGAGACTTATCACAACCAGAAATCCTGCAACGTGAGATTCTACACCATGGCTTAGTTCTAGATCAGAAGTTCTGCTTAAGCGTAGCATCCAACCTCTGATATTTGTATCGTCTGGCTCCAGTATGTTCTGAAGGAGCTTTCAGACTTTCCAGGATGTTTGTAATACACTTTGTAAACCTTCTTTGAACTGCTCTTGCAAGCTCTGATTGAGCCTTTG
The DNA here is from genome assembly GCA_948472305.1 of Vicia faba. NCBI lineage: Eukaryota > Viridiplantae > Streptophyta > Magnoliopsida > Fabales > Fabaceae > Vicia > Vicia faba. Next base: position 1,038,546,353 of record OX451740.1, on the reverse strand, counting down.
TGAAAACTGGTCCAGAAGTTCTGACCAAGCTCTGCTTTGAGAGTGTCCAGAATTTGTTGAGTGCTATGGTGATAATCTGGTCAGAGAAGATTAGAAGCGTAGCCTCTATGTGCTGAAGAGTCACGTTCTGATGGAAGATTATGTTCTGAACCACGTTTGCAATTTCTGATTGCGCTTGCGTAGAGGCTGAAGAGCCACGTTCTGATTGAAGGCTATGTTCTGAACCAAGTTTGCAACTTCTGACTGCACTTGCACGAAGGCTAGCTCCGAAGTTCTGAAGTATCACATACTCTTAACACTTAGAAAATTTCCTAAATGTTTAGAAAATTTGATTTTTCCAAAGTAACTTTTGACTCCTGATTTTTGATGAATCAATCTCATGTCTTGATGGAATAAAATTGTTGAAACTTGATTTGATCTGAAAGTCAAAGTTTGACTTTTCAGTGTGCTTTTGACCATTTTTCCCTTATGGATGATTTCCTTGAAAAATTGCAGTTCAAGGCTTGGAATTGGATGGAAGCAAACTTGAGGATCCAGGGTGATTCTTTGAGAAATGAGAGGGCAAATTTTGGGATACAACATACTCCATTACCCGATCTCTCGGTCCCAAGACCATGACTTCTCCCTTCTTAGGTTTTCTTGATGTTCACCTTTACTTTCATGTGGGATAAAAGGCGTTCGATGGAAACTTCATTATTTGATGATTTTCAACCCGTTGTTTCAGCTGACGACTTCACTAGGGATAGATCGATCAACTGCTGGTCCATCCCAGAGTCTCCCCTAGCTCGTGTTTTCTTCTCTTTGGGTGTTTATCTATATGCTTTATGGATTGTTCATTTTGTACATGTTTATCCGAGCATATGTTTGCATTGCATTATATTTCTTTCCATATTGGTTATCTGTTGTGTTGGCTTCTAGTTTTCCATGTTGGGTGGGTGTTACTATGAGGGAAAAGGCTCAATACCCAGGACAGAGTTGTATACCACTAGGAACACTAGGAATAGAGTGGAGAGTCATGACATACAATATGCGTATGCCCTGTCACCATCCGATCATGAAGCCACGGTCAGTTGAGGTTCAAGTGAGGTATTATCAGCATCACAGATGTGCATGATGATAATACTTTCAGGTGACCTATGATTCTGATTATCCATTACCTTGCCCTGACTTAGTCTTTACATGTGAGTGGGGAGGGGATAATCTTTATAGGTACCATTGGTGACTATGTTCAGATGGTGACTAAGTTTAGATGGTGACTGTATGTTCTGTTGGTGACTATACGGTCCTCAGATTTATTTTCTGAGTTTCAAATCTGATGTTTATGAGGTTCTATTGGGTTATGTTCCAGACCCTTGATCCAGTGATATGTGGTATATTCGGAAACAATACAGTGTGTATCCCAATTCCGTGGAGCCTTGATCCCGTGACTGTTGCATACCATAACATCATTTGCCATTATGTATATACGTCCCATTTCTATGGAATTCCAAAGGCAAGTCTCCTCAAATTGAGCTTTCCAAGAGAAATACCGCAAAAAGGTTATTTTAGGAATTAAATAGTCCTTGAGTTCTTTGGAAATGAAGGATGACACATGCACTCATAATATCATGCATTTCATTGTTCGTATCAGAAGCTTATTGGGGCCCTTCTTTCCATTTGAGTTCAAAATCAACGACAATGACTTCTCTACATCCGTACTGCACTCGCGCCAATAAACGAATACATATGGATCTCTTTGAACATAATAAGAATGCTCTCCGTAGGGACATGGACATTATGGGTGATAGAATGAATCGACTTTTCGATACTCTTCAAGCTGTTGTTAAAGGTCAAGAAGAGCTTCGTCAAAGTGTTGCCAAGATTGCAGAGGCTTTCTCTTCCACTTCTAATGGGTTTCATAATCCTCCTAACGGGATTCCCAAAGTTGCTATTGTTGAGATCACTCCTGATAATCTAGTGTTTCAGAAGAAGGTGGTTGACAACTATGACAATGTCATTGATCTTAATGGACCACCAGGTGATCCCACTATTGATCCTACTGAAACTACTAAAATGCATCATGTTGTTAAGGAGCGTCTTGATGCCACAAAAACTTCTAAGACTTATGGTTTCAATGCCACTACCATATGCTTAGTACCTAAGATTGCCATCCCTTCAGAGTTCAAGATTCATGATTTTGACAAGTTCAAAGGCAATAGTTGTCTAGAAGCTCATCTTCGACACTATTGTAGCAAGATGGGGGCTTATGATGATAATGAACCATTGCTCATGCAATTATTTCAAGATAGCCTGACCGGGGCAACGTTAGAATGGTATATGAAGTTACAGAGAACTCATTTCAATTCTTGGGGAGAGCTTGTTGATGCTTTCTTAAAATATTACCACCACGACATTGCTATAAATCCTAGTCATGCACACCTTTAGGGTATGGAAAAGAAATCTGAAGAGTCCTTCAAAGAGTACGTCCGGAAGGTGGTGTGGATTAGCTGCAAGGGTCCAACATCCTCTCTTGGATCATGGATTGATTGATTTCTTCATGGGCGCCTTGCAAGACCCATATCTCCAACACATGCTTGGTAGTACTTCAACTTCCTTTTCTGACTTGGTTACCATCAGGGAGTGTATTAAAGATGGCCTCAAGTCAGGAAAAATTCAGGGTGCATCTAGCACTACTAGTGGAAGTAACAAGAAACCTTGCTTTGGCCTTCTTAAGAAGAAAGAAGAAGAGACTAGTACTACTATTGACAGGGAGGCTTTGATCTATCATTAAGATCAAGCTCCGTGTTGTAAGGAATCAGTTGTTTATCCTAATCGGTATATTCCTCAAGCATATACTACAATTTCAGCTGAACAACCTAGGGTGGCCAGGCATGAGCCAATCCCTTATCAACAACAATGCATACAGAGACAGCCGTATGTTCAGCAAACACAATATGCACTTCTTCAACTGAACCAATAACCCCATGGGAAATGAGGATGGAAGAGTAAGAAAGGTCATTGTGAATTCCATTCAGGGGCCCGAGGCCACACAATTGAGAATTGTAGGGCATTGAAATACAGCGTTCACGACCTCCTTGACGCCAAAGCTATTATATTCACTCCAAAGGGTCTAATAAAGGATTGAATCCTCTTGCTGAGACAGGTGTCAAGACTACAAAGAGAACATTCTAAAGTAATAAGCTTGAAGAAGTCTCCTAAACATATCAATTTCTACTTTCATTTGTATTCTCATTTGTAATCTTTCTTGTTTTGTTCAGTACGTTCTTGTATGCAAAATTGTTTGTTTTTGAATATTAAATTGCAATTCATTGAATATGATTGTCTTGAATTAATCCATTCATTATCACTCTTATTTGTTTTATTATGCTTTTGATACTCAATTCTTGTTAATAAAGCAACACCTCTAGAGGGAGGATGATGAGAAATATACCTAAAATCTCAAACGATATGCTTTTGAGTAAAACCCTACTGACAATGTACTTGCATTGTTTCAATTCCTAAATACCGGAGATATAAGGGAGATAGACCCTCGTTAACCCCTCTGAGCCTTCGAAGTAGGAGTTTCTTTTCTGTTCAGAAAAAACCCTCACATTTAACTCGGTGCAAGGTAGATTTTAGTTAATCCGATCGAGCATTCAAACCTCATCAGGAGTGTGCATATAAGGATACAAAAATGGTTATCCATCCAAAGGCTGAGGAAATTCAAAACCATAATGGTTAACCCTCATCTACCAGCAACGTGCATCAAAGAGAACGATATCCCAATGGGTATCTATCGCACGTCAGGAGGATCAAAGATGACGATACAACAATGGTTATCCTCCATCTACCAAGGACTCAGGCAGTCACAATCACTTCCAACAAATCGAAGATGACATGAAGATAAACGACTTGTTCAAAAGTAAAGAAAAGGAAATGATGAAAGGAAGATACAAAAAGCCCCGCTAAGTCGAAACTTGAAAATAAGTCGCTTAGGAAAAAGTTAGGGCATCCCGCTGAACTTCCAAATCGAAATTCAAAAGAATTTGTCCAAGAAAAAGTTAGGGAAAGCGAGAAAGAAATTGAAAAGTCTAAAAGGCGAGAAAAGGATTACCAATAAAAATCCTCAACAAGGAACAAAGTCGTGTGACTAGAAGCACAAAAGAAGCATAGGTGAGTGACTGCCATATCCAAGAAGCCTCAATGGTTCCTCAATTATTGTAAAATCCTCTTGAGAGATGAATGATTGTATCAGGTTAAATTAACTTAGGATCGGTGTAGAACGTCATGGAGAATGGGTGGGCACCAAATAATTTTGAGCCTTAAATCCTTTTTTCTAAAACTGTAAACTAGGCCACGTTACAACCCTTAAAAGTCCTAACTAAAGCATGGGTTAATTTGGAAACACACTGTAACGAGATTACGATAATCTGACTCCTAAGAGGCTTGCTAAAACTTTTGAGTCGGTAGAACTCCATCTTTTTATTTTCTTTCGCACAAGAAAAAACTCGTTGTTTCAACATCTTTTCAATAAATGTTTTTAAAACTTCAAGACAAACATGAGCGTTGAATTAGAACTATCATTCTTAGAATAAACATTCTTTGCATGTGAATGAGTTCTTAAACACTAAGTAAGCTTGCATGATGAGCATCAAATGAAAACTTGATTATCCCAAGGGACAAATTGCTGCAAAAATCTATCGAAAAGCAAATCAACTTAAAGAATGATCTTATTCCGGGGAAGACTTTTTAGTGACTCTGCTGAGTAGAAGAAGACCAGCATGAGAATACTCTATTGAGTAAGAGTTTAGTCAATCTGAGGCTATCACGTTGATAAGTACAAATTGTAGCTATTTTTGTATATACTTTTTGTTGCACTTATCGACTTTTTGTTGTTAATATCGTTGAGTAAACCCGACTTTTGTATAAATATATTTAGTTTGTGTTTATTTGTGTTTTTGTTTACATAGGGTACCGTTTAATGTTTTTCCATTTATTTTGTAGGTATTGATGCGTATTTGGAGCATGAGAAATAAAGTGTCGAAGACACGACTTCAAACGCACGGTTTTGAGCAACTCGTCAATGAATAAGGCTCAAAATCAAATAATAAAAAACCATCAATTTGGTTTATATTTTTTCATTGTTAGAAAGAGCATTGAATAAGCTTTCCAACGCTTCGAACCAGGCGCGAATCGAAGTTACAGTTCAAAAGTTATGGCCAAAACAGTGCAGAATGCTGTGCTGATTTTTCAACCTTCTGTCATCCGTCGCTGGGCGATGCTTTTGGTCGTCGGGCAACGCTAGGCAAGCTGTAGCATGGGAAAAACGCTGTTTTGGTCGCTGAGCAATGCTTTTTGATCGTTAGGCGATGCTGGACAGTCAAAAATGCGTATTTAGGTGTAAAAACACATTTTTGGGGTATGGTTTAGGGTATTTTTGATCCCAACTCCATCAACCTTCATTTTTGGATAGGATTAGCTTAGAAAACAACATCGAAGCTTGCATACGGAATATCTGGGATGGATTTCTCATCAATCGGCACTGGCAAATCGGGAGATTTGTGGTTCATTTCTCTTCTTCTTTGTGTATTCTTTATGTGTTGAGTTTGTATATGTATTTACTCTAAACTTATGTATATTTGTCGCCCATGGCGTTATATTAAACTTGCTTTATAAATATTTGTCAATTATTGTCTTAGATTTTTTGCTCTGTGTTAGGAATTTGAGTTGTTATAGACATATACTGCTTGGATTCTTATCTAGGATGATTATCTGTTAGTTTCTAAACTCTTGAGATAGATTTAAAGCTAACATCTACTTGAGTATCAGAGCTTAATGTCTCCGTGTGGTTGTGTTGTGCTGAGAGATTGTCAGTGTGATTACATAGTTGACTTCTGTGTTATTGAGTAGGTAGAGAGATCATTTCCTTTGTGATACAGCTGGTCTCTCAATTTGGGTTAGAAATGACTTAGGTTATGAGTGATACATAGTAACATTGATGAGTATTATTAGGTTGAATGTAACTGGTCGATAGATTTAAGTCTGAGATGAGTAGATTATATGCAGACTTGATAAGTTCTTCCTTAATTTTTACTTTTGTTTACATTTATTTTATATTGATAACATTTTCTTTACAAACCCATTCATCCTCAAACTCATTAATGAGATATTTGTCGAACAACAATTCAATAACCAATCTCTGTGGACACGATAAATTCCCAAATAAATATTTCCAAAACTTTTGTTGCTTGCCGCTATACCGCTTCCAACAAAATGGCGTTGTTGCCGGGGATTGGTTCTATTGTATTCACATTGCGATAATTCTTTTGTCTTTGAGTTTTGTAATTAATGTATATGTTGTATAGAAATTGTACATTAACTTGTATGATATTTGTGCATATATGTGTTTTCACGTATTATTGTGAATTGTCTCATTTTTATAACGTTTGTTGTGTGATTGTTAGGACACTTTCTTTAGGTTTGCACGGTGTGACAATACCATGGCATGATGAGAGGAGGTTACTAGCTCGCACAATAAAGGCGTCGAGCTTACGATGTAAAACAAGTATGTTTGTTTGTATTTGTTTATGTGTTTGGTGATTTGTGCTTTAACAAGTTGAAACAAGGAAATATTCTAAATTTCAAATCTTCACTTTTCAACTTGTTAATTCATTTTCACCTGGTTTTCATATCTTTATTTGTATTTGTTTTGTTATGTCAATTTGTGTTTTCCGAAAGCTTGTCGTGTTTAGCTTGAGGATTTTTGTTCGTTGTATATATTGTAAATTTTGTACATTGAAATTTTGTAGGAGTATTATTTTTCTAATTCTTTTGTTGTTGTTAGCACTCAAGTTTTGGTCCGGTACCCTGTAGAATATTGAGGTGATTTGTCAATTTTGATCGTTTCGACTTGCGAATGCATGGTAATGATTTTGTTAAAGTTTTGTACACGTTCGAGGTATGTGTTTATCGCTTTCTATACTTTAGCATATTCATGATACTTACACTTTTTACAATTTTTATGCCATTCATTCTTTTGTATACTTGTTCATTTGTGAATCACTTTAGTTCCTACCATTTTTGTGAGATAGATTTCCATTGTTCACATATGCTGGAGACCACAATTCTTGTTTTAACTGGATTTTATTATGCTTAATCTTTTGTTTGTGTTAATTGTATGAAATCTTGAACATGATCAAGGCATTTTTTTGTTTCATTTTGAGCACAACTACCTTGGCCAAATAAGTCAATTCATCTTGTGAGTGTGTGATTATTAGTAACCCCTTTGAGCTTTTTATCGATATCCATGTTGTATTTGTTAAATGCTTGTCTATGAGTGTTTAGTTTCCCTTTTTGCATGGATGTTGATTTGTTGTTTTCTTGAACCCTCAACCATTGTTTTGGTTTGAATTTTTACCTTGCCTTAGAAAGTAAGGAGTATTCACTTTAATGTATGGTTGAATTCAAGATGGGGAGAAAAATGATTGTGTATTTATTGATTGATTGCTATGAGGTTGAAAATAAAAAAAAAAGTGAGAAAATAAATGAAAAAAAAGTGATAGAAAAAGAAAGGAAAAAAATAGAAAAGCTTCGAAAAAGAAAAAAAAGAGTATGGAATAATGTTGTGTTGAATAAGTGATGTGTGTTAGTTTGAAATTTGGGATGAAGAAGAAGTTTGATTGAAATTCTATTGTTTGAAACTTTGTGGAAGTAATTACTCCCTTAGATTTAGGCAAGTTTTTGTTTCAATTATATTTAGGACTTATCACTTGTTTGTTAACCAAGCCACATTACAACTTTGAAAAGCCCTTGATATTATTGCTTTTTTTTTTAATGTAAATTTTTGGATGAATGCATAATTTAGTCTATTGTTTGCAAGATTGTTTGATGAGTGAAAATACCCCATTTTTGTGCGTTTTTCAACTACCGATGATTATGTTTTCTAGGTGTGATTCATTTGTGACCAAGTATTATTTTAGAATGTTTGGCATATTCTTTGTATTTAGCATTTGTTTCATGTTTATGTTATCATCGTAGTTTAGTGGTAAGTATGTTTCTTCGTGTGTACCGTTTTCCATTTGAACCACTGCATTTGTTTTTCGTTTTCAAAACCTGTTGATTTGTGATTCTTTGATTTATCATTCTTTGTTCTTTATGTTATTTGACTTTGTTTGAGGACAAACAATAGTTCAAGTTGGGGAGATTTTGAAGTAGTTTACATTAGCAGTCGACACCATCTTAAGCATAAACTATGTAGGGAGTCTATGAATATAAGTGAATGATACTAAAAATACTAAAAAATTACTTCCATAATAAATTCACCAAAGGTAATGCACCTATTAAGTTAGGTGACCCTCAACCAGTCACTTAATCCAATGGTTGTGGAACCTTCAAAAATATAATAAAACAACCCGTCGCCAGTTGGTTCAGAGGTGTCTGATGCTGAACTTGGTAGGGAGGACTTCGGTCTGATCCCCCACAACTGCATTTGGTTAAATAAAAGGGGTTACCAAAATTATGTACCCGAACCAAGAGAAAAGGATCGTAGTCGCTAACCGATTTCCCTACTATGTGCGTGTATGGATAACAGGCTTAATGTGATTGCGCTTGAATGAAAAGAGTGAAAGAAAAACGAGAGATATAGGTTGAGTTATAATGGCATGATTCGAATTGGTTTGAATAAAGAGGGAGTCTTTGAACATTGTTTTGTTACAGTATCCTTGGTATTGAACATTTAGTACCTATCAATCTAACATTAGCCTAGTAGCCGCACATAATTAGGAGTTGTTTTGTGCCCTTGTTTCAAATCACGCTTCATCATTTCTTTTATCATGTTGGTCGATTGCTTGAGGACAAGAAAAGGTTTAGTGTGGGGGAATTTGATAACACAAAATTATATCGTATATTCGACTTGACTCACATGCATTATAGTTTCGTTTTCGTTCATTTTTATCTTTTTATGTTGGTATTTTAAGTTTGTTTCAAGTATTTATATTCCACAAGGCTTTCATGAGAAAATAGGAAGAAATGGCAAAGAAATGAGTTGAAAATGACATTGTAGCAGAAAAGTAGCAGGAAAATGCATTACAGAAGACTGTGACGGTCGTCACAGCCTTCATGTTGGTCGCCATGCCTTAAAAATATGTGTGCCGCTCGGCACAGATGACGTTACGGTCGCCATAATTTGAAAGTTTATGTGCCCCACGACACACAAGGCTTGCCCCTCACCGCAACTCTGTCCCAATAACTTAATAACGTTGTTCTCTCCACGTCTACAACGAAGCTCCTATATTCTCTCAACTTCTCCAACCATGATCTCCATTTTCTCCACTTTCTCCAACTTCCCACTATCTCCACATTTTCTCAACTTCTCCGACCATGATCTGCACTACCTCTCACATGTTAACTTCCATTATTTCTCTCTATAAAAAGGATCGAAATTTCATTTTTGTAGAATCCAAGTTTTGCGTGGAAGCGCTGTTCATAGTTTTAGGCAGAAAATCACTTTGTAAAAGTGGTAGTTTCTCAAATTAGGGAACTACCACACCATTAGTATTAGACCTATAATTTGTGTAACTTGCTTGGATCAACAATCTTCCCATTATTATTGAAGTTATTTCCAGTTTGCATTTATTTTCAAGTCTTTTAGAGGTTCTTTATCATATTGCTTATCATTATTATTATTATTATTATTATTATTTATTATCATTATTACTATTATTATTATAATAATAATACTAATAATAATAATAATAATAATTATTATTATTATTTATCATTATTTCTTTGTTTGTCAAATTTAATTACCATGTTGTTTTTTAATTGCAATCACTATGTTTAATTTGTTTTCAATCAATAATATGTCCAACTAAATTACATAGAGTCCGGTATGTGAGAGCCATCGTGTTGTACCCCAATTTTTTCCCCTAAGATCCCCTCATCATGCCATGTTGATTCCATAACAACAAGATCACATTAGGATTCTTGGTTCCCCTCCCTATATTTAGCTTTGATCTTTGAGGAATCACCAAGCACCTTGACTTGTGTTCTTTTGTGATCATGAATATTTTTGTCTTGATTTCTTCTTTTAATTAATAAAATTCAATGTTGGTTTGTCTTGCTTGTTACTCATGTAGGTAAAGGCATTGAGATTCAGCAAGTTGCTCCATGGTTCATAAGTTTATTTCCATGCCCTAGTCAATAAAGCTTGAGAGGTTCAAACCTCACCATTGGATTTGTTTTTGAGGAAATGGAATGGTAAGGTTATTTTGGTTCACCATATTTCAAGATTATTAAATTTGGTTCAAAAGTACAAGGGATTGATTGGAGAAGTTGTCATGCTTGGACAAGGCTTTGTTCCCATTGGTCACAAATGCATATTTCTCTCAATTCTCAAGATATGGAAGTGGCTTTGGTGACTATGAGTTCCCTTTTCATCCTTAACAACTTCTATTTATAAATCATTTGTGTTGGTACAAGAAGTTTGTTCAAAATTATCAAAGTTCCTCAAGGCATTTTTCTTGATCTAGGAGCTAGGGTTTTGAACTTCAAAGAAGCATATCTTGCTCATCTTTTGGTATTTTGGAGTGATTCCAAATACATACTTCTCTTCAAATGGTTATAAACAAATAAATTCAAAATTTCCAAGGAGTTTTAATGTGGAAGAAGCTTGATGATGAAGAAATATTACAAGTCCTCTAGATGAACCTCCAATTTCTCATATGTGACTTTAAATGATCATAACTTGGTCAATTTTTATCACATTGAGCCTATTCTTTTTCCACAATGATCTTGAGGAGGGGAAATTTATGCCTTCTTTTATGTGAAAAGGGAGAAAATGGATGGAACATGCCCTAAGGATACAAAATATTATAGGTCATTTCATGATTTTTTTTCCAAATTCAACAATTCATAACTCTCTAAATTTTTGGAGATTTTGAACGGTTCAAGTTTCAAAATGTCATTCAAGAGGACTATTTCATGCCATATTTTTTGGTCAAGAGAAAATTCCAAGTGGAAGGCCGTGTTTGGATGAAAAACATTATAGGTCACTTTTGAAGAAAAATTTGAAATATTTCTAAGTATGGAAAGTCATCCTTTTTCCCCAACTTTGACTCAATGTAACTTTCAGCTCAAGCATCCATTTATTCCCATTCTTTTTCAATTGCAAAGCTTGTAACCCCATCTTTCTAAAGCATCAATAATCATGCCTTAAGACCCCTTGAGCTGAGAATGCCATTGGATTGAACTTGGTAACTTGGAACTGAAGTTTCTTCATAAGTCAGAATTTGAAATTCATGTTTTGGCCGCTAAAAATCAAATTAGCACGCGTTTGTGATCTAAACATGTTTAACCAAGATACCAAAGTGGATTAGAGCCTTAAAATGCAAGGATTGGATGAGTTTGGATGGAAATCAGATCACACTTTTCTTGTGTATCAGGTTCACATGATTTCCCTCCAAACTTTTTCATTTCACACGCTTGAACATTCCATTTGATTCCCTATAAATAGAGGGTCATCCCCAATTCATTTCCTTAAGCTTTGAGAGCCAAAAACACTTAGTCAAAACCTCACACGAGCTTGAAATTTTTGAAATCAGTTTATGAGATTCCAGCCTTTTCCTCCAAAATTATTTGCATATTCATCTTCCTTAAGCATCATACAAACTCTCCAGCACTTAAACCAAGCAAAACGAGCTATAATCCAAGCTACAGAAGTCCAGTTTCAGAGCTTCCTTCTTGAACTTCGAAAAGGTAGAATTCTCCATCATTTGGATCCAAACAAAGCACTAACATGTTCTACTCCTTCTCCTGATTCTAGTGCTTGTTACAATTTGTAAATCCATTGAGAATTGAGAGAGAAATCTCAAATTGAAGGTGCTCGCTATTTTCGGGGTTTTTGATTCATATCTCTTTGCATACTTTATATAAATTTGGCGCGATGGTGGTGTTAGGATCGTCCTGAAGAGACGAATCCAATGATACTGGTCTGGGATCCTAATTTTACCGTTTGAAAGATCTCACAAAATCTCCATTGCAGGGTGGCTGGAGGTTGAAGACGATGACATGTCTCATCTCATCCAATGATAGCATTCCAAGCATTTTAATTTCATTGGTTTCCCTTTTTCTGATTCCCTGCGCATTCCACTAAGGTCTATATCAAGCACAACGCATCTGGTCCATTAGATTAGCTTACTAACGCGCTTTGACTATGATCTGATGGTCCATATCTTTTTGGTTTTATTTTATTTTCTGATTTTTATATTTTAATTGATTAATTGATTATTTTAATTGATTTTTATATTTTAATTGAATATGACATTTAATATTTTTTATATTTTTTTGTATTATTTGCTTCCTTTTTAATTACTTTAAAAATGCTTTCTGAAATTTTTTAATTCTGAAAAATTTCCTAAATATCATTTTGCATATTTCTGACTTTTTGAAAATTTTATGGAATTTTATATTAATGTTTACTATTTTCGACGTATTTTATTTTTTTTTGAACAATTTTAATTAATTTTAAAATAGTTTCTGACTTTTAAAAATTGCCAAAAATTTTATAAAAATATTTGAGTCCTTTACTGATTTTTCTATGGCCTTACTCAATTTTTCTTGATTAATTTGAATATAGTTGATATTTTTCTTTCTTATTTCTATTTTAAAACATTTTTAAAAAAAACCTTTTTAATGTATATATTCAATGCAATATTACTTTGTGATTATTTTCTGGATGAACTTGGATTGAATTTTGATCATGAACTTTATTAACATCATTGGATCCATGGTGTTGAGTCTAACTCCACAAAAATGGATGAATGATTTTAATAATAGTTTGATTAAAATTTAATTCAAATGTGGTTTGTTTATTTTTTTCCACCCCTCTCCGTCTCATCCCTTTCTTATTGCACTAAGTGTTATTGAAGCATGATCTCTATATCATGTCTCAAAACAAATGGTGCCTAGATTGCTATTGATCGGCCTCAAAATAGGTGCGACTTCTATATAAGTCCACTTACGATTTCTATTGACCGGCCTCAAAATAGGTGCGACTTCTATATAAGTCCACTTACGATTGCTTAACATAACGCTAAATTTTGTCTCGATTCGAATAAATGATCATTCGTGGCTCAAACCTATGTTTGCAAGCCCAAGTATGTTAATTTGATCTCTTTGATCCAATAACCGTGAGATTTATTGTGTGGAGGCTTTGGTTCTACCAATCCTCTAATGGATCTACAACACTTTTGGTCAACGGGGATCACTTAAACATCGTTGATCCTTAAATGGCACTTGTGAGGATTCCAAATGGGTGATATACTTGACAAAAAGCAAATGCAACTTGTTGTATGGAGGCTTTGGTTCTACCAATCCTCTAATGAGTTCCAAATACAAGTTTCAAGATGATCATCCAACTAACCACTAATCACTAATAATTGATTTTACCTTTTGTTTTTACTTTATGCCCATTTATTTTATATGCTTTATGCACCATTTACTTTTAAGCATTTACATTTCATGCTATCTTCATCTTTGCTCACTTGAGCCTTTTCTTTTTTCTTCTTCTAAGACACCTAATAATCAACATAAACCATAAAAAAATTTAATGGTACTTGGACTATTTGGTTACTATCCTTGGCATTATGGAGTATGGGACTTCTTGGACTTAGGATTAGAAACCTTGTCCTATGTTAGATACCTTGTTACCTTAATTGATATTTTGTCTGGAGTTCTTGAGGTTTACCTTAAGACATTGGGTTGTTTGTTTGTTTTGTGTGCAGGTTATTGTGATTACATACTTTGTTTGTAGTCTAGAATTCACTCGTATACAGCCGTTACTCTGCCCAATTTTTTTGAACACCTAATACACTTGAAGTTTGGTTCTCACAAGAGGTCTAGTATCTTTGATTGCTTGGTTTCAATCCAAAGAATGAGAATTCTATCTTGGCTCATAATGTCAAGTATTGGATTTTTATTGGTTAGATGGTTCTTATCCCTAGCTTTTACCTTATGCTTTAGGATAGTCTCTTCTTCTCCTCCCATCTTCTTTAATTTCAAAATCTTCTTCCTCCTTTTGAAAACTCTTCTTGTTTTGAAACTTGAACCATTTTCATAATAAACTTGGACTTAGGTCCATGCATTTTCAAAACATTTTTCATAAACAAATTTCAATCAACTTAATAATACCTTGACATTTTTTGTGAGAAGACTAAAAATCAATCAATCTCATTTCAAATCATTTTTCCACTTTGGCTTTTTTATTTTAAAACCTTTATCAAAAGATTAGACACTTGTCAATCCTTGTAGTGATGCAAACAACTACACTTCTAAGATATATAGTGAAGTGAGATATTTTCCACTTGGGTGTTGAGTGAGGCATTATTGATTTTAAAATCCAAGCCATATCCTCCACTTTGAGATTATGCAAATTCTCCTTTCTCATGATTGTGGGTAGTAAGAATGTTTTCTACACGGACAATGACGATGATGTTTTATCTCATAAAAATTAACCAACACACTTACATTTTAAAATTTTTAAAGAGGAACTATGTGTACCCTGATCCCCTATTGCACTGAAGGTGGTACGTAGGCACTAAAGATTCGCAACCGCGGCGAGTGCAAAAATCATAAAAAAATATATTTCTTTTCTCACCTCACCATCTATTTTTATACAACATTTTTTATAGCTAAAATATACAAATTTTACGAAGAGGTTCCTGCGGAGTACCGTAGATGTTTAGGGTGCTAATACCTTGCCTTTACATAACCATCCCCCTTACCTTGAATCTTTCCCCCCTCTTTTTTGGTTTACTCGCTTTTTCCCATTCCTTTGGAAACAATAAAGCACAGTGGTGATTTCTATTTTGATTTGTACAAGTCTAGTCAATCCAATGGCTTATTCTTAAACATTTCTACCGCTACAGAAAAATGGCGACTTTACTGGGGACAGATTGACCTCTTGCTGATCCATCCCTAAGTGGGTTAAACCTATCTTTGTCTATATCTGTATATGTGCTATTATTGTTTATGTGTTATATTATTTGTTGTATATATGTTTTCCTGGATTTACTGGTTTCAGGGTCCTTGGTGATTACTTATAAGTCCTATACCCGGATTTAGGCAAACTTTAAGATAAGACGGATGGTATAGTCATGTTAAATTTGAGGGAGTAATCCCAAAAAAGGAGGCATGAGATCCCCCACTCAGTGGAGGCCCCTTTGACTGTAGTGTCGTTTATCGAGTAATCGGGAAGACGTACTGCTTTCGACCTGGGAGCCTGTTGAAGTTGAGGGTCGTAGAATACCTAACCCATCTTGGACTTTTAGGTGTAGTTAGGAAGCTACGACGGAGTAATCCAGAAATAGTTGTCATGCAATACTATGCTCGGACGAGTTTTTCTTGAGAATATTACTAATTACCGAGTTAATCCGGAAGTTGGTAATATCCGAAGGAAGGATGTAGACTCTGGGAACCTCTAGAACCTTGTTTGGCAAGTGATAACTTTTAGACCATACCTTATGGGTAGTACCTTCGACCTCATGCTCGTGACGTTAAACCTATGAACCCTATATGTGTGATCTTATGTGTGATTGCTGCATCATGCATCCATGCACTCATAAGCATCTTTTGAAGAAATGTTATTTCAAGGGATTTAAAAGTTGAACATTTGTGAATATCTCAGGTACTTTTTAACCATGGATTCTAGAAAAAGAAAGACCAGGAAGTACAGTTTCAAGGATCCCAAGATAGATGAGTTGATCAGTCTAATTCTCGAAATTGAGTGTTCTGCAGATTTTCGGAAAATGTATGGATCCATCATTCCTCTCATGAAGCTGAAGATGAAGGAGGGTATTCTCTCGACCTTGGTCCAGTTCTATGATCTGATGTATCATTTCTTTACTTTTCCCGATTATCAGTTGATGCCTACACTAGAGGAGTATTCTTATCTATTGGATTTACCTGTTACCGATCATGTTCCTTTTACTGGCTTGGAGGATGAGCCAAAATCACATGAGATTGCTGCTTTGATCCATTTGAGGAAGTCTGAGGTTTAAGCCCATATGAATACTAAAGGAGGGATTAGAAGATTACCAGCTCAATTCTTATTGGAGGAAGCTTGCTACTTTGCCAGGATAAAGAGTACAATCGCTTTTGAGGCCATCTTTTCTCTACTTGCTTACGGTTTGTTCTTATTTCCTAACGTGGACAAGTTTGTTGACATTAATGCTATCAGGATCTTCATGATCGGAACCCAGTTCCTACATTGTTGGGTGATGCTTATTACTCTATTCATCTTCAGAATTCTTACCATGGGGGGATGATTATCTATTGCACGCCTCTGTTGTACCAGTGGTTTATCTCTCATATGCCTCAGTCTGATGCTTTTTGGGATGTCAAGAAGGAACCCCGTTGGGCTCCTAAGATCATGGAACTTACTCACTCGGGTATTGATTGGTATCATCCAGATTACCAGGATATAGAGATTGTTGACAGTTTTGGTAGTTTCCCCAATGTACCTCTTCTTGGTACAAAGGGAGGAATTAACTATAACCCTGTTCTTGCACGACGACAGCTTGGTTATCCGATGAGGGATAAACCAAATAGTATTCATTTGAGTAGTTTCTTTCTGAAGGAGGGAAAAGACCATAGGGAAGCTAAGGAGCAGATTGCAAAGGCCTGGTGTCACATTCATAAGAAGAGTAGGAAAGATTTGGGACCTAGGGGTGCTATTTCTTTGGAGCCATATCTTCAGTGGGTTCAGACGAGAGCTATTCAGTTAAAGATG
Source organism: Vicia faba (assembly GCA_948472305.1). Classification (NCBI taxonomy): domain Eukaryota; kingdom Viridiplantae; phylum Streptophyta; class Magnoliopsida; order Fabales; family Fabaceae; genus Vicia; species Vicia faba. Next base: position 1,038,529,588 of record OX451740.1, on the reverse strand, counting down.
TCGTGTTCTCGGGAAACACCTATGCCTAATTTATTTGTGAAGACCACTCCTCCCCTATCAGATGATCTAGAAGAGCTACAACTTGCTTTGGTCAGGATGGAACAGGAAAAGGACGCTTGGAAGAATAAGTGCCAAACTTTAGATATTCCCTATAGAGCGGACTTGAAAGAGAAAGACGACTTGATGAGATCCTTGAGAGACGGCCTGTAGAGACTATGGAGAGGCAAGGGGATTTATTTTATCCTAAGCCTTGGTCAGATACTATTTGCTCACTCCCTGATTCAGGTGATTGGAAGGAGGTTGCCACCAGATATACGGAAGAAAACCATAGGTTAAAGGCTCAGATTTCCAGGCTCACAGGGAAGCGCCAGCGTGTAGAGTGATCTCCATCAAGCTTTACTTCTCAAGATTTTAGATTTTATTTTCATCTTGTACTTGGGATCATTAAAACTTGTAACTTATTTTGAAGTTATTATAATAAAAAAATTTCAGTATTCTCAAATGCGTTATTACTTTGATATTTGCAATATGTCCATAAATTTTAAATCCCTTGAAATATTAAATAACGAAATAAAATCATGAGCATTGCACATCATGCATCATATTGCACATATTTCTTGCATTTGTTATGCATATCTAGGTGTCTTACCAAGCTTCTTTACTTCATTCAGCAAGCTGACTCATCACTACAACACTCGGGCTAATTTCAGAAAGAAGATGGACAACTTAGAACAAGAGAATCGCGAGCTGCGCGAGGAGGTTTCTGCTTTGAAGGTCGGCATGTCCAATCTTACTGCTCTGATGGAATCTCTGGTGGCTGCTCAGAATCAGCCACTGAGTGTTCAACCTCAGCCAACAAGGGTTACTACTGAAGCTCCAGTTGTTCCTGTATCTGCTACTCTAGTTATTGCTCAGAATCGCATGCCTCAAGGTTACCCTTGGGGAATGCCAGAGAATTTTGCGCCTGAAAGTTTCAACCTTGGTCCTCAAGATACTCTAATTATTCAGACTATTATTACTCCTGCACCTCCTGTGGTGCATGCTGCTCCTGCTGCACCTCCTTCGGTGATGTGTGTCATCCTTTCCCTCCACCAAGTGAAGACTTGGGTCTTTCTAACAGAATGAATGATTTTCAAGAGCAGTTTGACAAGATGCAGAGGGAGATGAAGGCCCTCAGGGGAAAAGAGTTATTCGGGAAGAATGTAAATGAATTATGCTTGGTCCCGAATGTTAAGATGCCTTCTAAGTTTAAGGTCCCAGAGTTTGATAAGTACAAGGGAAACACTTGCCCTCGTGCTCATTTGGTGATGTATGTAAGGAGAATGTCTACCCATACTGATGATCAGTGTCTACTGATTCACTTTTTTTAGGATAGTTTGACCGGTGCTGCGCTGAAGTGGTATATGAGTTTGGACAATGTCAACATCCATACTTTCAATGACTTGGGATTAGCGTTCATCAAACAATACTAGTATAACATGGACATGGCACCTGACCGTGATCAACTCAGGGCCATGGTTCAGAAAGACAGGGAATCATTCAAAGAATATGCATAGAGATGGCGTGAGGTAGCCGCCCAAGTGATTCCTCCCATGGAAGATAAGGAGATGAATAAGATTTTCTTGAAAGCTCTAGGTGCTTTCTACTACGAGAGGATGGTAGAGAGTGCGCCAAGTGACTTTACTGAAATGGTAGGAATGGGTATTGACTTAGAAGAGGATGTAAGAGAGGGTCGTTTAACGAGAAGTGAAGGATATGGAGGTGTGAAGAAGCCATCTTATGGGTTTACCAAGAAGAAGGAAGGGGATGAAAATGCGGTCATGCAAGAGAGGAGGGTTAATACTCCTAGAAGGAATTCTCAGCGTCATCAGCAAGTCGCCTCAGTTACTCCAGTTGTGGGTGTAGCTCCAACTACCGTTGCTTATCAGAGACCGTCCTAGCAGGGGAATCAAGAGTATAATCAGAGAACGGAGAGTTATGTCCCTATTCCTATGAGCTATACGGAGTTACTACCGGCATTGATTCAGAAAAAGTTGGTTCAGACCCGACCACCTCCCGATGTACCACCACTGTTGCCTTCGTATTACAAGGCAGACTAAACATGTGCTTTTCATCAGGGAGCACCAGGGCTAATGTTGAGAATTGTTATCCTTAGAAGACTGAGGTGCAGAAATTGGTGAAGTCTGGTATTCTATCTTTCAAGGATGTGGGCCCTAATGTGAAAGACAATCCTCAACCCAAGCATGGAAGAGTAAATCTTGTGAATATGGTGGCCGGATGTCCATGCGACTTCCGGATTTTTGATATTAATCTGGTTAGAGGAGATTTGGTTAAAATGCATGCAAACATCTGTGAATTTAGTTTCTATACGCATGACCATTCCGGTTGTGCTATTTGCAGTACATACATACATGGTTGCGATAAGATAAAGGTTGATTTGCAGGAGATGATGGATGAGGGCCTCATCCACATAATCAGGCCTACGACAGAGCATGAAGCCAAAGTCTGCTACATGCAAGTATCAAGACATCTTCTATAGTGGGGGTTATCTTCATCCAACTGTTTCCGGGATTAATGCCATTGTGGAAGATGAAACAGAGCAGGAAATGCCGAATTATGTGAGCCACAGAGTTAGGGTTCAGAACTGGATCACCATTGATGTTCCCTCTTACATACATGTTTCAAAGTAATTTGTTTTGTTAATATTTTTTAAAAGCTTTCACTCTGCCCAAGGTGGAAATATTAATGTTGTAGGGCTTATCTGTTTGTTGTGACTTTTAAAATCAATAATAAAAGTTGTCTTTGTTTCCCAAATTGTGTCTTTATTTTCTGCTTTTTCTTGGAAAATGGTAATATAAAAAAAAACCTTTCAAAATAAATAATAACTGAAATCCAATATGCATGTTCACTTGTTATATGTGTCAGTTTCTAAAAGCAATCATAAATCACATGTGCAGATTAATTAAAAAACCCATTGAATACAATGACCCTGCACCCTCTCCCAACTTTGAATGTCCTGTGTATGGGGCCGAAGAAGAAGACTATGATGAGATTCCAAAATAGGTCTCACGGTTGCTTGAGCACGAGGAAAATGCCATTCAGCCATATAATGAGCCATTGGAAGTGATCAATTTGGGTTCAGAAGAAGATCCGATAGAAGTCAAGATTGGAGTATTGTTGCATCCTGATGTGAAGAGCAGGTTGATTGAGCTGTTGAAAGAGTATGTGGATATTTTTGCTTGGTCTTACCAAGATATTCCTGGTCTAGATACAAATATTGTGGAGCACAATTTACTGTTGAAACCAGAGTGTCCTCCAATCAAACAGAAGTTGAGAAGAACTCACCCAGATATAGCAGTGAAGATCAAAGAGGAGGTTCTAAAGCAGATTAATGCTAGTTTTCTTGTGACGTCAGTGTATCCTCAATGGATTGCCAATATTGTCCCAGTACCGAAAAAAGACGGAAAAGTACGCATGTGCGTAGATTACAGAGATCTAAATAAAGCTAGTCCAAAAGATGATTTTCCATTGCCACACATTGATATGCTAGTGGATAGCACAGCAAAATACAAAGTTTTCTCGTTCATGGACGTATTTTCCGGTTATAACCAAATAAGAATGGCTTCGGAGGACATGGAAAAAATAACGTTCATCACACCCTAGGGAAAATTCTGTTACAGAGTGATGCCCTTCGGGTTGAAGAACACTGGTGCAACGTACCAGAGGGCTATGACAATGCTATTCCATGATCTGGTGCACAAGGAAATCAAGGTATGTTGATGATATGATTTTTAAATCCCATACGGAAGAAGGGCATGTAGAATATTTGTTGAAGTTGTTTCAGCGTTTGAGGAAGTATCGTCTCCGCTTGAATCCAAATAAATGCACCTTAGGTGTTCGATCAAGAAAATTGTTGGGTATCATTGTTAGCCAGAAAGGAATTGAAGTTGACCCTAATAAAGTCAAATCAATTCAAGAGATGCCAGTGCCTAGAACTGAAAAACAAGTCAGAGGGTTCCTCAAGCGTTTGAATTATATTTCTAGATTCATTTCCCACATGACTGCAACATGTGAACTGATCTTTAAGTTGTTAAAGAAAGACCAAGGTTGTGTATGGACGGATGATTTCCAAAGGGCATTTGAAAGTATTAAAGAATATCTGCTTGAACCTCCTATCTTGCTCCCCCCTGTCGAAGGAAGACCATTGATTATGTATCTGACAGTGTTAGATAAATCCATGGGTTGTATTCCGGGACAACGAGATGAACCAGGGAAGAAAGAGTATGCCATTTATTATCTCTGTAAAAAGTTTACTGATTATGAGTCACGATATTACATGCTGGAAAAGACATGTTGTGCTCTAGCCTGGGAGGCAAAATGTTTGCGGCAATATATGTTGAATCACACTACTTGGTTGATCCCCAAAATGGATCTAATCAAGTACATTTTTGAAAAGCCTGCTCTTACTGGGAGAATTACCCGCTGGAAGATGTTGCTATCTGAATATGACATTGAATACCGCACTAAAAAAGCTATTAAAAGCAGCGTGTTGGCAGATTATCTTGCTCACCAACCAGTGGAGGATCATCAGTCTGTGGAGTATGAATTCCCTGATGAGGATGTGATATTCCTGAAAGTGAAAGATTGTGATGACCATTGTCGAGGAAGGTCCTGACCCTAAATCTCATTGGAGTATGATATTTGATGGAGCTATGAATGCTTAAGGTAAAGGAATTGGTGATGTGATTGTCACTCCACATGGATCACACATTCCTTTTACTGCAAGGTTGACATTTGATTGTACTAATAATATGGCAAAATATGAGGCTTGGATCATGGGTCTCGAGGAAGCTATTGATCTCAGAATTAAAATTCTATATGTGTATGACGATTCAGCTTTGGTCATAAATCAGATTAAAGGAGAATTGGATACTCGTCACCCTGGCTTGATCCCTTAAAAAGATTATGCTAGAAGATTGTTACCCTTCTTTAACAAAGTTAAATTCCATCATATTCCAAGAGATGAAAATTAGATGGCAGATTCTTTAGAAACTCTGGCTTCTATGTATCAAGTGAATACTTGGAATGATATACCTCGAATTATAGCCTGACGACTGGATAGGCCCGCTCATGTGTTTACAATAGAGGAGGTAGAAGATGATAAGTCTTGGTATTATGATATCAAGCATTTTCTCCAGACCCAGGAATACCTGATTGGTGCTTCAAAGAAAGATAGAAAGACATTGAGAAGATTGGTAGGCAATTTCTTCCTCAGTGAAAATGTGTTGTATAAGAGAAATTATGAGATGGTCTTGCTCAGATGCGTGGATAGACATGAAGCAGACATGTTGATGCATGAGATTAATGAAGGTTCATTTGGCACTCATGCCAATGGACATTCGATGGCTAAAAAGATGCTAAGGGCAGGTTACTATTGGCTGACAATGGAATCTGATTGTTACAGATTTCCAAAGAAGTGTCATAAATGCTAGATTTATGCAGACAAGGTCCATGTGCCTCCGACACTTCTCAATGTGATTTCCTCTCTGTGGCCTTTCTCTATGTGGGGTATTGATATGATTGGGATGATAGAACCCAAAGCTTCGAATGGACACTGTTTCATCTTGGTAGAAATTGATTACTTCACCAAGTGGGTGAAGGCTGTTTCATATGCTAATGTCACTAAGAAGATGGTTGTGCGCTTCATCAAGAATAATTTTATATGTCGGTATGGTATGTTGAGCAGAATTATCACCGACAATGGCTCGAATCTGAATAATAAAATGATGACAGAATTGTGTGAAGACTTCAAGATTCTCCATCATAATTCCTCTCTGTACAGGCCAAAGATGAATGGGGCTGTTGAAGCTGCTAATAAGAAAATCAAGAAAATCATCCAGAAGATGGTTGTTACTTATAAGGATTGGCATGAAATGCTCCCTTTTGCTTTGCATGGATATCGAACATATGTCAGCACTTCGACAGGAGCAACCCCGTTTTCCCTTGTGTATGGAATGGAAGATATACTCCCAGTCGAGGTTGAGATCCCCTCTTTGCATGTGATAATGGAAACCAAGTTGTCAGAGGCTGAATGGGTCCATAACAGGTTTGACCAATTGAATTTGATCAAAGAAAAGAGAATGACATCTTTGTGTCATGGATAGTTATATCAGAAGAGAATGAAGAAAGCTTTTGATAAGAAGGTTAAACCTCGTGAATTCAGAGAAGGCGACCTCGTGCTCAGGAAGATCATGTCTTTCAACGCTGATTCTAGGGGCAAGTGGAATCCCAACTTTGAAGGCCCATATGTTGTCAAGAAAGCCTTCTCTGGAGGTGCATTAATTCTTGAAACTATGGATGGTGAGGAGTTCCCACGTCCCATGAATGCTGATGCAGTCAAGAAATACTTCGCCTAAAGAAATAAAAGAACAACTCGCTAAGTTGAAAACTCGAAAGGGTGGCTTAGGAAAAAAAGAGCGTCTCGGTAGGCCGAAAACCCAAAAGGGAGGTCTAGGAAAAAATTAGAGACATAAATAGAATAAATTTCCCGCTAAGTTGAAAACCCGCAAGGGCAGCTTAGGCAAAAGTTAGGGGATTTCTTGGCAAGTAACTATATCAGACAAGACTTGATCGTTGGAGAAACAATCTTCTTGGATCCTCATCATACTTCAACAGAAGCTGTTGCTCAGGATTTCAAAAGTTGTTAGAGGGGATAGTGGTCATTGTATCTCAATGTATCTTTTCCATTATATATACAATTTTCCTAACTTTGTAATCATCCATGGAGTCTCTCCATTCGCAGACTACCATTCTATTAATGAAATTTGAGCTTTTACCCAATTATTTGTAGTTCTTATTTTATTTAGCTTGCAAATACTCCATTTATTATTGATAATAACTTTCAAAGCGAAAAGATTAAATAACAAAATTGATTTTCAAAAAGAATTTACAATTTACTGTTACTTTAAAATTTGTGACGCAATAGGAAAACAAAAGTGGTGATCTCAGGAATGGACGGACTCCAGTTGTTTTGGGAAGTTTTGTTTCTCGGGGAAGTTTTTCTCAGGATGTTCTTGCTGTATTGGGTTTATGACTCCAGTGTACCTGATCAAGTTGTAGTTCATTTCTCCTCTTTTCCAAGTTTGCATGATATGAAGATTCAATCCCAGATTCCTCCAGTAAGAGTTTTCGTTTGTTTAATAGAGGTTCTTTCTTCCCAGAGAAGTTGGTACAGTAATCACTCTTGAAGAATGCAGGTCTCTGGTTTCTCTAGTGAAGAACGTATATTTGTTTTCCCTTTGAGGATGTGGTGTTAACCTCCCTAGTGAAGTCAGCGTGAAATCCCCAGTTAATGGCTTGATGATAGGACATTATACGCCTTAACAAAGTTTGTATGTTTCCTCTTTCTAAATGGTCTTGAATTCCCCAGTGAATGTTTTGATGATTTGATGGCCGTCTGCTCTACTTGACATTGATTTTTCAAAATCCCCAATAGAAGCGTTACTTTTGAAAATATTTGATTTTTCCGTTGAAATCGAAGTGTTATTCCCCGGTAAAGACCTGGGAGAGGATGTTGTATCCCTATATCTGTGTTGTTTAGTCGCTATCTTTTGTTTACTACTGAATTACGTTTCTCCTTAATAAATTTAAACCAGGCAGTAGGTTTTATTTCCTCAGTTGGAGATTACTTTTTCTTGGATTGTTCATCTTAGATATCATTTGGCCGAGTGTTGATTGTGCCCGAGTTTGTTTTTCCTGTTTACTCCCAGTGTTATATATTTGTTTTGTCAGCATATGTAAACACTCATACATTCATACACACATCATGCATGACTGAAATTGGAAAATCATCGCTCATTCAGATTCGTTAATTATTTTGTTGACATATTACCCTGGTTTTTAGATGTTATGTTGTCCTCTCTTCAATAGAGTGTTGGCCTTAAGCAGAAAGCGTGTATTCTTTCAACTTCCCCACTGAGTTATCACTCGTGGAATATTTTTTCTTCATCCTTCTTGTACAGCTCTTTGTCTGGATGATCTGGCTTTCCCTCTTTAGTTTATTTCTCAAGGGATGTATTTTGGACGACTGTCTCATTCCAGTTTATTTCTGGTTTGAATTTTTTATCCTCGCCAATATTGTTACTTTGGATTTCCGCAAGCTTTGAGCATTGGTTTGAGAATGTGCATTTATTTTGCACGAGAAGACCTTTATCTCCTCAAGAAAGAATATATTGGTATTTCCCCAGAAAATATTTGTTTTTACAATCCTCCATAACAGCAAGTGGCAGGTCTCTTTATTTGAGGAACCTGTAATTCCCTGTAAATGTCGACGTAACTGTTTTTTTTTTGCTATCTTCTCTATGAGTGGATAGTTTGAAGCCCGTTGCCCAAATTACTCCAGTGGATGGCAAGACTTTCAATATCGCAGAGACAGTTCATTGTGAAATCTTTACAAGTGGTAGTCTCTTTATTTGAGATAACTTATATATTACCCTTTCCAGGTAGAATTCTTTGGTTAAAGAAGAAGTTGAGACCCGTTCTAGGTGAAATGCCAGAATTTTGGGGAAACTTATATTTTTCTCTCTACCTTCAGTGAATGTTGGTAGGTCACCTTCGGTGAAAGTTGGTGATTGTTATCTTTTTGCTACCTTCAGTGAACGTTGGTAGTTCATCGTCAGCGAATGGCGATGCTATAATATATTTTCTCTCTACCTTCAGTGAAAGTTGGTAGGTCACCTTCAGTGAAAGTTGGTGATTGTTATCTTTTTGCTACCTTCAGTGAATGTTGGTAGTTCATCGTCAGTGAACGGCGATGCTATGATATATTTTCTCTCTACCTTCAGTGAAAGTTCGTAGTTCACCTTCAGTGAAAGTTGGTGATTGTTAACTTTTTGCTACCTTCAGTGAACGTTGGTAGTTCATCATCAGTGAACGGTGATGCTATGATATATTTTCTCTCTACCTTCAGTGAAAGTTGGTAGGTCACCTTCAGTGAAAGTTGGTGATTGTTATCTTTTTTCTACCTTCAGTGAACATTGGTAGTTCATCGTCAGTGAACAGCGATGCTATGATATATTTTCTCTCTACGTTCAGTGAAAGTTGGTAGGCCACCTTCAGTGAAAGTTGATGATTGTTATCTTTTTGTTGTCTTCAGTGAATGTTGGTAGTTCATCGGCAGTAAACGACGATGCTATGATATATTTTCTCTCTACCTTCAGTGAAAGTTGGTAGGTCACCTTCAGTGAAAGTTGGTGATTGTTATCTTTTTGCTACCATCAGTGAACATTGGTTTTGTCATTCCTTTTCTCTTCCTTCTACCTTCAGTAAATGTTGGTAGCTCACCTTCAGTGAATGTTGGTGTTGTCATTTCTCTCCTCTTTCTACTCTCAGCGGAAGTTGGTAGGTCAACTTCAATAGAAGTTGGTGTATCCTTTGACTTTTTACCATCCTCTAAGTCAGGTCTTTTGATCCACCAGTGATTTATTTTCTTGGTCGGGTTTCTCTTTTGTTTATTTGTTTTCTTTGCTACATACCTAGTGGTGTTTTGCGTCGCCTTGGTTTCTTTCATATGCGTTCATGCTCATAAGCATTGTATGGCATTTTAGGGCCAAAAATAGGGTTTGTTTTATATTTAAGTATCTTCGATCGCGTCGCACGAAAATTATCAACCTTCGTATCTCCGGAAAGAAGAAACTTAAATAAGGGCAGCTGTTGTACCCCAATTTTCCCCTAAGATCCCCTCATCATACCATGTTGATTCCATCACAACAAGATCACATTAGGATTCTTGGTTCCCCTGCCTATATTTAGCTTTGCTCTTTGAGGAATCACCAAGCACCTTGACTTGTGTTCTTTTGTGATCATGAATATTTTTGTCTTGATTTCTTCTTTTAATTAATAAAATTCAATGTTGGTTTGTCTTGCTTGTTACTCATGTAGGTAAAGACAATGAGGTTCAGCAAGTTGCTCCATGGGTTCATGAGTTTATTTCCAAGCCCTAGTCAATAAAGCTTGATAAGTTCAAAACTCACCATTGGATTTACTTTTGAGGAAATGGCATGGAAAGGTTATTTTGGTTCACCACATTTCAAGATTATCAAATTTGGTTCAAAAGTACAAGGGATTGATTGGAGAAGTTGTCAGGCTTGGACAAGGTTTTGTTCCCATTGGTCACAAATGCATATTTCTCTCAATTCTCAAGATATGGAAGTGGCTTTGGTGACTATGAGTTCTCATTTTCATCCTCAATAACTTCTATTTACAAAGCATTTGTGTTGGTACAAGAAGTTTGTTCAAAATTGTCAAAGTTCCTCAAGGCATTTTTGTTGATCTAGGAGCTAGGGTTTTGAACTTAAAAGAAGCATATCTTGCTCATATTTTGGTATTTTGGAGTGATTCCAAATACATCCTTCTCTTAAAAGGGTTATCACCAAATCACTTCAAAAGTTCCAAGGAGTTTTCATGTGGAAGAAGCTTGATGATGAAGAAAGATTACAAGTCCTCTAGATAAACCCCCAATTTCTCATATGTGACTTCAAATGATCATAACTTGGTCAATTTTTATCACCTTGAGCCCATTCATTTTTCCACAATGATATTGAGGAGGAACTTTATGCCTTCTTTTATGTGCAAAGGGATAAAATTGATGGAAGATGCCCTAAGGATACAAAATATTATAGGTCATTTTATGATATTTTGCCAAGTTCAACAATTCATAACTCTCTCAATTTTTAGAGATTTTGAATGGTTCAAGTTTCAAAGTGTCATTCAAGAGGTCTATTTCATGCCATCTTTTGGTCAAGAGAAAATTCCAAGTGGAAGGCCGTGTTTGGAAAGTCAACCTTTTTTCCCCAACATGTTCTCCATCATTTTGATCCAAATAAAGCACTAACATGTTCTACTCCTTCTCCTGATTCTAGTGCTTCTTACAATTTTTAAATCCATTGAGAATTGACAGAGAAATCTCAAATTGAAGGTGCTCGCTATTTTCTGGGTTTTTGATTCATATCTCTTTGCATACTTTATATAAATTTGGCGCGATGGTGGTGTTAGGATCGTCTTCAAGAGACAAATCCAATGACACTGGTATGGGATCCTAATTTTATCGTTTGAAGGATCTCACAGAATCTCAATTGCAGGGTGGCTGGAGGTTGAAGACGATGACATGTCTCGTCTCAGCCAATGATAGAGTGCTAAGCGTTTTAATTTCATTGGTTGCCCTTTTTCTGATTCCCTGCGCATCCCACTAAGGTCCACATCAAGCACATCGCGTCCGCTCCATTGGATTAGCTTACTAATGTGTTTTTGACTATGATCTGATGGTCCATATTTTTTTGGTATTATTTTATTTTCTGATTTTTATATTTTAATTGATTTAATTTTCAAAAATTCATAACTCTTTTATTTTTTATCCAAAAATTATGAAAAAATTCACAAAAATACTTTAAATTATTTCTGATCTCATGACTATTTTTTCACTTTTTTATTTTGATATTTGATATTTTTTATATTTTTTGCATTATTTGCTTCCTTTTTAATTACTTTAAAAATGCTTTTTGACATTTTTTAATTCTGAAAATTTTCCTAAATATCATTTTGCATATTTCTGACTTTTTGAAAATTTTGTCGAATTTTATATTAATGTTTACTATTTTTGACCTATTTTCTTTTTCTTTGAACAATTTTAATTAATTTTAAAATAGTTTCTGACTTTTAAAATTTGCCAAAAATTTTATAAAAATATTTGAGTCCTTTTTCTGATCTTTCTATGGCCTTACTCAATTTTTCTTGATTAATTTGAAAATATTTGATATTTTTCTTTCTTATTTCTATTTTAAAACATTTTAAAAAAAACCTTTTTAATGTATATATTAAATGCAATATTACTTTGTGATTATTTTCTGGCTGAACTTGGGTTGAATTTTGATCATGAACTTTATTAACATCATTGGATCCATGGTGTTGAGTCTAACTCCACAAAAGTGGATGAATAATTTTAATAATAGTTTTATTAAAATTTAATTCAAATGTGGTTTGAATAATTTTTTCCACCCCTGGCCATCTCATCCCTTTATTATTGCACTAAGTGTTATAGGAGCATGATCTCTATATCATATCTCAAAACAAATGGTGCATAGATTGCTATTGACCGGCCTCAAAATAGGTGCGTCTTCTATATAATTCCACACACGATTGCTTAACATAGCGCTAAATTTTGTCCTGATTCGAATAAATAATCATTCATGGCCCAAACCTATGTTTGCAAGCCCAAGTATGTTAATTTGATCTCTTTGATCCAATAACCTTGAGATTCATTGTGTGGAGGCTTTGGTTCTACCAATCCTCTCATGGATCTACAACACTTTTGGTCAACGCGGATCACTTAAACACCGTTGATCATTAAATGACACTTATGAGGATTCCAAATGGGTAATATACTTGCAAAAAGCAAATTCAACTTGTTGTGTGGAGGCTTTGGTTCTACCAATCCTCTAATGAGTTCCAAATGTAAGTTTCAAGATGATCATCCAACTAACCACTAATCACTAATAATTGATTTTACCTTTTGTTTTTACTTTATGCCCCTTTATTTTTTATGCTTTATGCACCATTTACTTTTAAGCATTTACATTTCATGCTATCGTCATCTTTTCTCACTTGAGCCTTTTCTTTTTTTCTTCTAAGACACCTAATAATCAATATAAACCATAAAAAAATTTAACGGTACTTGGACTATTTGGTTACTATCCTTGGCATTATGGAGTATGGGGCTTCTTGGACTTAGGATTAGAAACCTAGGCCTATGTTGGAGACCTTGTGACCTTAATTGATATTTTGTATGGAGTTCTTGAGGTTTACCTCAAGACATTGGGTTCTTTGTTTGTTTTGTGTGCAGGTTATTGTGATTACATACTTTGTTTGTAGTCTGGAATTCACCCGTATACAAACGTTACTCTACCCAATTTTTTTGAAGACCTAATACACTTGAAGTTTGGTTCTCACAAGAGGTCTAGTATCTTTGCTTGCTTGGTTTCAATCCAAAGAATGAGCATTCTATCTTGGCTCATAATGTCAAGTATTGGCTTTTTGTTGGCTAGATGGTTCTTATCCCTAGCTTTTACCTTATGCTTTAGGATAGTCTCTTCTTCTCCTCCCATCTTCTTTAATTTCAAAATCTTCTTCCTCCTTTTGAAAACTCTTCTTGTTTTGAAACTTGAACCATTTTCATAATAAACTTGGACTTAGGTCCATGCATTTTCAAAAGATTTTTCATAAACAAATTCCAATCAACTTAATAATACCTTGACATTTTTTGTGAGAATAATAAAAATCAATCAATCTCATTTCAAATCATTTTTCCACTTTGGCTTCTTTTTTTTATTTTAAAACCTTTATCAAAAGATTAGACTCTTGTTAATCCTTGTAGTGATTCAAACAACTATACTTCTATGATATATAGTGAAGTGAGATATTTTCCACTTTGGATTTGAGTGATGCATTGTTGATTTTAAAATCCAAGCCATATCCTCCACTTTGAGATGATGCAAATTCTCCTTTCTCATGATTGTGGGTAGTAAGAATGTTTTCCACACGGACAATGATGATGATGTTTTATCTCATAAAAATTAACCAATACACTTACATTTTAAAATTTTTAAAGAGGAACTACGTATACCCTGATCCCCTATTGCATGGAAGGTGGTACGTAGGCACTAAAGGTTCACAACCGCGGAGGGTGCAAAAATCATTAAAAAAATATATATTTCTTTTCTCACCTCACCATCTATTTTTATACAACATTTTTTATAGCCAAAATATACAGATTTTACAAAGAGGTTCCTGTGGAGTACCGTAGATGTTTAGGGTACTAATACCTTCCCTTTATATAACCGACCCCCTTACCTTGAATCTTTTTGATTTGTACAAGTCTAGTCAATCCAATCGCTTAGTCTTAAACATTTCTACCTCTAAACGTCGTTTCTGACGGGACCCGGTAATAAGTTGGCTTAATATCTGTTTGAAAATTCAGTTTTGACTTTGTTTTTAAACTTAATTTAAATAGCTTTGTCACGAGAGTGAGAAGTTACTTAACACTATTTTTCCACGAGAGTGGGAAATTAACTAAGGTTCGAGAAAATACTATGAGAGCGTGGGGGTTGAACCGGATAGTAGAAACTAGGCATTCATTCTAAACACAGTGAGATCTCTTTAGGATTAATTAGAACTTATTCACTTTTCAAAACATATTCCTTAATTAAAATGGGCGAGCGAGAGAAAAATTCCATGGTTAAGGAATGCGAATTTATTCAAAACCACGAGAGTGTGAGGTCCAGTCTTTAAATTGATATTTTCTACTAAACACATTTTTAACATCAGTACAAACCAACGAGTTACAGAGTCCCAGTGGTACGCGGAATATACATTCTGGTCTCTCTTTTCATATATATATATATATATATATATATATATATATATATATATATATATATATATATATATATATATATATATATATATATATATTTACTTAATCTTATTTTAGTTTTAGTTCTTAGTTTCCCCTAAATAAATCATTCATTAGCCTTAGCGTTACAAAGCGACAATAGATTATAGTAGGTTGACATTGGTCTCTGTGGGTTCGACAATATTTTATATTACTTCGATATTTCCGCGCACTTGCGGATGCATCAAAAAGTAAACAGTAAACATTTGAAAATGTATAAACCTATGCTTCAAGAGATTCAAATTACTGAAAAATAAAGCATATCAAAATATCGTTAGCCAAAATAGACAAGCACCAAGATGGATATTAAAATTTCCAATGGGATTACATATGCAAAAACAAATCTCAGTTGAAATATGGGCAACAACGAAATTACAAAGGAAAACGAGATTTAGGGTTTTCCATGTGGACTTTTTCGTAGGTAATTTTCTGGTCGAGACGAGTCCTTTTAGCTGTTAGGTGATTAATCTTGCTCCTGATGAAGGGATTTTTTGCCATGAGTTATTCCCTCAAGAGTGGATTGATGAATTTCATCAAGTGAAGGACTATCAGATGAATCTAATAAGGCCTTCTGACGCTCGATGTCGACAAATTTCATATTGAGCGCTTCAATTTGGTTTTGATAACCCAAGATTTCTTGGTCAAAAAGCAGAATGCTACTCCATACAAGTTTTTCTCTTAGCCTCGAAGTCATTAGCCTTTTGCACTCAAATTTCAGTCAAGTCTAACTCACCACTCATTTCATTTGCTTTGATCTTAAGTTGGAGGTCGGTGTGTCAGCAGAATGAGATATCTTTTGCAAATTGGTTGCAGAATGCCTCAAAATCGATCAATTACTAAGCCAAGGAATCAAGAATAGGATATTGGGAAATGGTGTAGAGAAGTTTAAAAATCACTGTGGCCATGATAGCCTCTGTAAGAACAAGATTTGTTTCTGCAACATTATCTCTAAGTTTTGATGATAACAAATGAGTATGATTGTATGAACAATTTTGTTGTACTAATGTTTGTTATTGTTGAGTACTTAGCAAACAGGTTCTGCTTCTAATGGATGATGTGGTCAAGACATTAGAAGAGAATTAATTCCGCTTCTACGCTACATAAGTTCTGTTGAATAGTAGCAAGACACTCCAGAAGGCTATGGAGTGTAAACTCTAATGTTTGTCTAAAAGAAACCAGTCAAAAGATCTGAGACAGAAGTCTCTACTTACGTCCAGATGCTGAAAACTCAAGCTTCTAAAGACAACATGTTCCAAAGAAACAAAGCTAGAAAATCTGAAGTCAAAGTTTCTACTGAAGTCCAGATGCTGAAACTTGTGTTTCAATTAACAAAGTTATTAAGATAAGGGTTTTGAAGACTCTAAAGACAGAAGTTCTAAAGATTCTAAAGACTTGAAGATTTAAAGACCCAAGGTTTTGAGGAAATGTTCTCATAACCAAGTGCCGAAGACTCTAAAAGTGCAATTCTGAAGAATCTGAAGACTTGATGTTATGATAACCTGATGTTATGTTCTCGCTTATAAACTCATGCTCGCAGAAGCCTCTGAAGTGAATAAGGAAAGAAGATAACATTAACATGGTACAAATAGTACATGGTACAATCAACATTTCATTTCACTACCATGAAAGTATGGATGCGTCGCACGATCTTGCCCCCCACGTAACTGTTCAAGCTGCCAATGTTTCTGGAAATTTCAAGAGTATCCCTCAATGGATACATGATTTTAATGGCTATATAAAGGCTTGACGACTAAGGACTAAATATGCCAATTCACTGAATATTCACGCGCAAACGTTGTTTATAGCTTTCACATTCTTAAGTCACTATTCCTAAAATATTTTACATACTCAGCTTTTTAGAAGCAATACTCTTGTAAACAAAACTTGTATTCACACAGTTGTTTGATATTCCTTAAGGGACTGGGTAGGTCTTTAGCCTTAATAACTCTAGAGCTTGTGAGTTTTAGAAGTTGTTAGCCACTTATGGGTAGCTTGTGCATTGTAATAATCAAGTTAATTATTAGTTGATATTCCTTAAGGGACCGGGTAGGTCTGAATCCTTAAGAAGTCTAGGGTTTGCGAGTCTTAGAGGTTATTAGTCACTTGCGGGTAGCTTGTGAAAATTGTAATATGTTTGGTTATAGTGAATTAAGTCCTCGATTGAGTGAGGAGAAATCATCTTGGCGGGTGGACTAGCCTAGCTTGATAAATTTCAAGTGAACTAGTATAAACATACATTGTTCTTTACTTCCTGTTCTTACTTATTGTTATTATCAAGAGTGAAGAAAAAACATTTTAACTTAAAAGGGAATATTTTTAAAAGAATAGTTTTGTTTTCAAAACCCAATTCAAACTCCTCTTTCTTGTGTTTTTCACACCTTCAATTGGTATCAGAGCTTCGGTTCTGAGAAGATAAAAAGTTTGAATTTTTATCAACACTTAACAATGTCCAGTATTGATCTAGCATGTGTGAAAAAATAATGGATACATCTACTTCCACTGTTGATAATAGAGATAATGATAAATATCATTATAGTTCAAAACCTCCTACGTTTGAAGGGGAGAAATTTGACTATTGAAAAGATAGAATAGAAAGTTACTTTCTAGCTTATGACTTAGATCTATGGGACTTGGTAGTTGATGGCTACACTCACCCAGTAGATGATAAAGGTCATAAGATTTCAAGAAGTGTAATGGCGGAAGCACATAAGAAAGTATGCAGAAATCACTACAAAGCAAGAACCATTCTTCTAAGTGCTATCTCATATAATGAATATGAGAAAATCACATATAGAGAAACGACAAAGTCTCTTTTTGATTCTCTTTAGATGACACATGAAGGAAATGCACAAGTAAAAGAAACAAAAGGATCTAGACTTAATTCATAAGTATGAAGTATTCAAGATGGAAGATGACGAATCTGTGGAAATAATATTTTCAAGATTTCAGACTCTTGTGGAAGGACTTAAGGTTCTGAACAAAGGTTACTCATCCACATATCACGTTAAAAAGATTATCATAAGTCTTCCTGTTAAATGGAGACCAATGGTAAATGCCTTAAAATTGCAAAGGATCTGAACAACACCTATCTTGAGGAGTTGATTATCTCTTTAAGAAGTCATGAAATAGAGCTGGAACAAGATGAACCTCAGAAGAGGGTAAAATCAGTTGCTCTAAAGTCTACTTCTGGGAAAACTAAGGCTTATCAAGCTAAGGAAGAATTAGAAGAATCTGAAGAAGATTCAGATGATGATGATGATGATGAAATCTCCTTAATATCCAGAAGAATAAGTCAAATCTGGAAGAGGTGAATCCACTTTTGGTCAGAGAAATGATTCTAGAAAAGAAGTTACTTTTTTGAATGCAACAATCCTATACATTACAAAAATGATTGTCCAAAGCTTAAGCAAGACAAGAACCCTAAAAAGGCTTAAAAATCCAAGAAGGGTTTAATGGCAACATGGGATGATTCAGAATCAGAAAATGAAGATTCTGATGAAGAACGTGGAAACATGGCATTCATGGCCAGGACCAACAAGGGAGAAACAACATCAAAAACAAACTTACAATTAATTATGAGTCACTCTGATGATGACAAAGAGATCTCCTTAATGGCACCATTGAAACACCAGTTGTGGTACCTGGATAGTGGATGCTCACGACACATGACAGGTGAAAGGCATATGTTCCAAGATTTGGAACTTAAGTCTGGGGGTGTCATTGGTTTCAGAGGCAACCAGAAGGGAAAGATCATCAGCTCTGGAACGATTGGTAATGGTAAATTTCCTTCTATTAACAATGTTATTTTATTCGAAGGTCTGATGCATAACTTATTGTCAATCAATCAACTAAGTGACAATGGTTATAACATCATCATTATTCAAATGTCCTATAAAGCTGTTAGTCAGAAGGATGTCTCTGTTCTGTCAATGGCAAGAGGAAGAACAATATTTACAAAATAACATTATCAAATTTGAAAAATCAAAATTTAAAATGTATTCTGACTGTTCAAGAAGAGCAGTGGGTATGGCATCAACGTCTGGTCATGTTCACTTGAGAAAGATTTCTCAACTAAATAAACTTGGATTAGTCAGAGGCTTGCCCAATCTGAAGTACACGTCAGATGCTCTTTGTGAAGCTTGTCAGAAAGGAAAATTTTCAAAAACCTCTTTCAAAGCTAAAAATATTGTTTCTACTTCTAGGCCATTAGAACTTCTTCACATTGACTTATTTGGACCAGTGAAAACTGCTTCTGTCAATTGTAAGAAATATGGACTTGTCATTGTTGAAGATTATAGCAGGTGGACATGGGTAAAATTCTTGAAACACAAGGATGAGTCATACTCTGTATTTTCTTCCTTCGGTTCCAAAGTGCAAAATGAAAAAGGTTGCAGAATATTCAGAGTTCGATGTGATCATGGTAGAGAATTTGAAAATAAAAATTTCGAAAAACTTTTTGATTCAAATGGCATAGTACATGGTTTTTCTTGCCCTAGAACTCCATAACAAAATGGGGTTGTAGAAAGGAAAAATAAAACTTTGCAATAAATGGCTCGCACCATGATCCAAGAAACTCAGATGGCTAAACATTTCGGGGCAGAAGTAGTAAATACAACATGCTATATTCAAAATAGAATATACACAAGACATATTTTGTGTAAGACTCCTTATGAATTGTGGAATAATGGAAAGCCCAACATTTCCTATTTCCATCCATTCATATGTATTTGTTATATGTTAAACACTAAAGAGAATCTGGGTAAGTTTGATTCCAAGGCACAAAAGTGTCTACTATTAGGATACTCTAAATGCTCTAAAGGCTTTAGAATCTATAACACAAATCACAAATTGTGGAGGAATCAATTAATGTCATATTTGATGATAAGCTTGACTATGAAAAGTTAAGGATTTATGAAAAGCTTGCAGATGTGACTATCATATTCACTGAACCAAAGGAGAAGATTCAAGAAGATAAAGAATCAGAAGCTCCTCCCTTAGATAATGTTGATAGTCATTCTAATCAAACTCAACCAAAGAAGAACATAATCAAATCCTCTCATCCTGAAGATCTTATTCTTGGAAGTAAAGATGCTCCAGTCAGAACAAGATCGACTCTCAAACCTTCTATGGGAGAAGAACTGAACCAATTCTCAGAGAATGACATATGGGATTTTATTCAGAAAACTAAAGGTGTCAACACCATTGGAACCAGATGGGTGTCAGAAACAAGCTCAATGAGAAGGGTGAAGTTTTGGGAAACAAAGCTCGACTGGTTGCACAAGGTTATAGTCAACAAGAAGGTATATGCTATACAGAAACATTTGCACCGATCGCCAGGTTAGAAGCTATTCGGTTATTAGTCTCCTTTTTTGTAAATCATAATATCATTCTTTATCAGATGGATGTTAAGAGTGCATTTATGAATGGTTATATTTCAAAAGAAGTGTATGTCAAACAACCTTTTGGCTTTGAAAAATCTGAGAAATCAGACTTTATTTTTAAACCAAAGAAATCTCTTTATGGCTTGAAACAAGCTCCCAGAGCTTGGTATGACAGATTGAGAAATTTTGTGTTAGAAAATAAGTTTACCAGAGGAAAGGTTTACACTACACTCTTCTGTAAAACATTCAAAAATGCTATTATAATTATTCAAATTTATGTCGATGATATTATTTTTGGTTCTTATAATTTATCTCTCTGTGAGGAATTCTCTAAGCTAATGCATGCTGAGTTTGAAATGAGCATGATGGGAGAACTGAAGTTCTTTCTGGGAATCCAAATTGATCAAACACCAGAGACTACTTACATACATCAAAGTAAGTACATCAAAGAACTTCTGAAGAAATTCAACATGATATACTCCACTGTAGAAAAGACTCCAAAGCATCCTACATGTATTTTGGATAAAGAAGAGGTAAGTGGAAAGGTATGTCAAAAGCTCTATCATGGTATGATAGGCTCTCTTCTGTATCTGACTGCATCTAGACCTTATATTTTGTTCAGTGTTCATCTTTGCACTAGATTTCAATCCGATCCTAGGGAATCTCACTTAACTGCTATTAAAAGGATTCTAAGGTATCTAAAAGGAACCCCTAACCTTGGCTTGATGTATGAGAAAAAATCATAGTATTCTGTTTCTGGCTTCTGTGATGCAGACTACGCTGGATATCGACTAGAGAGGAAAAGCACTTCTGGAAATTGTCAGTTTCTAGGAAAGAACCTAATCTCATGGTCAAGCAAGAGGAACTTAACAATTGCTCTTTCAACAGCATAAGCAGAGTACTTATCAACAACACTATGCATGACTCAGATGTTATGGATGAAGAATCAGTTGGAAGATTACAAGATATATGAAAGTAACATCCCTATATTATGTGATAACACTGCCATTATTTTCTTAAGTAAGAATCCTATTCTACACTCTAGGGCTAAACACATAGTAATCAAACATCATTTTATTAGAGATTGTGTTCAGAAAGGGAGTCTATCTTTAAATATTATAAATACAAATCATCAATGGGTGATATTTTTACAAAACCCTTGGATGAAGATAGATTTCTGTTTATTCTAAAGAATCTGAAAATGGATTTTTGTCCAGAGTAAGATGGCATTAGAATCAACTTTGTTTTAATCGTAGTCTGAAGGAATATGATTTTGACTTAATCAAAAGCCTTCTAATATATTTATCTCAGTCATCAGAAGATGTTTGTGTCAGAAATGTCCCTAATCAGATGGAAACCTTTTGGTTCTCCAGACTCTGAGAATATCAAACACATTACCTAAATAGACTTAGTGTCTATCAAACTCTACCTAGGTCATGCACGAGCAGTTATTTTTCTTGAAATTGATTAATCATGATTACATTTATTTAACTATCCTTGGGAACAGTCTTTTTATGTCATACCTCCATACCTATGATTAAAATTCCATGTCATGATTAAATGTTTTCGTGCTCTCTCATCTTAACGTTAGATCTACTTCTCTCTTCATTTCCTTCTTTTAGTAGTCTGAGACGTCACTTGAGTGTTTCAATTGTCTTAATTTGTGAACTAATTGACTAACTATTTATATCTCTTTTCATATATAGTTATTCATCAAGTCAATATCCTTGTATCATCTTCAATCGTCTCTTCTTTTCCAACCTGTCTACATATCTTGGCTATTAGAACTTTTCAAGGAGATGAAAATATTCTTGAAGTAATCAAAGAGAAAAGACCCAATTATGTGTCTGAGGATGGTTTCATCAACAGGGTCACTGAAAATAAAGGATGGTTTGGGTATGCAACAATGCTGAGAGGTCTTGTTTATCCTAACCTCTTAAAGAATTTCTGGCTCCATGCTTTTGTTAGTCCTGATGGAAACACGATTCAATTTTACATCTTTGGTGTTCCGACTACCATCAATCGCCCTCCATTAATGAAGCCATCTAGAGTTCACCTTTACCCAACTCCTGCATGAATGTTGACATGTTTCCAAATGTTCCTAACTATTCATTTAAATATGAGCCCCTTAGTGAAGATCTCTTGAAACCACTTTCAAAGGTCTGGTTTTTGTTTCTATTGAAAAATATTCATCCTAGAGGAGAAGATCTTGATATAGTTTTTCCTAGGGATATGTGTATTCTTTATTGCCTTCATAAGAATAATCCAATTCATATTTCGTCAATAATATTCAATCATCTGAAGCTATCAATCCAAGCATCCGGGAACTCTCAAAACCATTCATTCTGTATGGACGTGTATTGTCTAAACTGTTTGAGTTAGCATGTATAATTGAAACTGTTTAAAGAAATCTGTTTATCAAAGGCAATGCTCTATTTGATTAGAGTTTTGATGTGTTTGAAGTTTATATAGATTTCCTTGTCTATGTTCACTCTATTGTAATCTCCATCGAATATCAATGAAATTTCTTATCTTTTCTTGATTGTTTCTTCTGGTTTTTATGTTTTTTCACACATAATTACCTTTTTGATTATGACAATAAGGGGGAGTAATTAAATGAACATAATTTTTATTTCAATAATCGAATTCTGGAAAATGTTCTCTGAAAAGAGGTGCTTACATTCTAACCCAGTTTAACTTTTGTTTCTGTTAGAATTGTTTTTCTTTTTCAGGAAATTAGAACTCTAATTAAAAGACAAAGATCTGAAAGCACTATTCAAGGCTTATGTCTAACCTATTGGTTTCAGACGACTATTGGCTTCAGACTCTAAAATTTTATTTTTAACTCATAATCACACTCAGGATGTGAAATCTGAAATCAGACTCCTAAATTGAGAATATAGGAATTTGTCTTAGTGACAGTAAAATTTCGAAGATTTCAAATTGATTTCATTCTCGTTGGCATCTAAAGTCAAGATCTTAATTTTTCTATTAGCATTTAGAGCCAAGACTCTCAAGATCTCGATATCTAATTTATTGGAACTAGGGGGAGTTTTACTCAAATGGTTCAGAGTCAGAATATTCGATCTTCATCAAGTCATTGACTTAGGGAGAGTATCATAAAAAGGATAAGTATTCCTTCCCTTCTAATTTCACTAATTATGATTATATGTACAAAATTGTGTCATCAAAATACATAGTTTTGTCATCATCAAAAAGGGGGAGATTGTAAGAACAAGATTTGTTTATACAATATTATCTCTGAGTTTTAATGATAACAAATGAGTATGATTGTATGAACAATTTTGTTGTACTAACGTTTTTTATTGTTGAGTACTTAACAAATAGGTCCTGCTTCTGATGAATGACATGTTCAAGACATTATAAGAGAACTAATTCCACGTCTATGCTACATAATTTCTGTTGAATAGTAGCTAGACACTCTAGAAGGCTCTGAAGTGTAAACTCTGATGTTTATCTAAAAGAAACCAGTCAGAAAATCTAAGAAAGAAGTCTCTATTTACGTCCAAATGCTGAAGACTCAAGCTTTTAAAGACAACATGTTCCATAGAAACAAAACTAGAAGATATGAAGATAAAGTTTCTACTGAAGTCCATATGTTGAAAGCTTGTGTTTCCATTAACGAAGTTCTAAAGATAAGGATTCTGAAGACCAACTGATGAAGACTCTAAAGAAAAAAGTTTTATAAATTCTAAATACTTGAAGCTCTAAAGAGCCAAGGTTTTGAGGAAAGGTTCTCATAACCAAGTGCTGAAGACTCTAAAGACACGGTTCAGACGACTCTGAAGACATTAAGTTCTGATAACCTGATATTGTGTTCTCGCTTCCAAACTCATGCTCACCGAAGCCTGTGAAGTGCGAAAGGAAAGAATATAACGTTAACATGGTACAAATAGTATATGGTCCAATCAATGTTTCATTCCACTACCATGAAAGGACGGACGCGTCGCACGATCTTGTCCCCCGTGTTACTGTTCAAGCTGCCAATGTTTCTGGAAATTCCAAGAGTATCCCTCAATGGATACATGATTTTAAAGGCTATATAAAGGCTTGAAGACTAAGGAAGAAAGCTGCCAATTCACTGAATATTCATGCGCAAATTCTGTTAATAGCTTTCACATTCTTAAGTCATTGTTCATAAAATAGTTTACATACTTAGAATTTTAGAAGCGATACTCTTGTAAACAAAACTTGTATTCAAACATTTGTTTGATATTCCTTAAGGGATCAGGTAGGTCTGTAGCCTTAAGAAGTATAGAGCTTGAAACTTTTAGAAGTTGTTAGTCACTTGCGGGTAGCTTGTGCATTGTAATTTTCAGGTTGATTATTAGTTGATATTCCTTAAGGGACCAGGTAGGTCTGAATACTTAAGAAGTCTAGGGCTTGCGAGTCTTAGAGGTTGTTACTCACTTGTGTGTAGCTTGTGCAAATTGTAATGAATTTTATTATAGTGAATTAAGTCCTCGATTGAGTTAGGCGAAATCACCTTGGTGGGTGGACTAGACTAGCTTGATACATTGTTCTTTACTTCCTGTTCTTATTTATTGTTATTATCAAGAGTGAAGGAAAAAGCATTTTAACTTAAAGGGGAATATTTTTAAAAGAATAGTTTTGTTTTAAAAACCCAATTCAAACCCCCCTTTCTTGTGTTTTTCACACCATTAGCGTCCTTCTCGATGATAGATAAAAACTCTCTCTCAAACAGATTAGACTTCAATTCGTGAAGCTCATGGATTACTTTGGCATCTAGTTCAACAATGGGTAGAGATGTCAAACCAATGTTTGGTGAAGCAATACAGTATGTCGAAGAAGCTGAATATTCCTAAATGCTGCCATTGAATCTTGTTGCTTCAAAACTTCTATTTCATTTTGGGTGGCAGAGTCGAGGGATGGAGCATCATTCAAAATGTGACAGGTAATCTTGGTAAAAGCTGGTTGACTGCACCTTGTAGTGTTGTAACCAACAAGAGCAGTTGATAATGTGAAATTATATCGTATATTCGAATTGATTCAAATTCACTTTTATATTGGTTTTCATGTGTTTATGTCTTGTTATGCCAGTATTTCTATTCTATTTCAAGAACATTTTAACACAGAGCTCACATGCGAAAAAAGAACGAGAAATGGTGAAGAAACGAAGGAGATTGGAATAATGGAAGAAAAGAAGAGAAAAGGTAGTTTCTAAAGTTGTGGCCTTGGCCGCAGACCTGTGGCCCTGGCTGTAAACATGTGTCCCTTGCTGCGGACATGTGGCCCTCACCACAAAAGTTGTTTCCCTCGCCACCCACTTCAAAATCGTGTCCCTCTCCACACATCATGTGACCCTCTCCACAACTTAATTTTATGCAGCCATGTATTTAATTCATGCAACCCTTCTCCCCTCCAGTACACACGAAACCACTCGACCCTGATATTTCTCTGCAAGCTGAGTCTCCCGATTATTTCTCCATGAAACCATTGGTTCCTGATTTCTCTCCACGAAAGTTACGAGAATGTTGCAGAGAGATTATAAAAAGCACAATTCTTCATAGTTGATGGGGGTCATTTTTCCAATCAGAGTATTGTTCTTAGAATTTTAAGAAGAGAATTTACATGTAAAGTGATAGCTCTTCCAATGTGGAAGATCTATCACAACTCTAGTTTTAGGAACTATTTTTTATTTCAATCCTATACCTGGTTGTCAATCGTGCCAGCATATTCTAAATTCAAGTTTCTGTTATTGTATGCAAAGATGATTTCAACAGTAATTCCAGTTTTCATTTGATTTCTAGGTTCCATTTTAATTGCTTATTCTATTTGTTTATGATTTCATCTTAGTTTAAATTAATTTCTAATTTAAATAATGTTTTGTCTTATGTTTAATCATCGTAATAGAATGCTTATGTTTAAAACTATGTCCGGCTAAAAGTCTCGAGTCTGGTATGTGAGCGTCGTTGTTTCCGACGGGACTCAGTGATAAGTTGGCTTAATTATTTGTTTCAAAAATTCAGTTTTAGTTTTTAGTTTTTATATTTAATTTAATTATCTTTTTCACGAGAGTGAGAAGCTAGTTAATACAATTTTGTCACGATAGTGAGAAATTAAATAAGGTTCGAACCGACACTCTGAGAGCATGGGGATCAAACCAGATAGTAAAAATGGTACATTGATTCCTAAAGAGAGCAAGAATGCTTTAGGGATCAATTAGAACATGTTTAATTTTCAAAACACATTCCTTGATTTAAGTGGGCGAGTGAGAGCAAAATCCTACGGTTAAGGAGCATGACTTTATTCAAAACCACGAGAGTGTGAGTTATTGTCTTTAAATTAACATTTTCTATGAAATACATCTTTAGTATAATTAAAAGCGAACGAGTTACAGAGTCCCTGAGGCACGCCAAATCCACATTCCGGCCTCTTTTTTTTATATATTTCTTTAATATTATTTGTCTTTATTTTAGTCTTAGTTTCCCCTTAATCAATCATTCATTAGCCTTGGATTTACAAAGCGACAATAGATTACAGTAGGTTGACATTGGTCTCTATGGGTTCGATAATCTTTTATATTACTTCAATATTTTCGTGCACTTGCGGACATATCTAGTTTTTGGCACTGTTGCCGGGGCCCAACAATCAATATTGTTATTTCCGTTATTGCACCGTATAGACTAAGGCACTATAAACTTAATTACTATGTATCACCCAAATTTTTTTACAACTCCCATTCTCAGTATTTTGAGGAATCACAAGAATCTCATAAATCCGACCTCGAAATATTGATGGAGGATTACTGGAGGATTACAATGCGACGCTAACTTATCCTTAACCAAATTTCCTCTACAATCACCAAACCCAATATTTTGAAGAGTCACAAGAATCCCAAAATTCCACTCTCGACACATTAATGGAGGATCTCACTGTGACACTAACTCGCTCTAGGCTAGAATCTATGATGACATGGCGCTTTGTGGAGACACAAAATGTAACGCTACCTCACTTTGAGGAACCGCAAGAATCCCATAATTTTAACCTTGAAACATCAATGGAGGATTTTGATGCGACGCTGAATCACTCTAGGCTAGAATCTATGATAGAGCACTATATAGAAACACAAACTGTCTAAAATGAAGAGTTTAGAAAACAAAGACTCCATAAGAATGAAACCCTTAGGCATCTGAGCAATGCGGTTGATTCCTTCGCGACTCACAACATGGCATTGGAGACTCAAATATCCCTGGTTGCACAAAATCCTCTAGGACCCTTACCTGAGGAGCATGTGGATGTTTTTATAACCAGTAGTGAAAAAAATCGAAAATCCTAAGGAGAGTGATAATGAGGTTGAAGAGAGTAATAATGAGGTTGAGAATAGTTCTGGTGAGAAAAGAGTAGAGATTGAGAAAAATACACTGACACCATCCGAAAGAGAGGTTGTTGAGGAAGTAGAGAAGGAAGCACCTATAGTTGTTCCTCTTCCCTATACCCCCCCGATTTATTTCCTTCAAAGGTTTGTGGAAGCCAAGATAGATTCCCAATCCCAAACGTATGTGGAGGTATTGAAAAATATCCATACAAATGCACCTTTACCTGAGTTCCTGCATAAAAAGAGAAAATTTGAGGACCATGAAACTAGGGAAATCAACAGTTTTAAGAGGGGAAGGTTAACCTTTGAGGTGGTGGATGAAATAACTAAACCCAAAATAGAAAAGCTGATACTCAGGATAGATCCTGAACCAGCACCACAAGTTTAAAAGAATGAACTACCCCATGGAAGAAAGAAAATAAAAGGTGAGGGATATGTGAGATGGATTGATAAGTGGCCATGGAAACCAAAGACGATTAAAAATTCGATGGAGGAGTCATTCTCGAGAGAATCATCATGAGTAATTTCACTATTGAGTCGTCAAGCTACCAACGTTAAAAGAAGTGTTGCGTGGGAGGTAACCCACGAGTTTCAATTTAATGTTTTTGCTTTTGTTTGAGTTTGCAGAAAATAAAGATATTGATCGCTTGACACCTATAAGTTGCATGAAGGTAACTATCGAGGCGAGCATTGATCAGGTTCTTATTCCTTTTGCCACTTTTTACTGAAACATTGAGGATAATGTTTGGTTTAAAGGTGGGGGAGGAACTTTACTGCTTTTCATTAATCACTTCTTTTTTTATGTATTGTTTTCTAGTTTATTGCATGTTTTTAGGATTTTATTTGTTTTCAATATCTGGTCGAGTCATTGCATGTGATGTTGAGTCTGTAAGCCTGCTGTTTAGTTGTTATTGAATTTCCCCAAAAATTTAAAATTTTAACCTGCAACACAAATTTCCTTGGATACATGGCACACACACTCTGAAAGTATATAGGTTGTCACACTTTAGGCTGTGTTAGAGAGACTTGAGAAAGTTTCAATAAAATCGATACCTTTATGACACCA
The DNA here is from genome assembly GCA_948472305.1 of Vicia faba. Classification (NCBI taxonomy): domain Eukaryota; kingdom Viridiplantae; phylum Streptophyta; class Magnoliopsida; order Fabales; family Fabaceae; genus Vicia; species Vicia faba. The sequence continues at coordinate 1,038,501,278 of OX451740.1, read as the reverse complement.
AAACCCCCCTCATTATGAGATATCAATTTGGGTACCTATTATCCCAAAACCTTAGGCTCAAGTTTTCAAAGTAGCTCTTAAGTAGTTTATATTAGCAGTCAACACCATCTTAAACACGAACTACGTAGGGAGTCGATGAATATAAGTGAATGATCCCTTTTTTAATAAATAACTGATTTAATTGAATAATAACCTTCTAAGTTAGGTGATCCTCACCCGGTCATTTAGCCTAACGATTGTTACGCCTATAAATATTTAAAATAAGCACCCATTATTGATTGGTCCAGAGGTCACTGGTACTGGACTTGGTAGGGAGGGCTAAGTCTATCCCCCACAACCACAATTGGGGAAAATGGGACTGCACCGCATAAATACCAGAACCCCGTGCTAAAGAAAAGAAAAGAAAAGGATCATAGTCGCTAACTGATTTCCCTACTATTGCATGTACGAATAACAAGCTTAATGTGATTGCGCTTGAATGAAAAGAGTTAAAGAAAAAAAGATATATAGGTTGAGCTATAATGGATTGATTCAAATTGGTTTGCATAAAGAGGGAGTCTTTGAATGTCGTGTCGTTACGGTGTCCTTGGTATTGAAAATTTAGTACATATCAATATAACATTAGCCTAGATCCCACATATGATTAGGAGTCGTTTCGTGCCCTTCTTTCAAATTACGCTTAATCATTTCTTTTACCGTTTTGTTTGATTGCTTGAGGAAAAGCAATGGTTTAAGTGTGGGGGAATTGGATAACATGAAATTATATCATATATTCAACTTGATTCACATGCACTTAGTGATACGGTGGGAGAACTGACTTGGTATTTTGTGTTTGTGTTCGCAAATGTTTCGTTTTAGCAAGAGTCGCCACCGACTTTTTATTTTATCACAAGGAAAGGTCAAAAAGCACAGGAAAGACCTTTGAGATGTTTTCTTGGGTTCGGGGAGTAGATTATAGAAAGGGAAGGTATTAGCACCCTTTCTATCCATGGTTATCCATGGGCTCTTAGTTACTTGCTTAGATCACTTGCTTTGCTTTTCAATTGTTTGAAATGGTGCTCTTCAATTGTTTGAAATGGTGCTTTGTTTGTGATTTTGAAAGATGTTTTGAAAAGAGGCCATCGTTGTGGCAACCTTTGTAATGATTCTTGTTTGAATGTATACAAAGGTGTTTTTTTCTTTTGAAAAGTTTTCAATGTTTGAAAGTAGGGTTTTGAAATTGTGTGGCGAAGTGTGTTTTGAAGATAGCAAGGATGTTTTGTAAGCTTTTGATTAAGTAACTAAGAGTTGTCTACCCTATTTTACTCAAAGATCTTTCTTATGTTTTTAACCCTTTTAACAGTGTTGTTTCACCATTGTATTTGGTGAACAACCTTGTGTTAGGATGTTAAACGGGACAAGCGCGGGTCATCGTATAGACCATCATAGCAATGGTGTCAAGTATTTTTGGCAATTTTCTTAAGGGACTTGATTATTTTGGTTTAGGCAACTCAGATAGCGTCATCGAGGGACTATAATCTTTTGTTTTGTTTTTGTTTTGCCAAAGTACTTGACATGCATACCATGGCCCATTTTTGAAGGCAACAAGTGGATTGTAACCCTAGGGGTGTAAGTGTGCATTGTGTTTGTTTTTCATGCATTTTTTGTCTTAGATTAGGTCAAACTATTTGTTAATTTGATTTTGCATACAAACCCTAATTCCAATCATGGCATAATTGTAAGCTTAAAGGTGCGAGAATTTAAATTCTACACTATTACAACATGATATAGGGAGGGGGTACAAATTTGAATAGGGGATTATTTTGCAAGAAATTAAACCCTAAATTATTACAACCAAATTGAATTTGCAAGGCATAATATTTAAATGTACAATATTTAAATAAAATACAATAAATAAATATGAGATAAAATGTATCATGCAAAAAAAAAGTTTTTTATGTATGTAAAATATTTTCAATGGAAAGAAAAGTAAAGAAATAAAAAAAGTTAAATTTATTTGTTTTTAGGGCAAAAACCCTAATTTCTTAAGAAAATAGGTATAATGTATTATTTATGTACAAAAATGTATCAATGTGTACAAAAATGAAATATATTCAAAAAAAGGGTATTTTTTAGTATAAATAATAATAAGAATAAAATAGGATATTTTTGTGTTTTATTTCTAAGTTTTTAATAAAACAAAAGTATATATATATATATATATATATATATATATATATATATATATATATATATATATATATATATATATATATATATATATTAAATATGTTAAACATGTAAAAAATAAAATAAATTATTTACAAAAATAAAATATAATCAAGAAAATGTTTTCAATGTGAATAAAAATAAGAAATGGAATAAAAGTATTATTTTCATTATTTTTAAATTTAAACAAAATAATATAAAAGTATATAAAATGTTTTAATGCTAGTAATAATAAAAATAAATACCAAATAAATGTAAAAAATTATAAAAATATTTTTGGATCATTTTTTATGTTTGAAAATAAAATATATAAGTCAGAATAGAAAATAAAAATACAAAAATATTAAAATACAAGAAAATGGGCCAGGGGGTCTGAAACTGAAAGTGGGGGGTGCCAAAAATAGGAAGTAGCCAGACCTAGCCCAGCTACTTCATCTTCTTCCTCTGTCCAACAGAAATGCGTGCATGGCTTAGTTCAAACCTGTATCTCCTGATTCAGTGCTTTTTTGACAAAACTCAAAACATGAAACTTGTAGAGCATCAAACAACGAATCTAACCATATAAAAAACTTAAGCTAACTCTCAAAGACCAGAGAGAATTTCTCTGGCCCTATTTTCTAACCTAGTTTTTTCAGAAAGTTCATGGATGAAATTCTCCTAGCATGATTAATATAAATGAAAACTAAGCACATGTATGGTTTCAGGGCTATGAATACAACATCATTCATTCATAAACCTAAGTCTAAATGTTCCTAAATAGAGAGATAGAAGTTCATGAAATACCTATTTCAGTTGAGTTCGAGCTGGACAATGCAGCAACTTGCAATGGTGCCTGAGGTTCTTTTGAGCTTGCTTGATGTCCCCTGAACCTTTCCCAATGCTTAGTTTGTTTTGAAGTGGCCTGAATCGTGCTACAGAACTCAACCTGCAAAGCTTCCAAACAAAAATGGTGATGTGTGTTAATGGAGTTACAACAACTTGTGAATGGTCTGGACAGCTTAGGTATATGGTTTGGAATGTGTTTGAAGTGAATTTGGACAAAACGCACGAGGGGATTTGATGGTGGCTTGTGATTTGCAGAACTGGCACTGTTTTGCAAGAAAATGGAGATTTTGAGTACTAGGGGGTTAGAGAGGTCAAGGACTCGTGCTTCTGGATTGCAAGGATGTATCAAACTTGTTTTGAAACTTGTCTTGAGTTGGTTTTTATCAGATATGTGAGTTCTTGACTTTTGGCACAAATAACTTGTTTTGAAAGAAAAATGTGAAGTGACTATGCTAAGGCCTGTACAGGCTAGTTACAAGCATGCTCATAGTTGGTGTACTATGCCTGAGATTAGGGGACTTGTTTGCTGCAAGGAGAGAAGTCCAAGGCTCAAGAAAATGCAATTTGACATAAAGTGGCCTTTATGAAAATGGAAGTATGACCTTTATGCTCAAAATGGAAAAGTTCAATGTACAAAGCTCTCTTGATCAGAACAATGCCAATATCCAATGTATTTGCATTCAATTTTTGAGTGTAAATTGGTTTAGAGGCCTGTAATTATGTACTAAGCTAGTTTGGCCAGATTTGCAACTTGGTATGAACATGTATTGGCCATGATTACAAAGTGAGTTTTTGCCAACTTCAAGCATTCGATTCTCCCTAACCACAAAGGTGTTTGAGGAGTTCTTGGACAATTTGGAAATCTTGAAACATGTACTATAATCCATCTTTGAAATTCAACTCAAGACTCCAAGTGGAACTATGTGAAAAATGTCCAAGAAGATGGGTCAAAATCCTGGCTAAACTAGGGCAAAAATTCTCTAAGTTAAAAGTTTTAGGTACCCTTGTTCCAAAAATCATAACTTGAGATCCAAGCTTCTTTTGAGAAAACTTTGTGAATCAAATTTGTATACTTTGTGATTAAATACAACTTTCATGTTGTAAGTTTTGTTTGAATCCATTTGCATCTTGGTGAAAAAATGGGACAAAGTTAGGAAAAAATAAGAAAATTTTATAACTTAGAAAATTTCTAAGTTATGAAATTTTTCCATTTTAAACCCTAATTTGCAATTTTGGGTTTCTTGATGAACAAGTTTCATAATTTGACATGTTTTGATGGAAAATGACTCTTGGCACTTGATTTTGACCAAAAAGTCAAAGTTTGACTTTTCAATGTTTAGTCAAATTTTAATCAGTTGACTGAAAAATTCATCTCTCAATCCTATGCATTTGAGACCTTTTGAACTTGTTGAATGAGTCAAGATGATTTCATTGAGTCCTTGAGTCCATGGTTGAGCTTGATTTGCCATTGGCTAGGTCAAAAAGTCAAAAATTGCCTTTGCACAATCAAAACCCTAAAAATGACCATTTTGCCCTTTTGGTGATCTGATCAAATTTCTTGTGGAATTGTGATCCAAACTTGATCAAATGATTAATATGAGTTGATAATATTGATGTGGGTCAAAATTCATGAGGTTTGATTGTCAATTGGCCACAGTTGACTTTTTCCCCGATACAGCTGGTTTCTAGGCCAACTGTCCAATTGACTGGGCAAAAATTTGATTCAAGGTTTGAAACTTGGTATGGACAAACTTGTGAGTCCAACATGAAGTATGAAAGTAACTTTGGGCATTGTAGGTCAAAATATCCCTGTGCAAACTCAAACCCTAATTTAGGTTAACAATGCAAGGAAGTGTCTTGAGTAGAGCAAACCCTAGCTTGATCTTGAATTCCAAGAGTCTTGTGATGAGAAATGTTGATGAAATGGGAGGGAAAATTTTGGGGTACAACAGTTGCCCCTGTTCAATCTTCTTGAACCTGAAAAGTTAGATTGGCAAGTTTGCCTTTCGCGACTCAAAGGTAAAAGAGGATTGGACACTTGAGTGCCCGTAAATTTGCACTCATCAAAATATAGTTGAGGAAATGGGCTTAAAGATGCCATTTAGAGATGGTAGAATCTTGCTGGAGATGGGCTTAAAGATGCCATCCAAGAATGTTTGTTGAATTGCAATGTTTATGGTCAAAATAATGAGTATAAATAGGTATCTGTGTCTGGAATGCATTTGAACTGTATCTAGAGACTGAGTCTGTATGAGCAAAAGAATGGCGTCCGCGTCTAGAGCGTATCTGAGCTGTAACTGTATTTGAACTTTGAATGAATATCATAATGACTGCCGTGTCTGGAGTATATCTGTATTGTATCTGAAGTTGAGATCTGTATGAGTAGCAGAATGACTTCCGTGTCTGGAGTGTATCTGAGACTGTAACTGGGATCTGAAAAAGTGACAGAATTACTTCCGTGGCGAATGCACTGGGGAGAATCAAAATTCTGGTGTAAGGGTCAGAATGGCATCCGTGTCTGGAGCGTATCTGAACTTGTAGTTGATAGTTGAATCTGAATAAGAGATAGAATGGTTGTTGTGTCTGGAGTGTATCTAGTTTGTATCGGATTGCTGAAGTCTGAATGAGTAGCAGAATGACTGTCGTGTCTGGGGTGTATCTGTACTGTATTTTGACTTGAAAAAGTGAATGAGTAATAGAATGACCGCCGTGTCTGGGGTGTATCCATATTGTATCAGAAAAATTGTTAACGATACCCTTTTAATCTTATCCTGAAAAGGGTAAAATGTTAGCTAAAACACAAAGTTATGTTGCATGATATGTATGATGCAATGAATTGTGTTTCATCAATGTTTATGATATATGGATGTAATGGATGGGCATGTAAGCTGAGTAGCTGTCTTGTTGAGGAAAATAAATCCTTGATAACTGGAGATAATGAAATCTTTTACTGCTGCTGGGGATTCCAAAACAAATCTTTGATTGTTGAAGATGAGAAATCTTTGATGACCGCTTGGGGATTAAAGATCTCTGTTTGTTTGAGAAGGAGAAATCCTGGGACCACTGCTGGAGATTGAAGATCCTTGGCGACTTGTAGGGATTAGCAAGGCCTTCGACAACTTCTGCAGGGAATGAGAATCCTTCATGACTTTCCTGGGAAATAGGGAAAACTCTGAAAATCTCTACTGGGGAATTAAAACCTAGGAGGCTTCTGCTTGGAGAAATGAGACCGCGAATCTTCGATCTTGCTGGGAGATAATTCTGTGGGGGAGAATGTTTACTCGGCCGGTGAAATCAGGAGCTTTGGGTTGTATGCCAAACTATTGGGGAAGCATCCTAGTTGGGGATAAGCCAAGAAGTTAACGGTTATCTGCTTGGTTTTCAGACTTTTAAGATAGACTACTGGGGAAATTGAGGGAAGTTGAATAGTTGGAAATTTGACTTCGCTGGGGAAGAAGGTTTAGAATATTCTGGCTCCGCTGGGGATAGGTATTTCAGGGTTTTCGGGCTCCGCTGGGGATTTTGAAGCTTAACTCCGCTGGGGAAATATACTCCAAATTTTTAGCTTTGTTGAGGATCTGAATGATGTACTGCAGGGGATTTCTTCTGGAATGGCACAAAGATATCTTCCTACACCTTCAACCTATCAGTAATTATTCTTTCTCAATTTCGCTTTTTTTGTAAGCAGTGATTATATTCAAATGCATAGGCCTATTTAACAAAACTTTGGACGTTTTCAGATAAAAACATAAGTGTAAAAAGAAAAGAAAGGCAAGCAAATTTCTGCACTTTGAATTATTTTTGTATTAACTTTTGTAAGTATCTTTGTACAAAGGAGACAGACATCCTAGTAAGAGAATGTTGTCGTAAAAATTGAAAAAATTTATACAAGAGAAAGATGGATATGTGATAATTCCATGGGGTTCCCATCCTGCTATAGCCTTCACAACTCTGAGTATCTTGTCCATTCGCTGCTTTGTCCGCCGATGATTGGATTGATCAGTAGCTTGGAGCTTTGTTGGTGAAGAGATTGTTCTTAAAGTGATCCGACGAGACATAGTCATACGCTTTAATTCCCTAACTTTTTCCTGGACCGCCCTTTCGGGTTTTCGATCCACCGGGAAACCCTTTTTTGCCCAAGTCGCCCTTTCGGGTTTTCAACTTGCCGGTGTACAGATTTTTTTTGTTTTATCCCTAATTTTTGCCTGAACCGCCCTTTCGGGTTTTCGATTCACCGGGATACCCATTTTTGCCCAAGTCGCCCTTTCGGGTTTTCAACTTGTCGGGTTATTTTATGCGTAGTATCTTTTGACTATGTCTGCATTCGCAGGGTGCGGCAAGTCGTCGCCGTCCATGGTGGTAAGAATCATTTCCCCACCAGAAAAGATGCTCTTGATCACAAATAGTCCTTCGTAAGTAGGAGTCCACTTGCCCCTGGGATCACTTTGCGGCAAGATGATCCGCTTGATTACAAGATCTCCGACTTGATATACCTGACGCCTGACTTTCTTGTTGAAAGCCTTGATCATCCGTTTTTGATACGTCTGGCCATGACAAACAACAGTAAGTCGCTTCTCGTCGATCAAATTAAGTTGGTCAAGCCGGGTCTGAATCCAATCGTCTTCACTCAACCGGCATCCTTCATAATCCTCAAGGAAGGAATCTGAACTTCCATGGGTAGAACAGCTTCCATGCCATATACCAAAGAAAATAGGGTTGCCCCTGTTGAAGTACGTACCGCAGTATGATATCCATGCAGAGAAAACGGTAACATCTCATGCCAGTCCTTGTAGGTGACTGTCATCTTTTGAATGATCTTCTTAATATTTTTGTTCGCAGCTTCAACAACACCGTTCATCTTCGGCCGATAGGGAGATGAATTGTGATGATAAATCTTGAACTGTTCGCATAGAGCGATGATCATAGTGTTGTTCAAATTTGTACCGTTGTCCTTGATAATCCTATCGGGGATACCATACCGGCATATGAGGTTCTTCTTGATGAAGCGGGCAACCACATTCTTTGTAACTGAGGCGTAAGAAGCTGCTTCGACCCACTTGGTAAAATAATCAATGGCGACCAAGATGAAGCGATGTCCATTGGATGCCGTAGGCTTGATCTCTCCAATCATGTCAATGCCCCACATTGCAAATGGCCAAGGAGCTGTCAGAATGTTGAGAGGAACAGGAGGAATATGTACCTTGTCGGCGTAGACTTGGCATTTGTGACAAGTGCGGGAATGTTGATGACAATCAGCTTCCATGGTAGACCAGTAGTAGCCTGCCCTTAGAATCTTCTTAGCCATCGTATGTCCGTTCAAGTGGGTGCCGAATGTGCCACTGTGTATCTCGTTCATGATCAACTCTGCTTCAACCTTGTCCACACAACGAAGTAGAACACAATCATGGCTTCGCTTATAAAGGATGCCATTTCTTAGGAAGAACTTGGCAGCAAATCTCCTTAAGAACTTTTTATCATTGACTGAAGCTCCTTCAGGATATTCTCGAGTCTGGAGATACCTTTTGATTTCATGAAACCAGGGTTGTTCCACTACTTCTTCGGTGTTAATCTCATGAAAGTGTGCAGGATCGTCCATTCGCTCGATGGTAATTTGGGGAGCCTCGTTATCCCAATTGAGTTTCAACATGGAAGACATTGTAGCCAGAGCATCGGCTAACTAATTTTCTTCTTGCGGGAAATGCTCGAAAGTAATCTGCTCGAAATGAGGCAACAATGTCAAGACATGTTCTTTGTATGGGATAAGATTAGGATGTTTGGTGTCCCACTCTCCTTTGACTTGATTGATAACCAAAGTCGAGTCCCCAAATACGACCAACAATTTGATTCCCAAGTCTATAGCAGCCTTGAGACCAAAGAAGCAAGCTTCATATTCAGCCATGTTGTTGGTACAGTTGGAGTAAAGTCGGGCAGTGAAGGGTGTATGGCAACCATCCGGAGAAATGAGTACTGCACCGATACCATTACCAAATGCATTTGAAGCACTATCAAAGTACAGGGTCCATCGGGATCCTTGTTCAGGTCCGTCATACGGTCTGTTACCTTCAATGTTGTCCAATGTCATGATGTCCTCGTCAGGGAAATCGAATATCATAGATTGGTAATCTTTGACGGCTTGATGAGCTAGATGGTCAGCTAGTACACTCCCCTTTATAGCTTTTTGGGTAGTATACTGGATATCATACTCAGTTAGGATCATTTTCCATCTAGCGATTCTTCCAGATAAAGAAGGCTTCTCGAAGATATACTTGATCGGATCCATTTTGGAAATCAACAAAGTGGTATGAGTCAACATATACTGCCTTAGCCGGCGAGCAGCCCATACCAAAGTGCAGCAAGTTCTCTCGAGAAGTGAGTAGCGAGTCTCACATTCGGTAAACTTTTTGCTAAGGTAATAAATGGCATGCTCTTTTCGGCCAGACTCGTCATGTTGGCCCAGTACGCACCCCATTGAGTTATCCAAAACAGTCAGATACATGATTAACGGCCTTCCTTCAACGGGTGGCATCAGAATAAGAGGTTCCAGTAAATACTCCTTGATCTTATCAAAAGCAACTTGACAATCATTGTTCCATTCAACTACCTGATCTTTCTTCAACAGTTTGAAAATTCGCTCACAGGTAGATGTCAGGTGAGAGATGAACCTTGCAATATAGTTTAAGCGTCCCAAGAATCCCCTAACCTCCTTTTCAGTGTGGGGGGCAGGCATTTCTTGTATAGCCTTTACTTTAGCTGGATCAACCTCAATGCCTTTGTTGCTGACAATAAATCCTAAAAGTTTACCAGACCTAACTCCAAAAGTGCACTTGCTTGGGTTTAGTCTGAGCTTATACTCCTTCAACCTGGAAAACAGCTTTTGCAAATGATCAAGGTGTTCTTCTTCTGTCTGTGATCGAGCTATCATGTTGTCTACGTAAACTTCAATATCATGATGTATCATATCATGAAACAAAGCTACCATGGCGCGTTGATAGGTTGCCCCTGCATTCTTCAGTCCGAATGGCATCACTTTATAGCAGAAGGTACCCCATTGCATGACAAAAGTAGTTTTCTCCATGTCCTCGGGGGCCATTTTGATCTGGTTGTATACCGAGAATCCATCCATGAAGGAAAAAACCTTGTGTTGAGCTGTGTTGTCAACCAAGATGTCGATGTGTGGCAGTGGAAAATTGTCCTTAGGGCTAGCCCTGTTTAAGTCTCGATAGTCCACACACATTCTGACTTTGCCGTCCTTCTTAGGCATAGGCACAATGTTAGCAACCCATTGTGGATAGGAAGTAACAGCCAGAAAGCCAGTGTTGAATTGCTTCATTACCTCAGCTTTGATCTTCTCAGACATGTCGGGCCTCATTCGGCGGACCTTTTGCTTGATCGGTGGACAGTCTTCTCTTGTAGGGAGACGGTGAACCACGATATCTGTGTCTAGTCCCGACATGTCTTCATAAGACCAGGCGAAGATTTCAACATATTCGTTTAACAACTGCACCAATCGCTCTTTGACACTTGGTTCCAGGTTGGCACCCACTTTTACCTCTTTCTTGTCTTCCTCTGTCCCCAAGTTGATGGTTTCTAGCAACTCTTCATGAGGCAGAATATCCCTCTCTTCACAGTCTTTGTCAACTTCGTACTCAGCATGATTGACCAAATCTTCAGAGTTATCGAATGCTAAAGCAGAATATTCACCCATGGAATCCGGAGTGGATGGGTACCTGCATTTATGAGTGTGGGTGTGTGTAAGGGATAGCCATCCTTAAACAAAACAAAATGCAAAAGGAAAGAAAATGAACACAACAGTTTATAAATGAAGACGTCCAATGATTCATTAAAACATGGCATATGATAGTGAAGAAAATCAAGCCCTTACAAATGGACCTATATGCCCCGGGCAAGGCATAAGGTGAAAATAGTGTACGAATTGTTTAGTTATTACAAACCAAAATAAGAAATTGTTCAAACATAAATTTACTGGTTGATGAAGGTGATGGGAATAAAATCCTTTGCTTCCCAGTTGCTTAAACCCCCTTCGACGGTTGGAAAGATCCAATCTTCAAAGTTGTTCTCTTTATCTTCATCTTCAACAACATTAACTCCATGGTGAGAGATTTTGGCGGGTGGTCCTCCAGCCTTGGAGCGACGCATAGCCTTCTATCCTGCAGCAGTAAACCCTAATCCAACCTTGTCCGTCTTATGGGGAGAACCGAGCAGTTGCCCCCACACTGTGCTCTTTCCTTCTTTGATTACCGCTTCTGCGTCCTTGAGAGATGCCATCCTTGGCACATGTTTGGGGACAATAGGCACCTCAACCATTGTCTTCGCAACTGCGACCTCAGGAGAAACTTCCTCAAAATGTTGGAAAGGCGTTTCGATGAACTCGCCATCCAACTCCACATAACGGAAGGAGTTGAGATGACTTATCATGTACTCTTCCTTGCTGTGCACCGTTATAATCTTACCCTTAACAGGATACTTCAGCATTTGGTGCAAAGAGGAGGTAACTGCCCCAGCATAATGGATCCACGGTCTTCCCAGCAAACACGAATACGAAGGACGGATGTCCATCACATAAAAGGTGGAGTTGAAAACTTCTGTGCCTACTTTGATAGGAATGTCAACCTCCCCGTGAACCATTCTTTTGGACCCATCAAAGGCCCTCACAACGATGTTACTAGGTTTGAGGGTGAATCCTTCGCAGTCCAAACGGTCTAATGCTTTCTTCGGCAGCACATTCAAGGAAGAACCATTATCAACTAAGACATGGGCGAGGGTGGTTCCCCTGCATTCAACAGAGACATGTAGCGTGTCGTTGTGTTTCCTTCCTTTGGGAGTCAAATCAGCATCGGAAAAGCCAAGGCCATTATCAGCAGTAAGACTGGCTACACACTCCTGAAACTGGTCAGTCGAAGTTTCTTGGGGCACGTGTGCCGTCTTTAGAAATTTGATTAAGGCCTTAGCATGGGCCTCATAGCAGAGTAGAAGAGCCAACATGGATATTTTAGAAGGGGTCTGCCCTAGCTATTCCACGACGTCGAAATCGCTCCTTTTGATGATTTTCAAGATTTCCTCCATTTCTTTCTGGGTGGTTTCGGGGATAACCACAACATGAGCCTTCGTCTTGACAGGCGCTTCTAGTATCCCCTTACCCTTATCGGTATTATCAACAGATGGTCTTACTTCAGGAGTATCCAATTCTTCAATTATCGGGTCTTGCACAGATGGCCTAACAGGTACAGAAGTTTTCGAGGGTCCGAAAACTGCTCGAGAGGGAGCAATCTCTGGAGAAAAAATCCGGCCGCTGCGGGTTATCTTGCTTGTACCCGCAATGTTCCCTACTTCAGAATTTTCTTGGACTGATTCAATTTGTTTGATGCCATGATAGAAGATTTCTCCTCCATAGTTCCATGATATTGTCTTGCTAGATTGATACGGGATCGACCCCGGCATGGTGATTTTTAATGGTACAAACTCAGGAATAGGTGTAATCTTGACAGGCCTTTTGCAAGCCTTGGGAAGATCGGTTGAAATGGTTATTATTGCAATATCGTTGGTTGAAGTAGCAAAAGTAGCAGGAGTAACAGGAGTGAAGGTATCAACAGGGGTCTTTTGGAAGAGTATCTCTTGGGTATCCATCAGGCGTTGGACACTTGACTTCAACATTGGGCAATCAGCTCTTATATTCAAACAAAAGTAGCAGTCTTTTCCGCAGCCTAGGAATATCCCAGCTCTCATCAAATTCTCTTTAATCACTAGTAACAGAGTCAAAAGGTCAGCAACATCGGTAACATGAAGGTCTTCCATAACGGCATGAACATTATGACCGTGCTTGGGAATTGGGGCAGAAATCACATTTGACTTTTCGGGCGCATCGAATTCTACTTCCTTGGCGTTAATCAGGTCTTGGATTTTGTTCTTAAGCGCCCAACAATTATTGGTATCATGCCCTGCACTGTCAGAGTGGTAAGAACACTTGGCATTGAAGTGGTAGTATGGAGAGGAGGTATTAGGGTTCTTTGGCGCTTCCTTCAAACTGGCAAGATTCAGCTTTAACAAATGAGGGAGTACTTGAGCTGGCGTCATGTTGATTCGGGTGAACTGCCTTTGTGGCCTCTCTACCCATTGTTGATTAGGTCTTGGCTGATTGCTGTGAGGTTGATCATTTGAAGAGTTTTGAATCATCTCAGCCCCTACAGTTGGCCGGCGCTCGGTTCTTCCTTGACTTTTCTGAGAATAAACAACAAAGGCTTCCTTCTTATCTGGGAAGGTTTTCTTAACAGCAGTGGACGCGGAGGTATCTTTCTGAATCTTACCACTTTTAATACCGACCTCGACCCTTTCACCGATCAAAATTAGTTCGGTGAATCCTGCGGAAGAACTCCCGATTAAATGATTGAAGAAAGGGCCAGACAGGGTCCCTAGAAACATGTCAACCAGCTCTCTATCCGATAATGGTGGCTGTACCCTTCCAGCCAGATCACGCCACTTCTGGGCATACTCTTTAAATCCTTCATTAGAAGCCATCCCCATACTTTATAGCTGAGTACGAGTGTGCGCCAAATCAGCATTGTATTGGTATTGATGGTAAAAAGCAGCAGCTAAGTCTTCCCAGTTATGAACCTCAGGCCTCTCAAGTTGATAGAACCAGTCCAATTGTATGCCTGACAAACTGTCTTGGAAAAAGTGTACCCAGAGGTCTTTATCAGATGAGTGGGGTTGGATCTTTCTGACATAAGATCTTAGATGCATCTTTGGGAAGGACAGACCGTCATACTTAGCAAATGTTGGTACTTTGAACTTGGGGGGAATGATGATCCCAGCGACCAACCCTAGTTCTTCAAAATATAAACCAGGTACCCTTTGCAACTCCATGGCTGCCAATCGATCCTCAAGATTCTTATATTTATCATCCGCAGGGGGATATTGTTGTTCGGAGTAATCTTCGTCTTCTTCCTCTTCCTCCTCTTCAACTTCAGATTCAGAAGGTCCCGCAGCTCCCTTTCCTTTACCAGCCCATTCATCAGACGTTAAGGGGAACTCGAGAACTTTTCTAGCATTGCTTTCAAACCTTCTTCCAAAAGTGGCTACTCCGGGCCTTTTCTTCTTTTTCTCTTTATTCTTCTCCAACAGTGCTTTAAGGTCCTCTTGACCCTTTTCTAAGGTCATGAGGAGTTGCTGGAATTGAGAATTTTGTGCCTGCAGATCCTTAACCGTCTGCTCTAAATCCATCTTGCTGAAATAAACAGTAGAAAGATAAGGAAACCTGGTGTGAAGACCTGTTTATGCATATGATGAATGATGTGTTATTCATGTAATCCATTCAAGGATTCAGAAATTCAAATTTGTTGCAAACAAAAAAGGAACACACGTCATATTAAGAAGAAATTGTTAGTACATAAGTGCCCCATGGGCAAAATATTACAAAATTCTTAATGTAAAAAGACATTGCACATCCTCTTTGGTGCAATGTAAGTGTTGAGAGTTTCCTCCTCATGAAGTCGGCGGGTAAGCTCCAAAACCATCTTCTCACTGGCATAGAAGTTGGCTTCAAAAGTATTCCGTTCTTCCTTGAGTTGGATCCAACTCTTTTGCATTTCTTCCCATGATGTTGGCATGTCAGGATGTAGGAGGGTGTATGGAACCTCTCCTTCCATAACAGGCTCTTTGATCAAGGGGAGAATGTGAGGATATGGCATCATAAGATTCTGGGCGCGGGTTCGTACCCACTTGAGGTAAGGCTCAAGGGGGATGGAATTCTTGTGCCCCAGTGTCTTACTATCCACTTTGTTGGGCATCCGAGAAGCTCTGATGAACCTTTGTCGAAGTCCTTGCGCATCATTGTCGAAGTCAAAAACTAGGTCAGGAATCAGCATGTCATGAGGGTCATCCCTCCGAGCATATCCAAACTGTCTTAGAGCTAAACAGGGGTTGTAGGTAATGCCTCCCCTAATGCCAAGTAGTGGGACATTAGGGAATTCCCCACAATGATCAATGATGATGACATTTTCTCTGGACCGAGAACAATGTACATCAGAATGTGTGAGGGTCATCAATTTTTGCGACCACCTTAAACCTTGCTCATTCTTCAAAACTGGTTGTGGAAGGTGAGAAATAAACCACCTTGCTAGGAGAGGAGTACAACACATGAGAACACCTTTTTTCCTCATTGTTCGTGTGTAAAATGAGTGTAGGATGTCCCCAAGCAATGTAGGTACATGATTCCGGGATATGAAAATCTTGACAGCATTCACATCTATAAGTTGATCAGGGTTAGGGAACAGGACCAACCCATAGATAAGGAGTGCCACAATCTCTTCAAAGGCTTGTAGATCAAGAGAATTCCAGCAGTCTTGTGCCTTCTCAAACAGAAACTTTTCCAAGAAACCCTTAACACCACTTCTGGTTTCCCAATGTCCCTTGATGTCAGATGGTTGCAAGTGTAATGCTTGAGCGACATCTTCAGGCTTTGGTTCTTTTTCCGTACCGTTGTAGGGTAGTTGATGAAGAATAGGAATTCTCAGGAGTTGAGAAAATTCCTCCAAAGTGGGTACTAGTTGGTAATCAGGGAATGTGAAACAGTGGTGTAGGGGGTCAAAGAACTGGAAGAGAACTTTCACCATGTCTTTTTCAATGTTGGAGTTGACCAAGTTGAGAAGTCTACCATGTCTTTCACTGAAGAGAGAATTCTCTGGAATCCTGGATGTAAGCTCCTTGAGTTGAGGAGGGATTCTCACAAGGTTGACTTGAATTGTTTTCCTGCGAAGAGATTCCATGACCTACAAAACAAGAACAAAGATGAAGATCCAAACCCTTGAAATGGTTAGTGGATGCATATTATGCTTTATGATGTTTATGATGTATGCACAAACACATGTACAAGCAAGTCACACAAAACCCTAGTTTCAAGCTTGCATGAGGTTTCATAGGTAAATACCCTCTTGAGTTTAGTTGGCTCAAACCTGTCCTATAAATAGTAACAGGGTTCTAAGGAGCTCAATATCACTGGATTGTTTTCTATGTTCATTGTTTTGGTTTAGCCACTTAACTAGCGACCAAAATATTCCAAGAAAACAACCCTCAATGAGTGTAGTATCGAGTATCTACCAACTTCGGATTACACCAAAGCCGGTCATCTCACTACCCCTAATAAAAGGCCAAGATGGTCAAGTAAGGTTCTATGAGTTCATTAGTGCTTTATGACATCACTCAGTGGCCCCATATTCTCTTTGATTGACTCAAAGGCTACCGGTACTCACAAATATGTCGCACTAATATAGCTATTGCTTCAACCATGTCGGTATACCCCGCACAGTTTCCATAACGTATTGCTATTTACCTATGAATGTTTCCCAAATCCGGGTAGAGGATTTCAAGCCCAAACAAGAGAACCAAATGTAAAGCAATCAAAGCAAACAATAATCATGCAAAGGGTGATCTAAGCCCTAAGGTTACTCCACTTTTAAAGTTTTCCCCAACAGAGTCGCTAGTTCTGTGATACGGTGGGAGAACTGACTTGGGATTTTGCGTTTGTGTTCGCAAATGTTTCGGTTTAGCAAGAGTTACCACTGACTTTTTATTTTATCCTAAGGAAAGGTCAAAAAGCACAAGAAAGACCTTTGAGATGTTTTCTTGGGTTCGGAGAGTAGATTATAGAAAGGGAAGGTATTAGCACCCTTTCTATCCATGGTTATCCATGGGCTCTTAGTTACTTACTTAGATCACTTACTTTGCTTCAATTGTTTGAAATGGTGCTCTTCAATTGTTTGAAATCGTGCTTTGTGTGTGATTTCGAAAGATGTTTTGAAAAGAGGCCATCATTGTGGCAACCTTTGTAATGATTCTTGTTTGAATGTATACAAAGGTGTTTTTGTCTTTTGAAAAGTTTTCAATGTTTGAAAGTAGGGTTTTGAAATTGTGTGGCGAAGTGTGTTTTGAAGATAGCAAGGATCTTTTGCAAGCTTTTGATCAAGTAACTAAGAGTTGTCTACCCTATTTTACTCAAAGATATTTCTTATGTTTTTAACCCTTTTAACAGTGTTGTTTCACCATTGTATTTGGTGAACAACCTTGTGTTAGGATGTGAAACGGGACAGGCGCGGGTCATCGTATAGACCATGATAGCAATGGTGTCAAGTATTTTTGGCAATTTTCTTAAGGGACTTGATCATTTTGGTTTAGGCAACTCAGATAGCGTCATCGAGGGACTATGGTCTTTTGTTTTGTTTTTGTTTTGCCAAAGTACTTGACATGCATACCATGGCCCATTTTTGAAGGCAACAAGTGGATTGTAACCCTAGGCGTGTAAGTGTGCATTGTGTTTGTTTTTCATGCATTTTTTGTCTTTGATTAGGTCAAACTATTTGTTAATTTGATTTTGCATACAAATCCTAATTCTAATCATGGCATAATTGTAAGCTTAAAGGTGCGAGAATTTAAATTCTACACTATTACAACATGATATAGGGAGGGGAGTAAAAATTTGAATAGGGGATTATTTTGCAAGAAATTAAACCCTAAATTATTACAACCAAATTGAATTTGCAAGGCATAATATTTAAATGTACAATATTTAAATAAAATACAATAAATAAATATGAGATTAAATGTATTATGCAAAAAAAAAGGTTTTTTATATATGTAAAATATTTTCAATGGAAAGAAAAGTAAAGAAATAAAAAAAGTTAATTTTATTTGTTTTTAGGGCAAAAACCCTAATTTCTTAAGAAAATAGGTATAATGTATTATTTATGTACAAAAATGTATCAATGTGTACAAAAATGAAATATATTCAAAAAAAGGGTATTTTTTAGTATAAATAATAATAAGAATAAAATAGGATATTTTTGTGTTTTATTTCTAAGTTTTTAATAAAACAAAAGTATATATATATATATATATATATATATATATATATATATATATATATATATATATATATATATATATATATATATATATATATAT
Organism: Vicia faba; assembly: GCA_948472305.1. Lineage (NCBI taxonomy): Eukaryota > Viridiplantae > Streptophyta > Magnoliopsida > Fabales > Fabaceae > Vicia > Vicia faba. Next base: position 1,038,483,272 of record OX451740.1, on the reverse strand, counting down.
ATATATATATATATATATATATATATATATATATATATGTTAAATATGTAAAAAATAAAATAAATTATTTACAAAAATGAAATATAATCAAGAAAATGTTTTCAATGTGAATAAAAATAAGAAATGGAATAAAAGTATTATTTTCATTATTTTTAAATTTAAACAAAATAATATAAAAGTATATAAAATGTTTTAATGCTAGTAAAAATAAAAATAAATACCAAATAAATGTAAAATATTATAAAAATATTTTTGGATCATTTTTTATGTTTAAAAATAAAATATATAAGTCAGAAAAGAAAATAAAAATGCAAAAATATCAAAATACAAGAAAATGGGCCAGGGGTGTGAAACTGAAAGTGGGGGGTGCCAAAAATAGGAAGTAGCCAGGCCCAGCCCCGCTACTTCATCTTCTTCCTCTGTCCAACAGAAACGCGCGCATGGCTTAGTTCAAACCTGTATCTCCTGATTCAGTGCTTTTTTGACAAAACTCAAAACATGAAACTTGTAGAGCATCAAACAACGAATCTAACCATATAAAAAACTTAAGCTAACTCTCAAAGACCAGAGAGAATTTCTCTGGCCCTAATTTCTAACCTAGTTTTTTCAGAAAGTTTATGGATGAAATTCTCCTAGCACGATTAAAATAAATGAAAACTAAGCACATGTATGGTTTCAGGGCTATGAATACAACATCTTTCATTCACAAACCTAAGTCTAAATGTTCCTAAATATAGAGATAGAAGTTCATGAAATACCTGTTTCATTTGAGTTTGAGCTGGACAATGCAGCAACTTGCAATGGTGCCTGAGGTTCTTTTGAGCTTGCTTGATGTCCCCTGAACCTTTCCCAATGCTTAGTTTGTTTTGAAGTGGCCTGAATCATGCTACAGAACTCAACCTGTAAAGCTTCCAAACAAAAATGGTGATGTGTGTTAATGGAGTTACAACAACTTGTGAATGGTCTGGACAACTTAGGTATATGGTTTGGAATGTGTTTGAAGTTAATTTGGACAAAACGCACGAGGGGATTTGATGGTGGCTTGTGATTTGCAGAACTGGCCCTATTTTGCAAGACAATGGAGATTTTGAGTACTAGGGGGTTAGAGAGGTCAAGGACTCGTGCTTCTGGCTTGCAAGGATGTATCAAACTTGTTTTGAAACTTGTCTTGAGTTGGTTTTTATCAGATATGTGAGTTCTTGACTTTTGGCACAAATAACTTGTTTTGAAAGAAAAATGTGAAGTGACTATGCTAAGGCCTGTACAGGCTAGTTACAAGCATGCTCATAGTTGGTGTACTATGCCTGAGATTAGGGGACTTGTTTTTTTCAAGGAGAGAAGTCCAAGTCTCAAGAAAATGCAATTTGACATAAAGTGGCCTTTATGAAAATGGAAGTATGACCTTTATGCTCAAAATGGAAAAGTTCAATGTACAAAGCTCTCTTGATCAAAACAATGCCAATATCCAATGTATTTGCATCCAATTTTTGAGTGTAAATTGGTTTAGAGGCCTGTAATTATGTACTAAGCTAGTTTGGTCAGATTTGCAACTTGGTATGAACATGTATTGGCCATGGTTACAAAGTGAGTTTTTTCCAACTTCAAGCATTCGATTCTCCCTAACCACAAAGGTGTTTGAGGAGTTCTTTGACAATTTGGAAAGCTTGTAAAATGTAATATAATCCATATTTGAAATGAAACTCAAGACTCCAAGTGGAACTATGTGAAAAATGGCCAAGAAGATGGGTCAAAATCCTGCCTAAACTAGGGCAAAATTTCTCTAAGTTAAAAGTTTTAGGTACCCTTGTTCCAAACATCATAACTTGAGATCCAAGCTTCTTTTGAGAAAACTTTGTGAGTAAAAGTTGTAGAATTTGTGATGAACTACAACTTTTATGTTTTAAGTTTTGTTTGAATCCATTTTCATCTTGGTGAAAAAATGGGACAAAGTTAGGAAAAAATAAGAAAATTTTATAACTTAGAAAATTTCTAAGTTATGAAAATTTTTCCATTTTAAACCCTAATTTGCAATTTTGGTTTTCTTGATGAACAAGTTTCATAATTTGACATGTTTTTATGGAAAATGACTTTTGGCACTTGATTTTGACCAAAAAGTCAAAGTTTAACTTTTCAATGTACAGACAAATTTTGATCAGTTGACTGAAAAATTCATCTGTCAATCCTATGCATTTGAGACCTTTTGAACTTGTTGAATGATTCAAGATGATTTCATTGAGTCTTTGAGTCCATGGTTGAGCTTGATTTGCCATTGGCTAGGTCAAACAGTCAAAAATTGCCTTTGCACAGTCAAAACCCTAAAAATGACCATTTTGCCCTTTTGGTGATCTGATCAAATTTCTTGTGGAATTATGATCCAAACTTGATCAAATGATTCATATGAGTTCATAATATTTATGTGGGTCAAAATTCACGAGGTTTGACTGTCAATTGGCCACAGTTGACTTTTTCCCCAATACAGCTGATTTCTAGGCCAACTGTCCAATTGACTGGGCAAAAATTTGATTCAAGGTTTGAAACTTGGTATGGACAAACTTGTGAGTCCAACATGAAGTATGAAAGTCACTTTGGGCATTGTAGGTTAAAATATCCCTGTGCAAACTCAAACCCTAATTTAGGTTAATAGTGCAAGGAGGTGTCTTGAGCAGAGCAAACCCTAGCTTGATCTTGAATTCCAAGAGTCTTGTGATGAGAAATGTTGATGAAATGGGAGGGAAAACTTTGGGGTACAACACACTTTTATATTGTTTTTCATTTGTTTATGTCTTGTTATGCCGGTATTGCTATTCTATTTCAGGAACATTCTAACATAGAGCTCACATGCGGAAAAATAACGAGAAATGGCGAAGAAACGGAGAAGATTGGAAGAATGGAAGAAAAGAGCAGAAAATGCAATTTCTGAAGTTGTGGCCCTGGCCGCGGACCTGTGGACCTCGCTACAGAAGTTGTGGCCCTCACCACACATCATGTGGCCCTTGCCACAACTCAATTTTATGCAGCCACATATTTAATTCTTGCAGCCCTTCTCCATGTCAGTACTCACGAAACCACTCGCCCTTGCTATTTCTCCGCAAGCTGAGCCTCCTAGTTATTTCTCCATGAAACCACTGGTTCCTGATTTGCCTCCACGAAAGTTACAAGAATTTAGTAGAGAGATTATAAAAAGGGAAGTTCTTCATTGTTGAAGGGGGTCATTTTTCCAATCAGAGTATTGTTCTTAGAATTTTAAGTAGAGGATTTACATGTAAAGTGATAGCTCTTCCAGTGTGGAAGAGGTATCACAACTCTAGTTTTAGGAACTGTTTTTGATTTCAATCCTGTACCTAATTGTCAAGTGTGTCGTCATATTCTAAATTCAAATTTCTGTTATTGTACGCAAAGATGATTTCAACAGTAATTCCAGTATTCATTTTATTTCTAGGTTCCATTTTAATTGATTATTCTAATTGTTTATGATTTCATCTTAGTTTAGATTTATTTATGTTTTAAATCATGTTTTGTCTTATGTTTAATTATCCTAATAGCATGCTTATGTTTAAAACTATGTTCGCTAAAAGTCTTGAGTCTGATATGTGAGTGTCGTTGTTTCCAACGGGATTCAGTGATAAGTTGGCTTAATTATTTGTTTCAAAAATTCAGTTTTAGTTTTTAGTTTTTATATTTTATTTAATTAGCTTTGTCACGAGATTGAGAAGCTATTTAACATAATTTTTTCACGTGAGAAATTAAATAAGGTTTGAACCGACACTGAGAGAGCGTCGGGAACAAACCAGATAGTAAAAACGTGAAATTAATTCCTAAAGAGAGCGAGAGCGCTTTAGGGATCAATTAGAACTTGTTTAATTTTCAATTGTGTTCCTTGATTCAAGTGGTGAGCTAGAGAAAAATCCTACGGTTAAGGAGCGTGACTTTATTCAAAACCACGAGAGTGTGAGGTATTGTCTTTAAATTAACATTTTCTACAAAATACATCTTTTGTAAAATTAAAAGCCAACGAGTTACAGAGTCCCTGAGGCACATGAAATCCACATTCCGACCTCTCTTTTATTATATATATTTTAGTCTTTATTTTAGTCTTAGTTTCCCCTTAATCAATCATTCATTAACCTTATCTTTACAAAGCGACAATAGATTACAGTAGGTTGACAATGGTATCTGTGGGTTCGACAATCTTTAATATTACTTTAATATTTCCATGCACTTGCGGACGCATCAGCAGTCTTGGTTGAATTCAGTTCGACATCGCCTGTGCAAGAAAGCCCCTGGGAAGAATTTCAAAGTTAGCATAAAGAACAAGATTAGATGTGAAAAACAAAAGAGAAGAAAAATACCTCTAAGTTTGGCAACACAATGTTGTGCTTCTGTGAGACTGTGTCTACACAGAGGGAAGGTGTCATTTTCTATACTATTTCAGAAGATGAAGCTTGGGTCAATTCGACCAACGAATGGCGCTCCTGATCCTGAAAGATCAATGGCGAAATAGGTTGTTGAGTCTCCATGGCATTAAAGGCGTCGATAAGCCTTTGAAGAAAGTTTGGTATGGAAAAGTATTTCTCTTGATACTGGGGCCACCACTGGTCGAAAAACTTTGAAGTGAAAAAGGAGTGTTCAAAGTTAACCACCAGAAGTTCAAGATTTTGAGTTGCCCATTGAAATTGAAGGCAAGATCGATGTTCCTCAATAGTAAATTGTCTACCCACCCAGACGATGTCAGCATGGCGATATAACAACGACGAAGGCAACATTTGGCTGAACCCTAACTGCCGAGATACCAAGTTTGGTTGATAACCCATGAAACCATATCCTTTCGATCTAGTGTTAATTCAACAATAAATAAATTTGGGCGTTAAAAAGGCCCTCCAGAGTGTGTTTATGAGAGCAGCATTTTGAGAAATGTTCAGAAAAGGTTCTCGACACCAGTCTGGGACGAAATTGTCGTTCCACAAAAGGGGCCATGGCTGAGATAAAGGTCTTGGTTTCTTTTAACATATTGATATACTTAATGAAAACAAATCAGTTATGTTTGTGGAGGGGAGTGGTCAAGGATAGCCTCAGGCCTTCGACGACCCTAACTTTGTTTAGTCGCATAATTATTTTAGAAACAGGATAACCCAGTCGAATCTTAAATGTGGAATTTAGCCAATGTTGCAGAAGCCAGAAGGGTCCTGAGAGAGTGAAGCCATTTTCATGATCGAGAAGTGACTTCAGTTGCATGGAAGCATTGCCTAAAGTATGGAAGAGATTCGCCAGCAAAAGCTTGTTTTGTCCATCATGAATTTAAATCGCCAGAGGTACAAAATACTAAACTATTGATCTCGTGCAAAACAAGTAATGAAAGAGCTAGAGGGTCAAAAATACTAAATGTTCGGTGTTAGAGACGTCATTTGTATCCACAATATGGTGATCAATAATATAACTGGTGTGTTGTACCCCAAAATTTTCCTTCTCATTTATCAAGTAATCTCTCACAAGATCTCCTTTGATTCAAGACTGCACTAGGGTTTATCAACTCAAAACACCTCCTCAAGCACTGAAGACTGAAAATTAGGGTTTGAGATTGCACAAGGATAAATGGACTTTAAATTCCCCATATTACTTTCATGGATCATTTTGAACTCTCATGATTTCTCATGACAAGTTTCAAGTCTTGGATCACATTTTTGCTCAGTCAATTGATCAGTTGATCTAAAAATCAATTGTATTGGGAAATAAGTCAACTATAGTCAATTTACAGTAAAACTTCATAATTTTTTATCCATATCAACATTATGAACTCATATATGTCATTTGGTCAAGTTTGGACCATAATTCCTCAAGAAATTAGGGTTTTGACTGAGGAAGTGCAATTTCTGATTTTTGACCTAAAAAATGGTTGATTGGTTGGAGACATGATCTCAAGGATTCAATTGAATCATTTTGACCCAATAACATGACTCAAAACTTCCCTCAAGATCAATTGATTGATAGTTGATTTTTAATCAACTGATCAAAAGTCAACTGTACACTGAAAAGTCAAACTTTGACTTTTTGGTCAAAATCAAGTATCAAAGATCATAATTCATCAAAAAATGTCAAAATATGAAACGTGTTCATCAAGAAATCAAAAAGTCAAGATTTCATTTTTAAAAGTCAAAATTTCTAAACTTAGAAATTTTTCTAAGTGTTGAAAACTTCATATTTTTTCACAACTTTGAGTCAATTATTCACCATGATGCAAGATGATTCAAAGGAAACTTTAAATATGAAAGTTGTAGATCTCAATGAGATATATAACATTGTAGAACAAAACTTCTCCTATAAATTTATGGATTTCAAGTTATGATTTTGTGAATACATGTTCATGAAACTTGGAAACTTAGTGAAATTTTACCCTAGTTTAGGCAGGATTTTGACCTAACTTCATGGAAATTTTTCGCATAGTTCCAAGATGAATTTTCAAAAATTACCAACATAGAGGTTGTAGAGGATGTTACAAGATTTCCAAAATGTCCAAGAACTCATTGAGATCATGTTTGAGCAAAGATAATCGAAGATAAGAAGTTGGACATTCATTCTTGAATTATAGGTCATTTCCATGATGAACAAGAATTTAAATCCACACCCATACTGCATAAATCTTACTTTGTAGGCTTCTAACCTCTAAATCTATCCATAATTAGAAGATTACACAACTATTTTATCTATGATCCAAGTGTTTGAGTCATTGCCCAAGTGATTATTTCATTAATGGAACAAAGTTCACACTTCCATTTTGGAAAAGTGACTTTAATCACAAAGTCAATGCATAGAGATTTGCACTTGTTCCTTCTAATCATAAGCCATGTCAAATGAAAAAGCAACATGTCTAGAGCCTCTCATAAACTCAGGCCATGCTTGTACTATGCCTTGAAACCATGTTTTCACTTTTCTTCAAAATCAAGTAACATAGCCATAAATATAAATCATGTGCTTCTGACCACCTCAAGTGCTCTAATCACTTTCATATAACTATACAAGTTATTTGCAAGCTAAGAAACGATTTTTACAAGCTCCAAAACTCCCTGAAAACTCAAATTGCACAAAACCTCCATTTTTGTGTCATTTCTGACTTTGAACTTCAATCTTCAAAATCACTCATGCATTTCTTGGCCTTTTAGTTTCAAAAGCTTCCTCACATCAAATACATGCTATCCCTATCCCTGTATGCAGACTGTAACATCATCTTCATCAACTTCTATAGCCAAAAACAGAGCATTGTGATTGGACTTCTCCAGACCGTTCCAGCCACTCTCAGTTCAAGCCAGCTATTGCATTAGCTTCCTAGAGGTTCAAGGAAGCTAACCTGGTCATCACCATCACTTGAAACAAGCTCAAACTCATTTCACGATTTCCAGTTTTGAGGTATTTTTCATGAACTTCTATCTCATTATTTAGGCATTGTTAGGCTTGCATTTGTGAGGATAAAATGTAGACATCATTGCCCTGAAACTATACATGTCCATAGATTTCATTTATGTTGTTTAAGTAAGGAGAATTTTGAGTTTGAACCTATGAAAATATTTAGGTCAGAAATTTGGTACTGTTAGAAATTCATGCTCATCTTTGAGAATTAGATTAAGTTATTTACATATTTAGAATCGTGAGGAAATTTCTAACAACTTTGATGTTGGAAGTTTTGTGAATGGGTGAGAAATAAATAAGTTACAAATCCTTTGGCTGGAGGTTGAAGATGAAGTACAGTCAGGGCAAGACTTGTATCATATATTTGTTGTTTTGTTTAAGTTAACGGATGTATCACCACCCCAGTAGTTAAAGCGCGTGCCTGTCACCCTTAGGACCTGGGTTCGAGCCCCAGCATCTGATTTTCCTTTTTTCACATTTTCTGTTTTCTCTTCTTTTTTTTTTGAACAACGCTTGGGCCAGTCCCCTTTGGGCTTTTATTATTTTGACTCCTAACCATTGTTTACTCATACACCCCTGGCCCCTTATTTTATTATTTAATTTTTCTTTTTCTTTATTTCATTTTTATTTTTCATATTATTTTTGTATCATTATTATTTTTATTATTAAAAAATATAAAAATATAAATTTTTTATTTATTTACACTTATATATTTTATTTTTCTTCATAAAACAAAAAGACCAAAAAAATTTTCTTAACAAATTAATTTATTTCTTGTATAATAATTTTTAGACTTAGGTTTAATTATTATTTTATTTTATTTTCTTACTTAAAATTAATTTAGAACTTAGGTTTATTTTAATTAGTCAATTCTCATTTTACTTTCATTATTTAAAACCTTTTCATAAAAAAACCTAAAAATCCTTTTTTAATTAATTTCCTTTCTTAACTAGTTCAAGTTAATTTTGTTTATTTTTCATTAATTATTTTCTTAATTGGGTTTAGTTTAAAACCCTTTCATAAAAATCCAAACAAAAATCATATTTTTTATCCATTTACATTTGTACATTATCATTTATTCAATTATTGTACATTTATTTAATATGGTTGTAATAATTAATTAGGTTTAATTTTCTTGCAAAAAATCCCCCTTTTGTAAATTTGTATACCCCCTACCCCAATGATGTAATAGCTTAGTATTTTTACTTTCCGCAATTTATTGTTTTATATGAATGCTAGTAAATTAGGGTTTGTATGGAAAGATAAAATCAACAAGTTAGCAAACCCTAATCCAAGATAACCAAGCACGTAAATCCAACACATTTGCACACTTGCACCCCTAGGGTAATTTCACTTTGTTGCCTTACAAAAATGGTCATGTTATGCATGTGGGATAGCTTAGCAAAAAGCAATAAAAAATACAAGATCATAGTCCCTCGATGACGCTATCAAATGTTTCCTTTCAAAATGATCTTAGTCCCTCAAAGAGAATTGATAAGATATTTCACAACATTGCTATCATGGTTATACGATGACCCACGCCCGTCCCTTTACATCCAAAGATAGGGTTTCTTACCAAATCAATGGTAAGATAGCAATATCAAAGGAAAGGAAGAAATGAACTAAGACTTTTGAGTAGGTAGATTGTTCCTAGTTGCTTGCTCAATTTCAAATCAAACACTCTTGCTTATTTTCAAAACAAACACCAACACTTTCAAAAACACTTTCAAAACATTTTCCAAACATGAAATATTTTCAAAAGATCAACACTTTGTATACGTTCTTACGAACAAGAGCTATTAAAAAGTTTGCCTAAACGAAGGTGCCTTTTCAAAATACTTTCAAAAACCACACAAAGCACATTTTCAAACAAAATCAAGTGATCTAGAAAGCAACTAAGAGGCCATAGATAACTATGGATGAAAAGGGTGCTAACACCTTCCCTTTTCATAATCTACCCCCCGAACTCAAGAAATAATCTCAAAAGTCTTTCGTGTTATTTTCATCCTTTCCTTTTGGATAAAAGAAAAGTCAGTGGCAACTATTGCTAACCGCAACATTTGCGATAAAACGCAAAATACCCAAGTCAGTTCTCCCACCGTATCACAGAAATGGCGACTCTACTGGGGAAAAACTTAAAAGTGGGGTTACCTTAGGGCTAGATCACCTTTACTTGCTTAAATCCTCTACCCGGATTTGGGATACCTTATAGGTAAGTAGCAATACGTTGTGGAAACTGTGTGGGGTATACCAACATGGTATAACAATAGCTACGTTAGTGTGACATATTTATGGGTACCGGTATCCCTTGAGTAGTCAAGGAGAATACGGGGCTGCTGAGTGATGTCATGAAGCACTAACTGACTTTTAGAACCTTTACTTGACCAACTTGGCCATTAGGACGTAGTGAGATGACCGGCTTTGGTGCAGTCCAAAGTTGGTAGATACTCGATACTACACTCATTGAGGTTTGGCTTTTTGGGATATTTTGGTCTCCGTGAAAGAGGCTTGCGCTGAAACAATGCCCGAGAAGACAGACCAGTTATATTGGGATCCTTTAGAACCCGGTTACTATTTATAGGACAGGTTTGAGCCAAATAAACTTCAAGCGGGTACTTACCTATGAGACTCCATGCAATCCTAAACCTAAGGACTTGTTTGCCTTGTTTGTATATATTTACTTGTACATAACATCATAAACATCATAACATCATACTCATTCTCGCTAACCATTTCAAGGATTATTGGGATTTATCTTTGTACTGTTTTGCAGGATATGGCTTCTATCCGCAGGAACACTATCCAAGTCAATCTCGTAAGGATTCCTCCTCAACTCAAAGAGCTAGCATCAAGGGTTCATGAGAATTATCCATTCACCGAAAGACATGGTCGCCTCCTAAACTTGGTTACCTCCAATACTGATGAAGATATGATCAAAGTGCACTTCCAATTCTTTGATCCTCTACACCATTGCTTCACTTTACCCGATTATCAACTTTTTCCAACTTTGGAAGAATTCTCTCAACTCTTGAGGATTCCCATTCTCAATCAAATACCCTTCAACGGTACGGAAAGAGACCCAAAACTTGAGGATATTGACCAAGCATTACACTTGCAACAATCTGATATCACAACTAATTGGGAAACAAGGACTGTTGTCAAAGGTTTCTTAGCCAAGTTCTTGTTCGAGAAAGCTCAAGATTGTTGGAACTCCTTGGACTTACAAGATTTTGAAGAAATTTTGGCCCTTCTCATCTATGGGATAGTTTTGTTCCCAAATCCTGACTAACTCATAGATATAAATGCTGTCAAAATCTTCATGTCTCGTAACCCGATGCCTACCTTGTTAGGAGATATCCTTCATTCTTTTCATTCTCGCACTATGAGAAAGAGAGGAATCCTCATGTGTTGCACTCCTCTCTTGGCAAGATGGTTTATTTCACATCTTCCCCGATCTGTGTTGAAGAACGAGCAAGGTTCAAGATAGTCCCATAGGTTGATGACGCTCAGACATTCAGATGTTCATTGGTGTTCCCGATCCTTGGAGAACGTTACTATCATCGATCGTTATGGAGAATTCCCTAATATCCCCTGGCTTGGCATGAGAGGAGGAATCACTTACAACCCCTGCTTAGCCTTACGACAGTTTGGTTATGCCTGAAGGGATGGTCCATATGAGATGCTTATCCAAGGAGTGGTATTTGACTACGAGAGCGACGATCAAAGATACCATTAGAGGTTTATCCGAGCTTGGAGGATGGTGTGATACGGTGGCAGAACCGACTGTTTGAAATGATGGTTTGCGTTTTACGTTTTATGTTTGCAAAATGTCGCGGTAAGTAAGAGTCACCACCGACTTTTATTTCATCCAATCGGAAAGGAAAAAAATACTGAAAAAAATCCTTTTTTTCGAGATATTCTGAGTACGGGGGGTAGATTATAAAAAGGGAAGGTGTTAGCACCCTTTCTATCCATGGTTTTCCATGGGCTCTTAGGTACTTGCTCATCTTTTTAAAATTGCTTGTGTACGTGCTTTGTTTTGAAAATGTTTTACTTCGTGATAACCCTTGTATCAGTCCTCAAAGGTGTGACAAAGTTGTTTTGAAAGTTTGTTTTAAAAGTGTAAGTGTGAAAATTTTGATTTGAGCAAGTACCTACTATCATCTACCTACTCGAAAAAGATCGTTTCTATTCTTGTTTCCTTTAGACAGCGCTATCCTACTATTGAGAAATAGGTAGCACCGTCGTTGGAGTTGTAAGGGTCAATTCGAAAGGGACGTACGGTCACTAAAGAAATATTAGGACACCTTAGTAATAATCCTAGAGTCTTAAGATCTTACTCGAGGCAACATTTCCGAGGTAACATTCGAATGGGACATTTGATCTTTTTAGACAGGAGGGCAACCACTAAGACACCCTATGCTTAATGATCGTTTACCGAAGGCAACCGAAGTGAGAGTATACCCTAAGAGTGATATGTGCGAGTGATTTATTTCAGTTACTTATCTTTGCATATTAGGTTTTTCTAACTGTATTAATTTGTCATGCATTCTTGCCATACAATCCTATTAGCATACATCTAGACAGTTAAGTATTTGCGGGAATTGAAAATGCGAGAAAATAAATCTACGCTATTACAAGGCTTCGAGGAGGGGGATTAATTACATAGCCAAATAACTCGGGGGAAAAGCGATAAGTAAAAAGTCCTAGATTAAACTATTACAAACCATGAACAGTTACAAAAAATATTGGCAAAAATAATTAACACGCGCGCGATGAATCGAATATGAAACAACTAGGGTTTTGACCCTTGCTTAAACCTAATTGCGATTGATTAAAAAATGTTTTTTTTTATTTTTAAGAAAATAATGGAATAGTTAATTTAAAGGAAAATCTTAATTCTAATTAATTTTAAACCAAGAAAAAAATTAATTCATCTAAAAGCCTATTTTTTTGTATTTTTATTTATTTGAGAAAAAGAGAAAAATTAAATCAAAAGTTTTAACCTAATTTCTATTTTGATTTTATTTATGAAAATAAATTGAAATTTTCCTAAGTTAAACTAAATTACATTGAAAAAAATTAAAATAAAAAAAGAGTCTAATTCTAAATTTTTTGAATTATTGATTTTATGATTTTTTTATGAAAAATAATTAGTTTGTGAATTAAAATAAATAAATAAAATTAAAAGAAGAAAAGAAAAGAAATAAAAGAAGTAAATGGGCCTGGTGTTGTTGTTGAAAGGGGGGTTGGAATATGAAATTCTGGGCCCAAATCAAACTCAGCCCTTTTGACTATGCTGGATTTGGTGTGTGGGTTGACTAGAGGCGCATGGTAGTCCTCCAAGGGAAAGGCATTGGATCTGGAGCGCTGATGAATTGGGTGGTCAGATCTTGAGTTGCATGGTGGATGCTTGGACGTGTGGTATACCTGATTACCTGTTAAAAAATAACATGAAACGAAATATGGGACCTGGGGATCGAACCCAGGCCCTTATGCATGTCTCCAATACACGCTTTCCAACCGAGCCACGCATTTTTTTTGTATGCCTAATGGACGTAAGATAATATAATCATAAAAAACCAATAATATATTCAAAACGCGCTAAAATTCAAATAATCCAATCAGTGAATGCCACGCATTATCTTTTTCCTCCCAACCGTCGGTTTAGGTAAACAAACTTTTACCTACAAACGCTTGTCATAGGTATATCCCTGTCCATCTCCAAAATTGTGTAGGATCAAGATAAATGGCCATGGCTGGTACCAATCAACTCGTATCATCCTCACGAGTATCATGGTACCAGAGTTAATGCCCAAATTTGCCTGCATAAAATAGCCCTAAACAAGAACACGAAACTCTAACTATGGCATCTCTTGATTCACTGATAAACAAGAATATATGAACCAAACATGCTAATGATGCGTAAACAAATGAAAACAAAATCAAAATTTGAGACAAAACCATGACTTCTGTACCTATGATTCCAGGCGTGAGAAAGCTTGCAATTGGTTGAAATCCCTTTTGGAGATGTCCAGGAATCTGTTGGTGTTGTGAGAACGGCTCGAATTTGCTTCTAGAATGGAAATTGGATCACCACTTTTTCTTGAATTTTTTAGTTTTGTTCTTGCTCTGCATGGCTGCTCAACATCTCCTCTTGCCTTTGATCTCTTCTCTATATGTAATACAACATATTAGGTCAACAAAAACGAATTCAATCTTGCCCATTATGAAGATTTTATTAGGTCTTTCATGGCATATGATATCTTTCCAAATTTTCTTTAAATCAAAATTTTTCAACCCAAACCAGTCTTGCACAAATTGGTTCTCAATTGACAGCACATAGGATCTTCCTTCAATGCAAAAATCATCCCTAAAACACGTTGTATGATTTATTTGGATTTATTTGATTTTATTTGAGTTTTAAATGAATAAAAATCAAAATAAATTAAATAAATAAATAAATAAAGGGTGGAGGGTCCCATAGGTCGTGGACTATGCTAGGAATGAGATGCAATCTTGAAAAGATGGGCTCATGTGGAGAAAATGCAATTTTGAGCACATTTGACTTTTGGCAATTTGCAACAATGGTCAACTTGGCCAATGCATAACTCTCTCAATTTTGACCCTAGAGAGGTGTTCTTGGACTTTTTAGAAAGCCTAGGATGTCCTCTAAGCAACCCTTTTGGTCTAGTCTCAATTGAGTCTTCCATGTCCATGTATGAAGCTTTGACCCACAAGGTGTTTTTGTTGACTTTCTAAAATGACCTATATTGTCAAAATTCATATCTTCTCGTGAGTGCATATTTTAAACTTGGGAGCTGAAGATGAATTGTAGTTAATATCATCCTCTGCAAAATGAGCTTTGGATGGGTCATTTATGATAAAGTATGAGAAAGTTATGCTTGGTCAAAGTTGAGTTGACTTTTCCTACAAAACCTTAATTTAGCAATTTTGGGTTTTGATGAATTGTGAGCAATCCTTGATGAATAATGATAAACCCTTGATCAAATGATGAATGATACTTCAAAGTGAGGATGTTGACGAAAAATCTCGAGGTTTGACTGTATGTGGGCCACATTTGACTTTTGACCTAGCACAATCGATTTTTAGGCCTTTGAGCAATTGACTGAGCAAACTTCTTCTGCAAGGCTTAAAACTTGACATGGATAATCTTGGGAACATATTAGGAAAATAGAAGGTATTTAGGATCCTTTGGACTTAAGCATCTTGATGAAAAATAAAACCCTAATTTGAGGTAGACTACCTTAGGAGAGAGTTTGTCGGTCAACTCTTGTACTTCCTTGAGCAGTTTGGGGACTCCACTTGACATGTATTGAGAAATATGGGAGGGAAAATTTTGGGGTACAACAGCTGCCCCTGTTCAATCTTCTTAAACCTGAAGATGTAGATTGGCTTGTCTGCCTTTCGTGATCTGAAGGTGGAAGATGATTGAACACTAGAGTGCCCAGAAATTTGCACTCGCATAAAGTGATACTTGACTTGCTATATTGGGAATGGGCTTATAGATGCCATTTGGTAGTTGCTAGAGAATTGTCGAAGATGGGCTTAAAGATGCCACCCGAGGAAACGTCGATCGCATAAGAGATTCCTTTGCGAGAACCCGTACACCTGTTGTCTGAGGAGGACTCCGCTGGGGAATGATGGTCTCTGTCTTGAGAGAAATAGAGTTTTAGGAGCTTCAGTTGTTCGTTACTCTACTGGGGAATAATTCCAATTTGGGAAGCGGAATTGAACTGCATTTTTGGTCGGGGTATATGTCGTACCGCGACTTTCTGGGGAAATATGAAATCAAATGTGTTTGATGGGGGTCCTGGTCTTACAGTGTTATGGACTGCTGTCTGGGGATAAGAGAGGAAGAACACGGATAGTAAGGTTATGAGAAGGAACCTGGATAGTAGGGTTACCTTGATATGAAATCCTGGATAGTAGGGCTGTGAGAAGGAACCTGGGTAGTAAGGTTACTTCGATATGAAAGCCTGGATAATAGGGCTGTGAGAAGGAACCTGGATAGTAGGGTTACTTCGATATGAAAGCCTGGATAGTAGGGTTGTGAGAAGGAACCTGGGTAGTAGGGTTACTTTGATATGAAAGCCTGGATAGTACGGCTGTGAGAAGGAACTTGGGTAGTAGGGTTACTTCGATATGAAAGCCTGGATAGTACGGCTGTGAGAAGGAACCTGGATAGCAGGGTTGCTTCGAGATGAAAGCCTGGATAGTAGGGCTGTGAGAAGGAACCTGGATAGCAGGATTACTTCGATATGAAAGCTTGGATAGTAGGGATGTGAGAAGGAACCTGGGTAGCAGGGTTGCTTCGAGATGAAAGCCTGGATAGTAGGGATGTGAGAAGGAACCTGGATAGCAGGGTTACTTCGATATGAAAGCCTGGATAGTAGGGCTGTGAGAAGGAACCTGGATAGCAGGGTTACTTCGATATGAAAGCCTGAATAGTAGGGCTGCAAGAAGGAACCTGGATAGTAGGGTTGCTTCGAAATGAAAGCCTGGATAGTAGGGCTGTGAGAAGGAACCTGGATATTAGGGTTACTTCAATATGATAGCCTGGATAAAAGGGCTGCTTCGGAATGAGTTTGGGTGAAACTGCAGAGGGAACCTGGGTAAGGTTGTTCTTGTCGCGCCGATGATTACTCTGTTTAGCTTTGAGTGTTGATCATGGACCTGCTGGAAGTTGTTGATAATAAATGTCTTTCCTGAAAGAAATACAGGGTTAGTTATATGTGATGCATGAGATGCATTGTATGATGACGTTCTCAAAATAAATGAGACTATGCTATATGTAATGTATGCACATGTCATGATGTATGAAATGCTGTCATAATAATCTGAGCCCGAGAAAATAAATCCATGACTGCTGTTTAGAGGATATGAGAAATAATATTCTTGACTGCTTGTAAAGAGCCATAGTTCCTCTACTTCTATTGGGGGATGGTGGACAAAGATGATTGTGCTGGGGATTTTCCCCTTGGCTGGTAAATATCCTGTCGGACGAGACTCTGTCTGAGGATAACTCTGCAGGGAATAACTCTGTTGGAGAGGAGACACTCTGTTGATATATCTGCTGTCTTGGAGAGATAACTCAACTGGGGATGAATTTCCATTGATGGTAGTAATGAATTCCTTTGGAGATTGAATTTCAGCTTGTGAGAGAAATAAACTCTGCTTGGGGAAAAATTTACTGACTCACCCGCGATTGTGAACCTCGGCTGGGGAGAGTTATGTCCTGTTCGGGAAAGCTAACATCCCTGTCTTTGGATACCTTTTACTCTGTGGGGAGTGTATGCACCACCACTTATGTTCGCAAGCTGGATATATCCCTGTACCTGATGGGCAGAGTAACTGTAAGGTTTGGGCGCTTCTTGTTTGTCCCTGTTCCTGGAATTATGAGTAATCGCCTTTTGTTTGTCATGTAAATATTTATGAGCAACAATTATTTTCAAATGCATATATAAAAAATAAATCATTGGACGTTCTAGCAAAACAAAATAGGAAAAAGAAAATAAATCAATGACTTGTATTGATTTTAAAGTTGGCCCATAATAGGCGTTTTTGTACAAAGAGGCTGACGTCCTAGTAAGAGAACGCCGCCGAGAGATTGAAATTACAATTTGTGTAACAGAAAGAAAAAACAGCTATGTGAAACAATCCCATTGGGTTCCCACTCTGCTATTTCCTTTATATATTCAAGCGTCTCATCACTTTGCTATTTGGCCGAAGGTTGAACAGATTGATTGGCGCTGTCCGAGCTTGATATTCGATACCGAAATCTGGTTGCGAGATGATCTAATGAGACATAGTGTTACGCTTCAATCCCTAATTTTTGCCTGGACCGCCCTTTTGGGTTTTCAGTCCACCAGGATACCCTTTTTTGCCCAAGTCGCCTTTTCAGGTTTTCGACTTGTCGGGTGTACAGTTTTTTTTAATTTCATCCCTTACTTTTGCCTGAACCCTTTTTGTTCGTCGGGAAGCCCTTATTTTTGCCTAGGCCAGTCAACCTAGCAGGTCTTTGATTATGTGTAGTATCTTTTCACTATGTCTGCATTGACGGGGTGAGGAAGGTCGTCACCATCCATGGTGGTTAGAATCATAGCTCCTCCCAAGAAAATGTTCTTAACCAAAAATGGCCCTTCGTATGTGGGGGTCCATTTGTCCCTGGGATCACCTTGCGGTAGTATGATGCATTTGATCACTAGATCCCCGACTTGATATTCTTGGCATCTGACTTTCTTGTTAAAATCCTTGACCATCCGCTTTTGATACTTTTGACCATGACATATAGCAGTAAGTCTCTTTTCATCGATTAGATTCAGCTTATCAAGTCGGGTTTGGATCCGGTCGTCTTCGTTCAAACCCGCATCCTTCATAATTCTGAGAGAGGGTATCTGGACTTCAATGGGTAGCACTGCCTCCATGCCATACACAAAAGAGTAAGGTGTTGCCCCTATCAATGTTCGTGCTGAGGTACGGTACCCATGAAGAGCGAATGGTAACATCTCGTGCCAGTCTTTGTATGTCACTGTCATCTTCTGCACAATCTTCTTGATGTTCTTGTTAGTTGCTTCAACAGCCCCATTCATCTTTGGCCGGTAGGAAGAAGAGTTATGATGTTGTATCTTGAACTGTTTGCAGAGCTCGGTAACCATCGTGTTGTTGAGATTTGTACCATTGTTAGTAATAGTTCTCTCTGGGACACCATATCGATAGATCAGATTGTGTCGGATGAACCACGCCACGACGTTCTTGGTTACTGTAGCAAAGGAAGCTTCCTCAACCCATTTGGTGAAGTAATCAATGGCTACCAGAATGAAGTGATGCCTGTTAGACGCAGTAGGTCTGATCTCGCCGATCATGTCAATGCCCCACATTGCAAAGGGCCAAGGCGCTGTCAAGACATTCAGAAAGAACTGGAGGCATATGCACTTTATCAGCATAGATTTGGCACTTATGACAGGTTCGAGAGTGCTGATAACAATCGGCTTCCATAGTGGACCAGTAATATCCTACCCGTAGGATTTTCTTCTCCATGGTATGTCCACTAGAATGGGTTCCGAAAGTGCCTTCGTGTAGCTCTGCCATGATCCTTTCTTCCTCGCTCTTGTCTACACACCGCAATAAGGTTGAATCATGGTTACGCTTATAGAGATTTCCATTACTGATGAAGAACTTCGTAGCGAACCTTCTCAAAAACTTCTTATCATTAACAGATGCCCCCTCGGGGTATTCTTGAACCTCAAGATACCTCTTTACCTCATGAAACCAGGGTTTATCTGCTACCTCTTCAGTCTCAACGTCACAACAATGTGCGGGTTCATCCAACCTCTCGATGGTAATCTGGGGAGCTTCATTGTCCCACCTGACTTTGAACATAGAATACATAGTAGCTAGCGCGTCCGCTAACTGATTCTCCTCTCTTGGGAAATGCTCAAAAGTTATCTCCTCAAAGTGTGGGAGCAATGTCAGTACATAATCTTTGTAAGGAATAAGATTCGGGTGCTTCGTATCCCACTTGCCCTTGATCTGACTTATCACCAGAGCGGAATCTCCGAATACACTCAAAAAATTAATACTCAGGTCAATGGCCGCTCGAAGACCCATGATACACGCTTCATACTCCACCATATTGTTGGTGCAGTTAAAACATAATCGGGCAGTGAATGGAGTATGACAGCCTTCAGGAGATATAATTACAGCGCCAATGCCATTACCCAACGCGTTCGAGGCTCCATCAAAATACATTGACCATCGGGATCCTTCCTCAGGTCCTTCATCCGGTCCCGGTTCTTCGCAGTCGGTTACCAACATGATATTCTCATCCGGGAACTCGAAATTCATGGACTGGTAGTCATCCACGGCCTGATGCGCCAAATGATCTGCCAATACACTCCCCTTGATTGCTTTTTGGGTTGTGTATTGGATGTCGTACTCGGTTAAGATCATCTGCCATCTTGCTATCCTTCCGGAGAGAGTGGGCTTCTCGAAAATATACTTGATCGGATCCATCTTTGATATCAGCAAGGTGGTGTGAATCAACATATACTGTCTCAGCCGGCGAGCAGCCCAGGCCAAAGCGCAACAAGTTTTCTTGAGCAATGAGTATCGGGTCTCATAGTCGGTAAACTTTTTGCTAAGGTAGTAAATAGCGTGCTCTTTTCGACCGGACTTGTCATGCTGCCCCAGCACACACCCCGTCGAATTGTCCAGCACTGTCAAGTATAATATCAAAGGTCTTCCTTCAACTGGAGGCATGAGAATTGGTGGTTCTTGAAGGTATTCCTTGATTCTTTCGAAAGCAGTCTGGCATTCATCATTCCACTTTACCACTTGATCTTTCTTCAGCAGCTTGAAGATTGGCTCACAAGCAGCAGTCAGATAAGAAATGAATCTGGAAATGCAATTCAGGCTACCCAAGAAACCTCTAACTTCTTTTTCTGTGTGAGGAGCCGGCATCTCTTGTATGGCTTTTACTTTTGCGGGGTCCACCTAAATACCCTTATCACTGACAACAAAACCCAGAAGCTTACCAGACCTTACCCTGAAGGTATACTTGTTCGGATTCAACCTCAGCTTGTACGTCTTCAACCTGTCAAACAGTTTCTGGAGATGATCAAGGTGCTCTTCTTCAGTCTAGGACATGGCTATCATGTCATCAACATAAACCTCGATGTCGTGGTGAATCATATCATGGAACAAAGCGACCATGGCGCACTGATAAGTTGCCCTAGCATTCTTTAACCCAAAAGGAATTACCTTGTAACAAAAGGTTCCCCACTGTGTAACGAAGGTTGTCTTCTCCATGTCCTCAAGGGCCATCTTGATCTGGTTGTAGCCAGAAAAACCATCCATGAAAGAGAAGATCTTATGTTGCACGGTGTTGTCGACCAGAACATCGATGTGAGGAAGTGGGAAGTCATCCTTAGGGCTTGCCCTTTTCAGATCTCTATAGTCCACACACATCCGTACGTTACCGTCCTTCTTAGGTAACGGAATGACGTTGGCAACCCACTGCGGATAAGAAGTGACAGCTAAGAACCCTGCGTCGAACTGTTTCATGACTTCTGCCTTGATTTTCTATGACATTTCAGGGCGCATACGGCGTACCTTCTGCTTTACCGGAGGGAAGTCTTCTTTAGTCGGCAAGCGATGAACCACAATATCAGTGTCCAAACCAGGCATATCTTCGTAGGACCAGGCGAAGATCTCAACATAGTCACGTAGCCTCTGTATTAACTGTTGTTTGACACTAGGCTCCAGATTCGCACCTATCTTAACCTCTTTCCTGTCTTCATATGTACCCAAATTCACTGACTCAACTAGCTCTTCATGAGGCCGTATATCCCTCTCTTCCTGCTGCAATAGTCTAGCAAGTTCTCTAGGCACCTCATAATCATCCTCACCTTCGTCCTCGGCTTGGTTGATCAGATTTTCGAAGTCATAACTGGCAGTAGCAGAGTCGTTATCAATGGGATCCAGAGTGGATATGGATCTATAGTATGATACGTGATTGTGTGTAAGAGAATAGTTGTTTTAATAAAGTGAGAGACAGAAAAGAAAAACAAGGAGCGCAAAATTTGTAATGCAAGAAACGTCCAATACTTTATTAATGATATATGAAATGACAAATAGTAAGCCCTCAGAAGCAAAGCCAAGGTGCCTCGGGCAAGGCACCGGGCCATAAAGTTTTGAACTATTTATTACAAATCTTAAAACAAAAGTCAATTACTGCGGAATAAAATAAACAGGTATGAAGTCCTTCGCCGTCCAGTTATTTAGTCCCCCGTTGGTTGTTGGATAGATCCAGTTGTCGATGTCTGAATCTTCTTCACTGTCCTCAATCGCATTAACTCCCCGATTGTGATGTGCAGAGCATGTCTTCCAATCTGTGCACGCCTAATAGCCCTTTGAGCCCCTATAGTAAAGCCCAAACCAAATTTGTCATTTTTGTGAGTAAAATCAGGGAGCCAACCCCAATTGGTACACCCACCTTCTTCAATTACAGCCCTGGCGTCTTTGAGAGAAGCCATCTTCAATGGAGGTTTATCGATAGTAACTTTAGTTGACACCAAAGTCTGAGGGACCTCTTCGAAGTTTTAAAAAGGTGTTTCTATGAACTCCCCGTCCATCTCTACATAGTTGAAGGAATGGAGATGACTCACCATATACTCTTCTTCACCTCGCACCGTGACAATCTTCCCCTTCACCAGATACTTCAGCATTTGATGGAGTGTAGAAGTAACTGCCCTAGCCCTATGGATCCAAGGACGACCCAACAAGCAAGAATACGATGGTCTAATATCCATTACGTAGAAGGTGGACCCAAAAGTATGAGAGCCCACTTTGACAGGGATGTCCACCTCCCCGTGCACCATTCTCTTTGATCCATCAAAAGCCCTTACCACAATGTTACTCGGCTTTAAAGTCAAACCCTCACAATCCAGACGGTCTAATGCTTTCTTTGGCAGAACATTCACTGAGGACCCAATATCTACCAGCACATGGGCCATAGTGGTGCCCCTGCACTTGATCGAGACGTGCAGAGCATCATTATGATTTCTCCCTTTCGGTGTCAGATTCGCGTCTGAGAAACCCAACCCATTGTCAGCAGTCAGGCTGGCCATGCAATCTTTGAACTGATCGACTGAAGTTTCCTGCGGCACATGCGCAGTGTTGAGAAATGCAATCAAAGCCTTCGCATGGGCTTCAGAACACAACAGCAAGGACAACATGAAGATCTTTGACAGGGTCTGCCCCAGCTGTTCGACCACATTGTAGTCACTTTTCTTGATAATTTTCAGTATTTCCTTTATTTCTTGTTTAGAGGCTTCCACAACGATCTTCTTAGGTGCCTCCATCCGGGCAGGCTCACTTATAATTTCTTTGCCCCGAGTCGCAGATGGCTCAGCAGCAGGGGTGATGACTGGAGTAAGAACAGGAATAGTTGCAGGTGTAATAATTGGAGTAGGAACAGGAGAAATGTCAGGAGTGTTGGTTGGAACAACAGTTGGAATAACAGTAGGCTTGATGATAGTCTTTGGGGAAATCTCAGGAGAGAAGACCCTTCCACTTCAGGTAACTTTACTAGTCCCGAAAATATTACTGACATCAATATCAACTTCTTCAGTCTTCAGATCTTGCTTAACACCATGGTAATATACATCAGCACCATAATGCCATGGGACAGCCTTGTCTGAGGTGTATGGAATGGGACCAGGAACAGTGATTCTTAGTGGAGCAATTCTTGGAACAGGTGTAACCCTAACAGGCTTTCTCGAGGAAACCTTGGAAGGATTGGTGAAAATGGTTATAATGGCAATGTCTTCATTTGGAACAAACGGAATCATGGTCTTCTCGAACAAAATCTCTTTATTATCCATCAGGCGCTGAACACCTGACTTCAACAAACAGAAACCAGTAGGCATAATTGGACACATGTGGCAACCTTCACCACAACCCGAAAATAAACCGGCCAACATCAAATTCTTCTTAATAGTCATCAGCGGAGTAGAAATTTCTTCAACAGAGGTCACAAACAAATCAGTGTCAACAGCATTAACTCCACGACCATGTCTGGGCATAGGAGCAGTTATAACATTCGGCTTTTCCGGAGCGTCAAACTCAATCTCTTTGGCTTCGAGCAAATCTTGTACTTTGTTTCTCAGGGCCCAACAATCATTTGTATCATGGCCCGGACTCTCGGAATGATAGGCGCACCGCGCGTTGGGATTATATCTGGGAGAAGAAGTGTTTGGATTCTTGGGAGCCTCTCTCAAGGTTGCCAAGTTGGACTTTAACAGATGAGGAAAAATTTCAGCCAAAGTCATGTTGATGAGGGTAAACTTCCGTTGTGGTCTTTCCACCCTTTGTTGATTATTGCATTACGGAGAAACTGTGGGTATTGGTATCACTACAACATTTACCGTTTGATGGTGTTCAGATCTGCTTTAGCCCCTCGGGCCATAGACTGCACTAGCTTCCTTCTTACCAGTGAAAGGCTTCTTTACCGAACTCGAAGAAGCATCCTTCTGTATCTTACCACTTCCGATACCAGCTTCTACTCTTTCTCCAGTCAAAATCAACTCAGTAAAACCAGATGACGAGTTGCCGATCAAGTGATTGAAAAATGGACCAGATAGCATCCCTAGAAACATGTCAACCAATTCCCTATCAGATAAAGGGGGTTGGACTCTTCCAGCCAAGTCTCTCCACTTCTGAGAATAGTCCTTAAAACCTTCACCTGCAACCATGGACATACGCTGGAGTTAAGTACGAGTGGGAGCAAGGTCGGTGTTGTATTGGTACTGCTTGTAAAAAGCAGCAGCAAGATCTTCCCAGTTTCGGACATTGGCTCCTTCCAAATGATAGAACCATTCAAGCTGAGTCCCTGACAGACTATCTTGAAAGAAATGCACCCACAAATTTCTATCAGCGGTGTGGGGTTGGATTTTCCTGACATACGAGCGAAGATGGAGTTTTAGAAAGGATACTCCATCGTACTTAGCAAAAACCGGAGCTTTGAACTTATGAGGAATCACCACTCCCGATACCAGTCCCAATTCTCTGAAATTCAAACCAGGGATCTTCTGAATCTCCATAGCACTCATACGGTCTTCTAGCAGCTTGTATCTATCCTCGGCAGGAGGATATTGTTCATCATCGTAATCTGTATCGTTATCAGAAACTGTAGGACTAGGGTCCTTTACTCTTTCTTGGTTCTCCCCGTCCTTGGATGAGGAGGTCAGATCAGCTGGTTGTCTCAACCTTTCTCCGAATCTTCTTCCCATGTTCATAATACCGACCTTAATCTTCTTCTTCTTCTTCTTCTTCTTCTTCTTCTCTTTCAGAATAAGGGTCTTCAGATCCTCTTGCCCTTTAGCCAGACTTATGAACATTTGTTGGAATTGGGCGTTCTCTTCCTGAAGATCTTTGATGGCTTAATCGGAAGACATTTCTGCTGAAATAAACAGCGAAGAAGATGAGAAACCTGTAGGGGTACCTGTAATGATGTGTATGATAATGGGATGCGCATGTAATGATTTCAAAGCCTTTGGGAAATTTAAATTTGCAAACCAAAAACAAACAAAACTTTATTAGCTTAAACTTTGAAAGGTTCAACAATGCCTTTAAGGCATTACAAAGAAGTAAATAAAACAAAATCTAAAACTAGAAAAGCAAAATCAAAATTCCCATGGTCACTTCCTCTTTGTGCTGATGTAGTTATTGATCACTCTTTCCTCCTCGAGCTTCCTGGTGAGCTTCAAAATCTTCCTTTCTTGCTCATGGTACTGTTCCCGGTAAGTATCCCGCTCATTCTTCATCTAAATCCAAGACCTCTGCAGCTCCCCAGGATCGGTGGGCATGTAAGGATAGAGAACCGTGTAAGGAACGCCTTCTTCATTAGTGGGCTCCACAATCACTGGTAATACGGCCGCATAAGGCATCCCAAGCTTCTGGGCACGAGCTCGGACCCACTGGAGGTAAGGCTGCATAGGAAGGGAAGTCTTTGGTCCCAACTCTTGGGGGTCAGATCTGTTCACCATGCCCCAAGCTCGTATAAACCTCAGGCGGTGCTCCTTAACGTCCTCCTTGTATTCAAATATAATGTCCTCAAGAAGTAGCTCATGGGGACCATCTCTCTGAGCACGACCAAATTATCGCAAAGCTAGACAAGGATTGTAAGTTATACCCCCTCTGATTCCAAGCAATGGGACATTAGGGTATCCCCCACAACAGTCAATAACAGTAGTGTCTTCCATAGCCCAGGAACACCAAAGAATATTTGTATGAGCAAGTGACATTATTCTGTAGGACCAACCCAAAACTTCTTCGTTCTTCAGCACAGACTTAGGGAGGTGAGAAATAAACCACCTCGACAGCAACGACATGCATCACATGAGAGTCCCTCTTCTCCTCACGGTACGAGTATAGAGGGCATGCAAGATATCTCCAAGTAAGGTAGGCACAGGGTTGTGAGAAAGGAAAACCTTGACAGCATTCACATCTACAAAGGAATCCGGATTCGGGAAGAGAACCAAAATATAGATAAGGAAAGCCAAGACGTCTTCAAAAGCTTGAAAATCCATATCATCCCATAATAGCTGAGCCTGGTCTATCAGAAATTTGGCTAGAAAAACTTCGACCCCGCTTCGTGTTTCCCAATTGGATACCACATCGGCTTGTTTTAAATGCAGAGCTGAGGCAATGTCTTCTGGTCTAGGAGCTTCTTCCATACCGGTGAAGGGTACCTGTTCAAGAATGGATATGCCCAATAGATGAGAGAATTCTTCCAAGGTGGGCACCAGCTGGTAATCTGGAAAGGTGAAGAAATGATGCACGGGATCGAATAACTGAAATAGTACGCTCATCATCTGTTCATCAAGGTTTGAAGTAACCAGGATGAGAAGTTGACTGTGTCTCTTAATGAACATAGAAGTCTCAGAAACTCTTGAGGCCAGCTCTTTAAGTTGGCCAGGTATTTGCACAAAGTTGACTCGGATAGTATTTATGTGCACGGAAGCCATGATCTGCAAAATAGAACAAATATAAATTCCCTTGGTCTTTGAAATGGTTAGTGTAATGAAGTATGAATGCCATGTTATGATTCATGATGTCATGATAAACCACAGGTATAGAAAACAACAGGTATTGTAAACACAGTCAAATCACATAAAGCCCTTAGGTTTAAGGCTTGCATGAGGTCAAAGGTAGTACCCTCTTGAAGTTAAGTTGGTTAAAACCTGTCCTAGAAAAGTAACCGGGTTCTAGAGGATCTCAATATTACTGACCATCCTCCATCGGTCATGGTTTCAGCTCACGCAATCTTTTCTTGCGGCCGGAACTATCTCGAGAGTATGGTCTTAATGAGTGTAGCATCGAGTATCAACCAGTTCTCAACTCTACACTGAGGCCGGCTATCTCACTACTTTCTAATGGCCAAGTTGGTCAATTAGATGTTCTAAGGTCAGTCGATTCTTAACGACACCATGCAGCGGCCCCGTATTCTACTTGTTTATCCACAAGGGATACCGGTACCAACCAATGTGCCACATCAACATAGCTACTGCTTCAACCGTATCGGTCTACGCCATACAGTTCCCTCACAGTCTATTGCTACTTACCTAAAAGGCATCCCCAGATCCGGGTTAGGATCTATAGTAACCCCAAACAAAAACCCTTAAAAGTAAAGAAAACAAAGCAATCAAGAGAAGCAATTATGATGAAATAGATCCTAAGGTATACCCCACTTTATTAGCATTCCCCAGCAGAGTCATTAGTTCTGTGATACGGTGGCAGAACCGACTGTTTGAAATGCTGGTTTGCATTTTGCGTTATGTGTTCGCAAAATGTCGCGGTAAGCAAGAGTCGCCATCGACTTTTATTTCATCCAATCGGAAAGGAAAAAAGTACAGAAAAAAAAAATCCATTTTTAGAGATATTCTGAGTACGGGGGGTAGATTATAGAAAGGGAAGGTGTTAGCACCATTTCTATCCATGGTTTTCCATGGGCTCTTAGGTACTTGATCATCTTTTTAAAATTGCTTGTGTACATGCTTTGTTTTGAAAATATTTTACTTCGTGATAACCCTTGTATCAGTCCTCAAAGGTGTGACAAAGTTGTTTTAAAAGTGTAAGTGTGAAAAGTTTGATTTGAGCAAGTACCTACTAGCATCTACCTACTCGAAAAAGATCGTTTCTATTCTTGTTTCCTTTAGACAGCGCTATCCTACTATGGAGAAATAGGTAGCACCGTCGTTGGAGTTGTAAGGGTCAATTCGAAAGGGACGTACGCTCATTAAAGAAATATTTGGAAACCTTAGTAATAACCCTAGAGTCTTAAGATCTTATTCGAGGCAACATTTCTGAGGTAACATTCGAATGGGACATTTGATCTTTTTAGACAGGAGGGCAGCCACTAAGACACCCTATGCTTAATGACCGTTTACCGAAGGCAACCGAAGTGAGAGTATACCCTAAGAGTGATATGTGCGAGTGATTTGTTTTAGTTACTTATCTTTGCACATTAGGATTTTCTAACTTTATTAATTTGTCATGCGTTCTTGCCATACAATCCTATTTGCATACATCTAGACAGTTAAGTATTTGCGGGAATTGAAAATGCGAGAAAATAAATCTACGTTATTACAAGGCTTCGGGGAGGGGGATTAATTACATAGCCAAAAAAACTGGGGGAAAAGCGATAAGTAAAAAGTCCTAGATTATACTATTATAAACCATGAACAGTTACAAAAAATATTGGCAAAAATATTTAACACGCGCGCGATGAATCGAAGATGAAACAACTAGGGTTTTAACCCTTGCTTAAACCTAATTGCGATTGATTAAAAAATAATTTTGTTATTTTTAAGAAAATAATGGAATAGTTAATTTAACGGAAAATCCTAATTCTAATTAATTTTAAACCAAGAAAAATAAATTAATTCATCTAAAAGCCTATTTTTTTGTATTTTTATTTATTTGAGAAAAAGAGCAAAATTAAATCAAAAGTTTTAACCTAATTTCTATTTTGATTTTATTTATGAAAATAAATTGCAATTTTCCTAAGTTAAACTAAATTACATTGAAAACAAATTAAAATAAAAAAAGAGTCTAATTCTAAATTTTTTGAATTATTGATTTTATGATTTTTTTATGAAAAATAATTAATTTGTGAATTAAAATAAATAAAGAAAATTAAAAGAAGAAAAAAAAAGAAAAGAAATAAAAGAAGTAAATGGGCCTGGTGTTGTTGCTGAAAGGGGGGTTGGAATATGAAATTTTGGGCCCAAATTAAACTCAGCCCTTTTGACTATGCTGGATCTGGTGTGTGGGTTGACTGGAGGCGCATGGTAGTCCTCCAAGGGAAAGGCATTGGCTCTGGAGCTCTGATGAATTGGATGGCCAGATCTTGAGTTGCATGGTGGATGCTTGGACGTGTGGTATACCTGATTACCTGTTAAAAATAACATGAAACGAAATATGGGACCTGGGGATCGAACCCAGGCCCTTATGCATCTCTCTAATACACGCTTGCCAACTGAGCCACGCGTTTTTGTTGTATGCATAATAGAAGTAAGACAATATAATCATAAAAAACCAATAATATATTCAAAACACGCTAAAATTCAAATAACCCAATCAGTGAATGCCACACATTGTCTTCTTCCTCCCAACCGTCAGTTTAGGTAAACAAACTTTTACCTACAAACGCTTGTCGTAGGTATATCCCTGTCCATCTCCAAAATTGCGTAGGCTCAACATAAATGGCCATGGCTGGTACCAATCAACTCGTATCATCCTTACGAGTATCATGGTACCAGAGTTAACACCCAATTTTGCGTGCATAAAAAAGCCCTAAACAAGAACACGAAACCCTAAATATGGCATCTCTTGATTCCTGTACTAAAAACACAATTAAACAATACCAAAAGCTTGCAAATTCACTGATAAACAAGAATATATGAACAAAACATGCTAATGATGCATAAACCAATGAAAACAAAATCAAAATTTGAGACAAAACCGTGACTTCTGTACCTATGATTCCATGCGTGAGAAAGCTTGCAATTGGTTGAAATCCCTTCTGGAGATGTCCAGGAATCTATTGGTGTTGTGAGAAAGGCTCGAATTGGCTTCTACAATGGAAATTGGATCACCACTTTTTCTTGATTTTTTTAGTTTTGTTCTTGCTCGGCACAACTGCTCAACCTCTCCTCTTGCCTTAGATCTCTTCTCTATATGTAATACAACATATTAGGTCAACAAAAACGAATTCAATCTTGCCCATTATGAAGATTTTATTTGGTCCTTCATGGCATATGATATCTTTCCAAATTTGCTTTAAATCAATCTTTTTCAACCCAAATCAGTCTTGCACGAATTGGTTCTCAATTGACAGCACATAAGATCTTCCTTCAATGCAAAAATCATCCCTAAAACACATTATATGATTTATTTGGATTTATTTGATTTTATTTGAGTTTTAAATGAATAAAAATAAAAATAAAATAAATAAATAAATAAATAAAGCATGGAGGGTCCCATAAGTCGTGGACTATGCTAGGAATGAGATGCAATCTTGAAAAGATGGGCCCATGTGGAGAAAATGCAATTTTGAGCATATTTGACTTTTGGCAATTTTGCAAAAATGGTCAACTTGGCCAATGCACAACTCTCTCAATTTTGACCCTAGAGAGGTGTTCTTGGACTTTTTAGAAATCTCAGGATGTCCTCTAAGCAACCATTTTGGTATCATCTCAATTGAGTCTTCCATGTTCATGTACGAAGCTTTGACCCACAAGGTGTTTTTGTTGACTTTCTAAAATGACCTATAATGTCAAAATTCATATCTTCTTGTGAGTGCATATTTTGAACTTGGTAACTGAAGATGAATTGTAGGAAATTTCATCCTCTTAAAAATGAGCTTTGGATGGGTCATTTCTGATAAAGTATGAGAAAGTTATACTTGGTAAAAGTTGAGTTGACTTTTCCTACAAAACCCTAATTTAGCAACTTTTTGGTTTTGATGAATTGTGAGCAATCCTTGATGAATCATGATAAACCCTTGATCAAATGATGAATTATACTTAAAAGTGAGTATTTTGACCAAAAATATTGAGGTTTGACTGTATGTGGGCCACAGTTGACTTTTGACCTAGCATAGTCGATTTCCAGGCCTTTGAGCAATTGATTGAGCAAACTTCTTCTGCAAGGCTTGAAACTTGACATAGACGATCTTGAGAACATATTAGGACAATAGAAGGTATTTGGGATCCTTTGGACTTAAGCATCTTTATGAAACATGAAACCCTAATTTGAGGTAGACTGCCTTAGGAGAGAGTTTGTCTGGTCAACTCTTGAACTTCCTTGAGCAGTTTGGGGACTCCACTTGACATGTATTGAGAAATATGGGAGGGTAAATTTATGGGTACAACAGATGGTAAGAAAAGTGGATAGAAAGACACTGGGACACCAGAATTCCTTTCCCCTCGAGCCTTACCTTAAGTGGGTGCGAGCTCGTGCTCAAAAACTCGTGATGCATTATCCTTCCATCTTACCAGTTATCATGGAGCTTGTGGTTGAAGGATATGTTCCATACACTGTACTCCACACCAACATGACAACTTCTCTTGAAGACTTTCGAAAAGGATGGATTCAGCTTAAGGAAGAACGAGATACTTTCGAGGCTCAATTCTATGCTAGTGAGAAAAGGGTCTTGGAGCTTACGAAACAACTACAAGAAGATCAAAGTGTGAACGCCAATATCGCGCCAAAGAGGATGTGTTCAATATTTTTATCTTAGAAAGTTACTTTGTAAGCCAAAGAGGCATGATGTAATCCTTTTTGAACTGATTAATGAAAAAATTGATGTTTGTTCTTTCTTTTGTCTATACAAATTTAAATTCAATAAATCCTTGAAATCATCTGCATGTACATATTCCATGCATCATAACATGACAGGTTTTCGCATAACAGGTTTCCTTATCTTTCTGCCATTTATTTCAGCAAGAGATGGATCTAGAGAAAACTATGAAGTATCTCCAAGCACAAAAATCTCAATTCCAAGAGACTCTACTGGCCCTAGCCAAGGGGCAGCAAGATAAGATGGCATTGCTGGCAGTTAAGAAGAAGCCCAAGAAGAGAGCCCTGGTCAACATGGGCAGAAGGTTCAAAGAGCAAGTTCGTCAGATCCCGATAGTGGAAGACTCATCTGAAGAAGACGAGAACCAAATTAGTGAGGTTAAGAGTACCCAGGCTGACTGTGTTAATGATTAAGCGTCTGATGATGATTATTTTGACGAGCAGTATCCACCCACCGATATCAAGTATAAGTAGTTAGAAGACAAATTGAAATCTGTTGAAATCCAAGCCGTCCCTGGTTTAGATTTTGATGATTTAGGTTTGATCTCTGGGGTAGTCATTCCCCACAAATTCAAAATACCAATCTTTGCAAAGTACGATGGAATTTCTTGTCCAAAACTCCACCTGAAATCTTATATGCGCAAGATACAACCGCACACTGCTGATAAGAAACTTTGGGTTTAATTTTTCCAAGAGAGCTTGGCCCAAATGCAACTTGAATGGTTGTATTAGTTAGATGGTTCCTGTATCAATAATTGGGAGGATTTAGCTACCGCCTTCTACCATCAGTATCAGTATAACGCCGACTTGGCGCCAACGAGGGTTCAATTACAAGATATGACCATGGGGAAGAATGAAGGATTTAAGGAATATGCACAAAAGTGGAGAGACCTTGCTAGTAGGGTTCAACCACCATTGATTGATAGAGAGCACATTGACATGTTTATGGGCACTTTATTCGGTCCATTCTTTAACTTGTTGGTAGGCTAATCCTCCTTCGGATTCACCGAGTTAATCTTAACTGGTGAAAGAGTTGAAAGCGGCATCAAAAGTGGAAAGATCTCTATGGCGTCTACCTCCACTTCCAATCCTATCAAAAAACCTTTTGATGCAAAGAAGGAAATCAATGTTGTGTACGGGGCAATGGCCCGTACCAAGAAGAATGATCATCCGTCTGTCAATGCTGTCCGAATATCCAATCCGACTCCTACTCCAAGACCATCTGCTGATCATCAATGTTTTGAAACTCCGATAAGACAATTTACGAGGTTAGGCATGTCACTGTCTCAAGCCCTTCAACACATGCTAAAGGCTAATTTGGTGACATTGAGCGATCCTCCTGCCAACCCAGACACCTCTTCGCCAAAGTATAATCCAAACGCTAAATGTGCTTACCACTCAAGCAGCCCTGGGCGTGAGACTGACCGGTGCTAGGCCTTGTAGAATAAAATCCAGGATTTGATTGATAACAAGACTATTGAGTTTGATCCTCCTCTAACTCCAAATGTAATCACTGCACCTACGTCGAAGCATGACAAGGGTGTTAATGCTATTGAAGATACAATTTTGTTGCCTCTGTTGAAGAATTGACTACTCCGTTGAATATCATAAAAAAGAACCTATTGAAAGCTGGGATTTTCCCTGGCTGTGTAAAAAACTGTGTTTGTTGTACCCAACAACTCAATGGATGTGAAGGGATAAAGAAAGGCATACAACGCCTGATGGATAGCCACAAAATTCTATTTGAGAAGACTCTGCTTACCAAAAGTTTGATTAACAAATGTAAAGACCTCTCCTTTATTACCATCGCAAACAAGCCTCTTAGGATCACCTCCAAAGGTCCTATTAGGATTTCAAATGAACCCACTGTTGCTCCCTTAATAATCACCAATCCCGGACCAATTCCCTACTCTTCAAACTTGGCAGTACCATGGAATTATGGTGCTGAGGTGTTCTATCATGGGATTAAACAAGACGCTTGGATCGAAGAAGAAAAAGCTGATGATGTTAATAACTTAACTGGCTCAACCAAATTAACCAGAACTAGGAGAATATTTTCACCTAATATCTCACCACCAGTTGTTACAAAGGCGCCCATCTGCATTACTATTGCCAAGCCAAGTACTGATACAAGGGGGAAGGAGAGGGTTGTTGAGCCTGTCGTGACTGAAATACCCACAAAGGACGTTGCTGATGAAGAACCCTCCACTCGTGAGATGGACGAGATCTTGGAGATGATAAAAAGAAGCGACTTCAAGATTGTGGAACAGTTGGGGAAAACCCCTTCTAAGATTTCAATGTTGTCATTGCTGCTTTGTTTCGATGCCCATGCTCGGACGTTAATCAAATTCCTGAAAAGGCTCATGTCCCCCATGAGACAAAAACGGACCAATTTGAGAATTGCGTGGCTAGCCTGACGACTAATAATGGCTTGGGATTTTCAGATGCTGACCTAACACCATTAGGCAAGAATCACAATAAAGCTCTACATGTTTATGTTGAGTGCAAAGGGACTACCTTAGCACATGTGCTAGTCGACACTGGTTCTTCTCTGAATGTATTACCCAAAGGGGCGTTAGACCGTCTAGACTGTGAAGGTTTAGTCTTGAAGCCAAGTGATATCATTGTAAGGGCATTTGATGGATCAAAGATGACAGTTCATGGGAAAGTAGATCTTCCAATCAAAGTGGGCTCCCAAATATTCAACTCCACCTTTTATATTATGGATATTCGTCCTGCCTATTCTTGCCTGTTGGGTCGCCCGTGGATCCATAAAGTTGGGGCAGTAACCTCAACTCTCCATCAAAAGCTTAAATATACTGTCAAGGGAAGAATTGTCACCGTCTGTGGTGAGGAAGAGTTTATGGTAAGCTACCTTAACTCGTTCAAGTACGTGGAGATGGATGGAGAATTCATTGAGACCCCGTGTCAAGCCTTTGAGGTTGTACCACCAATGGTTGCTGCTACCAAATGTTCCTCTGATGAGTCCAAAGGTGTTAAGGCCGTGCTGAAGATGGTTTCAGTCAAAGATACTCGTGCGGCAATTGAAGAAGGAAGCTTTGATATTTGGGGGCAACTCCTTGATATCCCATTCAAAGCGGAAAAGTTTGGTTTGGGCTTCACCGTCAAAGCTCAGAAGGAAGTATGGCGTGCTCATGTTGGAAAGCCACCTCTCTGCATTGGAAGCCATGAAGTCAACACCGTGGGTGATTCTGATGAAGAAGCTACATTTGAAGATTGGGTGTATCCAACTACAACAGAGCTGAAGAATTTGCATGCAAAGGACTTTGTGCCCATCTCCTTCATTGAGGAGTAATCTACTTGTTATTGCTTTTCTTTCAATTCAAGAACATTTTGTATGTAATATTTAACAATGACTTTTAAGCCATGTGCCTGACCCGAGGTACTTTGGTCCATTTGTCAAGTGTTTTATTTATGTTCATCTAATCATATGATCATTCAATACATTAGACTCTTTTGCATTCAAATATTTGTGTTCATTGTCTTTCTTTTCTTTCAAATACATGTTTCAAAAATATCCATGTATCTTACATGCACACACACATTTTTGCAGGTCCTCATCCACTCTGGTTCCTATTGCCATTGACTCTACTATTGCCGACTATGACTTCAAATGTCCAATTAACTGAGCCAAAGATGAAGGCGAGGAAGATTGTGACATACTGGGAGAATTAGCCAGACTTCTATTACAAGAGGAAAAAGCTATTCAGCCACACAAAGAGTCAGTTGACGTCATCAATCTGGGTACTGAGGCAGATAAGAGGGAAATCAAGACTGGCGCTAACTTAGAAGACAGTGTCAAGAGCGGGTTGGTTCAGATGTTGCATGATTATGTGGAAGTATTTTCTTTGTCTTATAAAGATATGCCAGGGTTGGATACCGACATCGTAGTTCATCGTCTTCCGACAAAAGAAGACTGTCCTCCCGTCAAACAAAAGGTTTGTCGCATGAGGCCTGATATGTCCGAAAAGATAAAAGATGAAGTGATGAAACAATTTGATGGAGGGATCCTAGTTGTGACATCCTATTCCCAATGGGTTTCTAATGTGGTGCCAATGCTGAAGAAAGACGAAAAGGTTCGCATGTGCATAGACTATAGGGATCTGAATAGGGCAAGTCCCAAGGATGACTTCCCTCTACAACACATTGACGTCTTAGTTGATAAAACTGCTCAACATAAATTCTTCTCTTTTGTGGATAGTTTCTCCGGCTATAATCAGATAAGGATGTCTCCCGAAGACATGGAGAAGACTACTTTCGTTAATCAATGGGGCACCTTCTGCTACAAGGTCATGCCGTTCGAACTAAAGAATGCAGGGGCAACATATCAGAGAGCCATAGTAGCTTTGTTTCATGATATGATTCATCATAAATAGAGGTCTATATGGATGATATGATTGCTAGATCACAAACTGAAGAGGAACATCTCGATTACCTGTACAAACTATTCGAAAGGATGAAAAAGTACAAATTGAGGTTGAACCCTAACAAATGCACATTTGGAGTACGATCTGGAAAGCTGCTAGGTTTTGTTGTCAGTAGTAAAGGCATTGAAGTTGATCCTACCAAGGTGAAGGCTAACCAAGAAATTCTAGTCCCTCATTCTGAAAAGGAAGTCAGAGGATTCTTGGGTCGTCTTAATTACACCGCCCGCTTCATATCTCACTTGACTGCTACTTGTGAGCCAATCTTCAAACTTTTGAAGAAAGACCAAGTAGTCAGATGGAATGATGAGTGTCAAGCTTCCTTCGACAAAATCAAATAATACCTATAAGAACCTCATATTCTCATGCCTCCAGTTGAAGGAAGACCTTTGATCATGTACTTGACAGTACTAGAGAATTTTATGGGGTGTGTTTTGGGCCAACATGACGAGTCTGGCCGAAAAGAGCATGTTATTTAATAACCTGAGCAAAAAGTTGACCGACTGTGAAACCAGATATTCACTGCTCGAGAAAACTTGTTGCGCTCTGGCATGGGCTTCTCGCTGGCTAAGACAGTACATGTTGACTCATAACACTCTATTGATTTCTAAGATGGACCCAATCAAGTACATCTTCGAGAAACCTTCCCTTTCCGGACGAATAGCCAGATGGAAAATGATCTTGACTGAGTACGACATTCAATACACTACACAAAAGGCCATCAAAGGAAGCGTACTAGCAGATCATTTGGCCCATCAAGCTATGGATGATTATCATTCTATGAACTTTGACTTCCCTGACGAGAACATCATGCTAGTAACCGACTGTGCGAAACCTGGACCGTATGACGGACCTGAACAAGGATCCTGATGGACTTTGGTCTTCGATGGGGCTTCCAACACCTTCTGTAATGGAATTGGTGTTGTGATCATCTCTCCTGAAGGTTGCCACACTCCTTTCACTGCCAGACTATGCTTCGATTGCACGAACAATATGGCTTAGTACGAAGCATGCATTTGCATGTGTTTGGGGATTCAGCTCTAGTGATTAGCCAAGTAAAAGGAGATTGGGACACTAAACACCCTAATCTCATCCTAAACAAGGAACTTGTGCTATCTCTGATTCCCAACATTGAAGAGATCACCTTTGAGCACTTCCCTAGGGAAGAAAATCAGTTGGTCGATGCCTTGGCAACCATGTCTTCAATGTTTAAGGTCAGATGGGATAACGAGGCCCCTATGATTACAATTGAGAGATTCAACGAACCCGCAAATTATGCTGAACTTGACACTGGCGATGAAAATCCATGGTACCATGAGGTGATGAGATACCTTGAAGCACAAGAGTATCCAGAGGGAGCATCAATCAATGACAGAAAGTTCTTACAAAGATTTTCTGCTAAATTCTTCTTAAGTAACAGAATATTGTACAAATGCAACCATGACTCCACTCTACTCTGATGCATGGATAAGAAGGAGGAAGAGGAAATCATGGAAGACATGCACGATGGACTCATTGGTACTCACTCTAGTGGACATACTATGGCCAAGAAAATCCTGAGAGCTGGATACTATTGGTTAACAATGGAGACTGATTGCCATCAACACTCTAGGAATTGTCACAAATTCCAAATCTATGCTGACAAGGTCCATGTGCCTCTTATCCCTCTGAACATCATGACATCTCCATGGTCATTTGCAATGTGGGGAATTGATATGATTGTAGAAATCAAGCCCACCGCTTCCAACAGACATCGCTTCATTCTTTTTGTTATCGACTATTTCACCAAATGGGTCGAAGCCACCTCATTTTCCTCAGTCACCAAGAATGTGGTAGCCATATTCATTAAAAACAACCTCATCTGCCGTTATGGTATCCCTGAAAGAATCATCACTGACAATGGGACTAACCTCAACAATGCCATGATTACTGAGCTTTGCACTCAGTTTAAGATCAAGCATCACAATTCTTCTCCTTATAGACCCAAATGAATGGCGCAGTCGAAGCGGCCAATAAAAACATCAAGAAGATTATGTAGAAAATGGTAGTAACCTATAAGGATTGGCATGAGATGTTACAATTATCTCTACATGGTTACCGCACTTCAGCTAGAACATCAATTGGGGAGACTTCCTTTTCTCTAGTCTATGGCATGGAAGTTGTTTTGCAAGTGGAAGTTTAGATTCCCTCGCTGAGGATTATGAATGAGGCAAGCTTAGGCAAAGAAAAGTGGATTCAGACGAGATTGGATCATCTGAACTTGCTCGATGAAAAACGACTGGCTATTCTCTGTCATGGTCAGACGTAGCAAAAACGTATGATCAAGGCTTTCAACAAAAAGATTATGCCTCGAGTATATCAAGCTGGTGACTTGGTGATAAAGCGTATTATTCTACCACAAGGCAACCCCAGGGGCAAATGGACTCCCACCTAAGAAGGGCCATTTGTTGTCAAGCGAGTTTTCTCTGGCGGTGCCATGATGCTGACTACCATGGATGCTGAAGACTTCCCACATCCTATAAACGCGGACATAGTTAAAAAAATACTACGTATAAGAGACCCGCTAGGTTGACACACCTAGGCAAAATAAGGGCATCCCGGTAAACCAAAAGGTTTGGGCAAAAGTTAGGGATATATTGAAAAGAGTGTACACCCGGCAAGTTGAAAACCCGAAAGGGCGACTTGGGCAAAAATGGGTATCCTGATGGGCTGAAAACCCGAAAGGGAGGTCCAGGAAAAAGTTAAGGATTAAAAGAGTATGACTATGTCCCGTGGATTCACCACAGTCAACTTTATCACCAAGGTCCGAGTTCAAACGGTCTAAGATCAATCCAATCAATTTCTATCAACGACAAGGGGCATTCAAAGATATTGGGGCAATAGTAGAGTTAGAAGGCAATGAGATCATTTCACATGGCTATTTGTTTTTGTTTTCAATTTTGTTTTCCTTCTGACGATTTCCTCTTACTAGGATCTCCTCTCTTTGTACAAAAAATGCCGATTCATGGGAAAAATATCAATACAAATATACTTTGAAGTGCAAACTTTCTGTTTTTGTTTTGAATTCAAAGTTGTCCAATGACTAAAATTGAACGAACATATGCATATGAACATAATTAAAACTATTTGGCACATGTGTCCTGCTAAACAGTATCAAGCATATCTTTAGTGTATATGGAATATCCCCACAGAATTATTTCATTAACACTATCTCTAGCAAAGTTACCCACAAAGTTTCTTTGCATAGGCCAATCTCCAGCCAGGGTCTCAATCTCTTGGAAGCTCTCTCGCCAGCTAAGTCGATCCTACAAGTAGAAGCATCGTGGATCCCTCCCTCAAAGAACTCGCCTCGTTAGCAGTTCATCAAGTATTTCCCCAACATGGTTTATTTCCCCAACAAATAACGAGTAGCATAACTCCCCAACTGAATATAATTCCCTAGCTTGGTCTATCTTCTCCAGCTGAGCCTGTTATCCCTAGCTGAATATACCTCCCCAAAGCTGAGTCTGTCCTGCCCGACTGAGTCTACATTCCCCAGCTTAAGTTTTCCTTTCAAACTATTGCAAATCATATGGCCACAACCCCTAATCCCCAGTAAAGTCATCAACAAAACCATTACTATCTCCAAAAGATACTATGAAGCCTGAACCCGACCAGATAATAGTCAACTTCTCAAGTCACTGTAGAACCTGGATCCAACCAAATAATAGTGTAATATTTCAAATACTATGAAACCTGGACCCGACCAGATAATAGTTTAACTCTTCAAAATATAGAAGAACCTGGACTCAACAAGACCAAGGTTTAACTTCTTTTCCCCATTAGAGTTTGTCTCTACCCCAACAAGTTGTCGCGAAGCCTGGATCCGACCAGATAGTAATTATCCTCAGAAATTCATTGTGAAACCTGGAACCCAACCAGATAATAACTA
Organism: Vicia faba; assembly: GCA_948472305.1. Classification (NCBI taxonomy): domain Eukaryota; kingdom Viridiplantae; phylum Streptophyta; class Magnoliopsida; order Fabales; family Fabaceae; genus Vicia; species Vicia faba. The sequence goes on along the minus strand of OX451740.1, from coordinate 1,038,444,110 downwards.
AATCCCCAAACAGTTTATTGTGAAACATGGACCCGACTAGATAATAATTAATCTCATCAACCTCAGAAATCTGCAAAGCCTAGACCTGACCAGATATCAGTTTTCAAGCAAATTATTGTGAAACCTGGAGCCCGACCAGATAATAATTAACTATGATCCCCAGAGAGACACTGTGAAGCCTGGACCCGACCATATAATAGTACAACTTTCCAAAAACCATGAAACCTGGACGTGACCATATAGTAGTTACCACTTCAAGTTACTGCAAATCCTAGATCCGACCAGATAACAGTTAACTTCCTTATCCCCATCAAGTTTTTGTAAAGCCTAGATCTGACCAGATAACTATTCAATTTCAAGAAATTTTATGCAAAGCCTGGAATCCGACCAGATAACAGTTAATTTATCTCTTCCCTAATAAGTTACCGTGAAGCCTGGGACCCGACCAGATAGCAGTTGGCTTCCTCATTCTCAGCAAGTTGTGAAGCTTAGATCCTACCAGATAACAACTAACATTCAAGAGATATTCCCCAGCAGAAGCATCTTTTCAACAAAGTTTAGAGATATGTATACTCTTCATCCCCAACAGAGATCCGAGAGTCAACTTCCCAAAACTTCTCAGCAACAGTCGGGGATTTATTTTCCCGGACAAAAACATACACCTCACATTCATACATCATAGCATGTACATACAAAATGCATTTAGCATAATACCACATCTGGTGAACATCATGCATACATCTTCATTTTACTAACTATTTTTCTCACAAGTAAAACATCAAGTTTTAGTGTAAATCAACAAGAGAATTTTGCTGATACTTCTTCCAGTGTTTACCAACATTTCTCCAAATGGAATTTATAAGCCCATTCACAATCCATCTTCGAGTGCAAATTTCTGGGCACTCTAGTGTTCAATCATCTTTCACCTTCAGGTCACGAATGGAGGATCCGCCAATCTAACTCTTTAGGTTTAAGAAGATTGAACAGGGGGAGTTTTTGTACCCCAAAATTTTCCCTCTCATTTATCAAGTAATCTCTCACAAGATCTCCTTTGATTCAAGACTGCACTAGGGTTTATCAACTCAAGACACCTCCTTAAGCACTGATGACTGAAAATTAGGGTTTGAGATTGAACAAGGATAAATGGACTTTAATGCCCCATATGACTTTCATGGATCATTTTGGACTCTCAAGATTTCTCATGACAAGTTTCAAGTCTTGGATCACATTTTTGCTCAGTCAATTGATCAGTTGACCTGAAAATCAATTGTATTGGGGAAAAAGTCAATTGTGGTCAATTTATAGTCAAACTTCATGTTTTTTGATCCATATCAACATTATGAACTCATATATGTCATTTTGTCAAGTTTGGACCATAATTCCTCAACAAATTTGATCAGATCATCAAAAGGGCAAAATGGTCAAAATTAGGGTTTTGACTGAGGAAGTGCAATTTCTGATTTTTGACCTAGAAAATGGTTGATTGGTTGGAGACATGATCTCAAGGATTCAATTGAATCATTTTGACCCAATGGCATGACTCAAAACTTCCCTCAAGATCAATTGATTGATAGTTGATTTTCAGTCAACTAATCAAAAGTCAATTGTACACTGAAAAGTCAAACTTTGACTTTTTGGTCAAAATCAAGTATCAAAGATCATAATTCATCAAAACATGTCAAAATATGAAAAAATTTCATCAAGAAATCAAAAATTCAAGATTTCATTTTAAAAAGTCAAAATTTCTAAACTTAGAAATTTTTCTAAGTGTTGAAAACTTCATATTTTTTCACAACTTTGAGCCTATTTTTCACCATGATGCAAGATGATTCAAAGGAAACTTTCATCATGAAAGTTGTAGATCTCAATGATATCTAAAATATTGTAGAACACAACTTCTCCTAGAAATGCATGGATTTCAAGTTATGATTTTGTGAATACATGTTCATGAAACTTGGAAACTTAGTGAAATTTTGCCCTAACTTGAAACAAGCTCAAACTCATTTAGCGATTTCCAGTTTTGAGGTATTTTTCTTGAACTTCTATCTCATTATTTAGGCATTTTTAGGCTTGCATTTGTGAAGATAAAATGTAGACATCATTGCCCTGAAACTATACATGTCCATAGATTTAATTTATGTTGTTTAAGTAGGGAGAATTTTGAGTTTGAACCTCTGAAAATATTTGGGTCAAAATATGGTACTGTTAGAAATTCATGCTCATCTTTGAGAATTAGATTAATTTATTTACATATTCAGAATTGTGAGGAAATTTCTAACAAGTTTGATGTTGGAAGTTTTGTGAATGGATGAGAAATGAATAAGTTACAGATCCTTTGACTGGAGGTTGAAGATGAAGTACAGTCAGGGCAAGACTTGTATCATATATTTGTTGTTTTGTTTAAGTTAACGGATGTATCACCACCCTAGTGGTTAAAGCATGTGCCTATCATCCTTAGGACCTGGGTTCGAGCCCCAACGTCTGTTTTGCCTTTTTTTTCATATTTTTTGTTTCTCTTTTTTTTTTTGTTTGAGCATCGCTTGGGCCTGTCCCCTTTGGGCTTTTATTTTTTTTCTGACTCCTAACCATTGTTTCCTCATACACCCCTGGCCCTTTATTTTATTATTTCATTTTTCTTTTTCTTTATTTCATTTTTATTTTTCATATTATTGTTTTTATCATTATTATTTTTATTATTAAAAAATATAAAAATATAAATTTTTTATTTATTTACACATATATTTTATTTTTCTTCATAAAACAAAAAGACCAAAAACATTTTCTCAACAAATTAATTTATTTCTTGTATAATAATTTTTAGACTTAGGTTTAATTATTATATTATTTTATTTTCTTACTTTAAATTAATTTAGAACTTAGGTTTATTTTAATTAGTCAATTCTCATTTTATTTTCATTATTTAAAACCTTTTCATAAAAAAACCTAAAAATCCTTTTTTAATTAATTTCCTTTCTTAACTAGTTCAAGTTAATTTTGTTTATTTTTCATTAATTATTTTCTTAATTAGGTTTAGGTTAAAATCCTTTCATAAAAATCCAAACAAAAATCATGTTTTTTATCCATTTGCATTTGTACATTATCATTTATTCAATTATGGTACATTTATTCAATATGGTTGTAATAATTAATTAGGTTTAATTTTATTGCAAAAAATCCCCATTTGTAAATTTGTATACCCCCTCCCCCAATGATGTAATAGCTTAGTATTTTTACTTTCCGCAATTTATCGTTTTATATGAATACTAGTAAATTAGGGTTTGTATGGAAAGATAAAATCAACAAGTTAGCAAACCCTAATCCAAGATAAACAAGCACGTAAATCCAACACATTTGCACACTTGCACCCCTAGGGTAATTCCACTTTGTTGCCTTACAAAAATGGCCATGTTATGCATGTGGGATATCTTAGCAAAAAGCAATAAAAAATACAAGATCATAGTCCCTCGATGACGCTATCAAATGTTGCCTTTCAAAATGATCTTAGTCCCTCAAAGAGAATTGCTAAGATATTTCACAACATTGCTATCATGGCTATACGATGACCCACGTCCGTCCCTTTACATCCAAAGATAGGGTTTCTTACCAAATCAATGGTAAGATAGCAATATCAAAGGAAAGGAAGAAATTAACTAAGACTTTTGAGTAGGTAGATTGTTCCTAGTTGCTTTCTCAATTTCAAATCAAACACTCTTGCTTATTTTCAAAACAAACACCAACACTTTCAAAAACACTTTCAAAACATTTTCCAAATATGAAATATTTTCAAAAGATCAACACTTTGTATACGTTCTTACGAACAAGAACTATTACAAAGTTTGCCTAAACGAAGGCGCCTTTTCAAAATACTTTCAAAAACCACACAAAGCACATTTTCAAACAAAAGCAAGTGATCTAGCAAGCATCTAAGAGCCCATATATAACTATGGATGAAAATGGTGCTAACACCTTCCCTTTTCATAATCTACCCCCCGAACTCAAGAAATAATCTCAAAGGTTTTTCTTATTCTTTTCATCCTTTCCTTTTGGATAAAAGAAAAGTCGGTGACGACTCTTGCTAACTGCAACATTTGCGATAAAACGCAAAACAACCAAGTCAGTTCTCCCACCGTATCACATGGCGAAATTCGATCGATCAAAGCAAAATGTATGTCTTGTAGGTACAATTGGGTTGAAAGTCATACCCAGTAGGAAAGCTCAGTGATGGCTGCCACGTCAAGTAGGGTATGTGTCAACATCCGACAGGGAAGTTGGAAAGTGTTGGTCGAACTTTTCCAAAAGAAAAGTGAATCAAGAATAAAGTTGGGATCAATTTTATAGGCACTCCACGAAATTTGAATTGCATCGAAAATGCCAAGTTTCTCCCATTGAGATCTCCGTTGTCCCTGAATTTTATTGAGCCAAGCAAGATACACTGCATTACCTAGAGTAGGTATAGAGGTGAACACTACGGCATCAGAAGAAATGAACCTAACATCAATAGGTGTTGTACAGTTAAAATCAGAAGGGATAATATGAATAAAACATAGGAAGTATTCATTGACTAACTTAGGATGCGTATCTTGGGCGGGATAAGGCCAATGGAATGCAAATATTTTCTTTGCAACAACAAAAGGAATGAGCATCTGGTGTTACCATGCCTGGACCTTGGATTCAACCTTAGAGGGAGGATCTGCGATGAAGTTCAAACTTTGTTTCCCTGAAATTGAGAAATATATGGGGTTACTAGCGGTATTGAAGGGAGTACCAGATGGAGCGGCCATTATGAAAGCAGAGTAAGTTTCCTTAAGATTTTCATAAGCTGCAGGGTTGTGAAACTGGAGCAGAAGGAGAGAATAAAGAAACTAATGCTTTTGAAAGTCTATTTAAAGAGAAATTAGAATCGTTAGAAGTGACACAAATGTCACTCAAAAAGAATTAACATGCCAAAAGAAGTGGAAAAGTTAGTAGGGTTGTTTAAAAACCCACTCCCTAAAACCTATGAGTAATCATGAGAAGTTATTTAAGTGACAAGGGAAACTGTTACGCAGAAAGTAACCATGATTACGCATGGCATCATCCCAAAGAGACATTTGGTAGAAAACTTGGAAGAGAAAAGGCCATCATTATCCCATCGATAGGGCTCCTTCGAACATGGCGTTTTGGGGGGAAATTTGTTGACAAGCAATTTTTCGACTAGGGAAATAAGCCTTAAGCTGTAAGGTTTCTTTGGCTGAAAAGGAATAAGTTTGTGGAAAACAATAGGAGGTGTTGACCAGGTTGAAGGATATCAACCAGAAGAGCTAGTCGACGAAAGACACGGGATTCAGAGGCAGTCATCGACAGGCGTAGGGGTCGACGAGCAAGGATTTATGAAGGCGGAGACAGTTATCAACGCGTAAGCCAATAAGAACGTGAGGGATGTTGAAAGCAGTTTAGGGAAGTTTTTCATCAAATTCCAAATGTGGGCTAGTAACCATAGATGATTACATACTTAGGATTTCTATTTAAGCAAATTTTTCTATTTGTGTCAAAGGTCGCTTTTCTTCATATTTAGAGCATTACACTCAAAGTGCCCGCATCTAAGAGAGAAACGAGTTTCAGGCTTAACAATGTAAGAATGCTTCCACATTTAAATTCATAGCAATTTCCAATTTTGAAATTAAATTAAAAGTCTTGTGTTTAATTTCTTTACTTTGAAATTGTCTCTCTTTTGTCCTTTTATTCAATATAAACCAGTTTCAACCCAAAAACACTCAAAACACTAAGTCTAGGATTATTGTAGTTGATCTTGCAAGAAACCTTTAATAAGAGACTAGCGATTGTTTCATGGAGAAACAACAAATAAAAGGAGAAGAACTTTGGAGCTTGATGAAGGTGATCACATATTTTTAAAAGTTACTCTGAGGCTATGATTGAAGGGACCGTTTAACACGCATAAGCTTAGCCCAAGATATGTGGGACCTTATCATATCATGAAACAGGTAGGTGAAGTTTCATACCAGTTAGGGTTTCCTCCTTCACTATCCGGGATGCATGATGTATTCCAAGTATCTCAGCGTTGAAATTTTGTGCCATATTTGTTTCATCATATCCTTCTAAATGCTATAGAGATAGAATCATATCTTTCTTTTCAGTCGCAACCTGTTTTCATTTTGGAGCATACAAGTAAATCCTTGAGGAGTAAGGATATACCTCTTGTAGAGGTGTTGCGGTAAAAGTTATCAACCTGAGGAAGCTACTTGGGAGCTCGAGTTGGAGATGCGCAAGCTTTATCCTCATTTTTTCTAGTAAGTTTTTAGAATTCAAGGACAAATGATATTTTTAAGGGGGGGGGGGGGGGAATGTAATGTCCCATTTTCTCTAAATTCAATTATATGAGAATAGTCTATTTAGTTGAATTTGAAATAAAGGGTATATTAGTCATTGTTGCATAATTGGGGGATATATTTGACTTTTCACAAATTAAATGAAACATAATGGGTCGTTTGGTATGTGTCGCATTATGTGATTGGAACAAAAACCAGATTGAAGTAGATAAAGAAGAAAAAATGTCGAAAGAAGAGGAAGAGAGAAGAGTCTCATTCTTGTTCTAGCTCCAATATTGTATGCAAACCCATCAAACTCATCTCCTCCATCTCTAAGGTGAGTCTCATAGATAATGACTTTGGGATGTTTACGGGATTGGCATGATTTTTGGGGTCAAGGGTTTTGAGAGTAAATGATTCAATAATACTTGTTTATGCATGTTTAAGACTCCTTTTCAGTAGTAGTTTGTATATATGTAATTACTATGATATGTTATTGAGGCAATGTTGGATGCATGTGGAAATTTTGGGATTTTAAAGTCCCAAATTGAGTTCTGTGTTTTTTGGTTTTTCTGAATGTAGTGTAGTTCGTTTAGGGAACTATAGTTTTCTTAGAGAAAGTCTGAAGCTGACAAGAAGATTATGTAGCAAGGTTCACTTTGCAAGCTCTATGTTCAAATAGCGACGGTCTGGGACTTATTAACCCCTTGAGTGCAGTTTTGTACCGTAACCCTTACCGGACACTTGTTGGGTCTCAGTGATTGTTGGGAAACATATTGTGTAATACGTATAAGCTTTGTGTGATCCTATATTTGATTTTGACATGAGTATGTATTATTACGTTTAAATCACATTCTATGGATAATGCTATGATATTATGCTATGATCACTTTTATGCAAAATCATGAATATGAATGATTGTTATATGCAAGGTGTTGAAAAGTGCATCATGTTGAAATGCAAATATGTGGTCGTTACTTGTTCCCGTTCGCTCTGGTTGAACGTTCAGATGTGTTTCCTGTGTGGCTTGACGTGATTGTGATGATTTGATATATGCTTGAATCAAAGAAGACCCATGCTACTAGGTAGTAAATCCCTTATGACAGGTACCTCCATTGCGATGGAAGCTAGTGAGGGTCTATACGACATTTCCCACTTGGTAACTCATCAACATTCTCAGAGTTTCATACGCACTTGAACTGCCATTATGATGGAAGCAAGTGAGGGTCTTTATGGTGTTTCCCACTTGGTAACTCATTTGTGTGCTTGGTATTGTGAGTAAGTGATGCCACGCAGGCAATATCACTTCGACTACTCACCTCTAGTGATGGCAAGTAGGCTACATCACTAGGCTTTCGCCCGGTGGGCTTGTGTTGTTGAGTTGGTATTTTTGCACTATGCAGGATTTGTTCCCTCACATGTGTGTATTGATGAATGGCGGGGTCGTGACGCCACTTAGGAAATGTCATGGCAGTAACTCGCAACGTGTGGAATTCCACATGGGACTCATTTTTTTCATTTAGATGTGTGCTTGTGCAAGTCTCTTGACGTGATACACATGGTATAACTCATCGAGGGTGTGGGAAAGGTGGGCCTAAGTAGTTGGGTAAGTAAACTTACTTCTAGATTCCATGCACGTGGTACGAGACGCCATGTTGTTTGGGGCCTTGTGCTGGATTCCTTTTTATGTTGCCTCATTGGTTAGTTATGGGACTACCAATGGCAGTGTATCTTGTTGTGTACTTGTACCTGGCAGTGAGGTAAAGCCCCGGATTCATGGTGAATCTGTGTTGATGTATGCATCCTGTAGAGCTGAGCGAACCCTTAAGATAGGGAGACTCACTGAGATTTAGTAATCTCACCCCATTCCAATTATTATTTTTTCCAGGTAGTTCGAGGCAGGATCGTGGCAAGGGTAAGATGGCTTAGCTTCTCGGTGATGTCCTTGGCGACATTTTTCCGTTTTGTACTTTCCGCTTATGTACCTCTTTTTTTATGTATTAGTACTTATGGGATTGTATCACTTTGGCCACGATGGTTTCGACATCTGTTAACCTTTACTAATACTTATATCTACTCTCTGTTGCTTATGCATGATTTTCAAATTACCGTTTTAATGCCATACACATATATCCTAGGAAATGTATGTGTGGGGTATTATAGAAAATTTGAAAATGAAAAATAAATCAAATAAAAAATAAAAACAAGGAAAGTACAAAATGACAAAATGTCGCCAAGAACATCGCTGAACAGTGGATAAAATTACCCGTAATAGTGGATAAACTTTTCCAATGATACATCTCTAAACACACCTTTTTTCCTCAAAGTACTTAATTTCGAAGATGCATATCCCAATAAACCTTATTTTTTTACAAATAAAGGTATTTTCAGAGATGCATATCCGAATAAACTTTATTTTGTACGAAAAAAAATGTATTTTTGGATATGCACCTCCGAATAAACCTTATTTTTTATGAAAAAATGTATTAACAAATATGCATATCCGAAAAGTTCCCTGTTGTGTTTTTTTAAACTTTGTATTTAATGTATCCGGATCGGCACACCTAGTAGCCATGAATCAGCAATGCAACAAATATGTAATCACCAAAAATTACCCTATTGATAAAAACAATTGGAAAATAGTAAAACGATTAAAATATAATTATTAAAATCTAAAAATACAACAAAAAATAAAATAAAACAAAATTAAGTGTCTGCAATAATTTCTGGATTTTGTTCCAAAAATGTGAAATTTTAAAATAAATAAAATAAAAAAGAAATAAAAGGAATTTAAGGTTTTTCTGGTGGTGTACCACATAGCCCTCTTACCCTTATTATTCTTTAAACTCATGGAATCAACATTTTTTTGGAGAAAGCAGGTGCACCTCTGAGGAACTCTTTCCACTCCCAGACCTTAGAGGCCAACTTCAGTAAAAGCGGCGAAGAAGGTGTCTTTGTTTGAACCACCAACATGATGTTTTAACCCTTGCTTTTTCAGTTTTGTCATGTCTATAGAAAATCCAGACTATCAAATAACTGGCATGTGGATCGTTGTCTAAAGACCACATAAGCAATTTGGTAGAGAAAATCTTGTCTCCCGCTTTAAGATCTACATCAGTTTATAGTAAAAGTTGTAGTATAAGTATAAATGAGATTGAATAAAACACATCAAAATTAAAATATTAATTTAGACTAACATTTACAAAGAGAAACTTCATGTTGGTCGTTTCAAGTTTCCAAAAGAGACATTTGAGCACGTCTATTCCTTGGAAAAAATTGCCCATATCAGTGGATAAACTTTTCCAAGGATACATCTCTGAACACACATTTTTTACACAAAATACTTAATTACAGAGATGCATATCCCAATAAACCTTATTTTTTATGAATTAAGGTTTTTTCAGAGATGTATATCCGAATAAACCTTATTTTTTACGGAAAAAAAATGTATTTTCGGATATGCACCTCCGAATATACCATATTTTTATGGAAAATTGTATTAACAAATATGCATTTTCAAAAATCTCCCTGTTGTGCTTTTTTTAAACTTAATATTTGATGTATCCGGATCAGCACACCCAATAACCATGCATCAACAATGCAACAAAAATGTAACTACCAACAATTATCCTATTGATAAAAACAATTGGAAAATAGTAAGACGATTAAAATAAAATTATAAAAATCTTAAAATACAACTAAAAATCAAATAATATCAAATTAAGTGTCTACAAATTTTTCCGGATTTTATTAAAAAATATGAAAACGAAAAATAAATCAAATAAAATATAAAAGCAAGGAATTTAAGGTTTTTAGGGTGGTTTCATCTCCACATAGCCCCCTTACCGTTCGTATTCTTTTAAATCATGGAATCAACTTTTTCTTTGGAGAACGCAGGTGCTCGTTTTAGGAACTCATTCCACTCCCAGAGCTTGGAGGCCAATTTGAGAAAAAGCGGCGAATAAGGGGTCTTTGTTTGAACCACCAACATGATGTTTTAACCCCTGCTTTTTCAGCTCCATCATGTCTACAGAAAATCCAGGCTAACAAATAACTGGCATGTGGATGGTTGTCCAAAGACCACATAAGTAATTTGGTAAAGCTAATCTTGTCTTCGACTTTAAGATCTACATCGTTTTATAGTAAAAGTTGCAATATAAGGATAAATGAGAGAAGAAAAACACATCTAAATTAAAATATTAATTTAGACTAAAATTTTCCCTGAGAAACTTCATATTGGTCGATTACAATTTCCAAAAGAGATTGTCGGGCACGTCTATTTTTCCTTGAAAAAATGCCCATAACAGTGGAAAAACTTTTCCAAGGATACATATCTGAACACACCTTTTTTCCACAAAATACTTAACTTCGGAGATGTATATCCCAATAAACCTTATTTTTACGAATAAAGTTATTTTCAGAGATGCATATCCAAATAAACTTTATTTTTTACAAAATAATGTATTTTCGGATATGCACCTAGGAATAAACCTTACTTTTTTCAAAAAAATGTATTAACAAATATGCATATCTGAAAAGTTCCGAGTTGTGTTATTTTAACTTAGTATATGATGTATCCGGATCGACACATCTAGTAGTCGTGCATCAACAATGCAACAAATATGCAATCACCATCAATTTCACTATTGATAAAAACAATTGGAAATTAGTAAAACGATTAAAATTAAATTATAAAAATCTAAAAATTCAACAAAAAATGAAATAAAATTAGTTGTCCACAAAATTTTATGGATTTTGTTTCAAAAATATGAAAATGGAAAATAAATAAAATATAATAGAAATACAAGGAATTTAAGGTTTTTCTGGTGGTGTACCACATAGCCCTCTTAGCCTTCTTATTATTTGAACTCATGGAAACAATATTTTATCGGAGAAAGCGGGTGCTCCTTTGAGGAACTCATTCCACTCCCAGACCTTGGAGGCCAATTAGAGTAAAAGCGGCGAAGAAGGTTTCTTTGTTTGAAACACCAGTATGATGTTTTAACCCTTGCTTTTTCAGTTTCGTCATGTCTATAGAAAATCCAGGCTATCAAATAACTAGAATGTGGATCGTTGTCCAAAGACCACATAAGCAATTTGGTAGAGCAAATCTTGTCTTCCGCTTTAAGATCAACATCAGTTTATAGTAAAATTTGCAGTATAAGTTTAAATGAGATAGAATAAAACACATCTAAATTAAAATATCAATTTAGACTAACATTTACAAAGAGAAACTTCATGTTAGTTGATTCCAGTTTCCAAAAGAGACTGTTGAGCCTGTCTATTCCTTGGAAAAAATTGCCCATAACAGTGGATAAACTTTTCCAAGGATACATCTCTGAACACACATTTTTTCCACAAAATACTTAATTACGGAGATGTATATCCCAATAAACCTTATTTTTTACGAATAAAGATTTTTTAGAGATGTATATCCGAATAAACCTTATTTTTTACGAAAAAATGTATTTTTGAAGATGCACCGCAGAATATACTATATTTTTTACGAAAAATGTATTAACAAATATGAATATTAGAAAAGTTCAATGTTGTGTTTTTTTATACTTAGTATTTGATGTATCCGGATCGGCACACTTAATAACCATGCATCAGCAATGCAACAAAAATGTAATCACCAACAATTATCCTATTGATAAAAACAATTGGAAAATAGAAACGGATAAAATAAAATTATAAAAAATCTTAAATAACAACTAAAAATAAAATAATATCAAATCAAGTGTCTACAAATTTTTTCGGATTTTATTCGAAAATATGAAAACAAAAACTGAATCAAATAAAATACAAAAGCAAGGAATTTAAGGTTTTTAGGGTGGTTTTGTCACCACGTAGCCCCCTTACCCTTTGTATTCTTTGAAATCATGGAATCAACTTTTTCTTTGGATAAAGTAGGTGCTCCTTTTAGGAACTCATTCCACTCCCAGAGCTTGGAGGCCAGTTTGAGAAAAAGCGGAGAATAAGAGGTCTTTGTTTGAACCACCAACACAATGTTATAACCCCGGCTTTTTCAACTCCATCATGTCTACAGAAAATCCAGTCTTACAAATAACTGGCATGTGGATGGTTGTCCAAAGACCACATAAGTAATTTGGTAAAGCTAATCTTGTCTTCGGCTTGAAGATCTACATAAGTTTATAGTAAAAGTTGCAATATAAGGATAAATGAGAAAGAAGAAAAAGACATCCAAATTAAAATATTAATTTAGACTAAAATTTACCCTGAGAAACTTCATGTTGGTTGATTCAAATTTCCAAGACAGATTGCATGGCACGTCTATTTTCCCTTGAAAAAAATGCCCATAACAGTGCATAAACTTTTCCAAGGATACATCTCTAAACACACCTTTTTTTCCACAAAATACTTAAATTCGGAGATGAATATCCCAATAAACCTTATTTTCACGAATAAAGGTATTTTCAAAGATGCATATCCAAATAAACTTTATTTTTTACGAAAAAATGTATTTTTGGATATTCACAACCGAATAAACCTTATTTATTACAAAAAAAAAATGTATTAACAAATATATGCATATCCAAAAAGTTCTCCGTTGTGTTTTTTTAACTTAGTATATGATGTATCCGGATCGACACACCTAGAAGTTGTGCATCAGCAATGCAACAAATATCCAATCACCAACAACTTCCCTATTGATAAAAACAATTGGAAAATTGTAAAAAGATTAAAATAAAATAAAAATCAAATTAAGTGACTACAACTTTTTCAGGATTTTTTTCAAAAATATGAAAACATAAAATAAAATAAATAAAATAGAAATACAAGGAATTTATGGTTTTTATGATGGTGTACCATATAGCCCTCTTACCCTTCTTATTCTTTGAACTCATGGAATCAACATCTTTTTCGAAGATAGTAGACGCTCCTTCGAGGAACTCATTTCACTCCCAGACCTTGGAGGCCAATTTGAGTAAAAATTGCGGAGAAGGTGTCTTTGTTTGAACCACCAACATGATGTTTTAACCCTTGGTTTTTCAGTTCCGTCATGTCTATAGAAAATCCAGGCTATCAAATAACTGGCATGTGGAATGTTTTCCAAAGACCACATAAGCAATATGGTAGAGCAAATCTTGTCTTTTGCTTTAAGATCTACATCCGTTTATAGTAAAAGTTGCATTATAAGGATAAATGAGATAGAATAAAACACATCCAAATTAAAATATCAATTTAGACTAACATTTACAAAGAGAAACTCCATGTTGGTCGATTCCAGTTTCCAAAAGAGACTGTTGAGCACGTCTATTCCTTGGAAAAAATTGCCCATAAGAGTGGATAATCTTTTCCATGGATACATCTCTGAACACACATTTTTCCATAAAATACTTAATTACGAAGATGTATATCCCAATAAACCTTATTTTTTATGAATAAAGGTTTTTTCAGAGATGTATATCTAAATAAACCTTAATTTTTACGAAAAAAATGTATTTTCGGATATGCACCTCGGAATATACCATATTTTTTACGAAAAATGTATTAACAAATATGCATATTCGAAAATTTCCTTGTTGTGTTTTTTTTAACTTAGTATTTGATGTATCCGGATCAGCACACCTAATAACCATGCATCAGCAATGCAACAAAAATGTAATTACCAACAATTATCCTATTGAAAAAAATAATTGGAAAATAGTAAAACGATTAAAATTATAAAAATCTTAAAATACAACTAAAAATCAAATAATATAAAATTAAGTGTCTACAAGTTTTTTTGGATTTTATTCGAAAATATGAAAATGAAAAATGAATCAAATAAAATAACAAAAGCAAGGAATTTAAAGATTTTAGGGTGGTTTTGTCCCCACATAGCCCCCTTACCCTTCGTATTATTTGAAATAAACTTTTTCTTTGGAGAATGTAGGTGCTCTTTTTAAGAACTCATTCCACTCCAAGAGCTTGGAGGCCATTTTGAGAAAAAACGGCATATAAGGGGTCTTTGTTTGAACCACCAGCACAATGTTATATCCCCTACTTTTTTAGCTCCATCATGTCTACAGAAAATCCAGGCTAACAAATAACTGGCATGTGGATGGTTGCCCAAAGACCACATAAGCAATTTGGTAAAGCTAATCTTGTCTTCAGCTTTAAGATCTACATCATTTTATAGTAAAAGTTGCAATATAAGGATAAATAAAAAAGAAGAAAAACACATCCAAATTAAAATATTAATTTAGACTAAAATTTACCCTGAGAAACTTCATGTTGGTCGATTCCAGTTTCCAAGAGAGATTGCATGGCACATCTATTTTTCCTTGAAAAAATGCCCATAACAATGGATAAACTTTTCCAAGGATACGTCTTTGAACACACCTTTTTTCCACAAAATACATAACTTCAAAGATGCATATCCCAATAAACCTTATTTTTATGTATAAAGGTATTTTCATAGATGCATATCCAAATAAACTTTATTTTTACGAAAAAATGTATTTCCGGATATGCACCTGCGAATAAACCTTTCTTTTTACAAAAAAAAGTATTAACAAATATGCATATCCGAAAAGTTCCCCGTTGTGTTTTTTTAACTTAGTATATAATGTATCTGGATCGACACACCTAGTAGCCATGCATCAGCAATGCAACAAATATGCAATTACCAACAACTTCCCAATTGATAAAAACAATAGGAAATTGTAAAACGATTAAAATAAAATTATAAAAATCTATGAATACAACTAAAAATATAAAAATCAAATTAAGTTTCTACAACTTTTTCTGGAATTTCTCAAAAAATATGAAAACAGAAAATAAAAAAAATAAAATAGAAATACAAGGAATTTAAGGTTTTTATGGTGATGTACTACATAGCCCTCTTACCCTTCTTAATCTTTGAACTCATGGAATCAACAATTTTTTGGATAAAGCAGGTGCTCCTTTGAGGAACTCATTCCACTCCCAGATCTTCGAGGCTAATTTGAGTAAAAGCGGAGAAGAAGTTGTCTTTGTTTGAACCACCCGCATGATGTTTTAACCCTTTCTTTTTCAGTTCTGTCATGTCTATAGAAAATCTAGGCTATCAAATAACTGGCATGTGGATCGTTGCCCAAAGACAACATAAGCAATTTGTTAGAGTAAATTTTGTCTTCCGCTTTAAGATCTACATCAGTTTATTGTAAAAATTGCAGTATATGTATAAATGAGATAGAATAAAACACATCAAAAATTATAATATCAATTTAGACTAACATTTACAAAGAGAAACTTCATGTTGGTCGACTCTAATTTCCAAAAGAGACTGTTCAGCACGTCTATTCGTTGGAAAAAATGCCCATAACAGTGGATAAACTTTTCTAAGGATACATCTCTGAACACACATTTTTTTACAAACTACTTAATTACAGAGATGCATATCCCAATAAACCTTATTTTTTTACGAATAAAGCTTTTTTCAGAGATGTATATCCGAATAAACCTTATTTTTTACGAAAAAAAGTATTTTCGGATATGCACCTCCGAATATACCATATTTTTTATGAAAAATGTATTAACAAATATGCATATTCAAAAAGTTCCCTGTTGTGTTTTTTTAAAATTAGTATTTGATGTATCCGGATTGGCACACCTAATAACCATGCATCAACAATGCAACAAAAATGTAATTACCAACAATTATCCTATTGAAACAAACAATTGGAAAATAGTAAAACGATTAAAATTATAAAAATCTTAAAATACAACTAAAAATCAAATAATATCAAATTAAGTGTCTACAAATTTTTCTGGATTTTATTCGAAAATATGAAAACAAAAAATGAATCAAATAAAATACAAAAGCAAAAAATTTAAAGATTTTAGGGTGGTTTTGTCCCTACATAGCCCCCTTACCCTTCGTATTATTTGAAATCATAGAATCAACTTTTTCTTTAGAGAAAGTAGGTGCTCCTTTTAGGAACTCATTCCACTCCAAAAGCTTGGAGGCCAATTTGAGAAAAAGTGGCGAATAAGGGTTCTTTGTTTGAACCACCAGCACAATGTTATAACCCCTGCTTTTTCAGCTCCATCATGTCTACAGAAAATCCAGGCTAACAAATAATTGGCATGTGGATGGTTGTCCAAATACCACATAAGAAATTTGGTAGAGCTAATCTTGTCTTCGGCTTTAACATCTACATCAGTTTATAGTAAAAGTTGCAATATAAGGATAAATAAAAAAGAATCCAAATTAAAATATTAATTTAGACTAAAATTTACCCTGAGAAACTTCATGTTGGTCAATTCCAGTTTCCAAGAGAGATTGCCTGGCACGTCTATATTTCCTTGAAAAAATGCCCATAACAGTTGATAAACTTTTCCAAGGATACATCTCTGAACACACCTTTTTCCACAAAATACTTAACTTCGAAGATGCATATCCCAATAAACCTTACTTTTATGTATAAAGGTATTTTCAGATATCACTACGCCAAAAATGATTTTTTGTATCACCTAATTTAATAGCACTTTTAAAAAAAATGCTATTAAAATGGAAAAAACACATTTATAATAGCACTTTTTAATCGGGCGCTATTATATAATACAGACTATGTAATTATGATAGCACTTTGTACCAGAACGCTATTATTAAACTTCTTTAAGATAGCATTTTGTATAAAACGCTATTATTTGACTACCTATATAATAGCATTTATTAAAAAGCGCTATGTTATATATAATAATGAATTAATTAATTAATTGATAAAAAAACACTCACCGCCAAAAACAAAAAACACTATGATTCTGAAGGTTCAATTTCGCGATGGGATTAAAATCCGTCGGTGAATACCTCAGAATCGTAGCGTAGTTTTTGCAAAAATTTGGGTTAGTTTCTTCACTATAAGTCCTTTTTTATTTAATTTATGTAATGAGTTAGTAATGAAAGTGGAATTGGAATTGGAATTTGAACAGGGAATTTGTGAGTTGGAATTGAAAATTAGGGTCTGGTTGGGTCTGTTTCTTTTGCTGTTTGGGTGATGGATGAGGTTAGACATGGAGGTAGTAGTAGTTGTAGTAGTGAAGCGGAGCAGACTCAGTCCAGAGCTACGTTTGTTGAAACGGCGTCGTCTTCCTCTTCATCAGGATGCTGTCCCAGGGAGCTTGCTTTTGCTCCTTTTGTGCCGCAGCAACAAAAAGAAGATAAACGAGTTAATGCTGCTGGGAAATCCTCAAAGTATCGTGCACTTGTTAGGAAGCCTGTAAGTTTGTTTCTTTTTGTTGGTGATTTTGGTTATTTATTTTGTCATTGTTGTTATTGTATTAGTTTGTGGTTTGGAATTAGTTTGTGTTTTAGGAAATGTTCATGTGTGTTGTGAAGGAATTTTTGCTTTGACAGTATTTTGACTCGGAAGTGTTTTTTTTTTTTTTTGTGGGTGAGTTGAGAGTTCTCTCGGCGGTAGGTAATCCGGTTTGAGGAGTTAGTCGGAGAGATTTCTTCAAACCAGTAATGTCAATGTTGGATGGCCAAAAAGTAAAAAAGTAAAAACTCCTATCTATGAATGTCTATCATTCCTAGGTTGATATTTATAAGATCCATCAAACGCTTCCTTGTATCCCCTTAGTCAATGTTTTTTTCAGTTAATGTCTTCAAGAAGCATTTGACTTGATTATCCATCCTCACGTCAGTTAACTATTCAGTTTCTCTTTTGTGATGTTCTGGTTTATCTGATTTTGTTGTCTTATCTGGTTGGATTGGATTAGAGGCTAATGGCCAATTTGAGGTTTAATGTTGCCGGGAGGTATCCAAATCATCATGTAAGGTACGGCTGGTCAAGTGATGTTTATTTAAAGTGGGGTAATACAACAAAATGACACGGGGAATGGAATCTCATATTGTTAGTTGTAAAAGTACCTGAGTCAGTAACCCATGACCCCTTAGATATTATAGTAGAACCATTCAAGCTTAGGGAATTGATGTTGTTATTAATTGTGGCTAGAAGGAGGCACATGAGTCTGACATTTTTGAATACGGGATGGCACATGTGATGATGGCTGATGGTATATCTCTAGTATTTGATTGAATTGGGGGTGATCACCTTGTGAGTTTGTTGGACATAGTTTTTGCAATGGCAGGTGTTGACAATGGCTGGTTTGGTGTTCAGAGATTATCCTGAACTCAATGAATGCATCAGTGGGAGTATCGAGTGCAGGTGTAATGAAGGCATTATGGTAGATAAGTCTTGCAGACCGGAAGCCTTTCTACCAACATGAAATCAGATGACTATTAATGAAAACAGTATTACAGTATTATTGATTGGTGATTTCGTGTATGAACCATTTCAATATATTATTGACCCAACTACTTCAGTAGCTGTCTAAAACAAAATCTCTTTCAATATGTGATAACTAACTATCCTAATAAAAGAGCATTTACATAAATTACATTGTTTACAATGTGGGCTAAGACTACGCCCCTTAAAAGCCTGTGTGAGGTGGTCGTGGATTTTTAAATGCATATTTTAAAACAAAACATGTTTAGACTCTGCAAAGGAATACATTTGCACTTGTTCTTTTTCAACCATTCATTCCTATATTGAATTGGCACTTTCTTCCCAGTCCTTTTTTACCTGTTTGAGCTCTGTTTTAGTTCCCAGGCTTTTCTTTAAAGCTCTGGCTCGCCTTGATTTGTGCGTTGATGTGGAGTTTGAGATGCATACACGTGGGCGGAGTCATTTGTAGGATTTGCTTTCTTTGTGTGTTGGTGTGCTGATGATGTGATTTACTTGAGAACTTTGTTGGCAACTAAAGCATGTTCTAACTGAAGATCAGTTAGAAGATATACTCACTAGAATAGTCTTTCTAGGAAGTAGGTAAATGCTAATATGTGCATGTGCGTGCACACATATAGATAGATATACAGAGAGAGATCACTGCTATCTCTAATTTTTATTTCTAATTAATGCGACTGTTTGGAGCTTAGAGTACTGAAAAATTTCAATTGGTGCTCAACTACTAAATTTGCAGTTGGTGGCAAGATTGACCAAGGAAATAGTTGAAACATATCAAATATGCAATCCACAGTTTAAATATTCCGAAGATCTAAATCCAAAGAGATTTTTGACCAGTCCATCTACTGGAGTGCTTAATGATGGCTATGATAATCTAAACTCAGATCTTATTCTGACAGTGAATTTGGTCTTGATCCATGTAGAGAAAAGTAGAAGGTTAGTCATACATGTTTTGTTTCTTCATTCCATGTAATAATTATATATGCTTAACGAATACCAACACTTGTTGATTTTATGGGGATACCAAAGGTGTCACATTAATCACTGGCAAAATCTCTACTTCATATAACTTACATTCTGTTATGGTGTAGATATACTGTCAAAGATCTCCTTGGCCACGGGACATTTGGACAAGTGGCCAAATGCTGGGATTCCGATACCAACAGTTTTGTTGCTGTGAAGATCATTAAAAATCAACCTGCGTATTATCAACAGGCGCTGGTTGAAGTAACTATTTTAACAACGGTAACCAGTTATTATTAATATTATTATCATTATTAAGATGTAACAATGAGAAGATTCTCAGGAAGAGTCACTTTTTTTCCTGTAGTTAAATAAGAAGTACGATCCTGAGGATAAGCATCACATTGTTCGTATATTTGATTATTTTGTATATCAACGGCATTTGTGCATATGCTTTGAATTGCTGGACACAAACCTGTAAGTTGTTATCTTCTTTTCTGTTTGATACTTGTCTGGCTTTCATCAATGGGAATGTATCAGAACTCGGATGATGTTCAATTTCAACTGAACTAAAAATCTTGGATGAATTATGCAATGATGCTGCCCTAGAATTTTTATCCCTCCCTCTTGCATATTTTGGTATTGACATGATATAGTATACAGGTATGAGCTTATCAAAATGAATCATTTTAGGGGATTGTCACTTGGTATTGTTCAGCTGTTCTCTAAGCAGGTATGCCAGTTCTGTGTGGCTAAGCTCTTTAGTCCTTTTTTGCTGGTTTTGATATCTTATCTCATCATAATCTATTTTCTTAAACTTATGTTTTAAGATTTTATGTGGACTGGCTCTATTAAAAGATGCTGGCATTATTCATTGTGATCTGAAGCCAGAAAACATCCTTTTATGTGCGAGGTTGGTTTCTTACATGAAGATGCTCATAAAGAACTATATGCTGCAGCTATTTTTGTTAACTTTGCGTGTATGCTGCAGCTATTTCATTTTGAGATTTTATTTAGCCCTTGTTTTGTGCCCAGCAGTGCGAATCAAACAGAAATAAAGATTATTGACTTTGGATCAGCATGCATGGAAAACCGCACTGTGTATTCCTATATTCAGGTATACATTCACTGTCAAAAGTAGAATTTTATGAAACTCCTGTTTTAGTTATAATTATTTGGTACTTACGTTACATGTATTACCTGTTTCTTGTGCAGAGTCGATACTATAGGTCTCCTGAGGTTCTTCTTGGATATCAGTATCCTAACCCATGAAATTAGTAACTTATAGCCTGATTCCTTTCTTTGCAGGCTTTTTTATTTCTATTTTTCATTCCTTATATTTTCTTGCCTCATCATCTTCTTACATTACAAACTGCATGCAGTTGGCATAGTATTGTCAGTTACTCTTATGATAAACTTTGTGCTATAGCATGCGAAACCATAGTTTGGGTTTATGTTGATGATATCAGGCCAAAAAATGAATAATTTTGCCAAAACTTCATCTTATGACAATTAAAGCTGCTACATTTATTTCTTGCTTGCTATTTTACTACTATGACTTAGTTATGGAGCATCATTAAAGAACATTTTTTGTTCAACTGGAGCTACTGTCCATCACCCCGGACCATGTTTTCCTTCATTTTGTTCACAGGGGTGGGGAATGAATTTGTTGATTTGCCAAAACGAAGTCTTTCTTCAGTACTCTTTAATGTCCCAGTTTTACTAAAACTTTATGTGCCAGGTTTGTTATATTCACATTGCAACACAATATACATTAGTTACAAGTCATGTTCTTGTTAGACTTAATTAGTTCAATTATTGCATTAGTTATATCGATTTATTGTTATTAGTTTATAATAATCATTCCTTATTTTATGCGCTTCTTGTTAGACCCATATTAAATGTTTGATTATTCTTTATATGTTGAATTAGTTTTTATTGTACAATACATAATCAATATTCCTTCTATGATACAGGAAAACAAGAAGCAATTATTTTGCCTAATTAGTGATTGTATCTATGAGTTCAACGCTTTTGGATCATGAAGGTGGTTACTACATGGGATTGTTTTGTTATCCTTTCTTATTTTTTTGGTGTTTTGTTTAGAGAATTTGATTGTATGTTTTTGGATTTGGATTGAAGTACTCATAGATGGGCATCTACAAATTTGGCTATGCAAACGCCCTCTTAATATTCTATATATGTTATGATATTTGGAAACAATAGGATTTGGTAATTTAAAATGTTATTTGGTATTTGATGGATCATAATATATATGCAATGAGTAACTTAAAGCGTTATTTATGTTGAATTGAATATAGTTATTTTATATTTACACCAAAAAAAATGATTGTGTAAGAAAAAATATTGTACTGTACTTATTAAAAATATTGTACCAAATATGTACCATTTATTAGCACTTTATTTGAAAGCGCTATCAAACATATGTTATATATTAGCGCTTTTTGTTTAGAGTGCTATAAAAAAACAAACAAAAAACATGCAAAATACTGACTTTGATAGCACTTTAATTAAAACGCTATTATAAATTGGTACTTTAATAGCGCTTTTAAAGTGCTATTAAATAAGAAATATTTACAATAGTGGCGCGGTTAATAGCACTTTTAAGCGCTATCAAAAACAAAAAAAAAAGCGCTATTAAATAGCTTATTTGGCGTAGTGTATGCATATCCAAATAAACTTTATTTTTACGAAAAAATGTATATTCGGATATGCACCTCGGAATAAACCTTACTTTTTAGGAAAAAAATGTATTAATAAATATCCATATCTGAAAACTTCCCCGTTGTGTTTTTTTAAACTTAGTATATGATGTATCCGGATCGACACACCTTGTAGTCGTGCATCAGCAATGCAACAATTATGCACTTACCAACAATTTCCCTAATGATAAAAACAATAAGAAATTGTAAAATGATTATCTATAAATACAACTAAAAATATAAAAAAAATCAAATTAAGTGTCTACAACTATTTCTGGAATGTTTCCAAAAATACGAAAACAGAAAATAAAAAAAATAGAAATAGAATGAATTTAAGGTTTTTATGGTGGTGTACCACATATCCCTCTTACCCTTCTTAATCTTTGAACTCATGGAATTAACATTTTTTTCGGATAAAGCATGTACTCCTTTGAGGAACTCATTCCACTCCCAGACCTTGGAAGCCAATTTGAGTAAAAGCGGCGAAGAATGTGTCTTTGTTTGAACCACCAGCATGATGTTTTAACCCTTGCTTTTTCAGTTCCGTCATGTCTATAGAAAATCCAAGCTATCAAATAACTGGCATTTGGATCATTGTCCAAAGACCACTTAAGCTATTTGGTAGAGCAAATCTTGTCTTCTGCTTTAAGATCTACATCAGTTTATAGTAAAAGTTGCAGTATAAGACTTAACTAGATATAATAAAACACATCCAAATTAAAATATCAATTTAGACTAACATTTACAAAGAGAAACCTCATGCTGGTTGATTCTAGTTTCTAAAAGAGACTGTTGAGCACGTCTATTCCTTGGAAAAAATTGCCTATAATAGTGGATAAACCTTTCCAAGGATACATCTCCGAACACACATTTTTTCCACAAAATACTTAATTACGGAGATGCATATCCCAATAAACCTTATTTTTTATGAATAAAGGTTTTTTCAGAGATGCATATCCGATAAACCTTATTTTTTTACGAAAAATGTATTTTCGGATATGCACCTCCGAATAAACCTTATTTTTTACGAAAAAATGTATTAACAAATATGCATATTCGAAAAGTTCTTTGTCATGTTATTTTAAACTTAGAATTTGATGTATCCGAATTGGCACACCTAGTAACCATTCATCAACAATGCAACAAATATGAAATTACCAACAATTACATTATTGATCAAAACAATTGGAAAAATAGTAAAATGATTAAAATAAAATTATAAAAATCATAAAATACAACTAAAAATAAAATAATATCTAATTCAGTGTCTACAAATTTTTCCGTATTTTTTTCAAAAATATGAATACGAAAAATAAATCAAATAAAATAGGAAAAAAAGAATTTAGGCTTTTTAGGGTGGTTTTGTCCCCACATAGCCCCCTTACCCTTCGTATTCTTTGAAATCATGGAATCAAATTTTTTTTGGATAAAACAGGTGCTCCTTTTAGGAAGTCATTCACCTCCCAGAGCTTGGAGGCGAATTTAAGAAAAAGTGGCGAAGAAGGTGTCTTTGTTTGAACCACCAGCATGATGTTATAACCCCTTCTTTTTCAGTTCCATCATATCTACAAAAAATCTGGGCTAACAAATACTTGGCATGTGAATGGTTGTCCAAAGACCACATAAACAATTTGGTAAAGCTAATCATGTCTTCTGCTTTAAGATCTATATTAGTTTATAGTAAAAGTTGCAGTATAAGGATAAATGAGAAAGAATAAAAACACATCCAAATTAAAATATCAATTTAGAGTAAAACTTACCCTAAGAAACTTCATGTTGGTCGATTCCAATTTCCACAAGAGACTGTCGAGCACGTTTATTGCTTGGAAAAAAATGCCCATAAAAATGGATAAACTTTTCCAAGGATACATCTCTGAACACACCTTTTTCCCACAAAATACTTAACTTCGGAGATGCATATCCTAATAAACCTTATTCTTACGAATAATGGTATTTTCATAGATGCATATCCAAATAAACTTTATTTTTTACGAAAAAATGTATTTTCGGATATGCATCTCCGAATACAGCTTAGTTTTTATGAAAAAATGTATTAACAAATATGCATATTCAAAAAGTTCCATGTTGTGTTTTTTTAACATAGTATATGATGTATCTGGATCGACACACCTAGTAGTCGTGCATCAGCAATTTAACAAACATGTAATTACCAATAATTTCCCAATTGATAAAAACAATTGGAAAATAGTAAAACAATTAAAATAAAATTATAAAAATCTAAAAATACAACAAAAAATCAAATAAAATCAAATTAAGTGTCCATAAAATATTCAGGATTTTTTTCATAAAAATGAAAATGGAAAATAAATAAAATGAAATAGAAATACAAGGAATTTAAGGTTTTTATGATGGTGTACCACATAGCCCTCTTACCCATCTTATCCTTTGAAATCATGGAATCACCATATTTTTGTCGAAAGCAGGTGCTCCTTTGAGGAACTCATTCCACTCCCAGACCTTGGAGGCCAAATTGAGTAAAAGCGGCGAAGAAGGTGTCTTTGTTTGAACCACCAATATGATGTTTTAACCCTTGATTTTTCAGTTCCATCATGTCTACAAAAAATCCAAGCTAACAAATAACTGACATGTGGATGGTTGTCCAAAGACAACATAAGCAATTTTGTAAAGCAAATCTTGTCTTCCGCTTTAAGATCTACATCAGTTTATAGTAAAAGTTGTAGTATAAGTATAAATAAGATAGAATAAAACAAATCCAAATTAAAATAACAATTTAGACTAACATTTACAAAGAGAAACTTCATGTTGGTCAATTCTAGTTTCCAAAAGAGATTGCTAAGCACGTTTATTCCTTGGAAAAAGTGGCCTATAATAGTGGATATACTTATCCAAGGATACATCTCTAAACACACATTTTCCAAAAAATACTCAATTATGGAGATGCATATCCCAATAAACCTTATTTTTTATGAATAAAGGTTTTTTTAAAGATATGGATCAGAATAAACCTTATTTTTTACGAAAAATGTATTTTCGGATATACACCTTCGAATAAAACATATTTTTTACGAAAAAATGTATTAACAACTATGTATATCCAAAAAGTTCCCTGACGTGTTTCTTAAACTTAGAATTTGATGTATTCGGGTCGTCACACCTAGTAACCATGCATCAGCAATGCAACAAATATGTAATTACCAACAATTTTATCCCCTTCATAAAAATAATTGGATAATAGTAAAACCATTAAAATAAAATTATAAAAATCTTAAAATACAACTAAAAACCAACAAATATCTAATTAAGTGTGTACAAATTTATCCGTATTTTTTATTGAAAATATGAAAATGGAAAATAAATCAAATAAAATAGAAAAACAAGGAATATAAGGTTTTTAGGGTGGTTTTGTCCCCACATATCTCCCTTACCCTTCGTATTCTTTGAAATCATGGAATCAAAATTTTCTTTGGAGAAAGAAGGTGCTCCTTTTAGGAACTCATTCCTCTCCCAGAGCTTGGAGGAGAATTTGAGAAAAAGTGGTGAAGAAGGTGTCTTTATTTGAACCACTAACATGATGTTATAAGCCCTGCTTTTTCAGTTCCATCATGTCTACAGAAAATCTGGGCTAACAACTAACTGGCATTTGAATTGTTGTCCAAAGACCACATAAGCAATTTGGTAAAGCTAATCATGTCTTCTTCTTTAAGATCTACATAAATTTATTGTAAAAGTTATAGTATGGGGATAAATTAGAAAGAATAAAAACACATCCAAATTAAAATATTAATTTAGACTAAAATTTACCCTAAGAAACTTCATGTTGGTCGATTCCAGTTTTCAAAAGAGACTGCCGAGCACGTCTATTCCTTGGAAAAATGCCCATAAAAATGGATAAACTTTTCCAAGGATACATCTCTGAACACACCTTTTTTCCATAAACTACTTAATTTTGGAGATGCATATCCTAATAAATCTTATTTCTACAAATAAAGGTATTTTTAGAGATGATTATCCAAAAAAAAACTTTATTTTTTACGAAAAAATGTATTTTCGGATATGCACCTCTGAATACACCTTAATTTTTACGAAAAAATGTATCAAAAAATATGCATATCCGAAAAGTTCCCTGTTGTGTTTTTTTAACATAGTATATGATGTATCTGGATCGGCACACCAAGTAGCCGTGCATCAGCAATGCAACAAATATGTAATTACCAATAATTTCCTTATTGATAAAAAGAATTGGAAAATAGTAAAACGATTAAAATAAAATTATAAAAATCTAAAAAAACAACAAAAGTAAAATAAAATCAAATAAAGTGTCCACAAAATTTTCTGAATTATTTTTTAAAAATTAAAACGGAAAATAAATAAAATAAAATAGAAATACAAGGAATTTAAGGTTTTTATGGTGGTGTACCACATATCCCTCTTACCCTTCTTATTCTTTGAACTCATGGAATTAACAATTTTTTCGGATAAAGCAGGTGCTCCTTTGAGGAACTCATTCCACTCCGAGACCTTGGAGGCCAAATTGAGTAAAAACGACGAAGAATGTGTCTTTGTTTGAACCACCAACATGATATTTTAACCCTTGCATTTTCAGTTCCATCATATCTACAGAAAATCCAAGCTAACAAATATTTGGCATGTGGATGGTTTTCCAAAGACCACATAAGCAATTTGGTAAAGCAAATCTTGTCTTCCGCTTTATGATCTACATCAGTTTATAGTAAAAGTTGGAGTATTAGTAAAAATGAGATAGAATAAAACACACCCAAATTAAAATATCAATTTAGACTAACATATACAAAGAGAAACTTCATGTTGGTTGATTCCATTTTCTAAAGAGACTGTTGAGCACGTCTATTCCTTAGAATAAGTTGCCCATAACAGTAGATAAACTTTTCCAAGGATACATCTCTGAACACACATTTTTCCACAAAATACTTAATTAGGGAGATGTATATCCCAATAAACTTTATTTTTTTACGAATAAAGATTTTTTCAGAGATGCATATCCGAATAAACCTTATTTTTTTACGAAAAATGTATTTTCGGATATGCACCTCCGAATAAACCTTATTTTTTACGAAAAAATGTATTTACAAATATGCATATCCGAAAAGTTCCCTGTCGTGTTTTTTTAAACTTATAATTTGATGTATCCGGATCGGCACACCTAATAACCATGCATAAGCAATGCAACAAATATGTAATTACCAACAATTATCCTATTCATAAAAACAATTGGAAAATAGTAAAACGGTTAAATAAAATTATAAAAATACTAAAACACAACTAAAAACCAACTTATATCTAATTAAGTGTATACAAATTTATCGAGATTTGTTTTCAAAAATATGAAAACGGAAATTAAATAAAATAAAATATAAAAACAACGAATTTAAGGTTTTTAGGGTGGTTTTGTCCCCACATAGCCCCCTTACCCTTCGTATTCTTTGAAATCATGGAATCAAATTTTTCTTTGGATAAATTAGGTGCTCCTTTTAGGAACTCATTCCACTCCCAGAGCTTGGAGGAGAATTTGAGAAAAAGTGGTGAAGAAGGTGTCTTTGTTTGAACCACCAGCATGATGTTATAACCCCTGCTTTTTCAGTTCCATCATGTCTACAGATAATCCGAGCTAACAAATAACTAGCATGTGAATGTTTGTCCAAAGACCACATAAGCAATTTGGTAAACCTAATCATGTCTCCTGCTTTAAGATATACATCAGTTTATAGTAAAATTTGCAGTATAAGGATGAATGAGAAAGAATAAAAACACATCCAAATTAAAATATTAATTTAGACTAAAATTTACCCTAAGAAACTTCATCTTGGTCGATTGTAGTTTCCAAAAGAGACTTCCGAGCACGTCTATTCCTTGGGAAAAAATGCCCATAAAAATGAATAAACTTTTCCCATGATATATCTCTGAATACGCCTTTTTTCCCCAAAATACTTAATTTCGAAGATGCATATCCTAATAAACCTTTTTTACGAATAAAGGTATTTTCATAGATGCATATCCAAATAAACTTTATTTTTTACGAAAAAATATATTTTCAGATATGCACCTCCGAATACAGCTTAGTTTTTACGAAAAAATGTATTAACAAATATGCATATTCAAAAAGTTCCATGTTGTGTTTTTTTAAACATATTATATGATGTATCTGGATCGGCACACCTAGTAGTCATGTATCAGTAATGTAATAAACATGTAATTACCAATAATTTCCCGATTGATAAAAACAACTGGAAAATAGTATATCGATTAAAATAAAATTATAAAAATCTAAAAATACAACAAAAAATCAAATAAAATCAAATTAAGTGTCCATAAAATTTTCAGGATTTTTTTCCAAAAAATAAAAATGGAAAATAAATAAAATGAAATAGAAATACAAGGAATTTAAGGTTTTTATGGTGGTTTACCACATAGCCCTCTTACCCATATTATTCTTTGAAATCATGGAATCACCATATTTTTGGAGAAAGCAGTTGCTCCTTTGAGGAACTCATTCCACTCCCAGACCTTGGAGGTCAAATTGAGTAAAAGCGGAGAAGACGGTGTCTTTGTTTGAACTACCAACATGATGTTTTAACCCTTGCTGTTTCAGTTCCATCATGTCTACAAAAAATCCAAGTTAACAAATAACTGGTATGTTGATGGTTATCCAGGGACCATATAATCAATTTGTTAAAGCAAATCTTGTCTTCCGCTTTAAGATCTACATCAGTTTATTGTAAAAGTTGTAGTATAAGTATAACTAAGATATAATAAAACACATCCAAATTAAAATATCAATTTATACTAACATTTACAAAGAGAAACTTCATGTTGGTCGATTCTAGTTTCCAAAAGAGACTACTAAGCACGTCTATTCCTTTGAAAAAATTCCCTATAATAGTGGATATACTTATCCATTGATACATCTCTAAACACACATTTTTCTACAAAATACTTAATTAGGGAGGTGCAAATCCCAATAAACCTTATTTTTTACGAATAAAGGTTTTTCAAAGATGCGGATCAGAATAAACCTTATTTTTTATGAAAAACGTATTTTCGGATATTCAACTTCGAATTAACTTTATTTTTTTACGAAAACAATGTATTAACAACTATGCTTATCCAAAAAGTTCCCTGGAATGTTTCTTAAACTTGGAATTTGAAGTATCTGGATCGGCACACCTTGTAACCATGCATCAGCAATGCAAAAAATACGCAATTACCAACAATTATCCTATTCATAAAAACAATTGGAAAATAGTAAAACGATTAAAATAAAATTATAAAAATCTTAAAATACAACTAAAAACCAACAAATATCTAATTAAGTGTCTACAAATTTATCCGTGTTTTTTTCAAAAATATGAAAACGGAAAATAAATCAAATAAAATAGAAAAACAAGGAATTTAAGGTTTTTAGGGTGGTTTTGTCCCCACATAGCTCCCTTGCCCTATGTATTCGTTCAAATCATGGAATCATATTTTTCTTTGGAGAAAGAAGGTGCTCATTTTAGGTACTCATTCCACTCCCAGTGCTTGGAGGCGAATTTGAGAAAAAGTGGTGAAGAAGGTGTCTTTGTTTGAACCACCAGCATGGTGTTATAACCCCTGCTTTTTCAGTTCCATCATTGCTACAGCTAACAAGTAATTGGCATGTGAATGGTTGTCCAAATACCACATAAGCAATTTAGTAAAGCTAATCATGTCTTCCGCTTTAAGATCTACATCAATTTATAGTAAAAGTTGCAGTATAGGGATAAATGAGAAAGAATGAAAACACATCCAAATTAAAATATTAATTTAGACTAAAATTTTACCTAAGAAACTTCATGTTGGTCAATTCCAGTTTCCAAAAGAGACTACCGAGCACGTCTATTCCTTGGAAAAAATGCCCATAGAAATGGATAAACTTTTCCAAGAATACATCTCTGAACACACCTTTTTTCCACAAAATACTTAATTTCCGAGATGCATATCCTAATAAATCTTGTTTCTACAAATAAAGGTATTTTCAGAGATGCATATCCAAATAAACTATATTTTTTATGAAAAAAATGTATTTTCGGATATGCACCTCTGAATACACCTTAGATTTTACGAAAAAATGTATTAACAAATATGCATATCTGAAAAGTTCCCTGTTGTGTTTTTTAACATAGTATATGATGTATCTGGATCGGCACACCTAGGAGTCGTGCATCAGCAATGCAACAAATATGTAATTACCTAAAATTTCCCTATTGATAAAAACAATTGGAAAATAGTAAAACGATTAAAATAAAATTATAAAAATCTAAAAAAAAACAACAAAAAAATCAAATAAAGTGTCCATAAAATTTTCTGAATTTTTTTCATAAAAATTAAAATGGAAAGTAAATAAAATAAAATAGAAATACAAGGAATTTAAAGTTTTTATGGTGGTGTACCACATAGCCCTTGTACCCTTACTATTCTTTGAAATCATGGAATCAACATTTTTCCAAGAAAGCAGGTGCTCCTTTGTGGAACTCATTCCACTCCCATACCTTGGAGGCCAAATGGAGTAAAAGTGGAGAAGAAGGTGTCTTTGTTTGAACCACCAACATGATGTTTTAACCCTTGTTTTTCAGTTCCATCATGTCTACAGAAAATCCAAGCTAACAAATAATTGGCATATGGATGGTTGTCCAAAGACCACATAAGCTATTTGGTAAAGGAAATGTTGTCTTCTGCTTTAAGATCTACATCAGTTTATAGTAAAATTTGGAGTATAAGTATAAATGAGATAGAATAAAACACATCCAAATTAAAATATCAATTTATACTAACATATACAAAGAGAAACTTCTTGCTGGTTGATTCCAATTTCGAAAAGAGACTCCCGAGCACGTCTATTCCTTGGAAAAAATTGCCCATATCAGTGGATAAAATTTTCCAATGATACATCTCTGAACACACATTTTCCACAAAATACTTAATTATGGAGATGCATATCCCAATAAACCATATTTTTTTACGAATAAAGGTTTTTTCATAGATGCATATCCGAATAAACCTTATTTTTTTATGAAAAATGTATTTTTGGATATGCACCTCCAAATAAACCTTAATTTTTACGAAAAAATGTATTAACAAATATGCATATCCGAAAAGTTCCTTGTCATGTTTTTTTAAACTTAGAGTTTGATGTATCCGGATCGGCACACCTAATAACCATGCATCAGCAATGCAACAAATATGTAATTACCAACAATTATCCTATTCATAAAAACAATTGGAAAATAGTAAAACTATTAAACTAAAATTATAAAAATATTAAAATATAACTAAAAACTAACTAATATCTAATTAAGTGTCTACAAATTTATGCAGATTTTTTTCGAAAATATAAAAACAGAAATTAAATCAAATCAAATATGAAAACAAGGAATTTAAGGTTTTTAGGGTGGTTTTGTCCCCACATAGCCCCCTTACCCTTCGTATTCTTTGAAATCATGTAATCAATTTTTTCTTTGGGGAAAGCAGGTGCTCTTTTAGGAACTCATTCCACTCCCAGAGCTTGGAGGAGAATTTGAGAAAAAGTGGTGAAGAAGGTGTCTTTGTTTGAAACACCAGCATGATGTTATAACCCCTACTTTTTCAGTTCCATCATGTCTACAAAAATTATGGGCTAACAAATAACTGGCATGTGAATGTTTGTCCAAAGACCAAATAATCAATTTAGTAAATCTAATCATGTCTTCTTCTTTAATATCTACATTAGTTTATAGTAAAAGTTGCAGTATAAGGATGAATGAGAACGAATAAAAACACATCCAAATTAAAATATTAATTTAGACTTAAATTTACCCTAAGAAACTTCATGTTGGTCGATTCCATTTTCCAAAAGAGACTGCCGAGCACGTCTATTCCTTGGAAAAATGCCCATAAAAATGAATAAACTTTTCCAATGATACATCCTTGAACACACCTGTTTTTCCACAAAATACTTAATTTCGGAGATGCATATCCTAATAAACCTTATTTTTATGAACAAAGATATTTTCAGAGATGCATATCCAAATAAACTTTATTTTTTTCGAGATAATGTATTTTCATATATACACCTCTGAATACAGCTTAGTTTTTACGAAAAAAATGTATTAACAAACATGCATATCCGAAAAGTTCCTTGTTGTGTTTTTTTAACTTAGTATATCATGTATCTGGATCGGCACACCTAGTAGTCGTGCATCAGCAATGCAACAAATATGTAATTACCAACAATTTCCTTATTGATAAAAACTAATGGAAAATAGTAAAACAAATAAAATAAAAATTATAAAAAAATCTTTAAAAAAAAATCAAATAAAATAAAATAAAGTGTCTACAAAATTATCTGGATTTTTTTTCAAAAAAAAAAAGAAAATAGAAAATAAATAAAATACAATAGAAATACAAGGAATTTAAGGTTTTTAT
The DNA here is from genome assembly GCA_948472305.1 of Vicia faba. Classification (NCBI taxonomy): domain Eukaryota; kingdom Viridiplantae; phylum Streptophyta; class Magnoliopsida; order Fabales; family Fabaceae; genus Vicia; species Vicia faba. The sequence goes on along the minus strand of OX451740.1, from coordinate 1,038,411,443 downwards.
GGTGATGTACCACATAGCCCTCTTACCCTTCTTATTCTTTGAAATCATGCAATCAACATTTTTTTGGAGAAAGCAAGTGCTCCTTTGAGGAACTCATTCCACTCCCAGACCTTGGAGGCCAAATTAAGTAAAAACGGCGAAGAACGTGTATTTGTTTGAACCACAAACATGATGTTTTAACCCTTGCTTTTTCAGTTCCATCATGTCTACAGAAAATCCAAACTAACAAATAACTGGATGTGGATGGTTGTCCAAACACCACATAGCAATTTGGTAAAGCAAATCTTGTCTTCCGCTTTAAGATCTACATCAGTTTATAGTAAAAGTTGTAGTATAAGCATAAATGAGATAGAATAAAACACATCCAAATTAAAATATCAATTTAGACTAACATTTACAAAGAGATACTTCATGTTGGTCGATTCCAGTTTCCAAAAGAGACTGCTGAGCACGTCTATTCCTTCGAAACAATTGCCCATAAGAATGGATAAACTTTTCTAGGGATACATCTCTGAACACACATTTCTTCCACAAAATACTTAATTACGGAGATACATATCCCAATAAACCTTATTTTTTATGAATAAAGATTTTTCAGAGATGCTTATCCGAATAAACCTTGTTTTTTTACGAAAAATGTATTTTCGGATATGTACCTCCGAATAAACCTTATTTTTTATGAAAAAATGTATTAACAACTTTGCATATCCGAAAGATTTCCCTGTCGTGTTTTTTAAACTTAGAATTTGATGTATCCGGATCGGCACACCTAGTACCATGCATCAGCAGTGCAGAAAATATTAAAATACAACTAAATATCAACTAATATCTAATTAAATGTCTAAAAATTTATCCTGATTTTTTTTGAAAAATGAAAACGGAATTTAAATCAAATAAAATAGAAAAACAAGGAAATTAAGGTTTTTAGGGTGGTTTTGTCCCCACCTAGCCCTCTTAACCTATGTATTCTTTAAAACCATGGAATCAAATTTTTCTTTGGAGAAAGAAGGTGCTCCTTTTAGGAATTCATTCCACTCCCAGAGCTTGGAGGCGAATTTGAGAAAAAGTGGTGAAGAAAGTATCTTTGTTTGAACCACTAGCATGATGTTATAACCCCTGCTTTTTCAGTTCCATCATGTCTACAGAAAATCCGGGCTAACAAATAATTGGCATGTGAATGTTTGTCCAAAGACCAGATAAGCAATTTGGTAAAGCTAATCATGTCTTTCTCTTTAAGATATACATTAGTTTATAGTAAAAGTTGTAGTATAAGGATGAATGATAAAGAATAAAAAACATCCAGATTAAAATATTAATTTAGACTAAAATTTACCCTAAGAAACTTCATGTTGGTCGATTCCTTTTTCCAAAAGAGACTGGCGAGCACGTCTATTCCTTGGAAAAAAATGCCCATAAAAAGGAATATACTTTTCCAAGGATACATCTATGAACACACCTTTTTTCCACAAAATACTTAATTTCGGAGATGCATATCCTAATAAACCTTATTTTTACGAACAATGGTATTTTCAGAGATGTATATCCAAATGAACTTTATTTTTTATGAAAAAATGTATTTTCGGATATACACCTCTGAATACACCTTAGTTTTTACGAAAAAATGTATTAAGAAATATGCATATTCAAAAAGTTCCATGTTGTGTTTTTTTAAATTATTATATGATGTATCCGGATCGGCACACCTAGTAGTCGTGCATCAGCAATGCAACAAATTTGTAATTACCAACAATTTCCCTATTGAAAAAAATAATTGGAAAATAGTAAAACGATTAAAATAAAATTATAAAAATCTACAAATAAAAAAATCAAATCAAATCAAATAAAGTGTCTACAAAATTATCTGGATTTTTTTCAAAAATAAAAGTAAACGGAAAATAAATAAAAATAAAATAAAAATACAAGGAATTTAAGGTTTTATGGTGATGCACCACATAGCCCTCTTACCCTTTTTATTCTTTGAAATCACACGATCAACATTTTTTTGGAGATAGCAGGTGCTCCTTTGAGGAACTTATTCCACTCCCAGACCTTGGAGGCCAAATTGAGTAAAGGCGGCGAAGAAGATGTCTTTGTTTGAACCACAAACATGATGTTTTAACACTTTCTTTTTTAGTTCCATCATGTCTACACAAAATCCAAGCTAACAAATAACTGTCATGTGGATGGTTGTCCAAAGACCACATAAGCAATTTGGTAAAGCAAATCTTGTCTTCCGCTTTAAGATCTACATAAGTTTATAGTAAAAGTTGTAGTATAAGTATAAATGAGATAGAAAAAAACACAACCAAATTAAAAGATCAATTTAGATTAACATTTACAAAGAGAAACTTCATGTTGGTCGATTCCAGTTTCCAAAAGAGATTGTTGAGCACATTTATTCCTTGGAAAAAATTTCCCATTAGAGTGGATAATCTTTTCCAGGAATACATCTCTGAACACACATTTCTTCCACAAAATAGTTAATTACGGAGATGCATATCCCAATAAACCATATTTTTTATGAATAAAGCTTTTTTCAGAGATGCATATCCGAATAAACCTTATTTTTTTACGAAAAATGTATTTTCAGATATGCACCTCCGAATAAACCTTATTTTTTATGAAAATAATGTATTAACAAATATTCATATCCGAAAAGTACCCTGTCGTGCTTTTTAAACTTAGAATTTGATGTATCCGGATCGGCACGCCTAGTAACCATGCATCAGCAATGCAACAAATATGTAATTACCAACAATTATCCTATTCATAAAAACAATTGGAAAATAGTAAAATGATTAAAATAAAATTATAAAAATATTAAAATGCAACTAAAGATCAACTAATATCTAATTAAGTTTCTACAAATTAATCCGGATTTTTTTAGAAAATTCAAAAACAGAAATTAAATCAAATAAAATAGAAAAACAAAGAAATTAAGGTTTTTAGGGTGGTTTTGTCCCCACCTAGCCCCCTTTACCTTCGTATTCTTTAAAATCATGGAATCAGATTTTTCTTTGGAGAAAGCAGGTGCTCCTTTTAGGAACTCATTCCACTCACAAAGCTTGGAGGCGAATTTGAGGAAAAGTGGTGAAGAATGTGTCTTTGTTTGAACCACTACATGACGTTATAACCCCTGCTTTTTTGAGTTCCATCATGTCTACAGAAAATCCAGGCTAAAAAATAACTGGCATGTGGATGGTTGTCCAAAGACCACAGAAGCAATTTGGTAAAGCTAAAATTGTCTTCTGCTTTAAGATCTACATCAATTTATAGTAAAAGTTGTTGTATAAGGATAAACGAGAAAGAAGAAAAATACATCCAAATTGAAATATTAATTTAGACTAAAATTTACCCTGAGAAACTTCATGTTGGTCCATTCCCGTTTTGAAAAGAGACTACCGAGCACGTCTATTCCTTGGAAAAAAATGGCCATAACATTGGATAAACTTTTCCATGGATACATCTCTGAACAAACCTTTTTTCCATAAAATACTTAATTTCGGAGATGCATATCCCAATAAACCTTATTTTTACGAAGAAATTTATTTTCAGAGATGCATATCCAAATTAACTTTATTTTTTATGAAAAAATCTAATTTCAGATATGCAACTATGAATAAACCTTATTTTTATGAAAAATGTATTAACAAATATGCATATTCGAGAAACTCCATGTTGTGTTTTTTTAACTTAGTATATGATGTATCCAGATCGGCACATCTAGTAGCCATGCATAGGCAATGCAACAAATATGTAATTACCAACAATTTCCTAATTGATAAAGTTAATTGGAAAATATTAAAACTATTAAAAAAATTATAAAAATCTAAAAATACAACTAAAAATCAAATTAGGTGTCTACAAATTTTTCTAGAATTTTTTTCAAAAATATAAGGAATTTAAGGTTTTCATGGTGGTGTACACATAGCCCTCTTTCCATTGTTATTATTTGAAATCATGGAATCCACATTTTTTTAGAGAAAGAAGATGCTCCTTTGAGGAACTCATTCCACTCCCAGACCTTGGAGGCCAATTTGAGTAAAAGAGGCAAAGAAGGTGTCTTTGTTTGAACCACCAGCATGATGTTTTAAACCTTGATTTTTCAATTCCATCACGTATACAAAAAATCCAGACTATCACATAAATCGCATGTGGACGGTTATCCAATGATCACATAAGCAATTTGGTAAAGCAAATCTAGTCTTCCTCTTTATGATCTACATAAGTTTATAGTAAAAGTTGCAGTATAAGTATAAATTAGATAGAATAAAACACATCCAAGTTAAAATATCAATTTAGAAAAACTTACAAATAGAAACTTCATGTTGGTCGATTCCAGGTTCTAAAAGAGACTCACGAGCATATCTATTCCTTGGAAAAAATTTCTCATAACAGTGGATAAACATTTCCAAGGATACATCTCTAATCACATATTTTTTTCCACAAAATTCTTAATTACGGAGATGCATATCCCAATAAATCTTATTTTTTATGAATAAAGATATTTGCAGAGATGCATATCCGAATAAACCTTATTTTTTAAGAAAATGGTATTAACAAATATGTATATTCGAAAAGTTCCTTGTGTGCTTCTTTAAAATTAGTATTTGATGTATCTGTATCGGCATACCTAGTAGCCATACATCAGCAATGCAACAAATATGTAATTACCAATAATTACCCTATTGATAAAAACAAATGGAAAATAGTAAAACAATTAAAATAAAATTATAAAAATCTAAAAATACAACAAAAAATTAAATAAACTCAAATTATGTGTCTACAAACTTTTTCGAGATTTTTTTCGAAAATACGAAAACAAAAAATAAATTAAATAAAATAGAAAAACTAGGAATTTATGGTTTTTAGGGCGGTGTCTCAGATTTTGTCCCCACAAAGCCCCCTTACCCTTCTTATTCTGTGAAATTCTAAAAATACAACTAAAAGTCAAATAATATGAAAACCGAAAATACATCAATTAAAATAGTAAAACAGGGAATTTAAGGTTTTTATGGTGGTGTCCCACATAGCCCTCTTACCCTTCTTATTCTTTGAAATCTTAATATAACATCTTTTTGGAGAAAGCACGTGCGCCTTTGAGGAACTCATTCCACTCCAAGACCTTGGAGGCCAATTTGAGTAAAAGTCATGAAGTAGGTGTCTTTGTTTGAACCACCAGCATGGTGTTTTAACCCTTACTTTTTTAGTTCCATCATGTCGACAGAAAATCCAGGCTATCAAATAACTCGCATGTGGATGGTTGTCCAAAGACCGCATAAGCAATTTGGTAAAGCTAATCTTGTCTTCGGCAAAAAGATCTACATCATCTTATAGTAAAAGTTGCAGTATAAGTATAAATGAGATAGAAAAAAACACATATAAATTAAAATATCAATTTATACTAAAATTTAGAAAGAGAAACTTCATGTTGGTTGATTCCAGTTTCTAAAAGAGACTGTCGAGTACGTATATTCCTTGAAAAAAATGGCCCATAACAGTGGATAAACCTTTCCAAGGATACATCTCTGTACACACCATTTTTCACAAAATACTTAATTTTAGAGATGCATATCCCAATAAACCTTCTTTTTTACAAATAAAGGTATTTTCAGAGATACATAACCGAAAAAATCTTATTTTTTATGAAACAATTTGTTTTGGGATATGCACCTCCGAATAAACCTTGTTTTTTACAAAAAAAAATTATTAACGAATTTGTATATCTGAAAAGGTCCATGTTGTGTTTTTTTAAACATAGTATTTGATGTATCCGGATCGGCACACCTAGTAGCCACGAATCACCAATGCAACAAATATGTAATTATCGACAATTACCCTATTGATAAAAACAAATGGAAAATAGTAAAACGATTAAAATAACACTATAAAAAGCTAAAAATATAACTAAAAATAAAATAAAATCAAATTAAGTGTCTACAATTTTTTTTGTATTTTTTTCAAAAATATGAAAACCGTATATAAATTATATAAAATAGAAATACAAGGAATTTTCGATTTTTATGGTGGTGTCCCACATAGCCCTCTTATCCTTCTTATTATTTGAAATCAAGGAATCAACATTTTTCCGAAGAAAGCAGGTGCTCCTTTGAGGAACTCATTCCACTCCCAGACCTTGGAGGCCAATTTGAGTAAAAACAGTGAAGAAAGTGTCTTTGTTTGAACACCCAGCATGATATTTTACCCTTGCTTTTTCATTTCTACCATGTCTACAGAAAATCCAGGCTAACAAATAAATGGCATGTGGATGGTTGTCCAAAGACCACATAAGAAATTTGGTAAAGCTAATATTGCCTTCCGCTTTAAGATCTACATCAGTTTATAGTAAAAGTTGTAGTATTAGGATAAATGAGAAAGAATAAAAAAATATCCAAATTAAAATATTAATTTAGACTTAAATTTACCCTGAGAAACTTCATGTTGGTCGATTCCAGTTTCCAAAAGAGATTGTCGAGAACGTCTATTCCTTGGAAAAAATGTCAATAATAGTGGATAAACTTTTCCAAGAATACATCTCTGAACACACCTTTTTTCCACAAAATACTTAATTTCGGAGATGCATATCCTAATAAACCTTATTTTTACGAACAAAGATATTTTCAGAGATGCATATCCAAATAACCTTTATTTTTTACGAAAAAATGTATTTTCAGATATACACCTCCGAATACAGCTTATTTTTTACGAAAAAATGTATTTACAAATATGCATATCCGAAAAGTTCCCAATTGTGTTTTTTTAACTTATTATATGATGTATCTGAATCAGCACACCTAGTAGCCATGCATCAGCAATGCAACAAATATGTAATTACTAACAATTTCCCTATTGATAATAACAATTGGAAAATAGTAGAACGGTTAAAATAAAATTCATAAAAATCTTAAAATACAACTAAAAATCAAATAAAGTCAAATTAAGTGTCTTCAAAATATTCTGGATTTTTTTCAAAAATATGAAAACGGAATATAAATAAAATAATATATAAATACAAGGAATTTAAGGTTTTTATGGTGGTGTCCCACATAGCCCTCTTATCCTTATTCTTTGAAATCATGGAATCAATATTTTTTCGGAGAAAGAAGATGCTCCTTTAAGGTACTCATTCCACTCCCACACATTGGAGGCCAATTTGTGTAAAAGCGGTGAAGGTGTCTTTGTTTGAACCACCAGTATGATGTTTTAATCCTTGCATTTTCAGTTCCATCATGTCTACAGAAATTCTAGGTTAACAAATAAATGGCATGTCGATGGTTGTCCAAAGACTACATAAGCAATTTGGTAAAGCAAATCTTGTCTTCCGCTTTGAGATCTACATCAGTTTATAGTAAAAGTTGCAGTATAAGTAAAAATGAGATAGAAAAAAACTTATCAAAATTAAAATATCAATTTAGACTAAAATTACCTAGAGAAACTTCATGTTTGTTGATTCCAGTTTCCAAAAGAGACTATCGAGCATGTTTATTCCGGGGAAAAATTTGTCCATAACCGTGTGTTGTACCCCAAAATTTTCCCTCCCATTTTTTACTCAAGATGATATCCCAGGGTTTCTTTTTTACTCAATTTGGCTCAAAAGTTTATCAAACAGATTTTCTTCCTAGGAAATCAGTCAGCAATTAAGGTTTTGCATTTCTCAAAGGTTTGCCTAATCCATGGCCCAGATAACTGCAAAGGCATTTATGTGATCTTATTTGCTTTCTTAACTGTAATCTTCTGAAGATTGATGTTACTTTTGAGGGCATATTCTGTTTGAATAAGGTGCAAAGTTTAAGGCTATCATCTTTAAGCAAATCATGATTGAGGTTTCAATTAATCACTTAGGTTTGAGCTTCTAAACATTTATTTTGTTTAAAGGTGCAAGGTACATGATTTATCCTATTATTTTGTGTTTACTTGAAGTACAAGTTATCAAGTTAGGATGCTTATTCAAGACATTCAAACCAAGAATTGCAAAATTAAAATAAAACTCAGAAGTTTTGGACAATAAATTTGCATTGTTACTCAAGCTTTATTCATTACAGTTTGGTAGGTCTTTTTTACAAATAATTACAAGTGATTACAAAAATTACAAATGCAAAGTTTTAATATACAAAGGAAATTGGCTTCTTCTTCAAGACTCCTTGCTTCATCCTCAAGAAATTCCCCATTTGCTATCCTTTGTCTTGCTTGCCATTTGTTTGTACATGTGACAAAAGAAAAGAAAAATTAGCAAGCATCATGGAAAATTCCAAGCAAAAAATTAATGGTTAAGAGATTTTTTCATTTCATCATGAGGGTTTATCTTTGGAATCAGATTAAGAGGGGTTTATTTTTAATCATGGGCCATTTCTCCCAATTGCAAATCACAAAAGGTTGCATTTTTGGTTCAAAAAAAGAAGAGAAAGGGGAAATTGCTAACACTGCCTTGAAACAAGCAAGCAAACTGCCAAGCATAGCAAATGAATGAGAAAACATAAGCCAAGTCAATGCAGCCCCAATTAAAGAAAAGGCAGGCTGCTAAGGCAGCAAAATAGAAAACAGCAGTATGAATAAAAACAGGCTGAAAACAGCACAGCAAAGCAACACATACTGTAAACAGCAGCTACACTTAAAGCAGATCAACAAGCAACTCAATACAAACAAAGATAACAACAAACTAGCCAATATCACTAAAACCCTATGCCTAATCATTTCCCTAAAGAACATAAACCCTTCAGAAATGCATCAAAAGCAAAATGCTTTATCTCATAAAGAGAGGAAAGAGGAAAGATATCACTTAGCCTGCAAATGCCAAGACAAACAGGTTGCTATAAGCAACAATCCAAGAAGACTTGCTCCAAAAGCCTCCCTATGCTGCCCATAGCAGTCCAAAGACCTGTCCAAAATTCTGCACAAAAGCATGTCAACATAAACCATAGCAACTAGTTTGCAATATAGTCCAAAAAATGCCCAGACTTGCACCAAAATGGAAATAGTCCAAGCTGCACTCAAAAGCCAAAGACTAAAAAGGGCCGAAACTGTCAAAAATTCAAAGTCGTTTTTCCCTCCCATTTTTTACCCTAATCAAAGAACAAGTTTACTGTTTTATAGAGGGGAGAGCCATCAGATTAAGAGAGAGACATCACCAAGCAAAACAAGCACAGAACGAGCAAAAGATATTAAAAACCACAAAAAAAACTCAGAACAATAGGTTTAACAAAAGCTTATGTTCCAAACCAACTAAAAGATCATCATACCATCTCCAAACCAGAAAAAATATCATCATACCATTTCTAAACCACCAGAACGTGAATAAACCATCTTCAAACCCCAACTAAAACATCACTTAAACCTCATAAAAAGAACATATACAAAACTAGCAAAAATATCAAAAGCCACAAAACTCAGAACAAGAGGTTCAACAAAAATATGTTGTTTCAAACCAACTGAAGCATCATCAACACTACCATCCAACCATCATCAAAAACCGCAAATAACAAAAAAACACAGAACCAAAAATCCATTGTTCCAAACTTGTCATCAAACCCAGCAAATTAGTGGCAAACCAATCAACAACAAGAACCGTAATACGATAAATAGGGTAATACAAGTTCAGAAGAAGAAAAAGTTATACAAGCTCAGAAATAGAAAGAAATCGCTCACAACACAAAGTCAGAATCGTCTTACGAAAAGAACGTCAGGAGGTAAGTAGGGTTATAGATCTGGACCTCACCAAGCGATCGCATTCTTCTCTTTCCTTCCTTCTTTGAATCTTCCATTGCATGCATCACTAGCTTCGCCGTTTTCATCAAACAGAAACTAGGGTTTTCTTTTTCCACTTTCTAGATTTAGAGCCATCAAGTGGAAATCTATAGAAATAAGTTACAAATTAATAACTAGCATTAAGAGAAGATCAGAAAAGTATTAAAAAATAGAGTTTTGAGACACGCCGCCGCCGTCACCGCCATGAGGCGATTTCCGGTGCGGCCCAAGGGTCTTCTCCGGTGAAGGCCCATGGCAAGGGAGAAGAGAAAGGATAGAGCACTGAAGAGAGAGAAATAAAGTGGAGTTATGAAGCCTGGCTTCATGAATTAGTGTTTTTGTTTAGATTAACAACAACACATCTGTCCAATCTGGTGGTGACATTTGTCACCACCTCTTTAGTTGTCCAGAATGATCCCTTGCTTGCCACCCCATGATAGTATGAGACACCCTCATCATCTATCCCCTTGATCAGATATCACACCCTCTCGACGTGTCTTAGACACATGCCTTTGGTACACCTCCAGGGAGTTGCTGTACTGGATTTGCTAGAAGCATTTGGGCTTACTGTTTTTTTGCACCCCCTTTTTACTTATGTCACATGCCCATTTCTACTTTCTTCTTTATATTTTTTGTTTGTTAATATTTTTTTTTTCATTATTTGATTTTTATTTCTTCAGCATATATTTAAAAAAAATGTAAATATATTAATATTTGTTTTAAATAATTATTAACTTTAAAATAATTTTTGTTTGACATTATTAATTAAGTCCTTAATTAATTTTATCAAATGAAAAGAGTTTTAACCTAAATAATTATTTAACGGTTTGGACTTGTATTGTGTGATTTAAATATTTATTTCTTACTGTTACCCCCATTCATTAATTTGTACCCCCATTCCCGAAGCTCTGTAATAGTGTAGAATTTCAATTTCCGCATTTTTATTGTTTTACTTATTACTGTATAGTAATTAGGCGTGTATGGCAAGATAAAAAAAATCAATTGCTAGTTAACCTAATTTCAAAGATCAAATTAACTAGAATCAAACTCACTTCTTCACACGCGCACCTCTAGGGTAACCTCGCTCGTTGCCTCGGAAATACAGTCATGTCCCTCGAGTATGGGACGTTTTAGCAATGACCCTTCGATAAAAAAGATCGTAGTCCCTCGATGACCCTCGACGTAGCCTCCGGTAAAACGATCTCGTCCCTTACGAAAATTGCTAAAGCATCTCATAAGTTGCTTTCGATGATTGTAAAATTGACCCGTGCCTGTCCCTTCACATCCAACGATGGGGCTTCTTACCAAATCAATGGTAATATAGCAACATCTAAAGGAGGAAGAAAATAACATTTGAGACTTTCGAGTAGGTAGATTAGCTCCTAGTTACTCGCTTGCTCACGACAAAAAAAACATTTTTACACCAACACTTTCATCTCAAAACATTTTCAAAAGACAAAACCTTTTGTATACGTTCTTATAGAGACGAGAACCATTGCAAACATCTTTTCAAAAACCACTTTCCAAAACACAATCCACAAACACATCTTTGAACTATCTTTCGAAACAAAACTTTGTACGCGTTCTTATAGAAACGAGAGCCATTACAAAGAGATTTTTTTTCAAAACACTTTCAAAGCCCACACCACAAGCACATTGTCAAAACACAAGCAAGTGATCTAAGAAAGTAACTAAGAGCCCATGGAAAACCATGGATGAAAAGGGTGCTAATACCTTCCCTTTTCATAATCTACCCCCCGAACCTGAGAAATAATCTCGAAAGGTCTTTACTGTGCTTTGTTACCTTTCCTTTTGGATAAAAGAAAAGTCGGGTGGCGACTCTTGCTATCCGCACAAATGCGATCAAAATACAAAACCTCAAATCAGTTCTCCCACCGTATCACAGAACTGGCGACTCTTCTAGGGAATCTCTATAAAAGTAGGGTTACCTTAGGGTTAGATCACCTTTACTCGCTTTCATTATTTGATTTGTGTGCTTTATATTCAGTTCTTTGTATTGGGTTTGCTTTGATCCTCCACCCGGATCTGGGACACCTTTTTAGGTAAATAGCAATAGATTGTGGAGACTGTACGACATAGATCGATATGGTTGAAATAATGGCTATGTTAGTGTGACGCATTTGTGGGTAGCGGTATCCCTCGTGGTGAATCAAGGAGAATACGGGGCCGCTGAGTGGCGTCATGAAGCACTAATTGACTTTAGAACCCTAATTGAACAAACTTGTCCATTAGGACGTAGTGAGATAGCCGGTTTCGATGTAGAGCTGAAAATTGGTTGATACTCGATACTACACTCATTGAGGCTAGACTTTTGGGATATCTCGGCCGCAAGAAAAGATTTTTGTGCTGAGATAATGCCTAAGAGAAAGGTCGGTGATATTGAGATCCTTTACAACCCGATCACTATTGTTAGGATAGGTTGAGCCAACTAGACTTCAAGAGGGTACTTACCTACAAAACTCATACAAGCCTAAAACATAGGGACTTGTTTGTTGTGTGTGTATATATTTACTTGTACATAAACATCATAAACATCATAAACATCATGAACATCATACGCATGCTCACTAACCATTTCAAGGATTTAGAAATTTATCTTTGTTTTTGTTTTGTAGGACATGAATTCTCTCTAAAGAAACACCATCTGAATCAGCTTTGTAAAAGCACACCCTCAACTTCGAGAGCTAGCTTCAAGAGTGCCCGGGGATTCTCCTTTTACCAAGAAGTATGGTCGACTCCTCAGTTTGGCTACATCTAACTTCCAAGAAGAGATGATGTGTGTACTTTTCCAATTCTTTGATCCCGTACATCATTGTTTCACTTTCCCGGACTATCAGTTGGTACCTACACTGGAAGAGTTATCTCTACTCTTAGGGGTCCCCGTGCTTGATCAGATACCGTTCACCGGTCTAGAAGGGATTCCAAAACCTGAAGTCATCACCTAAGCTTTGCATATGAAGAGGTCCGACATCATAGCCAATTGGGAGACAAGAAGCGGGGTTAAAGGCTTTCTAGCTAAGTTTCTATTGGAAAAAGCTCGTTCATTCTGGGATGACATGGACTTCCAAGCTTTCGAAGACGTCCTAGATCTTCTCATTTATGGTTTGGTTCTATTTCCCAATTCGGACCAATTCATAGATGTTAATGCCATCAAAGTCTTCCTCTCTCGCAATCCTATACCTACCCTACTAGGAGACATCTTGCATTGCCTTCATACCCGCACCATGAAGAAAAGAGGTACTCTTTTGTGTTGTATCCCCCTACTCGCTGAGTGGTTCACTTCACACCTACATTAATCAGCCTTGAAGAACGAGCAAAAACTGACATGGTCCCAAAGGATGATGTCTCTCACCCACTCTGATATCCGTTGGTGTTCGAGATCCTTGGAAGATGTTTCTATCATTGATTGTTGTGGGGAGTTCCCTAACGTACCTCTTCTTGGTATTATGGGAGGTATCACCTACAACCCCTGCTTAGCTCTTCGATAGTTTGGGTATGCCCGAAGAGACGGCCCTCACGAGATGCTCATCCAAGGTCTGGTGTTCGACAACGACAAATAAGACCAAGGTTACCGCCAGAGGTTTACACGAGCTTGGGGAATGGTGAACAAGGTGGACAATAGGATTTTGGGACATAAAAACTCTATCCCTCTCGAGCCTTACCTTAGGTGGGTACGGGCTCATGCCCAGAGTCTCTTAATGCCTTACCCTTCCATCCTTCCTGTCATCATGGAGCCTGTTGTTGAGGGGGACGTCACATACACCGTTCTCCTTCCCGACATGCCCACCTCTCTCGAAGACTTGCAGAAAGCTTGGGTTCAGTTGAAGTAAGAGCGAGACACCTTTGAAGCCCAGTATTACGCCAGTGAGAAGAAGGTTCTGGAGCTCACCAAGTTGCTTCATGAAGAGAAAATCCTGAATGCCTACATTGCTCCAAAGAGGATGCGTTCAGTATTTTTGTCTTAGGAGTTTGGTTGTATTTTGTTTCTTTCATTGTAAGCCCAAGGAGGCATGATGTATTCAAACTTGGTTTTATTAATATAACGTGTGTTCTTTTTTGGTTTGAACAAATTTAAATCTCTAAATTTCCTTGAAATCATTTGCATATTGCATCTTCATTCATCATAACATCATACAGGTTTCTCATAACAGGTCACCTTATCCTTCTACTGTTTATTTCAGTAAGATGGATGTTGAACAGACTGTGAAAGATCTTCAGGCGCAGAACGCCCAATTTCAACAAATTCTCTTGGCTCTGACAAAGGACAAGAGGAGTTGAAGACTCTGCTGGCCAAAGAGAAGAAGAAGAAAACGAAGAAATCAACCGGTGTTGTGATCATGGGAAGAAGGTTTAAAGGACAAGTAGACGGACTTTTGACTTTGCGACATCAGCGGGTGAAGGAGATAATCAAGGAGACGGGACCCAGGAAGTGAACAACGACCCAACATCTGTAGAAGAGGAAGAACCCGATCACTCTGAGGAGCAATATCCTCCTGCTGATGATAAATACAAACAGCTAGAGGATCGTTTGAATGCTATGGAGATTCAGAGGGTACCTGGTTTTGGTTTGGGTTTTTAAGATTTAGGACTCATTTCAGGGGTTGTCATCCCACAAAAATTCAAGGTCCCCATTTTCGCCAAATACGACGGTGTCTCCTGCCTAAAACTACATCTAAGGTCATACGTCCGAAAGATTCAACCCCACACGGCTAACAAGAATCTGTGGGTGCATTTCTTCCAAGAGAGATCATCTGGGACGCAGTTGGATTGGTTCTATCAATTGGAAGGGACCAATGTTCGCAATTGGGAAGATTTGGCCGCCTCTTTCTACAAACAATATCAGTACAATGCTGATTTAGCTCCAACTAGGACCCAATTGCAAGGCATGTCTATGGGAACAGGTGAAGGTTTCAAAACCTATGCTCAAAAATGGAGGGATCTCGCAGGCAGGGTCCAACCCCCTCTATCTAACAGAGAATTAGTGGATATGTTCCTTGGCACCTTGTCAGGACCATTCTTCAACCACCTGGTCAGGAGTTCCTCAGCTGGATTTACTGAATTAATCATGACTGGTGAGCGGGTTGAAGCTGGTATAAAAAGCGGAAAAATTCAAAGAGATGCATCCTCGAGTATGATGAAGAAGCCCTTTGTTGGAAAGAAGGAGGTCAGTGTTGCATATGACCATAGAAATCAAAATAAAGCTGACTGTCGCCTGGCAGTAGGGGTTGTCATGATTTCTAACCCTACGCCAAATCAGCAACGAAATTATCAACGCAAACCAAAAGCGCCCATGAGACGATTTACCCGGATTAACATGACCATGTCTCAAGTTTTGCCACACCTTCTAAAGACCAATCTGGCAACTTTAAAGGAAGCTCCAGCGAACCCCAATACTGCTTCTCCTCGCTACAACCCGAATGCCCGATGTGCCTATCATTCTGAAAGCCCGGGGCATGATACAAATGGTTGTTGGGCCTTAAAGAATAAGGTGCAAGACCTTATCGATGCGAAAGAGATTGAATTTGATCCCCCTAAAACGCCTAATGTAATAACGGCGACAATGCCCAGACATGGCCAAGGTATCAACGCCATTGATGATGATCGTTTTGTCTCCTCCGTGAATGACTTAGTTACTCCTCTGTTGACCATTAAACAGAATCTACTGCAAGTCGGCCTGTTCCTAGGCTGCGATGAAGATTGTCACTTATGCAAGTCTCTACCGAACGGTTGTTTGTTACTAAAGATAGGCGTCCAGCGCCTGATGACTAGCAAAGGAATCCTATTTGAAAAGCTACCTCTTATCAAAAGTTCTTGTCAAGATGTTTCGATAATCACCATTTCCAATAATCCTCCCAGGGTCTCCACCAAAAGATCCGTCAGGATTACATATGTTCCAAGATCTGCTCCTTTAATCATCATTATGCCAAGACTAATATCATACTCCTCGGATAAAGATGTTCCCTGGAGTTATGGGGCTGACGTTTATTACTATGGCGTCAAGCAAGATCAGTTGGCTGTCAAAGATGAAGTTGCGAGAGATAATATCCTGATATCGGTAACATCACTGGGACCAGCAAATTAACAAGAAATGGAAGAGTCTTCTCGCCAGAGATTTCTCCAAAGACCGTTTCTATTCCTGTGATCATTCCTACTGCCACTCCTACCGACACTCCCAGCGATACTCCTACTGTTATCCCTGCTTCCGATACAAGGGGCAAAGAGGCTTTGATTGAGCCTATCCAAGCAAGAGAGCATCCCGAGATCATCCTTGAGGCTTCTAGAAAAGAGATAGAAGAAATACTTAAGATCATCAAGAAAAGTGATTACAACATCGTCGAATAGTTGGGGCAGACCCCCTCGAAGATATCATTGTTGTCCTTAATTTTGTGTTCTAAAACCCACGCCAAAGCCTTGGTAAAGTTTCTTAAGACCTCCCACGTGCCCCAAGAGACTTCCATCGACCAATTTGAAAACTGTGTGGCCATCATAACTGCTGATAACGGATTGGGCTTTTCCAACGCTGATTCAACCTCTAAGGGAAGGAAGCACAATGATGCCTTGCATATTTCCATTGAATGCAGGGGCGCCACACTTGCCCACGTTCTGGTGGATATTGGCTCATCATTGAATATCTTGCCCAAAAATGCTCTCGACCAACTGGATTGCGAGGGGCTCATCTTGAAACCTAGCAACATCATAGTAAGGGCCTTTGATGGTTACAAGAGGACAGTGCACGAAGAATTTAGTATCCCCATAAAAATTGGGACTCAGACTTTTGACTCAACTTTCTATGTGATGGACATCCACCCTTCGTACTCTTGTCTATTGGGCCGGCCTTGGATCCATGGTGCGGGTGCCGTCACTTTAACCTTGCACCAAATGCTAAAATACCCGATTAAAGGAAAGATTGTCACAGTTCATGGAGAGGAGGAGTACATGGTTAGCCATCTGAACTCTTTCAGGTATGTTGAAATGGATGGTGAATTCATAGAGACTCCCTATCAGAACTTTGAGGAGGTTCCAGCAACGGTCGCGGTAACCAAGTCTACTCCAAAGGTCCCAAAGATTACCAGACCTCCACTGAAGATGGCCTCTTTGAAAGATGCTCGAGCAGTAGTTGAAGAAGGCGGGTGTACCATCTGGGGTCAGCTTCTGGATATTCCCTACAAGTCCGAAAAATTTGGTTTGGGGTTCACTTCAGAGGCCCAAAGAGCTGTTCGACGTTCTCGTACTGGGGGACCACCTCTGCATATCAGCAATCAAGGAGTTAATGCAGTCGAAGACAGTGATGGCAGTTGTGATATGGACGAATGGATTTTTCCAACCATCGGCGGGGGGCTCAAGAATTGGGAGGCCAAAGATTTCATTCCTATTACTTTTATTCAAGAGTAATTGTCTTTTAATATTTTCAGGCTTGTAATATTTAAACAATTCAGACTTTTAAAACCTTGTGTCTTACCCGAGGCGCAACGGTTCATTTGTGAGGGTTGTCACTTCATTCTCATATGTCATTAATGAATCATGGACATTTTTGCATCAAATTTTGTGTTCTTTATCTTTCTTTCTTACATTTTATTTCAAAAGTAGCTATGCTCTTACACACACTCACATATTAAAATGCAGATCTACATCCATTCAGGATCCCATGAGTAACAGTTCTGCTATGGCTAATTGTGACTTTGAAAATCTAATCTACCAAGCCAACAACGAAAGTGAGGAGGATTGTGAGGTGCCAGGGGAGCTGGCCAGGTTGTTGCAACAGAAAGAAAGGACCACTCAGCCGGTCGAAACAGTTAACTTGGGAACTGAGGAAGACAAAAAGGAGATCAAGGTGGGTGCCAATTTGGAACCTAATGTCAAGGAGCGTCTGATTCAGTTGCTGCACGATTATGTTGAAGTCTTTGTCTGGTCGTACGAAGACATGCCGGGACTAAATACAAACATTGTGGTACATCGTCTGCCTACGAGGGAAGATTGTCCTCCAGTAAAGAAAAAGGTTCGTCGCATGAGGCCTGATATGTCAGAAAAGATCAAGGCAGAAGTCATGAAGCAATTCAATGCTGGATTTTTGGCTGTCACCTCTTATCACCAATGGGTGGTGTGATACGGTGGGAGAACTGACTTAGGATTTTGCGTTTTTGTTCGCAAATGTTTCGGTTTAGCAAGAGTCGCCATCGACTTTTTATTTTATCCTAAGGAAAGGCCAAAAAGCACAGGAAAGACCTTTGAGATGTTTTCTTGGGTTCGGGGAGTAGATTATAGAAAGGGAAGGTATTAGCACCCTTTCTATCCATGGTTATCCATGAGCTCTTAGTTACTTGCTTAGATCACTTGCTTTGCTTTTCAATTGTTTGAAATGGTGCTCTTCAATTGTTTGAAATGGTGCTTTGTGTGTGTTTTTGGAAGATGTTTTGAAAAGAGGCCATCGTTGTGGCAACCTTTGTAATGATTCTTGTTTGAATGTATACAAAGGTGTTTTTTGTCTTTTGAAAAGTTTTCAATATTTGAAAGTAGGGTTTTGAAGTTGTGTTGTGAAGTGTGTTTTGAAAAGTAGCAAGGAGGTTTTTTTTTTGCAAGCTCGACCAAGTAACTAAGAGTTGTCTACCCTATTTTTACTCAAAGATCTTTCTTATGTTTTTAACCCTTTTAACAGTGTTGTTTCACCATTGTATTTGGTGAACAACCTTGTGTTAGGATGTTAACGGGACAGGCGCGGGTCATTGTATAGACCATGATAGCAATAGTGTCAAGTATCTTTGGCAATTTTCTTGAGGGACTTGATCATTTTGTTTAGGCAACTCAGATAGCGTCATCGAGGGACTATGATCTTCTTGTTTGTTTTTGTTTTGCCAAAGTACTTGACATGCAACCATGGCCCATTTTTGAAGGCAACAAGTGGATTGTAACCCTAGGGGTGCAAGTGTGCATTGTGTTTGTTTTTCATGCATATTTATCTTGGATTAGGTCAAGCTAGTTATTGATTTTATTTGCATACAAACCCTAGGTCTAAGCATGGCATAATTGAAAGCTTTTAAATGTGCGAGAATTTAAATACTACACTATTACAACATGACATAGGGAGGGCGATAAAAATTTGGATTGGGGATATTTAACAAGAAAATAAATTCTAAGTTATTACAACCATATCGAATGCATAGGCAATATTTAAATGTACAACAATTGAATACAATACAATAAATAAAAGTCAAATAAAAGGTATTATGCCAAAATGTTTTTAGTATGTAAAAGTATTTTTTTAATGTGAAATGTAAAAAAAAGTTCAATTTTAACTATTTTCCTATTTAGGGCAAGAAACCCTAATTCCTAATAAATAATATTATTTATTAATTATGTGCAATAATATACTAATTTATACAAAAAATAAAAGTATATTATAAAAATGATATTTTTAGTCCAAAATAATAATAAAAATGAAAATGTAATATTTTTGTATTTTTGACCTAATTATTTAATAAGATAAAATATATAAGTATATATATATATATATATATATATATATATATATATATATATATATATATATATATATATATATATATATATATATATATATATATATATATATATATATATATATATATATATATATATATATATATATATATATATATATATATATATATATATATATATATATATATATATATATATATATATATATATATATATATATATATATATATATATATATATATATATATATATATATATATATATATATATATATATATATATATATATATATATATATATATATATATATATATATATATATATATATATATATATATATATATATATATATTAAACATATTAAACATAAAATAAAAATTAACTATTTACAAATAAAATGAATATTTTCAAGAAAATGTTTTTAAATATAAATAAATGAAATAAATGAAAATAAGCATATTTTTTGTATTATTTTTTAGTTTTGTTTTTAAAAAGAAAATAGTTTATTTACATATGTATATTTAATAAAATAAAATAAATATCAAATAAATATGAAAAAAATGGAAAATTAATTTTGGCATTTTTTATATTTATACAAAAAATAGTAAAGTCAGGATAAAAAAATAAAATATCAAAATGATAAATATTAAACAAATGGGCCAGGGGGTGTAAACAGAAAATAGAGGTGTTAGAAGTGAAAACACAACAGGCCCAACCCACCAGACTTCTTCTTCTTCCTCTTGTTCACAAAACACGCGCCTCTGTGTATCAATGGCCAACTCCTGATTCTTTGATTTTTTGACAAAACTCATAACATGAACATTGTAGAGAATTAAACAACGAATTCAACCATATAAAAAACTTGGATTAACTCTCAAAGACCAGAGAGAATTTCTCTGGCCCTAATTTTTAACCTAGTTTTTTCAGAAAGTTCATGAGTGAAATTCTCTCAGCACGATTAATGTAAATGAAAACTAAGCATATGTATGGCTTCAGGGCTATGAGTACAACATATTTCATTCACAAACCTAAGCCTAACCATTCTTAAATAGAGAGATAGAAGTCCATGAAATACCTGTTTCAGTTGACTTCGAGCTGGATAATGTAGCAACCTTCAATGGTGTTTGAGCTTCTGTTGAGCTTGCCTGAGGTCCAAGGAAGCTTCTCCAATGCTTGGCTTGCTTTGAAACAACTTGAATCGTGCTGTAGAACTCAACCTGCGGAGCTTTGAAATGAAAATGGCAAAGTGTGTTAGAGGTGTTACAGCTTGCAATGGGGGCTTGGGATAGTTCAGGTGAGTTGATTGGAAGGTGTTGGAACTATCTTGGGACAAAACGCACGATGGAAATTGGTTGTGGCTTGCAAGATGCAGAACTTGCTCTGTTTTGCAGAAAAACAGTGATTCTGAGTATGAGGAGTTTTTAGTGATGAAAGGGTCGTGCTTTAGGATTGTTGGGATGTATGGAACTTGTTCACAAAGTTCTTCTAAGCTTGTGTTAACAGATATGAGAGATTGCTTATGTTTTACCACCTTTCTTCTACTTGAAGCAAGAGAATGGAAATGATGTTATAGCCCTGTACAAGCCCTCCTATCATGCTGCAACTTTTGTTCTTGGTTACTGGAATTAGTGGACTTGATCTTGCCTCAAAGATCTGGCCCCCATGCCTCAAGGATTTGGTTTTGACATAAAGTGAAATTAGGCAAAAATGGCATTGTTGCTTTTTCCTTTTAAGGCTTAAACTAAAGTATAATGCCCTAATGACCAAGACAATACCTTAATACAATGGATATGCATTAAATTAAGGAGTAAAAATTGGTTTTGAGGCCTGTAATGTTGAACCAAGCTAGCTAGATCAGAATTGCAAGTTGTTATGAACATGTATTGGCCATGGACAAAAGTGAGTTTTTGCCAACTTCAAGAATTCGATTCTCTCTAACCACAAGGGTGTTTGAGGAGTTCTTAGACAATTTGGAAAGCTTGGAACATGTACTACAATCCATCTTTGTGATGAAACTTGAAAATCCAAGTGGAACTATGTGAAAAATGGCCAAGAAGATGGGTCAAAATCCTACCTAGATTAGGGCAAATTTTCTTCAAGTTAAAAGTTTTAGGTACCCTTGTTCCAAAAATCATAACTTGAGATACAAGCTTCTTTTGAGAAAACTTTGTGAATAAAAGTTGTATACTTTGTGATGGACTACAACTTTCATGTGGAAAGTTTTGTTTTAATCCATTTGCATCTTGGTGAAAACATGGGACAAATGTTAGGAAAAAATAAGAAAATTTCATAACTTAGAAAAATTCTAAGTTATGAAAATTTTCCATTTTAAACCCTAATTTGCATTTTTGGGTTTCTTGATGAACAAGTTTCATAATTTGACATGTCTTGATAAAAAATGACCCTTGGCCCTTGATTTTGACCAAAAAGTCAAAGATTGACTTTTTAGTATACAGTCAAATTTTGATCAGTTGACTGAAAAATTCATCTGACAATCCTATGCATTTGAGATCTTTTGAACTTGTTGAATGGGTCAAGACAATGTCATTGAGTCCTTGAGTCCATATGTGAGCTTGGTTTGCCATTGGTTAGGTCAAACAGTAAAAAATTGCCTTTGTGCAGTCAAAACCCTAAAAATGACCATTTTGCCCTTTTGGTGATCTGATCAAATTTCTTGTGGAATTGTGATCCAAACTTGATCAAATGGTTCATATGAGTTCATAATGTTGATGTGGGTCAAATTTCATGAGGTTTGACTGTCAATTGGCCACAGTTGACTTTTTTCCCAATACAGCTGATTTGTAGGTCAACTGTCCAATTGACTGGGCAAAGATTTGAATCAAGGCTTGAAACTTGGTATGGGCAAACTTGTGAACCCAACATGGAGAATGAAAGTAAATTTGGGTATTGTAGGTCAAAATATCCTTGTGCAAACTCAAACCTTAATTTTGGTTAACAGTGCAAGGAGGGGTCTTGAGCAGAGCAAACCCTAGCTTGATCCTGAATTCCAAGAGTCTTGTGATGAGAAAGTGTTGATGAAATGAGAGGGCAAATTTTGGGGTACAATAGTTGCCCCTGTTCAATCTTCTTGAACCTGAAGAGTTAGATTGGCAAGTTTTCCTTTCGCGACTCGAAGGTAAAAGAGGATTGGACACTAGAGTGCCCGTAAATTTGCACTCGTCAAAACATAGGTGCGGGAATGGGCTTAAAGATGCCATTTGGAGATGGAAGAATCTTGTTGGAGATGGGCTTAAAGATGCCATCCAAGAACCTTTGTTGAATTGCAATGCTGTAGGCCAAAAGAATGAGTATCAAAATGGTATTCGTGTCTGGAATGCACTTGAACTGTATCTAGAGACTGAGTTTGTATGAGCAAAAGAATGGCGTCCGCGTCTGGGGCGTATCTGAGCTGTAATTGTGTTTGAATGTTGAATGAATATCAGAATGACTACCGTGTCTGGAGTGTATCTGTATTGTATCCGGGTAACAGAGAAATATATGTGTATGGAGCAACTGTGTGCTGGGGATAAACTCTGAATGAGTGACAGAATGGAAACCGCGTCTGGAGCGTATCCGGACTGTATCTGAAGTTTAGATCTGTATGAGTAGTAGAATGACTTCCGTGGCGACTGCACTGAGGGAATCAAACCGCTAGTGTAAGGGTCAGAATGGCATCCGTGTCTGGAGCATATCTGAACTTGAGGTTGATAATTGAATCTGAATGAGAGATAGAATGGCCGCCGTGTCTGGAGCGTATCTAGTCTGTATCGGATTGCTGAAGTCTGAATGAGTAGTAGAATGACCGCCGTGTCTGGGGTGTATCTGTACTGTATCTGACTTGAAATTCCGAATGAGTAATAGAATGACCGCCGTATCTGGGGTGTATCCATACTGTATCTGAATAATTGTTAACGATAGCCTTTTAATATTATCCTGAAAAGGATAAAATGTTAGCTAAAACACAAAGTTATGCTGCATGATATGTATGATGCAATGAACTGTATTTCATCAATGTTTATGATATATGAATATAATGGTTATGCATGTAAGCTGAGTAGTCGTCTTGTTGAGGAAGATAAAATCCAGATAGCTGGAGATAACGAAATCTTTGACTGCTGCCGGGGAAAATAAATCCTTGACCGATGCTGAGGATTTGAAGATGAGAACCCCTTGCTGACTGCTTGGGGAATAAGGGAAACTCTGAAGAATCTTTACTGGGGAGTTAAAACCTGGGAGACCTCTGCTGGAGAAATGAGACTGAGAATCTTCAATCTGCTGGGAAATAAATCTGTGGGGAAATGCTCACTATTTTGGCTCCGTCGGGGATAGGATTTTCAGGGTTTTGGGGCTCCACTGGGGATCCTGAAACTTGACTCTGATGGGAATTTTGAAATTCAGCTTAGCTGGGGAATCAAGCTTTAGAAAGAAATGGCTCCGTCGAGGATCTTAAAGCTTAACCCCGCTGGGGAAATATATTCCAATTTTTAGCTTTGTTGAAGATCCGAATGATGTATCGTAGGGGATTTCTTCTGAAATGGAATAAAGATATCTTCCTACACCTTCAACCTATCAATAATTATCTTTTTTCAATTTCGTTTTATTTGTAAGCAGTGATTATTTTCAAATGCATATGCCTTTTTAACAAAACTATGGACGTTTTCAAATAAAACATAAGTGTAAAAAGAAAAGAAAGGCAAGCAAATTTCTGCACTTCGAAGCATATTTGTATTTAACTTTTGTGAGTATCTTTATACAAAGGAGACAGACATCCTAGTAAGAGAATTTTGTCGCAAAAATTGGAAAAAATTTATACAAAAGAAAGATGGCTATGTGTAACAATTCCATGGGATTCCCATTCTGCTATAGCCTTCACAACTCTTAATATCTTGTCCATTTGTTGCTTCGTCCGCCGATGACTAGGTTGATCAGAAGCTCGGAGCTTGTTGATGAAGAGATTGTTCTTTAAAGTGATCCGACGAGACACAGTCATACGCTTTAATTCCCTAACTTTTTCCTGAATCGCCCTTTCGGGTTTTCGATCCACCGGGAAACCCTTTTTTGCCCAAGTCGCCCTTTCGGGTTTTCAACTTGCCGGGTGTACAGATTTTTTTTGTTTTATCCCTAATTTTTGCCTGAACCGCCCTTTCAGGTTTTCGGTTCACCGGGATGCCCATTTTTTCCCAAGTCGCCCTTTCGGGTTTTCAACTTGTCGGGTTGTTTTATGCGTAGTATCTTTTGACTATGTCTGCATTCGCAGGGTGTGGCAAATCATCGCCGTCCATGGTAGTCAAAATCATTGCCCACCAGAAAAGATGCTCTTGATCACAAATGGTCCTTCGTAAGTAGGAGTCCATTTGCCCCTGGGATCACTTTGCGGTAAGATGATCCGCTTGATTACAATATCTCCGACTTGATATATTTGACGCCTGACTTTCTTGTTGAAAGCCTTGATCATCCGTTTTTGATACGTCTGACCATGGCAAACAGCAGTAAGTCGCTTCTCGTCGATCAAATTGAGTTGATCAAGTCGGGTCTGAATCCAATCTTCTTCACTTAAACCAGCGTCCTTCATAATCCTTAAGGAAGGAATCTGAACTTCCATGGGTAGGACTGCCTCCATGCCATACACCTAAGAAAATGGGGTTGCCCCTGTTGAAGTACGTGTCGTGGTACGATATCCATGCAGAGTGAACGGTAACATCTTATGCCAGTCTTTGTAGGTAACTGTCATTTTTTGAATGATATTTTTGTTCGCGTCTTCAACAGCACCGTTCATCTTCGGCCGATAGGGAGATGAATTGTGATGATAAATCTTGAACTGTTCGCATAGAGCGGTGATCATGGTATTGTTCAGATTTGTACCGTTATCTGTGATGATCCTGTCGGGGACACCATACCGGCATATGAGGTTCTGCTTGATGAAGCGGGCAACCACATTCTTTGTAACAGAGGCAAAGGAAGCTGCTTCGACCCACTTGGTAAAATAATCAATAGCGACCAAGATGAAGTGATGTCCATTGGACGCCGCGGGCTTGATCTCTCCAATCATGTCAATGCCCCACATTGCGAATGGCCAAGGAGCTGTTAGAACGTTGAGAGGAACAGGAGGAATATGTACCTTGTCGGTGTAGACTTGGCATTTGTGGCAAGTACGGGAATGTTGATGACAATCAGCTTCCATGGTAGAACAGTAGTAGCCTGCCCTTAGAATCTTCTTTGCCATTGTATGTCCACTCAAGTGGGTGCCAAATGTGCCACTGTGTATCTCAGTCATGATCAACTCTGCTTCAGCTTTGTCCACACATCGAAGTAAAACACAATCATGGTTGCGCTTATAAAGGATGCCATTGCTTAGGAAGAACTTGGCAGTAAATCTCTTTAAGAACTTTTTGTCATTGACGGAAGCTCCTTCAGGGTATTCTCTAGTCTGGAGATACCTTTTGATTTCATGAAACCAGGGTTGTTCCACTACTTCTTCGGTATTAATCTCATGACAGTGCGCAGGTTCATCCATTCGCTCGATGGTAATTTGGGGAGCCTCGTTATCCCAGTTGAGTTTAAACATGGAAGACATTGTAGCCAGAGCATCTCCTAGCTGATTCTCTTCTCGCGGGAAATGCTCGAAAGTAATCTACTCGAAATGAGGCAACAAAGTCAGGACATGTTCTTTGTATGGAATAAGATTAGGATGTTTGGTGTCCCACTCTCCTTTGACTTGACTGATAACCAAAGTCGAGTCCCCAAATACGACCAAAGATTTGATTCCCAAGTCTATAGCAGCCTTGAGGTCAAAGATGCAAGCTTCGTATTCGGCTATGTTGTTGGTACAGCTGAAACAAAGTCGGGCAGTGAAGGGTGTATGGTAACCTTCTGGAGAAATGAGTACCGCACCGATACCGTTGCCAAGTGCATTTGAAGCACCATTAAAGTACAGGGTCCATCGGGATCCTTGTTCAGGTCCGTCATATGGTCTGTTACCTTCGATGTTGTCCAAAGTCATGATGTCCTCGTCAGGGAAGTCGAATCTCATAGATTGATAATCTTCGACGGCTTGATGAGCTAGATGGTCAGCTAGTACACTCCCTTTTATAGCTTTTTGGGTAGTATACTGAATATCATACTCAGTCAATATCATATGCCATCTAGCGATTCTTCCAGATAAAGCAGGCTTCTCGAAGATATACTTGATTGGATCCATCTTGGAAATCAGCAAAGTGGTATGAGTTAACATATATTGCCTTAGTTGGCGAGCAACCCATACCAAAGCGCAGCAAGTTTTCTCGAGCAGTGAGTAGCGAGTCTCACAGTCGGTAAACTTCTTGCTAAGGTAATAAATGGCATTCTCTTTTCGACCAGACTGGTCATGTTGGCCCAGCACGCACCCCATTGAGTTATCCAAAACAGTCAGATACATGATCAACGGCCTTCCTTCGACGGGTGGCATCAGGATAGGAGGTTCTAGTAAGTACTCCTTGATCTTATCAAAGGCAACTTGACAATCATCGTTCCATTCAACGACCTGATCTTTCTTCAACAATTTGAAAATTGGCTCGCAGGTAGATGTTAGGTGAGAGATGAACCTCGCAATATAGTTCAAGCGTCCCAAAAATCCTCTAACCTCCTTTTCAGTACGGGGGGAAGGCATTTCTTGTATAGCTTTTACTTTAGCTGGATCAACCTCAATGCCCTTGTTGCTGACAATAAATCCCAGAAGTTTACCAGACCTAACTCCAAAAGTGCACTTGTTTGGATTCAGTCTGAGCTTATACTCCTTCAACCTGGCAAACAGCTTTTGCAAATGTTCAAGGTGTTCTTCTTCTGTCTGTGATCGGGCTATCATGTCGTCCACGTAAACTTCGATCTCATGATGTATCATATCATGAAACAAAGCTACCATGGCGCGTTGGTAAGTTACCCCTGCGTTCTTTAGTCTGAACGACATCACTTTGTAGCAGAAGGTACCCCATTGCGTGACAAAGGTAGTTTTCTCCATGTCCTCGGGGGCCATTTTGATCTGGTTATAGCCCGAGAATCCGTCCATGAAAGAAAATACTTTTTGCTGAGCCGTGTTGTCAACCAAGATGTCGATATGTGGTAGTGGAAAATCATCTTTAGGGCTAGCCCTGTTCAAATCCCAATAGTCCACACACATTCTGACCTTTCCGTCCTTTTTGGGCACGGGCACAATATTAGCAACCCCAATCGGATAGGTTGTAAAAGCCAGAAAGCCAGGTTGAATTGCTTCATTACTTCAGCCTTAATCTTCTCAGACATGTCAGGCCTCATTCGGCGAACCTTTTGCTTGATCGGTAGACAATCTTCTCTTGTAAGGAGACGGTGAACCACGATGTCGGTGTCTAGCCCTGGCATGTCTTCATAAGACCAAGCGAAAATTTCAACGTATTCATTCAATAACTGCACTAAGCGCTCCTTGACACTCGGTTCCAGGTTGGCACCCACTTTTACTTCCTTCCTGTCCTCCTCTTTCCCTAAGTTGATGGTTTCTAGCAACTCTTCATGAGGCAGAATGGCCCTCTCTTCTTGTTGGAGAAGTCTGGCTAACTCTTCCGGCACCTCACAATCTTTGTTAACTTCGTACTCAGTGTGATTGATCAAATCTTCAGAGTTATCAAATGCTAAAACAGAATAGTTGCTCATGGAATCCGGAATGGATGAGTACCTGCATTGGTGAGTGTGGGTGTGTGTAAGGGATAGCCATCCTTAAACAAAACAAAAATGCAAAAGGAAAGAAAATGAACACAGCAGTTTATAGATGAAAAACATCCAATGATTCACTAAAACATGGCATATGATTATGAAGAAAATCAAGCCCTTACAAATGGACCTATATGCCCCGGGCAAGGCATGAGGTGAAAATAGTGTGCGAATTGTTTTAGTTATTACAGACCATAAAAATGGGAAATTGTTCAAAGATAAAATTACTGGTTGATAAAGGTGATAGGAACAAAATCCTTTGCTTCCCAATTGCTCAAACCCCCTTCGACAGTCGAAAAGATCCAATCTTCAAAATGGCTCTCCTCATCTTCATCTTCTACATCATTGATTTCGTGGTGTGAGATCTTGACGGGTGGTCCTCCGACCTTAGAGCGACGCATAGCCTTTTGTGCTGCAGCAGTAAACCCTAAACCAAACTTGTCCGTCTTATGGGGAAAGTCAGGCAATTGTCCCCATACTGTGCTCTTCCCCTCCTTAATCACAACCTCTGCGTCCTTGAGAGATTCCATCCTAGCCACATGCTTGGGAATGATAGGTACCTCAACCACTGTCTTCGCAACTGCTACCTCGGGAGAAACTTCCTCAAAATGTTGAAAAGGCGTTTCGATGAACTCGCCATCTAACTCCACATATCGAAAGGAATTAAGATGACTGATCATGTACTCTTCCTCGCCGTGCACAGTTATGATTTTACCCTTAACGGGATATTTCAGCATCTGGTGCAAAGAGGATGTAACTGCCCCGGCATAATGGATCCACGGTCTTCCTAGAAAACATGAGTATGACGGACGGATGTCCATTACATAGAAGGTGGAGTTGAACACTTCGGTGCCTACCTTGATAGGAATATCAACCTCTCCATGAACCATTCTTTTAGAACCATCGAAAGCCCTAACAACGATGTTACTAGGTTTGAGGGTCAAACCTTCACAATCCAAATGTTCTAAGGACTTCTTTGGCAGCACATTCAGGGAAGAACCAGTATCAACCAAGACATGGGCGAGAGTGGTTCCTCGGCATTCAACTGAAACATGTAACGCATCATTGTGCTTCCTTCCTTTGGGAGTTAAGTCAGCATAGGAAAAGCCCGGGCCATTGTCAGCAGTAAGACTGGCCACACAATCCTGAAATTGGTCAGCCGAAGTCTCTTGGGGTACATGTGCCGTCTTCAAGAATTTAATCAGGGCCTTAGCATGGGCCTCTGAACAGAGCAGGAGGGCTAACATTGAAATTTTAGAAGGGGTCTGCCCCAGTTGTTCTACAACGTCGTAGTCACTTTTTCTGATTATTTTAAGGATTTCATCCATTTCCTTCTGAGTGGTTTCGAGGATAACCACAGCATAAGCCTTCGTCCTGACATGCATTTCCAATACCCCCCTTACCCTTGTTGGTATTATCAGCGGATGGTCTTACTTCAGGAGTGTTTAATTCTTCAATCACTGGGCCTTGCACAGAGGGCCCAACAGGTGTAGAAGCTTTTAAGGGTCCGAAAACTGCTCGAGGGGGAGCAATCTCCGGAGAAAAGATTTGGCCACTGCGGGTTATTTTGCTTGTACCCGCGATGTTCCCTATATCTGGGTCTTCTTCAGAAATCTCTTGGGCTGTTTCGATTTGTTTGATACCGTGGTAGAAGATTTCTCCCCCATAGTTCCACGGTATCATTTTGCTTGATTGGTACGGGACAGGTCCCGACATGGTGATCTTTCAAGGTACACATTCAGAGTTGGGTGTAATCCTGACAGGCCTTTTGCAAGCCTTGGGAGGATTGTCGGAAATGGTTATGATAGCAATATCGTTGGTTGAAGTATCACAAGTTTCAGGAGTAATCTGATTGAAAGTGTTAACAGGGGTTTTCTGGAAAAGTATTTCTTGAGTATCCATCAGGCGTTGGACACCTGACTTCAACATTGGACAGTCACCTTGAATGTTCAAACAAAAATAACAGTCTTTACCACAACCAGGAAAGATCCCGACTCTCAACAAATTTTCTTTAATCACAGTCAAAGGAGTCAACAGATTGGCAACATCAGTAACATGGAGGTTTTCCAAAATGGCATGCACATTGTGGCCGTGCTTGGGCATCGGAGCAGATATAACATTAGGCTTCTCAGGAGCATCAAACTCAACATCTTTGGCGTCAATTAGGTCCTGAATTTTGTTCTTGAGTGCCCAGCAATTATTGGTATCGTGCCCAGCACTGTCGGAATGGTAAGAACACTTAGCATTAAAGTGGTAGTACGGAGAGGAGGTGTTAGGGTTTTTTGGCGCCTCCTTCAAACTGGTCAGATTCAGCTTCAACAAATGGGGAAGAACCTGAGCGGGCGTCATGTTGATGCGGGTGAACTGTCGTTGTGGCCGTTCTACCCGTTGTTGATTAGGTCTCGACTGATTGTTACGAGGTCGATCATTTGACGAATTTTGAATCATCACGGCCCCTAGAGTCGGACGACACTCGGTTCTTCCCAATCCCTTCTGAGAATACACAGCAGATGCTTCTTTCTTGGCTGGGAAAGGTTTTTTAACAGCTTTGGATGCGGAAGCATCCTTTTGAATCTTTCCGCTTTTAATACCGGCCTCCACCCTTTCGCCGGTCAGAATCAGTTCAGTAAATCCCGCAGAAGAGCTCCCGATTAGATGGTTGAAGAAAGGGCCAGATAGGGTCCCCAAAAACATGTCAACTAATTCCCTATCTGATAGCGGTGGCTGTACCCTTCCAGCCAGATCACGCCACTTTTGCGCGTACTCCTTAAACCCTTCATTTGAAGTCATCCTCATACTTTGTAACTGAGTACGAGTGGGCGCCAAATCAGCATTGTACTGATACTAACGATAAAAAGCAGCTGCCAAGTCTTCCCAATTGTGAACCTCTGATCTCTCGAGCTGATAAAACCAGTCTAACTGAGTGCCAGACAAGCTGTCTTGGAAAAAGTGTACCCCGAGGTCTTTATCGGATGAATGAGGTTGGATCTTTCTAACATACGACCTCGGGTGCATCTTATGGCAAGACAGACCGTCGTACTTGGAAAATGTTGGCACCTTGAACTTGGGAGGGATAACAATCCCAGCTACCAACCCCAGTTCCTCAAAATCCAATCCAGGCACCCTCTGCAACTCCATATCTGTCAATCTGTCTTCAAGGTTCTTATATTTGTCATCCGCTGGTGGATACTGTTGTTCGGAATAGTCCTCGTCTTCTTCCTCTTCCTCCGCTTCTACCTCAGACTCAGAAGGTACAGTAACTCCTTTCCCCTTGCCAGCCCCTTCGTCAGACGTCGAAGGGAACTCCAGAGTCCTCCTAGCGTCGCTCTCAAACCTTCTTCCGAAAGTGGCTACCCCCGGTCTCTTTTTCTTTTTCTTCTCTTTATTCTTCTCTAGCAGAACTTTGAGATCCTCTTGACCCTTTGCCAAGGTCATGAGGAGTTGCTGAAATTGTGAATTTTGTGCCTGTAGGTCCTTTACTGTTTGCTCCAAATCCATCTTGCTGAAATAAACAGCAGAAAGATAAGGAAACCTGGCCTGAAGACCTGTTTATGCATATGATGAATGGTATGTTATTCATGTAATGCTTTCAAGGGTTCAAAAATTCAAATTTGTTGCAAACAAAAAGAACGCATGTCCTTTTAAGAAAAGATTTGTTAGTACATAAATGCCCCATGGGCGAAATATTACAAAATTCTTAATGTAAAAAGACATTGTGCATCCTCTTTGGTGCGATGTAGGTGTTGAGAGTTTCCTCCTCGTGAAGTCGGCGGGTGAGCTCTAAAACCTTCTTCTCACTGGCATAGAAGCTGGCTTCAAAAGTATCTCGTTCTTCTTTGAGTTGGATCCAACTCTTTTGCATTTCCTCCCATGATGTTGGCATGTCAGGATGTAGGATGGTGTATGGAACCTCTCCTTCTATAACAGGCTCTTTGATCAAGGGGAGAATGTGTGGATATGGCATCATAAGATTCTGGGAGCGGGTACGTACCCACTTGAGGTAAGGCTCAAGGGGGATGGAATTCTTGTGCCCCAGTGTCTTACTATCCACCTTATTAGGCTTCCTCCAAGCTCTGATGAACCTTTGTCGAAGTCCTTGCGCATCGTTGTCGAAGTCAAAAACTAGGTCAGGAATCAGCATGTCATGAGGACCATCCCTTAGAGCATATCCAAATTGTCTCAAAGCTAGACAGGGGTTGTAGGTAATGCCTCCCCTAATACCAAGTAGTGGGACATTAGGGAATTCCCCATAACGATCAATGATGATGACATTTTCTCTGGACCGAGAACACCAATGTACATCAGAATGTGTGAGGGTCATCAATCGTTGTGACCACCTTAAACCCTGCTCATTCTTCAGAACTGATTGTGGAAGGTGAGAAATAAACCACCTTGCTAGGAGAGGAGTACAGCACATGAGAACACCTCTTTTCCTCATTGTTCGTGTGTAAAATGAGTGTAGGATGTCCCCAAGCAATGTAGGTATGGGATTCCTGGATATGAAAATCTTGACAGCATTCACATCTATAAGTTGGTCGGGGTTTGGGAACAAGACCAACCCATAGATAAGGAGTGCCACAATCTCTTCAAAGGCTTGTAGATCAAGAGAATTCCAGCAGTCTTGTGCCTTCTCGAACAGAAACTTTGCCAAGAAGCCCTTGACACCACTTCTGGTTTCCCAATGCCCCTTGATGTCAGATGGTTGCAAGTGTAATGCTTGAGCAACATCTTCAGGCTTTGGTTCTTTTTCCGTACCGTTGTAGGGTAGTTGATGAAGAATAGGAATTCTCAGGAGTTGAGAAAATTCCTCCAAAGTTGGTACCAGTTGGTAATCAGGGAATGTAAAACAGTGGTGTAGGGGGTCAAAGAACTGGAAAAGTACTTTCACCATGTCTTCTTCAATACTGGTGTTGACTAAGTTGAGGAGTCTACCATGTCTTTCACTGAAGAGAGAATTCTCTGGAATCCTAGAAGTGAGCTCCTTGAGTTGAGGAGGGATTCTCACATGATTGACTTGAATTGTTTTCCTGCGAAGAGATTCCATGACCTACAAAACAAGAACAAAGATGAAGATCCAAACCCTTGAAATGGTTAGTGGATGCATATGATGCTTTATGATGTTCATGATGTATGCACAAGCACATGTAGAGACAAGTCACACAAAACCCTAGTTTCAGGCTTGCATGAGGTTTCATAGGTAAGTAACCTCTTGAGTTTAGTTGGTTCAAAACTTGCCTATAAATAGTAACCGGGTTCTAAGGAGCTCAATATCATTGGATTGTTTTCTATGTTCATTGTTTTGGTTTAGCCACTTAACTAGCGACCAAAATATTCCAAGAAAACAACCCTCAATGAGTGTAGTATCGAGTATCTACCAACTTTGGACTGCACCAAAGCCGGTCATCTCACTACCCCTAATAAAAGGCCAAGATGGTCAAGTAAGGTTCTAGTTCATTAGTGCTTCATGACATCACTCAGCGGCCCCGTATTCTCTTTGATTGACTCAAAGGCTACCGGTACTCACAAATATGTCGCACTAATATAGCTATTGCTTCAACCGTGTCGGTATACCCCGCACAGTTTCCACAACGTATTGCTATCTATGAATGTTTCCCAAATCCGGGTGGAGGATTTCAAGCCCAAACAAGAGAACCAAAATGTAAAGCAATCAAAGCAAACAATAGTCATGCAAAGGGTGATCTAAGCCCTAAGGTTACCCCACTTTATAAATATTTCCCCAGCAAAGTCGCCAGTTCTGTGATACGGTGGGAGAACTGACTTGGGATTTTGTGTTTGTGTTCGCAAATGTTTCGGTTTAGCAAGAGTCGCCACTGACTTTTTATTTTATCCTAAGGAAAGGCCAAAAAGCACAGGAAATACCATTGAGATGTTTTCTTGGGTTCGGGGAGTAGATTATAGAAAGGGAAGGTATTAGCACCCTTTCTATCCATGGTTATCCATGAGCTCTTAGTTACTTGCTTAGATCACTTGCTTTGCTTTTCAATTGTTTGAAATGGTGCTCTTCAATTGTTTGAAATGGTGCTTTGTGTGTGTTTTTGGAAGATGTTTTGAAAAGAGGCCATCGTTATGGCAACCTTTGTAATGATTCTTGTTTGAATGTATACAAAGGTGTTTTTTGTCTTTTGAAAAGTTTTCAATATTTGAAAGTAGGGTTTTGAAGTTGTGTTGTGAAGTGTGTTTTGAAAAGTAGCAAGGAGGTTTTTTTTTTGCAAGCTCGACCAAGTAACTAAGAGTTGTCTACCCTATTTTTACTCAAAGATCTTTCTTATGTTTTTAACCCTTTTAACAGTGTTGTTTCACCATTGTATTTGGTGAACAACCTTGTGTTAGGATGTTAACGGGACAGGCGCGGGTCATCGTATAGACCATGATAGCAATAGTGTCAAGTATCTTTGGCAATTTTCTTGAGGGACTTGATCATTTTTGTTTAGGCAACTCAGATAGCGTCATCGAGGGACTATGATCTTCTTGTTTGTTTTTGTTTTGCCAAAGTACTTGACATGCAACCATGGCCCATTTTTGAAGGCAACAAGTGGATTGTAACCCTAGGGGTGCAAGTGTGCATTGTGTTTGTTTTTCATGCATATTTATCTTGGATTAGGTCAATCTAGTTGTTGATTTTATTTGCATACAAACCCTAGGTCTAAGCATGGCATAATTGAAAGCTTTTAAATGTGCGAGAATTTAAATGCTACACTATTACAACATGACATAGGGAGGGGGGTACAAATTTGGATTGGGGATATTTAACAAGAAAATAAATTCTAAGTTATTACAACCATATCTAATGCATAGGCAATATTTAAATGTACAACAATTGAATACAATACAATAAATAAATGTCAAATAAAAGGTATTATGCCAAAATGTTTTTAGTATGTAAAAGTATTTTTTTAATGTGAAATGTAAAAAAAAGATCAATTTTAACTATTTTCCTATTTAGGGCAAGAAACCCTAATTCCTAATAAATAATATTATTTATTAATTATGTGCAATAATATACTAATTTATACAAAAAATAAAAGTATATTATAAAAATGATATTTTTAGTCCAAAATAATAATAAAAATGAAAATGTAATATTTTTGTATTTTTGACCTAATTATTTAATAAGATAAAATATATGTATATATATATATATATATATATATATATATATATATATATATATATATATATATATATATATATATATATGTATTAAACATATTAAACATAAAATAAAAATTAACTATTTACAAATAAAATGAATATTTTCAAGAAATTTTTTTTAAATATAAATAAATGAAATAAATGAAAATAAGTATATTTTTTGTATTATTTTTGAGTTTTGTTTTTAAAAAGAAAATAGTTTATTTACATATGTATATTTAATAAAATAAAATAAATATCAAATAAATATGAAAAAAAATGGAAAATTAATTTTGGCATTTTTTTATATTTATACAAAAATAGTAAAGTCAGGATAAAAAATAAAATGTCAAAATGATAAATATTAAACAAATGGGCCAGGGGGGTATAAACAGAAAATAAGGGTGTTAGAAGTGAAAAGACAACAGGCCCAGCCCACCAGACTTCTTCTTCTTCCTCTTGTTCACAAAACAAGCGCCTTTGTGTATCAATGGCCAACTCCTGATTCTTTGATTTTTTGATAAAACTCATAACATGAACATTGTAGAGAATTAAACAATGAATTCAACCATATAAAAAACTTGGATTAACTCTCAAAGACCAGAGAGAATTTCTATGGCCCTAATTTTTAACCTAGTTTTTTCAGAAAATTCATGAGTGAAATTCTCTCAGCACGATTAATGTAAATGAAAACTAAGCATATGTATGGCTTCAGGGCTATGAGTACAACATATTTCATTCACAAACCTAAGCCTAACCATTCCTAAATAGAGATAGAAGTCCATGAAATACCTGTTTCAGTTGACTTCGAGCTGGACAATGTAGCAACCTTCAATGGTGTTTGAGCTTCTGTTGAGCTTGCCTGAGGTCCAAGGAAGCTTATCCAATGCTTGGCTTGCTTTGAAACAACTTGAATCGTGCTGTAGAACTCAACCTGCAGAGCTTTGAAATGAAAATGGCAAAGTGTGTTAGAGGTGTTACAGCTTGCAATGGGGGCTTGGGATAGTTCAGGTGAGTTGATTGGAAGGTGTTGGAACTATCTTGGGACAAAACGCACGATGGAAATTGGTTGTGGCTTGCAAGATGCAGAACTTGCTCTGTTTTGCAGAAAAACAGTGATTCTGAGTATGAGGAGTTTTTAGTGATGAAAGGGTTATGCTTTAGGCTTGTTGGGATGTATGGAACTTGTTCACAAAGTTCTTCTAAGCTTGTGTTAACAGATATGAGAGATTGCTTATGTTTTGCCACCTTTCTTCTACTTGAAGCAAGAGAATGGAAATGATGTTATAGCCCTGTACAAGCCCTCCTATCATGCTGCAACTTTTGTTATTGGTTACTGTAATTAGTGGACTTGATCTTGCCTCAAAGATCTGGCCCCCATGCCTCAAGGATTTGGTTTTGACATAAAGTGAAATTAGGCAAAAATGGCATTGTTGCTTTTTCCTTTTAAGGCTTAAAATAAAGTATAATGCCCTAATGACCAAGGCAATACCTTAATACAATGGATATGCATTAAATTAAGGAGTACAAATTGGTTTTGAGTCCTGTAATGTTGAACCAAGCTAGCTAGATCAGAATTGCAAGTTGTTATGAACATGTATTGGCCATGGACAAAAGTGAGTTTTTGCCAACTTCAAGAATTCGAATCTCTCTAACCACAAGGGTGTTTGAGGAGTTCTTGGACAATTTGGAAAGCTTGGAACATATACTACAATACATATTTGTATTGAAACTTGAAACTCCAAATGGAACTATGTGAAAAATGGCCAAGAAGATGGGTCAAAATCCTGCCTAGATTAGGGCAAATTTTCTCTAAGTTAAAAGTTGTAGGTACCCTTGTTCCAAATATCATAACTTGAGATACAAGCTTCTTTTGAGAAAACTTTATGAATCAAAGTTGTAGACTTTGTGATGGACTACAACTTTAATGTTTCAAGTTTTGTTTGAATCCATTTGCATCTTGGTGAAAAAATGGGACAAAGTTAGGAAAAAATAAGAAAATTTCATAACTTAGAAAAATTCTAAGTTATGAAATTTTTCCAATTTAAACCCTAATTTGCATTTTTGGGTTTCTTGATGAAAAATGACCCTTGGCACTTGATTTTGACCAAAAAGTCAAAGTTTGACTTTTCAGTATACAGTCAAATTTTGATCAGTTGACTGAAAAATTCATCTGTCAATCCTATGCATTTGAGATCTTTTGAACTTGTTGAATGGGTCAAGACAATGTCATTGAGTCCTTGAGTCCATATGTGAGCTTGGTTTGCCATTGGTTAGGTCAAACAGTGAAAAATTGCCTTTGTGCAGTCAAAACCCTAAAAATGACCATTTTGCCCTTTTGGTGATCTGATCAAATTTCTTGTGGAATTGTGATCCAAACTTGATCAAATGGTTCATATGAGTTCATAATGTTGATGTGGGTCAAATTTCATGAGGTTTGACTGTCAATTGGCCACGGTTGACTTTTTCCCCAATACAGCTGATTTCTAGGTCAACTATCCAATTGACTGGGCAAAGATTTGAATCAAGGCTTGAAACTTGGTATGGGCAAACTTGTGAACCCAACATGGAGCATGAAAGTCAATTTGGGTATTGTAGGTCAAAATATCCTTGTGCAAACTCAAACCCTAATTTGGGTTAACAGTGCAAGGAGGGGTCTTGAGCAGAGCAAACCCTAGCTTGATCCTGAATTCCAAGAGTCTTTTGATGAGAAAGTGTTGATGAAATGAGAGGGAAAATTTTAGGGTACAACAGGTGGCCAATGTTGTTCCTGTGCCCAAGAAAGACGGTAAAGTGCGAATGTGTGTGGACTACAGAGATTTGAATAGGGCAAGCCCCAAAGATGATTTCCCACTCCCCCACATCTACATCCTAGTCGACAATATGGCGCAACACAAAGTGTTTTCCTTCATGGACGGTTTCTCGGGCTACAACCAAATCAAAATGGATCCTGAGGATATGGAGAAAACAACCTTTGTTACACAGTCGGGCACTTTGTGTTATAAGGTCATGCCATTCGGACTGAAGAATGTTGGGGCAACTTATCAACGCGCTATGGTAGCTTTATTTCATGACATGATACATCATGAGATAGAGGTCTACATAGATAATATGATAGTCAGATCGCAGACGGAAGAAGAGCACCTTGATCACTTACAGAAGCTGTTTGAGAGGCTGAAGAAGTACAAGTTGAGATTGAATCCAAATAAGTGCACGTTCGGAGTACGGTCTGGTAAACTCCTAGGCTTTGTCGTCAGCAACAAGGGTATCGAGGTTGATCCTGCCAAGGTTAAAGCGATACAAGAGATGCCTTCTCCTCATACTGAGAAGGAAGTCAGAGGATTCTTGGGACGTTTGAACTATATTTCCAGATTCATTTCTCACATAACAGCTACTTGTGAGCCAATCTTCAAGCTCTTGAAGAAAGATCAAGTAGTCAAATGGAATGACGAATTCCAAGTTGCTTTTGACAAAATAAAGGAATATTTACAAGAGCCTCATGTATTGTTACCACCCGTCGAGGGAAGGCCTTTAATCCTGTATTTGACTGTTTTAGAAAACTCAATGGGGTGTGTGTTAGGGCAGCATGACGAGTTTGGACGAAAAGAGCGTGCTATTTATTACTTGAGCAAAAATTTTACCGACTGTGAAACAAGATATTCACTGCTCGAGAAAACTTGCTGCGCTATGGCATGGGCTGCTCGCCGGCTGAGACAGTATATGCTGACCCATACTACTCTGTTGATATCTAAAATGGATCCGATAAAATACATATTTGAGAAGCCCGCTCTTTCCGGGAGAATAGCGAGATGGCAGATGATCCTGACAGAATATGACATATAATCCACTACCCAGAAAGCTATAAAGGGTAGTGTATTGGCTGATCACCTCGCTCACCAAGCTGTGGAAGACTATCAGTCCATGAAGTTTGAATTCCCGGATGAAGACATCATGACATTAGAAAACTGTGAAGAAATCAGGCCATATGACGGACCTGAACAGGGATCCCTATGGACCTTACTTCTTTGATGGAGCATCCAATGCACTGGGCAATGGTATCGGTGCCGTACTCATATCTCCGGAGGGATGTCATACTCCCTTTACTGCAAACTTTTCTTCAACTGTACAAACAACATGGCAGAATACTAAGTATGCATCTTCGGTCTCAAAGCTGCTATAGACTTGGGGATCAAATCCTTGGATGTATTTGGAGATTCAACTTTGGTCATCAATCAGATCAAAGGGGAATGGGACACCAAACACCCCAACCTTATCCCTTTCAAAGAACCTGTGTTGACATTGTGGCCGCATTTTAAGAAGATTACCTTTGAGCATTTCCCGCGAGAAGAAAATCAGCTAGCAGACGCACTAGCTACAATGTCATCTATGTTTAAACTTAATTGGGATAACGAGGCTCCTCAAATCACCATTGAGTGGATGGATGAACCAGCCTACTGTCACGAGATCGGTACTGAAGAAGTAGTGGATCGACCTTGGTTCCATGAAGTTAAAATGTACCTCGAGTCTCAAGAATATCCAGAAGGAGCTTCAGTAAATGACAAGAAGTTCATAAGAAGATTCTCGGCTAAGTACTTCCTTAGTAACGATATTTTGTACAAACGCAGTCATGACGCTGTATTGCTTCATTACATAGACAAGGTTGAGGCTGAAAGGATCATGGTTGAATTACACGAAGGCACTTTTGGTACCCATTCCAATGGGCATACAATGGCAAATAAAATCCTACGGGTAGGCTATTATTGGTCTACCCTGGAGGCAGATTGCTACCAACACTCTCGGACTTGCCATAAGTGCCAGGTTTATGCTGATAAGGTGCACGTACCTCCGGTTCCTCTGAACGTCTTGACGGCTCCTTGGCCCTTTGCTATGTGGGGAATCGATATGATTGTGGAAATCAAGCCAACGACTTCCAATGGACACCGCTTCATTTTAGTGGCCATCGACTACTTTACAAAGTGGGTTGAGGCAGCTTCTTTCGCTTCGTTACCAAGAATGTTGTCGCCCTGTTCATCAAACAGAATCTCATATGTCGGTACGGCATCCCAGAGAGAATCCTCACTGATAATGGTACGAATCTAAACAACACTATGATCACCGCCTTGTGCGAGCAATTCAAGATCCAGCATCATAATTCTTCCCCTTACCGGCCAAAGATGAATGGCATTGTAGAAGCTGCTAACAAAAACATTAAAAGATCATACAGAAAATGACAGTCACATACAAATACTGGCATGAGATGCTACCGTTCGCTCTCCCTGGGTATCGTACCACAGCTTGCACATCAACTGGGGAAACACCTTATTCTATGGTATACGGCATGGAGGTTGTCTTACCTATTGAGGTCCAGATCCTCTCTCCGAGGATCATGAAGGATGCTGGTTTGAACGAAGAAGACTGGATCCAGACTTGACTTGACCAGTTGAACTTGATTGATGAGAAGAGGCTTGCAGCTATCTGTCATGGTCAGATATACCAAAAACGCATGATCAAAGCTTTTAATAAAAAGGTCAAACGTCAGGTATATCGGGTCGGTGACTTGGTAATCAAGCGTATCATTTTGCCACAAGGTGATCCCAGGGGAAATGGACTCCTACATATTAAGGGTCGTTTGTAATCAAAAGCATATTCTCTGGTGGAGCAATGATCTTGACCACTATGGATGGCGACGACCTCCCGCACCCTGTAAATACGGACATAGTTAAAAGATAATACGCATGATCAAAGACCCGCTAGGTTGACTGGCCTAGGAAAAAATAAGGGTTTCCCGGCGAACCAAAAGTGTTCGGGCAAAAATAAGGGATGAAAATTTAAAAAAATCTGTACAGCCGGCAAGTCGAAAACCCGAAAGGGCGGCTTGGGAAAAAAAAGGGTATCCCGGTGGACTGAAAACCCAAGAGGGAGTTCCAGGAAAAAGTTAGGGATTGAAGCGTATGACTATGTCCCATTGGATCATCTTGCAGACAATTTTCAGCATTGACCAATCAACTCAAATGGTTCTAATCAATCCAATCAACTTCTCTGAAGCGACGAGTGGACAAGACACTCAGAGACACAAAGACTATAGCAGAATGGGAACCCCATGGGATTATTGCACATAGCTATCTTTTCTTTGTATCAATTTTCATTGTTTTTTACGACGACATTCTCTTACTAGAATGCTCGTCTCATTGTACAAAAATACTTGTTCAAGTTAATACAAAGATGTCCCCTTTGGAAGTGTAAAACCATTTGTTTTCTTTTTTCTTTGTTTCTGTGTCTTGTTTACAAAAACGTCCAATGATTTATTTTTGAACATATGCATTTGAACGTGATTACTGTTACAAATAAACAGGAAACGGAAAGACAATTACTAAGGACTTTAAGAAATAGGATAATATCTATAGGCCATTCCATAAAATCCCCGCAGGTACCTTATCCAGCAAGAGCAGAAGCAATTACATCCTACTACAGGATCATTAACGTATCCCCGGTTTGCAGCCTGTAGGTATCAAGCGCTCTCATACCCCTGACAGAGCAAAGCTTCCAGCTATCGCTCCAGAGGTTCCCCAGTAAGTTGCCCAACTTCTCAGGTTTCCTCAACAGGATTTCACGAAGTCTACAAGCAATGTCCGACGTTTCCCTTCTACAACAGAGTTTATTTCTCTAATGATTAGGAAACTCACCCATCAGTGCTTCAAAAGGGATTTATTTTCCCCGCTTCCAGCAACACTACGGCACGAACAATCTTTAGGTCCATACATTTGCATTCATACGTCACAACATTGACAACACAAGTACATACAGTGCAATCTCATTTATTTTGAGAAACAACATTATACCATGCATTACATACATCATGACATTGCATACAACTAACTCTTCACCTTTTCAGGAAAAATCAATCGACATGAAATTATATTCATCAAATTTCCGACAGACAAATATTTTCAAAAAGTCAAATAAAGATCAGTTCCCGAGAAAGGACTGGTCGACCATCTGCATAGCAAACATTTCTTTCAAACTTCTGCTGGTTCAGATAAATCTCTCAACGGTTTATTCTGATTAATTTCCAGATTCTTACTGGTTCAGATAAATCTATCAATGGTTTATTTTGATACATTTCCATACTCTTACTGGTTCAGATAAATCTCTCAACGGTTTATTCTGACACATTTCCAAATTCTTACTGGTTCAGATAAATCTCTCAACGGTTTATTCTCATACATTTCCAGATTCTTACTGGTTCAGATAAATCTCTCAACGATTTATTCTAATACATTTCCAGATTCTTACTGATTCAGATAAATCTCTTAACAGTTTATTCTGATACATTTCCAGATTCTTAC
Source organism: Vicia faba (assembly GCA_948472305.1). Taxonomy (NCBI): domain Eukaryota; kingdom Viridiplantae; phylum Streptophyta; class Magnoliopsida; order Fabales; family Fabaceae; genus Vicia; species Vicia faba. The sequence goes on along the minus strand of OX451740.1, from coordinate 1,038,368,994 downwards.
CGGTTCAGATAAATCTCTCAACGGTTTATTCTGATTCATTTCCAGATTCACTGATTCAGATAAATCTCTCAACGGTTTATTCTGATACATTTCCAGACTCTTACAGGTTCAGATAAATCTCTCAACGGTTTATTCTGATACATTTCCAGATTCTTACTGGTTCAGATAAATCTCTCAACGGTTTATTCTGATACATTTCCAGATTCTTACTAGTTCAGATAAATATCTCAACAGTTTATTTTGATACATTTCCAAATTCTTACTGATTCAGATAAATCTCTCAACGGTTTATTCTGATACATTTCCAGATTCTTACTGGTTCAGATAAATCTCTCAATGGTTTATTCTGATATGTTTCCAGATTCACTGATTCAGATAAATCTCTCAACGGTTTACTCTGATTCATTTCCAGATTGTTACTGGTTCAGTTAAATCTCTCAACGGTTTATTCTGATATATTTCCAGATTCTTACTGGTTCAGATAAATCTCTCAACGTTTTATTCTGATACATTTCCATATTCTTACTGGTTCAGATAAATCTCTCAACAGTTTATTCTGATTCGTTTCCAGATTCACTAATTCAGATAAATCTCTCAACAGTTTATTCTGATACATTTCCAGATTCTTACTGGTTCAGATAAATCTCTCAACAGTTTATTCTGATTCGTTTCCAGATTCACTAATTCAGATAAATCTCTCAATGACTTATTCTGATTCATTTCCAGATTCACTGATTCAGATAAATCTCTCAACGGCTTATTCTGATTCATTTCCAGATTCTCACTGGTTCAGCTAAACCTCTCAATGGTTTACTCTGATTCATTTCTAGATTCTTACTGGTTCAGTTTAATCTCTCAACGGTTTATTCTAATTCATTTTCTGTTAAACTCAAGTTCAGACTTTCTGTCAACAATCATCTTTGATGGCATCTATAAGCCCATCTCTGACAAATCCCCATCATTTCTCCAAATGGCATCTTTAAGCCCATTCCTTACACAATCAACCAGCGCATCATCGAGTGCAAATTTCTGGGCACTCTAGTGTTCAATCATCTTCCACTCTCAAGCCACGAACGACAAACTTGTCAATCTCGCTTTTCAAGTTCAAGAAGATTGAACAGGGGCAGTTGTTGTACCCTAAAATTTTCCCTCCCATTTTTTACTCAAGATTTTATCCCAGGGTTTCTTTTTTACTCAATTTGGCTCAAAAGTTGATCAAACAGATTTTCTTCCTATGCAATCAGTCAGCAATTAGGGTTTTGCATTTCTCAAAGGTTTGCCTAATCCATGGCCCAGATAAATGCAAAGGCATTTGTGTGATCTTATTTTCTTTCTTAACTGTAATCTTCTGAAGATTGATGTTACTTTTGAGGGCATATTCTGTTTGAATAAGGTGCAAAGTTTAAGGCTATCATCTTTAAGCAAATCATGATTGAGGTTTCAATTAATCAGTTAGGTTTGAGCTTCTAAACATTTATTTTGTTTAAAGGTGCAAGGTACATGATTTATCCTATTATTTTGTGTTTACTTGAAGTACAAGTTATCAAGCTAGGATGCTTATTCAAGACATTCAAACCAAGAATTGCAAAATTAAAATAAAACTCAGAAGTTTTGGACAATAAATTTGCATTGTTACTCAAGCTTTATTCATTACAGTTTGGTAGGTCTTTTTTACAAATAATTACAAGTGATTACAAAAATTACAAATGCAAAGTTTTAATTTACAAAGGAAATTGGCTTCTTCTTCAAGACTCCTTGCTTCATCCTCAAGAAATTCCCCATTTGCTAGCCTTTGTCTTGCTTGCCATTTGTTTGTACATGTGACAAAAGAAAAGAAAAATTAGCAAGCATCATGGAAAATTCCAAGCAAAAAATTAATGGTTAAGAGATTTTTTCATTTCATCATGAGGGTTTATCATTGGAATCAGATTAAGAGGGTTTTATTTTTAATCATGGGCCATTTCTCCCAATTGCAAATCATAAAAGGTTGCATTTTTGGTTCACAAAAAAAAAAGAGAAAGGGGAAATTGCTAACACTGCCTTGAAACAAGCAAGCAAACTGCCAAGCATAGCAAATGAATGAGAAAACATAAGCCAAGTCAATGCAGCCCCAATTAAAGCAAAGGCAGGAAAATAGAAAACAACAGTATGAACAAAAATAGGCTGCAAGTAGCACAACAAAGCAACACATATTGTAAACAGCAGCTACACTTAAAGCAGATCAACAAGCAACTCAAAACAAACAAAGATAACAGTAAACTAGCCAATATCACTAAAACCCTATGCCTCATCATTTCCCTAAAGAACATAAACCCTTCAGAAATGCATCAAAAGCAAAATGCTTTATCTCACAAAGAGAGGAAAGAGGAAAGATATCACTTAGCCAGCAAATGCCAAGACAAGCAGGTTGCTATAAGCAACAGTCCAAGAAGACCTGCTCCAAAAGCCTCCCTATGCTGCCCATAGCAGTCCAAAAACCTGTCCAAAATTCTGCACAAAAGCATGTCAACATAAACCATAGCAACTAGTCTGCAATACAGTCCAAAAAATGCCCAGACTTGCACCAAAATGGAAACAGTCCAAGCTGCACTCAAAGCCAAAGACTAAAAAGGGCCAAAACTGTCAAAAATTCAAAGTGGTTTTTCCCTCCCATTTTTTACACTAATCAAAGAACAAGTTTACTGTTTTATAGAGGGGAGAGCCATCAGATTAAGAGAGAGACATCACCATGCAAAATAAGCACAGAACGAGCAAAAGATATCAAAAACCACAAAAAAACTCAAATCAATAGGTTTAACAAAAGCTTCTGTTCCAAACCAACTAAAAGATCATCATACCAACTCCAAACCAGGAAAAATATCATCAAACCATTTCCAAACCAATTGAAAGATCATCATATCATCTCTAAACCAGAAAAAATATCATCAAACCATTTCCAAACCAATTGAAAGATCATCATACCATCTCCAAACCAGAAAAAATATCATCATACCATTTCCAAACCACCAGAACATGAATAAACCATCTTCAAACCCCAACTAAAACATCACTAAAACCTCATAAAAAGAATAGATACAAAACTAGCAAAAATATCAAAAGCCACAAAAACTCAGAACAAGAGGTTCAACAAAAATCTGTTATTTCAAACCAACTGAAGCATCATTAACACTACCATCCAACCATCATCAAAAACAGCAAATAACAAAAAAACACAGAACAAAAAATCCATTGTTCCAAACTTGTCATCAAACCCAGCAAATTAGTGGCAAACCAATCAACAACAAGAACCCTAATCCGATAAACAGGGTAATACAAGTTTAGAAGAAGAAAAAGTAATACACGCTCAGAAAGAGAAAGAAATCGCCCACAACACAAAGTCATAATCGTCTTACCAAAATAACGTCAGGAGGTAAGTAGGGTTATAGATCTGGACCTCACCAAGCGATCTCCTTCTTCTCTTTCCTTCCTTCTTTGAATCTTCCATTGCATGCATCACTAGCTTCGCCGTTTTCATCAAACATAAACTATGGTTTTCTTTTTCCCCTTTCTAGATTTAGAGCCATCAAGTGGAAATCTGTATAAATAAGTCACAAATTAATAACTAGCATTAAGAGAAGATCAGAAAAGTATAAAAAAATAGAGTTTTTAGACACACCGCCGTGAGGCGATTTCCGGCGCGGCCAAAGGGTCTTCTCCGGTGAAGGCCCATGGAAAGGGAGAAGAGAGAGGACAAAGCACTGAAGAGAGAGAAAGAAAGTGGAGTTATGAAGCCTGGCTTCATGAATTAGTGTTTTGTTTAGATTAACAACAACGCCTCTGTCCAATCTGGTGGTGACATTTGTCACCACCTCTTTAGCTGTCCAGAATGATCCCCTGCTTGCCACCCTATGATAGTATAAGACGCCCTCATCATCTATCCCCTTGATCAGTTATCACACCCTCTCAACGTGTCTTAGACGCATGCCTTTGGTACACCTCCAGGGAGTTGTTGTGCTGGATTAGCCAGATGCATTTGGGCTTACTTTTTTTTTTGCACCCCCTTTTTACTTATGTCACAGGCCCATTTCTACTCTCTTCTTTATATTTTTTGTTTGTTAATATTTTCTTTTTTTTTCATTATTTGATTTTTATTTCTTCAGCATATATTTTTAAAAAAATGTAAATATATTAATATTTTTTTAAATAATTATTAACTTTAAAATAATTTTTGTTTGACATTATTAATTAAGTCCTTAATTAATTTTATCAAATGAAAAGAGTTTTAACCTAAATAATTATTTAACGATTTGGACTTGTATTGTGTGATTTAAATATTTATTTCTTACTGTTACCCCCATTCCCGAAGCTCTGTAATAGAGTAGAGTTTCAATTTCCGCATTTTTATTGTTTTACTTATTACTGTATAGTAATTAGGTGTGTATGGCAAGATAAAAAAAATCAATCGCTAGTTAACCTAATTTCAAAGATCAAATTAACTTGAATCAAACACACTTCTTCACACGCGCACCTCTAGGGTAACCTCGCTCATTGCCTCGGAAATACAGTTATGTCCCTCGAGTATGGGACATTTTAGCAATGACCCTTCGATAAAAAAGATTGTAGTCCCTCGATGACCCTCTACGTTGCCTCCGGTAAAACGATCTAGTCCCTTACGAAAATTGCTAAAGCGTCTCATAAGTTGCTTTCGATGATTGTAAAATTGACCCGTGCTTGTCCCTTCACATCCAACGATGGGGCTTCTTACCAAATCAATGGTAAGATAGCAACATCTAAAGGAGGAAGAAAAGAACATTTGAGACCTTTCGAGTAGGTAGATTCGCTCCTAGTTACTCGCTTGCTCACGACAAAAAAAAAACATTTTTACACCAACACTTTCATCTCACAACATTTTCAAAAGACAAAACCTTTTTATTACGTTCTTATAGAGACGAGAACCATTGCAAACATCTTTTCAAAAACCACTTTCCAAAACACAATCCACAAACACATCTTTGAACTATCTTTCGAAACAAAACTGTGTACACGTTCTTATAGAAACGAGAGCCATTACAAAGAGATTTTTTTTCAAAACACTTTCAAAGCCCACACCACAGGCATATTGTCAAAACACAAGCAAGTGATCTAAGCAAGTAACTAAGAGCCCATGGAAAACCATGGATGAAAAGGGTGCTAATAGATTCCCTTTTCATAATCTACCCCCCGAACCTGAGAAATAATCTCGAAAGGTCTTTCCTGTGCTTTTTTACCTTTCCTTTTGGATAAAAGAAAAGTCGGTGGCGACTCTTGCTATCCGCACAAATGCGATCAAAACGCAAAACCTCAAGTCAGTTCTCCCACCGTATCACACAGTGGATAAATTTTTCCAAGGACACATCATTGAACACACCTTTTTTCCAAAAAATAATTAATTTCGAAGATGCATATCCAAATAAATCTTATTTTTTACAAATAAAGGTATTTTCAGAGATGCATATCCGAATAAACCTTATTTTTATGGAAAAAAATATATTTTTGGATATGCACCTCCGAATAAACCTTATTTTTTATGAAAAAAATGTTAAAAATATGCATATTCGAAAAGTTCCCTTTTGTGTTTTTTTAAACTTAGTATTTATCTGGATCGACCCACCTAATAGCCATGCATCAACAATGCAACAAATATGTAATTATCAACAATTTCTCTATTGATAAAAACAAATGAAAAATATTAAAATGATTAAAATAATATTATAAAAATCTTAAAATAAAACTAAAAATCAAATAACCTCAAATTGAGTGTATACAAATTTTTCCGTATTTTTTTCAAAAATATGAAAACAAAAAATAAATCAAATAAAATAGAAAAACAAGGAATTTAAGGCTTTTACGGTGGTTTTGTCCCCACATAGCCCCTTTACCCTTCATATTCTTTGAAATCATGGAATCAACTTTTTCTTTGGAGAAAGCAGGTGCTCTTTTGAGGAACTCATTCCACTCCCGGAGCTTGGAGTCGAACTTGAGAAAAAACGACAAACAAGGGGTCTTTGTTTGAACCAACAACATGGTGTTATAACCCCTGCTTTTTTCAGTTCCATCATGTCTACAAAAAGTTCAGGCTAACAAATAATTGGTATGTGGATGGTTGTCCAAAGACCACATAAGCACTTTAGTAAAGCTAATCTTGTCTTTTGCTTTAAGATCTACATTAATTTATAGTAAAAGTTATTGTATAAGGATAAAAGAGAAAGAAAAACACATCCAAATTGAAATATTAATTTAGACTAAAATTTACCCTGAGAAACTTCATGTTGGTCCATTCCAGTTTCAAAAAGAGACTGCCGAGAACATATATTCCTTGGAAAGAAATGCCCATAACAGTGGATAAATTTTTCCAAGGATACATCTTTGAACACACCTTTTATCCCCAAAATACTTAATTTCGGAGATGCATATCCCAATTAACTTTATTTTTTATGAAAAAATGTAATTTCAGATATGCAACTATGAATAAACCTTATTTTTACAAAAAATGTATTAACAAATATGCATATCCGAGAAACTCCCTGTTGTGTTTTTTTAACTTAGTATATGATCTATTCGGATCGACACATCTAGTAGCCATGCATTAGCAATGTAACAAATATGTAATTACCAACAATTTCCTAATTGATAAAGTTAATTTGAAAATAGTACAACTATTAAAAAAATTATAAAAATCTAAAAATACAACTAAAAATCAAATTAGGTATCTACAAATTTTTCTAGATTTTTTTCAAAAATATAAGGAATTTAAAGTTTTTATGGTGGTGTACCACATAGCCCTCTTACCATTTTTATTCTTTGAAATCATTGAATCCACATATTTTCAGAGAAAGCAGATGTCCCTTTGAGGAACTCATTCCACTCCCAAACCTTGGAGGCCAATTTGAGTAAAAGCGGTGAAGAATGTTTATTTGTTTGAACCACCAGCATGATGTTTTAACCCTTGATTTTTTTAGTTCCATCACGTCTACAAAAAAATCCAAACTATAAAATAACACGCATGTAGATGGTTGTCCAAAGATCACATAAGCAATTTGGTAAAGCAAATCCAGTCTTCCGCTTTATGATCTACATAAGTTTATAGTCAAAATGCAGTAAAAGTATAAATTAGATAGAATAAAACACATCAAACATAAAATATCAATTTAGACAAACTTACAAAGAGAAACTTCATGTTGGTCGAATCCAGGTTCCAAAAGAGACTCCCGAGCACGTATATTCCTTGAAAAAAATTTCCCATAACGGTCGATAAACTTTTCCAAGGATACATCTCTGAACACACATTTTTCCCCAAAATACTTAATTACGGAGATGCATATCCCAATAAATATTATTATTTACAAATAAAGATATTTGCAGAGATGCATATCCGAATAAACTTTATTTTTATGAAATAATGTATTTTTGGATATGCGCCTCCGAATAAACCTTATTTTTTCAGAAAAAGGTATTAACAAATATGTATATTCGAAAAGTTCCTTGGGTGCTTCTTTAAACTTAGTATTTAATGTTTCTGTATCACGACACCTAGTAGCCATGCATCAGCAATGCAACAAATATGTAATTACCAACAATTACCCTATTGATAAAAACAAATGGAAAATAGTAAAACGATTAAAATAGAATTATAAATATCTAAAAATACAACAAAAAATCAAATAAACTCAAATAAAGTGTGTACAAATTTTTTTGCGATTTTTTTCGAAAATACGAAAACAAAATAAATCAAATAAAATAGAAAAATTAGGAATGTAAGGTTTTTAGGGTGGTGTCTTGTATTTTGTCCCCACAAAGCCCCCTTACTCTTCTTATTCTTTGGAATCATGGAATCAACTTTTTCTTTGGAGAAAGCAGGTGCTACTTTGAGGAACTCATTCCACTCCCAGACCTTGGAGGCCAATTTGAGAAAAAACGGCGAAGAAGGGGTCTTTGTTTGAACCACCAGCATGATATTATAACCCCTACTTTTTAAGTTCCATCATGTCTAAAAAAATCCATGCTAACAAATAACTGGCATGTGGATGGTTGTCCAAAGACCACTTAAGCAATTTGGTAAAGCTAATATTGTCTTCCACTTTAAGATCTACATCAACTTATAGTAAATGTTGTAGTATAAGGATAAATGAGAAAGAATAAAAACACATTTTTATCAAATTAGACTAAAATTTACCCTGAGAAACTTCATGTTGGTCGATTTCAATTTCCAAAAGAGACTGTCGAACACGTCTATTCCTTGGAAAAAATTGCCCATAACAGTGGATAAACTTTTCCAAGGATACATATCTGAATGCACCTTTTTTCCATAAAATACTTAATTTCAGAGATGCATATCCCATAAACCTTATTTTCTATGAAAAAATGTATTTTTGGATATGCACCTCCAAATTTTTTTATGAGAAAATGTACTAACAAATATGCAAAACGAAAAGTTCCTTGTTGTATTTTTTTAAACTTATTATTTGATGTATCAGTATCGTCACACCTAATAGCCATGCATTAGCAATGCAACAAATGTGTAATTACCAACAATTAACCTATTGATAAAAACAATTGGAAAATAATAAAAGGATTAAAATAAAACTGTGAAATTCTAAAAATACAACTAAAAGTCAAATAAAATCAAATAAAATAGTAAAACAAGGAATTTAAGGTTTTTATGGTGGTGTCCCACATAGCCCTCTTACCCTTCTTATTCTTTGAAATCTTAATATAACATTTTTTTGTAGAAAGCAGGTGCTCCTTTGAGGAACTCATTCCACTCCAAGACCTTGGAGGCCAATTTGAGTAAAAGTGGTGAAGAAGGTGTCTTTGTTTGATGCACCAGCATGGTGTTTTAACCCTTTCTTTTTTAGTTCCATCATGTCGACAGAAAATCCAGGCTATCAAATAACTCGCATGTGGATGGTTTTCCAAAGACCGCAGAAGCAATTTGGTAAAGCTAATCGTGTCTTCCGCTTTAAGATCTACATCAACTTATAGTAAAAGTTGCAGTATAAGTATAAATGAGATATAAAAAAACACATATAAATTAAAATATCAATATATACTAAAATTTACAAAGAGAAACTTCATGTCGGTTGATTCCAGTTTCTAAAAGAGATTGTCGAGCAAGTCTATTACTTGGTAAAAATTGCCCATAACAGTGGATAAACTTTTCCAAGGATACATCTCTGTACACACCTTTTTTCCACAATATACTTAATTTTAGAGATGCATATCCCAATAAACCTTCTTTTTTACAAATAAAGGTATTTTCAGAGATGCATAACCAAATAAACCGTATTTTTTATGAAACAATTTGTTTCGGGATATGCACCTCCAAATAAACCTTGTTTTTTACAAAAAAAAATTATTAATAAAAATGCATATCTAAAAAGGTCCATGTTGTGCTTTTTTAAACATAGTATTTGATGTATCCGGATCGGCACCCTAGTAGCCATGAATCAGCAATGCAACGAATATGTAATTACCAACAATTACCCTATTGATAAAAACAAATGGAAAATATTAAAACGATTAAAATAACACTATAAAAATCTAAAAATATAACTAAAAATCAAATAAAATCATATTAAGTGTCTACAATTTTTTTTTTATGTTTTCAAAAATATGAAAACGGAATATAAATAAAATAAAATAGAAATACAAGGAATTTACGATTTTTATGGTGGTGTCCCACATAGCCCTCTTATCCTTCTTATTATTTGAAATCATGGAATCAACATTTTTTTGAAGAAAGCAGGTGCTCCTTTGAGGAACTCATTCCACTCCCAGACCTTTGAGGCCAATTTTAGTAAAAATGGCGAAGAAGGTGTCTTTGTTTGAACACCCAGCATGATGTTTTAACCTTTGCTTTTTCATTTCCACCATGTCTACATAAAATCCAGGCTAACAAATAAATGGCATGTGGATGGTTGTCCAAAGACCACATAAGCAATTTGGTAAAGCTAATATTGTCTTCCTCTTTAAGATCTACATCAGTTTATAGTAAAAGTTGCAGTATAAGGATAAATGAGAAAGAAAAAAAAAACATCCAAATTAAAATATCAATTTAGACTTAAATTTACCCTGAGAAACTTCATGTTGGTCTATTCCAGTTTCCAAAAGAGACTATCGAGCACGTCTATTCCTTGGAAAAAATGCCAATAATAGTGGATAAACTTTTCCAAGGATACATCTCTGAGCACACCTTTTTCCATAAAATACCTAATTTCAAAGATGCATATCCCAATAAACATTATTTTTACGAATAAAGGTATTTTTAGAGATGCGTATCAAAATAAACTTTCTTTTTTATGAAAAAATGTATTTTCGGATATGCGCCTCCAAATAAACCTTATTTTTTACGAAAAAATGTATTAGCAAATATGCATATTCGAAAAGTTCCCAGTTGTGTTTTTTTAACATAGTATATGATGTATCCGGAACGTCACACCTAGTAGCCATGCATCACCAATGCAACAAATATGTAATTGCCAACAATTTCCCTATTGATAATAACAATTGGAAAACAGTAAAGCGATTAAAATAAAATTATAAAAATCTTAAAATACAACTAAAAATGAAATAAAGTCAAATTAAGTGTCTACAAAATATTGTGGATTTTTTTCAAAAATATGAAAACGAAATATAAATAAAATAATATATAAATAAAAGGAATTTAAGGTTTTTATGGTGGTGACCCACATATCCCTCTTATCCTTCTTATTCTTTGAAATCATGGAATCAACATTTTTTCGGAGAAAGCAGATGCTCCTTTGAGGAACTCATTCCACTCCCACACATTGGAGGCCAATTTGTGTAAAAGCGGTGAAGATGGTGTCTTTGTTTAATCCACCAGCATGATGTTTTAACCCTTGCATTTTCAGTTCCATCATGTCTATAGAAATTCTAGGATAATAAATAAATGGCATGTCGATGGTTGTCCAAAGACTACGTAAGCAATTTGGTAAACAAATCTTGTCTTCCGCTTTAAGAGCTACATCAGTTTATAGTAAAAGTTGCAGTATAAGTAAAAATGAGATAGAAAAAAGCTTATCCAAATTAAAATATCAATTTAGACTAAAATTACCTAGAGAAACTTCATGTTGGTTGATTCCAGTTTCCAAAAGAGACTGCCGAGCACGTCTATTCCTTGGAAAAAATTGTCCATAATAGTGGATAAACTTTTCCAAGGATACATCTTTGACCACATACTACACCAAAGAAGACTTTAGACATCTCTTTTTTTTGGATTTAGACAACATTTTAAAGCGCTATCTATTCTAGCGCTGCTGTAAGAAAAGACAGCGCTTTGTTAAAAGTAAAAGCGTTGGCTAAAAAGGGCCTTTAGCAGCGCTTTTACCTTTAAAGCACTGGCTAAAGGGGGCCTTTAGCAGCGCTTTTAATTTTAAAGCGCTGCTAAAGACCCTCTTTAGCCAGCTCTTTAAAGGTAAAAGCGCTGCTAAAGGCCCCCTTTAGCCAGCATTTTTTCTGAAACAAAAAAAATTTAAAAACCCCTTTTAGGCAGTGCTTTTAATGTTAAAGCACTGTCTAAAGCCCCCTTTAGGCAGCTTTTTTTTAAAGCACTGCTAAAGACCCCCTTTAGCCAGCGCTTTTTCTGAAATAAAAAATTTTAAAAAAAAAAGATCCCCTTTAGACAGCCCTTTTACGTAAAAGTGTTGTCTAATGGGGGCTTTAGACAGTGTTTTTTTAAAGCGCCGTCTAATGTCAACAAAATTTTCTATATAATCTTTTTGAAAAAAAGCACTGTTTGATATATACTATTTTATATGCACAAATTTTAACCATATTTGCACCAGGTTTTCACCATATTTTGCACCTGTATATACCATTATAAATTTCACCATATTTTCACTAATATTGGAGCTTTAATCCAATAAAAAATAATACCAAAAGATACTATGATACTTTTACAAATTACATATTACCCTAAACAATTACAAATTACTATGATACTATGATACAAATACATACCAAAGATACTATGATACTTGTATATACCATTACAAATTACAAATTTTGCACCTGTATATACTTTTACAAAAAAACAACACCAAAACAACACCATTATATACCATTACAAAATCTATTCATCTCTATCTTCTACATATGCACATATAACCTGAAACAACACCAAAATATCGTGATTCATACCATGATACAAACAAAATATATATAATTTACCACATGACAAATAACAAAAAAATTGCAACACTTGAATATATATACTCAAAATTCTCAACAATTAAAGTAAGATTACAATATACCTTATATAACTTTTGTCTCAATAATGTATTGACACCAATCCTCCTTAAGTTCATCCAACTGAGAACTTGAGTAATAAGCACACTTGAATTCATCAAAGTACTACATAATAATATAACATAGTATGTTTAAGTTAAAACTATTTAATTATATGAGAAATATTTGTAAATATTAAAATAACTCCTAAGTTAGAAATCCATACCTTAGATGGAATCTCTATTCGATCCAAAAGAAGGATTTCTCTCATAAACTTCAACATGTAAAAACCGCAATCTACTTCATTATGCTGCCGAGGACACTACACATGAAAAGAAAATATGGATAAGGCCTAACTTTTATCAAGTATCATCACTATTAATATAATCAAAATTATGATAATTAATTAATATACCTCCACTATAATCCATGTAATGTTGTTGGATTTACTCTTTGGTACTTGAACACCTCTTTGTGCTCAAAAAACTTGTATAATGCTAATAAAACATAAACGCATATTTATAAAAATTCACATAAATAAATAAATATTTACACAAATATTTAGAAAAATCTCACTTACGTATCAACCATATTCTTCATATCTTGGTATGTACTTGGATCATTGCATAAAGAATCCAGATAATATACAACTTCTCTAATAGGATTAATCGCGACCAACAACCAATGTCTACTGTAAGATTAAACAAATGTGAGATGAAAACTTTCTACACAACGTCAAAATATGAAAATTATAATAGATGAATTTAGAATGAAAATCTAACCCGTTGCCGGTATTAAGCGATAAAAAGACCAACTTTTCGGTATCTTTGTCGGCCATAAAGAGCTCGAGTACATACGCCATGACTTCATCTGGTTTATGAATTATTAACCCTATGTTGGTACTGAAAGGAGATAAGAAAGCGAATCTTTGCTCCATTCCACCCGGGCGTATCAATTTTTCATACAAAAACCTTAAATAAAAGACCTCGTTAACATTTGAAATGAGTAAATGAATTGATCGATTAATTAGACAAAGTAGATCAGATATACCTTATGTATGTATTAACAACACCGAGGCCTAATTGTGTATGTTGTAAAACTTGATCAAAATCCTCCATACCAATTGTTTCGGAATATTCAACACCAAAAATACCAAACTCTGTAGGTAGAAGACGAGTATTTCCTTCCGGAATATCAGACATTTCTAAAAATGTCCTAAGGCACGACCTAAACTTGGAAGTAGGTTTTTATTTAGCTGCGGTCTTCTTAGAAATAACCTTTTTTGTGTGGAAATGTTGCTAATTTCAGGATTCTTACCCCTACCGACATCTTCATTCTCTTTAGCATGAATCTAAAGATCATATAATTAGTTATATGAAGTATAAGATCACGAATTAACATTTAATTAGTTAAATGCATAAATATCATATAATTGTGATGAACCTCTTTTATTGATGCCACTGACTCGGTTTACCGCAAAATCCCCTTGTCTTTTGCTTTGGACTTTGTTGGAATCTAATTAACATAACCATGTAAAAACAAATGTACGTAAAATGCGCGTAAAAACTTTGATTACTCAAAGGTTCATATATATGGTTTTAAGCATACCTCATTATCTATACTAATGAGGCTTGATGGCCATGCAACAAACGAACCGATTGCAACTCCCACAAGTGTGGATCCAAAACATCGTCAGGATGTGGTAATAATGCATCCTTCTCCAAAGCAATGTCAATCGATACTTTTAAACAGCCGGTAGGGAGCGGTTTAGTTTGAAGTAATTCTCCCAAAGTGTTATTCACTTTTCCCTTGCCAACCATCCGATAATTCGGTGACGATAAGTAAAGATGACAAGGTGAAATGCCCTAAAACCAATAATAAATTTCAAATTGTTATTGTGTATATATCTCAATTAAATAAATTAAGCCACTTTAATTTCATAATGATATATATATATAATTACCTCTGGAAGATTCGGTTGAAAATTACAACTGATACTACCTTTGTCACTAGTAGCTTTAAAACCTGGAGCTTGCTCTCTTAATTCTTTTTCCCTTCTCAATTCGCAGACTTTAGCTTGTAGTGCTTCTAAGGTTTCCTGCAGTTCTTTATTGCTAGGAGTATTTTGTGTTTTCATCTTCAATGATTTTGGAGTGATTCCAAATGCCTTACCCCTCACCCGACCAGAATACTCACGAATATCTAATGCTCGACTAAGTATGCTCCTGCAATCATTGTCTTCATCTGGACATATAGACTGAGATAGAGTCTCCTAAAATTCATATGAATATTGAAAATTTGGCTTAATTATATGTTACTAAACTTTTGATTTAATTAAAGAAATAATGCTATACTTAAACATTTCTCAAAAACTTTTTGAACATCTTCTTTGACAACTCCATCCTTACCCACACAGGCTTCCTTCCACAAAACATGTGTCGAAGAGATGTTTCATAATGATTCCCCTTTGTTAACTACACATAAAGCCAAATAATATTATCAAATATAATTCATGATGAACAAGTGTATTATTGAAATTTATAGATACTTACGATAGAATGTTCTAAGATTCCATATCAAATACGCCCTTTTCTGTATGGATACGCGGGACATGATGGTCTTTGTCGATTTGTTTCACTTACACTCTGAAATTCTTGGGTTTTTCGTTTGGCTTTAATCGTTTCCCATTCTTTAGGTGAAACCAAACTTGCATATTTAGATGGAAGCTCTGTATCAACAAAAATTTTATCCACGTCCCTAAGAAACTTGATATTTAAAAAAGTCCTAAACCCTCTTAGTAGTTTTCCGGCCAATCGGAGACAAAAAGTTTTTCTAGTATCATCAATGTTGTTAAAAGACCTCTACGAAAAACATACATAGAGTGCGTTAGCACAAGTAATTTAAAGACATAATCATCATTAAAAACAAATTGGAACTTCATTAAATATGGTACCTGTATCTCACTCCAAATTTTTTTCTTTAGCTTCTTTCAACTCTATTTTTCTCCAATCATCACAAGTAATTGGAACTTAATTCCTTACAAGTGCACCAATAAAACTGGTCACCGTTGAACCGTTAGGATCAATTAGTTGGCCACTTTGGCTCCAATGCGCATCTAATTTTTTTCCTTGGTCTCTATCATGAATGACTTTCTTCATAACTGTTATTCCCCGTCTAATTTTCGCTTCCTGGTCAGTAACAGTCGCATCATCATATGGGTGATCCTCGTTACTAGCCATTTAACCTGTAATAAATAAAAACATAAACCAAATATAAAAATCCATAATCAATTGAATGTAATCTCAAGCCTCAACTCAACTTTAGTTTTTATGAAAGACAAACAAGAACTATGGCAAGAAAGAAAAGAAGTGGAATTAGCTTAAAGCATCATTCACTCAAAGCTTCAAGGATCATGGCAAGCAAACAAGTATATCAATTCTCATTTGAACTAAATTGATTAGAAATGCTCAAAAATGATATACACACTTGCCACAACACTTCACTTAAAGTTTAAAGCAAATTCTAAGTTTTTCACTAATGTAAATCGATTAACACATCATGTAAATCGATTTACACATGTTTTTTTTAAAAACTGATTGCCCCTGGCAGCAATCGATTTACATGGAGTGTAAATTGATTGATTACTGAACTGAGTTAATTTTTTAACACTAGTAAATCGATTAACACATCATGTAAATCGATTTACACTTCAAAATTTTTGAAAACAAGAACGTTACAAACCCGTGAAATCGATTTACATCTAATGCTAATCGATTTACACGTTGTAATTTTTGAAAAATTTGAACTTGATTCAAGATATCCTTCACACCTTTTCTCCAATGGTTGCATGGTCATACATTGCATCTTCTCAAGTTTTACAAACAGAAAAGTGGTATCCATTTGGAAAGGTATCTTGATTGCTTTAAATACTAAATCTTTCAAATTATAAAACAACTCTTCTCTCATGCAATAATTCTGAACTTTGTAAAATATTCAAACTTCATATTTCTTATTTTTTAAGAACAAAGATTTTCTGCACTTTCACACATATAAGAACAGAAATCTTTGAGCATTTTCTAACCATTGTGTTACAGTTTGAATTACTTACAAGAGAAGAAAGAAGAAACTTCATTGAAGTCACTCTATGTGATCAACATCTTTCAAGAAATCATATTTCATAGAATTATACTAAGTGTAACTTATTTCCAGGATTGTTGGAATTAAGTATTAGAATACTTTTGTACCTTGTTGTCCATTGTTGGAAACAAGAGGTATCTTTTTAGAGTATTGTTCTAAAGAGACTTATTGGAAATCCAAGAGGGTGTTTTTGGTATTTGTAACACCCCAGTTTTAATTATTTGATTTTATTTTAATTGGGAAATTATTTTATTAAAATTTAATAAAATAAGAAGAATTATTATTTTGGAATATTTGAAGAAAATAAAGGAAATAAGAAAATATTGGGCTTGGATGTCGTTAGTAAAAAGTGGGGGTGCAAAAGAAATAAGGATTTATATTTTGGAACTTAAGTTATTTTCTCATTAATCACGATAACACAGAATTTGGGAAATTTGGGAAGCTGAGCTCTGAAGGTACGAAGAACGAAGAACATCGCTCGAAGAACTCAAGCTGCAATTTGATAAGGTAAGGGGGGCTACTACTCAATTTATATTTGCTCATGGGTTTAGATGCAATTGGTTGGGTAATCGCAGGATAACCCCATTTTCTCTGATGTTCTTAGTGATCGATAATTTTAGGGTCGAATTTCGTTAGAAATGATTAGGTTCCCTAAAGGTTGTGAATCGATTAAGAAATTAATCCCCATTGTTGATTTAGATCGAAATTGTATGATCGTGAGTTTACCTTAGGTGTTCTAGGGATAACCTCAATGTTGTTAGGATTTCCCTAAAGGACGGGTAATATGTAACTTAAGGTCAATTTTAATAAAACTTGTTGTTGATGAAAGAATTGTTGATAAAATAGGATGTTTTAAAAATGAAAATTCTGAGTTTTGATTGACTTTGGAAAATGAGACCTTAAGTGAAATAATGCTGTCCTTAAGATTGGAAATTGACTAACGTAGAAGGGAATTGTGTTCCAATTGATGTGTTGCTTTGAGTTATGCATAATTGATGTTGTTATGTACCGAAATGCACGTTTTGGCCGGTATTTTTCGTGTTTGGCTGCTGTTCTGAGCTGCTGCAGGTACAGGAAATTTTGGGTACGCGCTCATCAACACGGGCGTGTTGATTAACACGGGCACCCGTGTTGATTCACTGTATTTGGCAAAAAAATGTGTTTCTGGACACATTTCAACACGGGCAGTGTTGATTAACACGGGCACCCGTGTTGATCTGCTGTATTGGCAAAATAACGTGTTTTCTGGACACATTTCCACACGGGCAGTGTTGATTCACACGGGTACCCGTGTTAAACCTCCTGTGTTGGTTTCTGAATTTTGTTTTCTGTGCATGCGGTTATGTACGGGATTGATCCTGTTTTGATGTGCAGTGTTTGATATGTTTTGAATATGCTGTTTATTGATTTCCTAGTGTTGATTGATGCTTGTATCGAATAACGTTTGTATGTTATGATACCAACACTATGTGGATGTTATTGTCATGCTTTTAGATGATGTTATCAAGCATGAATTATGATATAATTTGATATGATTGGTTGATGTTTAATAGTATGCTGAGTGATTACATGCTATCCATATCCTGTTATGATTGATGATGTTGATGTTGCATGATATGTTATTGATGTTAATAGTATGCTGAGTGTTACATACTTTACCTATCATGTTGCATTTGTTAATTCCCATTGTGTGGAATTAACATGGTGGCCAATATACGTGTCCGCGATTTAATGGAACGTTGAGGTGGTAGCCGTGTCCGCGATATAATGGAACGGTGAGTTATCCGTGACCCGAGATTTAATGGGGCGGTAAAATGGTACCACATGCATGGGTGTGTTGCATTATATTGAATATAACATGAACGGATGATTTTCCAATGTTGTATTTAATTGATTGTATGCATGTATTGTTGCTAAATTGTTAATGATGTTTGATGTTAATTATAAGTATGAAAAGTAATATATTATGAATATATGAATTGTAAAGGTTTTCGTAAACTATGAAACATGCTAACTGTTTGGGTGATGCCTATGGTTTTCTGAATTGATTGTTATGAACGTATAATCAAATGTATAGTTGAGACGCTCACCCTTACTGTTGAATATTTCAGATTGAGGAGCTTCGTTCAGGTGCTTGGCGAAGGCTCGTTGTTTCTAGTTTATTTCCGTTTAAGTATTGTCCGGGTCATGCTCTGATAGTTGTAACTCCGGGAACGTTTGTTTGTCGAGCTGCTTTAGTCAGACTCGTTTATTCCTTATGTTTGTTATAATATGATGTGGATATATTCCAGGTGTTAATCCCTGATGATTTTGAAAAATATTATAACATTGGTTTTGTTAATTAAATTATTCCGCTGTGTAAACATGTATGAGTTGCTTCTATGTTATGCATGACAGGAACTTGTTTTTTTGTAAAAAGAGAATTGTGACATCCTCGTTAATACATGTACTCTGAAAGTATGATTTTATTTATTTGCGAAATTTTATGCGGGGTTTTAGAGGGTGTTACAATAGTGGTATCAGAGCCTGGTCGGTCGTTGCGACCAGAGTCTTGAGTCAGTCATTCCTTTTGTATGCGACTAGTGTAAGGCAACACTGTCGATACTGTATTCTGATGAGGAGTATGTTTTAATTCTCAGGAATATGGATGGAAGAGGTAACGGACGAAATGATGCTGCACTCGCTGAGGCTTTGGGGATGTTAGCTGGTGTACTTGCTGGAAATCCAAGTGGAGGCGTGATTGGTGCTGATAGGCAATTGGGGAACTTCCAAAGGAACAATCCTCCGTTGTTCAAAGGTACACATGACCCTGAAGGTGCTCAGAAGTGGCTGAAGGAAATCGAAAGGATTTTCCGTGTGATTGATTGTGCGGAAGATCTGAAAGTCAGATATGGTACGCATATGTTGGCAGAAGAGGCCGACGACTGGTGGGTTGCAACAAGGACTGAAATGGTTCAGGATGGAGAGGAACTGACTTGGGCTAACTTCAGAAGGGCTTTTCTGAGGAGGTACTTTCTTGAAGATGTTCGGGGAAGGAAGGAAATTGAGTTTTTGGAGCTTAAGCAGGGCAATCTGACTGTTAGTGAGTATGCTACTAAGTTCACGGAGTTGGCAAAGTATTATGCACACTACAACAATGATGAGGCTGGAGAATTCTCTAAATGTATCAAATTTGAGAATGGTCTCCGAGATGAGATTAAGCAGGGAATCAGGTACCAGCGTATTCGTAGATTTTCTGATCTGGTGGATTGTAGCAGGATCTTGGAAGAAGATATTACCAAGACTAGGTCGTCTCACTCTCGTGGGGCTGTTGATAAAAGAGGAAAACAACCTATGGACCGTGGCAAGCCATATGGTAGAGGTAACCAGAAGTCAGGTGGATGGAAAAGGCCTAGTGGGGGAGATTCTAAGGCTCCTATCAGATGCTACAGGTGTGGTGAGTTTGGTCATCATATTCGAGATTGCAAGAGTGATGAGAAGAAGTGCTATAAATGTGGAAAGACTGGTCATTTGTCTATTGATTGCAAAGGGAAGTCTGTTACTTGTTACAATTGTGGCGAAGAAGGTCACATTCGTCCGCAGTGTCCTAAACCTAAGAAGGATCAGTCAGGTGGAAAAGTGTTCGCCTTGTCTGGATCTGAGACTACTCCAGAGGATCGATTGATTAAAGGTACGTGTTTTATTCATGGAACACCTTTAGTTGCAATTATTGATACTGGTGCAACTCATTCTTTCATTTCTTTGGATTGTGCTGAGAGGTTGAGACTGGACATATCTGATATGCGAGGTAGCATGGTTATTGATACTCCTGCATCGGGTTCAGTGACAACTTCACTTGTATGTAGGAATTGTCCTATTGAGATTTTTGGTAGAGGTTTCGGTATGGATTTAGTGTGCCTACCGCTTGAAAAAATTGATATTATCCTTGGGATGAACTGGTTGGAATTCAACCGGGTTCATCTGAACTGTTTTGCTAAGACGGTGATTTTCCCAGAGGCAGTTGGTGTCGAGAATTTGAATATGACTGCTAGGCAGGTACAAGAAGCAATGGAAGACGGTGCTAATGTGTTTATGTTACTTGCTTCGTTAGATGCAACAGGAAAGGTCAGGAGTGGTGAATTGCCAGTGGTGTGTGATTTTCCAGAAGTCTTTCCTGATGATGTTGGTGAGTTACCTCCTGAGAGAGAGGTGGAATTTTCTATAGATTTGATTCCTGGTACGAGACCGGTGTCGATGGCACCATATCGTATGTCTGCATCTGAGTTGGCTGAATTGAAGATCCAGTTGGAAGATTTATTGGAGAAGAAGTTTATTCGTCCAAGTGTTTCGCCTTGGGGTGCTCCGGTATTGTTGGTTAAGAAGAAAGAAGGTTCTATGAGACTGTGTGTTGATTACAAGCAATTGAACAAAGTAACCATTAAAAATCGGTATCCTTTACCGAGGATTGATGATTTAATGGATCAGCTAATTGGAGCCAGTGTATTCAGTAAGATTGACTTGAGATCTGGATATCATCAGATTCGTGTGAAAGCGGAAGATATTCAAAAGACTGCTTTTCGAACGAGGTATGGGCATTATGAATATTCTGTTATGCCGTTCGGAGTTACTAATGCACCTGGTGTTTTCATGGAATATATGAACAGGATTTTTCATCCGTATCTGGATAACTTTGTTGTGGTTTTTATTGATGACATTCTGATTTATTCCAAGAATGACGAAGAGCATGCAGAACATCTCCGAATTGTGTTAAAGTTGTTGAAAGATAAGAAGTTGTATGCAAAGTTGTCCAAATGTGAGTTCTGGCTGAATGAAGTTAGTTTTCTTGGACATGTGATTTCTAAGAATGGTATTGCAGTGGATCCTACAAAAGTAGAAGCAGTATCTCAGTGGGAAGCGCCGAAGACTGTTTCTGAAATCAGAAGTTTTCTTGGTCTTGCAGGTTATTACAGAAAGTTTATCGAAGGATTCTCAAAGTTAGCATTGCCGTTGACGAAGTTGACTCGTAAAGGACAAGCGTTTATTTGGGATTCTGATTGCGAGAAAGGTTTCCAAGAGTTGAAGCGGAGATTGACTAGTGCTCCTGTTCTGATTTTGCCGAATCCGGTGGAATCTTTTGTGGTTTATTGTGATGCATCTCTGATGGGGTTAGGTGGTGTTCTAATGCAGAATCAACAGGTAGTTGCGTATGCTTCGAGACAGTTGAAGGTTCATGAAAGGAACTATCCTACTCATGACTTAGAGTTAGCAGCAGTTGTGTTTGTCTTGAAATTGTGGAGACATTATCTGTATGGTTCGAGATTTGAAGTATATAGTGATCATAAGAGTTTGAAGTATCTTTTCGATCAGAAAGAGCTTAATATGAGGCAGAGGAGATGGTTGGAATTTCTCAAGGACTATGATTTTGGTTTGAATTACCATCCTGGTAAGGCAAATGTGGTTGCAGATGCTTTGAGCAGGAAATCTTTGCATATGTCTATGATGATGGTTCGTGAATTGGAGTTAATTGAACAATTTCGAGATTTGAGTTTAATTTGTGAAAGTACTCCGAAGTGTGTTTGTTTGGGTATGTTGAAACTTACTAGTGGTATTCTAGAAGGGATCAGGATCGGGCAGAAATCTGATGTTAATTTAGTTGATAAATTGACATTGATCAACCAAGGTCAAGGTGGTGAGTTTAGAATTGATGAAAATGATGTTATGAGATTTGGCGATAGAGTTTGTGTTCCTGATGTTTCAGAAATCAAGAAGAGTATATTAGAGGAAGGACATCGCAGTGGGATGAGTATTCATCCGGGTGCCACGAAAATGTATCATGATTTGAAGAAATTGTTTTGGTGGCCGGGAATGAAAAAGGAAATAGCCGAGTTTGTGTATGCATGTTTAATTTGTCATAAATCGAAGATTGAGCATTAGAAGCCGTCTGGATTTATGCAACCGATGTTTATTCCAGAATGGAAGTGGGATAGTATTTCTATGGATTTTGTAT
Source organism: Vicia faba (assembly GCA_948472305.1). Classification (NCBI taxonomy): domain Eukaryota; kingdom Viridiplantae; phylum Streptophyta; class Magnoliopsida; order Fabales; family Fabaceae; genus Vicia; species Vicia faba. The sequence continues at coordinate 1,038,346,607 of OX451740.1, read as the reverse complement.
CCGGGTTGCCGAGGACTCCTAAGAATTTTGAAGCGATATGGGTTATTGTGGATAGACTGACTAAGTCTGCTCATTTTATACCGGTGCGAATGGATTACTCAATGGAGAGATTGGCACAGTTATATATTGAGAAAATAGTGAGTTTGCATGGAGTTCCTTCTAGTATTGTGTCAGATAGAGATCCGAGATTCACTTCGAAATTTTGGGAAGGATTGCAGAAGGCTTTGGGTACTAAGTTGAGGTTGAGTTCAGCTTATCATCCTCAGACTGATGGACAGACGGAGAGGACGATTCAATCGTTAGAAGATTTATTGCGTGCTTGTGTTTTAGAGAAGGGTGGAGCTTGGGATAGCTTTTTGCCATTGATTGAATTTACTTATAACAATAGTTACCATTCGAGTATTGGTATGGCTCCGTTTGAGGCATTGTATGGTAGACGGTGTAGAACGCCTTTGTGTTGGTATGAATCTGGAGAGAGTTCAGTAATTGGGCCATAGATTGTTCAGCAGACTACTGAAAAGATCAAATTGATTCAAGAGAAGATGAGAGCTTCTCAGAGTCGTCAGAAAAGTTATCATGACAAGAGGAGAAAGAATTTAGAATTTAGTGTTGGAGATCATGTGTTTATGAGAGTTACTCCGATGACGGGTATTGGTCGAGCGTTGAAATCTAAGAAGTTGACTCCGCGTTTTATTGGTCCGTTTCAGATTACGGAAAGAATTGGAGAAGTTGCTTATCGTATTGCTTTACCTCCGATACTTGTGAATTTGCACGATGTTTTTCATGTTTCTCAGTTGAGGAGATACATTCCAGACCCATCTCATGTAATCCAAGTAGATGATGTACAGGTGAGAGATAACCTGACTGTAGAAACATTGCCTATGAGGATAGAAGATCGGGAAGTGAAGCAGTTAAGGGGTAAAGAGATAGCATTAGTGAAGGTTGCTTGGGGAGGTTCAGCAGATGGAAATATCACTTGGGAACTGGAGAGCCAGATGAAAAAGGCTTATCCGAAACTGTTCGTCTAAGGTATGTTTTCGAGGACGAAAACTCTTTTAGTGGGGGAGAGTTGTAACACCCCAGTTTTAATTATTTGATTTTATTTTAATTGGGAAATTATTTTATTAAAATTAATAAAATAAGAAGAATTATTATTTTGGAATATTTGAAGAAAATAAAGGAAATAAGAAAATATTGGGCTTGGATGTCGTTAGTAAAAAGTGGGGGTGCAAAAGAAATAAGGATTTATATTTTGGAACGTAAGTTATTTTCTCATTATTCACGATAACACAGAATTTGGGAAATTTGGGAAGCTGAGCTCTGAAGGTACGAAGAACGAAGAACATCGCTCGAAGAACTCAAGCTGCAATTTGATAAGGTAAGGGGGGCTACTACTCAATTTATATTTGCTCATGGGTTTAGATGCAATTGGTTGGGTAATCGTAGGATAACCCCATTTTCTCTGATGTTCTTAGTGATCGATAATTTTAGGGTCGAATTTTGTTAGAAAAGATTAGGTTCCCTAAAGGTTGTGAATCGATTAAGAAATTAATCCCCATTGTTGATTTAGATCGAAATTGTATGATCGTGAGTTTACCTTAGGTGTTCTAGGGATAACCTCAATGTTGTTAGGATTTCCCTAAAGGACGGGTAATATGTAACTTAAGGTCAATTTTAATAAAACTTGTTGTTGATGAAAGAATTGTTGATAAAATAGGATGTTTTAAAAATGAAAATTCTGAGTTTTGATTGACTTTGGAAAATGAGACCTTAAGTGAAATAATGTTGTCCTTAAGATTGGAAATTGACTAACGTAGAAGGGAATTGTGTTCCAATTGATGTGTTGCTTTGAGTTATGCATAATTGATGTTGTTATGTACCGAAATGCACGTTTTGGCCGGTATTTTTCGTGTTTGGCTGCTGTTCTGAGCTGCTGCAGGTACAGGAAATTTTGGGTACGCGCTCATCAACACGGGTGTGTTGATTAACACGGGCACCCGTGTTGATTCACTGTATTTGGAAAAAAAATGTGTTTCTGGACACATTTCAACACGGGCAGTGTTGATTAACACGGGCACCCGTGTTGATCTGCTGTATTGGCAAAATAACGTGTTTTCTGGACACATTTCCACACGGGCAGTGTTGATTCACACGGGTACCCGTGTTAAACCTCCTGTGTTGGTTTCTGAATTTTGTTTTCTGTGCATGCGGTTATGTACGGGATTGATCCTGTTTTGATGTGCAGTGTTTGATATGTTTTGAATATGCTGTTTATTGATTTCCTAGTGTTGATTGATGCTTGTATCGAATAACGTTTGTATGTTATGATACCAACACTATGTGGATGTTATTGTCATGATTTTAGATGATGTTATCAAGCATGAATTATGATATAATTTGATATGATTGGTTGATGTTTAATAGTATGCTGAGTGATTACATGCTATCCATATCCTGTTATGATTGATGATGTTGATGTTGCATGATATGTTATTGATGTTAATAGTATGCTGAGTGTTACATACTTTACCTATCATGTTGCATTTGTTAATTCCCATTGTGTGGAATTAACATGGTGGCCAATATACGTGTCCGCAATTTAATGGAACGTTGAGGTGGTAGCCGTGTCCGCGATATAATGGAACGGTGAGTTATCCGTGACCCGAGATTTAATGGGGCGGTAAAATGGTACCACATGCATGGGTGTGTTGCATTATATTGAATATAACATGAACGGATGATTTTCCAATGTTGTATTTAATTGATTGTATGCATGTATTGTTGCTAAATTGTTAATGATGTTTGATGTTAATTATAAGTATGAAAAGTAATATATTATGAATATATGAATTGTAAAGGTTTTCGTAAACTATGAAACATGCTAACTGTTTGGGTGATGCCTATGGTTTTCTGAATTGATTGTTATGAACGTATAATCAAATGTATAGTTGAGACGCTCACCCTTACTGTTGAATATTTCAGATTGAGGAGCTTCGTTCGGGTGCTTGGCGAAGGCTCGTTGTTTCTAGTTTATTTCCGTTTAAGTATTGTCCGGGTCATGCTCTGATAGTTGTAACTCCGGGAACGTTTGTTTGTCGAGCTGCTTTAGTCAGACTCGTTTATTCCTTATGTTTGTTATAATATGATGTGGATATATTCCAGGTGTTAATCCCTGATGATTTTGAAAAATATTATAACATTGGTTTTGTTAATTAAATTATTCCGCTGTGTAAACATGTATGAGTTGCTTCTATGTTATGCATGACAGGAACTTGTTTTTTTGTAAAAAGAGAATTGTGACATCCTCGTTAATACATGTACTCTGAAAGTATGATTTTATTTATTTGCGAAATTTTATGCGGGGTTTTAGAGGGTGTTACAGTATTTGTTAGTGTATTTAGTTGATAAGACTAGGAAGAGTCTTGTAAAAGTTCTAACAAAATAGTGAAATCTCTTGCGTGTTTGCAAGGGGACTGGACGTACTTCCGGGGTGTGGAAGGAACCAGGATAAATCTCCGTGTCTCTTTATTTTCTGCACTTTACCGTTTTCCATAACACTAAAACAAAACCAGAAAGTGTAAAATAAATCAAAAATCGACCACCACCTAATTCACCCCCCCCCCCCTCTTAGGCGCAATCTTAAACTTACAATTGGTATCGGAGCAGGTTATAGGTAACCTGCTCCTAGAGATCCAGAATGGCTTCCGCAAATCAATAACCCGTTTTCAAAGATGGTGGTAGTAACAACAAGCCTCCTCTATTTTGTGGCGAATACTTTGATTTTTGGAAAATACGCATGAGGGCGCATCTAGAATCACAAGGAGAAGAAATTTGGGATGCCGTAGAAAATGGTCCATTCATTCCTATAACAGTTATCAACGGTGTCGGCACGGCTAAACCCAAAACTGCATGGGATGATGACGACAAGAAAAAAGTCCTCTATGATAAAAAGGCCGTAAATCTACTTCAAGGTGCACTATGCATGGATGAGTTCTTTCGTGTATCTGCATATAAATCGGTGAAAGAAATATGGGACGCCTTGGTACAAACACATGAAGGAACCGTTGAAGTTAAGAGATCAAGGCTGAATACTTTAAGTCAAGAATACGAGTTATTCTGAATGCAGCCTGGAGAAACCATTCTCGACCTACAAAATAGATTCATCCACTTAACAAATCACTTAAGTGCTCTTGGTAAAACCTTGACAAATGATGAACTCAACTTGAAAGTCCTTAGATCATTGACTAGGGAATGGCAACCAAAGGTAACGGCAATCTCGGAAAAGAAGAGTCTCTCCGCAATGACTTCCGCTACATTATTTGGCAAACTTCAAGAATACGAAACGGAACTCGGTAGACTTGAAAAACATGAGAATCTAGAAAAGAAATCCAAAAACATTGCTTTAAAAATTGATTCAAAGGAAGTAGTAAAAGAAGACAATCCGGAAGAAGGTGAAAATTTCATGCTTCTTGTTAAAAGACTTGGGAAGTTTTTTGGCAGAAATGACAAGGGCGGATCTCATGCAAATAAGAGAAAGCACTACAAGAAAAGAGAAGCCTCCACATCAACACAAGATGTCTCATGTTATGAATGTGGAAAGCAAGGACATATCAAGCCAAACTGTCCAAATCTCCCAAAGAAAAACTGATTCAAAGGAAAGAACTCAAAACACAAGAAAGCCTACATAGCATGGGAAGATAATGATATGAGTAGTACATCGGAATCGGAAAGCGACGAATGTGCAAATTTAGCCTTAATGGCATCGCATCACTCCGACGACGAAGAAGAGGTTAGTAATGAATTTAATCTTTTTGATGATGATGTTCAAGGTGCCATTGATGAACTCTTGAAAGAATGCAAAAGTTTATACAAAAAGGTGTCAAGCCAAGAAAAAGAACTTCTAATTTGTCACGAAAAAATTGACACCATGACTAAAGATTTTGATCTTCAAAAACAGAATTTTATAAAAGAAAAGGAAAACTTTGCATGCACCAAGTGTGAATCAAATGTCTTTCAAATTGTTCAATTGAAAAGAGTCATTGAACGATATGAAAAAGGACAAATAGGATTGGAAGGATTACTAAGCCAACAACGTTATCCAAATGATAAAAGAGGTCTTGGTTATGTGCATACTAAGAAACCAAGTAACAATCCCACTATTTTTGTAAAGGCTAGTAATAGTTCCAATCCCAAGATAGTAGAAAATAAGCAAGTAGTTCATAATCATCAAAAGAAAAAGCCTAATGTATCTAAAAGAAAACAAATTCCTAGATACAAGAGCAAATTTGTTCCAAACTGTTTTTACTGTGGTATTGTTGGACACACACCTAATGCATGCTATATTAGAAATTTCAGTATGGCTAGTGGACACTATGCATGGGTGAAAAAGGGAACTAACTATGAAGGACCCAAGGCCACTTGCGTACCTAACAAGAAATAATTTGTTTTTGTAGGTATGCTTGAAATCCACATCAAACCTTTGGTATCTTGACAGTGGATGTTCAAAGCATATGACAGGAGATGTACACCAATTTTCATATCTAGTACATAAAGCCAAAGGGTATGTCACCTATGGAGACAACACCAAAGGAAAGATTCTTGGCGTTGGAATATTTGGCACACCTCCATCCATTCAAATTGAGGATGTTCTCTATGTTGAAGGATTAAAGCACAACCTTCTTAGCATAAGTCAACTTTGCGATAAATGGTTCAAAATCAAATTCAACAAAGAAGAATGCCTAATTATGGATGAGGCAACCAATGAGGTAAAACTCAAAGGTATAAGATCTAACAATATTTTTATGATTACTTTAGATGATTTGTCTATGAAGGTACAATGTCTCATGGTAAACAACAATGACGTTTGGTTATGGCACAAGAGGATTGCTCACATACACATGGAGCACTTGAAAAAATTAATTAAGCATGACTTAGTTATTGGTCTACCAAAGATGAAATTCACCAAAGACAAATTATGTAGTGCATGCCAAAAGGGCAAACAAACCAAATCAACTTTCAAACCAAAGAATGTGGTTTCAACAACAAGACCACTTCAATTGTTGCACATGGATCTTTTTGGTCCATCTAGAACAAGAAGCTTCGGAGGCATTCAAGAGATATGAAAAACAAGTTCAAAATGAGAAGTCATTAAAGATAACATCAATCCGAAGTGATCATGGTGGAGAGTTCCAAAATAGTCTGTTTGAATAATTTTGTGAAGAAAATGGGATCTTCCATAATTTTTCAGCACCAAGAACTCCACAACAAAATGGAGTAGTTGAAAGGAAAAATAGGTCTTTGATAGAACGTGCAAGAACCATGCTAAGTGACTCAAGTTTGCCTAAATATTTTTGGGCGGATGCGGTAAGCACGGCATGTTACGTAAGCAATCGCGTGATCATAAGACCTATACTAAAGAAAACTCCATATGAGATTTACAAAGGAAGAAAACCAAATATCTCTCACTTTCACATTTTCGGGTGCAAATGTTTTGTCCTTAACAACGATAAAGACAATCTCGGTAAGTTCAATGAAAAATCGGATGAAGTTGTTATTTGTGATGATGATGATTCTATAGATTTACCTCATGAGAATTCTTGCGAAGGTGGCAAAATTGTCAACCCGGAACAAACACATGAACTTTCACATCAAAATGGAAATGATGATGGTCTTCTTCAAGAATGGAGAACTCATCGTGATCATCCAATTGACAACATAATTGGAGATATTAGCAAAGGGGTATCTACACGGCTAAATCTTAAAGATGCATGCTTAAATATGGATTTTGTATCTCAAGTTAAACCTACCAAAGTGGCTCAAGCACTAGAAGATGATCAATGGATCCTTGCCATGCAAGAGGAGCTAAACCAATTCGAGCGGAACGAAGTTTGGGAACTTGTTCCTAATCCAGGAAATAAACGTATCATTGGAACCAAATGGGTATTCAAAAACAAGATGGATGAAAATGGTATAATCACTCGAAACAAGGCAAGACTAGTTGCTCAAGGATACAACCAAGAGGAAAGAATTGATTTTGAAGAAACTTTTGCTCTGGTAGCACGTTTGGAAGCAATAAGACTATTACTTGCATATGCATGCTCATTGGACTTTGAACTTTTTCAAATGGATGTAAAAAGAGCATTTCTCAACGGATTCATAAATGAAGAAGTCTATGTAAAGCAACCTCCCAGATTTGAAGACTTCAAACATCCTAATCATGTCTTCAAATTGAAGAAAGCTCTCTATGGGCTGAAGCAAGCACCAAGGGCATGGTATGATAGACTAAGCGCATTCCTATGTGAAAAAGGGTTTGTAAAGGGTAAAGTTGATACCACTCTCTTCATAAAAAATGTTAATCATCATACTTTACTTGTACAAATCTATGTAGATGATATTGTTTTCGGTTCAACTAACCAAAATATGTGCAAGGAATTTTCATCTATGATGTAAGAAGAGTTTGAAATGTCTATGATGGGAAGATTGAATTTCTTTCTCGGTCTTCAAATTAAGCAACTCAAACACGGTATCTTCATAAACCAATCAAAATATTGCAAAGACCTTATAAAGAAGTTTGAGATGGAAAGCAGCAAAGAAAGTGCAATTCCTATGGGATCTGGCACCTATCTTGATCCAGATGAATTAGGGAACTCTATTGACATAACTAAGTATCGTGGAATGATTGGCTCTCTTCTCTATTTAACAGCAAGTAGACCTGACATCATGTTCAGCGTTTGCCTATGTGCAAGATATCAAGCCAATCCTAAAGAGTCTCACCTTGCAGCAGTCAAGTGCATAATAAAATATCTCAAAGGAACAACCAACATCAGATTATGGTATCCAAAAAGTAGTATGTGCAATCTAGTTGGTTATTCTGATGCTGACTATGCAGGTTGTAAGACTGATCGCAAAAGTACAAGTGGAACATGTCACATTCTCGGAAATGCCTTGGTTTCATGGTCATGCAAAAAGCAAGCAAGCGTCACTCTCAGCACTGCCGAAGCAGAATACATTGCGGCTGGAAGTGGATGCGCTCAAATTCTTTGGCTAAAACAACAGTTACTTGACTATGGAGTAAACCTTGGATGCATTCCACTTCGATGTGATAACATAAGCGCAATCAACAATACAAAAAATCCAGTTATGCATTCCCAGACAAAACACATTGACATCAGACACCATTTCATCAGAGATCACGTACTCAAAGGAGATGTCGAGATTACTTTTGTGGACACTCAAAATCAACTCGCGGACATTTTCACAAAACCACTTGCAAAGGATGCATTCTTCAAAATTCGTCGTGAACTCGGAATCCTAGATGAACAAGATATATAAGGTGCACTCTATCCTTAACTATACATTAATGTACATATATATGGGCTTAGAAAATGTTTCAAATGTTAAAAATATTTTTTTTAGAAGTAAATTGATTTACCAAGTGTTTAAATCGATTTACCACTGAAGCAAAACTCTTTTTTAATAAAATCTTTTTGAGTAAATCGATTTACCAAGTATGCAAGTCGATTTACCACTGAACCAAAATCATTTTTAATAAAATATTTTTTGTGTAAATCGATTTATCAAATGGGCAAATCGATTTATCACTGAAACTGAAGCGTTTTTATTTAATTTTTCACTATGCAAATCGATTTACACCAGTTCAGCATGTGATATTTTTATGAGTCTTTAATATATTGGTCAACCTTACCTTGCCTCTCAACCTCCCACCTTCTTTTTGACTAATCATGTAACCTTGACCAACCCCACTCAATTAAGTCTCATAAAGACCTCACTTAACCTACTCTATTGTTTAATCTCACCAAAACTCCCTCACTATCTCATAACACCAAAAGTCACTCACTATCTCATAACAACACCAAAAAATCTCTATCCTCCTTACTCAAAACCCTAACCATCTCCATGGCTCCCAAAAGAAAAGCAACAACCTCAGAAAAAGGAAAGAAGAAAACTGTTGCAGCCTCTGAAAACTCATTGCTCGAGTACCTCTCGGATACACAACGTGAAAGATTCATCAAGCACTTTCAAAGGAAAATAATTCCAGCTCCCAAATTTGGAAGAGAGAATTCTTCTACAGCATTGGCCGGTTGTCAGAAGCAGAATACCGTGCAAAGCGGATTCGTAGTCTTGGCGGTGTTATTCCGGCTCCGGATACTTGGAGTGCTGGTAATTTTCACATTGATGATAGATTGTTCCATTATTTTTTGGTATATATTTTATTTCCTAGAGCAGGAAATCACTGTAATGTAACCGATCTAGAATTGCAAATTCTTTATGCAAGGAAAAATGGCATTTCGGTAAACTGGGCTAAACTGATTGTGCTGCATATGCTAAGAGTTGCCACAAAGGCTACTTTTCTGCCATATGCATACTTCATCACAAGGATCTTGGAAGAATTTGATATTGATTTTACTGGGTTTGAGAGGGTTGAAATGGATCCAATCAGCAATAGGATCTCCATCAAAAATGTTGATTCTCGGATGGGTGTTCATTTCGATTCTGAAGCAAAAACCATCACATATATTGGAGAGGATGTTGTAGGTGATGAAGGAAATAATGCGGATGAAGAAGAAAATGAAGTTCCTCCTCCTGCTTCCTCTTCTGGTCCAACCAACCAACATGTTATGGATTATATGACTCAACAGTTTGCATCTCTCAACACTAACATCAATGCTTAATGGACCGCGATAAATGATTCTACCTCCTCTCGCATCAATGCTTTTCAGAACGATGTGAACCAACAGTTTTCATACCTCTACTCACATCTCCATATTCCTCCATATGATCCAAACAATCCAGCACCTCCGCCTCCTCAATACACCAAACCACCTCTACAACAACAGTTTCGATATCAAGGACCCTTCTAATATTTTCCTGGCCAATATTATTAAATTCCTGTTCTTTATCATTATGTTTTTTGTTTGATAATTGCTTCAAGTGTTAGTTTTATATTGTGTATTTGAACTTCGTACGATATTTTTAAAAATTTGCGTTTTAGTTTATGTTCATATTTGTTTCAAATTGTTATAAGTATCATCTTATGTTACATCTTTCCCTTCTTTTTGATAATGTCAAAGGGGGAGAAGGATGTGATAGCACTTTATGGTTGTTTGTTTCAGTTTTCTTTTCAGGGCAAGTTTTCAAATCTTTTTCTCCATAGAGGGAGAAATCTATCTTAGGGGGAGAAAACTCCTATTGCTCCAATTCTGAATAACTCATAAAGAAAGATGGTTTGTCATCATCAAAAAGGGGGAGAATGTAATCTCAAGCCTCAACTCAACTTTAGTTTTGATGAAAGACAAACAAGCACTATGGCAAGAAGGAAAAGAAGTGGAATTAGCTTAAAGCATCATTCACTCAAAGCTTCAAGGATCATGGCAAGCAAACAAGTATATCAATTCTCATTTGAACTAAATTGATTAGAAATGCTCAAAAATGATATACACACTTGCCACAACACTTCACTTAAAGTTTAAAGCAAATTCTAAGTTTTTCACTAATGTAAATCGATTAACACATCATGTAAATCGATTTACACGTGTTTTTTTTAAAAACTGATTGCCCCTGGCAGCAATCAATTAACATGGAGTGTAAATTGATTGATTACTGAACTGAGTTAATTTTTTAACACTAGTAAATCGATTAACACATCATGTAAATCGATTTACACTTCAAAATTTTTGAAAACAAGAACGTTACAAACCCGTGAAATCGATTTACATCTAATGCTAATCGATTTACACGTTGTAATTTTTGAAAATTTTGAACTTGATTCAAGATATCATTCACACCTTTTCTCCAATGGTTGCATGGTCATACATTGCATCTTCTCAAGTTTTACAAACAGAAAAGTGGTATCCATTTGGAAAGGTATCTTGATTGCTTTAAATACTAAATCTTTCAAATTATAAAACAACTCTTCTCTCATGCAATAATTCTGAACTTTGTAAAATATTCAAACTTCATATTTCTTATTTTTTAAGAACAAAGATTTTCTGCACTTTCACACATATAAGAACAGAAATCTTTGAGCATTTTCTAACCATTGTGTTACAGTTTGAATTGCTTACAAGAGAAGAAAGAAGAAGATTCATTAAAGTCACTCTATGTGATCAACATCTTTGAAGAAGTCATATTTCATAGAATTATACTAAGTGTAACTTATTTCCAGGATTGTTGGAATTAAGTATTAGAAAACTTTTGTACCTTGTTGTCCATTGTTGGAAACAAGAGGTATATTTTGAGAGGATTGTTCTCAAGAGACTTATTGGAAATCCAAGAGGGTGTTCTTGGTATTTGTTAGTGTCTTTAGTTGATAAGACTAGGAAGAGTCTTGTAAAAGTTCTAACAAAATAGTGAAATCTCTTGCGTGTTTGCAAGGGGACTGGACGTACTTCCGGGGTGTGGAAGGAACCAGGATAAATCTCCGTGTCTCTTTACTTTCTGCACTTTACCGTTTTCCATAGCACTAAAACAAAACCAGAAAGTGTAAAATAAATCAAAAATCGACCACCACCTAATTCACCCCCCCTCTTAGGCGCAATCTTAAACTTACATTGAATATATAACAAATTAAAAATAAAGAATAGCATATAAATTTATTGAAAATGACATAATATATAACATTTTACTATATTACCTCTTTCACTAACATCTCTTTCTTTTCTTGGTTGGAATATGAATTACTTGTTTCTTAGCAATGTGGGCGTCAGAATTGATCCAAATTCCCTCGTTATGATCGTTTCTAATATATGATTCATCCGCTATAATATTCTCATCTTGATCATTCCATCTAATACATGACTGATTCTCAACATCAATATCACCTTGATCTACACCGGTATCACCAACCACTTTGTTAGATAAAAGCATTATAGACCATTCCGTACTCGTCGGGTCAGTGACATATAACACTTATTTAGATTGAGATGCTAGAATAAAAGGCTCGTATTTGTACCCCAACCTATTAAGATCAACTTGCAGAAATCCTGACTTATCCATTCGTATGCCACTACTATTTACCCACTTGCAACCAAAGATAGGAATCTGAAATTTCTCGTAATCAAACACCCAAATGTGCTTAATAACCCCCAAAATATGGCAGATTTGCATATTTGGGGTATAGGTCCTTCGTACTTGATATGTGCATTGCTTCAGCTAGCATGGTGACACCACTATTTTGCATAGTACTTTTATCATCTTGTTCTTTGGTATAAAATGTGTATCCATTTATTGCGTATGCGCTATGAGAAAACACATGCAAACTTGGACCATATGCAAAACATCTCAACCTTTCTGTTATTGAAGTGGGATCTGAAGAGCGTTTTGAATAAATATGATCCTTAAACCATTGTATAAAACTTTGATTGTGCTCTCGTACTATCCAATTTTCATTTCTATTCTGATTTAACCCTCGGAGTATAGCCTTGGGCATTTCAACATATGGCTCAACCTCAATGTCATTGTGTAGAACATACAAATGCACTTGCTCCCGTTCATCCCTTGATAATGTCTCAATTTTATTTCCAATTAATTTTTTACCTTCCTTTTTTTCAAAAATATGAGTTTTAGGGAGCCCAACGGATTGAACATTGGACAAATATTCATTACAAAACTCAACCGCTTCTTCAACAATGTATCGTTCAACAATACAACCCTTTGGGCGACTTCAGTTTTTCACGTACCCTTTTAATATTTTCATATAACGTTCAGCAGCGTACATCCATCTCATATAAGTTGGTCCACACAACTGTGTCTCTTTCACAAGATGAACAACTAGATTTACCATTATGTCAAAAAAAGAGGGAGGAGAATACATCTCAAGCTCACACAAGGTAATAACTATTTCTTTTTGCAGTGTTGGAAATACCTCAGGATCGATCACCTTACTACAAATTGACCTAAAGAAAAAACACAATTTAGTTATGGCGCTTCTTACTTTTTTTGGCAAAATAGAACGTATACCTATTGGTAGAAAATGCTCCATTATAACATTACAATTATGTGTCTTTAAACTCTTAAACTTGAGGTCTTTCATAGACACAAGTCTTCTAATATTTGAAGAGTATCCTTCTGGAACTTTAACTTCACTTAGAAGCTTGCACAATATTTTTTTCTCCTTTCTAGATAGAGTAATAACAGCAGGTGGTAGATATGTTTGTCTTCCTTTCTTCACGGGTCCTAATTTAGTTCTTATTCCCATCTTTAACATGTCCTCCCTTGCTTTAAGGCCATCCTTATACTTTCCTTTAATATTGAGTAACGTACCAATAACACTTTTGAATACATTTTTTTCAATATGCATAACATCGAGAAAATGTATCACATACAAAGACTTTCAATATGGCAATTCAAAAAAAATATTCCTCTTCTTCCACCCACGTTTGACAACCTTACGTGCAAAAAGCATGCCAAACTGAGTACACACATCTTTCACCTTTTCAAAAATTTTGTCACCTGACAATGCAGGTGGAGCTTTACGTTGTTCGATGTCTCCATTGAATGATTTTCTCCACCCACGGTAGTGATGTTTAGAATGTAAGAATCTATGATGACCGAGAAACACATTCTTATGACAAAGTTCCAATCACGTCGTATCGGTTCCATCTTTACAAACAGGACACGCACGTTGACCTTTAATGTTATACCAGATAGATTCCCGTATGCTGGAAAATCATTAATTATGCCAAACAACATTGCCCTCAAATTAAAAATTTCTTTCCTATATCCTCCATAAACTTCCACACCGTTCTCCCACAAAATATTTAAATCTTAGATCAAAGGTGTCAAGTATACGTCTATGTCATTCCCTGGTTGTTTAGGCCCATAAATTAACATAGATAACATCATGTACTTACGCTTCATATATAGCCATGGAGGTAGGTTATAAATCATAAGAATCACATTCCATGTGGTAGGTGAGATACTTTGAAGACCATGTGGGTTCATTCCATCAGTAGATAATGCCAAGCGAAGGTTTCTTGCTTCTTCTCCAAAATCAGGATAATCATCATCAATTTTCGACCACTATGGTGAATCTGCCGGATGTCGATACTTTCCATCAATAATTATTTCATATGCATGCCAAGTTAAGTGTCTTGCATCGGTTTCACTATGAAACATGCGCCTAAATCTCTAAATTATAGGAAAATACCATAAGAATTTTGCTGGAGACAATTTTTTCTTATATCGAGATAAATCGCATTTATGGCACTCATTTAACGATGCATATTCGTTTTGAAACAAAACATAATCGTTTGGACAAGCATGTATCTTATCATAGCTCATTCCAATAGAGCACAACATTTTTTTGGCCTCATAGGTTTGATTAGGAAGAACATTATCCTCCGGAAGCATACCTATCATAAGGGATAATAACTCTGTGAAACTTTTATCTGACCATCCATTGCCCGCCTTTAAGTTGTACAACTTTAATACCGCAGACAGTCTTATGAATTTAGTGCAACCTTTATACAACGGTTTCTCTGCATTGCTTACCAATCTCTCAAAAAAATTGGGAAAATTTTGAAAATCTTCTTCAAGTGCATCTGCAATCTCTTCGACTCGATCAAAATCGTATGTATATGTGTCCTTGTTGTCTGAAGCATAGGTCGTACTACTTTTCTCCCTTGGTTCAACATTGTCTTTACTTTTTTCACCATGAAATATCCAACACGTATAACTTCTATCAATTCCATGCATTAGTAAATGTGATTTCAATCCATCTGGGTCGACCGGACCCACATAATAACAACCCAAGCAAGGACACTTCATTCGACTGGGGTCTTTGGCGTGTTCAACAGCATAGTTAATGAATTCCAATACCCGATTCTCATACTCTTTTGACAATCGATCGGCAGACATCCATTTTTATCCATTTTTTCTACTAATTAAAGTAAACAAAAACACTATAAACGGATTATTTCCTTTTTGTATGAATTAAACAAATTAATTCTAGAAATTTATTTCTAGAGTTATTAATATGGACTAAAAATAAATATATGAAGGAGATAGTAAATAAATAAAAGAATCGGTAATGTTGAATTTGAACTTGACTTACCAAAGAAAGAAAAGGGGTTATTGGTGTCGACGACGGATGATGCGGCTTTGATGTTCTTCGAATCGATGATGGTCTTCGACTAACTACACCAATACAAAGGGATCATCAAAAACAAATAAAAACAGTCCATTTAGGAGGCTAATGAATTTAGGTGTCAATGCACATGAACAAAATAGGGAAAATAGTATATACACTATAAGAAGATTAATACAAACTTTTAGAAATTTTGTATGATTTAAACGGATTATTTCTAGAAATTTAGTACCTATATATCTCATAATCAAACTCTACTAATTAACTATATATATATATATATATATATATATATATATATATATATATATATATATATATATATATATATATATATATATATATATATATATATATATATATATATAATTCTACTATATATGAAGTGAAGTAACTAGTCCTTATGTTGTAGTTATGCTATTAAAATCATGAAAATTTGGATATTTACTATGATTGAATGTCTAATGAGATGAAGTAATTTAGAGGACTAACACCCTATATGATTAAACAACTTATTTCTGCGTTTACCATATAATTGCTTATATTATAAGTCATTTATATGAAACAAAGAAGAAGAGGCAATAAGTTACTACCTTTGAATTGTGGATGTCAACAAAGCTTCTTAGCAATAGTACTTTGCCCAGAACCACACAAGCCAGTCAAATAATGATCTACGCCATAAAAGAAATAGAATCCGACAAACCAGTCATAAACTTATGCCAACAAGAATCATGCTACAAACAACTTCTCTATTAGCTTTCTCTTAGCCATGTTAATGCACTCTAACAAATAAAAACACTTCCCAAATTGATTTTACACAGAACCACATTGAGCATTTTAGTTTATCATGATTTTAGTAAAACTTAGATTCAAGAAAGAACCTACCTTGAGAAAGGGCCGGTCGGGACCGAGAGAGGCGGTGGAGGACGGAGGGAAAGGGCTGGTCGGGCGAAGGACGGCGGACGGAGCTTGACGACGGAGGAAGGAGCTTGGACGACGGCGGAAGGAGCTTGGAGAGGGAAAGGGTTTTTGTTCGTGAGAGGGAAACGAGTTTGTCAAAATAGAAACGAGTCTGATTTTATTTTTTAATTTTAATTTATATGCCTTTAGACAGCGATTTTTAGAAAGCGCTGGCTAATGTGGTCCTTTAGCAGCGCTTTTGATAAGTGCTTGCTAATGTGGCCCTTTAGCAACGCTTTTGAGAATATTTTTTAAATTTTATATGACTTTAGACAGCGCTTTTTAAAAGTGTTGTCTAAAGTGGTCCTTTACTAGCGCTTTTGATAAAGTGCTTTCTAAAGCAACACTTTTAGCAACGCTTTTAAAAAGCGTTGCCTAAGGTCACATTTTTAGCAGCGCTTTTATTTATTATTGTATATACAGTTTCCATGTTTTTTTTAAATTCACTTATAGCAGCGCTTTTGTATAAAAGAGTTGTCTAATGTGCGCCGTTAAAAGCCATTTTTGGCGTAGTGACACCTTTTTTCCAAATAATAATTAATTTCGGAGATGCATATCAAAATAACTCTTTATTTTTACGAATAAAGGTATTTCTAGAGATGCATATCCGAATAAACCTTATTTTTTTATGAAAAAAATATATTTTTGGATATGCGCCTCTGAATAAACCTTATTTTTTACGAAAATATTTATTAACAAATATGCATATCCGAAAAGTTCCTTGTTGTGTTTTTTAAACTTAGTATTTGATTTATCCGAATCGACACACCTAATAGCCATGCATCAGCAATGCAACAAATATGTAATTACCAATAATTTCCCTATTGAAAAAAATAAATGGAAAATATTAAAACGAATAAAATAAAATTACAAAAATCTAAAAATACAAACAAAAATTAAATAACCTCAAATTAAGTGTATACAAATTTTTCCTGATTTTTTTCAAAAATATGAAAACGAAAAATAAATCAAATAAAATAGAGAAACAAAGAATTTAAGGTTTTTAGGGTAGTTTTGTCCCCATCTAGCCTCTTTACCCTTCGTATTCTTTGAAATCTTGGAATCAACTTTTTCTTTGGAGAAAGCAGGTGCTCTTTTGAGGAACTTTGCACTCCCAGAGCTTGGAGGCGAATTTGAGAAAAAGTGGCGAAGAAGGGGTCTTTATTTGAACCACCAACATGATGTTATAACCCCTGCTTTTTTCAGTTCCATCATGTCTATAGAAAATACTGGCTAACAAATAATTGGCATGTGGATGGTTGTCGAAAGACCACATAAGCAATTTGGTAAAGCTAATATTTTCTTCTGCTTTAAGATCTACATCAGTTTATAGTAAAAGTTGTTGTATAAGGATAAATGAGAAAGAAGAAAAACACATCCAAATTGAAATATTAATTTAGACTAAAATTTACCCTGAGAAACTTCATGTTGGTCCATTCCGGTTTCCAAAAGTGACTTCCGAGCACGTCTATTCCTTGGTAAAAAAATTCCCATGACAGTGGATAAACTTTTCCAAGGATACATCTCTGAACACACATTTTTTCCACAAAATACTTAATTTTAGAGATGCATATCCCAATAAACCTTATTTTTATGAATAAAGTTATTTTCAGAGATGCATATCGAAATAAACCTTATTTTTACGAAACTCCCTGTTGTGTTTTTTTAACATAATATATGATGTATCTTGATCGGCACATCTAGTAGCCATGCATCAGCAATGCAACAAATATGTAATTACCAACAATTTCCTTATTGATAAAATCAATTGGAAAATTGTAAAACTATTAAAATAAAATTATAAAAATCTAAAAATACAACTAAAAATCAAATTAGGTGTCTACAAATGTTTCTAGATATTTTTCAAAATACAAGGAATTTAAGGTTTTTATGGTGGTGTACCACATAGCCCTCTTATCATTGTTATTCTTTGAAATCATGGAATCAACATTTTTTCGGAGAAAGCAGATGCTCCTTTGAGGAACTAATTCCACTCCCAGACCTTGTAGGCCAATTTGATTAAAAGTGGCGAAGAAGGTGTCTTTGTTTGAACCACCAGCATGATGTTTTAACCCTTGCTTATTCAGTTCCATCACATCTTCAAAAAATACAGACTATCAAATAACTCGCATGTGGATGGTTGTCCAAAGATCACATAAGCAATTTGGTAAAGCAAATCTAGTCTTCTGCTTAATGATCTATATAAGTTTATAGTAAAAGTTTCAGTATGAGTATAAATTATATAGAATAAAACACATCCAAGTTAAAATATCAATTTATACAAACTTACAAGGTGAAACTTCATGTTGGTTGATTCTAGGTTCCAAAAGAGACTCTCGAGCACGTCTATTCCTTGGAAAAAATTGCCCATAACAGCGGATAAACTTTTCCAAGGATACATCTCTGAACACACATTTTTTCCATAAAATACTTAATTAAGGAGATGCATATCCCAATAAATCTTGTTTTTTACGAATAAAGATATTTGTAGAGATGCATATCCTACTAAACCTTATTTTTTATGAGAAAAAAAATGTATTTTTGGATATGCACCTCTCCGAATAAACCTTATTTTTTATGAAAAAATGTAATAACAATTAAGCATTTCCAAAATTTTCCCTGTTGTGGTTTTTTAAACTTAGTATTTGATGTATCTAGATCGGCACACCTAGTAGCCATGCATTAACAATGCAACAACTATGTAATTACCAACAATTACCCTATTGATAAAAAAATCGGAAATTAGTAAAACAATTTAAAAAATTATGAAAATCTAAAAATACAACTAAAAATCAAATAAAATCAGAGCAAGTGTCTACAACTTTTTCCGGATTTTTTTCGAAAATATGAAATAGGAAAATAAATCAAATAAAATAGAAAAACAAAGAATTGAAGGATTTTAGGGTGGTGTCCCATATTTTGTACCCACTGAGCCCTTTTTCCCTTCTTATTCTTTTAAATCATAGAATCAACTTTTTCTTTGAAGAAAGTAGTTGCTCCTTTGAGGAACTCATTCAACTCCCAGACCTTGGAGGCCAATTTGAGTAAAAACGGCGAAGAAGGTGTCTTTTTTTGAACACCCAGCATGATGTTTTAACCCTTGCTTTTTCATTTCCACCATGTCTATAGAAAATCCAGGCTAATAAATAAATGGCATGTGGATGGTTGTCCAAAGACCACATAAGCAATTTGGTAAAGCTAATCTTGTCTTCAGCTTTAAGATCTACATCAGTTTATAGTAAAAGTTTCAATATAAGGATAAATTAGAAAGAAAAAAACATCCAAATTAAAATATCAATTTAGACTTAAATTTACCCTGAGAAACTTCATGTTGGTCGATTCCAGTTTCCAAAAGAGACTGTCGAGCATGTTTATTCCTTGGAAAAAATGCCAATAATAGTGGATAAACTTTTCCAAGGATACATCTCTGAACACACCTTTTTCAATAAAATACCTAATTTCAAAGATGCATATCCCAATAAACATTATTTTTACGAATAAAGGTATTTTTAGAGATGCATATCCAAATAAACTTTTTTTTTATGAAAAAATGTATTTTCGGATATGTACCTCCAAATAAACATTATTTTTTACGAAAAAATGTATTAACAAATATGCATATCCAAAAAGTTCCCAGTTGTGTTTTTTAACTTAGTATATGATGTATCCGGAACGGCACACCTAGTAGCCATGCATTAGCAATGCTACAAATATTTAATTACCAACAATTTCCCTATTGATAATAACAATTAGAAAATAGTAAAACAATTAAAATAAAATTATAAAAATCTTAAAATACAACTAAAAATCAAATTAAGTCAAATTAAGTGTCTACAAAATATTCTGGATTTTTTTCAAAAATATGAAAATGAAATATAAATAAAATAATATATAAATACAAGGAATTTAAGGTTTTTTTGGTGGTGTCCCACATAGCCCTCTTATCCTTCTTATTCTTTGAAATCATGGAATCAACATTTTTTCGGAGAAAGTGGATGCTCCTTTGAGTAACTCATTCCACTCCCACACATTGGAGGCCAATTTATGTAAAAGCGGCGAAGATGGTGTCTTTGTTTAAACCACCAGCATGATGTTTTAACCTTTGCATTTTCAGTTCCATCTTGTCTACAGAAATTCTAGGATAACAAATAACTGGCATGTCGATGGTTGTCCAAAGACTACGTAAGAAATTTGGTAAAGCAAATCTTGTCTTCGGCTTTAAGAGCTACATCAGTTTATAGTAAAAGTTGCAGTATAAGTAAAAATGAGATAGAAAAAAATTTATCAAATTAAAATATCAATTTAGACTAAAATTACCTAAAGAAACCTCATGTTGGTTGATACCAGTTTTCAAAAGAGACTACCGAGCACGTCTATTCCATGGAAAAAATTGTCCATAATAGTGGATAAGCTTTTCCAAGGATACATCTCTGAACACACCTTTTTCCAAAAAATAATTAATTTTGTGAGATGCATATCAAAATAAATCTTTATTTTTACGAATAAAGGTATTTCTAGAAATGCATATTCGAATAAACCTTATTTTTTACGAAAAAAATATATTTTTGGATATGCGCCTCTGAATAAACCTTATTTGTTACGAAAATATTTATTAACAAATATGCATATCCGAAAAGTTCCCTGTTGTGTATTTTAAACTTAGTATTTGATTTATCTGGATCGACCCACCTAATAGCCATGCATCAGCAATGCAACAAATATGTAATTACCAATAATTTCCCTATTGAAAAAAACAAATGGAAAATATTAAAATGAATAAAATAAAATTACAAAAATCTAAAAATACAAATAAAAATTAAATAACCTCAAATTAAGTGTATACAAATTTTTCCTGATTTTTTTCGAAAATATGAAAACGAAAAATAAATCAAATAAAATAGAGAAACAAGGAATTTAAGGTTTTTAGGGTGGTTTTGTCCCCATCTAGCCTCTTTACCCTTCGTATTCTTTGAAATCTTCGAATCAACTTTTTCTTTGGAGAAAGCAGGTCCTCCTTTGAGGAACTTTCCACTCCCAGAGCTTGGAGGTGAATTTGAGAAAAAAACGGCGAAGAAGGGGTCTTTATTTGAACCACCAACATGATGTTATAACCCCTGCTTTTTTCAGTTCCATCATGTCTACAGCAAATACCGGCTAACAAATAATTGGCATGTGGATGGTTGTCGAAAGACCACATAAGCAATTTGGTAAAGCTAATCTTTTCTTCTGCTTTAAGATCTACATCAGTTTATAGTAAAAGTTGTTGTATAAGGATAAATGAGAAATAAGAAAAACACATCTGAATTGAAATATTAATTTAGACTAAAATTTACCCTGAGAAACTTCATGTTGGTCCATTCCGGTTTCCAAAAGTGACTTCTGAGCACGTTTATTCCTTGGTAAAAAAATTCCCATGACAGTGGATAAACTTTTCCAAGGATACATCTCTGAACACACCTTTTTTCCACAAAATACTTAATTTCAGAGATGCATATCCCAATAAACCTTATTTTTATGAATAAAGTTATTTTCATAGATGCATATCCAAATAAACCTTATCTTTACGAAACTCCTGTTGTGTTTTTTTAACATAATATATGATGTATCTGGATCGGCACATCTAGTAGCCATGCATCAGCAATGCAACAAATATGTAATTACCAACAATTTCCTTATTGATAAAATCAATTAGAAAATAGTAAAACTATTAAAATAAAATTATAAAAATCTAAAAATACAACTAAAAATAAAATTAGGTATCTACAAATGTTTCTAGATATTTTTCAAATATACAAGGAATTTAAGGTTTTTATGGTGGTGTACCACATAGCCCTCTTACCATTGTTATTCTTTGAAATAATGGAATCAACATTTTTACGGAGAAAGCAGATGCTCCTTTGAGGAACTCATTCCACTCCCAGACCTTGTAGGCTAATTTGAGTAAAAGCGGCGAAGAAGGTGTCTTTGTTTGAACCACCAGCATAATGTTTTAACCCTTGCTTATTTAGTTCCATCACGTCTTCAAAAAATACAGACTATCAAATAACTCGCATGTGGATGGTTGTCCAAAGATCACATAAGCAATTTGGTAAAGCAAATCTAGTCTTCCGCTTAATGATCTATATAAGTTTATAGTAAAAGTTTCAGTATGAGTATAAATTAGATAGAATAAAACACATCCAAGTTAAAATATCAATTTATACAAACTTACAAGGAGAAACTTCATGTTGGTTGATTCCAGGTTCCAAAAGAGACTCTCGAGCATGTCTATTCCTTGGAAAAAATTGCCCATAAGAGCGGCTAAACTTTTCCAAGGATACATCTCTGAACACACATTTTTTTCCATAAAATACTTAATTACGGAGATGCATATCCCAATAAATCTTATTTTTTACGAATAAAGATATTTGCAGAGATGTATATCCTAATAAACCTTATTTTTTATGAAAAATAATGTATTTTTGGATATGCACCTCTCCGAATAAACCTTATTTTTTATGAAAAAATGTAATAACAATTAAGCATTTCCAAAAAGTTCCCTGTTGTGGTTTTTTAAACTTAGTCTTTGATGTATCTGGATCGGCACACCTAGTAGCCATGCATTAACAATGCAACAACTATGTAATTACACACAATTACCCTATTGATAAAATAATCGGAAATTAGTAAAACAATTTAAAAAATTATGAAAATCTAAAAATACAACTAAAAATCAAATAAAATCAGAGCAAGTGTCTACAACTTTTTCCGGATTTTTTTCGAAAATATGAAATCGGAAAATAAATCAAATAAAATAGAAAAACAAAGAATTGAAGGATTTTAGGGTGGTGTCCCGTATTTTGTACCCACTGAGCCCCTTTTCCCTTCTTATTCTTTTAAATCATAGAATCAACTTTTTCTTTGAAGAAAGTAGTTGCTCCTTTGAGGAACTCATTCAACTCCAAGACCTTGGAGGCCAATTTGAATAAAAACGGCGAAGAAGGTGTCTTTGTTTGAACACCCAGCATGATGTTTTAACCCTTGCTTTTTCTGTTCCATCGTGTCTACAGAAAATCCATGCTAACGAATAATTGGCATGTGGATGGGTGTCCAAAGACCACATAAGCAATTTGCTAAAGCTAATCTTGTCTTCTGCTTTAAGATATACATCAGTTTATAGTAAAAGTTGTAGTATAAGTATAAATGAGATAGAAAAAACACATCCAAATTAAAAAATCAATTTAGACTAAAATTTACCCTTAGAAACTTCATGTTGGTCGATTCCAGTTCAGAAAGAGACTGTCGAGCATGTCTATTCCTTGGGAAAAATGCCAATAATAGTGGATAAACTTTTCCAAGGATACATCTCTGAACACACCTTTTTCCATAAAATACCTAATTTCAAAGATGCATATCCCAATAAACATTATTTTTACGAATAAAGGTATTTTTAGAGATGCATATCCAAATAAACTTTCTTTTTTATGAAAAAATGTATTTTCGGATATGTACCTCCAAATAAACCTTATTTTTACGAAAAAATGTATTAACAAATATGCATATCCAAAAAGTTCCCAGTTGTGTTTTTTAACTTAGTATATGATGTATCCGGAACGGCACACCTAGTAGCCATGCATCAGCAATGCTACAAATATGTAATTACCAACAATTTCCCTATTGATAATAACAATTGGAAAATAGTAAAACAATTAAAATAAAATTATAATCATCTTAAAATACAACTAAAAATCAAATTAAGTCAAATTAAGTGTCTACAAAATATTCTGGATTTTTTTCAAAAATATGAAAATGAAATATAAATAAAATAATATATAAATACAAGGAATTTAAGGTTTTTATGGTGGTGTCCCACATAGCCCTCTTATCCTTCTTATTCTTTGAAATCATGGAATCAACATTTTTTCGGAGAAAGTGGATGCTCCTTTGAGTAACTCATTCCACTCCCACACATTGGAGGCCAATTTGTGTAAAAGCGGTGAAGATGGTGTCTTTGTTTAAACCACCAGCATGATGTTTTAACCCTTGCATTTTCAGTTCCATCATGTCTACATAAATTCTAGGATAACAAATAACTGGCATGTCGATGGTTGTCTAAAGACTACGTAAGAAATTTGGTAAAGCAAATCTTGTCTTCGGCTTTAAGAGCTACATCAGTTTATAGTAAAAGTTGCAGTATAAGTAAAAATGAGATAGAAAAAAAATTATCAAATTAAAATATCAATTTAGACTAAAATTACCTAAAGAAACTTCATGTTGGTTGATACCAGTTTCCAAAAGAGACTGCCGAGCACGTCTATTCCATGGAAAAAATTGTCCATAATAGTGGATAAGCTTTTCCAAGGATACATCTCTGAACACGCCTTTTTCCAAAAAATAATTAATTTTGGAGATGCATATCAAAATAAATCTTTATTTTTACGAATAAAGGTATTTCTAGAGATGCATATCCGAATAAACCTTATTTTTTACGAAAAAAATATATTTTTGGATATGCGCCTTTGAATAAACCTTATTTTTCACGAAAATATTTATTAACAAATATGCATATCCGAAAAGTTCCCTGTTGTGTTTTTTAAACTTAGTATTTGATTTATCCGGATCGACACACCTAATAGCCATGCATCAACAATGCAACAAATATGTAATTACCAATAATTTCCCTATTGAAAAAAACAAATGGAAAATATTAAAACAATAAAATAAAATTACAAAAATCTAAAAATACAAATAAAAATTAAATAACCTCAAATTACGTGTATACAAATTTTTTCTGATTTTTTTCGAAAATATGAAAACGAAAAATAAATCAAATAAAATAGAGAAACAAGGAATTTAAGGTTTTTAGGGTGGTTTTGTCCCCATCTAGCCTCTTTACCCTTCGTATTCTTTGAAATATTGGAATCAACTTTTTCTTTGGAGAAAGCAGGTGCTCCTTTGAGGAACTTTCCACTCCCTGAGCTTGGAGGCGAATTTGAGAAAAAGCGGTGAAGAAGGGGTCTTTATTTGAACCACCAACATGATGTTATAACCCCTGCTTTTTTCAGTTCCATCATGTCTACAGAAAATACCGGCTAACAAATAATTGGCATGTGGATGGTTGTCGAAAGACCACATAAGCAATTTGGTAAAGCTAATCTTTTCTTCTGCTTTAAGATCTACATCAGTTTATAGTAAAAGTTGTTGTATAAGGATAAATGAGAAAGAAGAAAAACACATCCAAATTGAAATATTAATTTAGACTAAAATTTACCCTGAGAAACTTCATGTTGGTCCATTCCGGTTTCCAAAAGTGACTTCTGAGCACGTCTATTGCTGGGTAAAAAAATTCCCATGACAGTGGATAAACTTTTCCAAGGATACATCTCTGAACACACCTTTTTTCCACAAAATACTTAATTTCAGAGATGCATATCCCAATAAAACTTATTTTTATGAATAAAGTTATTTTCAGAGATGCATATCCAAATAAACCTTATTTTTACGAAACTCCCTGTTGTGTTTTTTTAACATAATATATGATGTATCTGGATCGGCACATCTAGTAGCCATGCATCAGCAATGCAACAAATATGTAATTACCAACAATTACCTTATTGATAAAATCAATTGGAAAATAGTAAAACTATTAAAATAAAATTATAAAAATCTAAAAATACAACTAAAAATCAAATTAGGTGTCTACAAATGTTTCTAGACATTTTTCAAATACACAAGGAATTTAAGGTTTTTATGGTGGTGTACCACATAGACCTCTTACCATTATTATTCTTTGAAATCATGGAATCAACATTTTTTTAGAGAAAGCAGATGCTCCTTTGAGGAACTCATTCCACTCCTAGACCTAGTAGGCTAATTTGAGTAAAAGCGGTGAAGAAGGTGTCTTTGTTTGAACCACCAGCATGATGTTTTAACCCTTGCTTATTCAGTTCCATCACGTCTTCAAAAAATACAGACTATCAAATAACTCGCATGTGGATGGTTGTCCAAAGATCACATAAGCAATTTGGTAAAGCAAATCTAGTCTTCCGCTTAATGATCTATATAAGTTTATAGTAAAAGTTTTAGTATGAGTATAAATTAGATAGAATAAAACACATCCAAGTTAAAATATCAATTTATACAAACTTACAAGGAGAAACTTCATGTTGGTTGATTCCAGGTTCCAAAAGAGACTCTGGTGCACGTCTATTCCTTGGAAAAAATTGCCCATAACGGCGGATAAACTTTTCCAAGGATACATCTCTGAACACACATTTTTTTCCATAAAATACTTAATTACGGAGATGCATATCCCAATAAATCTTAATTTTTACGAATAAAGATATTTGCAGAGATGCATATCCTAATAAACCTTATTTTTTATGAAAAAAAAATGTATTTTTGGATATGCACCTCTCCGAATAAACCTTATTTTTTACGAAAAAATGTAATAACAATTAAGCATTTCCAAAAAGTTCCATGTTGTGGTTTTTTAAACTTAGTATTTGATGTATCTGGATTGGCACACCTAGTAGCCATGCATTAACAATGCAACAACTATGTAATTACCAACAATTACCCTATTGATAAAAAAATCAGAAATTAGTAAAACAATTTAAAAAATTATGAAAATCTAAAAATACAACTAAAAATAAAATAAAATCAGAGCAAGTGTCTACAACTTTTTCCGAATTTTTTTTGAAAATATGAAATCGGAAAATAAATCAAATAAAATAGAAAAACAAAGAATTGAAGGATTTTAGGGTGGTGTCCCGTATTTTGTACCCACTGAGCCCCTTTTCCCTTCTTATTCTTTTAAATCATAGAATCAACTTATTCTTTGAAGAAAGTAGTTGCTCCTTTGAGGAACTCATTCAACTCCCAGACCTTGGAGGCCAATTTGAGTAAAAACGGCGAAGAAGGTGTCTTTGTTTGAACACCCAGCATGATGTTTTAACCCCAACTTTTTCAGTTCCATCGTGTCTACAGAAAATCCATGTTAACGAATAATTGGCATGTGGATGGGTGTCCAAAGACCACATAAGCAATTTGCTAAAGCTAATCTTGTCTTCTGCTTTAAGATCTACATCAGTTTATATTAAAAGTTGTAGTATAAGTATAAATGAGATAGAAAAAACACATCCAAATTAAAAAATCAATTTAGACTAAAATTTACCCTTAGAAACTTCATGTTGGTCGATTCCAGTTAAAAAAAGAGACTGCCAAGCAGGTCTATTCTTGGAAAAAATTGCCCATAACAATAGATAAAATATTCCAAGGATACATCTCTGAACACACTTTTTTTCCACAAAAAACATAATTTCGGAGATGCATATCTCAATAAACCTTATTTTTTAAGAATAAAGGTATTTTTAAAGATGCATATTTGAGTAAACCGTTTTTTTTAAGAAGGTGTCTTTGAGGAACTCATTCCGCTCCCAAACCTTGGAGGCTAATTTGAGTAAAAGCGGCAAAGAAGGTGTCTTTGTTTAAACAGCCAACATGGTGTTTTTACCCTTGCTTTCTCAGTTCCATAATGTCTACAGAAAATCCAGGCTAACAAATAACTGGCATGTGGATGGTTGTCCAAAGACCACATAAGCAATTTGGTAAAGCTAATCTTGTCTTCTGCTCTAAGATCTACATCAGTTTATAGTAAAAGTTGAAGTATAAGTATAAATGAGATAGAAAAAAAAAACACATTTAAATTAAAAAATCAATTTAGACTAAAATTTACCCTGAGAAACTTCATGTTGGTCGATTCAAGTTCCAAAAGAGACTGGCGAGCACGTCTATTCCTTGGAAAAAAATTTCCCATAACAATGGACAAACTTTTCCAAGAATACATCTCTAAACACACCTTTTTTCCATAAAATACTTAATTTCGGAGATGCATATCCCAATAAAACTTATTTTTTACGAATAAAGGTATTTTTAGAGGTGCATATTTGAATAAACCGTTTTTTTACTAAATAATTCATTTTTGAATATGCACCTCTCTGAATAAACCTAATTTTTTACGAAAAAATGTATTAACAAATATGCATATCTGAAAAGTTCCCCGTTGTGTTTTTTAAAACTTATTATCTGATGTATCCGGATTGGCACACCTAGTAGCCATGCATCGGCAACGCAACAAATATGTAATTACCAACAATTACCCTATTGATAAAAACAATTGTAACATATTAAAATGATTAAAATAAAATTATAAAAATCTAAAAATACAAATAAAAATCTAATTATATCTAATTAAGTGTCTACAAATTTTTCTGGATATTTGTCAAAATTACTAAAATCAGAAAATAAATCAAATAAAATAGAAATATAAGGAATTTAAGATTTTTATGGTGGTGTCCCACATAGCCCTCTTAACCTTTTCATTCTTTGAAATCATGGAATCAACATTTTTTCGGAGAAAGTAGGTTCTCCTTTAAGGAACTCATTCCACATCCACACCTTGGTGGCTAATTTGAGTAAAAGCGGCGAAGAAGGTGTCTTTGTTTCTGCCACCAGTAAAAGTGGATGGCTGTCCAAAGACAAAATACAAATTTTGATAAAGCTTATCTTGTCTTCTGCTTTACGATCTACATCAATTTATAGTAAAAGTTGCAGTATAAGTATAAATGAGATAGAAAAAAACACATCCAAATTAAAATATCAATTTAGACTAAAATATACCTAGAGAAACTTCATGTTGGTCACTTCCGGTTTCCAAAAGAGACTGACAAGCACATTTATTCCTTGGAAAAAATTGCCCATAACAGTGGATAAACGTTTCCAAGGATACCTACTAAACACAACTTTTTTCCACAAAATACTTAATTTTGAAGATGCATATCCCAATAAACCTTTCTTTTTATGAACAAAGGTATTTTTCAGAGATGCATATCTGAATAAACCTTATTTTTTATGAAAAAAATGTATTTTCTAATATGCACCTCCGAATAAACCTTATTGTTTGTGAAAAAAAAGTATTTCCGAATGTGCACCTAAGAATGAACCTTATTTTTTACGAAAAAATGTATTAACAAATATGCATATCCGAAAAGTTCCTTGTTGTGTTTTTTTAACTTAGTATTTATTGTATATGTACCGACACACCTAGTAGCCATGCATCCGCAATGCAACAAATATGTAATTACTAATAATTACCCTATTGATAAAAATAATTGGAAAATAGTAAAACGGTTAAAATAAAATTAAAAAAATCTAAAAATACAACTAAAAGCCATATAAGATCAAATTAAGTGTCTACAAATTTTTCCTTATTTTTTTTGAAAATATGAAAAACAGAGAATAAATCAAATAAAATAGAAAAATAAGGAATTTAAGGTTTTTATGGTGGTGTGCCACATATCCCTCTTAACCTTCTTATTCTTTGAAATCTTGGAATCAACTTTTTTTTGGAGAAAGCAGATGCTCCTTTGAGGAACTCATTCCACTCCCGAATGTTGGAGGCTAATTTGAGTGAAAGCGGCGAAGAAGGTGTCTTTGTTTTAACCACCAGCATGGTGTTTTAACCCTTGCTTTTTCAGTTCCATCATGTCTACAGAAAATCCAGGCTAACAAATAACTGGCATGTAGATGGTTGTCCAAAGACCACATAAGCAATTTGGTAAAGCTAATCCTGTCTTCCGCTTTAAGATCTACTTCAGTTTATAGAAAAAGTTGCAGTATAAGTATAAATTAGATAGAAAAAAACACATCCAAATTAAAAAATAAATTTAGACTAAAATTGACCCTAAGAAACATCATGTTGGTCAATTCAAGTTCCCAAAGAGACTGGCGAGCACGTCTATTACTTGGGAAAAATTTCCCATAACAATGGATAAACTTTTCCAAGGATACATCTCTTAACACACCTTTTTTACATAAAATACTCAATTTCGGAGATGCATATCCCATTGAACCTTATTTTTTATGAATAAGGGTATTTTCAAAGGTGCATATTTGAATAAACCGTTTTTTTACTAAAAAATGCATTTTCGAATATGCACCTCTCTGAATAAACCTTATTTTTTACGAAAAACTGTATTAACAAATATGCATATCCAAAAAGTTCCCCGTTGTGTTTTTGTTAACTTAATTTTTGATGTATCCGGATAGGCACACCTAGTAGCCATGCATCAGCAATGAAACAAATATGTAATTACCAACAATTACCCTATTGATAAAAATAATTGGAAAATATTAAAAAGATTAAAATAAAATTATAAAATCTAAATAAACAACTAAAAATCAAATTAAATCTAGGGTGGTGTCGCGTATTTTGTACCCACATAGCCCCCTTATCCTTCTTATTATTTTAAATCATGGAATCGACTTTTTCTTTGGAAAAAGCAATTGCTCCTTTAAGGAACTCATTCCACTCCTAGACCTTGGAGGCCCATTAAAGAAAAAGCGGAGAAGAAGGTGGCTTTGTTTGATAAACTAAATGTTATAACCCCTGCTTTTTCAGTTCCATCGTGTCTACGGAAAATCCACGCTAACAAATAACTGGCATGTTGATGGTTGTCCAAAGACCACATAAGCAATTTGGTAAAGCTAATATTGTCTTCCTCCTTAAGATCTACATCAGTTTATTGTAAAAGTTGCAGTATAAGTATAAATGAGAAAGAATAAAAACACATCCAAATTAAAATAACAATTTAGACTAAAATTTACTCTGAGGAACTTCATGTTAGATGATTCCAGTTTCCAAAAGAGACTGCCAAGCACGTGTATTCCATGGAAAAATTTCCCATAAAAGTGGATAAACTTTTCCAAGGATACATCTCTGAACACACCTTTTTTCCACAAAATACTTAATTTCAGAGATGCATATCCCAATAAACCTTATTTTTTACGAATAATGGTTTTTTCATAAATGCATTTCCAAATCAACTTTATTTTTTTACGAAAAACGGTTTTTCAGATATGCACCTCTGAATAAACCTTATTTTTTTACGAATAAATGTATTAACAAATATGCATATCCAAAAAGTTCCATGTTGTGTTTTTTTAAACTTAGCATTTGATGTATCCGTATCAACACACCTAA
The DNA here is from genome assembly GCA_948472305.1 of Vicia faba. NCBI lineage: Eukaryota > Viridiplantae > Streptophyta > Magnoliopsida > Fabales > Fabaceae > Vicia > Vicia faba. The sequence goes on along the minus strand of OX451740.1, from coordinate 1,038,315,519 downwards.
TAGTCATGTATTAGCAATGAAACAAATGTGTAATTACCAACAATTTCCCTATTGATAAAAACAATTGTAAAATAATAAAAACATTTAAAATAAAATTATAAAATCTAAAAATTCAACTAAAAAGATTCTCTCCCCCTCTCTTTTGGGTTTATTCGCTCTTTTCTCATTTCCTCTAGAAATAATAAAGCGCGGTGTCAATTTTTATTTGATTTGTGCGAGTCAAGTCAATCCAATGGCTTAGTCTCAACATTTCTACCGATATACAGTGTTGAGTGGATCAAAGGAGTCTAAGAAGGAAACCTTTATTCGAGGTACTTTCTTTATTAACGATGTTGAATTGGTTGTTATTATTGATACTGGTGCTATTTATTCATTTGTTTCGCTTGAATGTGCTACTAAGTTTGAATTAAAATTGTTTGATATGAATGGTAGTATGGTGGTAGATATTCATGCTAGTGGTTCTGTTACTACTACTTATGTTTGTTTGTAGTGTCCTTTGACTATTTATGGCAAGAGTTTTGTGATGGATTTGATTTGTCTACCCTTACACAAAATCGATGTTATCCTTGGGATGAACTGGTTGGAGTTCAACTATGTTCATGTCAATTGTTTTAAAAAGACTTTGAGGTTCACTAAGCTCGGTGATAATGGAGAACTAATGTTGTTGACCGCTAAGCAAGTGAATAAACTTTTACAAGATAAAGCCTTGATGTTTACGATGTTTTCGTCGTTGCAAGTTTATGGTAAAGATGTGAATATGGAATTACCATTTGTATGTGAATTTCTAGAGGTGTTTCCAGATGATATCAGTAATTTACCTCTTGAACGTGAAGTGGAGTTTTCTATAGATTTGGTGCCAGGTACGAGTCCAGTGTTGATGGCTCCTTATAGAATGTCAGCTTTAGAGTTGAGCGAGCTGAATAAACAATTAGAAGAGATGCTCGAGAAGAATTTTGTTCGACTGAGTGTTTCATCGTGGGGTGCTCATGTGTTGCTAGTTAAGAATAAAGATGGGAGTATGAGGCTATGTGTAGATTACATATAGTTGACTAAAGTGACAATTAAGAATAAGTATCCACTATCGAGGATCGATGATTTAATGGATCAGTTAGTGGGTGCTTGCATTTTCAACAAGATTGACTTGAAGTCGGGTTATCATCAGATTCAAGTTAAACCAGATGATATTCCGAAGATGGCTTTCCGAATAAGGTATGGTCATTATGAATACATTATGATGTCGTTTGGTGTATCTAATGTGCCAGGTGTTTTCATGGAGTATATGAATCATACTTAGCATTCATATTTGGATAATGTTTTCATGGTGTTCATTGATGATATTCTGATCTATTCTAAATCAGAAGAAGAGCATGTTGAGAACTTGCGAATGGTGTTGTAAGTTTTAAAGGAAAAGAAATCATATGCAAAGTTTTCAAAGTGTAAATTTTAGCTAAAGGAAGTTATTTTTCTAGGGAATGTGATTTCTAGTAGAGAGATAGATGTGGATCCTTCTAAAGTTGATGCAGTGTTGCAATGGGAGACTCTAAAATCTGCAACTGAGATTTGAAGTTTTCTTGGTTTGGCAGGTTACTATCGAAGGTTCATTAAAGGATTTTCTAAGTTAGAATTGTCGTTAACTCCGTTGACTCGAAAAGGTCAAGCTTACATGTGGGAAGTTGCGTGTGAAGAAAGCTTTGTAGAATTAAAGAAGAGGTTGATGATAGCTTCGGTATTAATATTGCCTAATACGAGTGAGTCTTTTATGGTGTATTATGACGCGTATAAGATGGGTCTTAGTGGTGTACTTATGCAAAATGGGAAACTTGTTGCATATGCTTCTAGGAAACTCAGAGTTCATGGAAGGAATTATCCTACGCACGACATAGAGTTAGCAACGATGGTGTTTATATTGAATATTTGGAGACATTATCTTTTCGGTTCTAAATTCTAAGTGTTTAGTGATCATAAGAGTCTAAAATACTTGTTCAACTAGAAGGAGTTGAATATGAGGCAGAGAAGATGGCTTGAGTTGTTGAAGGATTATGACTTTGATTTGAATTACCATCCTGGTAAAGCAAATGTAGTCGTTGATGTATTGAGTAGGAAGTCGCTGCATATGTCAATGTTTATGTTTCAAGAGTTAGAGATGATCGAACAATTCAGAGATATGAGCTTCGTGTGTAAAGAGACTCCTAATAGTGTAAGGTCAGGAATGTTGAAGCTGACTAGGGGTATTATCAAAGAAATTCGTGAAAGTCAGAAGTTTGATTTGAGGTTAGTCGACCAATTTACTTTGATTAACCAAGGTAAAATAGATAAGTTCAAAATTGATGAGAATGGTGTAATGAGGTTTGGTGATAGATTGTGTGTTTCAGATGTTCCAGAACTTAAGAAAAGTATTCTTGAGAAAGGACATAGAAGTGGGTCAGGAAGTGAAGCAATTAAGAGGTAAGGATATCGCCTTAGTGAAGGTATTGTGGGGTGGACCAGCTGGTGAGAGTTGGACTTGGGAACTTGATGATCAATTGAGAGAGTCTTATCCGATCTTGTTTTTGTTAGGTAATCTTCGAGGGCGAAAATTCTTTCAAGTGGGGGAGAGTTATAACACCCCAAAATTCTAGATGAATTATTATTTAATTAACTTAGCATGATTATATGAGTCTCTGTGAAGTGTTCGGTATATATGTTATTTTGGTGCTTTGTGTTAGTCCATGTGGCGGTATATGATGTGTATTTGTGATGCATATGTGATGCAATAGAAATTACTCGATGAATAAGACATTTAAGATCATAATTTATGTGGTTTAGGATGGGATAATAAGAAGGTTTAAAATGTAAATAATTAGTTAGGATTATTTATATTTAATAGTGATTATTTAGAATTATTTGGATTTAAATAAGTAGAATAATATATGATGTAGAGAAAATAAGGGCATTATGGTCATTAGTTAAAGATAAGTGAGGGCATGATGGGAAGTTCATTATTAGGAGTCTAAGAGGGAAAGTTTTATATAAGGAGAAGGTTTGGGATTTATACGATCATTTTGTATGATAGAATTGGAAGAGCGCTGGGGAGAAAGAGACCTAGGGCACAAAGAGGCAAAAAGAGCATAGGAATTTCGGTAGAGCACGAGGAGTAATAAGAAACAAGCAATAGATCTTAATGTAAGGGGTATTTACCTTGATTATTATAATCAATTTAAGGTTAGATAATTGTGGATTTGTACTAGGTTTTTGGTTGTGATGAACATGTGATGATTTGATGAATTAGATGATGTTTATGGTCTTAGATTGTAAGCAATTGTACCCGTAATATATAGTACATTTGTATGTTGATGTTTGGTGAAAACCTGTGATTAGATGATGTTTTAGGACCTATAATTGCAAAAATTGCAAGATTTGAACTACTTTTTATGCAGGAAAACCCTGTTCGCACAGTGTCGTCGGTCGACGAAGGTAGTGTCGTCGGGCGATGAAGCTTTTCTAGGAGAACATAAGAGGTGGTGAACGGCAGAAAAAGAGAAAGTTATTGGAGTGCGTCACTCCTAGTGTCTCCAGAAGAAGAAGGTGGCGATGGAAGCATTGTCGAGCGAAACAGGTGTGTCGTCAGGGGATGGTGTCCAGATTTGATTGGCCGTGTTGGATGTTCTTAAAAGAGTCATAACTTGAGTTTTAGAACTCGGTTTGCGGTGCCTTTCATAGTGTGGGATAGTTAACAAAATGAAATTTAGTTAGATGGAATAAAATGAGTTGAGAGGAGTATTTCCCCAATATCTAAGCTAGGATGAAGTTAGGTTCCCCGTGTTGGATTATGGAGACGCTTTGTTCGATTATAATGATATGATGATGTTATCATGATATTTTTTCAATGATGATGTTTGTTTATTTAAGATGATGTGATGATTGTTTAATTGAGATGATATGATGATATTAAGATGAAATCATGATTGATGATGCGTTTGACTAGTCATGGTCATTTTTATTATGTTGTTGCGCATCATGCATTCATGGCATAGTTTTTGGAATTCGGTCCAGTGATGTTATTAGGACTTCGGTCCAGTGAAGATGATAGGATTATCGTCTAGTGAAGTCATCAATCCCATAGTGTGGGTTGAGTTCAAAATTGTGAAGTACTCTGGTTCTAAGTGGGAATCGATGGTGGGGATCTTTGGAGATAACGATGACTGAGTCATTAGTGAAGTTTCGGTATCACATGCATGAGTCGGAGAAGTTGCACTTCGTTATAACTGACATTTATAATGATGTGATTTAGTGATTCTTATTGCTAAATGGTGTTCTGACGATATGATATTATGTGTTGATGATGTTGTGGAGGTGTGAGTATAACATGAGGTTCTGATAATGTGTGATGCCTTACCTATGTGCATATCTACTATATTTATTCCTTATGTCTTTTATAATTATTATTATTATTTGCTCACCCTTTCTGCTTGAATATTGCCTCCATGTGGGTAACGTGCAGGTGAACAGGAGTAGACGTCAAAGCATTAGAGGGTAGCTTCATAGTGCGTCTATTTTCTTTTCATAGAATAAAGTGGGTCTTGCTATGATATGTAACATCGGGGTTGGGATCGTATGAACCATGAATCTCATGTCCTTTGTTTTATTTCTAAGATGTTGGGTTACCTTTCATGGTACCGAGTTATTTTGAATTATGTTTAAGAATCATGAAGTATGATGAAATTTTATGAAGAATTTATAATAAGATGTTTTGAACTAATGATTCCGCTGTGAAGATTTGAAGTATTAAATTGATTCTACTAAGGACACATTCATCTTAAATGATTTTGAAAACCTGTGTTACGAGGCAGGATGTTTTATTTAGATGTTGTATTAAGATGTTTTATATGAAGATGTGATTCCCTTTTGGTGAATACTCTGATTAAATATATGAATTATTTACGAATATTCCTTGGAGTTTAGAATGGTATTACAGGAGTTCTGTGTGTGGAGGGATAAGATGCATCAGAACTTGCTCGTTAGGTTCCCGATGATGGTGGGTCTTGCTGGCAGAATACTCGGCGGTGCAGTTTGTTCAAAAGAAATTGCATCTATTAGTGTAGAGTTTGTGACATTGGTGCTCTTCCACCATGGATAGTGTACATCTGCAAATAGAACCTGATTGAAAAGGAAATATAAGTTCAAAAAAACTAATAAATTTTATGTTAGCTCCGTGCATTTTGAGGTTCGAAATAGTTGCAGGCGGGTGGTAAATCGGAGTTTCGCGGGAAAGGACATAATCAGAGAGGCAAAGTTACATCCATTCTCTTTCTATGTTTCTTTAGAATTTTGTAATCCATCTTAAGTCAATAGTTATTGTGATTTGAATGTTAGATGCAAATTGTTTCTATATACAAGTTTGTAATCTTATGGTTTTAGTTTGGTTTAACAATTATGGAACTTTATGTATGTTGTATGTGGTTGTGAAAGAGGTTGTGTAAAATATGAACTTAGGCTTTGTTTTTTTTAAAGATTTCTGAAGGTTATTCAGTTATGTCATTATTATAGAAATGGCTTTGTGCTATTTTGTACATACAAGTTTATGTGAATGTTAACATCTGTGTAGAAAATAAAAATTAAGCATGGTGAAAGGAAATGTATGCCTTTGAGAAGAATTGTTGGTGAATTTTGGTGAAAAGTTATTTATGTGGCTTTTTATGGGAAGAGTGTTTGTTACAGTGAACAAAGTTGCCTTTTGGACAAATTGTCAATACCAAAATGTGATCAAACAAATAACCATAAGAAAATTCATCGTATGGTTAAAATAATAAAATAATTAAAAATAGGATAAAATTTAAAATATAAGGGAGAACCATCCGATAATAACCATCATGTGGTTTTAAATCGCAATAAATTAAAATTAAAAAAGAATTGCAAATACTAGGGACCTCATATTTGAATCATCACTAAAATAAGAAAATCGCATATAGCTTGACAAAAAAGAAGAGAATAGGAAAAATATGAAGGGTAAGAATTTGTGTGTGAAATCGTAAGAGCGTGAGTATTGTGTATTTCGTGGATGAAAGTGAATACTCATGTGTCCAATTAGGACGGACAAGAGTCTTATTTATAGAGTTAGAAATTAGGTTAAAATACCAAAAAAGGAAATTACCCAAAACAATGAAAAGCCTAAAATTTGATTTTGAAAAAAGTAATAAAATTAGTAACAAATAGAATAAATAATGTAAAAATATGGGATAGTGGGGTTCAAACTCGGGACCTCCCACACATGAATTTCTTGCACTTCTTTCATTACCACTAGGCCATATCGCTTATTTGAAATTAATGCGCTTGAAAGTTTATGAAGGATAGGAAATTTTTTTATTTAACAATACAAATAATTTAAAGTAAGCTATTATATATTTTTAAATAAACAAAATAAATTGTTGGTAAAATGTTAGTAAAATTGAACCAAAAATCTTATAAAACCAAAGTTAAAAATAATTTGAATGTTAGAAATAAGACAGGCAAACTTGGGGGTATGAGACGCGTCTGTCATATGCCTAGAACATCCAATGTCAAAGTACGAATCTTCACTATATGAGAATCTAAGAGAAGTATGAGCAATGAGACTCTTTATAATATATTTCACTTTCCATTATTTCCTAGTTCTAGTCACATAAGAGTTTGTACTAGGTTGAGATGGATGTTTGGGATCTCCACGAAACCTGGTACAGACTTGCTCTATGTGACCATGTCTGCCACAAAACTGACATTTCAAAGATTGGATCTTGACTTTTTTTTGAACTTCCTGTGGTCTGGAAGGATGTTGTGACCTTTGATAAGACATCTTACTCTCATCCTTCACTCTACATGAGACAAATTTTGTCTCAGGAACTTCCTTCTTGTTTTGAAGGATTGATAGTCAAACTCTATGCCAGTATGTCTTCTGCCTTCTTCTACATCTTGAAGAATTTAATCCAACACATTAGATCCATTGTTCAACATCCTAAAACCTTTGATTAAGTTATCAAGTTTTGATGTTATTAAGGTTATTTCACTTTGAAGTTGAGAAATGCCAGTTAGGTATTCCTCTTTTTTAGTCTGAAGTTTGGCTATCATCATTCTTTGTTTTACCCCTATTTGACAGACTTCATCAACCTTTTTATACAGATCTTTGTAAAATGCCAATAGTTCAACATAATAACTTTCTTCTACCATAGAGTTGCACCTTCCTATTAAGGCAGATACAATTTTGGCAGATTCTTCCTAAGAGGATTCATCACCTTCATAAGTTATCTTGAGAATTTCTCGGGCATCTTTAGCATTATTGTAAATATATATCTTCTTGAGATCATTCTTGTCTACTCCATAAAATAAAGAATTCAAGACATTGAAGTTTGCATAAGCTAACTCATTTTCCTCTTTGGACAAGTCCTCCTTTGGCTTCCAGAAGAAATAATTTGCACCATTCAACATAGGTGGTCAGTCGCAACGTTCTCCTTTCTTGTCCATAGTGCCAGAAACAATATTTCCCTGGAGCTCACCCAATAAACATAACACGGTCCTACTCTGATACCAATTGAAATTCTAGCACACACACTATAAATGTTAAGACTGATTTCTCAACAGACAATCGATCACAATGTTAAGTGAAATGTTACAACATCTGCTGAGTGGCAAAAACTTTTACCAAAATAAAACTATGCAAAATTTAAAAGTGGGGAAGGAAAAAGAACACAAAGAATTGTTAACCCAGTTTGATGCAACTCACCTACTTTGGGGGCTACCAAGCCAGGAAGGAAATCCAATATCAGAAGTATTAATTCTAAGCCTAAATAGTCCCAGTTTACAACTTATCACTTAATCCCTACCCAATGCAACGTCTACCTAAGAACCTCCTAGCTATGAGAATCCCCTCTCATTTCAAATCACCGTAGTGATATCAAACAATCCCAATCCCAGGGAATGTCTCAAGAAACCAAAAACAAGATTACACTTCCAATACAAAAATACTTAGTTTTCTTAAAATCTTAACTAAGAACAATACTCAACTATTTGCTTAAAAGCTTAGAGGAGAACAATAACTTAATAAACAAGTAACAATCAATCAACTTAAATGCATCAAAAGATACATGAGGATAAACAAAAACAAAAACCCCCTTAAAGAACCCTCAAACCCTAAGACTAATAAAAATAGGCTTCCCCTTTTTTTTTACAAAGTTCTTAGTGAAATTAGGTCTAGGTAATTTCTTTAAATACTCCTCAGTGATCCATGGGCCTTGAATATATGCCCATATCTTCCTTATTGCATAAGCTGAGGGCTGCACCAATTTGTGCAGAATGATCTCCTTAAATCTTGGAACAAAACCACAATGTTTCCTAAATTGTCACAAAGCCCAATTTTCGCAACATGTGTACAGTTGGAGATAAATCAAATGATTCAAATTAAATATTCTTGACCTACTAAAAATAGTGAGATAAAACCAAAAGTAATCTAAAAAAATTAATTTAAATCTTGTCAAGAATAGCCACATCATGTACTGATGTTCTGATACAAGATGTTACAACATCTGTCAGAACATATGCCTTCAAATGAACCTGACAAGCATGTTAGAATATCTTCTATAATATCATGTTGCAAACCATGTTTTAGAAAAATTATACCAATCCTAAAATCATGGTACTAATAGTTCTTAAACATTCTGATAACTACTCGTGAATCGTTTGTAGGTGGGGTAATAACCTCGATCCATTTAGTCACATAATGGACAGCAACTAATATGTATTTATTTCCCATGGATGGTGGCAATGGACCCATGAAGTCAATTGCCCAAACGTCAAAGACCTCTACTTCTTAAATATTCTTAAGGGGCATCTTATTGCGTCATAAAATGTTTTCAATGTGCTGGAACCGATCATATTTGATTATGAAAGCATGAATGTCGCGCCAAAGGGTTAGCCAATATAGGCCTGCATGAAGGATCTTTGTGCAAGTTTTAGATATGCTTGCATGTCCTCCATATGGTGCGGAAGGGAAATGTGTTATAATACTTTCAACCTCCTCTTCAAGTACACACCGGCGATATATGTCGTCTGGACCTCTTTTGAAAAGGAGGGGTTCATCCCAATAGAATTGTTTTATATCATGGAATTTTTTTCCTTTGTTGATGTCATATCAGGGAGGAGTATTGGTTTCTAGATAGTTAACAAAGTCAATGTACCAAGGTATACTAGTTACCATTAAGGCAGCTTCAATATTTTGTCCTGACTCATCGTCCTCGTGATTCGTCCCTTGGTTTACTAATGCTATTAACCTATCGTATGTGAAATAATCACTTATGGTGGTATGTTCTAGTTTTAGATATTCGAACCTCGAAAGGTGGTCAGCTATCGCATTTTCAGTCCCTTTCTTATCGCGGAATTCCAAATTGAGTTCTTGTAATAAAAGGATCCACCAAAGTAGTATGGGCTTCGCATCCTTTTTGCTTAGAAGGTATCATATGACAACATGGTTGGTGTATATGATGATCTTAGCTCCAACTACATAAGAACGAAATTCATCTATTGCAAATATCACGGCTAGAAGTTCCTTTTCCTTAGTGGCATAGTTTAATTTAGCGGCATTCAAAGTCCTGCTTGCATAATATATCACATGCATTCTCTAATCCGTTTGTTGTCATAAAACACCACCGATGGTGAAATCACTTACACCACACATAATCTCGAATGGTTTATTCCAATCTGGTGGTTGCATGTTAGGTGCGAAGATTAGTTCTTGTTTCAAGATATTGAATGCTTCCAGACATTTTTGGTCAAAAAGGAATTTGACGTCCTTCATCAAGAGATCGGTTAAGAATTTGGTGATTTTAGAGAATCCCTTGATAAAACATTGATAGAAACCGGCATATCCAAGGAAACTTCAGACTTCCCTAACTATTCTGGGTGGCTGGAGGTTTTCTATTATCTCAATTTTTGCTTTGTCCACCTTGTTTCCTCTTTTTGACACTATGTGTCTAAGGACTATACCTTCTATTACCATAAAGTAACATTTCTACCAATTTAGAACAAGTAAATCTGTGAATATTTCCATCATACATCATTGGAAAGTCGCAGAGGCATTGCATAGCCCGAATGCAATTCGTTGGTAGGCAAATGTTATGTATAGGCGTGTGAAGGTTGTTTTCTCTTGATCAGCAGGATGTATCGAAATTTGAAATAAACCTGAATATCCATCCAAATAGCATAAATAAGAGTGTCTAGATAAATGTTTGAGCATTTGATCAATGAAAGGAAGGGGAAATGGTCATTCCTGGTCACTTTTCTTAGCTTCTTATAGTTTATGCACATGTGCCATCCATTTTCTATATGTTTTTCTACTGATTCTCCTTTTTCGTTTTGTACGACTGTCATACCTCCCTTCTTTGGAATAACATGTACAGGGTTAACCCATTTACTATCAGATATTTGATAAATTGTTCCAGCATTGAGTAATTTTAACACCTCTCTTTTGACTACATCACTCATGATTGGATTTATCCTTCTTTGGTGTTCCCTAGAAGGTTTAGAGTCTTCCTCAAGCATAATCTGGTTCATGCACACATATGGACTTATCCCTTTAAGGTCAAATATATTATATCCTAAGGTTGTTAGGTATCTTCGTAAGACGTCTAAGAGTTGGTTAGTTTCGTCTTTGCTTAGGTTTGCATTAACTATAATTGGACGATTTAGTTCCTTATCTAGAAATCCATATCTCATATTTTTAGATAGTTCCTAAAGCTATAAAGATGGTTTCTTAGGCCCAGGCATATGTTCAGGAGTAGGTGCTAGGCATTCATAAAGGTTGACGTCCAAATATAGTGTATATACCCCTTAATTCCATCATCTTCCATTATAGGTGTCGAGGGGAGTTTTATTGTTTCAGTATGTGTCTCTGTATCCAATTATCTTATGCACTCATCAATTATATTAATAAAACAACATGAGTCATTTGTCACTGGTGCTTTTAGGAATTTGGATAGGATAAACTCAGCCTTCTGGACCCCTACTTCAAAAGTCAGCTTTCCTCTTTTGACATCTATCATGGCTCCAGCATTTGAAAAAAAGAGTCTACCTAGAAGGATGGGGATATCATCGTCTTCTTTAATATCCATTACGACAAAATTTGTTGGAATATAAAGTTAACCAATCCTGACTTGGATATTATTTAATATACTGACTGGGAAATTCTTGTTGGTTGTACATCTCCTGGATTTAACCTATTGGAAACAGCTAGTGGCATTAAACTCACACTTGCACCTAAATCCAGTCGTGCATTATCAATGACATGTCTTCCTACCACATAAGGTATGGAAAAGCTTCCAGGATCTTTATGTTTTTTGGCTAATTTGTTCTCAGCACTCGCATTGCATTCTAATAGTTTACGGTCATTAAGATTACGTTTGTTTGTCAAGATGTCTTTCATAAATTTAGCATATGATGGAATCTGGGTTATAGCCTTAATAAAAGGGATTTTGACGTGGAGTTTTTTAATTACTTTCACAAACTTTTTATATTATGTGTCTTGTAGTTTGTTTAAGCCTTTGCAGATATAGAATAAGTGGATTATAAGGAGGAGGTGGTACATAAGCTTGGTTATCCTTCTCGCCTCCTTTATCTTTAACTTCTTCTTCTCTTTGTTTCTCTGGTTCAACTGGTTTCTTTACTATTTGTTTTTCTGGAGTAGTCACAGTGTTTTCTTTTGGCTGGTATGGCTTTTTAGGCAAGGAATTATTCAACCTAGGGTCTATAGGTCCGTCATATGCAGCTCTGCTTCATAGTGAAATAGCATTAGCATGGCCTTCAGGGTTAGGTTGAGGTTGTCCAGGGAATGATCCTCCTAGTGTTGCCTGAGCAGCTTGTTGTTGTGCTACTTGAGAAATTTGGGTTTCTAGCATTTTGTTATGGGTTACCACAGAATCAACTTTATTGCCTACTTGTGTGATCAACTCATTTAAATGAATGTTTTGGTTCATAAATTCTTTATTATGTTGAGTTTGAGCTGAAATGAAATTTTTTATGATTTTATCTATGTTTGATTTCTAGGGAGTAGCTTGAGTAGGTTGGCCAGTCTTTGAGCTTGAAAACCTTGTGGTCTTTGAGGTACGGTGTTTTGGATAGAATTGTTATTCTTATAAGAGAAGTTTTGGTGGTTCCTCCATCCAGAGATATAGGTGTTTGAATGTGGGTTTCCTGGGGATAACTAACCTGATCTGGGCTTGGTTCATCTAGAAGGGTGCAATCAACAGTGATGTGTCTGTGGGTTCCACAGATTTCACATCCGGTTTGTACTGCAATTGTGGTAGTTGTGGGATTGACGATTAAGCTTTCAACCTTTTATGTTAAGGCGTCCATCTTAGAGTTTATAAGTTCTAGGATATCCACTTTATATATACCTCATTTTGTTTCTTTCTTCTCTCCCGACGTACGTTCAGTCCCCCATTGGTAATGGTTTTGCGCCATGTCTTCTATGAGTGCGCAGGCTTCGGGGTATGGTTTGTTCATTAGTGCACCGCCAGCGGCAGCATCGATGGACATCTTTGTGTTGTAGAGAAGCCCATTATAGAAGGTATGTATGATCAACCATTGTTCTAATTTGTGGTATGGACAATCTCTTAATAGTTCTTTGTACCTTTCCCAAGCGTCGAAAAGGGACTCACCATCCTGTTGAGTGAATTTAGTTATTTGGTGTCACAAAATAGCAGTTTTTCTTAGTGGAAAGTATTTAGCAAGGAATACTTTCTTCAAGTCATTCCAAGTGGTGATAGAATTAGCTGAGAGAGATTCTAACCAGGATCTTGCTCTGTCTCTAAGGGATAAGGGGAATAAACGTAAATGTATAGCCTCATGGAGAGCACTATTGCTTTCCAATGTGCCGGCTTTTTGAATAAACACTTTTAAGTGCTGGTTTGGGTTTTCCGATAGAAGGCCAGCAAACTGGGTTTGCTGCATGATTTGCAACAAGGCGAGTTTCAATTCAAAATTATTGGATGGGATTGCAGGGGTAACCATACTTGAATGAGATTCTTCATTAGAAGGTAGGAAAAAATGCTTAAGTGGCTTGCGATCATTTTCTTCCGCCATTGGTCTCCTGATTCGTCGTAGCAAAAGTCGTGTGTGTACGTATCCCTCTGGTTTTCTATTGGATTTTCTAAAGTTTTGGTACTACGAGTTCTTCGCATTTACCAGGAAAACAGTGCCTTAGTATAGACGGTTTATCAACGGAATTACGATATTTGACGTAATTGGTCCCTGACAATGGCGCCAAAAACTTGATGGCGTATTTCGTAAGTGCATGAAAAGTATCAGAGTGATATAAACAATGTTGAACCCATAGAGACCTAATAGTCAAGCTATCATTTTATATTTCTACGGTGTTTATCTAAGGCGATTAAAATAATGATCGGAGATACAGAAAATAAAGTAGAATAAAAGAATATAATTAATTCAGAAAATGCAATGCTCGAATGTGGATCTCATCAATTTGTTGATACTCTTATTATTCCTAAATTGAATTACATATGGGACAATGTTTTCGTCTTTGAAAAATAACTAATTAAAAAGGAACCATCGCTGTCGCGTAATCGAAACTAGATTTTACTCTCTAATTTATACCGTTCATTGTCGCGTGCCAAGCACATTTCCCTTTAAAGAAGTAAATACCTTTTTTAGAAATAATTTTCTTTCACTCAGATGAAAAGTAGTTTTGACTAGAAAATTAGACTTTAAAGGGTTCCCGACATTCGCTCGGCCAACCTTACCTTAAACTCTTAAACGCGTCCGAAAATGGGTTTAAAATCACTTTCTAAAAATAATAACTTTCCTAATTAATTAACAAAGAGCTTTCACGGTATTTATCAATTAAAAACTAAACAACCTTAATCTTTTATACCGGGCGACTTTCAATCTTAACAGGCATATAAATGGTTCTACTTTCATAGCAGCCGAATAAATTAAGGTTAGAAAAGTTATTATAAAATCAAAACTGTCCCATAAGTATTTATCAAAGAAAAACAATTTAGAGTACTGCCGAATCGACGATCCTCACATTCCAACACTTATAATTTAGGTTGACATGATCATAACATATGACAAAAAAATTGATTTGTTTATGGAATAAAACATAATAGGCATAAAAAGTAAAGTTGAAAACATGAAATTGATAGAAAAAATTTAAAAAGATTAAGTGCAGATAAATAAAGAGACGATAAAATAAAAGTAATGTGATTAATAAAAACTTGCTCTGAAGAGACAATATCTGGTACAAGAAGTAAATCAATGGAAAAACTTGAACGCGGGAAATAAAATGGCAGCAAGATTAAACTTTTGCAAAAGTTGCTCCAAACTTGATACAGACTCAATCGGCAGTGCTATAACCCTTTGAGGTGAAGAGTTAAAGCTTACAAAATACAACAATATATAGCTCAAGTTTGTACTAAGCTTAAATATCCAAAAAGTGAAGCTAAACACCTATTTATGATGTTCCAAGACCTAAAATATCATGTGAGAAGTTGTTGGATTCGCGGGAGAGATTTTAGGAGAGAATGGGAAGAGTGAGAGACCAAGCCAAGCCTAAAATGTAACTGATGCAGTTTTATAAGTTATGGCGACCGCCCCACCCCTATGGTGAATGCCATACTAAAAAAGTGGCCATGACTTGGTCTTATGACCGTTGGCGCATGGACCACTCATGGCCACCTCTATTGTGAATGCCATGGTGGTCGCCTTTAGTGTAAAATGCTCATTTCTTCTTTGTTTTTCATCTGTATTGCTTTGTTTCTTCGCGTACGACTCCCATTTAATCAAATACCTGAATTACATACAAATTACAAACATAATATTGGAAATAGAGATAAAACAGCAATGAAATATATGTAAATCGAGTCAAATATACGGTGTATTTTGGTGTTATTAGTGTAAAACCTTGTAATAAGAGTTCATTCAAATCTTATAGCAGGTAAAAAGACTGGAGGGAGTTGACTAAAGTATTCAACATAACATTCATTCTTTTTTCCATTATGAGGAACATGAATGGTAAAAACAAATCAGCTTTCCTCAAACCTCTCTTTATCACAAATTCTTTAGTAGGACTTCCATTGACTATAACTAATGTTGAAGCATGACAAATACATTCCATTATCCAATAAATTCATCTTCCTGGAAATTTGATGTTTGCCATCACATCATCTACATACCTACATTCTACTGAGAAACATGCCTTCTTAAAATCCACTTTAAAGAGAATAAGATTTGTTTTTCCTTCTTTGCATCATCCACCACTTAGTTTATTATAACAATATTGTTCAAGATTTGTGGTCCCTTCACAAACACATATTGAAAAGACATTTAACACCCCCCTCTTAGTAACTTTAGAAAATTTCTTTATACACCTCTTAGGGGTGGGAAAAACCCTTGAAAACCCGAAAATACCCTTTGAATATGTATCTCTGAACGCACCCTAAATCAGGGTATTTCAGAGATGCATCTCTGAAAGCACCCATAATATCAAATTTTGGGATGAATTCAAAAATGCACTTCCGAAAATACTCAAGATAGAATTTTGTCTCTGCATAATTCAGAAATACATTTGTTGCACCCCAAAATTTGTCCTTTTTTTTATAAATAAAATAGCTTATGCTTCATTATCATATCCATCATTTTTAATTCCATTAACTCAATGATATGGGATTAAGGGTTTTGAATGTGTAAGTGTCTACAACTCAAGAGAAGAAATTTGATCTACAAGGGTTGAATATTTGAAATCTCTCCATCATAAACATCACCTCAAGTCACAAGAAATGTGAGTTCAAGAGGTCTTCAAGTCATCTCAATTGAATTAGGGTTTTGGTACCTTAATCATCATCTCATATCTTTTGATACATATTAGGGTTTTGGGCAAGAATGTGATGTAAATTACTTTCCGAGCCTAATATTATTTCATGGTCTCCTATTGGTCTTAGAGCATCCATATGTGATTCATTAATCTTCACATTTTATTAGAAAAATCAGGATTGATTGAATAATAAGAGATTTGAGTGTGTATGGGTAAAAGTCAACAAAAAGGCAAAAGATTAACCAAGGGAATTGATTAAAAATGAGTTTTTTTTGCATTTTAAGTAATCTTGATGCTTAGAATTTTTCAAAGTTTTAAGATTTTTTATGTTCATATAGCCATCTTTGCAGCCTTATATCTCACTCATGTATGGACTAAAATTGGCAAACTCATGATCATTAGAAAGAATGAGCTCCACACTTCATTTTTGTCCTTGAGGGGTTTTCTCCAAAAAGTGCTTATATCTTGAGTTATAGAGCTTGAAAGTTCATGATATTTAACTCTGAATTTTTCCATACTTTATGTAAATTTGGAGCTGGTGATCAGATCTGACATTGCAGCTTCATGAATTGTGTTCAAGGATCTATTTCCAAATCTCTCCAACATCAAAGTTATCCAACTCCCTATAATCTACATCTTTGTAGAAGAAATCAAGATCATTTGAGCTATAGATATAATGTTATAAGGGTTGAAAGTGAATGTCATGATAATGATCAAAATTTAATACATAGAGAAATTTCCCAGAATTTCCAAATAGCTCAGGTACGTGACTTAGAGAAAGATATATGTGGCCATCTAACCATTTTCTCAAGAGGTGTCCAACTAGAAAGTTTCTATATCATCCTTTCTCTTTACTATAGTACCAAAAGAGCATCATTTAGTCCATTATGTGTTGCACCCCAAAATTTTCCCTCTTAAGTTTAATTATAATTGGCTTATATTTCATTACCATATGCATACATTCATATCATAGGCTTATGCTCATGGAATCGAGGTATTTCATTGCAAGAAAGAGTTGCTAAAATTGACTGTTCCGTTAAGCAACGCTGTGAAGCACAACCCGAGATTTTTGGATTTTTTTATGTGCTTCGCATGTTTTCTAAGCTATCTAATCAAAAACCAAGTAATTTATCAACATTTTAATTTCTTATGTTTTTCAGCATGCTCTGAATTGTGTAGAAAGTCAAGTGTATCAATTAATTTGAGACAGTGTAGACAGAAATTCAGTACGGTGCATTTCAAGCTCAAAATTTCAAAACGTGAGTTCGGTGATTGTTTTGGGATTGGTTCTTAAGTCATTGGAACCATCTTCAAGTCTTCTTCATTTCATCTGTTCAGGTCGAAGGCTAAATTTGTGAGGAAGGTTTTCCTAAAGCGCAAAATACTTGAATTACAGTATACAGTGATTTTACCGTTTCTCTAGTTTTAGGATGCTTAAAAATTCATAACTTCTAACTGGAATATCATCTTCGAGTTCCTCTTAGAGAATTTGAATCGTCTTGTTATTTCCTCCAACTTTTGTATTCGGCTTGAAAGCCAATTCTTTGAGGAAGATCTTCGAATGCGCGAGTACTTTGAAGCTAAACACTGAAAAATAGTGAAAATACTGTGTTGAACCATTATTTTGTGGACATTCACAAATTCATAACTCTCGCCTGGATCGATGTTTTGAGAAGTTCTTTGGGAGAAAAATCCGTCTTGATGTCATCTTCATTTTGAATGTTTGGGATGAGAGCTAATTCTTTAAGGAAAGTCCCCGAAATTATGGATTACCAAAGAAATTTATTGTGCAATACTAGAATTTTAATTCACTGTTTTCCGATATTGTAAAAATCGTAACTTTTTTTTATCGTATCAAGATGATTCTTTTCCCACAATTTCACAAATGATGTCAGCTACAAACTTGTTTCAGCCCCGAGTTCGGATTCTGACCGGATGATTTTCATTCGTGACATTCTTCCCAAACTGAACGGTGAAATTAACTGAAAAAAATATGCATTAGCTAACTCTTCTTTGCATCCGTGGATCTTCTAAAATTCATAACTTTCTCGTCATTTATCTAATTGAGTCCATTATTTCGGAATCGCGTCCCAAATTTTGTCATCTTCATTTTTGATGTTGGGCTCGGGTCGAGATTTCGCACCGATAATGACGTGGCATTTTCTTATCACGTTATGCATTAAATTTGTTGACACTGTCAAAACAAGGCCCAATTAGAGAGATTTTATATTCAAAAAATCATAATTTCTCTCATAACTTCACTCACTCCCAAAAACACCTCACAAATCTCTCTCTATTCTCTCAAGGATCAAACTCCACTATTAATTTTCATCACCAAATTTCAAGCAAATTCATAAAAGTCTAACTCAACTAAAATTCTCCAATCAACATTCTCTCCCGATCAACTTCACAAAGACCAGACCACCTTCCTCGGCCGCCCTCCGTCCTCCTTAGCTTCGCGAAGTCGTGGAAAGCTTTTCTGTCGGAACCGCAAAGTCTACAAGCCTAGCCTCCCTCCTTTGATCTGTTTTGCGCGAGCTTCCTCCCTCTCTGATTCAAATTCTAGCGATATCAATCTACTCCAACCTCCTATTCATCACTTTTTAGTAATTCAACTCTTGATTCTTAATAATCTTGTTTGAATTGTGAAGTTTGAATTATGAAGTTAATTGAGATTTTGAATTAAGGCATGCGTTGAATAATTTCTTGAAGATTATGTGTTTGATGAAATGTTTGAGCCATAATAAAATTGAATTTAATTGAACATAATTCCATGAGTTGATAATTGAGTGATATCTTGAATTTCATGTGAATTTTGATTCTTGAATTTCATGTGACATTTGAATTGATGAGTATAACTTATTTCACGAGTTTAAATTGAATTGTTGAATATGCTTAAACTTTGAGGTGTTGAATGTTGTTGAAATGTTGAAAAGAGACAAAGGTTGAACAATTGCATAATTGATGTGAATTTTGTTTTCGATTCGGTAAAAATTGTTGAAATCTTGAACACCGAATTATAAGTTCAAATGTCAATTATGGATTATTGTTGAGATGTTATTGTGTAATCATGTTTTGATATAATCTCCAATTCATTTTGTGAATAACTCTCATTTTTTATGTAAAATTTTTGAATTTGGAAATTAAATCAACACTTGATTTGTGGTTTAATTCCACCTTTTGGATATAATTTTGAGCATATGGTTGCATTTTTTAATGGTTAATGCTCAAGGCATTTGGTGTTGATGTTTGGATGGAATTTATGCCATTCTTTCTCGGTTTCAGATTGGAATTCCGCTCAATTTAAGTTTTTACAATGTTGCTTCCTGGAATAGTAAGTAGTAATTTCACTTGGTTTTAATTCTCGATTTTAGGTTCTTTGAACTTGTTGGTACGTTTGTAACTACCGGTGCAATTTTAGCCGATTTCATTCCGACTTTTTGTGCGTATTTATTTTTACATATAGTGTTGTCTATATCTTTTATGGCATGTACCTTGTCTTGTTGCATCCATATGGAGTATGTTTGTATTCCATTGGTAAATTTTTGGACATTGTCATTGACTTGGCACAATTCCGATGTGTTCTACGGTCTATTTTGTGTTATGTGCATGGTGCTGCCCGAATTTTCCTTTTTGACATTGCGATACACATTTGCATCTCATTTCTTCATGTTTTGATTTGTTATGTGAATATGAAACTTTAATTTCTCTTCCTTGTTATTTCTAACATTTTTGGTGACTTGTGTAAGGTACATTGAGGATACTTTTTATCAGTTACCTAATCTTGGTAAATCAATACGCCGCTTTAATTATGGACCGCATATGCTTTCGATGCGTTTATCTGTTGACTCGCATTGTTATAAGAAACATGCATTGCTTGTTTTGTATGGATATGTACTTTATGAAGGTGTTCTATTTGATATGAGGATGCGTCTGAAGCACATGCCACATGTAATACTTTGATACTCGTGTCGAGCGTACAATTTTTGACAATTTCATTTGTTGACGCTAGCTTTCTCAAAGTTTTCTAGAGTATTTTTGCTTTTTCTTGCTTGCTATATAAGGGACATTTTATTTGTTTGGTATTACACTGCTTCCGATTTATCTTTCTGCATTTTACCGCTTTCAAGATATCATGAGAAGTATGATAATAAAGAGCGTATGCTCGAAGGTTCTGTTTAAAGTCCTTTAGAAGGCATTCCGGACTTGTTTGCTAATTGTGTTTATGGTTGTTTAAAGACCTACCTCGAAGTAGGAATTCTGCATATTTACATTTTTTTCCCAAAGACCTCGATGAAGGCATCATATTCCCATTCCTCATTGATAACTCTTCAAAAGGAGGCAAGGCGAGTAGATGCTCCATAATCGACCCCTCCATTTCTAGTCTGTGTTATTTGTAGATCGCGTCGTGCTTTGATGCTTCGAATCATGCTATTATTGGTATCGAGTCAGTCAAGTGGAATACAAGGATATGTAACTAATACCCCATGTTTTGTCTTCAGCTCTCGTCGGATGATGTTGATGCTCCGTATTTGTTCATATTGTCTTCTATCTCCTACCTCGAATTTTTATATCTTGGTTAGGCGTTTAGTCGCCTTGGACATTCACTTCCCCCACTCTATACTTCTTGACTTGGTAACATGATACCTTGGTTAATAGTGGCTTTTATGACCCCTTCTTGCCTAGATGAGATATCTATGGTCAGGAACTTCCCCCCTTTTACCTACCTGCATGATTCGATATCTTGGTTAGGCCTTTTGACTTGAGCTAGTGTGTACTACTCATGACATGTGTGTGCTCTCTTGAGCTTCTGGATTGCTTGCTTTATTTCCATCCGTGTGTGTATGTTTTCTTAGGTTTTGAACCTTTTCCATGTTCCCTTGTGGCTTCTCGATTCAACCTTGGGCGGCGATTCGAGATAGACATTAGGTTGTGAACCATTCATGCTAACTTAGTTATAGGTTCCCTTTTTATCCTTGACCTTAGGTCCATCATTGAATGATAACATTAAGGATAAAGCAAGCTAGTTTCCCTTAGATGTTTTCTTTTCTTTTTGTATCCTTAAAACAAAAACCTTTTCTTGGAAAATACATAAAACATCTAATAATTTCCAAATCATTTTTCAAGGTAAAAAACACCAATCAATTCAAACTTCATTTTGTCGTTTGGCTTTTCTTTTAAAACCCTTTTTTCAAGGTAAAAAAACATACAAAAAACCTGAACATGTGAACTGAACTATGGTGCTCTGATTCCTTAAAAGCGATACATAGCCATCTGGTCACGGGGCTCAGCCGAGCGAAACTTTATAAGTATCTCCTTCTTTCCCCGTGTTTTCTTTGGCATGCATTCCCCCTTTATTTTTTCTTTTAGCCCTTAAGCTTTAGATTTAAACACCCTTTGATTAGAATAACAGGAGTGGATCTCGTATAGTACCATAGACGTGTGGGATGCTAATACCTTCCCCTTGCGTAAATGACTCCTGTACCCGTATCTCTTGATCGTTTGACCCTGATTTCTCCCTTCTTAGGTTTACTCGATGTTTACCTTTCCCGTGTGTTGGTTGACACGGGATCCTCCCTCAATGTGTTGCCAAAGTCTGCTCTTATGAGGCTTGATTATAAAGGGGTCACGTTGAGGCCTAGTGACTTGGTTGTCAAGGCATTTGATGGGTCTTTTAGGACTGTGTTTGGGGAAGTTGATTTGCTTATCAAGATAGGTCCCCAAATCTTCAAATATTTCTTCATCATGGATATTAATCCTTCTTATTGTTGTTTTCTAGGCCGTCCATGGATCCATGGGG
Source organism: Vicia faba (assembly GCA_948472305.1). Taxonomy (NCBI): domain Eukaryota; kingdom Viridiplantae; phylum Streptophyta; class Magnoliopsida; order Fabales; family Fabaceae; genus Vicia; species Vicia faba. Next base: position 1,038,293,890 of record OX451740.1, on the reverse strand, counting down.
CCGGTGTTGTCACTTCCCACCCTGCATCAAAAGTTGAAATTCCTGGTCAATGGAAAGGTGGTCACCATTTGTGGTGAAGAAGATTACATCGACAATCATATAAGTACCTTCCACTATGTTCATGTGGAGGGAGAAGTAAATGAGACTTCGTGCCAAGCATTTGGAATCGTGCGGGTTGTCAGAACTCCTCGTCAAGAGGTTAAGAAGTCGGAAGCCTTTATGGAATCTTAACGTCAAGAACATGTAGTTTTTAAATCTGTTCATCCTGAAGGATTGGGAAGAGTGATAAAGCTCCCCGCACAGATGGACAAGAAAGGTTTAGGCTTCGTGTCTAGATGAAGTCTCATGTGGTGGTGTTATCCATGACGAAGCTCATGATGTGAGCAAGGAATTCAATAGCGACTGTGAAGTGGACAAGTTGTTTCGTCCTAATGTTATAGGTCAAGAGCTTGCAAATTGGTTTGATGAAGACGTCATTGAAGTCACCCGCTTTGAGGAGTAATTTTATTTTATTTTTATTATGCAATAATTCCTACGTTCTGCCCAAGACGTAGTGGATCATGCTGTAGGGCCACAATGTTTTTCTTTTCAAAATTATCATCAATAAAGGACATCTTTTTGTATTCAAATATTTTGCTCCTTGTCTTTCTCTTTATTTTTCAAAACTTTTGGAAATGTGTTTTCTTTTTTCTTTTTTTAAATATAAAACTAAAATAAAAATAAAAACAGCTATGTAGATATTGTCCCCCATTAATCCCAGATTTTGTTGAAAATGATTCTACTATGGCTCATTATGACTTTAAAAAACCAATCTATCAAGCTAATGAAGAAGCTGATGAAGATTGTGAACTTCCCGAAGAGTTAGCCAGATTGTTGAGGCAAGAGAAATAGGTCATTCAACCACACCAAGAGACTATTGAAGTGATCAACTTGGGTATCGAGGAGGTCCCAAAAATAAGTCAATATTGGGACCGCATTAGAAGACAGTGTCAATCAGAGACTGGTTGAAATGCTTCGTGAGTATGTTGATATATTTACTTGGTTTTATGAAGACATGTCAGGGCTGGATAGAAATATTGTGGTACACAAGCTGCTTCTTAGAGAAGGTTGTCCTCCTGTTAAACAAAAGATTTGAAGAACTCATCCTGAGATGTCTAAGAAGATCAAAGAGGAAGTTCAGAAACAGTTTGATATTCATTTCTTGAAAGTTATCTCTTATCTGCCGTGGATTGCCAATATTGTGCCAGTGCCTAAAAATGATGGTAAAGAGAGAATGTGTGTGGACTATATAGACTTGGACAGAGCAAGCCCTAAAGATGATTTTTCGCTCCCTCATATTGATACTCTAGTTGACAATACTGCTCAAGCTAAGGTGTTTTCCTTCATGGATGATTTTTCTGGTTATAATCGGATTAAGATGGCACCAGAAGACATGGAGATAACTACTTTCATTACACCTTGGGGAACATTTTTCTACAAAGTGATTCCCTTTGGTTTGAAGAACGCAGGGGCACACCATCTACTACCTGAGCAAGAAGTTTACTGATAGGAAAGAGCACACCATCTACTACCTGAACAAGAAGTTTACTGATTGTGAGTCGAGATATTCATTGCTGGAAAAGACTTGTTGTGAACTCGCGTGGGTAGAAAAACGTCTCAAATAGTATATGATGACTCCTACTACTCTCTTGATATTCAAGATTGATCCAATCAAGTACATTTTCGAAAATCCAACTGTTGTACCCCAAAATTTACCCTCTCATGTTTCCCAAAGTCTTCCCCCTGCATGGTTGATCACAAACTCTTGCCTAAGGAAAAGGAAAATTTTTGAGTGGTGCTTTATGTACATTTAGATTGGCATTCTGAAAGACCCTTTGATTGGTGTTCTGAAGGAGCCTTTTGATTGGCATTCTGTCAAGCACTTCGATTGGCATTGTGGACAAGTACTTCGATTGGCATTCTGAAAGATCTTTCGATTGTAATTCTGTAAGACTTTTCGATTGGCATTCTGAAGGAGCACTTCGATTGGCATTCTGAAAGACCTTTCAATTGTAATTCTGAAAGACCCTTCGATTGGCATTCTGAAGGAACATTTCGATTGGCATTCTGAAGGAGCACTTCGATTGGCATTCTGAAAGACCTTTCGATAGTCATTCTGAAAGATCCTTCGATTGGCATTCTGAAGGAACATTTCGATTGGCATTATGGACGAGCACTTAGATTGGCATGCCAAGGGAACCTTCGATCCAGCATTGTGTCCAGGCAGCTTCGACAGGCATGTGAACCATGTCCTTTGCTTAGTATGAACAGCACCTTTCAATTGGCTTGTTAACAAAGCCATCAAGAGGGCACTCAAACATGTCCAGGTACACTGAACATGAGAAAATGGCATGGTTCCCTTACAAATATAGAAATAATTAAATGTTGTTTGTGGATTTAATTCCTGAGTTAAAGGCCAGATCCTTGCCTTTTCTGTTCCTGAAGAGCTGATTCGACCAGAGTGACTCTTTTCAAATCAAGCAGTCGAAGCAGAGGAAGTCCATTCGAAGGAGGCAACTTAGGACCAATCGAAGGACAAGGCCTGAAGGCATTTGAAAGTCAGAAGCGTCCAGGTTCATCCAAGGGACACGAATGTTTCAAAAAAGGAAATTATTTAATGTGTATGATTCTTGTCTCATGGCTTTAATGGCCTGTTTAATGGTTGTCTCTTGCCATTACTGCACCCTCACACCCCTATAAATACAGAGGTCAGCATACATATCTAGAACACACGAAAATATACAGAAACAAATAGAGAAAAGAAGCAAGGAGAGCTTGGAGATACGCTGCCAAAATTCATCAGCACTTCCAGGAAGCCATACCCAATCCTTGCACCAGCCAGAGCTGCCACCCAGCGAACACCTCCACCCTCAGAACTACAGATCGAAGCACCTTTGTTTGGTAAAAAAGGATCTAATCTCAAAACTCATTTTTAAATTCATTTTTGATTGCATATTCATATTATTACTGTTGTTTGTGAATGATTTAATGTGCTACATATAAGCTACAGCGCAGAGATGAGATTGTGCCATTGCTTGGGCACAATCTGAGTTTCTCCTTCGAATCCCCGGATAAAACAAACCCAGACCCAGATTCAGCAGGTGCGAATAAGAGAGAGATTCGAACCAGGGGGGTAAAATCCCCCCTGGACCTTTAACACGTGTTTCGTTTCTTGCAGGAAATACATTCTCAGATTCCTGTTCAGAGTTTCGAAGCTCAGCAGTCTAACTTCGAACTGGACCCAGGATTTCTAGATCGAAGGATGGCATGTCCAGATCGAATACCCTCAGAGTGCAACCCCCCATGCACCTTCGATCAAGACTCTTCACTGGGTCGAAAGACAGCCTGCACCTCTTTCGGCCCAGACCTCCAGAATTATATTTTTTCTTGTTTTGCTGCCTGGCCCATTTGTACTTTGTTTACTTTGTTTTTTATTTCTTTTAGTTTGTTCTTTTTCTAATCAACATAAAAATCATAAAAATAAATAACTTAGAATTAGGATTTAATTTAGTTAATTATTTTAACTTATTTTCTTCAATTTTAAAATCAGCAGACTTAGTTAATTAATTAAATTTGACTTAATTGAACATTTAGCATTTTCCCAAAAAAATAGAATAAAACAACAAAAAGATCATATGCTTAGGATTTTTAAGATTCACGCGCGTTTATTTTTATTGTAACTGCTTTATTCCCCCATATTTTGGACATGTAAATAATCCCTCTCCCCGAAGCCTTGTAATAGCGTAGGATTTACAATTTTTGCACTTTAAATTCCTGTACATATATTAACTGCTTAGATGTATGCTAACTAGGATTGTATGGCAAGATCTAAAAACAAATGGTAGAACACCTAAAAATACAAAGATGATATAAATTGAAAATTGACACACTTGCACATGACACTCTTAGGGTACACCTCACTTGGTTGCCTCAACGTGGTCATTAAGTATAGGATGTTTTAGAGGTCGTCCTTTTGTCCCAAGATCATAAGTTGCCTCGAAATGGTTGCCTCGATAAAAATGATCTAAGACATTAGGATTACCACTGAAGTGTCCTAACGTTGCTTTAGTGACCACACGTCCCTAAAATCGAATTGACCCGAAAAACTCCAACGACGGTGCTACCTACTCCTCAATAGTGGGATAGCACTGTCTAAAGGACAGTTGCACAATTTAATTCCTTTTTGAGTAGGTAGATGTTCTTAAAGTACTTGCTCTCTCTTAAACAAAACAAAACCTTTCGCACTTACACTCTTTTCAAAACAACAAACTCTTTTCAAAACCCACAATCACAAAGAAAAGCAAACTTTTGAAAACATAGTGAGCAAGTACCTAAGAGCCCGTGGATAACCACGGATAGAAAGGGTGCTAACACCTTCCCTTTCTATAATCTACCTCCCGAACCCGAGAAACAATCTCGAAAAGGAATTTTTCTGTGCTTTTGTCCTTTCCTTGTTGGATAAAATAAAAGACGGTGGTGACTCTTGCTTACCGCGAAACTTTGCGAAAACATACGCAAACGCGAACCAGCATTAAAAAAAACAGTCAGTTCTCATTCCCACCGATCACAGAACTGGCGACTCTGCTGGGGATGATCTAAGTGAGGTGTACCTTAGGATTAGATCACTTGTGTTTTCAATTGTATGCTTTGTATGCTTTTAATTTTGTGGGCTTGTATTGGAATTCTATAGATCCGAACCCGGATCTGGGGTACCCTTTTTAGGTAAGTAGCAATAAACTGTGAGGGATCTGTCCGGCGTAGACCGACACGGATGAAGCAGTAGCTACGTTGGTGTGGCACCTTGGTCTATACCGATATCCCTTGTGTTGAAACGAGGAGAATATAGGTCTTTTGAGGAGTCATTAAGCATCGACTGACCTTAGAACCTTAAATTGACCAACTTGACCATAGAATAGTAGCAGTATGCTACACTCATTGAGACTAAACTCTCGTGATGGTTCCGGCTGCAAGAAAAGGTTGCTAAGCTGGAATTATGACCGATTGATGGTAGTCAGTGATATTGAGATCCTCTAGAACCCGGTTACTATTTTTTAGGACAGGTCTTAACCAACTGAAACTGAAAGAGGGTAGTACCTGAACTTCATGCCAGCCTGAAATCTAAGGGCTCTTTTGTGTAACTTGTATGCCTTTACCATGTTTGCCTTTTGTGAATATCTGTGGTATGCCTTTACCATGTGTGATCGGTGGATCTGGAACTGACTGTTTAACGCTGGTTTCGCGAAATGTCGCGGAAGCAAGAGTCGCCACCGTCTTTTATTTTCTCTAAATGGAAAGGACAAAAGCACAGAAAAATTCCTTATAGAGATTGCTCTCGATTCGGGAGGTAGATTATAGAAAGGGAAGGTGTTAGCACCCTTTCTATCCATGGTTATCCATGGGCTCTTAGATACTTGCTCATTGTGTTTTCAAATTGTTTGTTTGCTTTTCAACTGTGGGTTTAAAAAAGTTTCTTTGGAAATTTCAGTTCGACTCTTGTATCGGTCCTCAAGAGTGTTTGAAAAGTTGTTTTCAAAAGCTTTTTTGAAAAGGTGTCGGTGTGAAAAGTATTTTTGATTTATTTTGAAATTGGAGCAAGTATCTACGAGAACCTACCTACTCTAAGGAATTCGTCTGTGTAAATGTCCTTGAAGTAGTGCAATCCCACCATTGAGAGGTAGTTAGCGCCACCGTTGGAGGTGTTAGGGTCAATTCGAGGGTTCGGGGCATGGTGATCACCAGAGCAATAGGAAGACACCTTAGAAGCTACCCTCATGCCATGTTCATGGACATGAGGACTTACTAAAACATCCTCTACTCGACGACCACCTTTCGAGGGGCAAGGCAACAGTGAGGCGTACCCTAGGGGTGGTGTGTGATTTGTGTGTCATGTTCGTTTATTTTTGTCTTGTTCATGCATTGGTGATCTACGCGTCGCTTTTATTTTGACATTCATTCTTTCATGCGAATTAATTAACAGTTAAAAAAATGCGGAATTAAAAGTCCTACGCTATTACAAAGGCGCGGGTCCACATCGCCAAATTAGTCCAAGACCCGATTTGAAATAAAATAAAGCGGAAAAATAAATATCTAATTAGTCTATTACATGGCTTTGGGAGAATTACATTAATGTTCACAAAAAGAAAAAAATGCGAAGAGAATTAAAGTTGGGAATGTGAGGGCGTTGGACCCTTTTAGAGAAATTGAATTAAAATTACGAAATTAATTAAATTAAATGTGAAAGGAAATTATTTTTTTGAGTTTTTTGTATTTATGAATTTTAATGAGAATTAATGGAATTTAAACCTAATTCTAACTATTTTTAATTTATTAAAAAAAACATGTTAAAATTGAACCTAAAATTAACCTAATTATTTACATGGCAATTTATTTACAAAATATAATAATCAATAATTAATATGGTGAAAAATAAATAAAAAAAGGATAAAAGTATAAAACCCTAATTCTACATTTTTTAATTTATTAAGAAAAACATTTAAAATTAAACCTAGAATTAAAAAACTAAATTAGTTATTAAATTTATTTACAAAGAAAACATTAAATAAAATATATTTTTATTTTTGTCTTTCTGATTTTTTTTATTATTATTTTTTTATGTTATGAAAAATATTAATTTATCAATTAAAAGGAAATAATTAAATTTAAAAAAAAACAAATGATAAAAAATAGGAAAAAGAAAAGAAATACAAACACTAGGGGGTGTTGACCCCAATTTGGAGGTAAACTCTCAGCAATCTGGCCCATTTGTGGGAGGCCTCTTTTGACTTTCTCAGCGCGCGTGTGTACGCGTTGACTGGTGCCCATGGTGTTCTTCAAATCTTGACCTTTGGATTGGGATCATTAGGCGCGTGGCACGTCTGATTATGGGGACACATGATGGTCATTGGGAAGCATGCTGCATAGAATCACATTAAGACAAAATATATTGAGAAAGGGAGGGGACCTGAGGATCGAACCCAGGTCCCAAAGCTTGCCAGCATTACATTCCACCAACTGAGCTGCTTGAACGCGTTGTATATAGAACAAAGGATAAATAATATAAACGAAAATTGGTGTTAGTGACATAGAAACAAAAAAAACGCGCGCTGGAATTCAAACTATCCAATTAGATCTTGCCACATGATCTTCTTCCTCATTTTCCCCTAGAAATAAAAAGAAGTAGCGGGGGTTTTAAACCCCCCCAAAACGCAGCTTTTTCCAAAATAACGATTAGCTTAATAGGCCATATAAATTAGGCGCGATTAGTGCGTTGAATTCGTTCAAGCGTCCTGATTCTAGCCATGGTACTGGGATGTCTTGATTTTACATTATATGCAAACGCCCAATTTGGAGCTTGAGAAAACCTAAAACATTTTAATGGCAACTTTGTGCACAGGCCATATTAATTCAATTAGACAACACCATTAGCTTTAGAATGGTTAGATTAGTATAAATCAGTACCAAAAACACATGAAAAATGCATGGAATTCAAGATGTGATTATGAATATATTTCAGAAAAGTGGGACTCCTATCTACCAATTCTTTGCGCTTGGAGGGTGGAGAACGATTGGGTTCTGTTCAGAGGAGTTCCAGGAAGCCTTTGAGATCTTTTTCACGCCTTGAAACGCCTTGCAACTATGAAAACAGGTTTTAGATTTTTTAAGAAAAAAGTGAGTTTTGGTCCTTGAGTTCTAGCGCAGCATTCAGGTCTCTAGCATTAGGGTTATGATCAGTATATGTATGCCAATGGATTAGGGTTGCAATTTGAATCCAAAAACCCTTGTAATCATGAATCAAATATTTGATTTTAATGGCATATTTCTTCAAATCTTTTCCATGTGTTTTGATGCCAATCATGAACAAATCCTTCCTTTTTTGATGTGCACGAATCTTGAGTGAATCATGAGTGATTATACTGCATAAAAAGATTCACACACATTTGTTTAGTATTTTTTTCATATTTTAATTAATTAAATGAATTAATGTTGATAAAAATTCAAATAAATAATAAAAAATGATGAAATAAATCCCCTTTGGGCCAAATGGTCTTGCATAGCCTTTGGATGATGAATCTTGGAAGAAAATGTGGCCCATTAGCAATTTTGAGGCATTTGAAGTAAAGTTGACTTTTCAAAATTCCCAAAAATTTCCCAACTTCCACAAGGCATATCTTGCTCAATTTTTAAGCTTTGATCATGTTCTTGGACATTTTGGAAAGGTCTTGAAGTCCTCTAACCAATGCCTTTGGTACCATGTCATTTTGATTTACCAATATCAAGTTATGGTCTTTGACTTAAAGTGCCTTTTTGTTGACTTTTGAAAATGACCTATAATGTTGAAATTGATAACTTTTTGTGAGAGCATTTCTTCGACTTGAAGTGTGAAGAGGAGTTGTAGGAAATGTCTTTCTCTTCAAAATGAGCTTTGGATGGAATTTTTTTGATAAACCATGTGGAAGTTATGCCTTGGTCAAGTTACAGTTGACTTTTTCAACTGTCCAAATATGGAAACTTTTGCATCTTGAGACTTTTTGAGCTATGCCTTGAAAATCATGATCAAGAATTGATCAAATGATGTTTGTGGCTTCAAAATAAGATGTTGACCAAAAATTTGAACTTTTGACTGTCAAATGACCATTTTGCCCCTGCAGTTGACTGTTGAGCAATTAGGGTTTTTGACTGTGCAATTTTGTGCTGTAAGTCTTGAAACTTGGTATGAGGATGCTTGACCATGTTTATAGGCATGTGGGACTTGATTGGACCCTTGGAAACTTCAACTTCTTTGCCAGAATCAAAACCCTAGTTTTTTGACTGTTAGGAGGCCTTTGAACTATGCAACCCTTGGGGAGATTTTGAAGCATGTTCTTTGCAACTTTTGAAGAATATGGGAGGGCAAATTTTGGGGTACAACAGTTTCCCCTGTTCAATCTTCTTAGACCTGAGGATGCAGATTGGCTGACGTGCCTTTCGTAATCCGAAGGTGGAAGATGATTGAACACTAGAGTGCCCAGAAATTTGCGCTCACATAGTAGTGTGATGGTGGGAATGGGCTTATAGATGCCATTTGGAGATTGATGGATAGGATGATGGGCTTATAGATGCCATGCTGAGAGGTGATAGATAGGTGGATGGGCTTATAGATTCCATTTGGGTGTCGATCGCGTAAGAGTTTCCTTAGCGAGAACTTGCGTACCTGAAAAAGAAAATGATTACCTGACCTGTTACAGGAGCTGGTCTTCAAACTCTTTGTATAGATGTGTCCTGACTGATTACAGGAATTGGATCTGGAGCTTCAGAAGGTGATGAATGAACCAGGGATGGTTACTACCTCAACGGGACGGTGAGAGAACCTTGGACGATGACTACCTCAACAGGAACGCTGAGAGAATCTTGGACGATTACTACCTCCGCAGTAACGGGGAGAGAATCTTGGGCGACTTCAATCTCAACAGTAACGCTGAGAGAATCTTGGATGTCTTCTACTGAGTCTTTATCAGGAAAATCTTTTAGGGATCGATTTAACTGGACTAGAGAAGGCCTTTGACTGGATAAGAAACAGGAAAATCTTAGGGTCGATTTAACTGAACCGGTCAAGGTCTTGAAATATCTTCAACTGGATAAGAAACAGGGAGATCTTAGGGTCGATCTGACTGAACCAGAGAAGGCCTTTGACTGGATAAGAAACAGGAAAATCTTAGGGTCGATTTAACTGAACCGGTCTAGGTCTTGGAATCTTCAACTGGATAAGAAACAGGGAGATCTTAGGGTCGATCTGACTGAACCAGAGAAGGCCTTTGTCTGGATAAGAATCAGGAAAATCTTAGGGTCAATTTAACTGAACCGGACAAGGTCTTGGAATCTTCAACTGGATAAGAATCAGGGAGATCTTAGGGTCGATCTGACTGAACCAGAGAAGGCCTTTGACTGGATAAGCATCAGGAAAATCTTAGGGTCGATTTAACTGAACCAGACTAAAGTTTTGGACATAGCTGAGAACTTAACTGGATCTTTCCTGAAAGGTAAAGGTCAGTCATATGCAATGCATGATATGGATCAAGCAATGATGTTCTCAACATAAATGAGATTTGTAAGATGTGATGCGCCTATGTATGGAAATGTGATGTTTATGAACGTATGTTTTTTTGTCTAGGAAAGTAAATCCTTGACGGGTGCCGGGAAGTCACTCCTGGGCTGATGTTGAAGAATAGATCTTTGCTTCCGCTGGGGATGATAGTTGCAAGAATACCGGTAGGAGAAGATAACTCTGTTGGGGGATAAACTTGGCGGATGGATTACTCTGCGGGGAGAAGTTTATTCTAACGATCTTGCTGGGAAACAATACTCTGTGGGGAGAGAGGTACTTTGTTGAGATGTTGATGGTAACTTCGCTGGGGATACCGTTGATGTTGGAAGTGTTGATAGACTTCGCTGGGGATAGGAAGACTTTGCCGAGGACGATCTTTCCGTGGCTTTTGGATGAGGATAACCCAGTTATATCCTGGTAGGGAAATAACCTTTGAATAAAGCCGGGAGACGCGTTCATGCTCTACGGGGGTAAGCTTCCAGATTCTACTGGGGATAAGCTTACTGCTTGGGGAGATGGATTCCAACTTTCCTGGGGAAACTGGATTGGACTCTCCTGGGGAAATTTTGAACTGTATCGGGGAAGTGACTCCATTGCATGTTTGGTATACCGCCGGGGAACAATCTTTAGACCAAGACTGTCGGGGATGCTTGTTAGGGATATCCGTATACTGTGCTGGGGATTATTGAGATCTGCGGGGGATACTCAACTTCCTCAAGGCTGATAATAGCTTTGCTTGGGGAGAGTGTATTGGCTTGTTGACTCACTCTCTGGGGAATTGAGATGTACTGGTTATCTTCTTCAGTTGAACCTACCTTGATACCTTGGAGGACAGAACAATTAGATTGCTTAGACAACTCTTTATTGCCCCTGTTTCTAATGTTACCTGTAATTAATCCTTTATTTCGTATGCAAATATTCATGAGTTAGTAAATTATTGTCAATGCATATATCACAAATTGAACCTTGGACGTTCTTCGCAAAACAAAATAGAAAAGGAAAATAATTGGCAATTTGTCTGAAAAGTGTATTTATATTGATTTTTGGATTACCCGTAAATAGGCGTTTATGTACAAGAGGCTGACGTCCTAGTAAGAGAACTCCGCCGAACAAAAGAATTTATACAAGTTTGTACAAAAGAAAGATAAAACAGCTATGTGAATAGAATGATCCCACTGGGTTCCCACTCTGCTATCGCCTTTATATCTTCGAGCGTCTCATCACTTGATGACCTAGTCGAGGATGAAGTTGATTGATCGACGCCGTCTGAACTTGCTATAGAAACCGGATTCTGGAGGCAAAGTGATCCAATGAGACATAGTATTACGCTTTATCCCTAACTTTTGCCTGGACCGCCCTTTCGGGTTTTCAGTCCACCGGGATACCCATTTTTGCCCAAGCCGCCTTTTCAGGTTTTCGACTTGCCGGGTGTACAGATTTTTTTTCATTTCATCCCTTCATTTTGCCCGAACCCTTTTGGTTCGCCGGGAAGCCCTAATTTTTGCCTAGGTATGTCAACCTATCGGGTCTTTTTCATGCGTAGTATCTTTTTACTATGTCTGCATTAGCGGGGTGAGGAAGGTCGTCACCATCCATATTGGTTAGAATCATGGCTCCTCCTGAGAACACATGTTTAACCACAAATGGCCCTTCATATGTAGGCGTCCATTTGCCCCTTGGATCACTCTGAGGAAGGATGATTCGCTTGATTACCAGATCCCCAACTTGATACTCTTGTGGTCTGACCTTTTTATTAAATGCCCTGATCATCCGTTTCTGGTACGTCTGACCATGACAAATAGCAGCAAGTCTCTTTTCATCAATAAGGTTTAGCTGATCAAGTCGTGTCTGGATCCAATCATCTTCATTCAGATCTGCATCCTTCATTATCCGGAGAGAAGGTATTTACACTTCGATCAGTAAGACTGCCTCCATGCCGTAGACCAAGGAGAAAGGAGTTGCCCCGGTTGATGTCCTGGCTGAGGTACGGTACCCATGTAGCGCGAACGGTAACATCTCGTGCCAATCTTTATAAGTCACTGTGATCTTCTGCATGATTTTCTTAATGTTTTTATTTGCCGCTTCTACAGCCCCATTCATCTTCGGTCTGTAAGCCGAAGAGTTGTGGTGCTGTATCTTAAACTGCTCGCAGAGCTCAGTGATCATCTTGTTATTGAGGTTGGTACCGTTGTCTGTAATGATCCTTTCAGGGACGCCGTATCGACAGATCAGGTTATGCCGAATGAACCGTGCCACAACGTTCTTGGTTACAGTGGCGTAAGAAGCTGCCTCAACCCACTTCGTGAAGTAATCGATCGCTACCAGGATGAAGCGATGCCCATTGGATGCTGTAGGTTTAATCTCACCGATCATATCTATGCCCCACATTGCAAACGGCCAAGGTGCAGTCAGAACATTTAGAGGAACTGGAGGAACATGCACCTTGTCTGCATATATCTGGCACTTATGGCATGTCCGAGAATGTTGGTAGCAGTCAGCTTCCATTGTGGACCAAAAGTACCCTGCCCGAAGGATTTTCTTCGCCATAGTGTGTCCACTGGAATGTGTTCCAAAGGTCCCTTCATGTAGCTCTTCCATGATCCTTTCTGCTTCCGTCTTATCCACACAACGCAGCAAGGTCGAATCATGGTTTCGCTTGTACAGGATGCCGTTGCTAAGGAAGAACTTCGTTGCGAACCTCCTCAGAAACTTCTTATCGTTGACAGATGCACCTTCAGGGTATTCCTGAGCTTCCAAGTATCTCTTCACCTCATGGTACCAAGGCTTCTCAGTCACCAATTCAGTTTCGAGATCACAACAGTATGCCGGTTTGTCCAGTTTCCAGATGACGACCCGGGAAGCCTCATTGTCCCATTTAACCTAGAACATAGAAGACATTGTAGCTAACGCGTCCGCCAGCTGATTCTCCTCTCTTGGGAAGTGTCCAAAGGTAATCTCTGTGAAGTGGGGGATCAAGGTCAACACACATTCTCTGTAAGGAATAAGATTCGGATGTTTCGTATCCCACTCCCCTTTGATCTGATTGATCACGAGAGCGGAATCTCCGAAGACACTCAGATACTTGATCCTTAGGTCGATCGCATCTTGAAGACCCATGATGCATGCCTCATACTCCGCCATGTTGTTGGTGCAGTTGAAACATAGCCGGGCAGTGAGTGGAGTATGAGTGCCTCGAGGAGATATGATCACAGCGCCGATACCGTTACCCAAAGCATTGGATGCTCCGTCAAATTGCATAGACCATCGGGATCCTTCCTCAGGTCCTTCATTCGGTCCAGGTACTTCACAATCAGTCACTATCATGATGCTCTCGTCTGGAAACTCGAAGTTCATTGATTGATAGTCGTCTACTGCTTGATGTGCCAAGTGGTCTGCCAATACACTCCCTTTGATAGCTTTCTGGGTCGTGTACTGGATGTCGTATTCTGTCAAGATCATTTGCCATCTTGCTATTCTCCCGGACAGAGCAGGCTTTTCAAATATGTACTTTATTGGATCCATCTTTGAGATCAACAAGGTAGTGTGAGTCAGCATATACTGTCTCAGCCGGCGAGCAGCCCATACCAAAGCGCAGCAAGTTTTCTCAAGCAGTGAGTATCGGGTCTCACAGTCGGTAAACTTTTTGCTAAGGTAATAAATGGCGTGCTCTTTTCGGCCAGACTCGTCATGCTGCCCCAGCACGCACCCCATCGAGTTGTCAAGAACTGTCAGGTATAATATTAGAGGTCTCCCTTCAACCGGTGGCATAAGAATGGGTGGTTCTTGGAGGTACTCTTTGATTCTGTCAAAAGCAGCCTGACATTCATCATTCCAACGTACTACCTGATCTTTCTTCAGCAGCTTGAAGATTGGCTCACAGGTAGCAGTTAGGTGTGAGATGAACCGAGCAATGTAATTCAGGCGTCCTAAAAAGCCTCTGACCTCTTTCTCTGTCTTAGGAACTGGCATCTCTTGAATGGCTTTAACCTTGGCAGGGTCCACTTGAATACCCTTATCACTTACAACGAAGCCTAGCAACTTTCCAGATCTTACGCCGAAGGTGCACTTGTTCGGGTTCAACCTCAGCTTGTACAACTTCAGACGGTCAAACAATTTTTGCAGATGATCAAGGTGTTCCTCCTCAGTCTGGGACCTTGCAATCATGTCGTCGACATACACTTCTATCTCATGATGGATCATGTCATGAAATAAAGCAACCATGGCACGTTGGTAGGTTGCCCCAGCGTTCTTCAACCCGAATGGCATGACCTTGTAGCAGAAGGTGCCCCACTGAGTAACAAAGGTAGTCTTCTCCATGTCTTCAGGAGCCATCTTGATCTGATTATAGCCTGAAAAACCATCCATGAAAGAGAACACCTTGTGCTGAGCAGTATTGTCAACAAGGACATCAATGTGAGGTAGAGGGAAGTCATCTTTGGGGCTGGCCCTGTTCAGATCCCTGTAATCGACACACATTCTGACCTTTCCATCTTTCTTTGGTACTGGCACCACATTAGCAACCCACTGAGGGTAGGATGTCACTGCAAGAAAACCGGCGTCAAACTGTTTCATAACTTCGGCTTTGATCTTCTCAGACATCTCTGGACGCATACGGCGGACCTTTTGCTTAACCGGAGGGCAGTCTTCCTTGGTAGGCAAATGATGGACCACAATATCAGTATCCAACCCGGGCATGTCTTCGTAGGACCAGGCAAAGATCTCCACATAATCATGTAGCATCTGAGTCAACCGTTGCTTCACGCTGAGCTCTAGGTTGGCACCAATCTTGACTTCTTTCCTGTCTGCCTCGGTACCCAGATTGATTGTTTCCACTGGCTCTTCATGTGGTTGAATTGCCCTCTCTTCCTGGAGTAACAGTCTTGCAAGCTCGCCAGGCACTTCTCAATCATCTTCACCTTCGTCTTCGGCTAAGTTGATCGGATTTTCAAAGTCATAACTGGTAGTAGCAGAGTTGTTACCAGTGAGATCCAGAGTGGATTGAAACCTGTATGAGTGAGTGTGTGTAAATACAGCTGTTTTGCAATATATAAAGAAAGGAAAGAAAGAAAAGGAGCATAAGATTTGAAATGCGAGAAAACGTCCAAGGTCTTTATTCATGATATATGAAATGACAATTAATATACCCTCACAAATGAAGCCACGGTGCCCCGGGTAAGACACCGGGCCATAGAGTTTTAGAATTATTGTTTATTACAAATAACAAACAAAGGAGTTTATTACTGCGTAACAAAAGTAACAGGAGTATGATCTTTGGCAGTCCAATTGGTCAATCCACCATTAGTAGTTGGGTAGATCCAGCTTTCAAACTCTGACTCTTCCACTTCATCTTCATTCCCAACAGCATTCACTCCTGGGTTGGTAATGAGTACAGGAGGTCTTCTGATCTTTGCCTTGCGCATAGCCTTCTGACCCTCTGCAGTAAAACCCAGTCCAAACTTGTCAGTCTTTTGTGTAAAATCAGGGAGCCTGCCCCAGTTAGCACATTCACCTTTCTTGATCACAGCCCGGGCATCCTTCAGGGAAGCCATCTTCAAAGGAACATCCTCTTCGACCACTGTTTCTGCTGCTGCTAAAGTTGGAGGTACCTCTTCGAAATGCTGAAAGGGGGTTTCAATGAACTCCCCGTCCATCTCAATATACCTGAAGGAATTCAAATGGCTCACCATATACTCCTCTTCTCCCTGCACAGTGACAATCTTCCCTCTGACGGGGTACTTGAGTTTCTGGTGTAGGGTAGAGGTCACTGCCCCAGCTTTGTGGATCCAAGGTCGACCCAGTAGACAAGAGTACGATGGACGGATATCCATCACATAGAAAGTGGAGTCGAATATTTGAGAACCCACACGAATAGGAATGTCTACCTCTCCATGAACCATCCTCTTAGAACCGTCGAAGGCTCTGATGATGATGTTGCTAGGTTTCAGCTCCAGACCCTCACAATCCAAACGGTCTAAGGCCTTTTTAGGTAGCACATTCAGGGAAGAACCAGTGTCCACCAACACGTGCGCAAGAGTAGTGCCCCTGCATTCAATAGAGACATGCAGGGCGTCATTGTGGTCCTTTCCCTTAGCAGTAAGGTCAGCATCTGAGAAACCCAAACCATTGTCCGCTGTCAAATTGGCTACGCAATCAGTAAACTGGACTGCAGATGTCTCCTGTGGCACATGGGCCGTCTTGAGGAATGAGATCAGGGCCTTAGCATGGGCCTCTGAGCACAGCAGCAAGGAGAGCATGGAGATCTTGGAGGGTGTATGCCCCAGCTGCTCCACAACATTAAAGTCACTCTTCTTGATTATTTTCAGGATTTCCTCCATCTCTTGTTGGGAGGCTTCAGCATTTACAGATTTTGGCGCCTCCCTCCGGGCAGGCTCATCTTCAATCCCTTTGCCCCGAGCATTAGATGACTCGGCAGCAGGGGAAACAACTTGGTCAGAAACGGGAACAGGTACACTTGCAGGTGTTATAGTGAGGGGTCTTCGAATAGCAGGTGGCGCAATGTCAGGCGAGAAGAGCCTGCCACTGCGGGTAACTTTTGATGGACCAGTGATATTGCTGATGCTGGTGCCAGTGTTGAACTCTTGCTTGATTCCATGTACATACACATCTGCCCCATAGTGCCATGGGACAGCCTTATCAGATTCATAGGGGAGAGGCTCCGGAACAGTAATAACAACGGGTGCGACAGTCATGATTTTAACCGGCTTCCTTGGGAGAGCCTTGATCGGATTATTAAAGATTGTAACAACAGAAACTTCTTCCACCGGAACAAACTGAACAGCAGTATTCTTGAACAGAATCTCTTTACTGTCCATCAGGCTTTGGATGCCCAACTTCAGCAAAGGACAACCAGAAAGGGAAACAGCACAGAAAAGGCAACCTTCACTGCAACCCGGAAATAAACCGGCCAACAGTAGGTTCCTCTTAACAGTCATCAAGGGAGTAGCTACGTCATTCACAGAAACGGCGTATACATCTTCATCAACGGCATTCACTCCATGTTGGGGCATAGGAGCAGTCACCACATTTGGCCTCTCAGGCGCCTCAAATTGAATTTCTTTTGCGTCAATAAGGTCTTGCACCTTATTCCTTAAGGCCCAGCAATCATCAGTAGAATGCCCCGGGCTATCAGAGTGATAAGCACAGCGAGCATTTGGATTGTATTTGGGAGAGGCAGTGTTCACAACCTTCGGGGCCTCTCTAACAGTCACCAAATTGGTGGATAGCAACTGCGGCAAGATTTGTGATAGAGTCATGCTTAGACGGGTGAATTCTCTTCTGGGTCTTTCACCCCTCTGCTGATTGGTTTGCCGAGGAGCGGCAGCAGGTTTAGCAATCATTACCGCGTTAACAGATTGGCGGCGTTCCGGTTTCTCTTGTCTTCTAGACCCATATACAGCACTGGCCTCCTTCTTAAAGGGCTTCTTCTCTGAATTTGACGGTGCACCCTTCTGAATTTTGCCAGACTTCATTCCAGCCTCTATTCTCTCTCCAGTCAGAATAAGATCAGTAAACCCTGCAGATGAGTTACCGATAAGATGATTGAAAAATGGCCCAGATAGGGTCCCCAAGAACATGTCTACCAACTCCCGGTCAGTTAACGGAGGCTGCACCCTGCCAGCCAGATCCCTCCACTTCTGGGCATACTCTTTGAAACCTTCGCTTGACCCTAGCGACATACCCTGGAGTTGGGTACGTGTAGGGGCAAGGTCGGCATTATATTGATACTGCTTGTAAAAAGCAGTAGCCAACTCCTCCCAGTTATGAACCTTGGTCCCATCCAGCTGATAGAACCATTCAAGATGAGTCCCTGAAAGACTCTCCTGGAAGAAGTGGATCCACAAGTTCTTATCCACTGTATACGGTTGAATCTTCCGCACGTAAGATCTGAGGTGTAGCTTGGGACAAGACGCCCCGTCATACTTGGTGAAGGATGGTGCCTTAAACTTGTGAGGAATAATCACACCAGTAGATAAGCCCAAGTCTCCGAAATCCAGCCCAGACACTTGTTGGATCTCCATTGCATTCAGTCTGTCTTCCAACTGCTTATACCGGTCTTCAGCAGGAGGATACTGTTCCTCATTAAAGTCAGTCTCGTTGTCAGAGACTACTGGACTAGGACCTTTTCCCCCTTGGGGACTTCTCTTGTCTACAGAAGAACCCGCCTCTTCATTCTGCAGAGTGTTGCCAAACCTTCGGCCCGAGTTGAAAAGAATAGTTCTCTTCTTCTTTTTCTTCTCCTTCTTCAGGAGCAAAGCCTTCATCTCTTCTTGGCCCTGAGCCAAACCCATGATCAGTTCCTGAAATTGCGCGTTCTGCGCCTGAAGAGCCTTGATAGACATCTCGGTTGATGATGAGTCAGGATTCATGATGCTGAAATAAACAGCGAAGAACAGTAAGCAACCTGAAAAGAAGAAAACCTGCTATGCACATGATGAATGATATGTGTTTATGCAATGCATTCAAGGGTTCGAAAGTTCAAATTTGTTATAGACAAAAAAAAAGAACACACATTATCATTAAGGAAATAATTGTTCAGTACATCAAAGCCTCATGGGCACGTATTACAAAACAAATCAATCCCAAAAGACACTACGCATCCTCTTCGGAGCAATGTAGGTGTTGAGATTCCTTTCCTCGTGCAATAGGCGGGTGAGCTCCAAGACCTTCTTTTCACTAGCATGTAAACTGGTCTCAAGAGAATTCTGTTCTTCCTTAAGCTGGATCCAGCTCTTCTGCATCTCTTCCCAGGATGTGGGCATGTCAGGATGTTGAATAGTGTAGGACACTTCTCCTTCCAAGACTGGCTCTTTGATTACAGGGAGCACATGAAGATAAGGAATTATTAACTTCTGGGAGCGGGCTCGTACCCACTTGAGATAAGGTTCCAACGGGATGGAATTCCTGTGCCCCAGTGTCTTGGTGTCTATCTTACTGGGCATCCTCCAAGCTCTGATAAATCTCTGGCGAAGTCCTTGTGCATCATTGTCGAAGTCAAAAACTATGTCAGGAATTAACATGTCATGAGGGCCATCCCTCCGAGCATAACCAAACTGTCTCCAAGCCAGGCATGGGTTGTAAGTAATACCTCCTCTGATTCCAAGTAAAGGAACATTAGGGTACTCCCCGCAACGATCAATGATAGTGACATCCTCTCTGGACCGAGGACACCAGTGTATATCTGCATGTGTAAGAGTCATCAATCGTTGTGACCACCTCAAACCCCGCTCGTTCTTCAAAACTGATTGTGGAAGGTGCGAAATAAACCACCTTCCCAGGAGAGGAGTGCAACACATAAGGACACCTCTTTTTCTCATGGTTCGAGTGTAACATGAGTGAAGGATGTCCCCCAGCAACGTAGGTATAGGATTCCTGGACATGAAGATCTGGACAGCACTGATATCTATAAGCTGATCTGGATTAGGGAACAACACCAAACCATAGACAAGGAGGGCCACAATTTCTTCAAAAGCTTGTAAGTCAAGGGAATTCCAACATTCCTGGGCCTTTTCAAACAGAAACCTGGCTAAGAACCCTTTGATACCACTTCTAACTTCCCAATGTCCCTTGAGGTCAGATGATTGTAGGTGTAAGACTTTAGCAATCTCTTCAAGCTTAGGTTCCCTTTCCGTACCGTTGTAGGGTAGTTGATCAAGGATAGGGATCTTCAGAAGCCGGGAGAACTCTTCCAATGTAGGTACCAGCTGATAATCCAGGAAAGTGAAACAGTGATGCAGAGGGTCAAAGAACTGGAACAGGACCTTTGTCATATCTTCCTCAATGTTGGTATTGACCAAGCTGATGAGTCTTCCATGTCTTTCACTGAATGAAGAGCTCTCGGGAATCCTGGATATAAGCTCCTTAAGCTGAGGAGGGATCCTTACAAGGCTGATTTGAATTGTCTTTCTACGAACAGTTTCCATGTCCTACAAAACAAGAACAAAGATGAAGATTCGAACCCCTGAAATGGTTAGTCAATGCATATGATGCTGGATGATGTCATGATGCTATGATTAAACACACCACAGATATTTACAAAGGCAAACATGTAAGGCACACAAGTCACACAAGACAAGCCCTTAGAGTTTAGGCCAGCATGGGGTCTGGGTATTACCCTCTTGAAGTTGGTGGGCTCAACCTGTCCTATTAGAAGTAACCGGGTTCTAAGGGTCCCAATATCACTGGATTGCTTTCATTGTTCATCGTTTCGATTTAGCCACTGAACTGGCGACCGAAATATTCCAAGAAAGCAACCCTCAATTGAGTGTAGTATCGAGTATCAACCAACCTCGGACTGCACCAAAGTCAGTTATCTCACTACCCTAAAGAGGCCAAGATGGTTCAATTAAGGTTCCTAAGGTGAGTTGATGCTTCACGACACCACATGGAGGCCCCGTACTCTCCTTGACTGAACTCAAGGGTTACCGGTATGCACCAAAGTGCCACATCAACGTAGCAGACTGTTTCAACCATGTCGGTATACCCCGCACAGTTCCCTCACAGCCTTGTTGCTACTTTCTAAGAAGGTATCCCCAGATCCGGGTTAGGATCTATAGAACTCCCAAGACAGTCCCACAATTTAAAGTAAACAAGTCAAAGCAATTGAAAACACAGTGATCTTAGTCCTAAGGTACACCTCACTTTAAAAAATCTCCCCAGCAGAGTCGCCAGTTCTGTGATCGGTGGATCTGGACCTGACTGTTTAACGCTGGTTTCGCGAAATGTCACGGAAGCAAGAGTCGCCACCGTCTTTTATTTTCTCCAAATGGAAAGGACAAAAGCACAGAAAAATTCCTTAC
Organism: Vicia faba; assembly: GCA_948472305.1. NCBI lineage: Eukaryota > Viridiplantae > Streptophyta > Magnoliopsida > Fabales > Fabaceae > Vicia > Vicia faba. The sequence continues at coordinate 1,038,272,953 of OX451740.1, read as the reverse complement.
AGAGATTGCTCTCGGTTCGGGAGGTAGATTATAGAAAGGGAAGGTGTTAGCACCCTTTCTATCCATGGTTATCCATGGGCTCTTAGATACTTGCTCATTGTGTTTTCAAATTGTTTGTTTGCTTTTCAACTGTGGGTTTAAAAAAGTTTCTTTGGAAATTTCAGTTCGACTCTTGTATCGGTCCTCAAGAGTGTTTGAAAAGTTGCTTTCGAAAGCTTTTTTGAAAAGGTGTCGGTGTGAAAAGTATTTTTGATTTGTTTTGAAATTGGAGCAAGTATCTACGAGAACCTACCTACTCTAAGGAATTCGTCTGTGTAAATGTCCTTGAAGTAGTGCAATCCCACCATTGAGAGGTAGGTAGCGCCACCGTTGGAGGTGTTAGGGTCAATTCGAGGGTTCGGGGCATGGTGATCACCAGAGCAATAGGAAGACACCTTAGAAGCTACCCTCATGCCATGTTCATGGACATGAGGACTTACTAAAACATCCTCTACTCGACGACCACCTTTCGAGGGGCAAGGCAACAGTGAGGCGTACCCTAGGGGTGGTGTGTGATTTGTGTGTCATGTTCGTTTATTTTTGTCTTGTTCATGCATTGGTGATCTACGCGTCGCTTTTATTTTGACATTCATTCTTTCATGTGAATTAATTAACAGTTAAAAAAATGCGGAATTAAAAGTCCTACGCTATTACAAAGGCGCGGGTCCACATCGCCAAATTAGTCCAAGACCCGATTTGAAATAAAATAAAGCGGAAAAATAAATATCTAATTAGTCTATTACATGGCTTTGGGAGAATTACATTAATGTTCACAAAAAGAAAAAAATGCGAAGAGAATTAAAGTTGGGAATGTGAGGGCGTTGGACCCTTTTAGAGAAATTGAATTAAAATTACGAAATTAATTAAATTAAATGTGAAAGGAAATTATTTTTTTGAGTTTTTTGTATTTATGAATTTTAATGAGAATTAATGGAATTTAAACCTAATTCTAACTATTTTTAATTTATTAAAAAAAACATGTTAAAATTGAACCTAAAATTAACCTAATTATTTACATGGCAATTTATTTACAAAAAATAATAATCAATAATTAATATGGCGAAAAAGAAAAAAAAAGGATAAAAGTATAAAACCCTAATTCTACATTTTTTAATTTGTTAAGAAAAATATTTAAAATTAAACCTAGAATTAAAAAACTAAATTAGTTATTAAATTTATTTACAAAGAAATCATTAAATAAAATATATTTTTATTTTTGTCTTTCTGATTTTTTTTATTATTATTTTTTTATGTTATGAAAAATATTAATTTATCAATTAAAAGGAAATAATTAAATTAAAAAAAACAAATGATAAAAAATAGGAAAAAGAAAAGAAATACAAACACTAGGGGGTGTTGACCCCAATTTGGAGGTAAACTCTCAGCAATCTGGCCCATTTGTGGGAGGCCTCTTTTGACTTTCTCAGCGCGCGTGTGTACGCGTTGACTGGTGCCCATGGTGTTCTTCAAATCTTGACCTTTGGATTGGGATCATTGGGCGCGTGGCACGTCTGATTATGGGGACACATGATGGTCACTGGGAAGCATGCTGCATAGAATCACATTAAGACAAAATATATTGAGAAAGGGAGGGGACCTGGGGATCGAACCCAGGTCCCAAAGCTTGCCAGCATTACATTCCACCAACTGAGCTGCTTGAACGCGTTGTATATAGAACAAAGGATAAATAATATAAAAGAAAATTGGTGTTAGTGACATAGAAACAAAAAAAACGCGCGCTGGAATTCAAACTATCCAATTAGATCTTGCCACATGATCTTCTTCCTCGTTTGCCCCTGAAATAAAAAGAAGTAGCGGGGGTTTTAAACCCCCCCAAAACGCAGCTTTTTCCAAAATAGCGATTAGCTTATGAGGCCATATAAATTAGGCGCGATTAGTGCGTTGAATTCGTTCAAGCGTCCTAATTCTAGCCATGGTACTGGGATGTCTTGATTTTACATTATATGCAAACGCCCAATTTGGAGCTTGAGAAAACCTAAAACATTTTAATGGCAACTTTGCGCACAAGCCATATTAATTCAATTAGACAACACCATTAGCTTTAGAATGGTTAGATTAGTATAAATCAGTACCAAAAACACATGAAAAATGCATGGAATTCAAGATGTGATTATGAATATATTTCAGAAAAGTGGGACTCCTATCTACCAATTCTTTGCGCTTGGAGGGTGGAGAACGATTGGGTTCTGTTCAGAGGAGTTCCAGGAAGCCTTTGAGATCTTTTTCACGCCTTGAAACGCCTTGCAACTATGAAAACAGGTTTTGGATTTTTTAAGAAAAAAGTGAGTTTTGGTCCTTGAGTTCTAGCGCAGCATTCAGGTCTCTAGCATTAGGGTTATGATCAGTATATGTATGCCAATGGATTAGGGTTGCAATTTGAATCCAAAAACCCTTGTAATCATGAATCAAATATTTGATTTTAATGGCATATTTCTTCAAATCTTTTCCATGTGTTTTGATGCCAATCATGAACAAATCCTTCCTTTTTTGATGTGCACGAATCTTGAGTGAATCATGAGTGATTATACTGCATAAAAAGATTCACACACATTTGTTTAGTATTTTTTTCATATTTTAATTAATTAAATGAATTAATGTAGATAAAAATTCAAATAAATAATAAAAAACGATTAAATAAATCCCCTTTGGGCCAAATGGTCGTGCATAGCCTTTGGATGATGAATCTTGGAAGAAAATGTGGCCCATTAGCAATTTTGAGGCATTTGAAGTAAAGTTGACTTTTCAAAATTCCCAAACATTTCCCAACTTCCACAAGGCATATCTTGCTCAATTTTTAAGATTTGATCATGTTCTTGGACATTTTGGAAAGGGCTTGAAGTCCTATAACCAATGCCTTTGGTCCCATGTCATTTTGATTTACCAATCTCAAGTTATGGTCTTTGACTTAAAGTGCCTTTTTGTTGACTTTTGAAAATGACCTATAATGTTGAAATTGATAACTTTTTGTGAGAGCATTTCTTGGACTTGAATTGTGAAGAGGAGTTGTAGGAAATGTCTTTCTCTTCAAAATGAGCTTTGGATGGAATTTTTCTGATAAACCATGTGGAAGTTATACCTTGGTCAAGTTACAGTTGACTTTTTCAACTGTCCAAATATGACTTTTGCATCTTGAGACTTTTTGAGCTATGCCTTGAAAATCATGATCAAGCATTGATCAAATGATGTTTGTGGCTTAAAAATAAGATGTTGACCAAAAATTTGAACTTTTGACTGTCAAATGACCATTTTGCCCCTGCAGTTGACTGTTGAGCAATTAGGGTTTTTGACTGTGCAATTTTGTGCTGTAAGTCTTGAAACTTGGTATGAGGATGCTTGACCATGTTTATAGGCATGTGGGACTTGATTGGACCCTTGGAAACTTCAACTTCTTTGCTAGAATCAAAACCCTAGTTTTTTGACTGTTAGGAGGCCTTTGAACTATGCAACCCTTGGGGAGATTTTGAAGCATGTTCTTTGCAACTCTTGAAGAATATGGGAGGGAAAATTTTGGGGTACAACACCATGACATCATAACATTGCATACATATTGCATAAGGACTAACCTATTTCAAAGACAAGAGGGTTTCATCTTTGCTCCGTTTTGTAGGACATCATGATGCCCATGCGTAGGAATACTATTCGGATCCACTTTGTTCAAGTACCTCCTTTTCTTAAAGAGTTGGTTGTCAGAATTCCAAACATTACTTCCTTCATCAAGAGGCATGGTTCTCTTCTCAGTTTAGTCACCTCAAAATTGGACGAACAAATGATGAGCGTCTTGGTCCAGTTTTATGATCCGCTATACCATTGCTTCACCTTTCAAGACTTCCAGCTGGTCCCTACCCTGGAAGAATTCTCTGAGTTGCTTGGTATCTCTGTTTTGGAGCAGACTCCATTTACTGGTTGGGAAGAGACTCCCAGGCCTGAAGAGATTGTTGCAGCCCTTCACTTGACCAAAAAGGAGGTAATGGCTAACTGGGAGACTAGAAGTGGAGCTAAGGGTTTTTTGGCTAAGTTTCTGGTTGACAAAGCTAATTGTTTCTGGGATGACTTAGACTTCAAAGCGTACGAGGACATTCTGGCTCTTTTGATCTATGGTCTGGTATTGTTTCCAAATCCTAACACTTTTGTTAATGTTAATGCCATAAAGATCTTCATCTCTCGGAACCCTGTACCCACTCTCTTGGGTGATATCCTTCATCAGCTCTATGCTCGTACTGCCCGAAAGCGGGGAACTTTGATGTGTTGTGCTCCTTTATTGTCGAGCTGGTTTATTTCGCACCTCTCTAAGTCCGTACTGAAGAACAAATAAGGAACAGGCTGGGCTCATAAGACAATGTCTCTTACTAATAATGACATTATCTGGACTCTCAAAGGCTTGGATGAGGTGACTGTCATTGATCGTTGTGGAGAGTATCCTAATGTTCCATTAATCGGAACCCATGGAGGAATTTCTTATAATCCATGTTTAGCTCTCCGCCAGTTTGGAAGAGCCAGAAGAGAAGGGCCTCATGAGATGTTGATACCTCATATCATCTTTGATTTTCAGGGAGATAGCGACGAACTGCATCATAGATTCATCAGGGCTTGGGATAGAGTTCACCAATCTGACCCACATGAGTTGGGACCAAAGACTTCTCTGCCAATGGAGCCATACCTCAGATGGGTCTGCATCCGTGCCCAGAAGTTAGGTATGCCATACGGAGCTGTCAGGCCTATTATTCTTGAAGTTGCTGATAAAGACGGGGTTCCTCCAACTATTCTCCATCCTCATACGCCCACTGATAGTGGCACACTGAAGAGATCTTGGACGCAACTGCGGGAAGAACGGGATTCTTATCGGGAGAGGTTCAATGAACAAGAACAGAAGATCCAGAAGCTGACTAAGCAACTGGAGAACGAGCGAATCCTGAATGATTATATCCGCACTGAGAAGAAGAGGCCATGAGAGCATTGATGGACCTTCGAGGATTTCTTTTACATTTTTTATTTACTTTTCAGTATTTCCATTCTTGTAAACGCCTAAGGGCAATTTGTTGAACAATTTAAATTCTGAAGTTAAATCTAATAAAGTGTGTTTCCGTTCTTGTTTACAAATTTGAATCCTAATTGTCTTTGAAATCATAAATCATACGCATTCCATCTCATGCACTTCATAAACAGGTACCCTTTTACAGGTCTCTTATCTTCTTCGCTGTTTATTTCAGCAATAATCATGTCTGCTGAAACTTCCACTGAGCAAGCTATCAAGGCCCTCCAGGCCCAGAATGCCCAATTTCAAGAGTTGGTCATGAGCCTAGCTAAGGGTCAGCAGGACCTGAAGACCCTGATTCTGAAAGAGAAGAAGAAGAAGAAGAAGAAGAAGAAGAAGAGGACCATCCTGTTCAACACTGGACGCAGGTTTGGAAACGGGCTGCAGGACGAAGTTGATCTGACCACCCCATCTGAAGGGAAATATAGTCCACAAGAAAGGAGGGCTCCTAGCCCTATAGTCTCTGACAACGAGACGGACTATGATGAAGAACAGTATCCTCCTGCTGAGGATAAGTACAAACAACTGGAAGACCGTTTGAACGCCATGGAAATACATAAGGTACCCGGTCTGGACTTCGGAGATTTGGGTTTATCATCTGGGGTGGTGATTCCCCATAAGTTCAAGGCGCCTGCCTTTGCCAAGTATGATGGAGCTTCCTGTCCAAAACTGCACCTCCGGTCATATGTGAGGAAGATCCAACCTTACACTGCTGATAAGAACTTGTGGATCCATTTCTTTCAAGACAGTCTTTCAGGGACTCAGCTTGAGTGGTTCTATCAGTTGGACGGAGCCAGTATCCGCAGCTGGGAGGATCTGGCTACTGCGTTCTATAGGCAGTATCAATATAACTCCGACCTCGCTCCTACGCGTACCCAACTCCAGGGTATGTCAATAGGGGAGGGTGAAGGATTTAAAGAGTATGCTCAAAAATGGAGAGACCTGGTCGGAAGGGTGCAACCACCTTTGGCTGATCGTGAACTGGTTGATATGTTTCTGGGGACCCTGTCTGGTCTGTTCTTTAATCATCTGATTGGAAGCTCCTCAGCCAGATTTACAGACCTCATCTTAACTGGTGAGAGGATTGAAGCGGGTATTAAAGCTGGGAAGATACAGAAGGGTGCCTCATCAAGCACCGAGAAGAAACCATTCAAGAAAGAGTCCAGTGTTGTCTACAGTTCAAGAAGACAGAGTAGACCTTAACACCGCCAAGCTGTCAATGCGGTTGTTATTTCAAAACCTACTGGTGCTCCTCAGCATCACAACCAACAAAGGGAAGAGAGACCTCGAAGGCAATTCACTCGTCTCAACCTGACTTTGTCTCAGATATTGCCACAGTTGCTGAGTACCAATCTGGTGACTCTAAGGGAAGCCCCAAAGAATCCAAACACAACGTCATCAAAGTATAACCCCAATGCCTGCTGCGCTTATCACTCTGAGAGCCCGGGGCATAACACAGATGATTGTTGGAGTCTGAAAAACAAGGTTCAAGACCTAATCGATGCAAAGGAGATTGAGTTTGAGGCGCCCGAGAGGCCTAATGTTGTGACTGCTCCCATGCCCAGTCATGGAGTGAATGCTGTAGAGGAAGACTTGTTCGTAGTTTCTGTGGACGATGTTGTTACCCCTCTGATGACTATCAAGAAGAACCTGTTGCTAGCCGGTTTATTTCCGGGTTATGGTGAAGGTTGCCCTATGTGTTCTGCTTTACCTACTGGTTGCCCATCTCTGAAGTCAGGTGTCCAGAACCTGATGGATAGTAAAGAGATTCTTTTTGAGAAGACTGCTGTTCCACCCGTTCATTCTGAAGAAGTTTCCATTATTACCATTTTCGACAATTCTTCCAAGGCTCCCTCGAGGACGCCTGTTAGAATTACATCTGTTCTGAAGACCGCACCTATAATCATCACTGTTCCGGGGCCCATCCCTTATACATCTTACAAAGCTGTCCCTTGGCACTATGGGGCAGATGTTTATGTTCTTGGAGTTAAGCAAGAGTTCGGTGCTGATACCGGCGTCAGCAACGTTACAGGACCTGCTAAAGTCACCCGCAGCGGTAGACTTTTCTCACCTGATATTGCTCCATCATCCGTCCGAAGACCTGTTGTCATTAAGCCTGCAAGTGTACCTACTGCCATTCCTGATCAAGTCCTTGTTCCTACCCCTGTCGCCGAGTCATCTAATGCTCGGGGCAAAGGGATAACCACTGATATGCCTGCCCAGACGGAGGCGCCAAAGACAATCAATGTTGAAGCTTCCAAACAGGAGATGGAAGAGAATCTGAAGATTATTAAGAAGAGTGATTATAATGTAGTTGAGCAACTGGGGAAAACCCCATCCAAGATTTCTATGCTATCACTACTGTTGTGTTCAGAGGCCCATGCCAAGGCTCTGATTACCTTCCTAAAGACGGCCCACGTGCCACAAGAGACATCAGCTGATCAATTTATCGATTGTGTGGCCAATTTAACTATTGATAATGGTTTGGGTTTCTCCGACGATGATCTAACTGCTAAAGGGAAGAACCATAATGATGCTCTGCATGTCTCCATTGAATTCAGGGGCACTACTCTTGCACATGTGTTGGTTGACACTGGTTCCTCGTTGAACGTCTTGCCCAAGAAAGCTCTAGATAGGCTGCATTGCGAAGGTTTGGAGCTAAAGCCGAGTAATATTGTTGTCCGGGCCTTTGATGGGTCTAAGAGGATGGTGCATGGTGAGGTTGATATTCCAATCAAGGTTGGTTCTTAGGTCTTTAATTCTACATTCTACGTGATGGACATTCGGCCATCCTATTCTTGTTTGCTGGGTCGTCCATGGATCCACAAAGCTGGAGCCGTAACCTCAACGCTCCACCAGAAGTTGACGTACCAAGTCAGAGGGAAGATTGTGACAGTACAAGGGGAGGAGGAATACATGGTTAGCCACCTCAACTCGTTCCGGTACGTAGAGATGGATGGGGAGTTCATTGAGACCCCATTTCAACACTTTGAGGAGGTTCCTCAGACATTGGCATCAGCTGAGACTGTGATGGAAGATTCTCCTATGAAGATGGCTTCCTTAAAGGATGCCCGGGCTGTTATTGAGAAGGGTGAGTATGCAAACTGGGGCCAACTTCCTGATTTCACTCAGAAGACTAACAAGTTTGGGTTGGGTTTCACTGCAGAAGCTCAAAGGGTTGTTCGAAGTGCAAGGATTGGAAGACCTCCTGTGTTCATCAGCAACTCGGGAGTAAATGCCATCGAAGATGACGTGGAGGAGTCTGAATTCGATAGCTGGATCTATCCTACAACCAACGGTGGACCAAACAACTGGACAGAAAAGGATTTCATCCCTATTACTTTTATTACTCAGTAATGAACTCTTTGTTTTGAATTTGTAATAGACAATATTGTAAAACATTATGGCCCGGTGTCTTACCCGGGGCACCGTGGCTTCGTTTGTGAGGGCTTTTGGGTGCCACTTTCATATATCATTAATAAGAGCATTGGACGTTTTGCATTTCAAATTTTGTGCTCCTTGTCTTTCCTTATTATATATTGCAAAACAGCTATTTTACACACACTCACATATACAGGTCCCCAATCCACTCTGGATCTCACTGGTAACGATTCTGCTACTGCCAGTCATGAATTCGAAAATCCGATCAACTTAGCCGAAGACGAAGGTGAAGATGATTGCGAAGTGCCTGTTGAACTTGCAAGATTGCTACTCTAGGAAGAGAGGGTCATTCAGCCACATGAAGAGCTAGTGGAAATAGTGAATCTGGGTACTGAGACAGACAAAAAGGAAGTCAAGATCGGTGCAAATCTGGAGCTTAGTGTAAAACAGCGGTTGATTCAGATGCTGCATGACTACGTGGAAATCTTTGCCTGGTCTTACGAAGATATGCCTGGGTTGGATACCGACATCGTGGTTCATCGCCTGCCTACCAAGGAAGACTGCCCTCCCGTAAAACAGAAAGTTCGCCGTATGCGCCCAGAGATGTCCAAGAAAATCAAGGCTGAGGTTATGAAACAATTTGACGCCGGTTTTCTAGTAGTAACTTCTTTCCCTCAGGGGGTCGCCAATGTGGTTCTAGTGCCGAAGAAAGACGGTAAGGTCAGAATGTGTGTTGATTACAAGGATTTGAACAGGGCAAGCCCTAAGGATGACTTCCCTCTGCCTCACATTGACATTTTGGTTGACAATACTGCTCAGCACAAGGTATTCTCCTATATGGATGGTTTCTCCGGTTATAATCAAATCAAGATGGCTCCTAAAGACATGGAGAAGACCACTTTTGTTACTCAGTGGGGTACTTTTTGTTACAAGGTCATGCCTTTTGGGTTGAAAAATGATGGGGCAACGTATCAGCGTGCCATGGTTGCTTTGTTTCATGATATGATCCATCATGAGATTGAAGTATACGTCGACGATATGATTGCGAGGTCCCAAACTGAGGAGGAACACCTTGACCATCTACAGAAGCTGTTTGACAGGTTGAAGTTATACAAGCTAAGTTTGAACCCAAACAAATGCACCTTCGGGGTACGGTCCGGTAAACTGTTGGGTTTCGTCGTAAGCGACAAAGGTATTCAAGTGGACCCTGCCAAAGTGAAAGCCATACAAGAGATTCCAGCTCCCAAGACAGAGAAAGAGGTCAGAGGCTTTCTAGGATGTCTGAACTACATTGCCCGATTCATCTCGCACCTAACTGCTACTTGTGAGCCAATCTTCAAACTGCTGAAGAAAGATCAAGTGGTATGTTGGAACGATGAATGTCAGGCTGCTTTCGAGAGAATCAAAGAGTACCTCCAGGAGCCACCTATTCTTATGCCACCAGTGGAAGGGATACCTCTAATCTTTTACTTGACAGTACTTGACAACTCAATAGGGTGTGTGCTGGGGCAGCATGGCGAGTCTGGCCGAAAAGAGCATGTTATTTATTACCTTAGCAAAAAGTTTACCGACTGTGAGACCCGTTACTCACTGCTCGAGAAAACTTGTTGCGCTTTGGCATGGGCTGCTCACCGGCTGAGACAGTATATGTTGACTCACACTACTCTGTTGATTTCAAAGATGGATCCAATCAAGTATATCTTCGAAAAGCCTGCCTTGTCTAGAAGAATAGCAAGATGGCAGATGATCTTGACTGAGTATGACATCCAGTACACAACTCAAAAAGCAATCAAGGGAAGTGTATTAGCCGACCATTTGGCACATCAGGCAGTAGACGATTACCAGTCTATGAACTTTGAATTCCCGGACGAGAATATCATGTTGATAACTGATTGTGAAACACCTGGACCGGATGAAGGACCTGAGGAAGGATCCCGATGGTCTATGCACTTTGATGGAGCTTCAAACGCTTTGGGTAATGGCATTGGCGCTGTGATCATATCTCCTAAAGGCTCACATACTCCACTTACCGCCCGACTATGTTTCAACTGCACCAACAATATGGCGGAGTATGAAGCATGCATCATGGGTCTTCGAGCTGCAATTGACCTAAGGATCAAATTTCTGAGTGTCTTCGGAGATTCCGCTCTTGTGATCAGTCAGATCAAAGGCGAGTGGGATACGAAACACCCAAATCTTATTCCTTACAAGGAGTATGTGTTGATGTTGCTTCCCCACTTCGAGGAGATAACCTTTGAACACTTCCCAAGAGAGGAGAATCAGTTGGCAGACGCGTTAGCTACGATGTCTTCGATGTTCAAAGTCAAATGGGACAACGAGGCTCCCCGGATCATTATTTGGAAATTGGATGAACCTGCACATTGCTGTAATCTTGAGACCGAAGAGATAACAGAAAAGCCTTGGTATCATGAAGTGAAGAGGTACCTTGAAACTCAAGAATTCCCCGAGGGTGCTTCTGTTAATGACAAGAAATTTCTGAGAAGGTTTGCGGCAAAGTTCTTCATCAGCAAGGGCATTCTTTACAAACGTAACCATGATTCAACCTTACTACGTTGCGTGGATAAAATTGAAGCAGAAAGGATCATGGCAGAGCTGCATGAAGGTACTTTCAGAACTCATTCCAGTGGACATACCATGGCAAAGAAAATCCTTCGGGCAGGGTATTACTGGTCCACAATGGAAGCCGACTGTTATCAGCATTCTCGGACATGTCACAAGTGCCAGGTCTATGCTGATAAGGTGCATATTCCTCCAGTTCCTCTGAATGTTTTGACGGCACCTTGGCCTTTTGCAATGTGGGGCATTGATATGATCAGCGAGATCAGACCTACGGCATCCAACGGGCATCGTTTCATCCTGGTAGCGATTGATTACTTTACAAAGTGGGTTGAAGCAGCTTCCTTTGCTACGGTAACCAAGAACGTCGTGGCACGGTTCATTCGGCACAACCTGATCTGTCGATACGGCGTACCAGAGAGGATCATTACGGATAATGGTACCAATATTAACAACAAGATGATCACTGAGCTCTGCGAGCAATTCAAAATACAGCACCACAACTCTTCTCCCTACCGGCCGAAGATGAATGGGGCTGTCGAAGCGGAAAATAAGAACATTAAGAAGATTGTGCAGAAGATGACAGTGACATACAAAGACTGGCACAAGATGTTACCATTTGCTATTCATGGGTACCGTACCTCAGCACGGACGTCAACAAGGAAACACCTTATTCCTTGGTTTATGGCATGGAGGCAGTCTTGCCCATTGAAGTTCAGATACCCTCTCTTCGGATCATGAAGGATGCAGGTTTGAGCGAAGATGACTGGATCTAGACCCGACTTGATCAATTGAATCTAATCGACGAAAAGAGACTTACTGCTATTTGTCATGGTCAGACGTACCAAAAACGAATGATCAAGGCATTTAACAAGAAAGTCAGACGACAAGAGTATCAAGTTGGGAACCTGGTAATCAAGCGCATCATTCTACCTCAAGGTGATCCCAGGGGAAAATGGGCCCCTACTTACGAAGGGCCATTTGTGGTTAAGAATATCTTCTCAGGAGGAGCGATGATTTTAACCACCATGGATGGTGACGACCTTCCTCACCCCGTCAATGCAGACATAGTAAAAAGATACTACGCATAATCAAAGACCTGCTAGGTTGACTGGCCTAGGCAAAAATAAGGGCTTCCCGGCGAACCAAAAGGGTTCGGGCAAAAATAAGGGATGAAAATAAAAAAATCTGTACACCCGGCAATTCGAAAACCTGAAAAGGCGGCTTGGGCAAAAATGGGTATCCCGGTGGACTGAAAACCCGAAAGGGCGGTCCAGGCAAAAGTTAGGGATTAAAGCGTAACACTATGTCTCATTGGATCACCTCGCGTCCGGACTTCGGTATCAACTATCAGGCTCAGACGACACCAGTCAATCAGATTCATCTTCAACTAAGTAGCAAAGTGATGAGATGCTTGAAGATGTAAAGGCAATAGCAGAGCTGGAACCCAGTGGGACTATTCACATGGCTGTTTTGTTTTCTTTTCACAAATTGTATAAAATCTATTTTGTTCGGCGGAGTTCTCTTACTAGGACGTCAGCCTCTTGTACAAAACGCCTATTTACAGGCCAAACTTCAAAATCAATACAAATTCATTTTCAAACAAATTTCAAACTGTTTTTCCTTTATCTGTTTTGTTTTGCAAAGAACGTCCAATGTTCATTTTTTATATATGCATTTGACATTAATTGCTGCTCATAAATATTCACATACGAAACAAAGGACTAATTAGGGGTGATATCAGAAACAGGGGCAATAAGATTTGTCTGAGCTGTCTAGTTGCTCTGTCCACCAAGGTACCAAGGTATATTCCGCTGAAGAATATGGCTAAGATACCTTCACTCCCCGCAGAATAAAAACAGTAATGGTAGTACTCCCCACTGAGACTTGCAACCATGAACAAATCAGCAAGACTCTTCCCAAACAGAGTTGATCTACCATCAGCCCGAAAAGGCTTGGTATCCCCATAAGGTCTTAATATTCCTCAACGGAGTATAAGAATGTTCCCCAGCGGAATACAAGATACCCCCAGTGGAGCCGTTTCCCCAGCGCAGTCTAAAAAAGGTTCCCCGCCAGGATTAAGTCATCCTACCCAGTAGATTCTGGAAACTCATCCCCTGCAGAGTACAAGATAAATCTTCCCAGCCAAACTCAGAAGGTTATCCTCACAAGAGTCTAACTGGGTTATCCTCAGCGAGTTGCAACTGAAAGATCATCCCTAGCGAAGTTCTTTCTTTCCCCAAGCAGGACTTCTATCCTCAACAGATTCAATATCGCCAGCAACGGTAATCCATCCCCAGCGGAGCTCATCATTGAAACCCCCAACAGAGCTTATCAATGGAATCCCCAGCGGAGTTATCGTTAAAATCATCAGCAGAACATCTCTCCCCCACAGAGTAATTCCCCAATGGGGTCATCCTCTCCTGCAGGTTTATTCTTGCAATCATCTTCGTTCGTCATCCCCAGCGGAACCGAAGAATTCAACTCTATTCTCCAGCAAGTTATCCGGGATTTATTTTCCCCAGCTAAAACATTACATTTCCATACATCATGATACATGCATAAACTCATCATACCACACAATCTCATTTATGTTGAGAACATCATTGCTTAATCCATATCATGCATTGCATATGACTGACCTTCACCTTTCAGGAAGGCCACAGTTAAATTCTCAGCCATATCAAAAGCCTTCCCTGGTCCAGTTAAATCGATTCCTAAAGATTTTTCTGATGCCGATCCAGTTGAAGATATTCCAAGACCTTGTCTAAATCAGTTAAATCGATTCCTAAAGATCTTTCTGAGACGAAGCCAGTCAATGGAGACAAAATCAGTTAAATCGATTCCTAAAGATTTTTCTGAGGTGAAGCCAGTCAATGGAGACAAAACCAGTTAAATCAATTCCTAAATATTTTTCTGAGACGAAGCCAGTCAATGGAGACAAAATCAGTTAAATTGATTCCTAAAGATTTTTCTGAGGCCAATTCAGTCAATGGAGACAAAATCAGTTAAATCAATTCCTAAAGATTTTTCTGAGGCCAATTCAGTTAATGGAGACAAAATCAGTTAAATCGATTCCTAAAGATTTTTTTTAGGCCAATTCAGTCAATGGAGACAAAATCAGTTAAGTCGATTCCTAAAGATTTTTCTGAGGCCAAGCCAGTCAATGGAGACAAGATCAGTTAAATTGATTCCTAAAGATTTTTCTGAGTTGAAGCCAGTCAAGGGAGACAAAATCAGTTAAATCGATTCCTAAAGATTTTTCTGAGGTACAACCCGTCAATAGAGACAACTCGTCAAAGGAGACACCCCGTCAAAAGAGACAACCCGTCAACGAAGACAAAACCACCTACCAACAATCTCCAAATGGCATCTATAAGCCCATTCCCGACATCACAATGCTAATACTACACCATGCGAGTGCAAATTTCTGGGCACTCTAGTGTTCAATCATCTTCCACCTTCGGATCACGAAAGGCACGCAAGCCAATCTACATCCTCAGGTTTAAGAAGATTGAACAGGGGCAACTGTTGTACCCCAAAATTTACCCTCTCATGTTTCCCAAAGTCTTCCCCCTGCATGGTTGATCATTAATCTTGCCTAAGGAAAAGGAAAATTTTTGAGTGGTGCTTTACGTACATTTCGATTGGCATTCTGAAAGACCCTTCGATTGGTGTTCTGAAGGAGCCTTTCGATTGGCATTCTGTCAAGCTCTTCGATTGGCATTGTGGACAAGTACTTCGATTGGCATTCTGAAAGATCTTTCGATTGTCATTCTGTAAGACTCTTCGATTGGAATTTTGAAGGAGCACTTAGATTGGCATTCTGAAAGACCTTTCAATTGTCATTCTGAAAGACCCTTCGATTGGCATTCTGAAGGAACATTTCGATTGGCATTCTGAAGGAGCACTTCGATTGGAATTCTAAAAGACCTTTCGATTGTCATTCTGAAAGACCCTTCGATTGGTATTCTGAAGGAACATTTCGATTGGCATTATGGACGAGCACTTCGATTGGCATGCCAAGGGAACCTTCGATCCAGCATTGTGTCCAGGCAGCTTCGACAGGCATGTGAACCATGTCCTTCGATTAGTATGAACATCACCTTTTGATTGGCTTGTTAACAAAGCCATCAAGAGGGCACTCAAACATGTCCAGGTACACTGAACATGAGAAAATGGCATGGTTCCCTTGCAAATATAGAAATAATTAAATGTTGTTTGTGGATTTAATTCCTGAGTTAAAGGCCAGATCCTTGCCTTTTCTGTTCCTGAAGAGCTGATTCGACCAGAGTGACTCTTTTCAAATCAAGCAGTCGAAGCAGAGGAAGTCCATTCGAAGGAGGCAACTTAGGACCAATCGAAGGACAAGGCCTGAAGGCATTCGAAAGTCAGAAGCGTCCAGGTTCATCCAAGGGACACGAATGTTTCAAAAAAGGAAATTATTTAATGTGTCTGATTCTTGTCTCATGGCTTTAATGGCCTATTTAATGGCTGTCTCTTGCCATTACTGCACCCTCACACCCCTATATATACAGAGGCCAGCATACATATCCAGAACACACGAAAATATACAGAAAAAAATAGAGAAAAGAAGCAAGGAGAGCTTGGAGATACGCTGCCAAAAGTCATCAGCACTTCCAGGAAGCCATACCCAATCCTTGCACCAGCCAGAGCTGCCACCCAGCGAACACCTCCACCCTCATAACTACAGATCGAAGCACCTCTGTTTGGTAAAAAAGGATCTAATCTCAAAACTCATTTTTAAATTCATTTTTTATTGCATATTCATATTATTACTGCTGTTTGTGAATGATTTAATGTGCTACATATAAGCTACAGCGCAGAGATGAGATTATGCCATTGCTTGGGCACAATCTGAGTTTCTACTTCGAATCCCAGGATAAAACAAACCCAGACCCAGATTCAGCAGGTGCGAATAAGAGAGAGATTCGAACCAGGGGGTAAAATCCCCCCTGGACCTTTAACATGTGTTTCGTTTCTTGCAGGAAATACATTCTCAGATTCCTGTTCAGAGTTTCGAAGCTCAGCAATCTAACTTCGAACTGGACCCAGGATTTCCAGATCGAAGGATGGCATGTCCAGATCGAATACCCTCAGAGTGCAGCCCCCCATGCACCTTCGATCAAGACTCTTCACTGGGTCGAAAGACAGCCTGCACCTCTTTCGACCCAGACCTCCAGAATTATATTTTTTTCTTGTTTTGCTGCCTGGCCCATTTGTACTTTGTTTACTTTGTTTTTTATTTCTTTTAGTTTGTTCTTTTTCTAATCAACATAAAAATCATAAAAATAAATAACTTAGAATTAGGATTTAATTTAGTTAATTATTTTAACTTATTTTCTTCAATTTTAAAATCAGCAGACTTAGGATTTATTTGAATTCAATCTTTTTCATAACCAAAAAATGCAAAAAATATTAGGAATGTTTTAGAATTAATTTTAATCAGTTTTTTTAATTAATTAAATTTGACTTAATTGAACATTTAGAATTTTCCCAAAAAAATAGAATAAAACAACAAAAAGATCATATGCTTAGGATTTTTAAGATTCACGCGCGTTTATTTTTATTGTAACTGCTTTATTCCCCCATATTTTGGACATGTAAATAATCCCTCTCCCCGAAGCCTTGTAATAGCGTAGGATTTACAATTTCTGCACTTTAAATTCCTGTACATATATTAACTGCTTAGATGTATGCTAACTAGGATTGTATGGCAAGATCTAAAAACAAATGGTAGAACACCTAAAAATACAAAGATGATATAAATTGAAAATTGACACACTTGCACATGTCACTCTTAGGGTACACCTCACTTGGTTGCCTCAACATGGTCATTAAGTATAGGATGTTTTAGAGGTCGTCCTTTTGTCCCAAGATCATAAGTTACCTCGAAATGGTTGCCTCGATAAAAATGATCTAAGACATTAGGATTACCACTGAAGTGTCCTAACGTTGCTTTAGTGACCACACGTCCCTAAAATCGAATTGACCCGAAAAACTCCAACGACGGTGCTACCTACTCCTCAATAGTGGGATAGCACTGTCTAAAGGACAGTTGCACAATTTAATTCCTTTTTGAGTAGGTAGATGTTCTTAAAGTACTTGCTCTCTCTTAAACAAAACAAAACCTTTCGCACTTACACTCTTTTCAAAACAACAAACTCTTTTCAAAACCCACAATCACAAAGAAAAGCAAACTTTTGAAAACATAGTGAGCAAGTACCTAAGAGCCCGTGGATAACCACGGATAGAAAGGGTGTTAACACCTTCCCTTTCTATAATCTACCTCCCGAACCCGAGAAACAATTTTGAAAAGGAATTTTTCTGTGCTTTTGTCCTTTCCTTGTTGGATAAAATAAAAGACGATGGCGACTCTTGCTTACCGCGACACTTTGCGAAAACAAACGCAAACGCGAACCAGCATTAAAAAAAACAGTCAGTTCTCATTCCCACCGATCACACCAACTCTCACCGGAAGAGTAGCCCGTTAGCAGATGATTTTAATAGAATATGATATCCAGTATACTACCCACAAAGCTATCAAGGGTAGTGTATTGGAAGATTATCTTGCTCACCAGCCTATGAAAGATGGCTATTAGCCGATGAAGTTTGAATTTCTAGATGAGAACATCAAGTATATATGGGATTCTAACATCCATGGCCCAGAAGAAAGACCCAAACCAGAATCGTGATAGACGATGATGTTCGATGGTGCCTCTAATGCCTTGGGTAATGGTTACTGTGTTGTAATTACTTCTCCTGAAGGTTTCCATACTCCTCTTAGTGCCAGAATTTGCTTTGACTCCACCAAAAATATGACCAAGTATGAAGCTTGTGTCTTTGGTTAGAAGTTGTTATTGATTTGAGAATTAAGATCTTGGAAGTATTTGGGGATTCTGCTCTTGTGATTATTCAGATCAATGGATATTGGGAGACTCGTCACCTGAACTTGATTTCGTGTCGTGAGCATGTTTTGAAGTTGATCCCATATTTTGATGAGATTACTTTCAATCATATTCCAAGAGAAGAGAATAACTTGGAAGGCACCTTGGCTACTCTGTCATTCATGTTTAAAGTCATATGGGAAAATGAAGCCCCCTCTATCACCATTTTGAGGTTGGATGAGCCAGTGTCTGTTATGAAATATAAGAAGATGTTGCTGATGAGAAACTGTGGTTTTATGATATCAAAAGGTATCTTGAAAAGAAAGAATATCCAGAGGATGCTTTTGTCACTGATAAGAAGACTCTGCGGAAGTATGCAGCCGAATTTTTCCTCAATGGAGATGTTTGGTACAAGAGAAACTATGACTCTGTTTTGCTTAGATGCATGGATAAACACGAAGAAAACAAGATCATAGAAGAGATTCACGAAGGTTCCTTAGGAACACATACCAGTGGGCATACAATGGCCAAAAAAATATTGAGATCAGGTTATTATTGGTCTACAATGGAAAATGATTGTTATAATCTCTCCAAAATTTATTACAAATGTCAGATTTATGCCGACAAAATGCATGTGTCGACCAATCCTCTGAATGTTTTAACTTCTTCATGGCCTTTTGCAATGTGGGGCATCGATATGATTGGCCAGATTAAACCAACTGCTTCCAATGGACATCGCTTTATTCTGGTGGCTATTGATTACTTCACCAAGTGGGTCGAAGCGGCATCTTATGCCAATGTCACCAAACAAGTGGTCACTCGTTTCATCAAGAAGAATATCATTTGTCGTTATGGGGGTTCCCAAAAAGATCATTATTGATAACTGTTCGAATCTCAACAGTAAGATGATGAAAGAGTTGTGCGAAAGCTTCAAGATAAAGCATCAAAATTATTCTCCATATCATCCAAAGATTAATGGTGTTGTTGAGGAAGCAAACAAGAATATTAAGAAGATTGTACAGAAGATGGTTGGCACCTATAAGGATTGGCATGAGATGTTACCGTTTTATTTGTATGGTTATCGCACTTTGGTGCGCACTTCAAATGGGGAAACCCCCATTTTCTCTAGTATACGGTATGGAAGCAATCCTGCCTGTGGAAGTTGGGATTCCTTCTTTAAGGATAATGACATATGTACAGTTGGATGAAGCCGAATTGGTTCAGAATAGATTTGATCAGTTGAATCTCATTGACGAGAAGAGACTGATGGATATTTGTCACAAGCATCTATACCAGAAAAGGATGAAGAAAGCTTTTGATAAAAAGGTGCATCCTCGAAATTTCCAAGCTGGTGACCTTGTGCTTAAGAGGATCTTGCCTCCCAACAATACAAATGCTAAGGGCATATGGGATCCTAATTATGAAGGACCACATGTTGTGAAGAAAGTTTTCTCAAGAGGCTCCATGATGCTCACAACTATAGATGGAGAGGATTTCCCTCACCCTGTCAACGGAGACGTAGTTAAAAATACTTCGCGTAAAAAGACCTGCTGAGTTGAGTGGCTCAGACAAAAAATGGCATCCCTGCAAACCAAAAAAATGAATAAAGGTTCAGTAAAAAATTAGGGATATATGAATAAAATAATGAAAAATAAAATGATGTACCCGCTAAGTCGAAAACCTGAAAAGGTGACTTAGGCAAAAATGGCTATCCTGGTGGATTGAAAACTCGAATGGGCGATCCAGGCAAAAATTAGGGATTTAAAAACGAATGAATACGGTCTGCGTTGCATCTGTGCTATCAGTCTACAACTTTATTGGTTAACTTGGAGGGATAAGTAATCAATCCAATCAACTTGTTCAGAAAGAAAGATACTAAGGAACTTTGAGGTTATAAGAGTCATAGCAGAGTCGGTACCCGATAAATCCGCACTCACATTGTCATCTTTGTATTCTCCTTTGTATGTTTTGTGTGCAATTACCTCTTTTCAATAATTGCATCTTGTAATACGGTAGGAGAACTGAATTTACTGGTTTTGCATTTTATCGCAAATGTTGCGGATAACAAGAATCTCCACCGACTTTTCTTTTATCCAATAAAGGAAAGAGTGAAAAGAACAGGAAAGACCTTTTAAAGATTTTGAGTTCGGGGGGTAGGTTATGGAAAGGGAAAGTATTATCACCCTTTCCATCCATAGTTATCTACGGGCTCTTAGTTGCTAGCTCACTTTTGAAAATGCTTTTTGGTGTAAGTGTATTTAAAAATATTTTTGAAAAGATGCCTTAGTGTGGCGAATTTTGTAATGATTCTCGTATCGTTGTGAATGTATACAAAGTGTTTTTGTCTTACAAAAATATTTAGAAAAGGGGGTGTATGTGTGAGAAATTTGTTTTGTGAGCAAGCAACTACAAGTTGTCTACCTACTCGAATGGTCTTTGTTCTTTTCCTCTTTTCCTTTAGATAGTGTTATCCTACCATTAGTTAGTAGGTAGCCTTATCATTGGATGTTTTGAGGGACAGTCACGGGTCATCGTACATTTATAAAGGCAACTCGTAGGGCGCTTTAGCAATTTTATCGTAAGGGACTAGATCGTTTACTGAAGGCAGCATCGAAGGGTCATCGAGGGACTACGATCTTTTTAAATGAGGTTATTTGCTAAAGCATCCCACGTTAGAGGGACATGACTATTGTTTATCCGAGGCAAAAAGTGAGGAATACCCTATAGGTGCGCATGTGTGAAGTGTGTTGTGTTTCAGTTATTAGTCTTGAGGTTATATTATCTAGCGTTTGCTTTTAGTCTTCCCATACAAGTCTATTAGCATACATCTAGCATTTGAATATATACAAGTGAGGAAATTAAAAAATGTGGAATTTAAACTACACTATTACATCGCTTCGGGGATTGGGAGTACAAACCAAAAATTGGGGAATAAAAAGGTAAAGGTCCTAATTAGCTATTACAAACTTTGGACAGTTACAATATTGAAGAAAAAAAATGCGAAAAAGTAAATAAGCGCTCGGAGATTGAAGAGAGCAAGATATCTAAAAAAAACCTAAAAAATTCTAAGTATAAGAAAATATTTCTGGTGTTTTTATTTAGAAAATTAATCAAATGATACTTAAATCCTAATTTTAATTATATTTTAATTATATTTTAATTAATAAAATAAACTTATAAAGTGATTAAGTTAATTAATTTTTATTGTGAAAATAAAGTTAATTAATTAAAATCTATATCTATTTTTTTTTTGGTTTTTTATGATTTTATTAAAAAAAGGTTATTAAAAGAAAAGAACTAAATTAAATTTTAAAAATAAAATAAAAGAAGAAATATTTATGGGCCTTCTTGTAAGAAATTGGAGGGGTGTGGAAAGAAGGAAAACTAAGCCCAAAAAAATGAGCCCAGGAGGTGGTGATGGTTTTGCGTGACCGGTTCCCTAGGGTTCACCATGGGGACTTCATCAGGGGCGTTGGATCTGAATCTTTCAAGATCTGAAGGTCAAAGCATTATGTATACCATGCTTACATGTAAAACGTTATAAAAATCTAGGAAATACATATGAATGGAATAAGCATGCTTACAACGATTTAAACCATAAAAATCTTGAGAAAATGAAACCTACCAATCTTACCAATCAGAGTTGATGTGAGGGTGGTTTTTGGGGTTGATTTGCAAAGGGTAATGGTTGAATATGACTCCTGACAACGTTAAGAGGACAATGGAAGGTTTGGATCGGACTGAAAACCGCTGGAGATGCGAGATATGATTTTCAAAATTTCTTTGAATTTGGAGAACTTTTTGGAGAGCTTTGGTTCCAAATTTCATGGTCTTTTGAGTTGTTATGCTTGCCTTTATATAGAAAGATGAAGTGAGTTGACAAATATGGCAAGAATTAAAGCCATGATAAAACAAGAATCAAACAACTTTAAAACTTTCCAAACTTGAGATTTTTCATGCCATCTTGGTCTTGCACGAGTTTTGCAAGGTTTTAATTAGTTGTCATGAGTTGTCTTGGGCCTTTGGATGATTGAAACAAAAAGCCCAAGCCTTTATACCATTGTTTCATATTTTATTTGATTTTATTTGATTTTATTTGCAATTAAATGAATAAAAATTCAAATAAAAGAAATAAAAATCATAAATAATATTTGAATGGATTTGATGTCCTCTAACACCCCGAACATGTTTGATCATCAAAAGTTAGGCCCACTAGTTCAAAACTTCAAGTTTACTCACTTTGCACTTCATGAATTTCTTCAAAATCTCCCAACTTGTGAAACCCATAACTTGCTCAATTTTCATCTTTTGAAGATGATCTTTAACTTTTTAGAAATATCAATATGTCCTCTACAATATCTATGTTTATTATTTTTACTTTTGAAAGATATTATCTTGATGTAAGTTGCCTTGACAAAAAGTGTCTTTTGTTGACTTTTGAAAATGAGCTATAATGTATTAGCTCATATCTTTCAAATGAAGCATTTTTTGGACTTGAGCATAAAAACAAAATTGTATGGTATTGAATTTTCTTCAAAATTAGCTTTGGTTAGGGAAAAGTTGATGAAGTATGTGAAATTTATGCTTGGTCAAATTTCAGTTGACTTCTCCTAAAGAAACCCTACTTTGACAATTCTTGACTTTTGGTGATTTGAGAGATTTCCTTGGGGAATCATGATCAATCCTTGAACAAATGATTAATATCACTTCAAAATGTTGATGTTGACCAAAAATATTGAAGTTTGACTGTATGTTGACAATAGTTGACTTTTTAACCAATACAGTTGATTTTTAATCATCTGAGCCATTGACTGAGCAAACTTTTGATATAGGGCTTGAAACTTGACATGGACCTTGTTGAGGACCTATGAAGAAACATGGAAGAAAATTGAGACCTTTGAAAACCAAGTTTCCTTGATAAACTCAAAACCCTAATTGTAGACCTTTGGGCTTATGAGGTGAGTTAAGTGGTCAACTCTTGAGTGCCTTAAGTGTCTGAGAAGCCTTGAAAGAGTGTCTTGAAGAAAAGAAGGGAGGGAAAATTTCGGGATACAACACTTCTTGATGTGAACGCCTATTTACAGGCCAGTCAATCAATAAAATTCACTTTATCCAAATTGTGCTTTGTTTTTGTTTTGTTGTTTTGCTTGTGAAAAGACGTCCAACATTTTTATAAAACTTTGCATTTTAAAACATTGAAGCTTTACAACACATGATATAAATATCTGAAATTGCTTGAAATTTTGTGTGTCCGGGATGGCGGCCAAAGTTCCCATTTTTATACCCAGGGCATGTTGCTTTAATTTCCCTTGTCGCATGTACCGTTGATCTTTTATGACAAGAAGCGTACCAACAAATGAACCAAGGAAGGTCTGTATGTGACCAACATAAGGGTCTTAAAGGATGAGGATTTCTGTATAAGGGAATCCAATTTCCCCAGTTAATGCTAATCTCTTCTCAAGAAAAAATCATTTATCCCCATTAAAGGTGTACTCTCGCTCAAGTATAATTCCTTCTTAGCACAGTCAGTGTCTTTCGAAGTCTTTCGAAGTCTTTCAGAAAGATATTTTTTATTGATTGACCAAAGATTCTTGATATATCCCCCTTGAAGTCGATATTATTCTTCCCCGGCGAGGGTGGCGCTCATCTTTCCCATGAAGTGTGCATTTTCTTCCTCAGAGAAGTTTGCACCCTTCCTCTCCAGTGCGGTCTTCCTGTATCACAGCTTCTTGAAGATATTCCTAATTACCTATGGGAGATTATGGTTAGTATCCCATGAAGATGGTTTTTATCCCCAACGAAATGATTTTTTCTTCTCCCCAGTACATGTTCTTGTTGGCATGTGTTGTACCCCAAAATTTGCCATCCCATATTCCTCAAGACATGTCAAGAATGATCTTCAAATTGCTCAAAATGGCTCAAGGGTTGTATAGTCAAATCACCTCCTAAGGAAGTCAATTCAAAATTAGGGTTTTGATTCCTTCAAGGAATTTGGGGTTTTCAATGGTTCAATCAAGTCTCATAGGCCTACATACATTCTCAAGCACCTACATGCCAAGTTTCAAGACTCACAGTGCCAGTTTGCACAGTCAAAAGCTCCATTTGATCTACAGTCAACTGCAAGGGCAAAATGGTCATTTTGCAGTCAAAAGTCAGAATTTTTTGTCAACATTCTCATTTTGAATGATAATTCATCATTTGATCAAGGGTTGATCATGATTCATCAAGGATTGCTCAAAATTCATTAAGATTCAAAAGTTGCTAAATTAGGGTTTTGTAGGAAAAGTCAACTCAACTTTGACCAAGCATAAATTTCTCATACTTTATGAGAAATGGCCCATCAAAAGCTCATTTTGAAGAGGATGTAATTTCCTACAATCCATCTTCATACCCCAAGATCAGAAAATGCACTCACAAGAAGTTACAAATTTGGACATTATAGGTCATTTTTGAAAGTCAACAAAAACACCTTTTTTTCCAAAGCTTATAACTTGAGAATGGAAGATCAAAATGAGATGAGACCAAAAGGGTTGATTAGAGGACATCTCAAGGTTTCTAAAAGGTCCAAGAACACCTCTAAAAGTTCAAAATTTAAGAAGTTATGCATTGTTGAAGTTGGGAATTTTTCCAAAATTGCCAAAAGTCAACTATCCTCAAAACTCCAATTTTTGACAAAAGGGCCCACTTTTTTCCACTTGATTTAGTCTTTTCATTCCACACACGTGTCCCATGCTTAATTTCATGACCAAACATTTATTTTTCTATTTTATTTCATTTTTTATTGATTTAATTCATTATTAATCAATATTAAATCAAATAAAATCCAAAAATTATTGAAAAGAGATCTTTGTGATTTGTACAGCTTGCAAACATCATGTGACAACCAACCAACTCGTGCTAAGGCTTATTTGTGCACAAAATCTCAGATTTGGCCATATTTGGAAAGCTTTTCAATGGTGACAAAATCAAATCCTAAACCTTGAATGTACATGGATATTGGCCCAACTCTTGACCTAAAATCATTGCCTTATACATACACAAGCAGCACAAACCTAATTCACGACCTAAGCTCTGTTAAAACGGCCATACCAAAACTGAAAAACCCTTGAAAAAGTGTGAGACCAAAAGCAATATTGGAGGCACTTTCAGACAAAAAGAAGAACGCAGATTCCTTCCTTGATATACCGTGGTGCTACAGCAATAAAAACCAGGCCTTTTCATCAACCACATCGCATTGTAAGTCGTCTTGAACTCAACCCTGAACATGAAAACACAGCCTCTCATTCATGCGATTTTATGACAAAATCTTGACACCATCATGTTTATCGTTCCCTTTAGAACGTTTTTGCATTATTTGATTTTGTTTTGGTAGCATGTAATCATAGAACCGAACCTAGGGTTTGGAAAGTCGTTTTTTGGGTATTTTTGCTACAGGTGAAATCAAGCCAATTGATGGATATGGATGTGTTCACGAGACCCAGACAAATCGAACCATGGTCTTGGAGTTGATTTTTGCAGCCTAGGGACGATTCTAGGAGTGATCCACGAAACTTCCTGCGGATAAAAATCCGCAGGTAAATAACCAAAGATTTTTGGAGAAGACGACCACACGTCGTTCTCCCATTGGCCAGTTTGAAATCATAGCGCATTTTTTTATTTTTTCAGTATATTAAATGGTTTGCATATATTATATTTAGTTGCTATTCCAATAACAAAAAGATGCAGGTGGTTGAGTGGTTGGGATGCTGGCCAATGAGTATTGGGACCTGGGTTCGAATCCCAGGTCCCCCAAATATTTGTTACAATTTTTATCCAGGTGATTGCATGTGATTCAGCAGGCGTAGCATATCATGGATCTCCAGATCCCAAGCGCCAGATGGCCTTCAGGCCAAATCTGATGGTCACAAGATGATGTCCACCGTGTGTCCAAGTCAACAAGCGCGTGGATGATTCTGAAAAGTCAAACAGGGCTTCTTACGTTTGGGCCTGAAATTCTGATGAATCAACCTCCAATTAAGCCCAGCACCCACTTCATGAGTTTATTTCTTTTCTTCTTTTTATTGTTTCTTTCATTTAATTATTTTTATAATTATTATTTATATCACTAACAAATTAATATTTTTTTCCCTAATAAAATCAGAAAACAAAAATATAATATTTTTATTTATTAAAATTAATTTCACTATTTCATTATTTTTGTAAATAAATAACTTAATTAATTTAGTTTTTAATTAGGCATAATATTAATACTTTTGCAATAAATTAAAGTTGGTGTAGAATTAGGTTTTAATATATTTAATCATTTTATTTTTTTATTTCCTTAAACATTCAAAAATCCAAAAATATTTCTCTTTTTATTTAATTAATTAATTAGTTTAGGTTTAATTCAAAAAATAATCAAAACATGCTTTCCTAAAAAAGGGTCAAAACCCTAAAAAACTCTCTGATTCAATTTTTCTCGCGCGTGTGATTTTTTTGATTCATATTCCATATAATTGTATTTGCTCCGAGGATGTAATAGTTTTAATTAGGATTATTTACCGCTTTTATTTATTTTCCGCAATTTACTTTTCAAGGGTTTGTTTTTGGCGATGTAAATACCTGACACCTTGTAATAGCTTAGTTTTATTTTCCGCAACCATTAAACTGCTAGGTGTATGCTAATAGGCTATGCATGACAAGATCTATCTTAACTAAAAAATCAATCGTAGCTCACCATAACATGTACAAAGATAACATAACTGAAAATTGACACATGTGCACATGCCACTCCTAGGGTACGCCTCACTTGGTTGCCTCGAACATGGTCATTGAGTATAGGAAGTTTTAGAGGTCGCCCTCCTGTCTAAAGATCAAAGTTGCCTCGAAACGGTTGCCTCGATAAAAAAATGATCTAAGACATTAGGGTTACCGCTAAGGCGTCCTAACATTGCTTTAGTGACCACATGTCCCTTAAATCGAATTGACCCGTAAACTCCAACGACGGTGCTACCTACTCCTCAATAGTGGGATAGCACTGTCTAAAGGACATTTTCACAGTTTAATTCCCTTTTGAGTAGGTAGGGGTTCTTAGGTACTTGCTCTTTCAAAATAAAACAAACTTTTCGCACTTACACTTTTCAAACAAAGTTTTCAAAAACACTTCATACACTCTTGAGGACAGAAACAAGAGTTAAATCGAAGTTTTCAAACAAAAACTCTTTTCAAAACCCACGGACACAAGAAAAGCAAAACTTTTTGAAAACACAATGAGCAAGTACCTAAGAGCCCGTGGATAACCACGGATAGAAAGGGTGCTAACACCTTCCCTTTCTATAATCTACCTCCCGAACCCGAGAAACATCTCAAAAAGGAATTTTTCTGTGCTTTTGTCCTTTCCTTGATGGATAAAATAAAAGACGATGGCGACTCTTGCTTACCGCGATATTTTGCAAACACAAACGCGAACCAGCATTAAAAAACAGTCAGTTCTATTTCCACCGATCACAGAACTGGCGACTCTGCTGGGGAATTCTTATAAGTGAGGTGTACTTTAGGATTAGATCACTTGTGTTTTCAATTGTATGCTTTAAATCTTGTGGGTTTGTATCGGAGTTCTATAGATCCTAACCCGGATCTGGGGATACCCTTTAGAAGTAGCAACAAACTGTGAGGGAACTGTGAGGGAACTGTGCGGGGTATACCGACATGGTTGAAGCAGTAGCTACGTTGATGTGGCACTTTGGTGAGTACCGGTAACCCTTGAGTCAAGTCAAGGAGAGTACGGGGCCGCCGCGTGGTGTCGCGAAGCATCAACTGACCTTAGAACCTTACTTGACCATCCTGGCCTTTTTAGGGGTAGTGAGATGACCGACTTTGGTGCAGTCCGAAGTTGGTAGATACTCGATACTACACTCATTGAGGGTTGTTTTCTTGGAATATTTTGGTCGCCAGTTAAGTGGCTAAATCAAAACAATGAACATAGAAAACAATCCAATGATATTGAGCTCCTTAGAACCCGGTTACTATTTATAGGACAGGTTTTGAGCCAACTAACTTCAAAAGGGTACTTACCTACGAACCCCATGCAAGCCTAAACCTAAGGACTTGTTTGCTTTGTGTGAATATGACTGTCTGTATATACACTTGCTTACTTTTGCATACATGTACATAACATCATAAAGCATCATATGCATTTGCTAACCATTTCAAGGGTTTGGATCTTCATCTTTGTTCTTGTTTTGTAGGACATGGAGTCTCTTCGCAGGAAAACAATTCAGGTCAACCTTGTAAGGATCCCTCCTCAACTCAAGGAGCTTACATCCAGGATTCCCGAGAACTCTCTCTTCAGTGAAAGACATGGTAGACTCCTCAGCCTGGTCAACACCAACATTGAAGAAGACATGATAAAAGTTCTCTTCCAGTTCTTTGACCCCCTACACCACTGTTTTACATTCCCTGATTATCAATTGGTGCCTACTTTGGAGGAATTTTCTCAACTTCTGAGGATTCCTATTCTTAGTCAACTACCCTACAACGGTACGGAAAAGGAACCAAAACTTGAAGATGTTGCTCAAGCATTACGTCTGCAACCATCTGACATCAAGGGGCATTGGGAAATCAGAAGTGGTATCAAGGGATTCTTGGCAAAGTTCCTGTTTGAGAAGGCACAAGAATTTTGGAATTCTCTTGATCTACAAGCTTTTGAAGAGATTGTGGAACTCCTTGCCTATGGGTTGGTGTTGTTCCCAAATCCTGATCAACTTATAGATGTGAATGCTGTCAAGATTTTCATGTCCAGGAATCCCATACCTACATTGCTTGGGGACATCCTCCACTCATTTTACACACGAACAATGAGGAAAAGAGGTGTTCTCATGTGCTGTACTCCTCTCCTGGCAAGGTGGTTTATTTCTCACCTTCCACAATCAGTTTTGAAGAATGAGCAAGGTTTAAGGTGGTCACAACGATTGATGACCCTCACACATTCTGATATACATTGGTGTTCTCGGTCCAGAGAAAATTTCACTATCATTGATCGTTGAGGAGAATTTCCTAATGTTCCTTTACTTGGAATTAGAGGAGGCATTACCTACAACCCCTTTCTAGCCTTGAGACAATTTGGATATGCTCGGAGGGATGGCCCTCATGACATGCTGATTCCTGACATAGTTTTTGACTTCGACAATGATGCGCAAGGACTTCGACAAAGGTTCATCAGAGCTTAGGGGATGCCTAACAAGGTAGATAGTAAGACACTGGGGCACAAGAATTCCATCCCCCTTGAGCCTTACCTCAAGTGGGTACGAACCCGCTCCCAGAATCTTATGATGCCATATCCTCACATTCTCCCCGTGATCAAAGAGCCTGTTATGGAAGGAGAGGTTCCATACACCATCCTACATCCTGACATGCCAACATCATGGGAAGAAATGCAAAAGAGTTGGATCCAACTAAAGGAAGAACGGAATGCTTTTGAAGCCAGCTTGCATGCCAGTGAAAAGAAGGTTTTGGAGCTCACCCGCCGACTTCACGAGGAAGAGACCCTCAACACTTACATCGCTCCAAAAAGGATGCACAATGTCTTTTCACATTAAGTATTTTGTAATATTTCGCCCATGAGGCACTGATGTAATAAACAAATTACTTCTTAATATGACGTGTGTTCTTTTTTTGTCTGCAACAAATTTGAATTTTCGAACCCTTGAATGCATTACATAAATAGCATACCATTCATCATATGCATAACAGGTACCCTTTTTACAGGTCACTTATCCTCTTCGCTGTTTATTTCAGCAATAATCATGTCTACTGAACCTTCCACTGAGCAAGCTATCAAGGCCCTCCAGGCCCAGAATGCCCAGTTTCAAGAGTTGGTTATGAGCCTAGCCAAGGGTCAGCAGGACTTGAAGACCCTGATTCTGAAAGAGAGGAAGAAGAAGAAGAAAAGGACCGTCCTGTTCAACACTGGACGCAGGTTTGGAAATGGATTGCAGAATGAAGTTGATCTGACCGCCTCATTTGGAGGGAAAGACAGTCCACAAGAGAGAAGGGTTCCTAGCCCTGTAGTCTCCGAAAACGAGACGGATTATGATGAAGAACAGTATCCTCCTGCTGAGGATAGGTACAAACAATTGGAGGACCGTTTGAGCGCTATGGAGATACAGAACGTGCCCGGGCTGGACTTTGGAGACCTAGGTCTATCCTCTGGGGTAGTGATTCCCCATAAGTTTAAGGCACCTGCCTTTTCCAAGTATGACGGAGCTTCCTGTCCAAAGCTGCACCTCCGGTCATATGTAAGGAAGATCCAGCCTTACACAGCTGATAAGAATTTGTGGATCCATTTCTTTTAGGACAGTCTTTCAGGGACTCAGCTTGAGTGGTTCTATCAGCTAGATGGAGCCAATATCCGCAGCTGGGAGGATTTGGCTACTGCGTTCTATAGGCAGTACCAGTATAACTCCGACCTCGCTCCTACGCGTACCCAACTCCAGGGTATGTCAATGGGGACGGGTGAAGGATTTAAAGAATA
Source organism: Vicia faba (assembly GCA_948472305.1). Lineage (NCBI taxonomy): Eukaryota > Viridiplantae > Streptophyta > Magnoliopsida > Fabales > Fabaceae > Vicia > Vicia faba. The sequence goes on along the minus strand of OX451740.1, from coordinate 1,038,242,484 downwards.
TGCTCAAAAATGGAGAGATCTTGTCGGAAGGGTACAACCACCTTTAGCCGATCGTGAACTTGTTGACATGTTTTTGGGGACCCTGTCTGGTCCATTCTTTAACCATTTGATTGGAAGCTCTTCAGCCGGGTTTACAGACCTTATCTTGACTGGTGAGAGGATTGAAGCAGGTATTAAGGCTGGGAAAATACAAAAGAATGCCTCATCGAGCACTGAGAAGAAACCGTTTAAGAAAGAGTCCAGTGCGGTCTACAGCTCAAGAAGACAGAATAGACCGGAACACCGCCAAGCTGTCAACGCGGTTGTTATTTCGAAACTTGTCGGTGCTCCTCAGCATCACAATCATCAAAGGGAAGAGAGACCTAGAAGGCAATTCACCCGTCTCAGCATGACTTTGTCTCAGATATTGCCGCAGTTGTTGAAGACCAATTTGGTAACTCTAAGGGAAGCCCCAAAGAATTCGAATACTACATCATCAAAGTATAACCCCAACACCCGCTGCGCTTATCATTCTGAGAGCCTGGGGAATAATACGGATGATTGTTGGACTTTTAAGAATAAGGTCCAAGACCTGATTGATGCAAAAGAAATTGAGTTTGAGGCGCCCGAAAGGCCTAATGTTGTGATTGCTCCCATGCCCAAGCATGGAGTGAATGCTGTAGAGGAAGACTTGTTTGTAGCCTTTGTGGATGATATTGTTACCCCGTTGATGACCGTCAAGAGGAACCTGTTGTTAGCCGGTTTATTTCTGGGATATCGTGAAGGTTTCCATTTGTGTTCTGTTTCACCTACTGGTTGCCCATCTTTGAAGTCAGGCATCAAAAACCTGATGGATAACAAGGAGATCATGTTTGAGAAGACTGTTGTTCCTGCCACGCCTACTGAAGAAGTTTCCATTGTTACCATTTTCAACAATTCTCCCAAGGCTCCCTCGAGGAAGCCTGTCAGAATTGCACCCGTTCAGAAGATTGCACCCATAATCATCACTGTTCCGGGGCCTATTCCCTACACCTCTGACAAAGCTGTCCCTTGGCATTATGGGGCGGATGTTTATGTGCTTGGAGTTAAGCAAGAGTTTGATACTAATACCGGCGTCAGCAACATTACCGGGCCTGCTAAAGTCATCCGCAGTGGTAGACTTTTCTCACCTGATATTGCGCCGCCAACTGTCTGGAGACCTATTGTCATCACACCTGCAAGTGTGCCTAATGCCATTCTTGATCAAGTTCTTAGTTCTACCCCTGTCGCCGAGTCATCTGACGCTCGGGGCAAAGGGATCGCCACTGATATGCCTGCCCCGACGGAGGCACCAAAGACCATCAATGTTGAAGCTTCCAAACAGGAGATGGAAGAGATTCTGAAGATCATTAAGAAGAGTGATTATAATGTAGTTGAGCAGCTGGGGCAAACCCCATTCAAGATTTCTATGTTATCACTGTTGTTGTGTTCAGAGGCCCATGCCAAGGCTCTGATTACCTTCCTGAAGACGGCCCACGTGCCACAAGAGACATCATCTGATCAGTTTACCGATTGTGTGGCCAATTTAACTGCTGATAACGGTTTGGGTTTCTCCGACACTGATCTTACTGCTAAAGGGAAGAACCATAACGATGCCCTGCATGTCTCCATTGAATGTAGGGGCACTACTCTGGCACATGTGTTGGTTGACACGGGATCCTCGCTGAACGTCTTTCCCAAGAAAGCTCTAGACAGGTTTGATTGCGAAGGTTTAGAGTTAAAGCCAAGTAACATTATTGTCCGGGCCTTTGATGGGTCTAAAAGGATGGTGCATGGTGAGGTTGACATTCCAATCAAGGTTGGTTCCCAGGTCTTCAATTCTACATTCTACGTGATGGACATTCGGCCATCCTATTCTTGTTTGCTGGGTCGTCCATGGATCTATAAAGCTGGAGCTGTGACTTCAACACTCCATTAAAAGTTGAAGTACCCGGTCAAAGGGAAGATTGTGACAGTTCAAGGGGAGGAGGAATACATGGTCAGCCACCTCAACTCGTTCCGGTACATAGAGATGGATGGGGAATTCATTGAGACCCCGTTCCAACACTTCGAAGAGGTTCCTCAGACACTGGCATCAGCTGAGACTGTGATTGAAGATTCTCCTTTGAAGATGGCTTCCTTAAAGGATGCCCGGGCTGTTATTGAGAAGGGTGAGTGTGCAAACTGGGGCCGACTTCCTGATTTCACTCAGAAGACTAACAAGTTTGGTTTGGGTTTCACTGCAGAAGCTCAGAGGGCTGCTCGTAGTACAAGGATTGGAAGACCTCCTGTGTTCATCAGCAACTCGGGAGTAAATGCCATCGAAGATGACGTGGAGGAATCTGAATTCGACAGCTGGATCTACCCTATGACCAACAGTGGACCAAACAACTGGACGGCAAAGGACTTCATCCCTATTACTTTTGTTACTCAGTAATGAACTCATTTGTTTTGAATTTGTAACAGACAATATTGTGAAACTTTATGGCCCGGTGTCTTACCCGGGGCACCGTGGCTTCATTTGTGAGGGCTTTTGTGTGCCATTTTCATATATCACTAATAAAAGCATCGGACGTTCTTGCATTTCAAATTTTGCGCTCCTTGTCTTTCTTTATTATATATTGCAAAACAGCTATTTACACACACTCACATATACAGGTCCCAATCCACTCTGGATCTCACTGGTAACGACTCTGCTACTGTCAGTTATGACTTCAAAAATCCGATCAACTTAGCCGAAGACGAAGGTGAAGATGATTGCGAAGTGCCTGGTGAGCTTGCAAGACTGCTACTTCAGGAAGAGAGGGCCATTCAGCCGCACGAAGAGCCAGTGGAAACGGTAAATCTGGGTACTGAGACAGACAAGAAGGAAGTCAAGATCGGTGTAAATCTGGAGCTTAGTGTGAAACAGCGGCTGATTCAGATGCTGCATGACTATGTTGAGATCTTTGCCTGGTCCTACGAAGATATGCCTGGGTTGGATACTGACATTGTGGTTCACCGCCTGCCTACCAAGGAAGACTTCCCTCCCGTAAAACAGAAGGTTCACCGTATGCACCCAGAGATGTCCGAGAAAATCAAGGCTGGGGTTATGAAACAATTTGACACCGGCTTTCTAGCAGTGACTTCTTACCCTCAGTGGGTTGCCAATGTGGTTCCGGTACCGAAGAAAGATGGTAAAGTCCGAATGTGTGTTGACTACAGGGATTTGAACAGGGCCAGCCCTAAGGATGACTTCCCTCTGCCTCACATCGACCTTCTGGTTGACAACACTGCTCAGCATAAGGTATTATACTTCATGGACGGTTTCTCTGGTTATAATCAGATAAAGATGGCTCCCGAAGACATGGAGAAGACCACTTTTGTTACTCAATGGGGTACCTTTTGCTACAAGGCCATGCCTTTTGGGTTGAAAAATGTTGGGGCAACGTATCAGCGTGCCATGGTTGCTCTGTTTCATGATATGATCCACCATGAGATTGAAGTATACGTTGACGATATGATTGCAAGGTCCCAAACTGAGGAGGAACACCTTGACCATCTACAGAAGTTGTTTGACCGGTTGAAGTTGTACAAGCTGAGATTAAACCCGAACAAATGCACCTTCGGGGTGAGATCTGGAAAACTACTAGGTTTCGTCGTAAGCGACAAAGGTATTCAAGTGGACCCTGCCAAAGTGAAAGCCATACAAGAGATGCCAGCTCCCAAGACAGAGAAATAAGTCAGAGGCTTTCTAGGACGGTTGAACTACATTGCCCGATTCATCTCGCACCTAACTGCTACTTGTGAACCAATCTTCAAGCTACTGAAGAAAGATCAAGTAGTACGTTGGAACGATGAATGTCAGGCCACTTTCGAAAGAATCAAAGAGTATCTCCAAGAGCCACCCATTCTTATGCCACCGGTTGAAGGGAGACCTCTAATCTTATACTTGACAGTACTTGACAATTCAATGGGGTGTGTGCTAGGTCAGCATGACGAGTCTGGCCAAAAAGAGCACGTTATTTATTACCTTAGCAAAAAGTTTACCGACTGTGAGACCCGATACTCCCTGCTCGAGAAAACTTGCTGCGCTTTGGCATGGGCTGCTCGCCGGCTAAGACAGTATATGTTGACTCACACTACTCTGTTGATTTCAAAGATGGATCCAATCAAGTATATCTTCGAAAAGCCTTCCTTGTCCGGAAGAATAGCAAGATGGCAGATGATCTTGACTGAATATGACATCCAGTACACGACTCAAAAAGCAATCAAGGGAAGTGTGTTGGCAGACCATTTGGCACATCAGGCAGTGGATGATTACCAGTCTATGAACTTTGAATTTCCAGACGAGAATATCATGGTAGTAACTGATTGTGAGACACCTGGACCGGATGAAGGACCTGAGGAAGGATCCCGATGGTCTATGCACTTTGATGGAGCTTCAAACGCTTTGGGTAACGGTATTGGCGCTGTGATCATATCTCCTAAAGGCTCACATACTCCACTTACCGCTCGACTATGTTTCAACTGCACCAACAACATGGCAGAGTATGAAGCATGCATCATGGGTCTTCGAGCTGCAATTGACCTAAGGATCAAGTTTCTGAGTGTCTTCGGAGATTCCGCTCTCGTGATCAGTCAGATCAAAGGCGAGTGGGATACGAAACACCCAAATCTTATTCCTTACAAGGAGTATGTGTTGACATTGCTTCCCCACTTCAAGGAAATAACCTTTGAATACTTCCCAAGAGAGGAGAATCAGTTGGCGGACGCGTTAGCTACGATGTCTTCTATGTTCAAAGTCAAGTGGGACAACGAGGCTCCCCGGGTCATTATTTGGAAGTTAGATGAACCTGCATATTATTGTGATCTTGAGACCGAAGAGGTGACAGAAAAACCTTGGTATCATGAAGTAAAGAGGTACCTTGAAGCTCAAGAATACCCCGAGGGCGCGTCTGTTAACGACAAGAAGTTTCTGAGAAGGTTCGCGGTAAAGTTCTTCATCAGCAATGACATTCTTTACAAACGTAACCATGATTCAACCTTACTGCGTTGCATGGATAAAATTGAAGCAGAAAGGATCATGGCAGAGTTGCATGAAGGTACCTTCGGAATGCATTCCAGTGGACATACCATGGCAAAGAAAATCCTTCGGGCCAGATATTACTGGTCGACAATGGAAGCCGACTGTTATCAGCATTCTCGGACATGTCACAAGTGCCAGATCTATGCTGATAAGGTGCACATTCCTCCAGTTCCTTTGAACGTATTGACAGCACCTTGGCCTTTTGCAATGTGGGGCATTGATATGATCGGCGAGATCAGACCTACGGCATCCAACGGGCATCGCTTCATCCTGGTAGCGATTGATTACTTTACAAAGTGGGTTGAAGCAGCTTCCTTTGCCACCGTAACCAAGAACGTCGTGGCACGGTTCATTCGGCACAACCTAATCTGTCGATACGGTGTACCAGAGAGGATCATTACGGATAATGGTACCAATCTTAACAACAATATGATCACTGAGCTCTGCGAGCAATTCAAGATACAACATCATAATTCTTCTCCCTACCGGCCGAAGATGAATGGGGCTGTAGAAGCAGCTAATAAAAACATTAAGAAGATTGTGCAGAAGATGACAGTGACCTACAAAGATTGGCACGAGATGTTACCATTTGCTCTTCATGGGTACCGTACCTCAGCACGGACGTCAACAGGGGCAACACCCTACTCCTTGGTATACGGCATGGAGGCAGTCCTGCCCATTGAAGTTCAGATACCCTCTCTCCGGATCATGAAGGATGCGGGTTTAAGCGAAGACGACTGGATCCAGACCCGGCTTGATCAACTGAACCTAATCGACGAAAAGAGACTCATTGCTATTTGTCATGGTCAGACGTACCAAAAACGGATGATCAAGGCATTTAACAAGAAAGTCAGACGACAAGAGTATCAAGTAGGGGACCTGGTAATCTAGCGCATTATTCTACCTCAAGGTGATCCCAGGGGCAAATGGACCCCTACGTACGAAGGGCCATTTGTGGTTAAGAACATCTTCTCAGGAGGAGCGATGATTCTAACCACCATGGATGGTGACGACCTTCCTCACCCCGCCAATGCAGACATAGTAAAAAGATATTATGCATAATTAAAGAACCGTTAGGTTGACTGGCCTAGGCAAAAATAAGGGCTTCCCGGCGAACCAAAAGGGTTTGGGCAAAAATAAGGGATGAAAATAAAAAAATCTGTACACCCGGCAAGTCGAAAACCTGAAAAGGCGGCTTGGGCAAAAATGGGTATCCCGGTGGACTGAAAACCCGAAAGGGCAGTCCAGGCAAAAGTTAGGGATTAAGGCGTAACACTATGTCTCATTGGATCACCTCGCACCCGGACTTCAGTATCGACTATCAAGCTCGGACGACACCGGTCAATCAGATTCATCTGCAACTAAGCAGCAAAGTGATGAGATGCTTGAAGATATAAAGGCAATAGCAGAGCTGGAACCCAGTGGGATTATCCACATAGCTGTTTTGTTTTCTCTTCACAAATTGTATAAATTCTATTTGTTCGGCTGCATTCTCTTACTAGGATGTCAGCTTCTTGTACAAAAACACCTATTTACAGGCAAACTTCAAAATCAATACAAGTTCATTTTTCAGACAAATTGCAAATTGTTTTTTCCTTTGTCTGTTTTGTTTTGCAAAGAACGTCCAATGTTCATTTTTGATATATGCATTTGACATTAATTGTTGCTCATAAATATTTACATGCGAAACAAAGGAATAATTACGGGTGATATCAGAAGTAGGGGCAATAAGAATTGTCTGAGAGATCTAGTTGCTCTGTCTACCAAGGTACCAAGGTAGGTTCGGCTGAAGAATGTGACCAGGATACCTTCACTCCCCGCAGAGTAAGACAGTAATGGTAGCTCTCCCCACTGAGACTTGCAACTATGAACGAATCAGCCATACTCTCCCCCAAGCAGAGTTAGTCTACCAAAGGCTCGATATTCCCAGAAGGTCTTAATATTCCCCCGCGGAGTATAAAGATATCCTCCAACAAGCGTAAAGAGCATCCCCGGCAGTCTTAATATTCCTCGACAGAGTATAAGAATGTTCCCCGGTGGAATACAAGATACCCCCAGTGGAGCCATTTCCCAGCGCAGTCTAAAAAAGCTTCCCCGCCAGAGTTGAATCATCTTCCCCAGTAGATTCTGGAAGCTTGTCCCCTGCAGAGTACAAATGTATCTCCCCAGCCATATTCAGAAGGTTATCCCCACAAGATTCTAACTGGGTTATCCTTAGCAAGTTGCAACGGAAAGATCATCCCCAGCGAAGTTCTTTCTATCCCCAGCGGAGTTCGTCATCAAAATCCCCAATAGAGCTTATCAACGGAATCCCTAGCGGAGTTATCGTTAAAATCTCAGCAAAGCATCTCTTCCCCACAGAGTAATTCCCCACAGAGTAATCTCTTCACCAGTTTATTCCCCAACGGAGTCATCCTCTCCTGCAAGTTTATCACCTTCGTTCACCATCCCCAGTGGAAGCAAAGAATTCAACATCATTCTCCAGCAGCTATCCGGGATTTATTTTCCCCAGCTAAAACATCACATTTTCATACATCATGGTACATGCATATACGCATCATATCATACAATCTTATTTATGTTGAGAACATCATTGCTCGATCCATATCATGCATTGCATATGACTGACCTTTACCTTTCAGGAAAAATGCAGTTAGATTCTCAAATTATGCCAATGGAGACAAAACCAGTTAAATCAATTCCTAAAGATTTTTCTGAAGCCAGTCAATGGAGACAAAACTAGTTAAATCGATTCCTAAAGATTTTTCTGAAGCCAGTCAATGGAGACAAAATCAGTTAAATCGATTCTTAAAGATTTTTCTGAAGCCAAGCCAGTCAATGGAGACAAAACCAGTTAAATCGATTCCTAAAGATTTTTATGAAGCCAAGCCAGTCAATGGAGACAAAATCAGTTAAATCGATTCCTAAAGATTTTTCTGAGGCAAAGCCAGTCAATGGAGACAACATCAGCTAAATCGATTCCTAAAGATTTTTCTGATGCTAACCCGTCAATGAAGACAACCCGTCAATGAAGACAACCCGTCAATGAAGACAACCCGTCAACGAAGACAAAGCTACCTACCAACAATCTCCAGGTGGCATCTATAAGCCCATCCTCCTATCCATCATCCCTCCAAATTGCATCTGTAAGCCCATTCCCAACATCACAACGCTGATACTACTCCATGCGAGTGCAAATTTCCGGGCACTCTAGTGTTCAATTACCTTCCACCTTCGGATCATGAAAAGCTCGAAAGCTAATCCATATCCTCAGGTTTAAGAAAATTGAACAGGGGCAACTGTTGTACCCCAAAATTTGCCCTCCCATATTCCTCAAGACATGTCAAGAACGATCTTCAAATTGCTCAAAATGGCACAAGGGTTGTACAGTTAAATCACCTCCTAAGGCAGTCAATTCAAAATTAGGGTTTTGATTCTTTCAAGGAATTTGGGGTTTTCAATGGTTCAATAAAGTCTCATAGGCCTACATACATTCTCAGGCACCTACATGCCAAGTTTCAAGACTCACAGTGCCAGTTTGCACAGTCAAAAGCTCCATTTGATCTACAGTCAACTGCAAGGGCAAAATGGTCATTTTGTAGTCAAAAGTCAGAATTTTTTGTCAACATTCACATTTTGAAGGATAATTCATCATTTGATCAAGGGTTGATCATGATTCATCAAGGATTGCTCAAAATTCATCAAGATTCAAAAGTTGCTAAATTAGGGTTTTGCTGGAAAAGTCAACTCAACTTTGACCAAGCATAACTTTCTCATACTTTATGAGAAATGGCTCATCCAAAGCTTATTTTGAAGAGGATGTAATTTCCTACAATCCATCTTCATACCCCAAGATCATAAAATGTACTCACAAGAAGTTACAAATTTGGACATTATAGGTCATTTTTGAAAGTCAACAAAAACACCTTTTTAGCCAAAGCTTATAACTTAAGAATGGAAGATCAAAACGAGACGAGACCAAACGGGTTGATTAGAGGACATCTCAAGGTTTCTAAAAAGTCCAAGAATACCTCTAAAAGTTCAAAATTGAAGAAGTTATGCATTGTTGAAGTTGGGCATTTTTCCAAAATTGCCAAAAGTCAACTATCCTCAAAACTCCAATTTTTGACAAAAGGGCCCACTTTTTTCCACTTGATTTAGTCTTTTCATGCCACACACGTGTCCCATGCTTAATTTCATGACCAAACATTTATTTTTCTATTTTATTTCATTTTTTATTGATTTAATTCATTATTAATCAATATTAAATCAAATAAAATCCATAAATTATTGAAAAGAGATCTCTGTGATTTGTACAGCTTGCAAACATCATGTGACAACCAACCAACTCGTGCTAAGGCTTATTTGTGCACAAAATCTCAGATTTGGCCATATTTGGAAAGCTTTTCAATGGTGACAAAATCAAATCCTAAACCTTGAATGTACATGGATATTGGCCCAACTCTTGACCTAAAATCATTGCCTTATACATACACAAGCAGCACAATCCTAATTCACGACCTAAGCTCTGTTAAAACGGCCATACCAAAACTGAAAAACCCTTGAAAAAGTGTGAGACCAAAAGCAATATTGGAGGCACTTTCAGACAAAAAGAAGAACGCAGATTCCTTCCTTGATATACCGTGGTGCTACAGCAATAAAAACCAGGCCTTTTCATCAACCACATCGCACTGTAAGTCGTCTTGAACTTGACCCTGAACATGAAAACACAGCCTCTCATTCATGTGATTTTATGACAAAATCTTGACACCATCATGTTTATCGTTCCTTTTAGAACGTTTTTGCATTATTTGATTTTGTTTTGGTAGCCTGTAATCATAGAACCGAACCTAGGGTTTGGAAAGTCATTTTTTGGGTATTTTTGCTACAGGTGAAATTAAGCCAATTGATGGATATGGATGTGTTCACGAGACCCAGACAAATCGAACCATGGTCTTGGAGTTGATTTTTGCAGCCTAGGGACGATTCTAGGAGTGAGCCACGAAACTTCCTGCGGATAAAAATCCGCAGGTAAATAACCAGAGATTTTTGGAGAAGACGACCACACGTCGTTCTCCCATTGGCCAGTTTGAAATCATAGCGCGTTTTTTTATTTTTTCAGTATATTAAATGGTTTGCATATATTATATTTAGTTGCTATTCCAATAACAAAAAGATGCAGGTGGTTGAGTGGTTGGGACGCTGGCCAATGAGTATTGGGACCTGGGTTCGAATCCCAGGTCCCCCAAATATTTGTTACAATTTTTATCCAGGTGATTGCATGTGATTCAGCAGGCGTAGCATATCATGGATCTCCAGATCCCAAGCGCCAGATGGCCTTCAGGCCAAATCTGATGGTCACAAGATGATGTCCACCGTGTGTCCAAGTCAACAAGCGCGTGGATGATTCTGAAAAGTCAAACAGGGCTGCTTACGTTTGGGCCTGAAATTCTGATGAATCAACCTCCAATTAAGCCCAGCACCCCCTTCATGAGTTTATTTCTTTTCTTCTTTTTATTTTTTCTTTCATTTAATTATTTTTATAATTATTATTTATATCACTAACAAATTAATATTTTTTTCCCTAATAAAATCAGAAAACAAAAATATAATATTTTTATTTATTAAAATTAATTTCACTATTTCATTATTTTTGTAAATAAATAACTTAATTAATTTAGTTTTTAATTAGGCATAATATTAATACTTTTGCAATAAATTAAAATTTGTGTAGAATTAGGTTTTAATATATTTAATCATTTTATGTTTTTATTTCCTTAAACATTCAAAAACCCAAAAATATTTCTCTTTTTATTTAATTAATTAATTAGTTTAGGTTTAATTCAAAAAATAATCAAAACATGCTTTCCTAAAAAAGGGTCAAAACCCTAAAAAACTCTCCGATTCAATTTTTCTCGCGCGTGTGATTTTTTTGATTCATATTCCATATAATTGTATTTGCTCCGAGGATGTAATAGTTTTAATTAGGATTATATACCGCTTTTATTTATTTTCTGCAATTTACTTTTTAAGGATTTGTTTTTGGCGATGTAAATACCCGACGCCTTATAATAGCTTAGTTTTATTTTCCGCAACCATTAAACTGCTATGTGTATGCTAATAGGCTATGCATGACAAGATCTATCTTAACTAAAAAATCAATCGTAGGTCACCATAACATGTACAAAGAAAACATAACCGAAAATTGCACATGTGCACATGCCACTCCTAGGGTACGCCTCACTTGGTTGCCTCGAACGTGGTCATTGAGTATAGGAAGTTTTAGAGGTCGCCCTCCTGTCTAAAGATCAAAGTTGCCTCGAAACGGTTGCCTCGATAAAAAAATGATCTAAGACATTAGGGTTACCGCTAAGGCGTCCTAACATTGCTTTAGTGACCACATGTCCCTTAAATCGAATTGACACGTAAACCCCAACGACGGTGCTACCTACTCCTCAATAGTGGGATAGCACTGTCTAAAGGACATTTGCACAGTTTAATTCCCTTTTGAGTAGGTAGAGGTTCTTAGGTACTTGCTCTTTCAAAATAAAACAAACTTTTCGCACTTACACTTTTCAAACAAAGTTTTCAAAAACACTTCATACACTCTTGAGGACAGAAACAAGAGTTAAATCGAAGTTTTCAAACAAAAACTCTTTTTAAAACCCACGGACACAAGAAAAGCAAAACTTTTTGAAAACACAATGAGCAAGTACCTAAGAGCTCATAGATAACCACGGATAGAAAGGGTGCTAACACCTTCCCTTTCTATAATCTACCTCCCGAACCCGAGAAACATCTCAAAAAGGAATTTTTCTGTGCTTTTGTCCTTTCCTTGTTGGATAAAATAAAAGACGGTGGCGACTCTTGCTTACCGCGACATTTTGCAAACGCAAACGCGAACCAGCATTAAAAAACAGTCAGTTCTATTTCCATCGATCACAACATGGATCCTGCAAAGATGGTTATCCCCAACGTAGGTTGTACTAGTGATATTTCTATCAGGAGGTTTTCTGTTCCCCGGTGAAAGATATAGCTTTCTCCCCAATTTGAGTCAAATTTCAAGGATATTGGGGATTAACTTGCCTTTATTCCCCAGTGGAGCAAATTTTCTTTGCCCAATGAAGCAAGTGTCTTGTTACCCCAGTGTGGTGTGCATGGGAGTGCGGATCTTAACTCTTTTTATCCCCAGTGATAGAAGATTGTTGAAATATTCCCCAATGAAATTTTGTTCCAAATGTGTTTTCTTGTTACCCAAGTGAAGATTTTTACCCTTGGCAGTAATATACCCAGTGTGTTCTGCGTAGAATTCTTTTTATTTAAGAATTTCTATGATTTCCCCCCAGTAGAAGTTATCTTCATCAAGGAGCTCTACACGATGAAAGTTTCCATTCCCAAGCGAAGTTGTCCTCATCATTGACAGGGGGTAAGAGATCTATTCCTCAAGAAGTTGAGAGTTTGATCAGAGTTCAAGATTTTCTCTAAGCTGCAATTTATTTTTGCAGTTTTCTCCCCATAAAGTTATTTCCCCAGTGATTTCAATCCTTGAAAGTTTATGGTTACAAATTTTGATTCCCCATTAAAGTTCATATTAATTTTTATCTACATAAGATCAAAAGTTCAAAGATAATCATTCGGAAGTTCCTTGTCTTCTCAGCAGTCAATAATTGTCGTGTTTTCCCCAGTGCATTGCTAAACATGCATCATTACATTTCATTTATCAAAAGAAAAAATTCAAACATGCATAAGTATAAGCCAATTATGTTTACTTGCAGTAACCAGAATGTTATGCGCTCAAATTTGAGTTACTTTTGTGGCTTGCTTTATGGTGATCTTATCTCGTCTCCCCAGCGGAGTTTATTTGGTTTACCACCAGTCGTATATTTGGTATTTCCAATCTCCCTAGTGAGTCATGGTTTCCTCTTTCCCTTGCAAGCCCTTGGTTATTTTACTCGTGTTTGCCTTGCCTTTTGAGTGCGAGTAAGAGTCAGTGTATAACCTTTCTTATTTCTCAAGTATTTGAGTATCCATACTTGGTGTATGGTAATTTAGATAATTGCTACTCTTGAAGAATTACACCCCGCCTTTGGCCTGAGGGACACTGTAGTTCTTGTGAATTTGCAACCTCTTAAAATTCCAATATGTTTTGGCATTCCTTGGTAGAGTCCCCATAGACTGGTCTCTTTCTCCTACAAAGTTCGCCTTTGATTAGCATCCTCTTCGAATCTGCTTTGGTCAAAATCCTCATTCAGTGTCCTCAGTGGAGTTTTCCATGTTCGTATCTCTAGTAAGTCCATCTTGGATTGACATTCCTTCTTTAGGATTCTATCTTTGATTAGTCCCCCTTTCGTTGTTAGGTTCATCTTTGATCAGTGCTCTCTGTAGGTTCTTTTTAGTCGATCCCTAATCATTAGTTTATCCGCATTAGTCAAGTTCTCCTTCCGTTATTCCAACTAACATTCCTTGATTGATTCTGTTTGGATCAGTCTCTTCCTTATATGATATCTTTGAGTGATTATGTTATGATCAGTTTCGTCTCTAATTGAGTTTGTTTTGATCGAGCTCTTTCCTCGGTAATATTATGGTATTTCCTGGTTGGGCAGGTGCGTCCTCCGTTGTTAGAGTCCTTTAGTGTCTCTTTCAAAGTCCAGTTGTCTGGCATCTTTGGCGGGGAAGGTGCGCTTGTCCTTTCTTAGGTCTTGTTTTATTAAGTTCTTTCCCTTTGGTTTATCTGTTTGGATCGGATTTACCTTCCGTTAGATTAGCTAACAATTCAAGTTAGGGTATGTTTTGATCACCTTTGCTCCCTGTTTAGGTCCTATTTTGATCAGTTCCTTCTCTCTGTTTATCCGTTTGGATCGGGTTTACCTTCTATTAGTGTAGCTAACACTTCTGGTTAAGGTATGTTTTGATCATATCCTCTCCTTGTTTAGGTCCTATTTTGATCAGTTCCTTCACTCTGGTTTATCCGTTTGGATCAGGTTTACCTTCTGTTAGCTTAGATAACGCTTCCAGTTAGGTTATATTTTGATCATATCCTTTCCTTATTTAGGTTCTATTTTGATCAGTTCTTTCTCTCTGGTTTATCCATTTGGATCGGGTTTACCTTCTCTTAGCTTAGCTAATGCTTTTGATTAGGTTATGTTTTGATCATCTCCTTTCCTTATTTAGGACATGTTTTGATCAGTTCCTTCTCTCTGGTTTATCCGTTTGGATCGGGTTTACCTTTTGTTAGCTTAGTTAACGTTGTCGTTTAGGTTATCTTTTGATAATCTCCTTTCCTTGTTTAGGTCCTGTTTTGATCAGTTCATTCTCTCTGGTTTATCCGTTTGGATCGGATTTACCTTCTATTAGCTTAGGTAACGCTTCCAGTTAGGTTATGTTTTGATCATCTCCTTTCCTTGTTTAGCTCCTGTTTTGATCAGTTCATTCTCGCTGATTTATCCGTTTGGATCAAATTTACCTTCTGTTAGCTTAGCTAACACTGCTGGTTAGGTTATGTTTTGAACATCCCCTTCCCCTATTAGAGTCTATTTTGGTCAGTCTCTCTCCGATATATGCCCAACATCCTTACCGGACATGTATGTCCGTTAACTCTCGTGTGTCTAGTCTTGACATGGCACATACTCCCTTATAACTATTATCCACAAAAAGAAAAAAAGAAAATATGAATAAAAGGCAAACATAAATAGTACGCGACTGGCTTCAAAGTGCAAATTTTACGGTTCTATTAAATATTTAATCCTCTTTCACCTGGATTGTCCAAAAAGCTTGCGCCAATCTCACCCTCTGTTAAAGAAGATTGAATAGGGGCAACTGTTGTACCCCAAAATTCACCCTCTTCATTTTTTAATTCTAATTGGCTTATCTTTCATTACCATGTGCGTACATTCATATCATAGGCTTATGCTCATGGAATCCAGGTATTTCTTTGCAAGAAAGAGTTGTGAGAATTGACTATTTCGTTAAGCAGCATTGTGAAGCAGAACTCAAGATTTTTAGATTTTTATGTGCTTAACATGTTTTCCAAGCTATCCAATCAACAAACAAGCAATTCGTCAACATTTTAAGTTCTTATGTATTTTAGCACACTTTGAATTGTGCAAAAAGTCAAGGGTTTCAGTCGATTTGAGATAGTGCAGACATAAATTTAGTACGGTGCGTTTCAAGTTCAAAATTTCACAACTTGAGTTCAGATATTGGTTTGGGATTGATTATTCATTCATTAGAACCATATTTAAGTCTTCTTCATTTCATATTTTCATTTCAAAGAGTAAATTTGTGAGGAAGGTTTTCCTAAAGCGCAAAATACTTGAATTACAATATACAGTGGATATACCTTTTCTCTAGTTTTTGGATGCTTAAAACTTTATAACTTCTGACTAGAGTATCATATTTGAGTTCCTCTTGGAGCATTTGAATTGTATTGTTATTACCTCCAACTTTCGTGTTTGGCTCAAAATCCAAATCTTTAAGGAAGACCTCTGAATGCGCAAGTACTTTGAAGCTAAATAGTGAAAATACTATACTGAACTGTTATTTTGCGCATGTTCAAAAATTAATAACTCTTGCTTGGATCGATGTTTCTGAATCGTTATTTGGGAGAAAAATTTGTCTTGATGTCAACTTCATTTCGTATGTTCAGGACGAGAGCTAATTCTTTGAGGAAAGTCCCCGGAATAGATTACTAGAGAAATTTATTATGCTGAACCAGAATTTTAATTCACCGTTTTCCGATATTGTAAAAATGGTAACTTCTTTAATTTTTTTTTGTATCGAGACGATTATTTCGACAAAATTTCAAAAATAATGTCAGCTACAAATTTGTTTTAGACCCCGAGTTCATATTCTGACCTGAGGATTTTCGTTCGTGGCATTCTTTCCAAACTTAACGGTGAAATTAACTAAGAAAAATCTGAATTAGCTAACTCTACTCTACATCTGTGGATCTTTGAAAATTCATAACATTCTCGTCATTTATTTGATTGAGTTTGTTCTTTCATCATCGCATCACAAATTTTGTCATCTTCATTTTTGATGTTGGGCTCGAGTCGAGATTTCGCACCGATGATGACGTGGCATTTTCTTATCGCGATATGCATTAAATTTGATGACACTGTCCAAATAAGGCCCAACCCAAATGCAAATCCAAGTCCCAATTGGGTAGATTTTATATTTAAAATATCATAATCTCTCTTATAACTTCACTCACTCCCAAAAATACCTCACAAATCTCTCTCTCTCTCTCTATTCCCTCAAGGATCAAACTCCAATTTTCTCTCTATTTTTGCAACAACACTATCAATCTTCGTCAACAAATAGCAAATTCATAAAAGTTCAACTCATCTCAAATTCTCCAATCAACCTTCTTTCCCGATCAACCGCATGAAGAGCAGACCACTGTCCTCGGCCACCCTCCATCAGCCTTGCCTCCACGAAGTCGCTGACAGCTTCTCTGCTGGAACCGCGAAGTTCGCGAGCCTAGCCTCCCTCCTCCGATCCGTTTGGCGCTAGCTTCCTCCCTCTGCGATTCAAATTCCAGTGATATAGATTTACTCCAACCTCCTCTTCATCACTTTTTAGTAATTCAACTCTCGATTCTTAATAATCTTGTTTGAATTGTGAAGTTAATTGAGATTTAAAATTAAGACATGAGTTGAATAATTTCTTGAAGATTATGTGTTTGATGAAATTATTGAGCCATAATAACATTTACTTTAATTGAACATGATTCCATGAGTTGATAATAGAGTGATTTCTAGAATTTCATGTGACATTTGAATTGGTGAGTATAACTTGTTTCATGATTTTAAATTGAATTATTGAATATGCTTAAACCTTGAGGTGTTGAAATGTTGAAAAGAGGCATAGGTTGAACAATTTCATAATTGATGTGAATTTTGTTTTCGATTCGGTAAAAATTGTTGAAATCTTGAATACCGAATTATAAGTTCACATGTCAATTATGGAATTATTGTTGAGATATTGTTGCGTAATCATGTGTTGATATAATTTCCAATTCATTTTGTGAATAAACTCTCATTTTCGATGTAAAAGTTTTGAATTCTAAAATTAAATCAATACTTGATTTGTGGTTTAATTCCATCTTTTGGGCATAATTTTGAGCATAAGGTTGCACTTGTTTAAAAAGAATTTGGTGTTGATGTTTGGACAACATTTATGCCATGCTTTCTCGGTTTCGGATTGCAATTCCGCTTGGTTTGCGTTTTTATAGTGTGACTTCCCAGAATAGTAAGTAATACTTGCACTTGGTTTTAATTCTCGATTTCGGTTTCTTTGAACTTGTTGGTATGTTTGTAACTACCGGGGCAATTTTGAGCCGATTCTTTTCTGACTTTTATACGCATTTATTTTTGCATATAGTGTTGTCTGGTATCTTTTATGACATTTACCTTGTGTTTTGGCATCCATATGATGTATATTTGTATTCCATTGGTCGATTATGGGACATTTCCATTGACTTGGCACAATTTCGGTATGTTATACGGTCTATTTTGTTTTATGTGCATGGTGTTGCCTGAATTTTCCTTTTTGCCGTTGTGATATACATTTGCATCTCATTCCTTCATGATTTGATCATGTTTTGATTTGTGAATATGCAACTTTATGGACCGCATACGATTTCTGACCATTTCATTTGTTGATGATATCTTGCTCGAAATTTTTCAGAGTATTTCTACTTTCCCTTGCTTGTTATATAATGGACATTTTATTTGTTTGGTATTGCACTACTTCCGGTTTATCTTTCAGCATTTTATCGCTTTATAGATATCATGAGAAGTAGGATAATAAAGAGCGTGTGCTCGAAGTCGTTGTTTAAAGTCCTTTAGAAGGCATTCCACACATGTTTTCTAATTGTGTTTGTGGTTGTTTAAAGACCTACCTCGAAGTAGGCATTCCACATATTTACATTTGTTCCCAAAGACCTCAATGAAGGCGTCCTATTACCATTCCCCGTTGATTAGTCCTCAAAAGGAGGCAAGGAAAGTAGAGGGTCCATAATCGATCTCGCCATTTCTTGCTCATGTCATTCGTAGCTCGCGTCATACGTTGATGCTTTGAATCGTGTTATTCTTGTTATCGAGTCAATCAAGTGGAATACAAGGATATGTAACCAATCCCCCATATTTTGTCTTGAGCTCACATCGGACGATGTTGATGCTCCATTTTTGTTCATATTATCTTCTATCTCCTACCTCGATTTTTGATATCTTGGTTAGGTTTTTAGTCGCCTTGGAAACTCACTTCCTCCACTCTATACTTCTTGCCTTGGTAACATCACAACTTGGTTAAAAGTAGCTTTCATGACCCCTTCTTTCCTAGATGAGATATTTATGGTCAGGAACTTCCCCCCTTTTACCTACCTCGATGATTCGGTATCTTGGTTAGGCCTTTGACTTGAGCTAGTATGTACTACTCATGACATGTGTGTGCTCTCTTGAACTTGTTAATTTCTTGCTTGATTTACATCCTTGTGTGCATCTTTTCTTAGGTTTTGAACCTTTGCTATGTTCCCTTAGGGCTTCTCGATTCAACCTTAGGCGGTGATTCGAGATAGACATTAGGTTGTGAACCATGCATGTTAACTTAGTTAGAGGTTCCCCTTTTATCCTTAACCTTAGGACCATCATTGTATGATAACATTAGGGATAGAGCAAGCTAGTTTTCCTTAGATGTTTTATTTTCTTTTTGCATCCTTAAAACAAAAACCATTTCTTGGAAAATGCATAAAACATCTAATAATTTCCAAATCCTTTTTCAAGGTAAAAACACCAATCAATTCAAACTTCATTTTTCCGCTTGGATTTTCTTTTAAAACCATTTTTCAAGGTAAAAAACATACAACAAAGTGAAACATGTGAGTCAATCTACGACGCTCTGATTCCTTAAAAGGGATACGTATGCATCTGGTTGTGGGGTTCAACCGAGCGAAACTTTATAAATATTTCCTTCTTTTCCCCATTTTTTCTTTGGCATGCATTCCCCTTTTGTTTTTTGTTTTAGACATTAAGCTTTAGATTTGAACACACCGTTTGATTATAACAACAAGAGTGGATCTCGTAGAGCACCATTGATGTGTGGGGTGTTAATACCTTCCCCTCACGTAATCGACTCTCTTACTTATATCTCTTGGTTGTTTGACCTTGATTTCTCCCTTCTCAGATTTACTCGATGTTTACCATTCCCTTCATGTGGGATAAAAAAACGTTCAGTGGAGACTTCACTAGGGAAAAAATTAAAAAACCATAAAGTGATGTATACGGTTTAAGTGAGTGACTGAAATACTTAAAGAAATTGTTGGCATTTTCATCACGCACAACATCATGATTTCAGAGGTATTTTAAGGTATGCTACAAACCTTATCTCGAGAAGTACTCATATGAAACCTACTAATCCCTCATTTATCTTCAACTTTGGTTTTGGGATCTTATTATGAGGATACCTAAAATTCAAGTTATCGGGCTGAGAAGTAAGCAACATGGTCACGAGTCCTTCATTGCATCACTTGGCTAGAGATGATGTTCTAAGTCATTATGAGATATTTCCCGTCAACATGGGATTGCAGTCACACGCTCATGGTTATTCCATTTGATTGCTCTCTTTGGCCATGCAATAATTCGTCATGTATGCATAACGGCGGGAGTTTTTCTCCAAAAAGGCATCAAAAACTTGTCAATTAAGTTTCCCCACCACAAGCTACGATACTCCCTCCTTCTGGTGATTAATCAGAATAAAAACACCAATCCTTCATGACAAACACGTGGCTTCACATCTCTTCCTCTCTTCATTCAAAATAAAAACTCAACGAATCTTGCAATAGAGTGACGACACGCGCCTAATCCAAGAGAGCATCCACTATATAAATCCAACAGCTCTATTCAGTTACAACCATCACGATTCAGTTAGAAAAATATCAACAAACTCTCTCACTCTCTCTTTCTCATTCATCATCTTCACGCCCTCTCTCTCATTCTTTATCTTCATGATTCATGAATCTTCAGCATCTTATCATAACTCTCTGAACTAAAGAGATATCGTATCCTTCTTCTTTGTAGCAACGAGATTCTCACATCTGGTTCCTATATTCATTGAAGGTAGCTCAGTTACGATTTTGATCGAATTCTCCTTCAAAGATTCAAGCGAGTTCTGAGTTTATTTCTCAGCAACCTGAAGAATCTTCAACATCTCATCTTTATCATCTTCAGGATTCTAGGGGCACCTTGTAGATTTTTCTGAAGAAATTCTTGTTTGTACGATCCTCAACATGTAAGATTCTTGAACTCCCTTCTCATCATGTCATGGCCTCATGTATAGACTCATGCTTGCATCTGTGTGCTCCAAACCACTAGAGGCTGGAGCTAGGCTCGCATGTTTTTATGGTCATAATAATATGGTTGAAAGCATTTTCAGATCTATGAGTTTTTTATTTTTCTTGATGTTTGAGAATGTTTAATTGAAACTGGAGTTTAGAAATGGAATCAGAGGATGAAAACGAGTGGAACACTGCCTTCATCTTGATTTTCCATTAAGATTTTGTTACCTCCGACGAAGACACCACCGGAGAACGTGGTGGAAGCCACCGTCTGGTTTTTGTAGTGTAAACAAGTGCCCTAAGTGTGTCGTTATCTTACTGGCCCATGCGAAAATAGTCTCAACCAATTACATTTCATAAAGTTTTGTTTTTTCGTTTTATTCAAATAATAGAAATAATAAATGGGGAATTATGATTGGCTGGGACTGAGATTTGTAACGTAGTGACTTAAAAATGATGGACCAATTGATTTCAGGTTATGCTATTTATTTTTGTCACACTTAAAGCTAAATAAGTATTGAGTAATTAGAAAGAATTGGGATAGGGATTAAATGATTGGTCTCAAATATGTTTTGCTGGTTTTGGTTTAGATTCGTTCGTATTCGCACCCCTACGTGTATTGGGCTTTAGCGCATGTTTAACTATTTTTAGCTCATTAGACAAATCAGCAGTACACCCCTGGCTCCATGCTTCATAATTTTTTACACCTTGTTCAATATTGCTCATGATTTTGGTTTTCTTGATATATAAAAAATCTGGAAAAAAATATATTCTGAACTCTTTAGTTTCTTAGGAATTTATCATGATTTTTGTGGATTTTTTATAATTTATTATCATTTTCCTTTAATTGTTTTTTATCAATTGCTTAGAAGTGATGTTCCTATAATATCCTTATCCTGTATGTTTTGGTGTAATTTTTTATCATTTCTTGGCAATTAAAATCCAAAAAATATGATTCTCATTCTTTCATGCCTTAGAGACTTTTAGATGATTTTCCCCTATTTTTCCAATTTGATTTTTATTTTCATTTAAGTCCTTTTTGTGAAGGTATGCTATTTGACTATCTTTTGAGCAAGGCTTGTGTTTGATGATTGTTGCTCACTATTTTGAACCACTCTTTTGCCATGGTTAAAGGTTTATCTATCCATGGTTTATATTTTCAATTGGTATTTCTTTTAGTCGATAATTTAATCATTTTTTAATTAATTTTAGGAGCCTCCATGCGTGCCTAGTTAAAAACCCATGTTTGTATAATTGTTTGATCTTGAAGCTTGCATTTATGAAATAGCTTAGTGATTTTTTGTGACATGATAGTAAACATAATAACATGCCTTGTGATGTAACACCATGATTTTTGAAGTCTCTTTTAGACCTTTGTTTGAATTGTTCTTTTATGGTCACACAAAAATGAATAATTGTCCATTTGTTTGCCTAGTTAGGAGTTGATCTTTGGTGTATGGTTCCTAATGCTTAGTTTTATGTTTAATTGACTTCTTTTTTAACATTTTAAAATGTTTATGTAGCTCTTATCTTTATTTTGAGTCCATAATTGAGTTGTATGCTTAGTATATCATGATGTTTCACCTCTAAGTTGTCAATTGACTAGTTTTGTCTTAATTTTGGCGCATAGTTTGCTTTAATCATAATATTTATTGTAAATTTTGTTTGAGATTGATGATTATAGGTTAGATACTTACTTTTTATGTCCTCTACCTTGTTTAACTTAAAATTTACTTTAATTCCCAAGTTTTGATTACTTTGTGATGTTTATAAACATGTTTTCCCTTCACTACTTGAATTGACTAGTTGTTTGAACTTTGTTGGAATGTGATACCATGTGATTCTTTGAAATATTAAGGCCATAACATTTAGGGGCATAGTTTCTAGGAACTAGTTTGATCATTTGTATGAATTTCTTTAGCCTTTACTTGCATGATTACTTTGCAATTTTTCCCCCATTTTTGGGATATGTTTGTGTGATTTTAAGAATGCTCACTTGCTTCCTTGGTTAGGCTTCCACCTTATCTTAGTCATCTCATCTTTGTGTGTTAAGCATTGGTATTATCCATATACCCTAAGCCTTTAGTGCTAGTGAAATTGTTGATTGCTTTTGACTTGGTTTGTAATTCCTTAGGGTAGAACCAGTTATGCATGACCCTTAGGGGAACATTAGTGTTTTGGGTGTGACACATTCATGCTACTTGATTGATGACTTGAAGTATTCTTTAAGGCTTATGCTTGTTTGATCATTGCTTGCTTGTTAGGTGATACATTTAGGTGTTTTGTAGGCTTGTAAGCCATCTTGTTTTATCGTTGTATTCTTGCTTATGTCTTTGTATTCTCTCTTAGATTCACTTGGTTCTTCTTTGAATAAATGTAGACATTAGGTCTTAAACCATGCATACTAACATTAGGTAGCTTTTCCCTTTGTTAATCCTAACTTTAGGATCACCTTTGCATGACAACATTAGGAATAAAATTTATCTTAGAATTTCCCTTAGATTATTTTGCTTATTTAAAAAAAATGTATATATAATAGTTTACTTTAGATTATTTGTATTTCTTAAATAACAAATATTTATCACCCTTCTAATTTCTAAGCGGCATTTTTATTTTGAATAAGTACAATGGCCTAGTGGGTAATGAAGTGAGGGAAAAGAGTGTAAGTATGGGAGAATCTGAGTTCAAATTCCATCTTTGTCACTTTAGTGTATTTTTTCTCTTTTATTTGTCTTTTCTTTACTGCTAACTTTTTTTGCATTATTTTCAAATCACAAAATAATTAAAAATTACATTTTTCTTTTATTTTAAATTAATTTTCGTTTTTATTATTAGGAATTTTTAAAATTTTATTATTTCATTTAAATATTGATTTTTGTACAGCTTTTAGACAAAAAAATCAAAAGAATAAATGAATCATTATTTTAAGAAACAAATCAAAGATTATTTTATGTAATTTTTCATACAATAAAAATTTTGATTTGATATTTATTATATTTTTAAATCTTTGATTTTCAATTTAGATTTAATTTTTTTGATCTTTGATTTAATTTCTATTTTTATTTTCAATATTTGATTTTAATCTTTGATTTAGTTTCTCTTTTTATTTTCAATATTTGATTTTAATCTTTGATTTAATTTCTATTTCCATCTTCAATATTTGATTTGGTTTTAATCTTAATTTTTAGAATATTATATTTTTAATTTAGTTTTATTATTAATATATTTAGAATTTATTATTATTGTTACTAATTTTTTATCTCACTATTATTAGGATTATTTTAATTTTAGATTATTTTAACACTGCTTTTATTTTTTATTTTTTATTTTTTGAGTACAACTAATTTTAATTTAGATTATGATAATATGCATTTAGATTTAGATTTATTTTAATTAGTCAATTCATGAAAAAAAAAAACAGGAATGGTTAGAAAAGGTATTTTTTTTCTTCTTTTTTAATTAGAATTTTCTTTTATAAATGAATATTTTTATTTTTATTTTTATTTACTTATTTTTTTTAAAATCTTTGATTTTAAGCACTTAATAGTTAAAATTAAGAAAATAAATAAAATCTTTCAGAATCAAATCTCCATCAATCATGAATCAATCACAATATTGAAAAAAGTCGCAAAAATGTCTAGGTTCATAATCTTATTCTCCAAGTTCCAATCAATCCTCAATCAGTATAAACCTTGTCAAAAATAGGTGAATCACATTTAATTTTTAACATAAAGTTTTCCTATAAATAGAGCTCTCTTCACTTCATATTCCTCATTAACAATTTTCTATCTCTCCCTCACAAATATTCTTTCTACGCAACTCTTTTAGTTAATTTTATGGTTTTAGACAGAACACCTAAAACTTTTCCATCAGCAACCATTTCGAGAATCAATAATCATTTGCAGATCAATAATTATCTACGAATCAACAATTTTGTTGTTGTCTTTAACATACAATAGCAAACAATCATCCATAATTCAATTTTCACCAAGAAAACTCTACGGTGCCGACGTTTTCCCCTTGTGGTGCTTTCTTCTTTTTACTTTATACAAGATGTTGTTTTGTTTAGTGTTTAAAGAATAAGAACAAAGGCGGTGAAGAAGCATACAAACAAGAGAGAAAGAAAATTTTTTTCTTGATAGAAGAACCTAAGATTTACGCAAGGGAAAGAGGTAATTTTATTCAATATTTGCTATATTCTATTCTATGTTAATAAATGGTGGTATTGTTATCTTTTTCAATTTCTCACTGTCGCATGACAATCTTTGGTTGGATACTTATTTTACTTTGAAAATTAACAACCTAATACTTTACTGATAAACAACAAAGGGTCCTCCCCCTCCCTCATTTTGGAAACTATGGTTTTCCATTATTTATAATTACTATTACTATTATTATTTATTATTATTATTATTAATATTATTATTATTATTATTAAAAGATAGTAGGAATTGACAATTAGTTATTGGTTTAACATCAGCTTTTAGTTGTAAAACTCCACTGTAACCACGTTAGTTTTTTAGGATTTAAGTTTAACATTTTTACCATTTTATATTCTTTTGTTTTTATTCCTTTTTATTTTTTCATATAAATCTAACACAACTTTTTTGAATTAAAACAAACATAATCTCAAACTTAAATCAAATTAATTCAAAATAGCTAACTCATCAAATACTGACTTTTTTCTACTAACTTAATTTTAAATTCAATATATTTTTAAAAAGGATTGTGGAAATATTTTATATTAACTGTGAACTGCATCTATGATTCTGCTATTTTCGAACTCACACTTGGTTCAAGGATTAATTCAAAATATTTCCACAATCCATAAAAAAACAACTAAACACTTGAACTACGAATTAGGACTCTGATTCCTCATAAGAGGATATGTAGGCACGCGGCTTAAAAACCAAGGCGAGTTCCCCTAATTAAAAAATTAAAACCCTATCCAACCTTTTTAACCTAAACCCTAGGACTTCCTTGAGAAGAAGGTAGATGAGGGGTGCCTAACACCTGCCCTTTTTTTAAAGTGAATCAAGAACTTAAAATCTATGTACAATTAAGGTTATTCCATTATTCACCCATCGTTAGGACAAAAAGTAGTGGTGGTGACTCATTATTTTTTCCGGTTACGACACATTGATATTTAGACTTGGTTTCTTTGTGTTCCAAGATGGCGTCAGACCTTTGATCCTGCGACATTCAGATTCTTCAAAAACAATACAACAATTATCCATTGTGATAGAAACCTTGATCCCATATCCCTTGTATACATGACATGGTTAACCACATGCTTAACATACATGTTCTATTATTCTCCAGGAATCATATCTTTGAGCCTCGTGCCAATATTTTCCATCTCTTACTTGCTTAGAAATCAAAGCGTGTAGATTTATTGGGAATGATTGAACATGGAATTTGCATCCACTCATGCACCTCATGCATCTTCATGCATCCATAACAGGCATTCAGAGGTGAAGATCCTTATTCAGACTTGGTATTCTCTTCAGAACTACAAACCTGACTTTTCACCGCTCTGTGCTCAGAGATTAGCTATGGAATAACATCGTGGGTAATTGATGAGATAAAGGTTCAGATGGGGTTTTTTATGGTAGATATTCCAGCCATGGATTGTGATTAGGATCTCTTGAAAGAGGAAAACGACCAGTTGAAGACTCAGTTGAGTCTAGTCTTGGAAATTGTGAAAATAGTTATGAGAAGAGAAAGTAATCCTATATATGGTGCTGTAACATAAATTGTCATTCCTCCCCATCCTATGGGATCTCTTTCAAGTCGTGAGGTATTTTATGGATCTCTTTCACAACTTGGTGTCTCAAGGTCTCCTCGTTCACAACCAGTGTTTATTTCCCAAGTGAATCCATGGGACGAGGCCTGTCAACGGAGATCAAAGAAGCCTGAGAAGTAATTTGACCCAAGTTCATTGTCTTATGCTCAACTATTTCCTCGGTTGCTTGAATTTCAATTGGTTAAGCTATGTGCTTTGGGTCCTCCTCCTAAAAAATTCCCTAGTGATTTCGATGTTAATGCTGCTAGATATGAGTTCCATTCGGGGGCATCTAGTCATGATATTGAGGACCGAAAGAGGTTGAAGTACAAAGTCTAGCACATGTTTGGCATCTTTTCCAAAGTAAAATTCATGTTTGGAAAATTGTTCTAGACTTTTTATCCCCAAATGAAATATTTCTTTTATCTAATAGAAGATGGATTGTAACTCTTCTCTATAGTAGAAGATGGAGCAATGCTTTTATGAAGAAGAAATAGAGGATGTCCGATTCCTGGAAAATTTCTTCTATGTAGTAAAGGATACCTTAAAGGTCAAGTTCTACATTCAGAGTTATTTCTTCTGTGAAGTAAAGGACACTTGGTGATTCAGTTTATGCAAGCTCGATTGGTAAAGTGTTCATCCCATATTTTGAGAGAATCCTCTATGAATATCATCCTAGAGGAAATGTCCATTCGGTTGAAGACGGTATGTCATCCAGAGACAAGGTCTAAGATTAGACCAATTTATATACTGTTATGTTCACACCAGATTAGAATGGGAATCTCTTGCCCAAGTGAGCATCAAGGATGCTGAAAGTCGTCAGAATCAATAAGTCCAAACGGAGTCAAGTCTCCTTTATAATGGAAACCATCTTGTTCTTTACTGCATTTTCATTTGAAAATTTGCTTGTTTGTTTAATCATTGTTAGCATGTATGAGTTTGTTTGTTTTTGAATGTTAACTTTAATGCAATGATAATGTTTGTCTTGAATTAACCCATTCATTTTCACGCATCCATTCGTTTGCACTCATGAAAGGTTTTTTCTTGTATTACGATACCAACTTTAGTAAATTCTCTTGCTTAGGCAAAGATTAGAGGGAGGATGATGACATTGAAAAACGCAAAAATATCTGGTTGTGTGCCTTTGAATAAAGCCTTCTTGATGATGTACATGTATTGTTTCAATTCCTAAACACCGGAGATATAAGGGAGTGAAACTCCCATTAACCCCTTTGAGCCTTGAAGTAAGAGTTTCTTTTCTAGTAAATAAACCTCATCTTTAACCTAGGGGCATGGTAGAGTTTAGTTAATCTGATGGACCGTTCAAATCTCATCAGGAGAGTGCATATAAGGACTAACCATAATTGTTATCCTTCACCCGTCAGGAGGTCAAAAGATGATGATACCATAATGGTTATCCCTCATCTACCAAAGAACGTGGTAGTCAGCATGTTCCAGCAAGTCTAAAGACTCAGGATCACACAATTTGTTCAAAAAAGAAAAAGAAATGTGAAACGAAAAAGAAAAAAAGTATGCTAAGTCAAAAGATAAATCCTGAAAGCAAATGACTTAGGAAAAAATTAGGGCATCCCGTTGGACTTCAAAATCAAAATTGAAAAGAATTTGTCCAGGCAAAAGTTAGGGGAAAAACCAATGAAAAGAAAAATCTTGTGAAATGAAAAGAAGAGGATTACGACATAAAACTCCTCAGCATGAGAAAAGTTATATGATCAAACACCAAAGAATGAAAGGTGAAGTGACTGACGTGTCAGAAAACCTTGTTGATTCCTTAACCATCTTGAATTCTTGTTGAGAGATGAATGCTCGCGTCGAGTTTATTGAATGTAGGAATGGAGAACATCACGAAGAATGGATGGGTTAGGTTATACCTCAAGCCTTAAATCTTTTTTTTCTAAAGCCGTGAACCAAGCCACGTTACAACCCTTAAAATTCCTAATTGAAACATGGTTTATTGCTAAGGCATGCTACAATGAGATAGTGTCTAACTGACTCCTAAGCGGTGTGCTTAAATATCTGTGTTGGTATCATATGCTTGCATTATCTTTCATGTAAAAAGATTTTCAAATTTTACACTTTAGCTAGGGTCGTAACATCATTTCAATAAAAGTTTTCAACTTCAATACTAACATAAGATTTACATTAGAATTGTCATTCTTAGAACAAACATGTTTTTGTTTGCAAATTTTTCTTGACAACAAGTTTAATACGGTGGGAGAACTGACTTTATGTTTTGCATTTTATCGCAATTGTTGCAGATAGAAAGATTCGCCACCGACTTTTCTTTTATCCAATAAAGGAAAGGGTGAAAAGACTAGGAAAGACATTTTGAGAATTTTCTTGAGTTCGAGGGGTAGGTTATGAAAAGGGAAGGTGTTAGCACCATTTTCATCCGTAGTTATCTACGGGCTCTTAGCTGCTAGCTCACTTTTGAAATGCTTTGTAAATGTGCTTGTGATTTGTTTTTGAAAGTATTTTTGAAAAGTTCCTTTGTTTAGGCAAACTTTGTAATGGTTCTCGTTTCGGAGAAAATGTATACAAAGTGTTGACTTTTGAAAATATTTCATGGAAAGTGTTGGTATGTTTGAAAGGTGTTTTGAAATGTTGTGAGCAAGCAACTATGAATGTTCTACCTACTCAAAAAGTCTTTGTTCATTTCTTCTTCCTTTATATATTTCTATCTTACCATTTATTGGTAAGAAGCCATATCATTGGATGTGAAGGAACAAGCGTGGGTCACCATACAGTCATAGAAGGCAACATTGTAGGATACCTTAGAAATTGTTGTAAGGGTCTAAGATCATTTACCGAAGGAAACATCGAAGGGTCATCGAGGGACTACGATCTTGTAATCGAGGGTCTTTGCTAAAGTATCCTACGTTCGAGGGACATGATTGTTTCTATACGAGGCAACAAGTGAGGGTTACCCTAGAGGTTCATGTATGCAAAGTGTATTGATTTCATGCATTTTTGTCTTGAATTAGGGCTGTCTACATGTTGATTTTATGTCTTGCCATACAAACCCTAATTACTAGCAATAATATTGAAAGCGGTAGATTGCGGAAATTTAAAGTTCTACGCTATTACATCTTTTTGGGGATGGGGGATACAAATTACAAATGGGGGATGAAGGCAATTAAAACATAATTACTATTACAACCATATTTAATAATGAATAACAATAAAAATATATAAAAATATAAAAATAATGTAAAAAGAAAGGAAAATGGTTTTAAAAAAAATTTTATGCATCGACATATGCACTTATGCATCGATACATATCACTTCTTGTTTTTGGAAATCAAAACCAACTCAGTATGTATTGATAAATAATGGTTTGCATCGACTCATTTCTTGGTTGCATCGACACATTCGTTTGTTGCATCAACTCATACACATTTTGTCTCTCTGTAATATGTCTTGATAACAGTATGTATTGATGCATAATGCATTGCATCGACTCATCCCATGTTTTTTGACTAACATGAGTCGACTCATATGAGATATGCATCGACTCATGTTGCATTTTTACTTCTAACATTTTTTTGTTACATATATAAGTCAGTTTTTCACTTTATCCCTAACCTCGTGCCAGCTTCTTCTTCCTCATTTCTCAATGAAATCAGAAAATTTAAACATGAAACTTGCTCTATTTTGAACATAAATTCATCCATATAAATTTCATAAACTATAAATCAAAGATGAGTGAGAATTTTGTTTGGTACCAAATCTGACCTAATCTCTTCAGCAATTTCAAACTCAAAATTCTCACTACTCAAGCAATATAAATGAATTTTAAGGACATGGTTAGCTTCAGGGCTATGATGTCTACATTTTATCTTCACAGATCAAAATCAAATGATGCATGTATGAAGAGTTGAAAGTTCAGAAAACTTACCTTGCAAGTGGAGATCGTGTTTTGAGTTTGATCACCTTTCAAGATGATGTTTATCAGAATAGCTTTAGTGAACCTCCAGAAAGCTAATGCAATGCTTAGTTTAGATGGAGAGTGGTTGTATTGTTTTGGAGAAGTCAAGTTGTAGAGGTGTAAAGTGAGGTTTGGACAATGGTGATGGAGGTGTTACAGTTGTGAAACAGGGATAGGGATAGCTTCTATATGTGTATTAGAAGTTTAGTGATTGGTAAAAATGGAAAACGCACGAGGGAAATGAGAGATGGGTGTTCAAGGTCAGGACTGTGGTAAAAATGGAGTTTTTTGTGCAATTTTTGGTTTGAGTGGGTTTGAGGGATTTTCAATGCTGGTTTATCTGTATCCTAGGCTTGTAAATAATGCTTCAATTTATTGGAAAAGTTTTTGAGAGCTTGAGGTGATCAGAAGTACAAGTTCACATGTTATGGCTCTTTGGCTTATTTTTTATGCAAGCTTGATACACATTGTCCCTATGCATAGTACATGTCTATCTAGAGTGGTTACAAGCTTTAAACATGTTTATCTGACTTTGTATGTTGAGTGTATGTTGAACAAACAAGTTAGAAGCTCAAGACAAATTGACTTTGTGATTAAAGTAACTTTTTAGGAATGGCAATGTTAACTTTGTGCCAAAAATGGAAAGATCAATTGGACAATGCTTAAACCAAATGGACCATAGCTCAAAAGTTTGTGTAAACATTAAATTATGGTGAGACTTGCAAGTTAGAAGGCCTGCAACACAAAATTATGCAGCATAGCATGTAGATTGGATTATGTGTTCTTCATCAAAAATGATTTGTAATTTAAGAATGGATGTCCAACTTCATGCATTTGATGCTCCTAGCTCAAGTATGATAAATTCATACTCTTTGATGTTTTGGAAAGCTTGAAACATCGTCTACAACTTTTAATGTTGACAATTTTGGATAAACCAATTTGGAACTTGATGAAAATTGGCCAAGAAGTTGAGATAAAAACTGACCAAAACCTGTTGAAAATTTCTCTAAGTGTTGGATAACAATGTCATGATTTCATGGGCTCATATCTTTAAATCTAAGCATTTTTTAGACATCAACCCTCTAATACAAAGTTGTAGAATTAATCAAGATCTACAACTTTCATGTTGAAAGTTTTCTTTGAATCATCTTGCATCTTGGTGAAAGAATGTCAAGAAGTAATGAAATTATCAAGTGTAAAAACACTTAGAAAATTTCTAAGTATTGAAAACTTTGACTTTTGTGGACTTTCTTGAATTTCTTGATCCTTGACTATCAAGCTTCATATTTTTGAATATCTTGATGAATTGTGATCTTTGAAATCAAATCTTGATCAAAAAGTCAAAGTTTGACTTTTTGTGTATCAGTTGACTTTTCATCAGTTGATCAACTTTCAACTATCAAACCATTGATCTTGAGGAATGTTTTGAACCATGAAATTAGGTTAAAATGTTGTAATTGATTTCTTTATAATATGCTTCAATCCATTAGATCATGTATTAGGTCAAAAGTCACTGATCAGTCAATTACAGTCAAAACCCTAATTTTGACCATTTTCCCCTTTTAGTAAATTGAGTGCTTTTCTTGAGGGATTATGATCAATAATTGCTCAAATGATGAATAGGACTTTAAAATGTAGATGTTTTCCAAAAATCTTGAAGTTTGACTGTAGGTTGACCACAATTGACTTTTTACCCAATATAGCTGATTTTCAGTCATCTGAGCAATTGACTGAGCAATTTTGAGATGCAAGACTTGAAACTTGGCATGAGAATTCTTGAAGACCTATAATGAACCATGAAATTACTTGAGGCATTAAAAGTCCAATTTTCCTTGAGAAACCCAAAACCCTAATTTGTGGCCTCAGTTTTAGGAGATGAGTTTGTTTGATCAAATCTTGGAGAAGCCTTGAGCATTTGAGATCTTTTATGAGAAATTCCTTGAGAAAAGAGAGGGAAAATTTTGGGGTACAACATTTGCCCCAGTTCAATATTCTTAAACCGGAAGAAGTGGATTGGCGAGTCTGCCATTCGTGACTTGAAGGTGGAACATGATTGAACACTAGAATGCCCATAAATTTGCACTCGCTGATTAACAAAGTAATGCGTCAGAAATGGGCTTAAAGATGCCATTCGGAGAGGTGATGAAGAGTCGTCAGAGATGGGCTTATAGATGCCATCCAAGGTGGATGTTGATAAGGATAGGAAGAAGTATCAAATTAAATCTTTGGTCGATTTATACTGAACCGAGCATAGGTCTTGAATAAACTTTAACTGGATAACGAATCAGTATAAATCTTTAGAGCGATTTAACTGAACCAGAGAAAGTCTCTAACTGAATTGAACCAGAATAAATCATTGATTGATTCAAACTGAACCAGCAGATGTCTTGAATAATGTTTAACTGGATATCGAATCAACATAAATCTTCGTAGCGATTTAATTGAACTAGAGAAAATGTCCACCAGAATGGAATCAGAATAAATCATTGATTGATTTAAACTGAACCAACAATGGTCTTGAATAATCTTTAACTGGATATTGAATCATCATAAATCTTCGCAGCGATTTAACTGAACCAGAGAAAATGTCAACCAGAATAGAATCAGAATAAATCACTGATTGATTTAAACTAAACCAGCAGAGGTCTTGAATAATCTTTAACTGGATATCGAATTAGCATAAATCTTCGGAGCAATTTAACTGAACCAGAGAGTGTCTACCAGAACATAATCAAAATAAATCATTGATTGATTTAAACTGAACCAACAAAGGTCTTCAATAATCTTTAATTGGATATCGAATCAGTATAAATATTCAGAGTGATTTAACTGAACGAGAGAAAGTGTCTACCAGAACAGAATCAGGATAAACCACTGATCAATTTAAACTGAACCAACTGAGGTCTTGAATAATCTTTAACTGGATATTGAATCAGCATAAATCTTCGGAGTGATTTAACTGAACCAGAGAAAATGTCATCCGGAACGGAATCAGAATAAATCATTGATTGATTTAAACTGAACCAGCAGAGGTCTTGAATAATCTTTAACTGGATGTCGAATCAGCATAAATCTTCGTAGCGATTTAACTTAACCAGAGAGAGTGTCTACCGAAACGGAATCAGAATAAATCATTGATTAATTTAAACTGAACCAGTAGAGGTCTTGAATAATCTATAACTGGATATCGAATCAGCATAAATCTTCGGAGCGATTTAACGGAACAAGAGAAAGTTTTTACCAGAACGGAATCAGGATAAGTCACTGATCGATTTAAACTGAACCAGTAGATGTCTTGAATAATCTTTAACTGGATATCGAATCAACATAAATCTTCAGAATGATTTAACTGAACCAGAGAAAGTGTCTACCAGAACGGAATCAAAATAAATCAATGATTGATTTTAAACTGAACCAGTAGTAGTCTTGAATAATCTTTAACTAGATATCGAATCAGCATAAATCTTCGGAGCGATTTAACTGAACCAGAGAAAGTGTCTACCAGAACAGAATCAGGATAAATCACTAATCGATTTAAATTAAACCAGCTGGGGTCTTGAATAATCTTTAACTGGATATCGAATCAGCATAAATCTTCGGAATGCTTTCACTGAACCAGAGAAAGTGTCTACCAGGACGGAATTAGGATAAATCACTGATCAATTTAAACTGAACCAGCATCGGTCTTGAATAATCTTTAACATGATATCGAATCAGCATAAATCTTCGTAGCGATTTAACTAAACCAGAGAGAGTGTCTACCAGAACAGAATCAGAATAAATCATTGATTGATTTAAACTGAACCAATAAAGATCTTGAATAATCTATAACTGGATATCGAATCAACATAAATCTTCGGAGCGATTTAACGGAACCAGAGAAAGTTTTTACCAGAACGGAATCAGGATAAATCATTGATCGATTTAAACTGGACCAGTAGATAAAATGTTTGTTGCTGATGGTATTCATCTGGTGACTGATCTTTCCTTAAAAGGTAAAGAATTAGTTGTAATGCAATGTCATGATGCATGCATTGCATAATGATGTTCTCAAAATAAATGAGATTGTGCTATATGTGTTTTCCAAGCATATGTCATGATGTATGAATGTGAAATATTATTGAAGTATATCTTCGTCTGGAAAATAAATCCTGACTAAAGTTGGGGAGTTTTTGGGAAGCTAAATCCAAAACTACTGCTGGAGATGAAGAGTATGTGTATCTTATTTTAGAACTCTTCCGTTGGGAATTATTGTCTACTGTTTGATGAAATTCTGCGGGGAATATTGATTTCTGCTAGGGGAATAGAGTTCAGGAACCTTGGTTGTCCATTGCTCTACTAGGGAATTTAATTCTCATATACCTTGAATGGGGATAAAAGAGACGATTAGACTTCTGATTGTCTGGGGAAGGTGAAGTTAAATGGTATCTGGTCGAGTTCCAGGTCTTGCAGCAACTTTCTGGTGATAGTATCAACTCTGCTGGGGAAAAAGGGTGTTGACCGTTGATTTATGATAGCCCGAGAAGTAAACTCAAGCTGGGTAGATTTGTAGTCCGTTGGGAAAATAAACCCTGTCGAGGAAGGTATTCTGAAGATCTTACTAGGAAAATTTTGCAAGGTTTTCTCTTTCAGTTTTGGAAGTCCAAACATGGTTGGGGAAGAGAATTTCCAAGGAATATTTGGAAACTCTGGATGGAGAATGTATGATTTTACTTTGTGGGGATAATGTTATTGAAGTAACTCTGTGGGGACATCCCAAATCCTTAAGTAAATGCTTATTATTGTTCTTGTCCGTACATTTATTAACAGTTAATCATATTCATATGCATATGTTTATTAAATTTTAGTCATTGGACATTTTTGCACTCAAAACAGAAAAAACAAAAAGTTTGCACTTCAAAGTATATTTGTATTGATAATTTGCCTAAAAGCAGGTGTTTTTATACAGGGAGACAGAAATCCTAATAAGATGAAGTCATCAAAAAATGAAAAGAATACAAGGTAAAAACAGAAATTTTGTATAGCCATGTGGAAGTGATCTCATTGGGTTCCAACTCCGCTATTGCCCTTGTGTCTTTGATCATTATCCATTGTCGTCGAAAGAAGTTGATTGGATTGATCTAGTACCATTTGAACTTTTTTCCTTGGTAATAAAGTTAGTTGTAATGATTCAACGAGACATAGTCGTACGCTTTAATCTTTAACTTTTGTGGACTGCCCATTCGGGTTTTCATTCCACAGGATACCCTTTTTTGCCCAAGCCGCCCTTTTAGGTTTTCGACTTGTCGGATATATAATCTTTTGTATATATCCCTAATTTTTTCCCGAACTTCTTTGGTTTTCCGGGATGCCTTTATTTTTGAATAGGTATGTCAACCTAGCGGGTCATTCTTTATGCGTAGTATTTTTTGACTATATTCGCATTCACAGGGTGCGGGAAATCTTCGTTGTCCATAGTGGTTAGTATTATAGCTCCGCCAGAGAATACTTTCTTGACAACAAATGGCCCTTCATAAGTGGGAGTCCATTTTCCCCTGGGATCTCCTTGTGGTAAAATGATGCGCTTTATTACCAAGTCACCAGCTTGATATACTCAAGGTTTAATCTTTTTGTTGAATGCCTTGATCATACGCTTTTGATACATTTGACCATAACAGGAAGCAGCCAGTCTCTTTTCATTAATCAAATTCAACTGATCCAACCCACCTCTTTCATAATCCTCGGAGAAGGAATCTGAACTTCAACAGGCAGGACAACTTCCATGCCATAGACTAAAGAGAAAGGGGTTTCCCCGGTTGATGTTTGAGCCGAAGTATGATAGCCATGAAGAGAAAACGACAACATCTCATGCCAGTCTTTATAGGTTACTACCATCTTTTTCACAATTTTCTTTATGTTCTTGTTGGCAGCTTCCATTGCACCATTCGTATTAGGTCTGTAAGGAGAAGAGTTTTGATGCTTGATTTTGAACTGTGTATAGAGTTCAGTGATCATGACATTGTTGAGGTTGGTTCCGTTGTTGGAGATGATCCTTTCATGGATGTTGTACTGGCAGATGAGTTTATGTTTGATAAATCGGGCTACAACATTCTTAGTGACTGGGGCAAATGAAGCAGCTTCGACCCATTTGGTGAAGTAGTCAATGGTAACAAGGATGAAATGATGTCCATTAGAGGCAATGGGCTTGATCTCTCCAATCATGTTAATGCCACACATTGCAAATGTCCACGGAGCAGTCATGACATTCAAAGGAATTGGAGGCACATGAACCTTGTCGCCATAGATTTGACACTTATAGCAAGTCCTCGAGTGATGGTGACAATCAGTTTCCATAGTCGACCAATAGTAACCAGCCCTCAAAATCTTTTTGGCCATAGTGTGCCTGCTGGAGTGAGTTCAAAAGATACCTTCATGCATGTCTTCCATGATATTTTCTGCTTCTTTCTTGTCTATACAACGGGACAGAGTAAAATCATGGTTGCACTTGTACAGGATCCCATTGCTTAAGAAGAACTTGGCTGAGAACATTCACAGGAATTTTTTGTCGTTGATTGAAGCTCCTTCAGAATACTCTTGTGCTTCAAGGTATCTTCTCACTTCATGATACCAAGGATTCTCACTATCAGTGCCAATCTCATAACAGTGTGCAGGTTCGTCAAATCTTTCTATAGTAATTTTGGGAGCTTCGTTGTCCCATTTGACTTTGAGCATAGACGACATAGTTGCTAAAGCATCTACCAACTGGTTTTCTTCCCCTGAAGAGTGTTAAAAGGTGACTTCCTCAAACTATGGGATCAAGGTTAGCACAAGCTCTTTGTAAGGTATCAGATTTGGATGCTTGGTATCCCACTCCCCTTTAACTTGACTAATTACTAATGTTGAATCTCCGTATACGCTTAAGAATTTGATTCTTAGGTCAATGGCAGCCTTAAGACCTAAGATGCACCTTCATACTCAGCCATGTTGTTTGTACAATCGAAGTACAGTCTTGCAGTGAAAGGCGTATGGCAACCTTCGGGGGAAATGATTACAACACCAATTCCATTACCTAAAGCATTGAAGCTCCGTCAAAAACCATATTCCATCGGGATCCTTGCTCAGGTCCTTCATACGGTCCAGGCTTTTCACAGTTGGTTATCAGTATAATATTCTCGTCCGGGAATTCAAAGTTCATGGATTGGTAGTCATCAACAGCTTGATGGGCCAAATTATCTGCCATCACACTTCCCTTGATTACTTTTTGTATGGTGTACTAGATATCATATTCAATCAAGATCATCTTCCATCTAGCTATTCGTTCGGAGAGAGCTGGCTTCTCGAAGATATACTTGATGGGATCTATCTTAGAAATAAATAAGGTAGTATGAGTCAACATATACTGTCTTAGTCGGCGAGCAACCCATGCCAAAGCGCATCAAGTTTTCTCGAGTAGTGAATATCTGGTTTGACAGTCGGTAAACTTTTTGCTAGGGTAATATAGTGCATGCTCTTTTCGGC
The DNA here is from genome assembly GCA_948472305.1 of Vicia faba. Lineage (NCBI taxonomy): Eukaryota > Viridiplantae > Streptophyta > Magnoliopsida > Fabales > Fabaceae > Vicia > Vicia faba. Next base: position 1,038,204,857 of record OX451740.1, on the reverse strand, counting down.
CAGACTCGTCATGTTGACCCAACACATACCCCATTGAATTCTCTAACACGATCAAGTACATAATCAGAGGTCTTCCTTCAACTGGAGGCATCAGGATGGGAGGTTCTTGTAAGTATTCTTTAATCTTATCAAAAGTTGCTTGGCAATCATCATTCCATCTGACTACTTGATCTTTCTTCAATAGTTTGAAAATTGGCTCACAAGTAGCAGCTAAGTGAGATATAAACCGGGCAATATAGTTGAGTCGACCCAAGAAACCTCTTACCTCCTTCTCAGTACAGGGAGCTAGCATTTATTTTATGGCTTTGACTTTTGCAGGGTCAACCTCAATACCTTTTCCATTGACGATGAACCCTAGGAGTTTTCCAGACCTTACCCCGAAGGTGCATTTGATGGGATTCAGCCTCAACTTGTATTTCTTCAACCTTTCAAATAGATTGTGCAAATGATCAATGTGTTCTTCCTCAGTTTGCAACCTTTCAATCATGTCATCAACATAAACTACTATCTCATGATGAATCATATCATGAAATAGGGCTACCATAGCTCGTTGATAGGTTGCCCCTGCATTCTTCAAACCGAAAGGCATGACCTTATAGCAGAAGGTACCCCACTATGTGACAAAGGTGGTTTTCTCCATGTCCTCGGGTGCCATTTTGATTTGATTGTATTTAGAGAAACCATCCATAAAGGTGAAAACTTTGTGTTGAGCAGTGTTATCAACCAAAATGTCAATGTGTGGTAGTGGCAAAACATCTTTGGGGCTCGCCCTATTCAAATCCCTATAGTCTATGCACATACGGACCTTTCCATCTTTCTTAGGCACCGGGAACACATTTTCAACCCATTATGGATATGATGTTACTGCCAGGAAACCTACATCGAAATGTTTCATTACCTCAGCTTTTATTTTCTCAGACATGTTTGTCCGCATGCGACGAACCTTTTGCTTGACCGGAGGACAATCTTCTTTCATTGGTAGATGGTGGACTACGATATTGGTATCAAGCCCCGACATATTTTCATATGACCAAGAAAATACTTCAACATAGACGTGCAACATTTGGACCAATCTTCTCTTGACACAGTCTTCCAAGTTGGCGTTGATCTTGACTTCTTTTTTGTCAGCCTCAGTACCCAGGTTTATCACTTCAATTGATTCATCATGTGGTTGAATGGCCTTTTCCTCTCGTATCAGAAGTTTGGCAAGCTCCCAAGGTATTTCATAATCTTCATCACCTTCGTCTTTGGCTTGATAGATTGGATTTTCAAAGTCATAGATGACAATAGCAGAATCGTTGTCAATGAGATCCAGAGTGGATGTGGATCTGCAAATGTGTGTGTGTGTGTACATGTAAGGTCACATGGCTATTTTGAAAATGCAATAAAGTAAAGAAAGGCAAAGAGCGCAAAATCTGAATGCAAAATAGTCCAATGTTTTTCATTAAATGAGCATATGGCATATGAAAATAACAAACCCTTAACAAATGGACCGCTGTGCCCCGGGCAAGGCACATGGCTTAAAGTCATTATTTTAATAGAAATTATAAACAAAGTTCTCAAAGTACAAAAAACAGTAAATGGAAATTACTCCTGGCTGTAAGAGATTGGAATGAAGTCCTTGGTCTGCCAGTTGTTGAGTTGTCCACCAGCAGTCGGGTAGATCCAGTCATCAAATACTTTATCAGCATCAGAGTCTTCAAGGGTATTAACCTCATGGTTAGTAATGCAAAGAGGTGGTTTCACTGCACGAGCACGTCGAACCTCCTTTTGAACTTTGGAGTTGAAGCCCAATCCAAATTTGTCTGACTTGAAAGGGATATCAGGAAGTTGTCCCTATATGGTGCAACCTCTTTATTCAACAACAACACGAGCATCTTTGAGAGAGGTCATCCTCGGTGTATCTTTAGCAGCTTCGGGAGTGTCAGGAGAGGCCTTGGCAACAACAACCATGGGAGAGACTACTTCAAAGGCTTGTCAAGGAGTTCCAATGAACTGGCCATTCATTTAAACATATTTGAATGAAATTAGATGACTAATCATAAACTCTTCTTCACCACAAACGGTAACAATTTTCCCCTTGACCGGATATTTCAACTTTTGATGTAGTGTGGAAGTCACTGCACCTGCCCCATGGATCCATGAGCGTCCAAGCAGGAAAGAATAAGTAGGACGAATATCCATCACATAGAATGTTGAGTTGAAGACTTGAGACCCAACTTTGATAGGGAGATCAACCTCTCCATGGATCATCCTTTTAGAACCATCGAAATCCCTTACTACAATGTCACTGGGTTTTAAAACCAGTCCATCACAATCTAGCCTATCCAATGATCCTTTAGGTAAGACATTGAGGGAAGATCCAGTATCCACTAATACATGTGCCACGGTAGTTCCCTTGCATTCTATGGAAATGTGGAGAGCTTTATTGTGATTCTTCCCCATCGGGGTCAAAACTGCATTAGAGAACCCTAAACCGTTGTTGGCAGTCAAGATTACTACACAACTTTCAAATTGGTCGGCCATATTCTCTTGAGGGACATGTGCATTTTTCAAGAACTTTATCAGGGCTTGAGCATGCGCCTCGGAACATAGCAACAATGACAACATATAAATCTTTAAGGGTGTTAACCCTAACTGTTCCACTATCTTATAATCATTTTTCTGATAATTTTTAAAATCTCCTCCATCAGTTGGGTAGATGAGTCCTCAGTGGTAATACATTTTGCGGACACCTCCGTCAGGGCAGACTCAGTAATTTTTGTCTTTCCTCGAGTATCAGCAACAGGTTTTTAACAACAGTAATACGAATGGGTGCATTAGTGGTTATCGGAGGTGAAACCTATGGAGAGAAGATCCTCCCCATCCTAGTAACTTTACTTGATCCAACAATGTTTGTAATGTCAGCAATAATCCATGAATCTTGTTTAATACCATGGTAATATACTCCCGCCCCATAATTCCAGGGCACTTCCTTATCAGAAGAGTAGGGGACTGGCCCCGGTGTGGTGATAATTAGTGGATCTACTCTTGGTTCGATGGGAATCCTAATAGGACCTTTGGAGGTGATCCTAATAGGTTTGTTTGAGATAGTAATGATGGATATGTCTTCCACTTCTTGAGATATAACCTCATTCAAACTTTTCACAGACGGAGTTCTTTCAAATAGAATCTCATGGCTATCCATCAGGTGTTGGACACCTTTCTTTAACCACTTAAAACCTTTAATTTGTATAACACAACACCAATAGTCTTCAAGGAAGCCAGAGAATACCCCAACTTTCAACAAATTCTTTTTAACAATATTCAAAGGGGTGGTCAAATCTTTGATGGAGGAAACAAAAGAGGCATCTTCAATAGCATTGACACCCTTACCATGATTTGTCATAGGTGTGGTGATTACATTGGGAGTTAGCGGAGGGTAGAATTCAATTGTCTTGTTGTCAATTAGGTCTTGGATCTTATTCTTTAGAGACCAACAATCATTGGTATCGTGTCCGGGGCTATTTGAATGGTAAGCACATTTTACGTTTGGGTTGTATTTTGGAGAAGTAGTGTTAGGGTTGGAAGAAGGATTTCGCAAGGTTGCCAAATCAGCTTTCAATAGGTGTTGCAGAGCTTGAGATAGTTACATATTTACTTTAGTAAACTGTCTTCTTTGGACATCTGGTCTTTGTTGATTATTTTGTTGATGTGATCGTTGAGTTGGAGTTGGATTGGAGATCAGTACAGCCCATACTGAATGATGAAGGTCATTCTTAGCATGGCTTCTTGACCCATACAAAGCATTAGTCTCTTTTTTACCAATAAATGGCTTTTCACAGCATTTGAGGTGGAGGCCATGGGTATCTTCCCGCTTTTAATCCCAATTTCAACCCTCTCACCAGTCAAGCTCATTTTAGTTAATCCGAATGATGAACTTTAATCAGTAAGTTGAAAAATGGTCCAGTCAATGTTCCCATTAACATGTCTACCAACTCTATATCAGTTATAGGTGGTTGTACCCTTCCAGCCAGGTCTCTCCATTTTTAGCGTATTCTTTGAAGACCTTGTTGGTACCTGTAATATGGTGGGAGACCTGACTTTAAATTAGTTTTGCATTTGCATTCGCAAATGTTGCGGTAAGCAAGAGTCGCCATCGACTTTTATTTTATCCAACAAAGGAAAGGGTAAAAAGAACATAAAAATACCTTTTGAGATTTATTTCAGAGTAAGGGGTAGATTATGGAAAGGGGAGGTGTTAGCACCCTTTCCATCCGTAGTTATCTACGGGCTCTTAGATGCTTAGCTCATTTGAAAAATACATTGTGCTTTGTGTGTTTGAAAAGTATTTTGAAAGAAAGCGCCTTAGTACGACGAACTTTTTAATGTTTCTCGGATTGGTATAGAACGTATACAAAGTGTTTTAAAAATGTTTTTTGAAAGAGTATTTGTATATGTGTAAAAGTTTGTTTTGTTTTGAGAAAGCATCTAAGAACTATCTACTATACTCGAAAAGGTTGTTCTTTTCCTCTTTTCCTTTAGACAGTTCTATCCTACTATTAGTGAGTAGGTAGCCCTAGTTGTTGGATGTTTAAGGGACATTCGAAGGGACATCGTATAGTCACAAAGGTAACTGGGCAAGAAACCTTAGCAACTACCCTAGGGTTTTAAGATCATACCGAGGCAGCATCGAGAAGGTCATTTTTATCTTTTAAACCAGAAGGTAGCCACTAATGTCTCTCACGTTTCGAGAGTTGTGACTGTTTTCCAAAGGCAACCAAAGTGGAAATACCCTATAGGTGTATATGTGAGAGTGTGTTGTTTTCAATTATTTTGTCTTGTGTTAAGTTTGCTAGCGTTTGATTATTTATGTTCTTGCCATACAATCCTATTAGTCATGCATCTAGACAGTTTAAAATTTGCAGGAATTTAAAGTGCGAAAATTTAAAATCTAGCTATTACAAGGCTTCGGGGAGGGGGATTATTTACAAGTCCAAAACTTGGGAAAGTAAAAAGCAGTAAATGTCCTAGTTTTTAACTATTACAAACTGGGAAGCAGATACATTAATAACAAAGTAGAAGAAATAATGCTAAAATAAAACGAGCGCGAATTGGAACGGACGTCTAAAACCCTAAACTATTTTTTAAGTAAAAGAAAATCTTTTTGTCATTTTTGTTTATTTGGGAAAATAAATGTTCAATTAAGTTAAATCTAATTAATTAAAGAGAGAAAAGAAAATAAAACTATTGATTAAAATTAACTCTAAAATAAACCTAATATTTATGCATTTTTTAGTTTATGAAAAGAATTGAATTCAAATAAATCCTAAGTCTATTGATTTTAAAATTAAGGAAAAAAGTTAAAACAATTAACTAAATTAAATTATTAAAACATAAAATAAAACCTAATTCTAAGTTATTTTATATTTTTTCTGATTTTTTATGATTTAATAAAAAAATGTTTTTGAAAGTAATAAACTAAAAAAGGAATAAAAATAAGTAAATGGGCCAAGTATTAATTAGCAAACAGGGGGGTATAAATTGAAATTCACTAGGTCCAAGTGAGAGAAGCCCGGATATGCCATTGGATTCAATGGGAGATCCTCAGGAGAGTCCATGGTGAGGCTGTGCGCTCAGGGAATTGGATCTGGATCAGATGTGCATCTGATGGCATGGACTTGATGGTGTATGGTGAGCGTGCGTAGCCTGGAAGCATTGATTATGCATAGAATGTTAGAAAAATAAAATTGCAAAAGGGCTGGATCGATCCCAGCCCCTCTAGCCTTTCAAACGCGTGCTTCACCACTCAACTAACCTATTTATTCATTTATACAAACAACCAAACATATATATATATATATATATATATATATATATATATATATATATATATATATATATATATATATATATATATATATATGTGTGTGTGTGTGTGTGTGTGTGTGTGTGTGTGTGTGTGTGTGTGTGTGTGTGAAATAAGTGGAGAATGCTTATTTGTACACGCGCGCCCTCTAGTGGGCACCTATTGTTTTTGAACTAGCCAATCAGAATGTGTCTTTGATACATGTAACTCCCTCGCCTGAGTTAACAGATGTAGATACACTGGAGTCAAACTCCGGTCGTCTTCTCTGATCTTACAAAACCTAAAACCTGATCAAACGTTAGATTAAAGCAAATCTAAAGACCCTATCCCATGTAAAATCATCCGCTGAATCCAAATCTAGGTTATTTTGGTCTGAAACGGGCTGAATCGTATGCTTCGAAGGTAAGTTCAGATCGTGCCATAATAATGACACGATCTCATTCCTGCGTCTTTTCTCACATGTAACACATTCAATCAAACATAAACATCAGCAGCAATATGTATATATGATCAATATGAATTTAAATCGTGTATTCTATGAGTTGAGGTCGATGAAATTTTACCAAACAGTGAGATCGGGTGAGGGAGCTTCCGTGCGTGTTGGGTCTACTTAAGGCCTGGGAAACACTCTTGGGACCTTCAAGGAGTTAGTAGTAAGCTTGGTTTGGACTGAGGATGCTTGCAAATACAGTTTCTAGTTTTGACAACTTATGGAAATTTTGTGAATTTTGTGTGGCTTTTTCAGGTAATATGTGCGTGTCTTAGGGTTGCATATGTGATGCTTATTTATAGGAGAGCATAGTAGTTTGATAAATATGGCAAGGATCAGCCATTAAACATGGTTTTGAAAACAAGATCAAAGAATTGAAAAACATGCCATTTTGGGTGATTCTCTTGCCATTCTCATCTTTGCATGAACCTGGATTTTTCTAATGTATCATGCACGAAAATTGGGTCCTCTAAAACAAATCCAAACATCAACCCATATTGAATAGTTAGACAGTAATGAAGAAAATCTGTGAAAAATGTAAAGACAGTGTAAAAAGAAAGAAAAATTGCATTTTGAACTATTATGTGTCGATATAATGCTGCTATGCATCGACACATAACTCTTCTTGCTCATGTAAAACAAAATCAACTCAGTATGATTAGATGCATAATGGGATGTGTAGACTCATGCACTTGTTTGTGTCAACACATACGCGTTTTGTGTCGACTCATGAACCTTTCATCCTTCTGTTTTGGGGCCAGGATAATAGTAGGTATCGACACATAAGGCTTTGTGTTGACTCATACCCTGTTCTGTCCTAAAATGAGTCGACTCATGTGGGTATGTGTTGACACATGCTGCATTTTTTTGCCTTAAACATTGTTTTATTGTTTGTACAGGTCAGTTTTCAACATAGTATTGGCAAAAGCAAGTAAATGGTTAGCTCCAAAAGACAATGATTACTACATTTATCCTAAAAAATGAATCATTAATGATTCTTTAAATGAAAGGTTCAATAGTTAAGAAGACTTACCATGATACTGCAATTTGTTTTGAATTTGAACCTCTTTCAAGATGATGTGGTAGCCTCAGTGAACCTCCAGGATACTGCTCCAGTCCTCCCTCTGTATTGGAAGCTGTTGGACCACTCTCCAACTCAGTCAAGTTATACAATATGGACTTTTGTTTGTGTTTTAAAGGTGATGATAATGGCACTACTGAAAATGTTCTTGTGTTTGAACAATCTCTATGTGGTTTGAAGTGTTTTTTGTTGACCTTTTGAAAATGACTTGTAATGTATGAGCTTATATCTTCCAAATGATGCATTTCTTGAACTTGAGAATAAAAGAGAAGATGTAGGTAATTGAATTCTATTTAAAGTGAGCTTTGGTTGGGGCAAAATGGATGAAGCATGTGAAAGTTAAGTTTGTTCAAAGTTCAGTTGACTTTCCCTATAAAACCCCTAATTTAGCAATTCTTGACTTTTGATAAATTAAGAGTATTCCTTGAGGAATCATGATCAATCCTTGATAAAATTATGGATATCACTTCAAAATGTTGATGTTGACCAAAAATCTTGAAGTTTGACTGTATATTGGTCACAGTTGACTTTTGACGTGGTACAATTGATTTTCAAACACTTGAACAGTTGACTGAGCAAACTTGTAGTGTAAGGCATGAAATTTGGCATGGACAATCTTGAAGACATATTAGGGACCATGGAAATCATTTGGAACCTTTGCAACCTAAACATCTTGGTGAAAAGTGAAACCTTAGTTGGAGGTTCATTGCTTAGGAGGAGAATTTGTCTGATCAATTCTTGGTCAACCTTGAGCAATTGAGGACCTCAATGAGCATGTCTTAAGTAAAATGGGAGGGAAAATTTCAGGGTACAATAGTTTCCCCTGTTCAATCTTCTTAAACCTGAGTATTTAGATTGACTTGTCTGCCTTTCATAATCTGAAGGTGGAAGATGATTGAACACTAGAGTGCCCTGAAATATGCACTCACATATACATGAAGTAACACTGTTGGTTGATGATATCGGGAATAGGCTTACAGATGCCATGTGGAGAAAATGACTGAGAGTTGTTGGAGATGGGCTTAAAGAGTCCATCCAAAGTAGATGTTGACTTTATAAGAGGTCTCTTTGTGGGGATTCCTGTTCCTATTGTTTGGGGAGGACTCCGATGGGGAATGTTGGTTTTTGTTTGGGGAATAGAGTCTAGGAGATTTAGTTGTCCATTACTCTACTGGGGGTTATCTCTTGACTAGAGAGATGAAAATTAGTTGTTATCTGGTCGAAATCCAAGCTTCACAATAACTTGCTGAAGATAATAAAAGTTTACTGTTATCTGGTCGTATTCTAGGCTTTACAACGACTTACTGGGGAATATGAAATTAATTGTTATCTGGTTGAATTCAGGCTTCAGTGACTTGAACTGTTATCTGGTCGGATACAGGCTTCAGTGACTTGAACTGTTATCTGGTTGGATCTAGGCTTCAGTGATTTGAACTGTTATCTGGTCGGGTCCAGGCTTCAGTGATTTAAATAAATTAAGTTGTTATCTGGTTGGATCCAGGCTTCAGTGATTTGAAGAAATTAAGTTGTTATCTGGTCGGATCCAGGCTTCAACTTGAATTTGGGATATACTGTTATCTGGTTGGGTGCAGGCTTCATTGTTGTTGATTATACTGTCATATGGTCGGGTCCATCCTTCATAGTAATTGACAGAGTAAACTGCTATCTGGTCGGATTCCAGGCTTCACAGTAAATTGTATTTGATGTTAACTGCAATCTGGTCGGGTTCAGGCTTCACAGTGATTGATGAGCTGTACTTCGAATAGTTGCCCTATCTTGTTTCAGGAATTAATCTGGAAGTTGTCAGTAAACTCGTCCTGTTTTGGGAGTTAATACCATTGGTGATAAAGATAGTCGCCCCGTCTTGTTTCAGGGATTGATCTTCATCTGACCAGAGAGAAAGGAAGATAGTTTCCCCGTCCTGTTTCGGGAGTTAATCTTCAATTTGATTATGTAGATAGTTGTCTTGTTTGGTTTCAGGTATTGATCTACAAGAGGTTGTTGGTAAACCCGTCTTGTTTCGGGAGTTCATACCATTGGTGATAAAGATAGTCGCCCCGTCTTATTTCGGGAATTGATCTTCATCAACTGTTCAAAGATAGTTGCCTTGTCTGGTTTCAAGAATTAATCTGGAACTGTTTTTGTTGGTTATTGAGATAGTTACCCTGTCTTGTTTCAGGAATTAATCTCTAACCTGGTCTTGTAGATAGTCACCCCATCTTGTTTCTAGAATTGATGCATAATTAGATGTTCACAGATATTTGCCCTGTCTGGTTTCAGGAATTAATTTGGAACTGTTTTTGTTGGTTGTTGAGATAGTTGCCATTTCTTGTTTCAGGAATTAATCTCTAACTTGGTCTTGTAGATAGTCACCCCGTCTTATTTCGGGAATTGATCCATAATCAGTTGTTCACAGATAGTTACCCTATCTGGTTTCAGGAATTAATCTGGAATTGTTTTTGTTGGTTATTGAGATAGTTGCCTTGTCTTGTTTTGGGAATTAATCTCTAACCTGGTCTTGTAGATAGTCACCCCGTCCTGTTTCAGGAATTGATCCACAATCAGCTGTTCATAGATAGTTGCCCTGTCTGGTTTCAGGAATTAATCTGGAACTATTTTGTTTGGTTGTTGAGATAGTTTCCTTGTCTTGTTTCAGGAATTAATCTCTAACCTGGTCTTGTAGATAGTCACCCCGTCTTATTTCAGGAATTGATCCATAATCAGCTGTTCACAGATAGTTGCCCTGTCTGGTTTCAGGAATTAATCTGGAACTGTTGAAAAAATGTTGATGATGTTTGTCTGTTGTCCTTTTCCTGAAAAGGTAAAGAGTTAATTGTATGCAATGTCATGATGCATGAAATGCATTGAGTAATGATGTTCTCAAAATAAATGGAAATGTGTTATATGCATTTTGTATGTATATGCTATGACGTTTGTAAAATGATGTATGAATGTAACATGTGAATGCATCAGTTGTTCTTTGTAGTGTCGTTGAATTGGGGAAAATAAATCCATGTCTGTTGTTGGGTATGAACAATGTAATTCCTCACTATTTGTTGAAGTTGAAATTGCTGGGAGACGGATTTCCGTAGTTAGAGAAATAAGCTCTATTCTGGAAAGAAAACTTTGTAAATTGTTTGGGGATTTTATGGAACCGTGTTGGAGAACCCAAGAAAATTATAGACCAAGCTGAAGAAATCTCCAAGATGTTGGGGAAATTATTGAAGCTTTTGATCTATTAAGAAGATGCCAGAATATCTAAAATTGTTTAGGTTATACGCTGAAGACATGGCAGTGACTTTGCGAGAGGACGTCTCTGTACCTACTGGGGAACGTATCCTTACTGATGACGAACTCTGTGAAGATAGTCCCCTGGGGGGTGGTAACTCTGGGGGGATTTCGTGGATAGCTTGAATGTTATCCCAACTCCTGGAGTCTTGAGTAAATGTTGATCAGGGTGATAAGCCTTCTAATGATAGACAGGTGACGAGATGATAAGATATAGTCGTACGCTTTAATCCCTAACTTTTTCTTGGACTGTCCTTTCAGATTTTCAGTCCACCGGGATACCCTTTTTTGCCCAAGCAGCCTTTTCAGGTTTTCGAATTGACGGGTGTACATTTTTATTTATATATCCCTAATTTTTTCCCAAACTCCTTTGGTTCGCTGGGATGACCTTATTTTTGCCTAGGTCAGTCAACCTAGCAGGTATTTTTTCATGCGTAGTATTTTCCGACTATGTCCGCGTTCACAGGGTGCGGATAATTGTCACTGTCCATAGTAGTAAGTGTTGCAGCACTGCTAGAAAATGTTTTCTTGATCGCACGTGGCCCTTCATGTTCAATGCCCCAAGTGATTCAGATGGAGGTTTTCCCCTGGCTATTCGGCACTTTTGGGGGATTCCTTGAATCTTGACTCGACTTCCCCAGATCATCTTAGACACCATGTCATGTCTCTTAATTATGAAAGGCTTTTTACTGGAGATGTCATTCCATCTGAGATGATTCTGTTCATTGAGAGGATTTCCATTCATTGAATATCCATCGTGCGAGTTTCTCTGCCGTCGAACAATTAGTCATATGCAAACAATGGTATTTAAAAAATGAAAAGCTTATATCTGTCTTGAAGTTTTTGAAAATGCATTTAATTAGTAAAACAAAATTTGCAAGAATGTGATATCAACTTAGGAGTTATAGCAAGCCTTACAAGAGTCAGGATACCTTTTTGTAATAGTATGCTTTCGAACTAACCCATGCTTCAGTTAGGACTTTTAAGGGTTGTAACGTGGCCTGGTTCACGGTTTAAGAAACAAAGGATAAAGGCTCGAAATTTATATGTACCCACCCGTTCTTCGTGATGTTCTTCAGCCTTATACTCAGTTAATTGTGCGCCTAAATTCCAATTGAGTCTGGAATTTTGGCCCTGATATTCCGGTGATGGTTCGGATACTAAAAGTTTACTTGAGAAGGAAGTCATTTTTGTAACCTTTTATTTTTGTTGAGGATTTGTAGTGACCTCTTTTTTTTAATTATCCCTACCTTTTGCCTGAACTGTTTCTTTTGTGATTACAGCCAGCGGGATGCCCCGGTTTTTTTTCTTAAGTCTCCTTCATAGGTTTTGACTTAGCGGGCTTTTCTTTTGAGAGATAATGACTTCCTGTTTTAATGATTATGTGGAACCATCACCATATTTTTTTTTTGGAAGGATACCTCTGACACTACTCATCATGTATGAAGGGAAAGCTTGCGATTGAGTGCACTACTGAATTAACTGAGAAACTACCCTGTCCCAGGTTATGATTAAAGGTTTTAACTTGTGTGAAAAAGAAAACTCCTACTTCTTAGGCTCAAAGGGGTCAACTAGGGATTATCTTCCTTATAAATCCACTGTTTAGGATTTGAAACAACGCCTGTACATCGTCAGCAAGGTCTGTTCCAAAGCACACTGTAGATATTATGGTATTATTTTCGTCATCCTCCCTCTAAAAGCTTACATCTTTCAATCGAGAGTTGAATATCACAAAAAGGAAGTAAAAGCATAGCTTAAGTATAGTGAAAATTAATGGATTAATTCAAGACAAACATATGCAATGCATTAATGGAATAACACATAGTTTGATATAAAGATAAGTGTTCGAACAAACAAAAGAAAATACAATTTAACAATCCAAATGAACTGGACACTCTCCATCTTAAGCATGATTTTGCATGGGAGCAGTAATCATATTAGGAGTCTCAAGAAGGCCAAACTCAATCTTCTTAGCATCAATCATATCTTGAATCTTGTTCTTCAACACCCAACAGTCATTCGTATCATGTCCAAGACTATTGGAATGGTATGCACACATTGCATTAGGATGATAGTTAGGAGCGGAGGTATTGGGATTCCGAAAAGGATCCCTCAACGTAATAAACTCCATCTTCAACATGTGTTGCAATACTTGATCCAAGGACATGTTGATTTTGGTGAATTGACTTTTGGGCGTGTCCTGCTTACGCCGATTGCCTTGTTGTTGTTGTTGTTGCATCGGTGCTGGATTAGAGATCCGCACTACCCCCACAGATTGGTTGAGATTATTCTTATTGTGGCCCTTTTGGTTGTACGCAGTATTGGACTCCTTCTTTCCATGGTATGGTCTCTTCTGAGTACTTGAAGATGTAGTCCCCATAATTTCACCTCTCTTGAGTTTATTTTCAATATGCTCCTGCATGAACATGTCACCCAATTCCTTATCTGCCAAGAGAGGTTGATCATTAATTAGGCCCCAAATTCTAGTAGTTTTCCCCAGAAGGTCGTATCTATCTTGATGAAGCTTTATTATGAGAATTCTAAACTCTTCTTGTCCCCGAGCTAAATTTTGGATAAGAGCCATTTGACTACTTATCTGGATTCTCATCCTTTCCATCTCATCTTGCAATTGTTCCAAATGGTCATCCTTGTTGTCTTTAGGATCTTTCTCGGCCATGTTCCTAACAAGGAGTGCTTTCAATTCTTCTTGCCCCTTGGATAGACTTAGGAAAATTTCCTTGAACTGAGCCTCTTGAGTTTGGAGATCTCCGTCATTCTGCCCGAGAGCCATTTTCCTTGCTGAAATAAATAGAGAGAAAATGAGAAACCTGTCTCGAGAATACCTGTTATGTAATGACATATATGTAATTTTTTCAAGGATCTTTTGGGATAAACAAAAGAAAATGTTAGCAACTAAATCTGACTGCATCTTCGATTGAAGAACTTCATATCGTTGAATGCCCTTCTACGAGAATCAAGCTCACCATGTCAACTGGGTCATAGCCTCTGACTCAAGTTATCGTGTTTTGGTCTTTTGACGGCATTGGATAGAGGAAAATAAATCCCCTTGCCCCTTGCTAGACGTATGATTTTCATAACCTGCATCATAGGCCCTTGAGATCATTGAAATGGTTAAGGAAATGCTATGGTATGATGCTATGATGTGTATTCTATGCATTAAGCAAAAGTGTAAGGTGATGAAGACAAGTAAGTCTTGCAAGAAGTTCAGATTATTGGATAATGACTATAAATAAGTCCTGCAAGGAATTCACATTGTTAGATAATGAATACAAACAAAACCCTGCAAGGAATTTAAGTTGTTAGATAATGAAAGCAAACAAGTCACACAAGTAGCCTTAGGTTTAGGCTTGCATGAGGTTTGTAGGTAAATACCCTCTTGAAGTTTAGTTGGTTCAACCTGTCTTAGAAAATTAACCGGGTTCTAAGGAGCCTCAATATCACTGACCTTTCTTTATTAGGCATTGTTTCAGCTCAAGCGATATTTTCTCGCAGCCGAAATATCCCGAAAGTCCGATCTCAATGAGTGTAGCATCGAGTATCAACCAATCCTCAGCTTTATACCGAGGCCGGCTATCTAGTTTCTAATAGCCAAGTTTGTTCAACTAAGGTTCTAAGGTCCGTTAGTGCTTTATAACACCACACAACGGCCCCGTATTCTCTCGATTTAACACAAGGGATACCGGTACCAACAAATGTGTTTCCACGATCTATTTCTTCTTACCTAAAAGTTCCCCTGATCCGAGTATAGGATCATTTTAATAATAACCCAACCATAAACCCGAAAAATAAAGCACACAAATCAAACAAGTAAAGCCTTTTAAATATGATCTAGCTCTAAGGTAACCCCACTTTTAGTTTTACGAAATCCTCAGCAGAGTCGTCAGTTCTGTAATACGGTAGGAGAGCTGACTTTATACTGGTTTTGCGTTTGTATTCACAAATTTTGCGGTAAGCAAGAGTCACCACCGACTTTTCTTTTATCCAACAAAGGAAATGGTGAAAAGAACAAAAAAAGACCTTTCGAGATTTATTTCTGAGTAAGGGGGGGTAGATTATGGAAAGGGAAGGTGTTAGAACCCTTTCCATACGTAGTTATCTACGGGCTCTTAGATGCTTAGCTCATTTGAAAAATATCTTGTGCTTTGTGTGTTTGAAAAGTATTTTGAAAGAAAGCGCCTTAGTACGGCGAACTTTGTAATGTTTCTCGGATTGGTAGAGAACGTATACAAAGTGTTTTAAAAATGTTTTTTCAAAGAGTATTTGTGTATGTGTAAAAGTTTGTTTTGTTTTGAGCAAGCATCTAAGAACTATCTACTATACTAAAAAAGGTTGTTCTTTTCCTCTTTTCCTTTAGACAGTGCTATCCTATTATTAGTGAGTAGGTAGCCCTAGTCGTTGGATGTTTGAGGGACATTCGAAGGGACATTGTATAGTTACAAAGGCAACTGGGAAAGAAACCTTAGTAACTACCCTAAGGTTTTAAGATCATACTAGGCAGCATCGAGAGGGTCATTTTTTATCTTTTAAACCAGAGGGTAGCCACTAAAGTCTCTCACGTTTCAAGAGTTGTAACTGTTTTCCAAAGGCAACCAAAGTTGAAATACCCTAGAGGTGTATATGTGCGAGTGTGTTGTTTTCAGTTATTTTGTCTTGTGTTAAGTTTGCTAGTGTTTGATTATTTATGTTCTTGCCTTACAATCCTATTAGTCATGCATCTAGACAGGTTAAAAGTTGCAGGAATTCAAAGTGCAGAAATGCATAATATAGCTATTACAAGGCTTCGGGGAGGAGGATTATTTACAAGTCCAAAACTTGGGAAAGTAAAAAGCAGTAAATGTCCATGTTTTTAACTATTACAAACCGAGAAGCAAATACATTAGTAACAAAGTAGAAGAAATAATGCTAATATGTAACGCACGCAAATTGGAACGGATGTCTAAAACGCTAAACTATTTTTTAAGTAAAAGAAAATCTTTTTGTCGTTTTCGTTTATTTGGGAAAATAAATGTTCAATTAAGTTAAATCTAATTAATTAAAGAGAGAAAATAAAATAAAATTATTGATTAAAATTAACTCTAAAACAAACCTAATATTTTTGCATTTTTTAGTTTATGAAAATAATTGAATTCAAATAAATCCTAAGTCTATTAATTTTAAAATTAAGGAAATAAGTTAAAATCATTAACTAAATCAAATTATTAAAACATAAAATAAAACCTAATTCTAATTTATTTATATTTTTCTGATTTTCTATGATTTAATAAAAAAAATGTTTTTGAAAGTAATAAACTAAAAAAGGAATAAAAATAAGTAAATGGGCCAGGTATTAATTTGCAAACATGGGGTATGAATTGAAATTCGCGGGGCCAAAGTGAGAGAAGCCCAGATCTACCATTGGATTCGGTGGGGAGATCCTCAGGAGAGTCCATAGTGAGGTTGTGCACTCATGGCGTTGGATCTGGATCAGATGTGTATCCGATGTCATGGACTTGATGGTGTATGGTGAGCGTGTATAGCCTGGAAGCATTAAATCTGCATAGAATGTTAGAAAAATAAAATTGCAAAAGGGATGGATCGAACCAAGCCCCTCTAACCTTTCAAACATGCGCTTCACCACTCAACCAACATGTTTATTCATTTATACAAACAACCAAACAAATATATATATATATATATATATATATATATATATATATATATGTGTGTGTGTGTGTGTGTGTGTGTGTGTGTGTGTGTGTGTGTGTGTGTGTGTGTGTGTGTGTGTGTGTGTGTGTGTGTATGTGTGAAATAAGTGGAGAATGCTGATTTGTACAAGCGCACCCTCTAGTGGGCCCCTGTTGTTTTTGAACCAACCAATCAGAACGTGTCGTTGATACACGTAACTCTCTCTTCTGAGTCAACAGACGGAGAGACGTCGGAGTCAAACTATGGTCGTCTTCTCCGATCTTACAAAACCTGAAACCTTATCAAACGTTAGATTAAATAAAAATCTAAAGACCCTATCCCACGTAAAATCATCCCCTGAATCCAAATCTGGGTTATTTTGGTCTAAAACGGGCTGAATCGTACGCTTCAAAGGTAAGTTCAAATCGTGCCCTAACAAGGGCATGATCTCATTCATGCGTCTTTGCTCACATGTAACACGTTCAATCAAACATAATCATCAACAACAATATGTATATATGATCAATATGAATTTAAATCGTGTATTATATGAGTTTGAGATCGAGGAATTTTTACCAAACAGTGAGATCGGGTGAGGGAGCTTTCACGCGTGTTGGGTCTGCTTAAGGCCTGGGAAACACTCCTGGGACCATCAAGGAGTTATTAGTAGGCTTGGTTTGGAATGAGGATGCTTGCAAATACAGTTTCGAGTTTTGACAACTTACAAAAATTTTGTGAATTTTCTGTGGCTTTTTCAGGTAATCTGTGCATGGCTTAGGCTTACATATGTGATGCTTATTTATAGGAGAGAATAGTGGCTTGATAAATATGGAAAGGATCATCCATTAAACATGGTTTTGAAAACAAGATCAACGAATTGAAAAACATGCCATTTTGGGTGATTCTCTTTCCATTCTTATCTTTGCATGAACCTGGACTTTTCTAATGTATCCTGCACAAAAATTGGGTCCTCTAAAACTAATCCAAACATCAGCCCATATTGAATAGTTGGACAGTAATGAAGAAAATATGTGAAAAATGTAAAGATAGTGTAAAAAAGAAAGAAAAATTGTATTTTGAACTATTATGTGTCAACACAATGCTGCTATGCATTGACACATAACTCTTCTTGCTCCTGTAAAACAAAATCAACTCAGTATGAGTCGATGCATAATGGGATGTGTCTACTCATGCACCTGTTTGTGTCGACACATACGTGTTTTGTATTGACTCATGAACCTTTCATCCTTCTATTTTATGGCCTGGATAACAGTATGTATCAACACATAACGCTTTGTGTCGACTCATACCCTGTTCTGTCACTAAAATGAGTCGACTCATGTGGGTATTGTTAGAACAAAGTTTGAATCTACTACCCTAAGTTAAAGTTTTGATGATAACAAAATGCTAGATTGAATAAATTGTATAATTCATATGAGACATATATGCTACCTAAAAATTATATTGTGCATTTACAGAAACTCTGATGGATATCAGCATAAGAATGTCAACATCAGCATCAGAAGATGAAATATCATATGCCAGCATCAGAAGATGAAATATCATATGCCAGCATCAGAAGATGAAATATCATATGCCAGCATCAGAAGATCAAAGCACGTGCTTACGCTGAAGCTTGATGAACAGATCTGCGCTTAACATACTCTAAACTCTGATCAAGACCAAAACAATATCATCAGCACCTAGAAGCGTCAGAATAAGCCAAAGCCAATAACACGCTGAATTGACAACGGTACTGTGCATTCAAGACACTTTATTACCAACGACTTTATTCCAAGACAAAGATCTTCTCAATATGGAAAGAACGTAATGGGCATTGAAATGGTATAATTGACTACAACGTATCTTTTCCAAAGGCTATATAAACAAGTCAGTGAGAAATGAATTGGATAATGCTCTACAACGCTTTACACGCCTAAAGCAAATCATCTTCATCCTCACTAGTACAGCTTGCTATATCTCTCAAATTGCTTACTCTATAGTTATAGCATCCTAGTTTCACATAAGCTTAAATTGTGTATTATCACAGTTGTTATATAAAGTTTTTGTAGAAAACATTCAACACACATAGTATTCATTTATCAGTAAGAAAGAATTTCCTTGAGAAACCGGTCTGTGGTTTAGACTCAAGAAGGCTTTAGCACTTGTTAAAGCAGTTGTAATATTCAGTTGAATATAGTGGATTAAGACCTCGTTGGAGAGAGGCGAAATCACCTTGACGGGTGGACTGGAGTAGTTTGAGATCAAACGAACCAGGATAAAAATATCGTGTTGTCTGCATTTGATTTCAAGCTTTACAATTCAACCCCCCTTCTTGTGTTTTTCACTTCTTCAATTGGCATCAGAGCGCCTGGTTCTGAGCTAAAACACTTAATCATGTCAGTACAAGATCCAGCGTCAGAAAAACACAATGGCAGGAACATATCAACACACCAGCAATGACAACAATGAAGATAGAGACAGATTCAGCGGCAAACCTCCAGTCTTTGATGGAGAGAATTTTGATTACTGGAAAGACATAATTGAAAGCTTCTTTCTGGCACATGATGTTGATCTGTGGGACATGGTGACAGATGGATACACGCGTCCAGTGAATGCAAGTGGTCAGAAGATTGACAGGAAGGCAATGTCTGATCAACAAAAGCGTGACTTCAAAAATCACCACAAGGCCATAACTATTCTTCTCAGCGCCATCTCTTACGCTGAATATGAAAAGATATCTAACAGAGACACTGCAAAGAGTATGTTTGACTCTCTCAGAATGACACATGAAGGCAACATTCAGGTCAAAGAAACTAAAGCTCTTGCGCTCATTCAGAAGTATGAGGCATTCAAAATGGAAGAAAGTGAATCAATTGAAACGATGTTCTCAAGATTTCAAATTCTGGTGGCTGGTCTCAAAGTTCTGGACAAAGGGTATTCTACTGTTGATCATGTCAAGAAGATCATCAGAAGCTTGCCAAAACAGTGGAGGCCAATGGTTACAGTGCTGAAGCTAGCTAAAGATCTCAACAAAATCTCCCTGGAGGAACTTATCAGCTCCCTCAGAAGTCACGAGATAGAGCTAGAAGCTGATGAACCTCAGAAGCAAGGTAAGCCTTTAGCTTTAAAATCTAACAGAAAATATGACTCCAAAGTTTTGCAGGCTGTTGAAGAAACCTCTGATGGGTCCTCATCAGAAGAAGACGAACTTTCCCTCCTCTCCAGAAGAGTGAACCAACTATGGATGCAGAGGTAAAGAAAGTTCAGGAATACCAGAAGATCCGATCAGAATGAGTCCTCCTCCAGATACAGAAGGTCAGACTCCTCCTCTGGATACAGACGATCTGAAGGCTCTTCAGGAAGAAGAAAGCCAAACACCAAGGACATCATCTTCTATGAATGCAACGAGCAAGGACACTACAAGAGTGACTGTCCAAAGCTTCAGAGGGAAAAGCCCAAAAAGAAGTTTGGAAGGGAAAAGAAGAAGAGTCTCATGGCTACATGGGATGACTCTGACTCGTCCGAAGCTGACTCAGAATCAGATGATGAGAGAGCAAACATTGCTCTCATGGCTAACATATCAGAAGACAGTGAAGCTTCTGAATCAGACTCTGAATCAGACACCGAAGACGTATTCCCTGACTTTGCAATTAATTTTACTAAGGCTGAACTTGCTGAAAGCCTTAACGAAATTCTGGAAAGATATCAGTAGATCAGAGTTAAATTCAGAAACCTGAAAAGGAATCTTGATTCTGACTCTGATAAAACTGAGAGTCTCAAATTGGAAAATTCTGAGTTAAAAAATAAAATTTCAAAATTAGAAAATCTTTTACAAAACTCTCAGAAGGAAACAATTTCTGAAACTCCCAGCAGCGCTGATGAGATCATCAAGGAGTATGATCACAGCTTTCAGAAGTTCCTTGCTAAAAGCATAGATAGAAGCAAAATGGCTTCAATGATCTATGGAGTTAGCAGAAACGGCAGAAAGGGAATAGGATACCAAGGTAAGGTACCTACGCCAAAGAATGCCATGGATCTAATTATTAAACGCACTCCTCTGAATTCACACTTTGTGTATGGTCACACACATGACATTAAATATACTAGTAGTAATTATTCTGTGAAACCAAAATTCAACCAGAGTTTTGGTAAAGCTAACAAATCAGGACCCAAGAAAATATGGGTACCTAAGGATAAAATAATACATGTTGCAGATATCTTTAGCAGCAAATCAGAAACACCAGTCATGGTACCTGGACTCTGGCTGCTCACGACACATGACGGGAAGAAGGCATATGTTCCAAAGCCTGGAACTTAAGCCTAGAGGCCACGTAGGCTTTGGAGGCAATCAGAGGGGAAAGATCATTGGCTCTGGAACAGTAGGTAATGGAAATCTTCCCTCTATAAATAATGTTCTATTAGTAGATGGATTAATGCATAATCTGTTATCCATAAGTCAATTAAGTGATAACGGTTATGATATAATCTTTAATCAAAAAACATGTAAAGTTGTTAGTCAGAAAGATGGGACTATCCTATCTAATGGAAAGAGGAAAAACAACATTTATAAAATCAAACTTTCTGAACTGAAAAGTCAGAATGTAAAGTGTCTTCTGTCTGTTAACAACGAGCAATGGATCTGGCACAGAAGATTGGGGCATGTTAGTATGAGAAGAATATCTCAGATTAACAAACTCAATCTGGTCAGAGGACTTCCTAATCTGAAGTTCAATTCAGATGCTCTGTGTGAAGCATGTCAGAAAGGCAAGTTTGCAAAACCTGCTTTCAAATCTAAAAACGTTGTTTCCACCTCTAAGCCATTAGAACTTCTGCACCTTGACTTATTTGGACCAGTTAAAACTGCTTCAGTCAGTGACAAGAAGTACGGGTTAGTAATCGTAGATGACTATAGCAGATGGACATGGGTAAAGTTATTAAGACACAAGGACGAGTCACACTCTGTGTTTGTCACCTTCTGTAACCAAGTTCAGAATGAAAAGGATCTTAGAATCGTTAAAGTCAGAAGTGATCATGGTGGAGAATTTGAAAACAAAGATTTTGAGTCATTCTTTAATAACAGAGGCATTCTGCATGATTTCTCTTGTCCTAGAACTCCCCACCAAAATGGAGTTGTAGAACGAAAGAACAGAACATTGCAAGAAATGGCCAGAACCATGATCAATGAGACAAACGTTGCTAAGATCTTCTGGGCAGAGGCAATAAACACAGCGTGCTACATTCAGAATAGAATTTCCATAAGACCTATTCTGGAAAAGACTCCATATGAATTGTGGAAGAACAGAAAGCCCAACATTTCATGTTTTCATCCATTTGGATGTACTTGTTTTATGTTAAATACAAAAAATTATTTGAACAAGTTTGACTCTAAAGCACAGAAGTGTATTATGTTAGGATACTCTGAACGCTCAAGAGGGTACAGAGTATACAATACAGAAACACAGATTGTGGAAGAATCAATCAGTGTTCGTTTTGATGATAAGCTTGACTCTAAAAAGTCAAAGCAGAATGAAGTCTTTGCAGGTATGGAAGTTGAATTCACAGGTTCTGAAGACAAGTCATCAGAAGCTCTCAACAAAGACACTCCTTCAACATCAGAAAGAGGCATTGCGAGCAATCCAGCAACATCTGTTGATCAACCTCAGAAAAGACTACCCAGAAGCAGCATGGATCACGCAGAAGAAACAGTCTTAGGAAGAAAGTAAGATCCAATCAGAACAAAAGCCAGCTTCAGAAACTCTGAAGAATCCCTCATGGGACTTGTTTCTCTGTGTTGTACCCCAAAATTTGCCCTCCCATATTTCTCAAAACATTTCAAGAAAAAATTCACAAGTCCAACCCGGCGCGTCATATTCAGGTGTTCTTTCACCAAGATATCCCTGATAACGTATTCTCAAATTCAGGTTCGGCTCAAGAGTCAATTCTTTAAAGAAGGTATCCGACTGTGTGAGTTTTCTCGAAGAAATAAGGTGAAAAAGTGTGCTGAAAGTGCAATTTTTACGCGCTAAAAAATTCATAACTTGAAGACCGTGACTCGTTTTGAATCCGTTCCGGTGGCAAAAATTCCGTCTTGATATTATCTATGTTTTCATCTCTTACGGCTGGAGGCCAATTTCGATCAGAAGGTCTTCAAAAATGTGGATTTATCAAGTATTTTCGTACAGAAAATTTGTGACAGAAGTTTATTTGCGTCATGTTCAGAAAATCATAACTTGGTCGATTTTCATCGTATCGAGCTGGTTCCGGCGCCAAAATTTCACAAATTGAGTTGGCTACATTTTCACAGGAGGTATCGAGTTCGAACGGTGTTCAAAAGGCCTTCGTCTTTTGCTCAGAGTGTGTGACACGCCGAAAATCTTGAATGCTGAATATTATTTCATCTGGGCCGAAACTTCAAAAATTCATAACTCGGTCAATTTTTATCGGATTGGACTCATATTTTTACACAAGGTCTCTGACTCATAGATCTACTACTTTTCTTCAAAAGTCGAGACCAAATTATGCTCCGATCAATACCAGTTTTTTATTGAAGAACGTGTCAGAGTCGACACTGGAGCCCAAAATAAGTTTGTCTGAGCTGAAACTTCAAAAATTCATAACTAATTCACCGTTTATCCGATTGAGCCGATTTTCGGACAGGAGTTAGTTATCGATGTCGGATACATTTTGTTTTCACATTTCAACTTCAAAAATTGCACTTAAGTCCCTGCGATTTAGCCTGGAAAGTGACGAACTCAAGTGAACATTGGAGGCCCAATTACACATTCAAAGCCCATTTTCTTTACCCTAATTTCCATTATATAATCACCTTCTTTTCACACAAACCAGAAAGGAGAAAAAAGAGAGAAAAAACCTTGCCACAACACTGTTAGAATATCAAATTCTTTCAAGAACCCTAAAACCTTGAAATCCTTATTACAAATCCCTCTCTCACCACAAACAAGCCATCACAGTTACAAACCAACACCTCACTACTTCTTCAGTAAGGGTAAGGCTGGCTTGATCTCCATGATCCAAAAGGCATAAAAGCATTCATGTCACTAATTTTCCAGTAAGGGTAAGATTGATTTGATCTCCATGATCAAAAGGGTATAATCATTCATACATGCCATATTGTGCCTAAACATTAAATTTCTTCATATATTGGCTTTATTTGCATTTTATGATTTTATTTAATGTGTTCATGAGATTCAACACTGCAGATTTAGACAGGATCCCATGCAGGTTCATTAAGGAACGTTGAGGCCAAAACACAAATGGCCAAAAGCCAAAAGCCAAAAGCCAAATGGCCAAAAGAACAACTTATGCATGACGAGACAGACATCCTGAGAAGGTTAAGGACGTTGAGGCCAGAACACAAATGGCCAAAATCCAGAACACAAATGGCCAAAAGCCAAAACACAAATGGCCAAAACAAAACAGTTTACACATGACGCCAATAGCTGTTTCACCCCTCCAATCAAGCTCGTATACTCCTAAACTCTCTCTCTATTTTTATTATTTTCCTTTAATTAATTAATCGTTATTATTTTTATTAATCACTAACCAATTAACATTTTTTTCATAATAAAATTCAGAAAACTAACATTTTTAGTATTATTATTATTTAGTAATTTCACTATTAATTATTTTTTGTAAATAAATTCTAACAAATTAATTTAGTCTAATTAGGTCTAATTTTGGCTTTTTCATAATAAATAAAATAAATTAGAATTAGGTTTTACTAACTTTTGACTTTATTTTTATTTTTCATTAAAGACATTAAAAAACCAAAAATACTTTTTTCTTTTATTTAAATAATTAGTTTTAGGTTTAATATTAACTAAATACAAAAAACACAAAAAAACACCTTTCTTTAATTAAATAATAATTAACTTTTAATTCAATTTAATTTCAAAAGGGTCCAACGCCCTCGAACATTCGATTCTAATTTCTTTTCGCGCATTTATTCTTATTTATTTTCTTTCAAATATTATGTAATTGCTCAAGCCATGTAATAGTAATTAGGAATTTATTTT
This sequence comes from Vicia faba, assembly GCA_948472305.1. NCBI lineage: Eukaryota > Viridiplantae > Streptophyta > Magnoliopsida > Fabales > Fabaceae > Vicia > Vicia faba. The sequence continues at coordinate 1,038,180,426 of OX451740.1, read as the reverse complement.
TTTCCGCATTTTTTACCAAAACGGGTCTTTGTTAATTTGGCGATGTATAGACCCGCGCCTTGTAATAGTGTAGGATTTTACTTTCCGCATTTAAATTTCCGCACTCTTAAATTCTAAACTTTGCATGAAAGAATGTATGGCTAAATTAAAAACAATGCGTAGCTCACAGTGCCATGTACAAGATAAAACATAACATGAAAATAACACACAAATTCACACACCACTCTTAGGGTACGCCTCACTGTTGCCTTACCTTCGAAACGTGGTCGTCGAGTATAGGACGTTTTAGTAAGTCCTTATGTCCATGACATGATCCAGTTGCCTCGAAATGGTTGCCTCGGAAATTAAAAAGGATCAATGGCATAAGGGTAGCTTCTAAGGTGTCCTACTGTTGCTTCGGTGACCACACTGTCCCTAAATTGAATTGACCCGAACACCTCTAACGACGGTGCTACCTACTTCTCAATAGTGGGATAGCACTGTTTAAAGGACTCTTACACAGCCTAATTCCTTAGGGTAGGTAGATCTCGTGGGTACTTGCTCTTTTCAAAAACAAACAAAACTACTTTTCACACCGACACTTTTCAAAAAGCTTTCAAAAACAATTTTTCAAACACTCTTGAGGACTGATACAAGAGTCAATCTGAAACTTTCAAAGAAACTTTTTCAAACCCGCTCACTCTGAAAAGCAAACAAACATTTTGAAAACACAATGAGCAAGTATCTAAGAGCCCATGGATAACCATGGATAGAAAGGGTGCTAACACCTTCCCTTTCTATAAATCTACCTCCCGAACCGAGAAACTATCTCATAAGGAATTTTTCTGTGCTTTTGTCCTTTCCTTGTTGGAGAAAATAAAAGACGGTGGCGACTCTTGCTTCCGCGACATTTCGCGAACCAGCGTTAAACAGTCAGTTCCAGATCCACCGATCGCCAGAACTGGCGACTCTGCTGGGGACTTTATAAAGTGAGGTGTACCTTAGGATTAGATCATACTTATGTTTTCAATTGCTTTGCTTTGATTGCTTTATATTTGTGGGGCTGCATCGGAGTTACATAGATCCTAACCCGGATCTGGGGATACCCTGTTAGGTAGCATAAGCTGTGAGGGACCTGTCTGGCATAGACCGACATGGGTGAAGCAGTGGCTACGTTGGTGTGGCACCTTGGTCTGTACCGATATCCCTTGTGTCGCAACGAGGAGAATATGGGTCTTCTGAGGAGTCATTAAGCACCAACCGACCTTAGAACCTTAATTGACCCAACTTGGCCAATAGAACAGTAGCAGTATGCTAAGCCCATTGCTAAACTCTCGTGATGGTTCTGGCCGCAAGAAAAGATTGCGATGCTGGAGTTATGACCGATTGAGGGTAGTCAGTGATATTGGGATCCTCTAGAACCCGGTTACTTCTGATAGGACAGGTCTTAACCAACAAACTGAAAGAGGGTAATACCTAGACCCCATGCTGGCCTAAACTCTAAGGGCTGTGGTGTGACTTGTGTGCTTTCATACTTGACTACTTGCATGCTTGTTATCTGACACTTGAGTTTCTTGCAGGTTTTGTTTATAGTCCTTAATTGGGACTCATAACAGGGTTTACCTACATTACCCCATGCATAGCATAACATCATACCATTGCATGCATCCCGCATAAGGACTAACCCATTTCAAGGATCTCAAGGGCTTGTGATGCAGGTCATGATGAACCAACATGTCTGGCAAGGGGCAAAGGGGATTTATTTTCCTCTAGCCAAGGTTGTCAGGGGCTATGACCCACTTGATATGGTGAGCCTTTGACCCTTGAAGAAGGACTCTCAACAACATGAAGTTCCTTCAATCAAGCTACCGGATCCCAATTCTAACAATTTTCTTGTTTACCCCGCGAGATCCTTGAAAACATTGCATGCATACATACATATCATTGCATTACAGGTACCCTTGTTGCAGGTCACTTACCCTTTTTCGCTGTTTATTTCAGCAATGGCTTGCCAACCAGATAACCAGGGTCTGCACGCTCAAGAGACTCAGTTCAGAGAGATCTTCTTAAGCCTATCCAAGGGGCAAGAAGAGTTAAGGACACTCCTCATGGGGAATTTGGCCAAGAAAAGTCCCGACGATGATAAGGACGAACAGCTGAAACGTCTGCAGGCTGAGGTAGATACAATGAAAACCCAAATGCTGGGGCAAAGGGCTCTCATCCAAGGTTTAGCTCGGGAGCAAGAAGAGTTGAGGACCATGATCAGTCAACTCCACCAAGACAGATTCAACATGAAGCAACCAGTCCAAGTCAGGGACCAGGTCTTTGATCAGCTTCAAAGAGGACAAGAATCCGGTATGGTGAAGAATAGACCTCTCCAAATTTCTACCACTTCACAAGCCCAGTATCAACCTCGCCCAGAGCAACAGGTTGATCAGAGTAAGCCAAGCAAGTCCAAGAGGCAGTTCACCCAGCTCAACATGTCGTTGTTTCAAGCTCTACAATACCTGCTGAGGTTGAATCTGATTACACTAAGGGCTCCTCCCCGGAACCCCAACATCTCTGCTCCTAACTATCATCCCAACAAAAGATGTGCCTACCATTCTGACAGTCCTGGACATGACACCGACGACTATTGGACCTTGAAGAACAAGATCCAAGACTTGATTGATGCCAAGGAGGTCAAGTTTGAACACTGATTCTACACCAAATCATCGAGAATGTCTTTTGTTCATTAGAATTTTCAAGTTGTAATTTTCTTTTGATTGTTCAAACAATTATTGACATGGCAAACTTTATTACTTTATCAATGCATCGCATATGTATGTTTTGAATCAATATATCCGCATTCGCTATATTCAAACTGCTTTCATTTTTGTGATGTTCAACTCTTGATTAATAATTCTAAGCCTCTTGATGGAGGATGACGAAAATGATACCACAATCTACAGTATGCTTTTGAACAGACCCCGTTGATGAGGTACAGGCATTGTTTCAATTCCTAAACACTGGAGTTATAAGGAAGATAATCCCTCGTTACCCCCTCTGAGCCAAAGAAGTAGGAGTTTTTCTTTTCGAAAATTAAAACCCTTAATCATAACCTGGGGCAGGGTAGTTCTCTCAGCTGATCCAGGTGCACAACGAATGGCATCAAAAGAAGTCCTTCTGAAACAAAAGACAGTGATGGTTCCAAATAACCATAAAAACAGGCAGTCATTACCAAAATCAAAAAGCCCATTAATTCAAAACCTATGAAGGAGACTTACAAAACTGGGGCATCCCGCTGACTGTAATCACAAAAGAAACAGTTCAGGCAAAAAACAGGGATAACGAAATCAAAAACAAGGAAAAAGGTCACACAAACCCTCAATAACAAAAAGGAATAACTGCCTATTCAAAATAAACTATCAACATCCGAACCATCACGGGAATATCAGGACAAAAACTCAAATAAGGTCTAACGCACGATCAGCTGAGTTTAGGATTGAAGAACATCACGAAGAGCGGGTGGGTATAAATAATTTGAGCCTTTATCCTTTGTTTCTTAAACCATGAACCAAGCCACGTTATAACCCTTAAAAGTACTAGATGAAGCATGGGTTAGTTAGAAAGCATACTGTTACGAAAGGTATCCTGACTCCTTAAGGCCTACGGTAAATACGGAGTTGACATCACGTTTTACAAGCATTCACTTATTTTATGAAAAAGAATGCATTTTCAAAATCTTCAAGACAGACATAAGCTTTGCATTTTTTATATAACATTGTTTGCATATGACTATTTGTTTGAACAGCAGGGAAATTCGCACGATGAATACCTAGTGAACAAAAGCACTTCCAATCAAGGGGCAGACGTGATTATTGTCCATCATCTGGGGCAATTAAGTCAAGATTCGGAGAATCTCTCAAAACGCCAAACAGCCAGGGGAAAACCTCCATCTGGATCACTTGGGGCATTGGACGATCAAACGAAGATCTTCTGGTATGGCGACACAACGCTACAACAGGGGCACCTCCCTACATTCTGAGAACGTGGACATAGTCGAAAAAATACTACGCAAAATCAAAGACCCGCTAGGTTGACACACCTAGGCAAAAATAAGGGCTTCCCGGCGAACCAAAAGGGTTCGGGCAAAAATAAGGGATGAAAATGAAAAATTTGTACACCCGGCAAGTCGAAAACCTGAAAAGGCGGCTTGGGCAAAAATGGGTATCCCGGTGGACTGAAAACCCGAAAGGGCGGTCCAGGCAAAAATTAGGGATCAAAGCGTACGACTATGTCCCGTCATCTCATCACTTGCCTACCAGAAGAGGATTTGTCAATCGGTAGTCGTCAAGCACCCTCACAGGCACCTTCTCCCACAGAAACAGGGGCAGTGATGAGTTGTCTAAGCGATCTAATTGCTCTGTTCACCAAGGTACCAAGGTAAGTTCGGCTGAAGAGTGTAACCAAGATATCTTAATTCCCCAGAGAGTGAGCCAGCAAGTCAACGATACTCTCCCCAAGCAGAGTTAGACCACAATCAGCCTTAAGGAAGTTGGATTATCCCCAGAAGATCTCAATATTCCTCAGCGGAGTACGCAATCATTCCTAACAAGCGTCCCCGGCAATCTCGATCTAAGATTGTTCCCCGGCGGAATATCTGACATCAAGTGGAGCCATTTCCCAGTCTAATCTGAAAAAGTTTCCCCAGGAACGTTGAATCCATCTCCCCAGCAGGAAGCTTATCCCCAGTAGATTCTGGAAGCTTACCCCTGCAAAGCACGAACGCGTCTCCCAGCTTTTATTCAAAGGTTATTTCCCCACCAGGATATAACTGGGTTGTCCTCAGCTAATTGCCACGGAAAGATCGTCCCCGATGAAGTCTTCCTATCCCCCAGCGAAGTTCATCAATTCTTCCAACAAAACTTATCAATGGTATCCCCAACGGGGTTATCATCAAACCTTAGCAAAGTGCCTCTTTCCCCACAGAGCATTCCCCACAGAGCATCCCCCGCAGAGTGTTCTCTTCGCCAAGTTTATTCCCCAACGGAGTCATCTTCTCCTGCCGGTATTCTTGCAACTGTCATCCCCAGCGGAAATAACGAAGCTCTATTCCTCAACGTCAGCCCAGGATTCAGCTCCCGGCATTCGTCAAGGATTTATTTTCCTAGACGAAAATACATTCATAAACATCACCTTGTCATACATTATGATACATGCATACACGCATCATATCACCCCAATCTCATTTATTTTTGAGAACATCATGACATCATGCATGTCATACATTATGACATTGCATACAACTAACTCGTTACTTTTTCAGGAAAGAACGATCAACAGATAAAAGTCTTTACCTTTTGAAGTAGAAGACGTCCAAGATTCCTTCATCATTCTGCTGAGGTAGTAATCGCCCAAAGGTTCTCTCGTCGTCCCGTTGAGGTAGTAATCGCCCAAAGGTTCTCTCATCGTCCCGTTGAGGTAGTAATCGCCCAAAGGTTCTCTCATCGTCCCGTTGAGGTAGTAATCGCCCAAGGTTCTCTCATCGTCCCGTTGAGGTAGTAATCGCCCAAAGGTTCTCTCATCGTCCCGTTGAGGTAGTAATCGCCCAAGGTTCTCTCATCGTCCCGTTGAGGTAGTAATCACCCAAAGGTTCTCTCATCGTCCCGTTGAGGTAGTAATCGCCCAAGGTTCTCTCTGTTGAGGTAGTAATCGCCCAAGGTTCTCTCATCGTCCCGTTGAGGTAGTAATCGCCCAAAGGTTCTCTCATCGTCCCGTTGAGGTAGTAATCGCCCAAGGTTCTCTCATCGTCCCGTTGAGGTAGTAATCGTCCAAGGTTCTCTCATCGTCCCGTTGAGGTAGTAATCGCCCAATGTTCTCTCATCGTCCCGTTGAGGTAGTAATCATCCAAGGTTCTCTCATCGTCCCGTTGAGGTAGTAATCGTTCAAGGTTCTCTCATCGTCCCGTTGAGGTAGTAATCGCCCAAGGTTCTCTCATCATCCCGTTGAGGTAGTAATCGCCCAAAGGTTCTCTCATCGTCCCGTTGAGGTAGTAATCGTCCAAGGTTCTCTCATCGTCCCGTTGAGGTAGTAATCGTCCAAGGTTCTCTCATCGTCCCGTTGAGGTAGTAATCGCCCAAAGTTCTCTCATCGTCCCGTTGAGGTAGTAATCGCCCAAAGGTTCTCTCATCGTCCCGTTGAGGTAGTAATCGCCCAAAGGTTCTCTCATCGTCCCGTTGAGGTAGTAATCGCCCAAAGGTTCTCTCATCGTCCCGTTGAGGTAGTAATCGCCCAAAGGTTCTCTCATCGTCCCGTTGAGGTAGTAATCGCCCAAAGGTTCTCTCATCGTCCCGTTGAGGTAGTAATCGCCCAAGGTTCTCTCATCGTCCCGTTGAGGTAGTAATCGCCCAAAGGTTCTCTCATCGTCCCGTTGAGGTAGTAATCGCCCAAGGTTCTCTCATCGTCCCGTTGAGGTAGTAATCGCCCAAAGGTTCTCTCATCGTCCCGTTGAGGTAGTAATCGCCCAAGGTTTTCTCATCGTCCCGTTGAGGTAGTAATCGCCCAAAGGTTCTCTCATCGTCCCGTTGAGGTAGTAATCGCCCAAAGGTTCTCTCATCGTCCCGTTGAGGTAGTAATCGCCCAAAGGTTCTCTCATCGTCCCGTTGAGGTAGTAATCTCCCAAAGGTTCTCTCATCGTCCCGTTGAGGTAGTAATCGCCCAAGGTTCTCTCATCGTCCCGTTGAGGTAGTAATCGTCCAAGGTTCTCTCATCGTCCCGTTGAGGTAGTAATCGCCCAAGGTTCTCTCATCGTCCCATTGAGGTAGTAATCGCCCAAGGTTCTCTCATCGTCCCGTTGAGGTAGTAATCGTCCAAGGTTCTCTCATCGTCCCGTTGAGGTAGTAATCGCCCAAGGTCCTCTCATCGCCCCGTTGAGGTAGTAATCGTCCAAGGTTCTCTCATCGTCCCGTTGAGGTAGAAATCGTTCAAGGTTCTCTCATCGTTCTGTTGAGGGCACGTCTGAAGAGTTCGAAGATCCGATTCCTGTATCTTGCCAGGGTGTATCTGTTGACGACTATATTCCAGATTCGATTCCTGTATCCCGCCAGGGCACATCTACATAAAGGGTTTGAATATCAACTCCTACAGGCCAGGTAATTATTTTTTCTTTCTCAGGTAAACAAGTTCTCGCTAAGGAATCTCTTACGCGATCGACACCCGATGGCATCTATAAGCCCATCACCACAACTGCTAACAGCTCCAAGTGGCATCTATAAGCCCATCCTCCTATCTACAGTCTCCAAATGGCATCTGTAAGCCCATTCCCACCATCACACTGCTGCCACTCTACTATGTGAGTGCAAATTTCTGGGCACTCTAGTGTTCAATTATCTTCCACCTTCAGATCACGAAAGGCACGCAAGCCAATCTACATCCTCAGGTTTAAGAAGATTGAACAGGGGCAACTGTTGTACCCCAAAATTTGCCCTCCCATATTTCTCAAAACATTTCAAGAAAAAATTCATAAGTCCAACCCGGCGCGTCATATTCAGGTGTTCTTTCACCAAGATATCCCTGATAACGTATTCTCAAATTCAGGTTCGGCTCAAGAGTCAATTCTTTAAAGAAGGTATCCGACTGTGTGAGTTTTCTCGAAGAAATAAGGTGAAAAAGTGTGCTGAAAGTGAAATTTTTACGCGCTAAAAAATTCATAACTTTAAGACCGTGACTCGTTTTGAATCCGTTCCGGTGGCAAAAATTCCGTCTTGACATTATCTATGTTTTCATCTCTCACGGCTGGAGGCCAATTTCGATCAGAAGGTCTTCAAAAATGTGGATTTATCAAGTATTTTCGTACAGAAAATTTGTGACAGAAGTTTATTTGCGTCATGTTCAGAAAATCATAACTTGGTCGATTTTCATCGTATCGAGCTGGTTCCGGCGCCAAAATTTCACAAATTGAGTTGGCTACATTTTCACAGGAGGTATCGAGTTCGAACGGTGTTCAAAAGGCCTTCGTCTTTTGCTCAGAGTGTGTGACACGCCGAAAATCCCGAATGCTGAATATTATTTCATCTGGGCCGAAACTTCGAAAATTCATAACTCGGTCAATTTTTATCGGATTGGACTCATATTTTTACACAAGGTCTCTGACTCATAGATCTACAACTTTGCTTCAAAAGTCGAGACCAAATTATGCTCCGATCAATACCAGTTTTTTATTGAAGAATGTGTCAGAGTCGACACTGGAGCCCAAAATAAGTTTGTCTGAGCTGAAACTTCAAAAATTCATAACTAATTCACTGTTTATCCGATTGAGCCGATTTTCGGACAGGAGTTAGTTATCGATGTTGGCTACATTTTGTTTTCACATTTCAACTTCAAAAATTGCACTTAAGTCCCTGCGATTTAGCCTGGAAAGTGACGAACTCAAGTGAACATTGGAGGCCCAATTGTACATTCAAAGCCCATTTTCTTTACCCTAATTTCCATTATATAATCACCTTCTTTTCACACAAACCAGAAAGGAGAAAAAAGAGAGAAAAAACCTTGCCACAACACTGTTAGAATATCAAATTCTTTCAAGAACCCTAAAACCTTGAAATCCTTATTACAAATCCCTCTCTCACCACAAACAAGCCATCACAGTTACAAACCAACACCTCACTACTTCTTCAGTAAGGGTAAGGCTGGCTTGATCTCCATGATCCAAAAGGCATAAAAGCATTCATGTCACTAATTTTCCAGTAAGGGTAAGATTGATTTGATCTCCATGATTAAAAGGGTATAATCATTCATACATGCCATATTGTGCCTAAACATTAAATTTCTTCATATATTGGCTTTATTTGCATTTTATGATTTTATTTAATGTGTTCATGAGATTCAACACTGCAGATTTAGACAAGATCCCATGCAGGTTCATTAAGGAACGTTGATGCCAAAACACAAATGGCTAAAAGCCAAAAGCCAAAAGCCAAATGGCCAAAAGAACAACTTATACATGACGAGACAGACATCCTGAGAAGGTTAAGGACGTTGAGGCCAGAACACAAATGGCCAAAAGCCAGAACACAAATGGCCAAAAGCCAGAACACAAATGGCCAAAAGCCAGAACACAAATGGCCAAAACAAAACAGTTTACACATGACGTCAATAGCTGTTTCACCCCTCCAATCAAGCTCGTATACTCCTAAACTCTCTCTCTATTTTTATTATTTTCCTTTAATTAATTAATCGTTATTCTTTTTATTAATCACTAACCAATTAACATTTTTTTCATAATAAAATTCAGAAAACTAATATTTTTATTATTATTATTATTTAGTAATTTCACTATTAATTATTTTTTGTAAATAAATTCTAACAAATTAATTTAGTCTAATTAGGTCTAATTTTGGCTTTTTCATAATAAATAAAATAAATTAGAATTAGGTTTTACTAACTTTTGACTTTATTTTATTTTATTTTTATTTTTCATTAAAAACATTAAAAAACCAAAAATACTTTTTTCTTTTATTTAAATAATTATTTTTAGGTTTAATATTAACTAAATACAAAAAACACAAAAAAACACCTTTCTTTAATTAAATAATAATTAACTTTTAATTCAATTTAATTTCAAAAGGGTCCAACGCCCTCGAACATTCGATTCTAATTTCTTTTCGCGCATTTATTCTTATTTATTTTCTTTCAAATATTATGTAATTGCTCAAGCCATGTAATAGTAATTAGGAATTTATTTTTTTCCGCATTTTTTACCAAAACGGGTCTTTGTTAATTTGGCGATGTATAGACCCGCGCCTTGTAATAGTGTAGGATTTTACTTTCCGCATTTAAATTTCCGCACTCTTAAATTCTAAACTTTGCATGAAAGAATGTATGGCTAAATTAAAAACAATGCGTAGCTCACAGTGCCATGTACAAGATAAAACATAACATGAAAATAACACACAAATTCACACACCACTCTTAGGGTACGCCTCACTGTTGCCTTACCTTCGAAACGTGGTCGTCGAGTATAGGACGTTTTAGTAAGTCCTTATGTCCATGACATGATCCAGTTGCCTCGAAACGGTTGCCTCGGAAATTAAAAAGGATCAATGGCATAAGGGTAGCTTCTAAGGTGTCCTACTGTTGCTTCGGTGACCACACTGTCCCTAAATCGAATTGACCCGAACACCTCCAACGACGGTGCTACCTACTTCTCAATAGTGGGATATCACTGTTTAAAGGACTCTTACACAGCCTAATTCCTTAGGGTAGGTAGATCTCGTGGGTACTTGCTCTTTTCAAAAACAAACAAAACTACTTTTCACACCGACACTTTTCAAAAATCTTTCAAAAAAAATTTTTCAAACACTCTTGAGGACTGATATAAGAGTCGATCTGAAACTTTCAAAGAAACTTTTTCAAACCCACTCACTCTGAAAAGCAAACAAACATTTTGAAAACACAATGAGCAAGTATCTAAGAGCCCATGGATAACCATGGATAGAAAGGGTGCTAACACCTTCCCTTTCTATAAATCTACCTCTCGAACTGAGAAACTATCTCATAAGGAATTTTTCTGTGCTTTTGTCCTTTCCTTGTTGGAGAAAATAAAAGGCGGTGGCGACTCTTGCTTCCGCGACATTTCGCGAACCAGCGTTAAACAGTCAGTTCCAGATCCACCGATCACACTCTGATTGAACCTTCTTCAATTGATGAAGCACTTCTGGACAACGACTGGATTTTAGCAATGCAAGAAGAGCTGAATCAATTCACCAGAAATGACGTGTGGGATCTAGTTCCCAGACCAAAAGGATTCAACGTCATTGGAACAAAATGGGTATTCAGAAACAAACTGAACGAACAAGGTGAAGTCATCAGAAACAAGGCACGACTGGTAGCACAAGGTTATAGTCAGCAAGAGGGGATAGACTATACAGAAACCTTTGCTCCAGTCGCCAGGTTAGAATCTATCAGACTTTTAATTTCTTTTGATGTTAATAAAGGCATCACTCTATATCAGATGGATGTCAAGAGTGCATTCTTAAATGGCTATATAAAAGAAGAGGTTTATGTGCACCAACCCCCTGGTTTTGAAAGTACAAAAAATCCAGAATATGTTTTCAAATTAAAGAAGTCACTGTATGGTCTGAAACAAGCTCCCAGAGCTTGGTATGAAAGACTAAGTAACTTTCTGTTAGAAAAAGAAATCACCAGAGGGAAAGTGGACACAACCTTATTTTGTAAGACAGTTAAGAATGACATCTTAGTGTGTCAGATTTATGTTGACGATATTATATTTGGATCTACTAATCCTTCTCTTGGAAGAAAATTTGCTAAGTGTATGCAGGCAGAATTTGAGATGAGCGTCATGGGGGAACTGAAATTCTTTCTAGGAATTCAGATCAATCAAACTCCAGAGGGAACTTACATTCATCAGAGCAAATATGTCAGAGAACTTCTGAAGAAATTTGATCTCTCAGAATGTAAGTCATCAAAGATTCCAATGCATCCCACGTGCATTCTGGAAAGAGAATAGGTAAGCAAAAAGGTAGAACAGAAGGTCTACAGAGGTATGATTGGTTCTCTTCTTTATCTGACGGCTTCAAGGCCTGATATTTTATTCAGTGTATGCATTTGTGCAAGATTCCAATCAGATCCTAGAGAATCTCACTTAACAGCTGTTAAGCGGATTTTCAAGTATCTGAAAGGTACTACTAATCTGGGTTTATTTTATAGAAAATCTAGTGATTACAGCTTAGTAGGTTACTGTGATGCTGACTTTGCTGGAGACAGAGTAGAGCGTAAAAGTACTTCTGGAAGCTGCCAGTTTCTGGGAGAAAATCTGATCTCTTGGTCCAGCAAAAGGCAATCCACAATTGCGCTATCAACAGCAGAAGCTGAATACATAGCAGCAGCAGGATGCAGCACACAAATGCTCTGGATGAAAAGTCAGCTTGAAGACTTCCAGATTTTTGAGAGTAACATTCCTATACTCTGTGACAACACTTCTGCCATTTGCTTAAGTAAAAATCCAATTTTTCATTCTAGGGCTAAGCATATAGAAATAAAACATCATTTCATTAGGGACTATATTCAGAAAGGCATTTTAAACTTAAAATTTATTGATACAGACCATCAATGGGCTGATATTTTCACAAAACCACTTTCTGAAGATAGGTTCAACTTCATTCTGAAACATCTCAGCATGAAGCTCTGCCCAGAGTGAAAATGTTTTAAATTTATATATTAACCTTCAGAATTTGTTTTATTTTACTGTGAACTTCTAATCAATCTTCTTTCAGAAATTTAGACATGCAGATTGTATCAGATTCTATCCATAAAGATCTGAGCGTTTCATTTCAAGGATATATGTGTTGTTCACTAAATAAAACAAGTGTCCTCCAGTCATCAGCTAATTCCTGAGGCAGAACATGCGTGCACGCTTCTGAGAAGGCAAAGAGCTGATTGGATGCATTGAGACACATGTCATGGGTAACCGTTCCAAATATCTTTCTAAATCCCCTAAAATCAGCCAACATTAAATGCGAGTAATCATGATTTAATTCTCTCTCTTAAAACGTTTATGTTTTCAAAACTTTTTTTAAACCTATTTAAATGCCTTAAACATCATTCATTCACTTTTTACCGTCACTTACAATCTTCAAAATATTTCTGTGTTCTTACTGTGTGTTCATCTTCTTTCTCAAAGAAACCCTTTTCAAGCTTTTTCTCAAAAACCCTTGTATGAACATGGCATCCTCTAGCACTCCTTCTGCAGGTTCCAAGCAAGATGCTTCTTCTGAACAGTATCAAATTCCTTTCAGAACGCTCCTCACTCCGGTCAAGAACTTGGAAGTTCTGTCAGAATTGATAGTAGATTTCAACAGTTTGAAGAAAAATGGCTTTGATTTGTCTGAAGAAATTAAGGCACAAGGTTGGGAAAGGTACTTTGATAGGTTGGTGGGTCCAACGTTCCCCATTTTGGTTAAAGAATTCTGGATACATGCGTCTTCCTCAACTCATCAGGTTACTTCGTATATCATGGGAAAGAAGATAGTGATTACTGAAGATCACATTGCAAGGCTGATTGGATACAATGGTGGTGGTATCCGCTGTATTGACATGGCAGATAGATGTGCAAACTCTGCCCTAGTTGCAAGAGTGATTTTCACACATGGGGTTCCCTCCAGCAAAATAAGAGATTTGAAGGATCAGCATAAAATTTGGGCAAAGATTATTCTGGGCTGCTTCAACCACAGGAAGCCTACAAGCTCGCCTGACTATATAAACATAGATCAGCAATTTCTTATTTATTTTATTGCAAAGAAGTCCAAGATCAACCTAGCTCATCTTCTGTTCCATCATTTGAAGACAAGCGTCAAGGAAACGAGAGAAGAAGAAAGGACTAAAAGGGATTGGATACCCTTCGGCAGATTGATATCAGATATTCTAACGGAGAATAGGCTGATTGAACACTTGACAGAGGCACGGGAAATAAGCTCTCTAGAACCGTCTATTGGCAAGCAGCTGAATGCCAAGAATCTGAAGAAGATGAAACTGATAGAGAACATAAGGAAGGAGCCCACCGTCACTCCTCATGCTGAAATCACCAGCAGAAGAGTCCATCTGGACAACTTTCCTATGTTCTCTGAGATTGACTCTAAACCAGTCATTATTCTCAGATACTTGGATGCGTGTAAAGCTGATGGAACAGATCCTGATCTGAACATTAAAGATCTGCACCAGCAAACACCAGAGGTTACTCTGAAGAAGACTAAGAAGAGAAAGGCTGTATCAGAAGGATCGTCTCAGAAGACCCCAAAGAAGAGAGGTAATTTGTCTTTTGTTAATGTTTTAAATTCATCTGCTGTTCCAACATTTATTCCAACCCCAGCTTCATTGAAATCCCAATTCCCATTCCAACCATTGATGATACTGAACCAGAGTTTGACCCTTCTGAGTCATTGACCCTCAGAAGATCCCGCGCCAAACCTCATAATCCAAAACCTACAACCTCAACAGAACCAGAACTTGAAAAAGTTCTTTCTGAAATAGATCAACACTCTTCCGCTCCCCATACAGAAAATCCAAATCCTCAACCAGAAACTCCCCATTCACCTCAACCAGAAACTCCCCACTCACCACAACCAGAAACTACACTCTCACCAATACCAGAAGATCCACACTCACCAGAACCAGAAATTCCACAACCTCCATCTCCACAACCAGAACTTAATCCACCTTCACCTCAACACGAATCATCTCCACAACCTGAGTCTCAACACTCTGAGGCTCAATCCCCTGAACCTCAATCATCTGAATCCTCTGAACCACAACCCTTAGCCATACAATTTCCTGGTGGTACCACTGTTAATATCCCTCAACTGCCATCCTCACCAGAAATTACTCCACCTAATACCCCATCCAGTCCAATAATCATTCATGATTCTCCTACTCCCTCACCCAAGAAAAATCCAGATGAACACAGCAAGACCTTCATTGATCTAATAGTCCTTGAACGCCTTGCTGCCATTAAAAATAAAACCGCCATTCCCAAACCCAAACAACCAGATGTTGGTTCTAGCATCTTGAATTTTGAAACAGACATGCAGAAGTGGATTTCTTCTCTAAAACAGGCTAGTCTGGAAGTGATTGATCCTGCTGTTTCAGACCACCTCTGGACACTATTCAGAAGATGGGTATGCGCTGAAACCTTTAAGCTGCAAGACCAAAGCTATGGACAGGCTCAACAGAACTTCAGCAATCTACTGAAAGAAATTGAAGGTCTGCTGAAGGATAAAGTTCTTCTTCTGGACAGTGAGCCTTGGTATAAAAAGCGTCCAGCTTCAACAGTTCAACCAGCAGAAGAACAGACGATTCCAGCTGAAGATTTAAGTCAAGAAGAAGTTATTGCAGAAAGCTCTTAGAAGCATCCTGATTCTGACATCTCTCAAGCTGCATTGGACAGGCAGACTCTTGAAGAGCTGAAGCAAAATGATATTCGACTGCAGGAGAGAATGGATGAGAATGATCAACGAATGAAGGAAAGGATGGATGTTCAAGATAGTAAGATTGACTCAGTAGCCAGCATGGTGCATCAGTAGAAGGAAACCACTGATCAGATTAAGAACATGCTAGAAGCTCTGTTCACACGCCTTCCACCCCATCCTTAGATTTTGATTCTTGATGTTTTCACTGTTTTCTTTACATGTTATCTGTAATATTTTCTGAGCTCTGAACTGAATACAATCGTTTTTCTGCACTGATCGGTTTTAACTTCAATTATTTGCACTTTTTGATTGCTGACAAAAAGGGGGAGAAAGAATGATATTTTTCAATAACGGATTACTGAGACAAAAGTCTCAAACATTCTAACACTCTGATATACTTGAATGGATCTTTGTTCTGCATAAGCTTACAGGTGAAGCTCTGCTCTGGTATTAGAAAGATTTGATGCTCAAAGAAAGTTCAATAAAGATCTGATGCTCAAAGAAAGTTCAATAAAGATCTGATGCTAAAGGACTCATGGAATTAAAGGGAAGTAATAAACTCAGGGGGAGTTTTTCTGATCATAACTCTGATACCTTTTTATTCCCTTTCTTCTTATCTTTGATACCTTTCTGTTTATCGCTGATACAAATTTATTATTTGGTTATCTCTGATATTTTTTTCTTTAAATTTCAATTGAAAATATCCGGTTTTTGTCATCATCAAAAAGGGGGAGATTGTTAGAACAAAGTTTGAATCTACTACCCTAAGTTAAAGTTTTGATGATAACAAAATGCTAGATTGAATAAATTGTATAATTCATATGAGACATATATGCTACCTAAAAATTATATTGTGCATTTACAGAAACTCTGATGGATATCAGCATAAGAATGTCAACATCAGCATCAGAAGATGAAATATCATATGCCAGCATCAGAAGATGAAATATCATATGCCAGCATCAGAAGATGAAATATCATATGCCAGCATCAGAAGATCAAAGCATGTGCTTACGCTGAAGCATGATGAACAGATTTGCGCTTAACATACTCTAAACTCTGATCAAGACCAAAACAATATCATCAGCACCTAGAAGCGTCAGAATAAGCCAAAGCCAATAACACGCTGAATTGACAACGATACTGTGCATTCAAGACACTTTATTACCAACAGCTTTATTCCAAGACAAAGATCTTCTTAATATGGAAAGAACGTAATGGGCATTGAAATGGTATAATTGACTACAACGTATCTTTTCCAAAGGTTATATAAACAAGTCAGTGAGAAATGAATTGGCTAATGCTCTACAACTCTTTACACGCCTAAAGCAAATCATCTTCATCCTCACTAGTACAACTTGCTATATCTCTCAAATTGCTTACTCTATAGTTATAGCATCCTAGTTTCACATAAGCTTAAATTGTGTATTATCACAGTTTTGATATAAAGTTTTTGTAGAAAACATTCAACACACATAGTATTCATTTATCAGTAAGAAAGAATTTCCTTGAGAAACCGGTCTGTGGTTTAGACTCAAGAAGGCTTTAGCAGTTGTTAAAGCAGTTGTAATATTCAGTTGAATATAGTGGATTAAGACCTCGTTGGAGAGAGGCGAAATCACCTTGACGGGTGGACTGGAGTAGTTTGAGATCAAACGAACCAGGATAAAAATATCGTGTTGTCTGCATTTGATTTCAAGTTTTACAATTCAACCCCCCTTATTGTGTTTTTCACTTCTTCAGGTATGTGTTGAATCAAGCTGCATTTTTTTTGCCTTAAAAATTGTTCTATTGTTTGTACAGGTCAGTTTTCAACATAGTATTGGCAAAAGCAAGTAAATGGTTAGCTCTAAAAGACAATGATGACTACATTTATCCTCAAAAATGAATCATTAATGATGCTTTAAATGAAAGGTTAAATATTTAAGAAGACTTACCTTGAGACTGTAATTTGTTTTGAATTTGAACCTCTTTCAAGATGATGTGGTAGCCTCAGTGAACCTCTGGGATACATCTCCAAGCCTCCCTCTCTATTGGAAGCTGCTGGACCACTCTCCAACTCAGTCAAGTTATACAATACTTTCTTTTATTTGTGTTTGAAAGGTGATGATAATGGCACTACAGAAATTGTTCTTGTGTTTGAACAATCTCTATGTGGTATGAAGTGTTTTTTGTTGACCTTTTGAAAATGACTTGTAATGTATGAGCTTGTATCTTCCAAATGATGCATTTCTTGAACTTGAGGATAAAAGAGAAGTTTTAGGGAATTGGATTCTCTTCAAAATGAGCTTTGGTTGGGGAATAATGGATGAAGTATGTGAAAGTTATGCCTGGTCAAAGTTCAGTTGACTTTTCCTATAGAAACCCTAATTTAGCAATTCTTGACTTTTGATAAATTAAGAGTATTACTTGAGGAATCATGATCAATCCTTGATCAAATTATGGATATCACTTCAAAATATTTATTTTGACCAAAAATCTTGAAGTTTGACTGTATATTGGTCACAGTTGACTTTTGACCTAGTATAGTTGATTTTCAAACACTTGAGCAGTTGACTGAGCAAACTTGTAGTGTGAGGAATGAAATTTGGCATGGACAATCATGAATACATATTAGGGACCATGGAAATCATTTGGAGCCTTTTCAACCCAAACATCTTGGTGAAAAGTGAAACCCTGGTTGGAGGTTCATTGCTTAGGAGGAGAATTTGTCTGATCAATTCTTGGTCAACCTTGAGCAATTGAGGACCTCAATGAGCATGTCTTGAGTAAAATGGGAGGGAAATTTTTTTGGTAAAACAGTACCCATGGTCATTCCTTGCAATTGCACCCTAGTTGGCGCAAGATCAGTGTTATATTGATATTGGCGGTAAAAAGCAGTGGCAAAATCCTCCCAAGTATGGATATTAGTCCATTCCAATTGGTAAAACCACTCCAATTGCGTCCTAGCTAGACTTTCTTGAAAAAAGTGCAGCCACTATTTCTTATCAGGGGTATGCGGCTGAATTTTGCGGACGTAAGATCTTAGGTGAAGCTTTAGACATGAGACACCATCGTACTTGGCAAAAACGGGGATCTTGAATTTTTGGGGAATGACTACCCTAGGAACCAAACCCAAGTCACTGATGTTCAAGCCAGGTACAACTTGGATTTCTACAGCCTTCAATTTGTCTTTTAGTTGCTTGTATTTGTCGTCGGGCGGTGGATATTGCTCATCAAAATAATCTTCATCTTCATAGTTTTGATGGTTTCAACCCCTAGCACGGGTGCTCCTAGCATCTTCATCTTGATTTTAATCTTCTTCGGAGGAATCCTCTTTAACTTGGACTTGTCTGGCGGGGCCTTTGAACCTCGTTCCCATGTTGATTATAGCTTTCTTCTTTGTCTTTTTCTTTGTGACAAGAAGAGTCATCATTTCTTGCTGCCCCTTTGCTAAGTTAAGCAAAGTCTCTTGGAATTGAGAGTGTTGATTCTACAAGTCCATGACAGTTTTCTTGAGATCCGTCTTATACTGAAATAAACAGTAAAAGGATGAGGAAACCTGTGTTGGAAAACCTGCTTGTGATATGATGCATGTTATGCGAATGCAATGTTTTCAAGGATTTTAAGAAATATAAATTTACTAGACAAAGAGAAGACAACAAACATTAATTACATTAATAAATTCAGGAATTACAAATGCCTCTCGGGCTTACAATGGAAGAAACAAAAATGATACAAAATAAACTCCTAAAAAAAGACTCAAGCTTCCCATGGGCGCATCCTCTTTGGTGAAATGTAGGCATTCAGGCTTTACTCTTCATGAAGTTGCCTCGTGAGCTCCAAAACCTTCTTCTCACTTGCGTAGAACTGTGCTTCAAAGGTATCTTGTTCCCCTTTGAGTTGAATCCACGATCTTTTCAATTCCTCGAAGTCGGTAGGCATATCAAAATGAAGAAGAGTGTAAGGGGTGTCTCTCTCAGTATCGGGCTCCATAATCACAGGTAGGATGGCGGGGTAAGGCATCATGAGACTTTGAGCACGAGTTCGTACCCACTTGAGGTAAGGCTCAAGAGGGATAGAATTTATATGCCCCAAAGTCTTGTTATCCACTTTTTTTACCATTCTCCAAGCTCGTACGAACCTTTGACGATAGCCTTGGACGTCGCCCTCATAGTCGAATACCAAACCTTGGATGAGCGCATCATAGGGACCATCTCTTTGTGCATACCCAAACTGTCGTAATGCAAGAGAAGGGTTATAGGTAATACCTCCCCTAATACACAAGAGTGGAACATTATGGAACTCCCCATAATGGTCAATGATGGTAATATCCTCCAAAGATCGGTAACACCAATGAATATTCGAGTGTGAGATCGACATCATCCTTTGAGACCATGTCAAGCCTTGTTCATTCTTCAACATTGATTGAGGTAGGTTCGAAATAAACCACCTAGACAGCAATGTAATACAACACAAAAGAGTCCCTCTCCTCTTCATGGTACGAGTGTTAAAATAATGTAGGATGTCACCAAGTAGCGTAGGCACGTGATTATGATAGAGAGAAACCTTGACGACATTCACATCTATGAGTTGGTCCGGATTGGGTAATAGAACCAAACCATAGATTATAAAGGCTAAGACATCTTTGAAAGCTTGAAAATCCATGTCTTCCCAAAACAATCAAGCCTTCTTCAACAGAAAATTGGCTAGGAAACCCTTAACTCTACTCTTTGTTTCCCAATTTGCCATAATGTAGGATCTCTTCAAATGTAAGGCTTTGGAAATAACCTCAGGCTTTGGAGTTTCCTCTAAACTGGTGAATGGTATTTGATCAAGCAAAGTCACTCCTAGCAGTTGAGAGAATTTTCCCAATGTAGGCACAAATTGATAGTCGAGAAATGTGAAGCAATGATGCATAGGATCAAAGAATTAGAAGAGCACACATATCATTTATTCTTGGATGTTTTAGGTAGCCAAGTTGAGAAGTCGACCATATTTCTTGGTGAAGGGAGAATCTCCAGGCACCCTTGATGCTAACTCTTAAAGTTGAGGAAGCACTTTCACAAATCTGACTCGGATGGTAATTCTATGAGTGGAAGCCATGTCCTGCAAAACAGAACAAAGATAAATCACTAAATCCTTGAAATGGTTAGTAAGAATGCTTATGATGTTATGATGTTTATGATGTCATGAATAATAATCACAAACGAAGCATACAAAGACCTTAGGTTTAGGCTTGCATGGGTTTCATAGGTAAGTACCCCCTTGAAGTTTAGTTGGTTCAACATGTCCTAGAAAGTAACCAAGTTCTAGGGAATCTCATTATCATTGGTCTTTCTTCATCGGGAATTGTTTTAGCATAATCAATATTTTCTTGCGGCCAAAATATCTCGAAAGTCTAATCTCAATGAGCGTAGTATCGAGTATCAACCAATCTTCAGCTTTGCACCAAAGTCGGCTATCTCACTACTTCCTAATGTCCAAGTTGTTCAACTAAAGGTTCTACATTTAGTTAGTACTTTATGACACCACACAACGGCCTTGTATTCTCCTTGATTCAACACAAGGGATACCGGTATCAACAAATGTGTCACACTAATGTAGCCATTGTTTCAACCATATCAATCTACGTCGTACAGTCTCCACAATCTATTGCTACTTACCTAATGATGTTCCCAGATCCGGGTAGAGGATCTATACAAGAAACCCAAACATAGGCCCATAAATGTAAAGCAAACGAGTCAATCAAATGAAATCATTTAAATGTGATCTAGTCTCTAAGGTAACCCCACTTTTAAGTTTATATCTCCCTAGAAGAGTCGCCAGTTCTGTAATGCGGTGGGAGAACTGACTTGGTGTTTTGCGTTTTATTGCAATTGTTGCGGATAGCAAGAGTCACCACCAACTTTTCTTTTATCCAATAAAGGAAAGGGTGAAAAGAACAAGAAATACCTTTTGAGAATTTTCTTGAGTTCAGGGGGTAGGTTATCAAAAGGGAAGGTGTCAGCACCCTTTTCATCTGTAGTTATCTACAGGCTCTTAGTTTCTAGCTCACTTTTTAAATGATTTGTAAATGTGCTTGTGATTTTTTTGAAAATATTTTTCAAAAGTGCCCTTGTTTAGGAAAACTTTGTAATGATTCTTGTTTCGACGAAAATGTATACAAAGTGTTGACTTTTGAAAATATTTCATGGAAAGTGTTGGTGTGTTTGAAAGGTGTTTTGAAATGTCGTAAGTAAGCAACTATGAATGTTCTACCTACTCAAAAAGTCTTTGTTCATTTCCCCCTCCTTTAGATATTGTTATCTTACCATTGATTGGTAAGAAGCCCTATCATTGGATGTGAAGGGACAGGCATGGGTCACCGTATTGTCATAGAAGGAAACATTGTAGGATACCTTAGCAATTATTGTAAGGGTCTAATATCATTTACCAAAGGCAACATCGAAGGGTCATCGAGGGACTACGATCTTGTAATCGAGGGTCTTTGCTAAAGTATCCTACATTCGAGGGACATGACTCTTTCTATTCAAGGCAACAATTTCAGGTTACCCTAGAGGTGCACGTCTGCAAAGTGTATTGATTTCATGCATTTTTGTCTTGAATTAGGATTGTCTACTTGTTGATTTTATGTCTTTCCCTACAAACCCTAATTACTAGCAATAATATTGAAAGCGATAGATTGCGGAAATTTAAAATTCTATGCTATTACATCTTTTTGGGGATAGGGATACTAATTACAAATGGGGGATGAAAGCAATTAAAACCTAATTACTATTACAACCATATTGAATAATGAAAAACAATAAAAATATATAAAAATACATAAAAAAATGTAAAAAGAAAGGAAAACTGTTTTAAAAAAACTTTTATGCATCGACACATGCACTTATGCATCGATACATATCACTTCTTTTTTTTGGATATCAAAACCAAATCAATATGTATTGGTAAATAATGGTTTGCATTGACTCATTTCTTGGTTGCATTGACACATTCGTGTTTTGCATCAACTCGTACACATTTTGTCTCTTTGTAATATGTCTTGATAACAATATGTATTGATACATAATGTATTGTATCGACTCATCCCATGTTTTATAACTAACATGAGTCGACTCATATGAGATATGCATCGAATCATGTTGCGGTTTTACTTCTAACATTTTTCTGTTACATATATAAGTCAGTTTTGTATTTCATCCCTAACCTCGCGCCAGCTTCTTCTTCCTCATTTCTCAACCAAATCATAAAATGTAAACATGAAACTTGCTCTATTTTTCAACACAAATTCATCCATATAAGTTTCATAAACTATAAATCAAAGATGAGTGAGAATTTTGTTTGGTGCCAAATCTGACCTAATCTTTTCAGCAATTTCAAACTCAAAATTCTCACTACTCAAGCATTATTAATGAATTCTAAGGACACGGTTAGCTTCAGGGCTATGATGTCTACATTTTATCTTCACAAAACAGAATCAAATGATGCTTGTATGAAGAGTTGAAAGTTCAGAAAACTTACCTTGCAAGTGGAGATTGTGTTTTAAATTTGAGCACCTTTCAAGATGGTGTGATGATCAGAATAGCTTCAGTGAACCTCCAGGAAGCTAATGCAATGCTTAGTTTAGATGGAGAGTGGCTGTATTATTCTGGAGAAATCAAGTTGCAGAGGTGTAAAGTGAGGTTTGGACAATGGTGATGGAGGTGTTACAACTGTGAAACAGTGATGGGGATAGCTTCTATATGTGTATTAGAAGCTTAGTGATTGATAAAAATGGAAAACGCGTGAGGGAAATGAGAGATGGTTGTTGAAGGTCAGGATTGTGGTAAAAATGGAGTTTTTTGTGCAATTTCTGGTCTGAGTGGGTTTGAGGGAGTTTAAATGCTTGTTCATATATATCCTAGGATTGTAAACCATGCTTCAATTTATAGGAAAAGGTTTTGAGAGCTTGAGGTGATAAGAAGTACAAGTTCACATGTTATGGCTCTTTGGCTTATTTTTGAAGCAAGCTTGATTCACATTGTCCCAATACATAGAACATGGATATCTAGAGTGTTTACAAGCTTTAAACATGTTTATTTGACTTTGTATGTTGAGTGTGTGCTAAACAAACAAGTTAGAAGCTCAAGACAGGTTGACTTTGTGGTTAAAGCAACTTTTCAAGAATGGCAATGTTAACTTTCTGCCAAAAATGGATAGATCACTTGGACAATGCTTAAACCAAATGGACCATAACTCAAAAGTTTGTGTAAACATTAAATTATGGTGAGACTTGCAAGTTAGAAGGCCTGCAACATAAAATTATGCAGCATAGCATGTAGATTGGATTATGTGTTCTTCACCAAAAATGATTTGTAATTCAAGAATGGATGTCCAACTTCATGCCTTTGAATCTCCTAGGTCAAGTATGATAAATCCATGCTCTTGGATGTTTTGAAACCTTGAAACATTGTATGCAACTTTCATGTTAACCATTTTGGATAAATCAAATTGGAACTTGATGAAAATTAGCCAAGAAGTTGAGATAAAAACTAACCAAAACCTGTTGAAAATTTCCCTAAGTGTTAGATAACAATGTCATGATTTGATGGGCTCATATCTTCAAATATAAGCATTTTTTGGACATCAACCCTCTAATACAAAGTTGTAGAAGTCATCAAGATCTACAACTTTCATGTTGAAAGTTTTTTTTGAATCATCTTGCATCTTCGTGAAAGAATGTCTTGAAGTAATGAAATTATCAAGTGTAAAAACACTTACTAAATTTCTAGTATTGAAAACTGACTTTTATGGACTTTCTTGATCCTTGACGATCAAGCTTCATATTTTTGAATATCTTGATGAATTGTGATCTTTGAAATCAAATCTTGATCAAAAAGTCAAAGTTTGACTTTTTATGTATCAATTGACTTTTCATCAATTGATCAACTTTCAACTATCAATCCAATGATCTTGAGGAATGTTTTGAACTATGAAATTAGGTCAACATGTTGTAATTGAATTATTTAGAATATGCTTAAAGCCATTAGATCATGTATTAGGTCAAAATTCACTGATCAGTCAATTACAGTCAAAACCCTAATTTTGACCATTTTATCCTTTTGGTAAGTTGAGTGCT
Source organism: Vicia faba (assembly GCA_948472305.1). Lineage (NCBI taxonomy): Eukaryota > Viridiplantae > Streptophyta > Magnoliopsida > Fabales > Fabaceae > Vicia > Vicia faba. The sequence continues at coordinate 1,038,156,381 of OX451740.1, read as the reverse complement.
TTTCTTGATGGATTGTGATCAATACGTGATCAAATGATGAATAGAACTTTAAAATGTTGATGTTGACCAAAATTCATGAAGTTTGACTGTAGGTTGACCACAATTGACTTTTTACCTAATACGGCTGATTTTTAGTCATCTGAGCAATTTTGAGATGCAAGACTTGAAACTTGGCATGAGCAGTCTTAAAGACCTATAATGAACCATGGAAATCACTTGAGGCATTAAAAGTCCAATTGTCCTTGAGAAATCCAAAACCCTAATTTGTGGCCTCAGTGTTAGGAGATGAGTTTGTCTGATCAAATCTTGGAGAAGCCTTGAGCATTTGAGATCTTTTATGATAAATTCCTTGAGAAAAGAGAGGGAAAATTTTGGGGTACAACAACAAGGAAAGTTTCCGTGATGTGAACCAGTGAAGGGCATGATCACTTCAAAGTAAAAGGACTTGAACTCTGTGGAATAAAAGCCAATCATTTCAAGAGAATGGTCATAGCCAGGGGGAAGTTTCTTAGAGACTCTGTTGAATATAAGAAAGTTTCTTTCACAGTTTGATCACCCTATCAAGGATGAGTTTGAAGTCTCTGTTGAGTAAAAGATATGTCGAGTACAGCCAAACCGGGGCAATGAAGTCGATATGTGATCTCTCAAAGTTATCCAATCTGGGGCAATCAATTTAAGATGTGTCTCTCAAAGTTAGCTAATCCGGGGAAATCAAGTCGGGATTCGATCCCTCAAAGTTCATTCAACCGGGGTAAATTTTGTCGAGATTTAACAAATCTCTCGAAGAATCAGTTGATTAGGGAGAAAGAGTTCGGAACTTGAAGATATTGGGGAAAGTTGTTGCACCCCAAAATTTACCCTCTTGTTTTTTTTAATTTTAATGGCTTATGTTTCATCATATACATTCATGAATTTGAGATGGGATCAAGATATTCTTGTCTTCATGGTCTTCTTCAAACTATTGAAGATGGTTGAATTGTCAATCAATGCAAGGAGGGTCACATATCCTCATTCTTTTGTTCATTCAAGCTACTAAGGCTTCTCATGCCTCGAAACATCTCAATTGTCTCATTGATTCATAAAAATATTGAAAATTACAAAGTCTTGAAGTGAATCACATTTCTCCCATCTATCTCTTGAGATTAGGGTTTTGGTCAGTTGAAGTGTTTGATACATGTGTGAGCCAAATTCAAGAAGCAATATCCTCTAAGTGTCATATAAGACATCTTTGTTTAAGAAGTTATTCATCATGTTCCATGGAATTAGGGTTTTTGAGATTGGATCATCACCTCCTAGCACAAGGGACTAAAATTAGGGTTTTGGCCAATTGAAGTGTGTGACGTCTTTTTTTTGACAAAATTCTTGAAGCATTATCATTATAAGTATCTCAGTACACCTTTAATCATCAACTGAGGTTCATTACATCTTTTCTTCAAGCTCCCCCATTCTTATCTTTTTCAAAGATTCTTCAAAGGCAAGATATCATTCTTAAGCTCGGTGATTAAGGAGAGATTCTATGTGGATTTTTCATTAGAAGGATTTTATCTGGTTTCTAAGATCAAGTGAATATTGGGTTACTTGTTGGTTCAATTTTTTTTAGTTCAAGTGGTGGAGTTATGATTCAAGCTCAAGTGAAGAGATCTTTTGGGCTTATCATGGGAGGTCAACTTTGGGTTTAGATGTTCATAAAGAGTTCAATTTCCAAAAAAAAAAACCATTGGGGGGAATTCAACTTAAGGAAGATTATTGGCTTATTGTTGATTCAATATTATGATTCAAGTGGTCATGGAGGGAAATTTGAGTTGAAATTCATTAGTGGAAACTTTCTTGTTTTCTAACATTAAGATGTTTATTTGGTTCATAATGGATACATCATTCATTTCAAGTCAAGGGGATTCGAAGTTAAGTTCAAATTGGAGGGATAATTTCTTTGTTTTCACTACTTAGAGAGTGCACTCAAGTTTGAAATTTAAAAGGAGAATATTGAATCCATTATTATTTCTAAACCAAGATTTATAATCCCATTCAAAGTGACATGTGGATATTATTCAAGTTTGTTGCATTCATTCATTGCAAATTCTACAAGTTTCACGATACTTCAATAAGACAAATTTCAAATGCAATACTTCTTTGATCAAAGTTCTATGTTGAATTTAAGATTCATGCTACCATTCAAGTATAACAAGTGAAACATTTGATTGCAAAGTCTTTTAAAATCTACAAGTGAATCATTGAAGTACAAGGTTCAATTTTTTGTCACTTCGATTACAAGATAAATCCTATTTTACAAGACAACTCCAAAAGGGATTTCTAAATCTAAAGAGACTATCCTATAGGATTTCTAATGGATGTTTCAATTCTTCACACTTCTTTCGAATTTACGTCTAAGAGCTCCATTATTAGAACCATAGATTCCTCTTGCCATAGTCTTGCCATTTGGCCATTTTGCTCAACCACACACGAAACAAGAGAAGAAAGCATGTTAGTACAAAACAATCAAAAACATGAACACAAACATGAAACATTCAAAGATTATTTTCACAATTTCATCATTAGGGATTGTTTGAAGGAATCAAATAAGGGGGTCATTTCAATCATGTTCACAAGCCTAACAAAAGCCTCATATTATTTTGTTTCACAACAACAAAGTCAGATTTCAAGTGAATAATCATGGGCCTGATTTCTTTACTACAAATCACAAAAATGCCAAGTTTTTGTTCACACTAAGGACAAAAAACAATTTATTGCAGTAACAAAATACAAGGATGGTACAGAAAATCACAATCCCAACCTAAAGCAACATAACATAAATTGTTGTAGTAACAACATTTCACCAAGAATCAACAAAGAAATATCAATTGCAAAGCCCAATTCAAAATTTCTCAAAGGGCATGTTAAAAAAACTGAGTCCAACAGTAGAAACCCTAATTCCATGGATATAAAGGCATTCAATGCACAATTTTCGAAGGAGGCAACTGTTTATGCAGAGACAGCTGCAACAAACCCTAAATCTATTAATCATTTCCCTTGGACCATAAACACTTCAGAAATTGAAAGAGATAGAAGAAAAAAACCAAGAAATCACAAACTCGGTGAAGAAATGAGCAATATATGAGCCCAGAGTCATAAAGATCTTACTGGAAGCCTCAAAAGGTTGACAAACTCATAAATTCAGACACTGCAACCTCTTTCCTTCTCCTTTCCTTTCATTTCATCTTTTATTTATGCATTTCTCATCATATTTGTTTGAATATTGTTACATTTGAGACTTAGGGTTTCCAAAATCCCTTTTTAAGATCTAAGCGAGATCTTTCATTTCCTATAAAATCAAGCCACGTAATAAGACAGAGGAAAGAGAGAGAGGAAGAGAGCGATGTATAAAATTGAGAATCAGAGAAATCTGCGGCAGTGTGGCCACAATCTTCATCGTCGCTGCCGCAATCTTCATCTTCTCCATCGTGGATCTTCATCATCTATGCCGCCATCTTCATATTTTCCATCATGATCTTCATACCCGCTGCCACGTTTTCTCGAGCACCATCGCGTTGTTCTTGATGTGCCATCATCTCAAATCTATTTTTCTAAACTCTTATTTGTGTTTGACTGTTGTTGTTGAACATAAGGATTGAGAGAGAGAGAGAGGGAGTCTGATTAGAGAGAGAGTTTTTTGGGTGTTATATCTTAATCACGTTTTTGGCTGGGTTTATTGAGATAAGTTTGTTTATGAGGCCTAATCCGGCGGTGACACTTGTCACCGTCCGATTAACCCTTGTTTCAGATCTTGTGCTAACATGATCAGCAACCTTATGGTACACCCTCACGTGATGGATATCATATCACCATCATATATTCATCATCATCAGCATCAACGCTCTAGAACAGCACACCCACGTAACACCCTCCGGAGCCTCCCACGCAGGATCCCGCGGATGCCCTTTATTTGGACTTTTTGATGAATTAATTTCTACACCCCCTGATTTTTCACCAATCCAGGCCCATTTCTAAACTCTCTTTATTTCTTTTACACTGTTGTACACCAAAATTTTCCCTCCCATATTCCTCAAGATTTGCCAAGAATAATCTTCTAGTTGCTCAAGTTGGCTCAAGGATTGGACAGTCAAGTCACCTCCTAAGGCAGTCAAGTCAAAATTAGGGTTTTGTGTTGCATCAAGGTCCTCACATCCAAATGACCTCAAGTGTTCCCCAATGTCATAATTGTTCTTAAGTTCATCCATGTCAAATTTCAAGCCTTGCAGAGGAAGTTTGGTCAGTCAATTGCTCAAGAGGCCCAAAGATCGACTGTGCTAGGGCAAAAGTCAACTGTGACCTACAAACAGTCAAACCTCAAGATTTTTTGTCAACATTCTAATTTTTAAGGTTAATTCATCATTTTATCAAGGGTTGATCATGATTCATCAAGGATTGCTCAAGATTCATCAAGATTCAAAAGTTGCTAAATTAGGGTTTTGTAGGAAAAGTCAACTCAACTTTGACCAAGCATAACTTTCTCATACTTTATTAGAAATGACCCATCCAAATCTCATTTTGAAGAGGATTCAATTTACTACAATCCATATTAACACCCCAAGATCAAGAAATGCTCTCACAAAAAGTTACAAATTTGGACATTATAGGTCATTTTTGAAAGTCAACAAAAACACCTTTTTTTCCAAAGCTTATAACTTGAGAATGAAACATCAAAATGAGATGAGACCAAAAGGGTTGATTATAGGATATCTCAAGGTTTATAAAAAGTCCAATAACACCTCCAAAAGTTCAAAATTGAAGAAGTTATGCATTGTTGAAGTTGGGCATTTTTCCAAAATTGCCAAAAGTCAACTATCCTCAAAACTCCAATTTTTGACAAAAGGGCCCACTTTTTTCCACTTGATTTGGTCTTGCCATGCCACACAAGTGTCCCATATTTAATTTCATGACCATTCATCTATTTTTCTATTTTATTTAATTTTTATTGATTTAATTCATTATTAATCAATATTAAATCAAATAAAATCTAAAAATTTATGTAAAGGGATTCTTGTGATTTGTACAGCTTGCAAATACCATGTGACACTCAATCAATTCGTATCAAGTCAAAACAAGCACAAAAAATCAGATTTGGCCTATTTTTGGAAAGCTTATCAATGGTGATCAAATCCAATATTCCATCTTCAATGCACTTGGATTATAGCCCATATTTTGACCTAAATGCATTCTATTATATGCACACAAGCTAGCTAGACCTAGGACACGCATAGAACTCTGCAGAAACGGCCACACAACTTTGGAAAAAAGCTTAGAAACTTGAATTCTGAAATCCATCTTGGAGCTCGATACAAGGCAAAATCACAACGCAGCCCTCTTCCTTGACATCCAGTGAAGCTATACCAATTGAAACCAAGCCTTTTCGTTGCCTAAAATGCCCTGTAAGTCACCATGAACTTGGCTCTGGACATGATATCGTGAAATCATTTTCTTGCATCCCCTTGCCAATTTTCTTGTACATTCATACTTACCATTCAATTTCCATTGATTCTACATTATTTGATTTTATTTTTGTGGCTTCTAACCCCGTATCCAGAACCTAGGGTTCTTGTTCTTGTTTTTAGGCATTTTGTGTACAGGAAAAATCAAGGTGAATAATGGTTACAAGGGTGACCAGGAGGAAGAGACGAGTACGTTGGTACTCTTGGATTTCATTTATATGGCCTAGAGAGGGTTTTTGAGATACCCTACGAAACTTCCTGCGGATAAAAATCCGCAGATAAATAACCAGGTTCGTATGAAGAAGACGATAACGTGTCTTAGCGTGATTGGCTCATTTAAATAGTTAGCGCATTTTTTTATTTTGCAGGGCATATTGAATTGTTTTTGAATATGTTATTTATTTTCTATTCCCATAACGAATGAAGCAGTTTGGTTGAGTGGTAAGCGCGTTGGCATGTGAGCATTGGGACCTGGGTTCGAATCCCAGGTCCCCCAAAACTTTGTTATATTTTGTATTCAGGTATTCATGTGCAATTCTCAAAGGACGGTCCACCATACGCCTCAAACATCAATACGCCAGATGACTCCAAACCTAGATCCAGTGGTCATGAATGAGGGACTACCCTGGTCTCCAGTCAACAAGCATGTGGGCAATTCAGAAAGTCAATAAGGCTGCAGCGTAAATGGGCCTCAGAATTGCTCTTTTCACCACCAAATTGGGCCCAGCACCCCCCCCCCCTGAGTTTGTTCTTTTATTTTTTCTTTTCATTATTTTTTTATTTCTATTTTATTATTGTTATCATTTTAATTAACTAATTAACAAATTAACTTTTTTCATAAAAAATTAGAAACAACAAAAATATTTTTATTAATTCCATTAACTTTATTATTTATTTTTGTAAATAAACAATTAATTAATTTTATTTAGTTTAAATAGGTTAACATTAATATATTTTGCAATAAATTAACATTGATTTAGAATTAGGGTTTTGATATATTTTTACCTTTCTAATTTTATTTCCTTAATTAAAATAAAACCCAAAAATATTTTTTTTCATTTTATTAATTAGTTCAATTATTAATTTAGACTAATTTTTTAATTCAAAAATATGCTTTATTTAATAAAAAGGGTCAAAACCCTAAAAAACTCTCCGATTTAATTTTCTCGCGCGCGTATTATTTTTTGATCCATATTTAAATATTGTAACTGCTCCGGGAATGTAATAGTTTTTAACTTAGGACTTTATTTATTTATTTATCGCTTTTATTTACTTTCCGCAATTTAATTTTCAAGGGTTTGTTTTTGGCGATGTAAATACCCGACGCCTTGTAATAGCTTAGATTTATTTTCCGGCATTTAATTTCCGCAACCATTAACTGTTAGATGTTTGATAAATAGGCTATGTATGACAAGATTAAACTTTAACCTAAAATCAACAGTAGCTCACCATTAACATGTACAAAGATAATATAACTGAAAAACAATACACTCGCACATGCGCACTCCTAGGGTACACCTCACTTGGTTGCCTTGAACGTGGTCATTGAGTATAGGAAGTTTTAGAGGTCGCCCTCTTGTCCAAAGATCATAAGTTGCCTCGAAACAGTTGCCTCGGATAAAATGATCTAAGACATTAGGGTTACCACTAAGGCATCCTAACATTGCTTTAGTGACCACATGTCCCTTAATCGAATTGACCCGAAAACTCCAACGACGATGCTGCCTACTCCTCAATAGTGGGCTAGCATTGTCTAAAGGACACTTGTACAGTTTAATTCCTTTTTGAGTAGGTAGATGTTCTTAAGTACTTGCTCCTTTTAAAACAAAACAAAACTTTTCGCACTCACACTCTCTTCAAACAAAAAAACTCTTCTCAAGCACACAATCACAAAGAAAAGCAAAACTTTTGAAAACATAATGAACAAGTACCTAAGAGCCCATGGATAACCACGGATAGAAAGGGTACTAACACCTTCCCTTTCTATAATCTACCTCCCGAACCCGAGAAATATCTCAAAAAGGAACTTTTCTGTGCTTTTGCCCTTTCCTTGTTGGATAAAATAAAAAACGGTGGCGACTCTTGCTTACCGCGACATTTTGCAAAAACAAACGCAAACGCGAACCAGCATTCCAAAAACAGTCAGTTCTCATTCCCACCGATCAGATACACATTATTCATTTTTGTTTTGATTATTAATTTATTTTGGTATTATAGTTGAAATTGTAAAAAGATTTAATATTGTTTTAAATAATTATTAGTTTTAGAATAATTTTTGTTTGACATTATTAATTAAATTATTAATTAACTTTATCAAATGAAAAGGGTTTTAACATAAATAATTATTTAATGGTTTGGACTTGTATTGTGTGATTTAATTATATCTTGAACATTTATTTTTTTATGTCATCGCCATTCATAAATTATGTACCCCCATGCCCCTTGGACTTGTAATAATTTATTTACTTGCTTGTATGCTTGTATGGATTATTCACAAAGCTACATCTCACACACTCAATATAATTAAGTTTAATTCTAGCATCTTGGTCCATATATCAAGCTTCCAAAAGGGTCTCATAGTTGAGTATGGGCATGGTCATTCTCACAAGGTTACAAAGCTTTCGCTTTCTTTGATTAATCATAACCCGAATCAATCACCTTGGTCCATATACCAAGTGTTCCATGCAAGAGGGTCTCATGGCTGAGAGTAGGATCACCTATTCTCACGATATTAATCAAGTATAGCCCTTGGTTAGTAATAACCCAATTAAATTCCTTTGATCCATACATCAAGCATTCGAATTATTCTTTTCATGATATTAATCATTTTGTTGTTACTTTTGCCATGATTTCGCGATCAATTATTGACACATCCTGGGTATGGTTGATTGATGGTAAGTCTTCCACAAGGATTCTCAAGCTTTTGAATAAGAGTTTTTGAAGCAATCTAAGAGCGCAATCTTTATCGATGAAGTTTAAGGAAGCTTTTAGTAGAGTTTTCTTATATCGCGCGTGTTGAAGAAGAAATGGACCTTCTCCGTTAGGTATCATCATAGCTCTCTTTACTTCTCATTCGCACACCGTTTCGATTAGTATTACCGTGAGAAGTAGGATAGAGATGCATGACTAGAAGTATTACCTTCGTAGGCATGTTTGATTGTTCAACTGTCACCTCTTCTTCTACTTGAATACTTGCTCAGAGGCCTACCTATGTGCATGTTCTTTCTTCTATACTTTCTTTTCTAAGTAAGTTTTTATTTAGGTATCTTATCTAAGTACCTTATATCTTGAGTAATTCTCTACCTCTCATGTGTGATGTGTGATTGTCTAATCTACATTTTTTCTTTTATCTCCTACCTTGATGACACGATATCATTGTTAGGAGTTTATTACTTGATGTTTTGTCATCTCTTTCTCTTATCCTACTTTGATGACATGATATCATTGTTAGGTGTTGATGTTTTATAATTTATTTTCATCTTTTCTATCCTACTTTGATGACATAATATCATTGTTATGTGATGATGTTTTATCATCCAATTTCATCTTATCTTTTATCTCCTACTTTGATGACATGATATCATTGTTCGGTATTGATGCTTTATCATATATTTTCATCTCATTTCTCACGTTTCTTTGATCCTTGGTTAAACATTCACTTGCTAACCAACATGGTGATACATAAGAAGCCACATTCTCTTTTATACTTGTTTTTTAGCATTATTTTCTAGGGATTGCCTCATGAAATTTTGTGCCATGTACCATGAATGTATCTTAATGTTGGCTACTTCCCATAACATCTAAGAACATTCAGATTTATTTAAGTCATAATGCTTGTATGCACCAAAGGACTATACTTTGTCAATATATCATGATACTTGAGTATGTTATCTTGTTGACATTTCTTTAGGCTTTAAGTTCATGATTGATATCTTGTGAGAGTTTCACCATTACCCTATGACATATGAGAGTTTCACCATTACCCTATTACATATAAGATATCATTGCACTCTTACTTAATCTTCATCAATATTGTTTGATTTAAGACAAGTACTATCCATCTTAGATGATGTTATTCATCAATTAGGTGGCTTTCTTATGTATGAAGTTCCATCTTCTTACTTGGTTACTCTTGAGTCTCATCTTGAGTTAACTTACTATACAAGTCACACATTACATAATTCTTCAATTATTCTCTCTTCCTTTTGATTTTTATTTGTTAAATTAAACATGCTTGCTTGCCTCCTTTGGCCATTTCATTTGTGTGCTTTGTAAGCTTTCTTTTCCCCATGTTTATGATGTTTGAATGTATGATTTTAGGAGTCATTTGATACTGACTTGAGTGCTTTGATACCCTCTAAACATGTTCCCTTTTCATCTACCCTTTTCTTGTGCTTCACCCACCTTTAGGAACATATTAGGGTTTGGTTTTGACATAGTATTTCCTTAAATTTGTAAGTATGCTTAAGTAGTGATACCTTAGGGGTGTTAGAAGTCTTAAGCCATGTTTATACTTAGATATCAACCTCTATTTATCTATTTTCTTGCATTTTTTGTCATTTATTGAAGTTTTGTCTTCTAAATTGCACACTTCCACTTCCACTTGCGTAGTTATGTAATAGTTCATTCTTCTTGACCTTTGTTGCCATGCTTAGGATAGTCTAAGATGTTTAACATGTTAGGGTCAGAACCTAGATGATATCTTGATTTGTTTTCATGTCATTCCCTTTTTATTTCTTATCATTGCTTCCATGCTTTCTTCTTCACTTCTTCAAGTTTGTTTATGAGATCTTCATCTCTTATGTGTTTTATCACCATGACTTGAGTGTTTAATGATGTTTTATCATCCTTATCTTCTTTTATACTTGATATATTATTATCATTGGTCTCCCATGCTTGATGTTTTACCATCTTTGAGTGATCTTTTCTCTCTCCTTCTATCTAACTTATTTATCTATCTATGTACCTACTCATGTGTTGTTTTGCCATATTTTATTTGATGTATTGCCATCTTTACTATGCTTGATGTTTTATCATCTTAATGAATCTCCTCTTATCTTTGCTTGCTTGTTTAGGAATCTATCATATATTATTGCTTATTTGATGTTCTATCATCCCTTACTTGATGTTTTATCATCCCCTCTCTATCTTGATGTCTTGTCATCCCTTCTATGTTTCTTAATTGATGTTTTATCATCTCTTATTTCTTATATGCTTAGGTATATACCCTATTGTATGTATACTTGTGATGTTTGCTTTCTTTCTCTCTTATCTAAGTGTGATTATTTGCTTATTCTTCTTCCTCTCTTTTGTGAGATTACCATACTCCCCATAGGATCTTTAGTTTATTCTTCTCTAAGTTTGAATTGAATAGACCTTAGGTTTGTTATCCATGCATGACAACATTAGGTAGATCTCCCTCTTATCCCAACTTTAGGTCCATAAGCATGACAACTTATAGGATTGCGATCCCCTTTTGTTAGTCTTTTCTCTTTTGCATCCATGTTAAAACTAAAACTTCTTCTTCTTTTAAACTTCTCAAAACACTTAATAATAAATGATGATAATCACACTTCTACTAATAATTAGAAATTATAAGCGGGTTTCTTCTCGATCTTAATGTTATTTCATTCTTAGTCTTTTGTATGGTTCAAGTCTCAAAGACTCTTTTCTTGATAAGTGGAAAAGTGGATAATATCTCTCTCTTGAGGTCAACTAGCTATTATTCACAGCAAAAATACTAACCAATGCAAACTTTTTTGTCTTTAGAATTTTCTTTAAAACCTTTTCAAAAAGAACATGCTTCGCTAGCATCGTTCATAAAAAAACACACAACAAACGAAAACACCTTTTTAGGTGAACTACGAGTGCCCTGATCCCCATTGCATGGACGATGGTACGTAGGCCTAAAGGTTTGCAATCACAGAAGACACAACTAAAAAAAACTTTTCTTTTTGTACATAATACTTTGCATCTATGCATTACCTTTTATAATTAAGCTTTAGACATAGATTTTATACAACCTTTATATTAGAACAGACTTAAGTGGATCCTGTGGAGTACCACAGACGTGAGGAGTGCTAATACCTTCCTCTTCCGTAACCGACTTCCTTACCCTTTTTCTCTTGGTCACAATGATCATACTCTTTTCCTTCCTTTAGGTTTACTCATTGTTTCCTTTCCCTCTCTTGGCATAAATAACATTGATGGCGACTCTTTTGTCTTTCGCCTCCGTTTGCGCTTCGATGAAAATGCCATACGTGAAACAAGTCACCCCCAGTCATTATGGTAAAAAGATCCTTGCGAGGGAAATTCCTTTTGTAAATCCCATACCTGGGGCACAAGGCGTCAATTTAAAGAACTATCGTTCACTTGTGAAAGGTTTCGTACCAGTAAAAGAGCAAGAACCCTCGAGGTTCTCACCAGCAAAAGATTCTTGGTTTATTTCTTCGAAGCAATATGCTTTTCCCCAACAAAGTATGCATGGGTCTACTTTTCCCCAGTGGAATCTACACTTGGATTTTCTTCCCAATATTGTTTTCAGGAGGTTGCTCCCGAGTAAAGTTGTGATTGGTTGAAGGCCTTCTGAGGTTTGCTTCCCCAGTATAGCTCTCACTTGTGAGAGAATTCTCTTATTCCTCAGTGATCGAAGATATTGTATCATCCCCGGTGGAAATTAAGCTTAAAGGAGTTCTTGTTCAAGAAGTTCTCTTCTCCCGAAGTGAAGATTTGTTCCCTATTGGAGTTCATCATTGAGTTTCTCTTGTTCAAGAAGTCTCATTATATCCAGTAGAGGATGTTTTGACTAGAGCTTTATGCAAGGAAGTCTTTATTCCCCAATGAGGTATTCCTTATTCCCAGCGAGGAGGTAACTGATCTATCCCCAAGAATCTAAGAGCGGTTTGAAGCCAGAGTTAGCTTTCCTCAGTGGACTGCAATCAATTTTTGCAGCGTCCTCCCAAAGTCCACTTGTTAATGGAATCCCTCCTTGGAGTCGGCTTGTTCGATTTGCAATCTCACACCATAATTTATAGCCAGTGGTTGCTAACAACCCAGACTATTTTTCTTCGTAGAAGACCAAATTGTCAAGGATTTCATTTCAATAGTTCCTTGGTTCTCAAACAGTTCCTAATTGTTTATGTTCTTCCCCGGTGGAACATCCAAACATGCATCATTACATTGCATCTACTTAAATGTCTATCATTCCCATTCTTATGGAGCATTACGCCATAGAAAAATTCAAACATGTATTGAAGCATAAGTCAATTTTGACATTTTATCTGAAGCAACTTAGTTGTTAATTGTCCCCAGAAGGTGTGTGGTTCCCAGAGACTTTTCTTCTTTTCTCGGGATCTTTTTATCCTGGTCAACCCTTTTCAAATCCAATTTTCTGGTACTCTTTGGTTCGTTTAGTTTAACTATCCCTTCCTTCTCAAATCCAATTTTCCGGTATCCATTGGTCGGTTTAGTTTAACTATTCCTTCCTCCTTAAATCTAATTTTCTAGTATCCCTTGGTCGGTTTAGTTTAACTATTCCTTCCTTCTTAAATCCAATTTTCCGGTATCCTTTGATTGGTAGTTTAACTATTCCTTCCTTCTTAAATCCAATTTTCTAGTATCCTTTAGTCTGTTCAGTTTAACTATTCCTTCCTTCTTAAATCTAATTTTCCATAATCCTTTTGTCGGTTTAGTTTAACTATTCCTTCCTTCTTAAATCCAATTTTAAGGTATTTTGCGGTTGGTTTAGTTTAACTATTCCTTCCTCCTTATTTCCAATTTTTTGGTATCTTTTGGTATGGCTAGTTTGACTAGTCTCTCCTTTTCAAGTCTAATTGGATTGGAAACCTTTTCGGATCTAATGTGATTGGTATCATGTGGTTGGTCTACTTTAACTATTCCTTCCGTTTCAAGTCCAATGTGATTGGCAACATTTTCAGATCCAATGTGATTGGTATCCTGTAGTCGGTCTAGTTTAACTATTCCTTCTGTTTTGAGTCCAATGTGATTGGCAACCTTTTCATATCCAATGTGATTAGTATCATGTGGTCGGTCTAGTTTAACTATTCCTTCTGTTTCAAGTCCAATTTGGTTGGCAACCTTTTCAGATCCAATGTGATTGGTATCTTGTGGTCGGTCTATTTTAACTATTCCTTTTGCTTCAAGTCCAATGTTTTTGGCAGCCTTTTCGAGTCCAATGTGTGATCGGTGGATCTGGAACTGACTGTTTAACGCTGGTTCGCGAAATGTCGCGGTAAGCAAGAGTCGCCACCGTCTTTTATTTTCTCCAACATGGACAGGACAAAAGCACAGCAAAATTCCTTATGAGATAGTTTCTCGGTTCGGGAGGTAGATTTATAGAAAGGGAAGGTGTTAGCACCCTTTCTATCCATGGTTATCCATGGGCTCTTAGATACTCGCTCATTTGTGTTTTCAAAAGTGTTTGCTTTTCAAAGTGTGAGTGGGTTTGAAAAAGTTTCATTTAAAGATTTCAGATCGACTCTTGTATCAGTCCTCAAGAGTGTTTGAAAAATTGTTTTGAAAGCCTTTTTTGAAAGTGTCGGTGTGAAAAGATGTTTTTGTTTTGTTTTTGAAAAGAGCAAGTATCTATGAGTCATCTACCTACCCTAAGGAATTAAGTTGTGTAAAAGTCCTTAAGGTAGTGCCATCCCACCATTGAGAGGTAGGTAGCACCACCGTTGGAGGTGTTCGGGTCAATTTGTTTGTAGGGACAGTGTGGTCACCGGAGCAACAACAGGACACCTTAGAAGCTACCCTTATGCCATTGATCCTTTTTAATTCTGAGGCAACCATTTCGAGGCAACTGGATCATGTCATGGACATAAGGACTTACTAAAACGTCCTATACTCGACGACCACGTTTCGAAGGCAACAGGTGAGGCGTACCCTAAGAGTGGTGTGTGAATTTGTGTGTTGTTTTCATGTTATGTTTTATCTTGTACATGTATCATGGTGATCTACGCATTGTTTTTAATTAGCCATTCATTCTTTCATGCAATTTAGAATTTAAAAGTGCGGAAATTTAAATGCGGAAAGTAAAATCCTACGCTATTACAAGGCGCGGGTCTATACATCGCCAAATTACAAAGACCCGTTTTGATAAAAATGCGGAAAGTAAAAAGACCTAATTAATATTACAATCCTTGAGCAGTTACATAATATTCGAAAAAAAGAATAACGTGCGAAAGAATAAAAGTTAGGACGTCCGAGGGTTTTGACGCTTTTGAAATTAAATTGAAATTAAAAGTCTAATTATTATTTAATTAAAAAAAGAAATTGTTTTTTATGTTTTTGTATTTATGAAAATTAAGAAAATTAAAATTAAGAGGAAACCCTAGTTCTAAATATTTTAATTATTAATGAAAATATTAAATTTAACCTAATTTACTAGTTAATTAATTTATTTACAAAATTAATGATAATTAATAATAATGATAAATAATGATGATTAATAATTTATTTAAGAAAAAGATGAAAATGTCAAAACCTAATTCTACATATTTTTTATTTATTAAGAAAAAGTGTTAAAATTAAAACCTAGATTAACTAAGTTAATTGTTAGAGTTTATTTACAAAAATTAATTAGTGAAGAAATTAAATATATTTGTATTTTTTTGATTTTTCTGTTTTTATTATAGAAAATTATTTTATGGTGAAAAAAACAATTAAAACAATTAAAAAAGAATTAGAAAAGAAAAGAAAATAAAATTAAAAAGGATGCAAACCAAGGGGGGTTTCAGGCCCAAGGGGAGGTTTTTTGAAGTATTCTGGCCCATTAGACAAAAAGCCTTGTTTGACTTTCTGGCATCACGTGCGTGTTCATTGACCCCTGAGTACCGTGGTCTGCATTCTTTGGCCATTGGATTGGGTTTCATGGCCATTTGTGTTCTGGCTGTTGGTCATTTGTGTTCTGGCCGTTGGCCATTTGTGTTCTGGCCGTTGGCCATTTGTGTTCTGGCCTCAACGTTCCTTAATCTTCTTAGGATGTCTGTCTCGCCATGTATTGGTGTCATGCATAAGTTGTTCTACTTTGGCCATTTGGCTTTTGGCTTTTGGCCATTTGTGTTTTGGCTTCAACGTTCCTTAATCTTCCTGCATGGGATCCTGTCTAAATCTGAAGTGTTGAATCTCATGAACACATTAAATAAAATCATAAAATGCAAATAAAGCCAATATATGAAGAAATTTAATGTTTAGGCACCATATGGCATGTATGAATGATTATACCCTTTTGATCATGGAGATCAAATCAATCTTACCCTTACTGGAAAATTAGTGACATGAATGCTTTTATGCCTTTTGGATCATGGAGATCAAGCCAGCCTTACCCTTACTGAAGAAGTAGTGAGGTGTTGGTTTGTAACTGTGATGGCTTGTTTGTAGTGAGAGAGGGATTTGTAATAAGGATTTCAAGGTTTTAGGGTTCTTGAAAGAATTTGATATTCTAACAGTGTTGTGGCAAGGTTTTTTCTCTCTTTTTTTCCTCTCTGGTTTGTGTGAAAAGAAGGTGATTATATAATGGAAATTAGGGTAAAAAAATGGGCTTTGAATGTGCAATTGGGCCTCCAATGTTCACTTGAGTTCGTCACTTTCCAGGCTAAATCGCAGGGGACTTAAGTGCAATTTTTGAAGTTGAAATGTGAAAATAAAATGTAGCCGACATCGATAACTAACTCCTGTCCGAAAATCAGCTCAATCGAATAAACGGTGAATTAGTTATGAATTTTTGAAGTTTCAGCTCAGACAAACTTATTTTGGGCTCCAGTGTCGATTCTGACACGTTCTTCAATAAAAAACTGGTATTGATCGGAGCATAATCCGGTCTCGACTTTTGAAGAAAATTTGTAGATCTATGAATCAGTGACTTTGTGTAAAAATATGAGCCCAATCCGATAAAAATTGACCGAGTTATGAATTTTCGAAGTTTCGGCCCACGTGAAATAATATTCAGCATTCAGGATTTTCAGCGTGTCATGCACTCTGAGAATAAAACGAAGGCTTTTTGAATACCGTTTGAACTCAATACCTTCTGTGAAAATGTAGTCAACTCAATTTGTGAAATTTTGGCGCCGGAACCAGCTCGATACGATGAAAATCAACCAAGTTATGATTTTCTGAACATGATACAAATAAACTTCTGTCACAAATTTTCTGTGCGAAAATACTTGATAAATCCACATTTTTGAAGACCTTCTGATCAAAATTGGCTTCCAGCCGTGAGAGATGAAAACGTAGATAATGTCAAGACGGAATTTTGGCCACCGGAACGGGTTCAAAACGAGCCACGATCTTCAAGTTATGAATTTTTTAGCGCATAAAAACTGCACTTTCAGCACACTTTTTCACCATATTTCTTCGAGAAAACTCACACATTCGGATACCTTCTTTAAAGAATTGACTCTTGAGCCGAACCTGAATTTGAGAATATGTTATCAGAGATATCTTGGCGAAAGAATACCTGAATATGACGCGCCGGGTTGGACTTGTGAATTTTTCTTGAAATATTTTGAGAAATATGGGAGGGCAAATTTTGGGGTACAACACAATGTGATTGGTATCTTGTGGTCAATCTAGTTTAATATTCCTTCCGTTTCAAGTCCAATGTGATTGGAAACCTTTTCGGATCCAATGTGATTGGTATCATGTTGTCGGTCTAGTTTAACTATTCATTTCGTTTCAAATCCAATGTGATTGGCAACCTTTTTGAATCCAATGTGATTGGTATCCTGTGGTCGGTCTAGTTTAACTATTACTTCCATTTCAAGTCCAATGTGATTGGCAACCTTTTCGGATCCAATGTGATTGGTATCATGTGGTTGGTCTAGTTTAATTATTCCTTTTGTTTCAAGTCCAATGTCACTACGCCAAAAGTGATTTTTAACAACGCACATTAGACAACGCTTTTGTACAAAAGCGCTGCTATAAGTGAATTAAAAAAAAACACGGAAACTGTATAAAATAATTAGTAAAAGTGCTGCTAAAAATATGACCTTAGACAACGCTTTTAAAAAGTGCTGCTAAAGTATTGCTTTAGAAAGCGCTTTATCAAAAGCGCTGGTAAAGGTCCACTTTAGACAGTGCTTTTTAAAAGCGCAATCTAAGGTCATAAAAAATTAAAAAAATATATTAGAAAAGCGCTGCTAAAGGAAACTATTAGCCAACGCTTTTCAAAAGTGATGCTATAGGTCAATATTTGCCAGCGCTTTTAGAAAGCGCTGTCTAAACCCTTATAAATGAAAATTAAAAAAATAGAATCTGTGTATTCACAGATTCACGAATACAAAAGCGAAACCCTTTCCCTCCTTCAACAGTAAGCGTAACACATTCCCTCCTCTGTCGCAAATCCTTCGCCGTCGTACCAGCCCCCCTCCGTCCTCCACCGCCTCTCTCGGTTTTCCTCCACCCACACCGGCCGGTTCTCAAGGTATGTTCTTTATTGAAAATGTATTTATCTCCATTGATGTCCAAACTGAGTTATCCTCCTTGATAATGCACTATGCTAACATCTAAGACATTATCCTCCTTGATAATGCACTATGCTAACATCTAAGACATTATGCTCCTGTTGATGTCTAAACTGGGTTATATGTATGCATTTTAATTTTTGAGTTCTTGGTAGGGCTTGGTATATAACAGCAACACTTTTAGCATTTAGCATTATTGCATTTTATTTTGGTTCTATGTTTTGGAATAAAAAAGATGATATATATGATGGTTTTTTTTGTTATTTTAATTGGTTTCTGAATTGTTTATCATGTTTATATTTTCCATGAACTAGTATTTTGTTACTAGTATTTTGAACGTGTATATATATATATATATATATATATATATATATATATATATATATATATATATATATATATATATATATATATATATATATAACTTGTTTTTAATAATCCCTTTGTATTGGTGTAGTTAGTCGAAGACCATCACCGATTCGAAGAACATCAAAGCCGCATCATCCGCCGTCGACACCAATAGCCCCTTTTCTTTCTTTGGTAAGTCAAGTTCAAATTCTATCTGTATCAATCAATTAAAAAACACAATTATTTTTATATAGATATATTTATATTTAGTCCATGTTATTAACTCTAGAAATAAATTTCTAGAAATAATTCGTTTGTTGCATGGTCGTCAAGCCTCGTTTGCGTAAATAATGAGGTATGCTTAAAATCGTTTACTATTCAAATTTTTTATGGAAATTATACTTACATTTTGTTTACATGGTAATGTTAGACTCCAACAAAATTCATTCCAAAAGATAAGGGGATTAGGCGGGAGACCGAGTCAATTGCATCATTTGAGGTAACACAATTATATGACATTTATGCTATGAGAAATGCTAATTTATGATTTTATACTTCCCCTAACTAATTATATGATAACTAGATTCATGCTAAAGAGACTGCACAAGTCAGTAGGGGTAGGCGCCTGAAATTAGAAATATTTCCACACAAAAAAAGAATGTTTCTAAGAAGACCGTGGCTAGCAAAAAAACTACTGCTCAGTTCAGGTCGTGCCTTCGGACATATTTAGGAATTACAGATATACCGGATGGTGGTATCCGCCTTATACCTATGAGTGCATACATCTTTGGTTTTGAATATCTTGAAGCAATTGGTAGAGAGGATATGGAGCAAGTTTTTAGGCATTTGGAATTAGGCCTCGGTGTTATCGGTATATACATCAGGTATACTCCGATCAACTTTGTTTAATTAAATGAACAATTTAATCCCTCATTTCAATGAATATAGTATAATGTTAATGATGTTTTAATTTAATGTTTATGTATGACAATATTGTGCGCCCGCATGGATTAGAAGCAAGATTTGGCTTCTTAGCTCCCAACACTGTCAATTCAGGGTTAATTGTAACGAGACCAGATGATGTCATAACATATGTACTAGGTTTATTCGTGGCCAGTAAAGATACTGAGAAGTTGTTCATTTTGCCATATAATACTGGCAACGAGTTAGGTTTTCATCCTAACTTGATCTACTATAATTTTCCGTTTTTTGCCATTGTTTAATCTTTGTTTAATCTTACAGTGGACACTGGTTATTGGTTGCTGTTGTACCCCAAAATTTGCCCTCTCTTTTCTCAAAGAATAACCCTGGATCCTCAGATTTTGCTTCCATCCAGTTTCCAAGCCTTGAACTACAAATTTTCCAAGCAAACCATTCACAAGGGCAAAATGGTCATTTGCACACAAGAAAAGTCAAACTTTGACTTTTGGATCAACATCAAATCTAAAGAATCATATTTCATCAAAACATGTTGGAATATGAAGTTTGTTTCATCAAGAAATTCAAAAGTCAAATTTACTATGGAAAAGCCAAATTTCTAAATACTTGGGATTTTTCTAAGTATTTAAGAAAAAAATGACATTTCAGAACTTCTGAGCCAGCCTCCAGGCAAGTGCAGTCAGAAGTTGCAAACTTGGTTTAGAATATGGCCTTCAGTCAGAACATGGCTCTTCAGCATCTACGCAAGTTCAGTCAGAGTTTGCCAGGGTAATGCAAAGAAGGTTATAAAATGTGATACAAAGCCTGAAGGCTCCTTCAGAACATGCTGAAGCCAGAAGATAAGAGGATCAAAAGATGGGATGCTACGCTGAAGCAGAACTTCTGATCCAGAACAAAGCCTTGGTGTAGAGTTTCACGTTGCAGGATTTCTGGTTGTGATAAGTCTCATCATCATTTAATGCTAATTTAATGCTCATAATCACCTTCTGAGTCTTTACCCAAAGGATTCTCACCACGTGTACCTCTACTGTCTTGGGATAGCAACTTTGCTACTAAGCCCATGCTTTGCTTTTTGCTTTTCCTTAATTCCTGCTGACAACCACCATGCTTGCTTCAAAAACAAGGCAGCGCTTCAGCACATGAAGGCTATATTCAACGCTTTGGTCAGAACATGACCAAATCCCAAAACCTTGTTTATACAACTTGCTGCAGATCTACGACCAACAGCTGGTTCAGCCTACGCCTGTATCCCATGATTATACCAAACTAGCATACAAAAACTGTGATGAAAAAGCAAAGGAACAGGATGCCAAAACAGGTTCAAATTCTATTTGTTTTTCCCCCAAAAAATCACAACAAATTCATCTATAAATACTTGGCTTCATCATACGTTCAAGGGGGCTTTTTTGGGACGAGAGGCTGAAGGTTGAAGGCTGTTTTTTTTAAAGAGAGAGATTGGCCAAAAGAGTGAAAAGGAGATTGTGAAACCTTCATAAAAAATCCATATTTCTCATACATAAAAACAAACCTTTGTTCTTCCCTTGGAGCCAAAGAATACAACCACTCTTCCATTTCTCTTTCTAACTCAGAACATCCAAAGGCAACCACTCAAAGCTCCAAGCACGCCCCAGGTAAGTCTTTCTGACTTTACTTGCTTTTCATTCTGAACATCATTAACATGTAAATATCATAGTATTAATGTTGTACATATCATTGTATGAATAGAAAAAACTATGGATCAGAACTTCTAGAATAATGTTAGGCTCAGACTTAGGATTGGAATTTCTGTGATTTGTTGTGCTGTGATCATTCTGATTCGCTGAACTGAATAAATTGCTGATGTGCTGATTAAGAGCTGAAACGTAACACAGAACTTCTGTTTTTTTTCACTCACTGTTAACACACACTGAACTTCTGATGCTTACATGCTATTAACACAACACAGAACTTATGAGTTCTCCTCCCATGTCAAATACACTGAACTTCTAATTGTTTCCATCAGCCGTTTTCAAACACTAAGAGTTTATGACTTTCACATGCTGACAATGTACTGAACTGCTGACGTTTGCCCACTATTTTAGTGTAATACTGAACTTCTGACTTGTGGCCCACTGTCTGAATACCACCCAGAACTTCTGTGTTTTCCCTCTAACATTTCTTGCAGGACCTCATAGTTTACCAATTCAGAACTTCTGATGCCCACTGACGTCTCCTGCTGAGTCACAACGCTCTTAGCTTCAGAACTTCTGATCTTTGCTGTTTTGCTTGCAGCAGCATGCTTTTTCTACCTTGCATTTATTTTCCTTTTCATCATTTTTTTTATTATTAACATAAAAAAAACATAAAAATATTTTCATTTATTTTATTTCCTTAAGACAAAAAAACATTTTCTAAACAAGTCCATTTTACATTTCTTGTACATTATTTCAATATGGTTGTAATAGTAACTTAGGACTTATTTTTTACTTGCAATCCCCATTCGTACATATGTACCCCCCATCCCCTAAATATTGTAATAGCATAGAATTTCATTTTCCGCAATTTATTGTTTTCCTTATACTGTATAGTAATTAGGCGTGCATGGCAAGATAAAACCAACAAATAGATCACCCCAATCAAGATAATTATGCATGCAATCAAACACACTTGCACACATGCACCCTTAAGGTTAAACCCACTTGTTGCCTAAAAAAATGGTCATGTTATGCATGTGGGATGTCTTAGCACAAACAAAAAAATACAAGATCATAGTCCCTCGATGACGCTATCAAAGTTGCCTTTCAAAATGATCTTAGTCCCTAAAGAAAAATGCTAAGTCATTTCACAACATTGCTATCATGGTCATACAATGACCCAACGCCCGTCCTTTCACATCCAACGATGGGGCTTCTTACCAAATCAATGGTAAGATAGCCACATCTAAAGGAGGAGGAAAAGCACATTTAAGACCTTTTGAGTAGGTAGGTTCGCTCTTAGTTACTCGCTTGCTCACAACAAAAAACATTTTATACACCAACACTTCCATTTGAAACATTTTTAAAAGACAACACTTTGTACGCGTTCTTATAGAGACGAGAGCCATTACAAAGGAAACCCTTTTCAAAATAAATTTCAAAAACACATCTCACAAACACATCTTTGAAACTATTTTCCAAACAAACACTTTGTACGCGTTCTTATAGAGACGAGAACCATTACAAAGACGTTTTCAAAATACTTTCAAAAAACCCATACCACAAGCACATTCAAACAAAAGCAAGTGATCTAGCGAGTAAGTAAGAGCCCATGGAAAACCATGGATGAAAAGGGTGCTAATACCTTCCATTTTCATAATCTACCCCCCCCCCCCCGAACTCAAGAAACAATCTCAAAGGTCTTTCCTGTGCTTTTTCACCTTTCCTTTTTGGATAAAAGAAAAGTCGATGGCGACTCTTGCTAAACCGCAACATTTGCAAACATAAACGCAAAACATCTCAAGTCAGTTCTCCCACCGTATCACAGAACTGGCGAATCTACTGAGGAATATTCTAAAAGTGGGGTTACCTTAGGGTTAGATCACATTTACTTGCTTACATTGCTTGATTTGTTTGCTTTACATTTTGGTTCCTTGTTTGGGTTTGTTTTAAATCCTACACCCAGATTTGGGGACACCTTTTAGGTAAGTAGCAATAGACTATGAGGGAACTGTGCGGCGTATACCGACATGGTTGAAGTAGTAGCTACGTTGATGTGGCACTTTGGTTGGTACCGGTAACCCTTGAGTCGAATCAAGGAGAGTACGGGGCCGCCGTGTGGTGTCGTGAAGCATCAACTGACCTTAGAACCTTACTTGACCAACTTGGCCATCAGGACGTAGTGAGATGACCGGTTTTCGTGCAGTCCGAAGTTGGTAGATACTCGATGCTACACTCATTGAGACTTGACCCCCTGAGTTTTGTTCAGTTGTGAGTCAATTGCTTATTGAACGAAGCTTGTGGGAAAGGTCAGTGATATTGAGATCCATTAGATCCCGGTTACTATTAACTAGGACAGGTTGAGCCAACTAAACTTCAAGAGGGTAATTACCTACTGTGATACGGTGGGAGAACTGACTTGAGTTTTTGCATTTGTATTCGCACTTGTTCGGTTTAGCAAGAGTCGCCACCGACTTTTTATTTTATCCTAAAGGAAAGGTTAAAAAGCACAGGAAAAACCTTTTGAGATGTTTCGTGGGTTCAGGGGGTAGATTATGAAAAGGGAAGGTATTAGCACCCTTTTCATCCATGGTTATCCATGGGCTCTTAGTTACTTGTTTTAGATCTCTTGCCTTGATTTTCAATTGCTTGAAATTGTGGTGTGTGTGTGCGTGTGTGTTTTGAAAATGTTTTTGAAGAAAACGCCTTGTCTAGGCAACCGTTGTAATGACTCGTGTTTGAGTATATACAAAGGTGTGTATCTTTTCGAAAAGATGTTTCAAATGTTTTTGGAAGTTTGTTTTTGAAAGTGTTTGTGGAGTGTGGTTTTGAAAAGTAGGCAAGTGTTTTTGCAAGTTTGATCAAGTAACTAAAAGTTGTCTACCCCTAAATTTACTCAAAGGTTTTTCTCATGCTTTAACCCTTTTAACAATTTTGTTCCACCATTGTACTTGGTGAACAATCTTGTGTTAGGATGTTTAACGGGACGGGCGCGGGTCATCGTATGGACCATGAATGCAATAGTGCCAAGTGTCTTTGGCAACTTTTCCTTTAAGGGACTTGATCATTTTGATAGGCAACTTTCGAAAGCGTCATCGAGGGACTATGATCATTTTGATTTGTTTTGTTTTGCCAAAGAAACTCAACATGCAAGCATGGCCCATTTTGGAAGGCAACAAGCGGGATTACCCTAGGGGTGTAAGTGTGAATGGTGTATTGATTTCCATGCATTTGTCTTGTATTAGGTTATCTAGCGTTTGATTTTATGTACATACAAACCCTAGGCCTTGGTTAAATGTCAAAGAAACGTCCGCCTGATCAAAACCTGAGCCAACTCAACCAAACCTTAGCAATCTGCCTGAACTGCTTTAAAATCAATGAAAACCCTAATTTTGTCTGACTGATAAGAAAAGTCTGTTTGACTGATTCTTACGCCAATCTGAAAAATCAGGAAACGCCCGAGGCTGTGATTTCTTGTGGGAAAAAAACGAGGGAAAATTTTGGGGTACAACAGTTGCCCCTGTTCAATCTTCTTGAACCTGAAGAGTTAGATTGGCAAGTTTGCCTTTCGCGACTCGAAGGTAAAAGGAGATTGGACACTAGAGTGCCCGAAAATTTGCACTCGGTGAGGTGATGGTAGAGGGAATGGGCTTACAGATGCCATTTGGTGATGGGCTTAAAGATGCCATCTGGAAATGGGCTTAAAGATGCCATTTGGAAGTGTTGGTAGGAGGATGGGCTTAGAGATGCCATTTGGAATTGTGTGTCGATCGCGTAAGAGAATCCTTAGCGAGAACTTGCGTACTTGAGAAAGAAAGATAATTTCCTGGCCTGTTACAGGGGTTGATCTTCAAACTCTTCATGCAGATATGCCCTGGCTAGATACAGGTATCGAATCTACAATCAATTGCTCACAGATATGCCCTGGCTAGATACAGGTATCGAATATGGAATTAGTCGTCTACAGATATGCCCTGGCTGGATACAGGTGTTGAATCTAGAATTTATCGTCTACAGATATGCCCTGGCTGGATACAGGTATCGAATCTCTAAACTCTTCATGCAGATATGCCCTGGCTGGATACAGGTATCGAATCTACAATCAATCACTCACAGATATGCCCTAGCTAGATACAGGTGTCGAATCTGGAAATTGGTCTTCTACAGATATGCCCTGGCTGGATACAGGTATCGAATCTGGAAATTGGTCGTCTACAGATATGCCCTGGCTGGATACAGGTATCGAATCTGGAAATTGGTCGTCTTCAGATATGCCCTGGCTGGATATAGGTATCGGATCTGGAATTAG
The DNA here is from genome assembly GCA_948472305.1 of Vicia faba. Lineage (NCBI taxonomy): Eukaryota > Viridiplantae > Streptophyta > Magnoliopsida > Fabales > Fabaceae > Vicia > Vicia faba. Next base: position 1,038,131,144 of record OX451740.1, on the reverse strand, counting down.
TCGTCTACAAATATGCCCTGGCTGGATACAGGTATCGAATCTGGAAATTGTCGTCTACAGATATGCCCTGGCTGGATACAGGTATCGAATCTCTAAACTACTCATACAGATATGCCCTGGCTGGATACAGGTATCGAATCTACAATCAATCACTCACAGATATGCCCTGGCTAGATACAGGTATCGAATCTGGAACTGCGATAGTTGATAGTAATCATTTTTGGATTGAACTTTTCTTGAAAAGGCAAAACATTAGTTGTATGCAATGTCATGATGTATGAGATGCATGATGTCATGATGTTCTCAAAAATAAATGAGATTGTGTGATATGATGCGTATATGCATGCGTCGTGGTGTATAAAATGTGAAATGTCTATGAATGTGTTTTCGACTAGGAAAATAAATCCTTGACGAATGCCGGGAACTCAAACCCTGGGCTGATGTTGAAGAGTAGAGTTTTTCGCTTCCGCTGGGGATGATGGTTGCAAGAATAAACCAGTAGGAGAAGATGACTCCGTTGGGGAATAAACTTGTCGGAGAGATTACTCTGCGGGGAATTACTCTGTGGGAAGAGATACTTCGTTGAGGTTTTGATGAGAACTCTGATGGGGATTCCACTGATAAGTTATGTTGGGGAATTTGATGAACTCCGTTGGGGATAAAAGAATCTTGACTGCTGTCGGGGAAAGTGAATCCTTGACTGCTGCAGGGGAGGGCAAGAATCTTTTGATTATTGAAAGTGAGAAATCCTGGGACCGCTGTTGGGGAATCCGGAGCTTGGGTTGTATGCCAATCTACTGGGGATTCTTGTCTTGATGAGATATTCACTGGAGAATATTCGAATATTCTGTGAGGAACTGAGAATGAGAGTCTTCAATCTGCTTGGGGATTGATAGTCGGAAGTTTTAGCTCCGCTGGGGATTGACAATTTTGGCTCCACTGGGGATTTTGAAACTTGACTCTGAGGGGAGTTAGCTTTTGGAAGGCTCTCTGGCTGAGGAAGTCGAGAATCTTTTGATCGTTGCAGGTATTGATCAGGTTGGTCAAGGAGATACTGTCCTGGCTTGTTTCAGGTGTTGATCTTTGACCTGAGAAAGAAAGATGGTTTCCTGGCTTGCTACAGGTGTTGATCTTCAGTCTCTTCATGCAGATATGCCCTGGCTAGATACAGGTATCGAATCTACAATCAAACGCTTACAGATATGCCCAGGCTAGATACAGGAATCGAATCCGGAACTTCAAAAGGTTGCTTACAGACATGCCCTGGCTGGATACAGGTATCAAATCTCTAAACTCTTTATGCAGATATGCCCTGGCTAGATACAGGTGTCGAATCCACAATCAAATACTCACAGATATGCCCTGGCTAGATACAGGTATCAAATCTGGAATTTGTCGTCTACAGATATGCCCTGGCTGGATACAGGTATCGAATCTGGAATTTGTCGTCTACAGATATGCCCTGGCTGGATACAGGTGTCGAATCTGGAATTGGTCGTCTACAGATATGCCCTGGCTGGATACAGGTATCGAATCTCTAAACTCTTCATGCAGATATGCCCTGGATAGATACAGGTGTCGAATCCACAATCAAATACTCACAGATATGCCCTGGCTAGATACAGGTATCGAATCTGGAATTTGTCGTCTACAGATATGCCCTGGCTGGATACAGGTATCGAATCTGGAATTTGTCGTCTACAGATATGCCCTGGCTGGATACAGGTGTCGAATCTGGAATTGGTCGTCTACAGATATGCCCTGGCTGGATACAGGTATCGAATCTCTAAACTCTTCATGCAGATGTGCCCTGGCTGGATACAGGTATCGAATCTATAATCAATCACTCACAGATATGCCCTGGCTAGATACAGGCGTCGAATCTGGAATTGGTCGTTATTCTGTTGGTGGTTGTAATTTCCAGCAGGTGATGAAGGAATCTTTGGACACTTTTGACATTCGAATGCCCCAAGTGATGATGAAGGAGTCTTGAATCAGATTACTCTACAAATTGAGAGATTTCTTGAAATCTTGACTGGACTGCCCCAGGTTAACTGAACTTTGAAAGATCTGTTGAAAACTTGATTGGACTGCCCCAGGTTAACTGAACTTTGAAAGATCTGTTGAAACCTTGACTGGACTGCCCCAGGTTAACTGAACTTTGAAAGATCTGTTGAAACCTTGACTAAACTGCCCCAGGCGTGCTGGATGGCGACATGTCATGCCCCTTTGTTGATAGGAGACTTGTCGTTGGAAGTGTCATCCTTTTGAAGTGATTTTGTTCACTGAGAGAGTTTTCGTTCCTCCGAACATTCGCTGTATGAATTTCTTCGCTGTCAAACAAATAGTCAAATGCAAACAGTGATATTCAAGCAATGCAAAGTTTATGTTTGTCTCGAAGTTTTGAGAAATGCGTTTTTTAGCAAAAAACTTTTCATAAGACAAATCAACACAAGATTTTAGAGCAAAGCCTTACAGGAGTCAGGATACCTTTTGTAACAGTATGCTTTCGAACTAACCCGTGCTTCAATTAGGACTTTTGAAGGGTTGTAACGTGGCTTGGTTCACGGTTTAAGAAACAAAGGATAAAGGCTCAAAGTATATTTGTACCCACCCGCTCTTCGTGATGTTCTTCAATCCTAAGCTTAGTTAATTGTGCGTCGCACTCTATTCGAGTTTGGAACGACTTTTTAGGTGATGGTTCACCAATTGAATTGGGAGACAGTCATCATCTCCTTTTTCTTTTGCAACATTTTTCCTGTTGTTGAGGATTTGTAATGACCTCTTTCTTGATTTGTTATCCCTAACTTTTGCCTGACTGTCTCTGTTTTCAAGATCACAGTCAGCGAGATGCCCCAGGTTTCTTAAGCCTCCTTTATAGGTTTTGGCTCGGTGGGCTTTTTCTTTTTGAGAGATTGACTTCCTATGTGATAGGGAACCATCACTGTCTTGTGATTCCAAAGGAATGTCTCTGATTTCATTCGTTGTGTTACGAACTGAGAGTTTGCGACTTCAATGCGCACCTTTTTGAATTAACTGAGATACTACCCTGCCCCAGGTTTATATCAAAGGTTTTGATTGTTTAGAACAGAAAACTTCTACTTCTTTGGCTCGAAGGGGTTGACTAGGGATTATCTTCCTTATAACTCCAGTGTTTGGGAATTGAAAGAAATGCATGTACATCATCAGCAAGGTCTGTTCAAAAGCATACTGCATGAGATTATGGTATTGTTTCGTCATCCTCCCTCTAAAGGCTTGCAGCTTTTTATCAAGAGTTAAATATCATAAAGAAAGCATAAGAGTAGTGAAAACGAATGGATGAATTCAAGACAAACATATGCAATGCATTAATGAAACAAGAGTTTGACATTAACAGTTAATTGTTTGAATAACAAAAGAAATTACAACTTTGAAAATTCAAATGAAGCAAAAGCCTCTTAGTTTGAGCCTTGTCAATTCAGGTGGAGAACTCCTTAACGGAAGATTTTCATCTCGTCGTCTGACATGAACCTCAGCACTCCAATGTCAATCAGATCTTGAATCTTGTTCTTCAAGGCCCAACATTCGTCGGTGTCATGCCCCGGGCTATAGGAGTGGTACACACAAAATGCGTCGGGATGATAGTTAGGAGCGGAGGTATTGGGCTTCCGAATAGGATCCCTCAAAGCAGTCAGATTGACCTCTAACAAACGTTCCAGTATTAGAGATGACGGTATGTCAGTCTCAGTGAACTGTCTTCCCGACGTATTTTGATTACGCCGATTACCCCTTTGATGCTGGCGAGGTTGTTGCTGGGCTTGTGACCCTGAAGCAAGCAGAGGAGCCTTCCCCTTGTCTTCTTGTCTGGAGGGGGGTTGAGTGGTGACTTGCTCTTCAACCTCAGATGTTTGCCCCAGTTGGTTGTTCCGAAGCAGTTGGTTGACGAGAACTCTGAGTTCCTCCTGTCTTTGAGACAAGTCTTGGATGAGAGCCATATGGCCCACCAGTTGCCCCGTCATTTGGATCCTCATTGTTGTCAGCTCAGACTGCAGTGCTTCCAACTGATCACTCCTGGAATTGTTTGAATTCCACTGGACCATGCCCGCTGTGAGGAGAGCTTTTACTTCTTCTTGCCCCAGAGACAGGTTCAAGAACATTTCCTGCAGCTGAGCAGTCTGGTCCTGGATATCCTTGACAGTCCTCTCTAGAGCCATCTCTTAATGAAATAAACAGTAGGAGAGTAAGGAAACCTGAAAAAGGAAAAATCGTCAAGATGCAATGCATGATATGTGGATGCATGCTTTCAAGGATCTCTTGGGGTAAACACAAGAGAATGTTAGAGGTTGAACTTTGATCTTTGATTGGAGATTTTTGCCCCGGTGGATGTCTTTCCACGAGAATCAAGTTCACCATGTCAAGTGGGTCATAGCCCCTGATTCAAGTTTGTTACACTTGATTTTTGATTGGAGAACTTTGCACCGGTGGATGTCTTTCCACGAGAATCAAGCTCACCATGTCAAGTGGGTCATAGCCCCTGATTCAAGTTTGTTGCACTTGATTTTTGATTGGAGAACTTTGCACCGGTGGATGTCTTTCCACGAGAATCAAGCTCACCATGTCAAGTGGGTCATAGCCCCTGATTCAAGTTTGTTGCACTTGATTTTTGATGGCATTTGTTTAGAGGAGAAACCTCTTGCCCTTTGGTAGACGTCTGGTTCAACGTAACCCTGCATCAAAAGAACCCTCGAGATCCTTGAAATGGTTATTGAAAATGCTATGGTATGATGGCATGATGTTATGTACATGCATGCAAAAGCAAGTAAGTGTATATACAGGCAATCATATTCACACAAAGCAAACAAACCCTTAGATTTAGGCTTGCATGGGGTTTGTAGGTAAGTACCCTCTTGAAGTTAGTTGGCTCATCCTGTCCTAAAATAGAAATCGGGTTCTAAGGAGCTCAATATCATTGGATTGTTTTCTGTGTTCATTGTTTCGGTTTAGCCACTTAACTGGCGACCAAAATATTCCAAGAAAACAACCCTCAATGAGTGTAGTATCGAGTATCTACCAACTTCGAACTGCACCAAAGTCGGTCATCTCACTACCCCTAAAAAGGCTAGGATGGTCAATTAAGGTTCTAAGAGTTCGTTAGTGCTTCATGACATCACTCAGCGGCCCCATACTCTCCTTGACTGAACTCAAGGGTTACCGGTACTCACAAATATGTCACACTAACATAGCTTACTGCTTCAACCATGTCGGTATACCCCGCACAGTTCCCTCACAGTTTTTTTGCTATTTACCTAAAAAAGTTGCCCCCAAATCCGGGTGTAGGATTTACAACAAAACCAAACAAGGAACCAAAAAGTAAAGCAGTCAAAGCAATCAAAGCAAGTATGTAAAGGTGATCTAAACCCTAAGGTAACCCCACTTTTAAATTCATCCCCAGCAGAGTCGCCAGTTCTGTGATACGGTGGGAGAACTGACTTGAGTTTTTGCGTTTGTATTCGCACTTGTTCGGTTTAGCAAGAGTCGCCACCGACTTTTTATTTTATCCTAAAGGAAAGGTTAAAAAGCACAGGAAAAACCTTTTGAGATGTTTCGTGGGTTCGGTGGGTAGATTATGAAAAGGGAAGGTATTAGCACCCTTTTCATCCATGGTTATCCATGGGCTCTTAGTTACTTGTTTTAGATCTCTTGCCTTGATTTTCAATTGCTTGAAATTGTGGTGTGTGTGTGTGTGTGTTTTGAAAATGTTTTTGAAGAAAACGCCTTGTCTAGGCAACCGTTGTAATGACTCTTGTTTGAGTATATACAAAGGTGTGTATCTTTTCGAAAAGATGTTTCAAATGTTTTTGGAAATTTGTTTTTGAAAGTGTTTGTGGAGTGTGGTTTTGAAAAGTAGGCAAGTGTTTTTGCAAGTTTGATCAAGTAACTAAAAGTTGTCTACCCCTAAATTTACTCAAAGGTTTTTCTCATGTTTTAACCCTTTTAACAATTTTGTTCCACCATTGTACTTGGTGGACAATCTTGTGTTAGGATGTTTAACGGGACGGGCGCGGGTCATCGTATGGACCATGAATGCAATAGTGCCAAGTGTCTTTGGCAACTTTTCCTTTAAGGGACTTGATCATTTTGATAGGAAACTTTCGAAAGCGCCATCGAGGGACTATGATCATTTTGATTTGTTTTGTTTTGCCAAAGAAACTCAACGTGCAAGCATGGCCCATTTTGGAAGGCAACAAGCGGGATTACCCTAGGGGTGCAAGTGTGAATGGTGTATTGATTTCCATGCATTTGTCTTGTATTAGGTTATCTAGCATTTGATTTTATGTACATACAAACCCTAGGCCTTGGTTAAATGTCAAAGAAACGTCCGCCTGATCAAAACCTGAGCCAACTCAACCAAACCTTAGCAATCTGCCTGAACTGCTTTAAAATCAATGAAAACCCTAATTTTGTCTGACTGATAAGAAAAGTCTGTTTGACTGATTCTTACGCCAATCTGAAAAATCAGGAAACGCCCGAGGCTGTGATTTCTTGTGGAAAAAAAAACGAGGGCAAATTTTGGGGTACAACACCTACAAACTCCATGCAAGCTTAAACTTAGGGACTTGTCTGCTTTGTGTGAATATGATTATTTGTTTATAAACTTTCTTACCTCACATATCTGTACATAACATCATAACATCATACCATAGCATTTTCAAAAACCATTTCAAGGATCTAGAGGGTCTTTGATGCAGGGTCACGTTGAACCAGGCGTCTAGCAAGGGGCGGGGGGATTTATTTTCCTCTAACCAAACACCGTCAAAGATCAAGTACAACAACTTGAGTCAAGGGCTATGACCCACTTGATATGGTGAGCTTAATCCTCGTGGAAGGACATCCACCGATACAAAGTTCTCCAATCAAAGATGTTGATCAAAATTCAATCTCTAACTTTTTCTTGTATTTACCCCGCGAGATCCTTGAAAACATGCATCCACATATCATGCATCATATCATGACAGGTTTCTCCCGAATAGGTCTCCTTACCTTTCTGCTGTTTATTTTAGTAAGATGGATATGGAACAGACAGTGAAAGATCTCCAAGCTCAAAACGCCCAATTCCAACAAATGTTCCTGGCTATGGCTAAGGGGAAAGAGGATCTGAAAACTCTCCTTCTCAAAGACAAGAAGTCCAAGAAGTCAGTAGGTGTCCTGAACTTGAGAAGAAGACCTAGAGGAACAGTCAAGAGAGCTCTAGATCTTTCAACTCCATCCAACATGGGGGATAGTCTTGAAGAAGACAAAAGTCTGGAGATTGATGAAGCCAAAACTGACTACTCTGAAGAACAATCTCCTCCCACTGTTGACAAGTACAAACAGCTAGAGGATCGCCTCAATGCAATGGAGATTCAACAGAGACCCAGTTTGGATTTAGGAGACATGGGTTTGGTTTCTAGAGTGGTTATCCCGCCAAAGTTCAAAGTCCCTACCTTTGCCCTGTACTATGGAGTCTCTTACCCTAAGATGCACTTAAAGTCTTATGTTCGCAAGATTTAACCATACACAACTGATCCAAAGCTTTGGATCCATTTCTTCCAAGAAAGCCTAGTAGGGACTCAACTCGAATGGTTCTATAAATTGGAGAGTTCTCACATCCACACCTGGGAGGATTTGGCTGCTGCTTTCTATAAGAATTATCAGTACAATGTTGATCTTGCACCAACTCGTGTGCAATTGCAGAACATGACCATGGGTTCCAACGAGAGCTTCAAAGGGTATGCCCAAAAGTGGAGAGATCTGGCTGGTAGGGTGCAACCCCCTTTAACTGACAGGGAGCTTATTGACATCTTCATGGGAACTTTGATAGGGCTTTTCTTCAAACACTTGATCAGAAGCTCCTCAGCCGGATTCACCGAGCTAATACTGACCAGCGAAAGGGTCGAAGCTGGAATCAAAAGTGGAAAGATTCAAGAAGCTACACCTTCTGATGCTCAGAAAAAGCCATACAATGGGAAGAAAGAGTCCAATGTTGTGCATGGTCAAAAGAGACGTCATGACCAACACGTAGGGGCAATCCTGATCTCTAATCCCACATCTGTCCAACAAAGATAGAGCAATAGGCGTAGGTTAAGATATCAAGAAAGGCAGTACACTAACATCAACATGCCTTTGTCTCAAGCATTACAATATTTGCTGAAGTTGAAGCTGATCACACCAAAGGATCCTCCTCAAAATCCTAACACCTCTTCTTCTAAGTACAATCTGAGCGTAAGATGTGCCTATCATTCTGACAGTCCCGGACATGACACTGACGGCTGTTGGACTTTGAAGAACAAGATTCAAGACTTGATTGATGCCAAGGAGATCGAGTTTTACCCTCCGGAGACTCCAAACATGATCACTGCTCCTATGACGAATCATTGAAAGTTTTTGTTCATTTGAATTTTCAAGTTGTAATCTCTTTTGTTATTCAAACAATTCTCTTTTAATGTCAAACTTTGTTTCATTAATGCATTGCATATGTTTGTATTGATTTGATCCACTCATTTTCATTACATTTAAACTATGCTCTTTTACTCACTTTATGACATTCAACTCTTGCCAAAAGTTACAAGCCTTTAGAGGGAGGATGACAAAAACAAGGCCATAATCTCATACAGTATGCTTTTGGACAGACCTTGCTGACGATGTACAGGCATTCTTTCAAATCCTAAACACCAGAGTTATAAGGAAGATAATCCCTAGTCAACCCCTTCAAGCCAAAGAAGCAGAAGTTTAATTTCTTACACAAATTGAAACCTTTAATCAAAACCTGGGGTAGGGTAGTCTCTCAATTGATTCAAGTGCGCGTTCAAATCGCAAACTCTCATCTCATAATACTACGAATGACGTCAAGAAACATTCCTCTGGAATAAAAAAATGGTGATGGTTCCCTATCACGTAGGCAGTCATTATCTCTCAAAAAGAAAAAAATCCCACTAAGTCAAAACCTACAAAGGAGACTTAAGAAAACTGGGGCATCCCGCTGACTGTAATCTCAAAACAAGAACAGTTAGAAAAAATCAGGGATAACAAATCAAAAAGAGGTCACCACAAATCCTCAACAACATGGAAAAAAAAGTGTTGTAAAAATGACTGCCTTCCAACAAACTTAACTTGTTTGAACCATCACCAAAATGTCTTTCTAAACTCAATTGGAGTTCAAACGCACAATTAACTGAGTTTAGGACTAAAGAACATCACGAAGAGCGGGTGGGTACCAATATACTTTGAGCCTTTATCCTTTGTTTCTTAAACCGTGAACCAAGCCACATTACAACCCTTCAAAAGTCCTAATTTAAGCATGGGTTAGTTCGAAAGCATACTATTACAAAAGGTATCCTGACTTCTGTAAGGTTTTACTCAAAATCCAGAGTTGAATTACAAACTTCTTTACTTGCTAAAAACACATTTTTTTCAAAAATTCAAGACAAACATAAACTTTGCATTACCTGAATATCACTGTTTGCGTATGGCTATTTGTTTGACAGCGGAGAAATTCACACAATGAATATCCAGTGAATGAAAGCTCTCTCAGTGAACAAAATCAATTCAAGTAGGATGACACTCCCATTGACAAATCTCCTATCAACAGGGGGACATGACATGTCACTATCCAACACACCTGGGGAAGTCCAGTCAAGATTCTAGGAAATCTCTCAAGAAATGCAGAGTAACCAGGGGGAGGTCTCCATCTCTGTCACTTGGGGCATTGAACATCAATCTCGACAAAGGGTTACATACAGTCAAACATTTCCAGGAAGTGCCACAAAAACTCGCTACTAGGGGCAGTGACAAATCTCCCCAAAATCCTTCTCATAGGATGATTCCCCAGCCAGAGTTTAATCTCTGAAAACCTTTCCCCAGCTGAGACAACCTCAAGAATCCTCGAGGACTTTCCCCAACAAAGTCGTCACCTCTCAAGCAGACCGGCAACAGGGTTTATTTCTCTGAAAAATGGTAGGATTCCCCAGATTGAGTTTGCCTCTCCAACTGCTACAAATCAAAGGGACCACAACTCCTCTTCCCCAGTAGACTACTCTACAATACCTAGCAAGTTATTGTGAAACCTGGACCCGACCAGGCATCAGTTCAACTACGACTCCCCAATAGAGCAACAGACAACCGAGACTCCTGAACTCTCTTCCCAAGTAGGAATAAACATTCTCCCCACAGAGTTTTCAATATTCCCCAGCGGAGTTCTCCTCAAACAACAAAACAGGAATCCCCCAGTGGAAACATTCTAAGCAAAGTTTGAAGACACACCAACTCTTCAACGGCAGTCCGGGATTTATTAACTCCCCAATACTTGTCAAGGATTTATTTTCCAAGACAAAATTACATTTCAACAACATTCATAGCATATGCATACAAAACACATATGACGCAAATCTCATTTATTTTGAGAACATCATTACACAATGCATACATCATGACATTGCATACAACTAACTCTTTACCTTTTCAAGAAAGATCGATCGACAAATAAAGGTCATCATCTGTTTGAGGTAGTAGTCGTCTCAAGATTCCTTCATCATCTTGCTGAGGTAGTAATCGTCCAAGATTCCTTCATCACCTGCTGAGGTAGTAATCGTCCAAGATTCCTTCATCATCTTGTTGAGGTAGTAATCGTCCAAGATTCCTTCATCATCCTGCTGAGGTAGTAATCGTCCAAGATTCCTTCATCATCCTGCTGAGGTAGTAATCGTCCAAGATTCCTTTATTATCCTGCTGAGGTAGTAATCATCCAAGATTCCTTCATCATCATGCTGAGGTAGTAATCGTCTAAGATTCCTTCATCATCCTGTTGAGGTAGTAATCGTCCAAGATTCCTTCATCATCCTGCTGAGGTAGTAGTCATCCAAGATTCCTTCATCATCCTGCTGAGGTAGTAATCGTCCAAGATTCCTTCATCATCCTGCTGAGGTAGTAGTCATCCAAGATTCCTTCATCATCCTGCTGAGGTAGTAATCGTCCAAGTTTCCTTCATCATCCTGCTGAGGTAGTAATCATCCAAGATTCCTTCATCATCCTGAGTCTAGATACAATCACCTTCGGATGGAATCTTTAAGCCCATCTCCAACAACTATCCATCATCTCTCCAAATGGCATCTTTAAGCCCATCTCCAACAACTATCCATCATCTCTCCAAATGGCATCTTTAAGCCCATTCCCTATATAATCAACTAACACATCTTCGAGTGTAAATTTTCTGGGCACTCTAGTTTTCAATCATCTTTCACCTTCAAGTCACGAATGGAAGAATTACCAATCTAACTCTTCAGGTGTAAGAAGATTGAACAGGGGAAGCTGTTGTACCCCAAAATTTGCCCTCTCTTTTCTCAAAGAATCACCCTGGATCCTCAGATTTTGCTTCCATCCAGTTTCCAAGCCTTGAACTACAAATTTTCCAAGCAAACCATTCACAAGGGCAAAATGGTCATTTGTACACAAGAAAAGTCAAACTTTGACTTTTGGATCAACATCGAATCTCAAGAATCATATTTCATCAAAACATGTTTGAATATGAAGTTTGTTTCATCAAGAAATTCAAAAGTCAAATTTACTATGGAAAAGCCAAATTTCCAAATACTTGGGATTTTTCTAAGTATTTAAGAAAAAAATTACATTTCAGAACTTCTGAGCCAGCCTCCAGGCAAGTGCAGTCAGAAGTTGCAAACTTGGTTCAGAATATGGCCTTCAGTGAGAACATGGCTCTTCAGCATCTACGCAAGTTCAGTCAGAGTTTGCCAGGGTAATGCAAAGAAGGTTATAAAACGTGATACAAAGCGTGAAGGCTCCTTAAGAACATGCTGAAGCCAGAAGATAAGAGGATCAGAAGATGGGATGCTATGCTGAAGCAGAACTTCTAATCCAGAATAAAGCCTTGGTGTAGAGTTTCACGTTGCAGGATTTCTGGTTGTGATAAGTCTCATCATCATTTAATGCTCATTTAATGCTCACAACCACCTTCTGAGTTTTTACCCAAAGGATTCTCACCACGTGTACCTCTACTGTCTTGGGATAGCAACTTTTCTACTAAGCTCATGCTTTGCTTTTTGCTTTTCCTTAATTCCTGCTGACAACCACCATGCTTTCTTCAAAAACAAGGCAGCGCTTCAGCACATGAAGGCTATATTCAACGCTTTGGTCAGAACATGACCAAATCCCAAAAACTTGTTTATACAACTTGCTGCAGACCTATGACCAACAGCTGGTTCAGCCTACACCTGCATCCCATGATTATACCAAACTAGCATACAAAAACTGTGATGAAAAAGCAAAGGAACAGGATGCCAAAACAGGTTCAAATCCTATTTGTTTTCCCCCAAAAAATCACAACAAATTCATCTATAAATACTTGGATCTATCATACGTTCAAGGGGGCTTTTTTGGGACGAGAGACTGAAGGCTGTTTTTTTTAAAGAGAGAGATTGGCCAAAAGAGTGAAAAGGAGGTTGTGAAACCTTCATAAAAAATCCAGATTTCTCATGCATAAAAACAAACCTTTGTTCTTCCCTTGGAGCCAAATAATACAACCACTCTTCCATTTCTCTTGTTGACTCAGAACATCCAAAGGCAGCCACTCAAAGATCCAAGCACGCCCCAGGTAAGTCTTCTGACTTTACTTGCTTTTCATTCTGAACATCATTAACATGTAAATATCATAGTATTAATGTTGTACATATCATTGTATGAATAAAAAAAACTATGGATCAGAACTTCTAGAATAATGCTAGGCTCAGACTTAGGATTGGAATTTCTGTGATTTGTTATGCTGTGATTATTCTGATTCGCTGAACTGAATAAATTGCTGATGTGCTGATTAAGAGTTGAAACGTAACACAGAACTTTTGTTTTTTTTTCACTCACTGTTAACACACACTGAACTTCTGATGCTTACATGTTGTTAACACAACGTAGAACTTCTGAGTTCTCCTCACATGTCAAATACACTGAACTTCTGACTTGTGGCCCACTGTCTGAATACCACCCAGAACTTCTGTGTTTTCCCTCTAACATTTCTCGCATGACCTCAGAGTTTACCAATTCAGAACTTCTGATGCCCACTGACGTCTCCTGCTGAGTCACAGCGCTCTTAGCTTCAGAACTTCTGATCCTTGTTGTTTTGCTTGCAGCAGCATGCTTTTTCTACCTTGCATTTATTTTCCTTTTCATCATTTTTTTTTTATTATTAACATAAAAAAAAACATAAAAATATTTTCCTTTATTTTATTTCCTTAAGACAAAAAAACATTTTCTAAACAAGTCCATTTTACATTTCTTGTACATTATTTCAATATGGTTGTAATAGTAACTTAGGACTTATTTTTTACTTGCAATCCCCATTCGTACATACGTACCCCCATCCCCTAAATATTGTAATAGCGTAGAATTTCATTTTCCGCAATTTATTGTTTTCCTTGTATTGTATAGTAATTAGGCGTGCATGGAAAGATAAAACCAACAAATAGATCACCCCAATCAAGATAAATTATGCATGCAATCAAACATACTTGCACACATGCACCCTTAAGGTTAACTCCACTTGTTGCCTAAAAAAATGGTCATGTTATGCATGTGGGATGTCTTAGCACAAACAAAAAAATACAAGATCATAGTCCCTCGATGACGCTATCAAAGTTGCCTTTCGAAATGATCTTAGTCCCTAAAGAAAAATGCTAAGTCATTTCACAACATTGTTATCATGGTCATACGATGACCCAACGCCCGTCCTTCACATCCAATGATGGGGCTTCTTACCAAATCAATGGTAAGATAGCCACATCTAAAGGAGGAGGAAAAGCACATTTAAGACCTTTTGAGTAGGTAGGTTCGCTCTTAGTTACTCGCTTGCTCACAACAAAAAACATTTTATACACCAACACTTCCATTTGAAACATTTTCAAAAGACAACACTGTGTACGCGTTCTTATAGAGACGAGAGTCATTACAAAGGAAACCCTTTTCAAAATCACTTTAAAAAACACATCTCACAAACACATCTTTGAAACTATTTTCCAAACAAACACTTTGTACGCGTTCTTATAGAGACGAGAACCATTACAAAGACGTTTTCAAAATACTTTCAAAAAACCCATACCACAAGCACATTCAAACAAAAGTAAGTGATCTAGCGAGTAACTAAGAGCCCATGGAAAACCATGGATGAAAAGGGTGCTAATACCTTCCCTTTTCATAATCTACCCCCCGAACTCAAGAAACAATCTCAAAGGTCTTTCCTGTGCTTTTTCACCTTTCCTTATTGGATAAAAGAAAAGTCGGTTGCGACTCTTGCTAAACCGCAACATTTGTGAACACAAATGCAAAACACTTCAAGTCAGTTCTCCCACCGTATCACAGTTGCGATTAATCATATGAGAGAAACTGTGTATTATCTGGATTCGTTATACAATTATTGGTCAACATATCCAGATTTGAAACAGATGATTAACACGTAAGTTTTTCGCTCCCAAAGAGATATTCAAGTTTATGTTTATGTTTATGGTCAACATATCTGGATTTGTTTTTATGTTTATATTTCTATGTGAGATTGTTCTAAATAGTCGTTTATATTTTATTATAGCGTTCTACTTGCTTTTCGCTCCTAAAGAGATATTCAAGTACCAAAAAGTAGAGCCAACAACGTTACATGGATCACAGTGGAGGTATATTTTCACAAAGAGATATTCAATTTTGATTACATTAGTGATGATACTTGATAAAATAATTTAAGGGGTATATCCTGATATATATTCGTATTTTCTTTCTATGTGTAGTATCCTCGCCAGCGTAACGGTATAGATTGTGGCTATTTTATGTTGAGGTTTATGAAAGAAACTATTATTTTGGATCGATTAGAGATTCCATCCACAGTATGGATTTCTAACTTAGGAATTACATACTATTTTCATATTTTGTGTTTCTCATAAAATGACATATTGTTTTAACTAAATCACATACTATGCTATATTATTATATATGTAGTACTTTGAGGAATTCAATTGTGCACATTACTCAAAAGATCAATTGGATGAACTTATGGAGGAATGGTGTCAATTCATTATCGGGTTGAGAATTTTATAAGCTAAGGTATATTGTCTTATTCCTTTGATGAGAACTTGTCTTATTATCATATTATGAATTTCGATCATTTGGTTTTTTTCTCAAGTTTATAGGTACATGTGTAGAAGATAGAGCTAAGATATTCATGTTGTTGTTGTTTCTTGAGAATTCTCGAAGATAGAAAGATGTATAGATGTAACTTCAATTTTGAATTTTAGGCATTTTAACTTGTAGAATTTTAACTTGTATCATAAATTTTGTAATTGTTGTTGTATATATCATCAATTTATATATGTGTAATTTTTATATATGTATATTTTATTGGAATGAAGCTACCAAATATGGTGCATAATATGGTGAAAACCTGGATCAAATATGGTTAAAATTCTAATTAAAATGCATTATATATATTGGACAGCACTTTTATAAGTCAAAATAGATAATTTATTATAAAAAAATCGTGAACAATAGACAGCGCTTTAGGAGAAAAGTGCTGTAAAAACTTTAAAAAAAAGTGCTGCCTAAAGTGTGAAAGCGCTGTCTAAAGGGGGGGAATGGACAGCGCTTTCAAAGGAAAACGTTGTCTAAAGCCTAACTTAAAAAAATAAAAAAGTGTTGTCTATTCTAAAAACGCAGTCTAAAGTTGGCATAAGACATCGCTTTTACATTGAAAAAAAACGTTGTCTTTTCTTTTAGCAGCGCTGCTTTAGGCAGCGCTGTTAAATGCCTAAAAAGCGTTGTCTTTTCCCTTTTTTGTAGTAGTGTGTGATTGGAAACCTTTTCGAATCCAATGAGATTGATATCCTGTGGTCGGTCTAGTTTAACTGTTCCTTCTGTTTCAAGTCCAATGTGATTGGCAACCTTTTCGGATCCAATGTGATTGGTATCCTGTGGTCTGTCTAGTTTAACTATTCCTTCTGTTACAAGTTTAGTGTGATTGGCAACCTTTTCGGATCTAATGTGATTGGTATCCTGTGGTCGGTCTAGTTTAACTATTTCTTCCATTTCAAGTCCAATGTGATTTGCAACCTTTTCGAATCCAATGTGATTAACAACCTTTTCGAATCCAATGTGATTGGTATCCTGTGGTCGGTCTAGTTAAACTATTCCTTCCGTTTCAAGTCCAATTTAATTGGAAACCTTTTCAGATCTAATCTTATTGATATCATTTGGTAGGTCTAGTTTAACTATTCCTTCCTTCTTAAACCCAATGTTATGGTACCCTTTTGGTAAGCCTAGTCTAACTATTCTCTCTGTTCCCAGTCCAGTTTAATCGTTCATCTTTCGGATCCAATTTAATTGGTATCTTGTTATAGGTCTAGTTTAATTAGTTCCTCTTTTGCAAGTCCAAATTGATTAGTATCTTTGTTAGAGCCTCCTTTGATGGGTATCTTTTTCAGGTTTCGTCTGTCTTAGACTGACATTTGTTTCTAAAATCCCACCTTTGGGTGGCCTTCTTCTAAAAATAATATATATATATATATATATATATATATATATATATATATATATATATATATATATATATATATATATATATATATATATATATATATATGATCCCCCGTGGTATTCAGTCCTCTTCTACCTTGAATGTTCGAAAGGCTCACGCCAATCTCACCCTCAGGTTTAAGATGATTGAATAAGACAGTAGTTGTACCCCAAAATTTTCCCTCTTTTTTATAAATAAAATAGCTTATTCTTCATCATAATATCCATCATTTTAAATTGCATTAATTCAATGATATGGGATCAAAGGTTTTGACTATATAAGTATTTGCAACTCAAGAGAAAAATTTTTATCTACAAGGGTTCAATATTTGAAATCTCTCCATCATAAACATCATCTCAAGTCACAAGCATGTGAGTTCAAGAGGTCTTCAAGTCATCTCATATCATTGAGTTAATGCAAGAGGTCTTCAAGCCTAGGATGATTTCATGTTCTCCTATTAGTCTTAAAGCACCCATATGTGATTCATTAATCTTCACATTTTATCAGAAAAATCAGGATTGATTGAATAAGAAGATATTTAAGTTTGTATAAGCAAAAGTCAACGAAAGTCAAAGGTTGACCAAATGGAATTTTTGGTCAAAACCTTTGTCAAAAGTAAGATATGAAAAAATGTGGCCATTTGTTGGGAAAAGTCGAGGAAATTGATTAAAAATGAGATTTCTTGCATTCTAAGTAATCTTGATGCTTAGAGTTTTTCTAAATTTTAAGATTTTTTATATTCATAAGCCATCTTTGCATCCTGATATCTCACTCATGTATGGACTAAAGTTCAAACTCAGGATCATTAGAAAGGAAGAGCTTCATACTTCATTTTTTGTCCTTGAGAGGTTATCTCCAAAAAGTGCTTATAACTCCGAGTTTGAAAGTTCATGATATTATCCTATCTCTTTATTATGGTACCAAAAGAGCATTATTTAGTCCACTATGGAAGAAATTAGAAAGCCATAAAGTGATGTATATGGTTTAAGTGAGTGACTGAAATACTTAAAGAAATTGCTGGCATTTTCATGAAGCACAACATCATGATTTCAACACGAGACGTACTCAACACGAAACTTATTCATCCCTGATCACTTCTCTTCAACTTTGGTTTTGGGATCTTGTTGTGAGGATACCTACAATTCAAGTTATCGGGCTGAGAAGTAAGCAACATGGTCACGAGTCCGGCATCACATCACTTGGCTAGAGATGATGTTCTAAGTCATTCTGAGATATTTCATGCCAAGATGGGACTGCAGTCGCGCGCACATGGTTATTCTAATTGATTACTCTCTTTGGCCATGCAACAATTCGTCATGTATGCATAATGGCAGGAGTTTTGCTCCAAAAAGACATCACAAACTTATCTATTAAGTTTCCCCACCACAAGTTACAATACTCCCTCCTCCTGGTGATTAATCACAACAACATCAATCCTTCATTGCAAACGCGTGACTTCACATCTCTTGCTCTCTTCATTCAAAATAAAAACTCAACGAAACTTACAATACAGTAACGACACGCGCCTAAACCAAGAGAGCATTCATTATATAAATACAACAACTCCATTCAGTTACAACCGTCAGGGTTCTATTAGAAAAATCTCAACAAACTCTCTCACTCTCTCTTCCTCACTCTTCATCTTCATACCCTCTCTCTCATTCTTCATCTTCATGATTCATGAATCTTCAACATCTTCTAATAACTCTCTGAACTGAAGAGATATCATGTACCTCTTCTCCTTTGTAGCAAGGAGATTCTCACATCTGGTTCCTCTATTCATTGATGCTAGCTTAGTTACGATTCTGATCGAGTTCTACTTCAAAGATTCAAGTGTCATCTGAGTTTATTTCTCAGCAACCTGAAGAATCTTCAACCTCTCATCTTTATCATCTTCAAGATTCAAGGAGCATATTGTAGAGTTTTCTGAAGAAATTCTTGTTTGTACAATCTTCAACAGGTAAGCTTCTTGAACTCCCTTCTCATCATGTTAGGGCTTCATGTATAGGCTCATGCTTGCATCTGTGTGCTCCAAACTGCTGGAACCTGGAGCTAGGCTCCCATGTTTTTGTGGTCATAATAATATGGTTGAAAGCATTTTCAGATCTATGTGTTTTTAATTTTTCTTGATAATTTAGAACGTTTCGTTGAAAATAGAGTTTAGAAATAGAATCACATGATGAAAACGAGTGGAACGGTGTTTTCATCTTGATATTCCGTTAAGATTCTGTTAACTCTGGCGAAGGCACCGCCGGAGAAGGTGGTGGAAGCCACCGTCTGGTTTTTGTAGTGTAAACATGTGCTCTAAGCGTGTCCTTATCTTACTGGCCCATGCGAAAATCGTCTCAACCAATTACATTTCATAACGTTTTATTTTTTTCGTTTTATTCAAATAATAGAAATAATAAATAGGGAATTAGGATTGGCTGGGACTGATATTTGTCACGTAGTGACTAAAAAATGAAGGACCAATTGATTTCAGGTTATGCTATTTATTTTTGTCACACTTAAAAGTTAAATAAGTATTGAGTAATTAAAAACAATTGTGATAGGGATTAAATGATTGTGCTCAGATATGTTTTGATGGTTTGGGTTTAGATCCGTTTGTATTCGCACACCCACGTGTATTTGGCCTCAGCGTCTGTTTACTTTTCAGCTCATTAGACAAATCTGCAATACACACCCTGGCTTCATGCTTCATATTTTTTGACACCTTGTTCAATATTGCTCATGATTTTGATTTTTTTTTACATATAAAAATCTTGAAAATATATATTCTGGAATCTTTAGTGTCTTAGGAATTTTATCATGATTTTTATGGATTTTTTATAATTGATTCTCATTTTTTTTAATTGTTTTTTGTCAATGTGTTTAGAAGTGATGTTCCTATGATATCTTGTAAGTTTTAGTGCAATTTTTGATCACTTCGGCAATTAAAATCTACAAAAACATGATTCTGATTCTTTCATGTCTTAGAGATTTTTAGATGATTTTTCCCTATTTTTCTAATTTGAATTTTATTTTCTTTTAAGTCCTTTTTGTGAAGGTATGCTATTTGACTATCTTTTGATCAAGGCTTGTGTTTGATGATTGTTGCTTGTTATTTTGAACCACTCTTTTGCCATGGTTAAAGGTTTATTTGTCCATGGCTTATATGTTGATTTGATATTTTTTTAGTTGGGATTTTTCTTTTGGGAGCCTCGATGCATGTCTAGTTAAAAACACATGTTTGTATAAATGTTTGATCTTAAAGCTTGCATTTATGCAATAGCTTAGGAATTTTTCGTGACATGATATTGAACATAACATCATGCCTTGTGATGTAATACCATAATTTTTGAAGTCTCTTTAGACCTTCGTTGGGATTTTTCTTTTGTAGTCACACAAAAATGAATAATTGTCCATTTATTTTCCTAATTAGGAGTTGATCTTTGGTGTATGGTGCTTGATGCTTGGTTTGATGTTTAATGGACTTCTTTTTTAACATGTTAACATGTTTAGGTAGCTCTTATTTTTATGTTGAGTCCATAATTAAGTTACATGCTTAACATATCTTGATGTTTGACCTCTAAGTTGTCAATTAACTAGTTTTGACATAATTATGGCACATAGTTTGCTTTAATCATGATCTTTCTTGTAAATTTTGTTTAATATTGATGATTAGAAGTTAGTTACTTCCTTTTGATGTCCTCTACCTTATTTAACATGAAATTTACTTAATTCCCAAATTTTGATTACTTTGTGACGTTTAAAAACATGTTTTCCCGTCACTACTTGAATTGACTAGTTGTTTGAACTTTGTTGGCCTGTGATACCATGTAATTATTTTCAATATTAATGCATGACTTATAAATTAATTATTTATTAAATATAACCTTGTCGTGTTGCCATTAGTAATCCTTAAGGCCATAACTTTTAGGGGTATAGTTTCTAGGAATTAGTTTGATCATTTGTATGGCTTTCTTTAGCCTTTACTTGCGTGATTACTTTGCAATTATTTTCCCACTTTCGAGATATGTTTGTGTGAGTTTAAGAATGCTCACTTGATGCCTTGGTTAGGATTCCACCTTATCTAAGTCATATCTGAAGATGTGAAAAACACAAGAAGGGGGGTTGAATTGTAAAACTTAAATCAAAAGCTTAAACAACACTGTATTTTTATCCTGGTTCGTTTGATCTCAAACTACTCCAGTCCACCCGTCAAGGTGATTTCGCCTCTCTCCAACAAGGTCTTAATCCACTATAATCAACTGATTACACAACTACTTTAACAACTGTTAAAGCCTTCATGAGTATAACCACAGACCGGTTTATCTCAAGGAAATTCTCTTACAGATAATTGAACAAAAGTGTGTTTGATGTTTTCTAATAAAACTATATATCACAACTGTGATAATACATAATATTAAGCTTAGAATGAAAACCGAATTGCTAATGCTTTTGCAGTAGGCGTGGTATGAAGGCTTTAGCAAATTGTATGAGTGAGTTCGTTTACGTAGGCGTGTATATGCATGAAGATTATTAGCCTTTTCTTTTCTCACACAGTCTTGTATATATAACCAAGGAAAAGATACGTTGTTGTCCATAAATCACTTTCAATGATAATAACGTTCTTTCATTTTTGAGAAGATCTTGTCTTGGAATAAAGTCGTTGGTAATTAATCTGTCTTGAATGCTTAGTAACTCTGACGCTTCAGAGTCTTCTCTGCTTATGGAAATCAGAGTGTTCTTGCCTTTATGCTGACGCTTCTGAGTGCTGATGACTTGGTTAGGATCTTGATCAGAGTCAGAGTATTTTATGCGCAGATTCTGTTCTTCAGGCTTCAGCGTATGATCTGGTAGCTTCAGCGTGTAGCACATGTAATTTAATCTTTTGATGCTGACATATCTTCTGATGCTAATGTTGATATTGATCTTCTGATGCTGATTCCATCAGAGTTTCTGTAAACACAAAACATAATTTTAAGTAGCATATGTGTCTTATATATAAATCTTACAATTTATTTATTCTTGTATTTTGTTATCATCAAAACTCTAATTAAGGGTTGTAGAATCAAACTATGTTCTAACAATCTCCCCCTTTTTGATGATGACAAAAACCAAATTTTTTCAATTAAAATTAAAGAATAAAAGGTATCAGAGATTAAAGATAAAGAATAAAAGGTATCAGAGATAAACAAATAAAGAATAAAAGGTATCAGAGATTAAAGATAAAGAATAAAAGGTATCCGAGATAAACAAATAAAGAATAAAAGGTATCAGAGCAACGAAGAGAAACCCCCCCCCCCCCCTCCCTGTGTTGATTACTTCCCTTTATTTCCATGAGACTTTGAGCATCAAAACTTTACTGTATCAGAGTTCATCGGATTCATCAGAGTTTTGTACCTGTAAGCTTTTCAGAAGAAAGAAATTCAAATATATCAGAGTGTTAGAATGTTTGAGACTTATGTCTCAGTAATCCGTTATTGAAAAATATCATTCTTTCTCCCCCTTTTTGTCAGTTATCAAAAAGCACAAATAATCAGATATAAAAAAAATGATCAGAGTTAAAATGCGTTTATATTAAAAACAGAAGCAATGATAAGTTCAAAACATGTATAAATATTACCGATAAACAAGTTATAAAAACAACAAGGAAATTCTAAGAAGGAGGAGGAAGTCGTGTGAAAAAGATTGAAGGATTTTTGAGAAAGTAAGAACACTGAAATCAGAAATATTTAGAGAGAATGAAAGTGACGGTAAAAGAGTGTAAATGGTGTGAAGTGTGTTTAAATAGATTTCTAAAAAGGTTTTGAAAACATAAACGTTAAGAGAGAGAAATTAATAATGATTATTAGCATTTAATGATAGCTGATTTTAAGGGATTCAGAAAAATATTTGGAACGGTTACCCATGACATGTGTCTCAATGCATCCAATCAGCGCTTTTGCCTTTTCAGAAACGTGAACGCGTGTTCAGCCTCAGAAAATAGCTGATGACTGGATGACACTTGTTTGCTTGAGTGAACATCACTTTTCTATCCTTGAAATGAAGCGCTCAGATCTTCATGGATAGATTCTGATACAATCTGCACTTCTAAAGTTCTGAAAGAAGATTGATCAGAAGTTCACAGAAAAATAAACAAAGTTCTGAAGGTTAATATATAGAATCAAAACAATTTCATTTTGGGCAGAGCTTCATGCTGAGATGTTTCAGAATGAAGTTGAACCTATCTTCAGAAAGAGGTTTTGTAAAAATATCAGCCCATTGATGGTCTGTGTTAATAAATTTTAAATTTTAAATCCCTTTCGGAATATAGTCCCTAATAAAATGATGTTTTGTTTCTATATGTTTAGCCTTAGAATGTAAAATTGGATTCTTACTGAGACAAATAGCAGAAGTATTGTCACAGAGGATATGAATGTTACTCTCAAATATCTGGGAGTCCTCAAGTTGACTTTTCTTCCAGAGCATTTGTGTGCTGCATCCAGCTGCTGCTATGTATTCACCTTCTGCTGTTGATAGAGCAATTGTGGATTGTCTTTTGTTGGACCATGAGATCAGATTTTCTCCCAGAAACTGGCAGCTTCCAGAAGTACTTTTACGTTCTACTCTGTCTCCAGCAAAATCAGCATCACAGTATCCTACTAAGCTGTAATCACTTGATTTTCTATAAAACAAACCCAGATTAATAGTACCTTTCAGATACTTGAAAATTCGCTTAACTGCTGTTAAGTGAGATTCTCTAGGATCTGATTGAAATCTAGCACAAATGCATACATTGAATAAAATGTCAGGCCTTGAAGTTGTCAGATAAAGAAGAGAACCAATCATACCTCTGTAGACCTTCTGTTCCACCTTTTTACTTACCTCTTCTCTTTCTAGAATGCACGTGGGATGCATTGGAATCTTTGATGGCTTACATTCTGAGAGATCAAATTTCTTCAGAAGTTCTCTGACATATTTGCTCTGATGAATGTAAGTTCCTTCTGGGGTTTGATTGATCTGAATGCCCAGAAAGAATTTCAGTTCCCCCATTAGGCTCATCTCAAATTCTGCCTACATACACTTAGCAAACTTTCTTCCCAGAGAAGGTTTAGTAGATCCAAATATGATGTCATCAACATAAATCTGACATACTAAAATGTCATTCTTAATTGTCTTACAGAATAAGGTTGTGTCCACTTTCCCTCTGGTGAATTCATTTTCTAACAGGAAGTTACTTAGTCTTTCATACCAAGCTCTGAGAGCTTGTTTCAGACCATAGAGTGACTTCTTTAGTTTGAAAACATATTCTGGATTTTTGGAACTTTCAAAACCAGGGGGTTCGTGCACATATACCTCTTCTTCTATATAGCCATTTAAGAATGCACTCTTAACATCCATCTGATACAGAGTGATGCCTTTATTCACAGCAAATGAAATTAAAAGTCTGATAGATTCTAACCTGGCGACTGGAGCAAAGGTTTCTGTATAGTCTATCCTCTCTTGCTGACTATAACCTTGTGCTACCAATCGTGCTTTGTTTCTGATGACTTCACCTTGTTCATTCAGTTTGTTTCTGAACACCCATTTTGTTCCAATGACGTTGAATCCTTTTGGTTTGGGAACTAGATCCCATACGTCATTTCTTGTGAATTGATTCAGCTCCTCTTGCATTGTTAAATCCAGTCATTGTCCAGAAGTGCTTCATCAATTGTTGATGGTTCAATTAGAGAAACAAGTCCCATGAGGGATTCTTCAGAGTTTCTGAAGCTAGATCTTGTTCTGATTGGATCTTCCTTTCTTCCTAAGATTGTTTCTTCTGGGTGATTCAAGCTGCTTCTGGATGGTCTTTTCTGAAGTTGATCAACAGAAGGTGCTGGATTGCTTGCAGTGCCTCTTTCTGATGTTGAGGGAGTGTCTCTGTTAAGAGCTTCTGATGACTTGTCTTCAGTACCTGTGAATTCAACTTCCATACCTGCAAGGAATTCATCCTGCTTTGACTTTTCAGAGTCAAGCTTATCATCAAAACGAACACTGATTGATTCTTCCACAATCTGTGTTTCTGTGTTGTATACTCTGTACCCTCTTGAGCGTTCAGAGTATCCTAACATAATACACTTTTGTGCTTTAGAGTCAAACTTGTTCAAATAATTTTTTGTATTTAAAATAAAGCAAGTACATCCAAATGGGTGAAAATAAGAAATGTTGGGCTTTCTGTTCTTCCACAATTCATATGGAGTCTTTTCCAGAATAGGTCTTATGGAGATTCTATTCTGAATGTAACACACTGTTTATTGCCTCTGCCCAAAAGATCTTAGCAACGTTAGTCTCGTTGATCATGATTTTGGCCATTTCTTGCAATGTTCTGTTCTTTCGTTCTACAACTCCATTTTGCTGGGGAGTTCTAGGACAAGAGAAGTCACGCAGAATGCCTTTGTCATTAAAAATGATTCAAAATCTTTATTTTCAAACAGTCCACCATGATCACTTCTGACTTTGACGATTCTAAGATCCTTTTCATTCTGAACTTGGTTGCAGAAGGTGACAAACACAGAGTGTGACTCGTCCTTGTGTCTTAAGAACTTTACCCATGTCCATCTGCTATAGTCATCTACGATTACTAACCCATACTTCTTGCCACTGACTGAAGTAGTTTTAACTGGTCCAAATAAGTCAATGTGCAGAAGTTCTAATGGCTTAGAGGTGGAAACAACGTTTTTGGATTTGAAAGCTGGTTTTGCAAACTTGCCTTTCTGACATGCTTCACACAGAGCATCTGAATTGAACTTCAGGTTAGGAAGTCCTCTGACCAGATTGAGTTTGTTAATCTGAGATATTCTTCTCATACTAACATGTCCCAATCTTCTGTGCCAGATCCATTGCTCGTTGTTAACAGACAGAAGACACTTTACATTCTGACTTTTTAGTTCATAAAGTTTTATTTTATAAATGTTGTTTCTCCCCTTTCCATTAAATAGGATAGTCCCATCTTTCTGACTAACAGCTTTGCATGAATTTTGATTAAAGATTATATCATAACCGTTATCACTTAATTGACTTATGGATAACAGATTATGCATTAATCCATCTACTAATAAAACATTACTTATAGAGGGAAGATTTCCATTACCTACAGTTCTAGAGCCAATGATCTTTCCTCTCTGATTGCCTCCAAAACCTACGTGGCCTCCAGGCTTAAGTTCCAGGCTTTGGAACATATGCCTTCTTCCCGTCATGTGTCGTGAGTAGCCAGAGTCCAGGTACCATGATTGGTGTTTCTGCTTTGCTGCTAAAGATATCTGCCACATGTATTATTTTATCCTTAGGTACCCATATTTTCTTGGGTCCTGATTTGTTAGTTTTACCAAAACTCTGGTTGAGTTTTGGTTTGACAGAATAATTACTACTTGTATATTTGATGTCATGTGTGTGCCCATATACAAAGTGTGAATCAAGTGAAGTGCGTTTTATGACTAAATCCATGGCATTCTTTGGTGTAGGTACCTTACCTTGGTATCCTATTCCTTTTCTGCCATTTCTGCTAACTCCATAGATCATTGAAGCCATTTTGCTTCTATCTATGTTTTTAGCTAGAAACTTCTGAAAGCTATGATCATACTCCTTGATGATCTCATCGGCACTGCTGGGAGTTTCAGGGATTGTTTCCTTCTGAGAGTTTTGCAATAGATTTTCTAATTTTGAAATTTTATCTTTTAACTCAGAATTCTCCAATTTGAGACTCTCAGTATTATCAGAGTCAGAAGCAAGATTCCTTTTCAGGTTTCTGAATTTGACTCTGATCTGCTGATATCTTTCCAAAATTTCATTAAGGCTTTCAGCTAGCTCAGCCTTAGTAAAGTTTATAGCAAAGTCAGGGAATACCTCTTCTGTATCTGATTCAGAGTCTGACTCAGAAGCTTCACTGTCTTCTGTTATGTTTTCCATGAGAGCTATGTTTGCTCTCTCATCATTTGATTCTGAGTCAGCTTCAGATGTGTCAGAATCATCCCATGTAGCCATGAGACTTTTCTTCTTTTCCTTGCCAAACTTCTTTTTGGGCTTTTCTTTCTGAAGCTTTGGGCAATCACTTTTGTAGTGCCCTTGCTCGTTACATTCATAGCAGATGATGTCTTTGTTGTTTGGCTTTCTGCTTCCTGAAGAGCCTTCAGATCTTCTGTGTCCAGAGGAGGATTCTGACCTTCTGTATCTGGAGAAGGATTCATTCTGATTCTCTGATCTTTTGGGATTCCTGAACTTCCTTTGCCTCTATTTCCATAATTGGTTCACCCTTCTGGAGAGGAGAGATAGTTCATCTTCTTCTGATGAAGACCCATCAGAGGTTTCTTCTACAGCCTGCAAACCCTTGGAGTCAGATTTTCTGTTAGATTTTAAAGCTAATGGCTTACCTTGCTTTTGAGGTTCATCTGCTTCTAGCTCTATCTCGTGACTTCTGAGGGAGCTGACAAGTTCCTCCAGAGAGATTTTGTTGAGATCCTAGGCTAGCTTAAGCGCTGTGACCATTGGCCTCCACTGTTTTGGCAAGCTTCTGATGATCTTCTTAACATGATCAGCAGTAGAATACCATTTGTCAATAACTTTGAGACCAGCAACCAGAATTTGAAATCTTAAGAACATCGTTTCTATTGATTCACTTTCTTCCATCTTGAATGCCTCGTACTTCTGAATGAGCGCAAGAGCTTTGGTTTCTTTGACTTGAATGTTGCCTTCATGCGTCATTCTCAGAGAGTCAAACATATTCTTTGCAGTGTCTTTATTTGATATCTTTTCATATTCAGAATAAGAGATGGCGTTGAGAAGAATTGTTCTGGCCTTGTGATGATTTCTGAAATCACACTTTTGCTGATCAGACATTGCTTTCCTGTCAATCTTCTGACCACTTCCATCCACTGGGTGCGTGTATCCATCAGTCACCATGTCCCACAGATCAGCATCATGGGCCAGAAAGAAGCTTTCAATTCTGTCTTTCCAGTAGTCAAAGTTCTCTTCATCAAAGACTGGAGGTTTGCCACTGAATCTGTCTCTTTCTTCATTGTTGTCATTGCTGATGTTTTGATGTGGTCCTGCCATTGTGTTTTTCAGACGCTGGATCTTGTACTGACACGGTTAAGTGTTATAAGCTCAGAACCAGGCGCTCTGATGCCAATTGAAGATGTAAAAAACACAAGAAGGGGGGTTGAATTGTAAAACTTAAATAAAAAGCTTAAACAACACTGTATTTTTATCCTGGTTCGTTTGATCTCAAACTACTCCAGTCCACCCGTCAAGGTGATTTCGCCTCTCTCCAACGAGGTCTTAATCCACTATAATCAATTGATTACACAACTACTTTAACAATTGTTAAAGCCTTCTTGAGTATAACCACAAACCGGTTTATCTCAAGGAAATTCTCTTACAGATAATTGAACAAAAGTGTGTTTGATGTTTTCTAATAAAACTATATATCACAACTGTGATAATACACAATATTAAGCTTAGAATGAAAACTGAATTGCTAATGCTTTTGCAGTAGGCGTGGTATGAAGACTTTAGCAAATTGTATGAGTGAGTTCGTTTACATAGGCGTGTATATGCGTGAAGATTATTAGCCTTTTCTTTTCTCACACAGTCTTGTATATATAACCAAGGAAAAGATACGTTGTCGTCCATAAATCACTTTCAATGATAATAACGTTCTTTCCTTTTTGATAAGATCTTGTCTTGGAATAAAGTCGTTGGTAATTAATCTATCTTGAATGCTTAGTAACTCTGACGCTTCAGAGTCTTCTCTGCTTATGGAAATCAGAGTGTTCTTGCCTTTATGCTGACGCTTCTGAGTGCTGATGACTTGGTTAGGATCTTGATCAGAGTCAGAGTATTTTATGCGTAGATTCTGTTCATCAGGCTTCAGCGTATAATCTGGTAGCTTCAGCATGTAGCACATGTTATTTAATCTTCTGATGCTAATGTTGATACTGATCTTCTGATGCTGATTCCATCAGAGTTTCTGTAAACACAAAACATAATTTTAAGTAGCATATGTGTCTTATATATAAATCTTACAATTTATTTATTCTTGTATTTTGTTATCATCAAAACTCTAATTAAGGGTTGTAGAATCAAACTATGTTCTAACAATATCATCTTTGTGTGTTAAGCATTGGCATTATCCTTATACCCTAAGCCTTGAGTGCTAGGGAAATTGTTGATTGCTTTTGACGTGGTTTGTAATGCCTTAGGATAGAACCACTTGTGAATGATCCTTATGGGAACATTAGTTTTTTGTGCATGTCACATTCATCTTACTTGATTAATGACTTGAAGTATGCATTAAGGTTTAAGTTTGTTTGACCATTGCTTGCTTGTTAGGTGATACACTTAGGTGTTTGGTAGGCTTTTAAGCCATCTTATTTTATTGTTGTATTCTTGCTTATGTCTTTGTATGCTCGCTTAGGTTCACTTGGTTCTTCTTTGAATCAAGGTAGACATTAGGTCTTAAACCATGCATGCTAATATTATGTAGCTTTTCCCTTTGTTAATCCTAACTTTAGGACCATCATTGCATGACAACACTAGGAATAGAATTTCCCTTAGATTTTTAATTCCTTTTTTGCATCTTTAAAACTAAAACTAATATTTCTCAAAAATGAAAAAAACACTTAATAATAATGATGTGAACCATGTGACACGAGCCTTAAGCATTGAGAGAAATATGAGGGGGGTGCATTCCTAACCTTATGATTTCTTTCGATCATAGTTTTTAATGTAGTTTCAAATCACCAAATCCTTTCTCAAGGTAAAAAAAGACTAAAACTAATTCAAACCTTTTGCCTTCGGGCTGCCTACGGGCCTTTCCTTTAAAAAAACCTTTTAAGGTAAGAACATGTTAATTCATTTCTAATATAACGCGGGAGTCTCCAAAGGTTGAGCTGTATTAGAATACAAAATTAGCATCGTTCATTAAAAAACGCAAACAAACAGAAACGTTTGAGCCGAACTACGACGCTCTGGTTCCTTAAAAGAGATTCGTAGACATTAGGTTACAGGGCCTAAGCGAGCACAACTATTTAAAACCTTTGTTTTCTCTGTATTTTTTCTTTTGCATTCATGCATTCCTTTAGCTTGTAAATTTAGATAAACACTCTTTGATTAGAACAACAAGAGTGGATCCTATAGAGTACCACAAACGTGAGGGGTGATAATACCTTCTCCTTGCGTAATCGACTCCCGTACCCTTTCTATTGGTCACAAGACATTGTTTTCTCTCAAGTTCACTCGATATTTTCCTTTCCCTTCTTTGGGATAAGTAACATTCGATGGCGACTTTATTGTTCATTTTCCTAGTTGCTTCAGTTGGCGATTTAATTGGTGATCGCCTAAGTGAGTCAGTCCTAGCTCTTGTCTGTTTATATTCATTGGGTATTTATCTATATGTTTTACCTGCTTTATGTATTGCATTTATTTACTTATTTGTTATATTTGTGTTGTATTTTATTGCTTTCCATATACTATATATCGTTGTTGTATTGTTGTTTTCTTGGTGGGAGGGATGTTACTTGAGGTAAAAGGTCCAATACACAGGCCAGATTGGTAAACACTTAGGAACACATAGGACTAGAGTAGATGTTCATGACACATGGGGGTGTAGGCCCCACTATGCCATCATGAAGTACTACGCGTAGATGAGGTTCAATTGGGGATATTATCGTCTTACGTACCTCTGTTATGATGATATGTTTTCACGTGGACTCAAAATTCTGTGTATCTTTTGACCTTACCTTGACCAGATATCACCCGTGAGAGAAGAGGGATTATTCTTACAGGTACATATGTTGATCTTCATGGTACTTGGTTTACTCGATGTATTTCTTTCCCTTCTTTGGGATAAATAACATTCGATGGCGACTTCATTGTTCATTTTCCTAGTTGCTTAAATATTTACGAAATTAAAAAAAAAAACAATCAGGGAATATTTCGGAAGTGTACTTTCGAAGTTGTTTCGGAAGTGTATTTTTGAAACATGCCCTGGCACATGATAAGAATTATTGAGACCAAATTACTCCAAATCTTCTATATGTGGAGTATTTTTTGCCGACACTCTATTAAGGGTCGGATTGAATTTGATGCAAAGATTCAGAGATTTGGTGAAGATTTTATCAAAATGTTGCGCCGTCCTTAGTTACCCATGTATAACAACATGTAATGTTAAATTTATGTTTCAATATCTATGTAATTTTGAGTTTCAATGTTAAATTTATGTTATTGTTTATGTAATATCAATGTTTCAATACATGATTTTCTTTTTCAGTCTATTTCAGAAGTGTACATCTGAAATATAGTATTGGGTATCTTCGGAAATACATCTTCGAATTCTAGTAACATATCTCTGAAATCACCCCAGAAAAAAGTAAAATTTCGTAACTTCAAAAATACATCTCCAAAATTATTCCAAAAAAAAAATAAATTCTGATGCGTTCGGTGATACATCTCTAAATTTTAGAGATAAAAACAAAATTTCACTAAAAGTAACTAAGAAAGTTTAAGAGTAGAAAAAATTCCCTAACTTTAAATAACTAATGTTAAAAAAATTATGAATGGATGTCGTGTAATGGTGATATTCATTTTGACATTAAATACACCTATAAATACACCTATAAATAAAATGAACATATTAATTATACTATAGACTTTTTGTAACAAAATTAAAGTGAAATAAAAAAGTTTATATTTAAGAATTGAGAAAGTATATATAAACAAGAATATTTATAAAGAGAAATTTTTTTTTGGTCAATAAACTATATTATAATTTATAGTTATGTCTGATTATTGATGAGTAATGATTAATAGTTTATAATATATAATTGATGGTTGTGATTAATAATTTATAATATATAATTGATGGTTGATAACTAATCAGTTAATTGAAATATTTAGTAAAATTAGTATTTTAACAAATTGATAAATATAAAATAATATAAAAGATATTTTTAATTAATAATAAAATATATATTTAAGATGATAAGAGTAAAAATATATTTTAATTAAAATAATAAAGATAAAAGTGAAAGAAAAATAATAAATTTAATTTATAAATTAAAATGCTATTTTAAATACTGTTTGAAAAATAAATTATAAATTAATAAAATAAATTATAAGTTTGTGATGAAAAATTATTATCAAATAAATTTTTATTATTATATAAACTCATAAGTTATAAGATCAAAAGTATATCATTTAAATCAGAAATTTTTACAATGTATTTTGTTAATATAGAGTAAAACTGTAAATGACATATGTGAATAAAAAACTTTCGTTTAAGAGAGATGATATTTCAATATAAATAGATCCCCACTTTATTAAGAGATAGTTGGTCTTTTCAAGTAATAAAAGTCATATACTAAATTTCTTAATAGTTAATACTATAGTAGTATAGCATATCAATTTATCTTTGTATATAGTTGCTTTTAACATCCAGACTGCCCTAATGACAGAAAATCATTGTTGAAAAGTGTTAATTTAAACTAAACAGTATTATTTTTATTATGTAATAAAAAGAATGCATATTGTCTCCATGGACATGATGGAGCGTGTAAAGTTGTTATTAAAACAATTGCGAATATGTAAAGAACACCCAGACTCAATCAATAACAACTAAAGAAAAAATAATCGTGGTTAAATAAGAATAAAATAAAAATTCAAAATAACAGGCCACCTAATTATGTGTTTAAAGGGCAATGTATATATGTATGTTATATACATAAAGAAGAAAAGGATACAATATTAGTCATAAAGTAGATTAGATAAGGTGCCGCCAGTACTAGTCTAAATTTGCCTTACACCTCACGTAGGGATGTCAGTTTGGACCTGTTAATGGGGATCCTCCGCGGGGAACGCCCCGTTCGGGGCCCTAAAGATGAGGAATTTTCTCCCGTGGGGGCGGGGATGGGGAGAAAAATTCCCCCGAGAGCATTTCGGGGACGGGGACGGGGAATACACCCCCCGCCCCGCGGGGACCCTGTCCCGCCTATTATTTTAATATAGTTAATTTAATATATATATTTTAGATTAGGTTTTTTAGTCATTTCCTTTATGTTTATTTATAAAAATAACATGTATTTATTAAGAGAGAAATGTAAATATTAGACCCTAAAAAAGTTGAAGCGTTTCATTTTCTTCTGCCAGACATTTAGAGTCTCACACGTTAGACTCCTTTTTTTCTTCTCCAGTCAAATCTCCATTCATCTTCCTCTTCCAATTCCATCTTCTCTATTTGGTGTGCTTCTATTATTCACAGCTCTTATAATTTCATCAATAAGGTTTGATTTTCATAAATTTGTTCATGTAATTATTTATAGGAAAAAATAGATTATTTCTCTTTGATTCTCATAAATCTGTTTATATTATTGTTTATAGAAAAAAGTAGATTGTTTCTCCTTGATTCTCATAAACCTGTTCATGTAATTGCTTATAGGAAAAGTTGATTATTTTGATTAAATTTAAATTAAATTGTTTAGAAATTTTAGAGTTATCAAATCATTTGCATATTAAAAAAATATAAAATAATCAAAAAATTACTCATTTTTATCTCCTTTTAAATATTTTTGTGTTCATTTTTTATCTATACTATGCATTTGTAATTAAAATAATGTCGTCAGTTTTTCCTTAAAAAATATTAAAATATACTTTTCCTATTTTTTATTAATATATCACACTATAATTTAATTTTCTATATTAAACAAAAAAATATTACTTTTTAAATGAATCAATATATCATGCTATCACGGTATCACCCATAAAAAAAACCAAATATCTACTATCACCCATATTGATGAAATTACATGCTATCACCCATAAAAAAAAATATATCTTATATTTCTAATTATAAAACCAAAGCCATTAAGTGAAATAATAACATATAACTTTTTACACGAGTAAATATATCATGTATATAGGTAAATAAATGTATTCTCAATGTATATAATTAATTAATATATGTTATTATTTCTAATTGAAAAGTTACAGTAAATAAGGCATATTTAGAAATATGTGTAATGCATCATATATTTAGAAATATAAGATTTTTCTTATTAATTATTTTTTGTGTGAATTTCATGTATTTACTATTTCATTTATTTATTATTTTTTCATATATTTATTATTTTTGTTCTACTTCCATGTAGCCTTTTAAAATTTGTGTTTGTGTGTGCCAGGTTTTTGGTAAAAGAATGGTTGGTGAAGTTCAATCATCTAATAGTCCTAATGTTGCTTTGGAAGGGAATGAAGTTCCTATAGAAAGTAGTGGAGTTTCACTCACAGGAAGTTCAATCTACTCCAAATGAAATAAATATAGAAAATCAAGATCCTGAAGCTCCCGTTGAACCCACTACAAGTCCTAACAAAAGGGGATTAAAATCAGATGCTTGGCCCTATTTTAAAAGGCAAAAAATAGGAGGCATTTGGAAGGCTATATGCAAATCTTGTGATAAGAAAATTGGTGGTGATACAAAAAATGGTACTAAACATTTATTTGATCATATTAGCATATGTCCAAAACGCACAGAGAGAGGTCCAAAACAAGCCATGCTTAAAGTGACAGAAAAAAAATCCGGAAACAGACATGAATCATTTGTGGTTGGAAATTATACATTTAATCAAGATGTTTCTAGGAATGAACTCGCGAAGATGATTATATTGCATGAATATCCCATCATGATGGTTAACCATATTGGTTTTAGAAATTATAGCCATTCTCTTCAACCTTTGTTCAAGATAGTTTCTCGCAACACCATGAAGAATGATATAATGAAGTTGTATGAAAGTGAGAAGTCAAAGCAAATGAAAATACTTGCAAAGAATAAAAGCCGCATTGCAATAACTACTGATATGTGGACTGCCAGCAACCAGAACAAAGGATATATGTCTGTTACAGCTCATTACATTGATGAAAATTGGATTTTGCAGAATCGGATCATCAGGTAACTTCTCCCTTCCATTTACGTTATTATTATAATATAGTTATTTTATGTGATATTTATTATAATTTATTTTTAGATTCATTTATGTCCCTACGCCACATACTGCTGAGGTCATTTGTGATTTTTTGGTAGATTGTTTGATGGATTGGAATATTGATAGAAAATTGTCAACATTAACCGTTGATAATTGTAGCACTAATGATGCTCTGATTGACCATTTGATTGATAAGATGTCACCTTCTTCTTTTATTTTAAAAGGGAAATTGTTTCATATGCGTTGTTGCGCCCACATATTAAACTTGATAGTGAAAGATGGCATGCAAACAATTTCTAGTTCAATTGAAAAGATTAGGGAAAGTGTCGGTTTTTGGGTAGCAACACCAAAGAGGGAGGAGAAATTTAAAGAAACTTGTAATCAATTGAACATGACTTATGAAAAGAAGCTTGCACAAGATTGTAGAACAAGATGGAACTCTACTTATTTAATGCTTGCTTCTGCATTGCCTTACGAACAAGTTTTTAAACGTTTAAAACAACGCCGTGATTCCCAATATAAGTGTGCACCAAGTGAAGAAGATTGGAAAATGGCAAGAGAAATTTGTGACAAGTTGAAATTATTTTTTAGTGTCACTGAGTTGTTCTCGGGTACTAAGTATCCAACATCAAACATTTATTTTCCCAAAGTTTGTCAAATAAGATTAGCTTTAAGAAAGTGGGAAGATTCTTCTAGTGATACTATACAAAG
This sequence comes from Vicia faba, assembly GCA_948472305.1. Lineage (NCBI taxonomy): Eukaryota > Viridiplantae > Streptophyta > Magnoliopsida > Fabales > Fabaceae > Vicia > Vicia faba. The sequence goes on along the minus strand of OX451740.1, from coordinate 1,038,095,893 downwards.
TATGGCAAGAAGTATGATAGTGAAGTTTGACAAATATTGGAGTTTGATTAATGGGGTGATGGCAATAGGGGCTGTTTTGGATCCTAGATATAAAATAACTTTGTTGAATTACTTCTTCCCACTTATGTATGGGAATAATGCTCCCAAAGAATTGGAAAAGGTAATACAAATGTGTGAAGATTTAGTTGAAGAATATCAACCAAATAATGATATGGTTCCTACAAGTAGTGAAGTTGGTGCATCAACATTGGTAGATGACATTGATGTCACAAATCAAGATTGGGAGAAGGCTTATTCGGAATATGTGATGGAAAATACTTCAACTACAAATGTCAAGTCAGAATTTACTTCCTACTTGGAAGATGGTGTCTTGCTTGATAAACAAAAAAAAGGAAAATTTTGACATCTTAGGATGGTAGAAACAAAATGGTTTGAAATTTCCAACTTTGCAAAAGATTGCAAGGGACTTTTTAGCAATTCCTATCTCTACCGTTGCTTCAGAGTCCGCCTTTAGTACTAGTGGTCGTGTTTTAAGTCAACAACGTAGTAGGTTGAAGGAAGACACTTTAGAGGCTTTGATGTGCACTCAAGATTGGATTCAAAAAGATATAAAAGGTAATATATTTTTATCTTTTACAAGATTAATTGAAAAGGATTTTTAAATTTTAATTTAGCTATTTGTTTCTTAGGTTATTCAAAAACATTGACTCAATTCGAATGTGTGGATGAAGATATGGATGATGATGATGATGATGATAATAAGGTAATTTACATATTAGTGTTGATTACCTTTTAGTTTTTAAAGTATTTTTTTAAGTAAATATAATTATTGATTGTTTACTTTTCGTAGGAAAAAGAAAGTCATATCTAATTGTGGAATGAGGAAGAAGACCTTGCAAGGAGAAGTTGGAAAGAGAGACATGATTGATCATTACTTGTTTGGATATTTTGCTTAATATTTTAGTTTATTTATATGTAACTTTGTTTTAAGTATTTTGATATTTCTACTTTACGTGTGTTATCAATTGAGCAAATAGAGATATGTTGACTTTTGCTTTTAGTTGACTTATTATGAAGTATTTTTTAGCTTTTCAAGCATACTCATGATGCTAAATTTTATAATTATCCCTTATTAGTTTTGATGAAGTATAATTTTTTAAGCATAATTATGTTGTTGGATTTTTTTAGTTGTTTAGGCATATTGTTACTTTAAAAAGTATTATAGTTCATTTTGTTGAATTTTATAGCATTTTATAGAAATTTATAAAAAAAATATTATTATTTTGTGTTCCATTAGTATTTTTAATAAAAAATAATAAATGTCAAATACTAGTATTTTTTAATAACATAATAAATATGTGAATTCTTTGTGCTTTTTATTTTTATAGAAAATATAAACATTTTAAAAAAATAAAATATTAATGAATAAATGTAGGATCTATGGGGATCCCCGCGGGGAACGGGGATCTGCGGGGAACGGGGATGGGGATAGAAATTCCCCCGTGACGGAGATCGGGGACGGGGACGGGGAATGAATTTGATGGCGGAGAAAAAGATGGGGAAGTGTCCCCCCGGCCCCGCCCCGCCCCATTGACATCCCTAACCTCACGTCTACCTTTAGATTCTTGTTAAGGTTAAGGAAATGAAATATACTTAATAGTATAAGTGTTGCTCTGTACTCGTTTGTTTCTTCTCACTACAAAAATATATGTCCCCAGCGACATATATTTGTTAGAACAAAGTTTGAATCTACTACCCTATATTTAAGTTTTGATGATAACAAAGTGAAAAGACATAATATTTATAAGTTTCATGTATGAACTATTTGCTGCCTAAAATTATTATGTTCTGACTTGCAGATACTCTGATTGATATAAGCAAAATCACATCTACTCAGCATCAGAACTTGATTTCAGACACCAGCATCAGAAGTTGTCATATCAGAACGACAGAATCAGATGATCAACTCGTACATGCTGAATCCTGATGAACAGAATTCCGCTCAACACTCTGATACAAAAGTCATAACAGTTCATCAGCAGCGAAGCAGAGTCAGAATGAGCCAAGCCAGAACTTGCATTAAGTAAGCAACGGTACTGTGCATTGAAAGCAAATTAATTCCAACGGCCTCATTCCAGACAAGATCTGCTTGATATGGAAAGTTTGTTAATAGCATTGATTCAAGAATATTGCATTCAACGTTCATCATCTCATGCTATATAAACAAGGCTTTGAAGATTGAAATGGCTAATGCTCTCCAAATCTCTACACGCACAAAAGCTAAACCATAATCTTCGATTCTCTCAGTTTTGCTAAAACTACACATTCTATTATTCCATTACTGTTTAGCAATCTAGTTTCTAAGCTTCAATTTGTGTATACATCACAGTTGTGATACAGTTTTGTAGAAAACATCCACACACTTAGTTTTATCTCTTTGTAAGAAAGTGTTACCTTGACAAACCGGGTTGTGGTTTGGATTAAGAAGGCTTTAGCAGTTGTTAAAGCAGTCTGTAATATTCAGTTGAATATAGTGGATTAAGACCTCGTTGGAGAGAGGCAAAATCACCTTGACGGGTGGACTGGAGTAGTTTGAGATCAAACGAACCAGGATAAAAATATCGTGTTCATTGCATTAGATTTCAGTTTTACAATTCAACCCCCCCTTCTTGTGTTTTTCACCACTTCAATTGGCATCAGAGCGCCTGGTTCTGAGCTAAAACACTTAACCGTGTCAGTACAAGATCCAGCGTCAGAAAAACACTATGGCAGGAAACTATTCTCACACCAGCAATGACAACAATGAGGACAGAGACAGATTCAGCGGCAAACCTCCAGTCTTTGATGGAGAAAATTTTGACTACTGGAAAGACAGAATTGAAAGCTTCTTTCTAGCACATGATGCTGATCTGTGGGATATGGTGACAGATGGATACACGCACCCTGTGAATGCAAGTGGTCAGAAGATTGATAGAAAAACAATGTCTGATCAACAAAAGCGTGACTTCAAGAATCACCACAAGGCCAGAACCATCCTCCTCAGCGCCATCTCCTATACTGAGTATGAAAAGATCTCCAACAGAGACACAGCAAAGAATATTTTTGACTCACTCAGAATGACGCATGAGGGCAACGTTCAGGTCAAAGAAACAAAAGCTCTGGCGCTCATTCAGAAGTATGAGGCGTTCAAAATGGAAGAATCTGAATCCATTGAAACCATGTTCTCTAGATTCCAGATTCTGGTAGCTGGTCTCAAAGTTCTGGATAAAGGTTATTCTACTGCTGACCATGTCAAGAAAATCATCAGAAGTTTACCCAAGCAGTGGAGACCTATGGTTACAGCTCTGAAGCTAGCTAAAGATCTCAACAAAATCACTCTGGAGGAACTTATCAGCTCCCTCAGAAGTCATGAGATAGAGCTAGAAGCTGACGAGCCACAGAAGCAAGGTAAGCCTTTAGCATTAAAATCTAACAGAAAATCTGAATCTAAAGTTTTGCAGGCAGTTGAAGAAACATCTGATGGATCCTCATCAGAAGAAGACGAACTCTCCCTCCTCTCCAGAAGAGTAAATCAACTGTGGAAGCAAAGACAAAGGAAGTTCAGAAATCCCAGAAGATCTGATCAGAACGAGTCTTCTTCCAGATACAGAAGGACAGACTCTTCCTCTGGATACAGAAGATCTGAAGGCTCCTCAAGTAGCAAAAAGCCTAATACCAAAGACATCACCTGCTATGAGTGTAATGAGCAAGGACACTACAAGAGTGACTGCCCAAAGCTTCAGAGGGAAAAGCCCAAAAAGAAGTTTGGAAGAGAGAAGAAGAAAAGTCTCATGGCTACATGGGATGACTCTGACTCATCTGAAGCTGACTCAGAATCAGATGATGAGAGGGCAAACCTAGCTCTCATGGCTAACATCTCAGAAGATAGTGAAGCTTCTGAATCAGACTCTGAATCAGACACTGAAGAGGTATTTCCTAACTTTGCTGTTAACTTTACAAAGGCTGAACTTGCTGAAAGCCTTAATGAGATTCTGGAACGCTATCAGCAGATTAGAGCCAAATTCAGAGACCTGAAAAGGAATCTTGAATCTGACTCTAATAAGACTGAGAGTCTCAAATTGGAAAATTCTGAGCTGAGAAATAAGATTTCAAAATTAGAAAACACTTTACAAAACTCTCAGAAGGAACCAATTTCTGAAACTCCCAGCAACGCTGATGAGATCATCAAGGAGTATGATCACAGCTTCCAGAAGTTCCTAGCTAAAAGCATAGATAGAAGCAGAATGGCTTCAATGATCTATGGAGTTAGCAGAAACGACAGGAAAGGAATAGGATACCAAGGTAAGGTTCCTACACCTAAGAATGTCATGGACCTAACCATTAAACACACTCCTCTAAATTCACACTTTGTGTATGGTCACACACATGATATCAAATACACTAGCAGTAAGTACTCTGTGAAACCAAAATTCAACCAGAGTTTTGGTAAAACTAACAAATCAGGACCCAAGAAAATCTGGGTACCTAAGGATAAAATAATACATGTTGCAGATATCTTTAGCAGCGAATCAGAAACACCAGTCATGGTACCTGGACTCTGGCTGCTCGCGACACATGACGGGAAGAAGGCATATGTTCCAAAGCCTGGAACTTAAGCCTGGAGGCCACGTTGGCTTTGGAGGCAACCAGAGAGGAAAGATAATTGGCTCTGAAACTGTAGGTAATGGAAATCTTCCCTCTATTAATAATGTTCTGCTAGTAGATGGATTGATGCATAATCTGTTATCCATAAGTCAATTAAGTGATAACGGTTATGATATAATCTTTAATCAAAAATCATGTAAAGCTGTTAGTCAGAAAGATGGGACTATCCTGTTTAATGGTAAGAGGAAAAACAACATTTACAAAATCAAACTTTCTGAACTAAAAAGTCAGAATGTAAAGTGCCTTCTGTCTGTTAACAACGAGCAGTGGATCTGGCACAGAAGATTGGGGCATGTTAGTATGAGAAGAATATCTCAGATTAACAAACTCAATCTGGTCAGAGGACTTCCTAATTTGAAGTTCAATTCAGATGCTCTGTGTGAAGCATGTCAGAAAGGCAAGTTTGCAAAACCTTCTTTTAAATCTAAAAATGTTGTTTCTACCTCTAAGCCATTAGAACTTCTGCACATTGACTTATTTGGACCAGTTAAAACTGCTTCAGTCAGTGGCAAGAAGTATGGGTTAGTAATCGTAGATGACTATAGCAGATGGACATGGGTAAAGTTCTTAAGACACAAGGACGAGTCACACTCTGTGTTTGTTACCTTCTGTAACCAAGTTCAGAATGAAAAGGATCTTAGAATCGTTAAAGTCAGAAGTGATCATGGTGGAGAATTTGAAAACAAAGATTTTGAGTCATTCTTTAATGACAGAGGCATTCTGCATGATTTCTCTTGTCCTAGAACTCCCCAACAAAATGGAGTTGTAGAACGAAAGAACAGAACATTGCAAGAAATGGCCAGAACCATGATCAATGAGACAAACGTTGCTAAGACCTTCTGGGCAGAGGCAATAAACACAGCGTGCTACATTCAGAATAGAATCTCAATAAGACCTATTCTGGAAAAGACTCCATATGAATTGTGGAAGAACAGAAAGCCCAACATTTCATATTTTCATCCATTTGGATGTACTTGCTTTATATTAAATACAAAGAATTATTTGAACAAGTTTGACTCTAAAGCACAGAAGTGTATTATGTTAGGATACTCTGAACGCTCAAGAGGGTACAGAGTATACAATACAGAAACACAGATTGTGGAAGAATCAATCAGTGTTCGTTTTGATGATAAGCTTGACTCTGAAAAGTCAAAGCAGAATGAAGTTTTTGCAGGTATAGAAATTGAATTTGCAGGTTCTGAAGACAAGTCATCAGAAACTCTCAACACAGACACTCCTTCAACATCTGAAAGAAGCACTGCTAGAAATCCTACAACAACTGCTGATCAACCTCAGAAGAGATTACTCAGAAGCAGTTTGGATCACCCAGAAGAGACTATCCTAGGAAGAAAGGAAGATCCAATCAGAACAAGAGCAAGCTTCAGAAACTCTGAAGAAACCCTGATGGGACTTGTGTCTCTGATTGAACCTTCTTCTATTGATGAAGCACTTCTGGATAATGACTGGATTCTGGCAATGCAAGAAGAGTTGAATCAATTCACCAGAAACGATGTATGGGATCTCGTTCCCAGACCAAAAGGATTCAACGTCATTGGAACAAGATGGGTGTTCAGAAACAAGCTTAATGAACAAGGTGAAGTCATCAGAAACAAGGCACGACTGGTTGCACAAGGTTATAGTCAGCAAGAGGGGATAGACTATACAGAAACCTTTGCCCCAGTCGCCAGGTTAGAATCTATCAGACTTTTAATTTCATTTGCAGTTAATAGAGGCATCACTCTGTATCAGATGGATGTCAAAAGTGCATTCTTAAATGGTTATATAGAAGAAGAAGTTTATGTACACCAACCCCCTGGGTTTGAAAATACAAAACATCCAGAACATGTTTACAAACTAAAGAAGTCACTATATGGTCTGAAACAAGCTCCCAGAGCTTGGTATGAAAGGCTAAGTAACTTTCTATTAGAAAATGAATTCACCAGAGGGAAAGTGGACACTACTTTATTCTGTAAATCTGTTAAGAATGACATCTTAGTCTGTCAAATTTATGTTGATGATATTATTTTTGGTTCTACTAATCCTTCTCTTGGAAGAAAATTTGCTAAGTGTATGCAGGCAGAATTTGAGATGAGCCTCATGGGGGAACTGAATTTCTTTCTAGGAATTCAGATCAATCAAACTCCAGAGGGAACTTACATTCATCAGAGCAAATACATCAGAGATCTTCTGAAGAAATTTGACCTCTCAGAATGTAAGCCATCAAAGATTCCAATGCATCCCACGTGCATTCTGGAAAGAGAAGAGGTAAGCAAAAAGGTAGAACAGAAAGTCTACAGAGGTATGATTGGTTCTCTCCTTTATCTGACTGCTTCAAGACCTGACATATTATTCAGCGTTTGTATTTGTGCTAGATTCCAATCAGATCCTAGAGAATCTCACTTAACAGCTGTTAAGCGAATTTTCAAGTATCTGAAAGGTACTACTAATCTGGGTTTGTTTTATAGAAAATCTAGTGATTACAGTTTAGTAGGCTACTGCGATGCTGATTTTGCTGGAGACAGAGTGGAACGCAAAAGTACTTCTGGAAGCTGCCAGTTTCTAGGAGAAAATCTGATCTCTTGGTCCAGCAAAAGGCAATCAACAATTGCGCTATCAACAGCAGAAGCTGAGTACATAGCAGCAGCAGGATGCAGCACACAAATGCTCTGGATGAAAAGTCAGCTTGAAGACTTCCAGATCTTTGAGAGTAACATTCCTATACTTTGTGATAATACTTCTGCTATTTGCTTAAGTAAAAATCCAATCTTACATTCTAGAGCTAAGCATATAGAAATAAAACATCACTTCATTAGGGACTATATTCAGAAAGGTATTTTGAACTTAAAATTCATAGATACAGACCATCAATGGGCTGATATCTTTACTAAACCCCTTTCAGAAGATAGGTTCAATTTAATTCTGAAACATCTCAGCATGAAAGTGTGTCCAGAGTGAAAATGTTTTAATTCCATATTTTTATCTTCAGAATGTAATTGTTTTTTTTTGTGAACTTCTGATCAATCTTCTTTCAGAAAGATAGAACATGCAGATTGTATCAGATGCAAGTCTAAAGTCTAAGAGTCTAAGCTCAAAGACAGACGTGCTGATCACTACATCAAACAAGTGTCATCCAAGCATCAGCATTTCTCTGAAGCAGAACGCGTGCACGCCTCTTAGAAGGCAAAGCGCTGATTGGGTGCATTGAGACACATGTCTGGTAACCGTTTTAAGTATCTTTCTTAAATCCCCCAAAATCAGCAAGCATTTAATGAAAAGTAATCATGCGTTTTAAAGTGCAATCATGATTTTTCTCTTTCTTAAAAAACGTTTATCTTTTCAAAATATTCTGAAAAATCTATTTAAACTCATTAACCTCCCATTATCACCTTTTACGCTTTCTCACTAATACTCAAGCATTTTCTGCATATTTCTGTGTTCATCTCTTGCAACCTATTTTCCTCAGTTCTTTTTCAAAACCCTTTTTAGTGTGAACATGGCATCCTCCAGCAGCGTTTCTGCAGGTACTCAGAAGAAAGCATCATCTGAGCAATATCAAGTGCCACTCAGAACTCTCCTCACTCCGGTGAAGAATCTTGAAGTGCTTTCTGAATTAATCATTGATTTTGAAAGCTTGAAGGAGAATGGTTTTGACCTAACTGAAGAAGTTAGGGCACAGAAGTGGGAAAGGTATTTCGATAGGATGGTTGGACCAACATTCCCTTCGCTAGTCAAGGAATTCTGGATTCACGCCAAGGCTTCAACACATCTTGTCACCTCCTTTGTTATGGGGAAGAAGATTGTGATCACTGAGGATCACATTGCAAGGCTAATCGGTTACAGTGGTGGCGGCGTCCGTTGTGTGGACATGGCTGAAAGATGTGCTGATGTGAACGTGATAGCTGAAAGGATTTTCACCCATGGGGTGTCCAGCAGCAAGATTAAAGATCTGAAGGATCACTTCAGAGTTTGGGCTAAGATAATTCTGGGGTGTTTCAACCACAGGAAACCAACCAGTTCTCCTGATTACATAAATGTGGATCAACAGTTTCTGATCTACTTTATTGATCAGAAGGTAAAGATCAATCTGGCTCACTTCCTGTTCAACCACCTCAGAACCAGTGTGAAAGAAACAAGGGAAGAAGAAAGAACCAAGAGGGATTGGATACCCTTCGAAAGATTGATATCAGATATTCTGACAGAGAATAAGCTGATAGAGTATCTGAGCGAAGCTCAAGTGCTGAGCACTATTGAACCAACTGTTGGGAAACCTCTGAATGCAAAGAACTTGAAGAAGATGAAGCTGATAGAGAATATTCAGAAGGAACCCAGAGCTACTCCCATTGCTGATATCTCCAGCAGAAGAGTGCCTCTGAGTGACTTTCCCTTATTCTCTGAGATAGACTCCAGCCCAGAGGTAATTCTCAGATATCTGGAAGCATGCAAAGCTGATGGTACAGATCCCAAACTGAATATCAGAGATCTGCATCAACCTCAACCAGAAGTGACTCTGAAGAAGACGAAGAAGAGAAAGGCACCTTCAGAAGGATCATCCCAGCAGACACCCAAGAAAAGAGGTATTTTATCTGCTGCTTCTGTTTTAAATTTATCTACTATTCCAGCATCTATTCCTCCTCAAACCTCTCATAGAATATCAATCCCCATCCCAACAATAGATGAAAATGAACCAGAAGATGACCCTTCTGAGGCATTACAACTCAGAAGACCCAGAACCAAACATCCCAAACCAACAATCTCAACAACAACAGCAGTTGACAAAGTGTTGTCTGACATAGATTAACACACATCTGATCACTCCTCCATCAATCCAAGCTCTGAACCACAAATTGTTCCTCCTCCAGAACCAGAACAACAGCAATCTGCTGAAGAACCAGAACAACAACAACAACCACTTATCCCTGAACAATCAGAAATTCCCTCTCCTCAACCAGAAATTAATCCACCATCACCACAAACAGAAGTTCATCACTCTGAAATTCCAACACCTCCACCATCTGAACCTCATTCACCTCAACCTTCACCTCTGGCAATTCAGCTGCCATGTGGAACAACTGTCACAATGGCCCAGTTGCCATCCTCATCAGAATCAACACCACCAAATACTCCCAAAACACCAAGCAGTCCAATCGTAATCTCTGATTCTGACACTCCTTCTCCAAAACAAACAGCTGCTCAGAAAACCTCCGAAAACCCCAGCAGGACTTTCATAGACTTAACCAGTCTTGACCGTCTTGCTGATTTGAAACACAAAATTGCCATCCCAAAACCAAAACAACCAGATGTTGGCTCTGGTATTATAAATTTTGAAACAGGTATGCAGCAATGGATTGCCTCTTTGAAGCAAGTGTGTCCTGGAATGATTGACCCAGCTGCTTCTGATCAGCTCTGGTCACAATTCAGACTATGGGTACGTGCTGAAGCCCTCAAGTTGCAGGATATCAACTATGAGCAGGCACAACAGAATTTCAGCAAGCTTCTGAATGAAGTTGGAAATCAGCTTCTGAAAGAAGACGTGCTCCCTCTGGACAGTGAACCTTGGTCTGAGAAACAGCAAGCTCCAAAGGTGCAATCAGAAGAAGACAAGACCATTCCAGCTGAAGAAAGTCAAGCAGAAGATGTTGCTGAAAGCTCTCAGAAGCTTCCTGCTTCTGATGCTTCTCAAGCTGCCTTGGACAGGCAGACTCTGGAAGAACTAAAGCTGAATGACATGCGTCTGCAGCAGCGGATGGATGAGAATGACCAGAAAATGAAAGAAAGAATGGATGTGCAGGACAGCAAGATTGACACTGTTGTCAGCATGGTGCATAAGCAGAATGAGACTGCTGATCAGATCAAAGCCATGCTGGAGAACCTGTTCACACGCTTGCCTACTCAACCTTAGTTCTTTTTATGCATATCATTTTCATGTTTTCTTTGATTTTCTGATGCACTATTTGAATATGTTTTGTAATATTTTCTTGTTTTGTCCCTGAACTATCCCAATATGATTAGTTTTTCTGATCTTAACTGTTTTAGCACATCACTTACACTTTTTGATTGCTGACAAAAAGGGGGAGAACAAGAATGATATTTTAATCAATAACGGCTGACTAGACAGAAACTCTCAAACATTCTAACTCTATTACTTGAAATGTTTTTTCTGTTTTGCTTAAAGTCTACAGGTACAAGGAAGCTCCTGGATACTCTGAAGACTAGAAGCTCTGATCACTATGAAGTTCTGATCCGCTCTGATATTCTGACCCAAAGCAAAGCTAAAGCTTCTGATAAGTCAAAGACTCTGATACTCTAATGATTCAAAGAAAGGCAAAAAGATCTGATCCTGAAGAACGTATAATCAAAGGGAAGTAATAAACTCAGGGGGAGTACCTCTCATCTCTGATATCTTCTTATCTTTTTTCCTCTCACTTTGATATCTTTTCACGTTATTTTCATTCAAAAATATCTAGTTTTTGTCATCATCAAAAAGGGGGAGATTGTTAGAACAAAGTTTGAATCTACTACCCTATATTTAAGTTTTGATGATAACAAAGTGAAAAGACATAATATTTATAAGTTTCATGTATGAACTATTTGCTGCCTAAAATTATTATGTTCTGACTTGCAGATACTCTGATTGATATAAGCAAAATCACATCTACTCAGCATCAGAACTTGATTTCAGACACCAGCATCAGAAGTTGTCATATCAGAACGACAGAATCAGATGATCAACTCGTACATGCTGAATCCTGATGAACAGAATTCCGCTCAACACTCTGATACAGAAGTCATAACAGTTCATCAGCAGCGAAGCAGAGTCAGAATGAGCCAAGCCAGAACTTGCATTAAGTAAGCAACGGTACTGTGCATTGAAAGCAAATTAATTCCAACGGCCTCATTCCAGACAAGATCTGCTTGATATGGAAAGTTTGTTAATAGCATTGATTCAAGAATATTGCATTCAACGTTCATCATCTCATGCTATATAAACAAGGCTTTGAAGATTGAAATGGCTAATGCTCTCCAAATCTCTACACGCACAAAAGCTAAACCATAATCTTCGATTCTCTCAGTTTTGCTAAAACTACACATTCTATTATTCCATTACTGTTTAGCAATCTAGTTTCTAAGCTTCAATTTGTGTATACATCACAGTTGTGATACAGTTTTGTAGAAAACATCCACACACTTAGTTTTATCTCTTTGTAAGAAAGTGTTACCTTGACAAACCGGGTTGTGGTTTGGATCAAGAAGGCTTTAGCAGTTGTTAAAGCAGTCTGTAATATTCAGTTGAATATAGTGGATTAAGACCTCGTTGGAGAGAGGCAAAATCACCTTGACGGGTGGACTGGAGTAGTTTGAGATCAAACGAACCAGGATAAAAATATCGTGTTCATTGCATTAGATTTCAGTTTTACAATTCAACCCCCCCTTTCTTGTGTTTTTCACCACTTCAATATTAGCGACGTGCTTATCACGTGGGTAGTAGCGACGTGATAACCACGTCGCTAATATATTATAATGACATTTAATGCAAAATGGTGAACGTTTTTCAGGGGGAAGTTTGAAATTTTGTAGCGACGTGATAGCCACGTCGCTAATTTTTTGGGGGGAAAAATAATTTCGCTGATGGCAGAGTTGCAGTGTTGGAGAGAGAATAGTATTTATGATTAGTTTGTAGCGACGTGATTATCACGTGGCAACGTTGCGACGTGACAGTCACGTCGCTACTAGAAGTTACATATGTTCACCATTTTGATTTACAGTAGCGTGCTTTCTTCTTCTTCCTTTCCTTGCAAACATTACAGCAACTCTCACAAACCCAAAATTGTTCCTCTCAAACCCAATTTCGCGAATCAATTTTCTTCCATTTCAATTTGTTGAAGAAATCTAAGGTATTCATATTTTGTTAAATGTTTATTTCGTTTGTTCTTTATTTTTTATACTGAAATGAAATATTTAACATGGTATTTGTTCGGTTATTGTTCATTATTATTTGTAGAGAAATTTGAAGAACACCAAGAACTATCCAAGAAGACGCAAATTTATTGAAGAAATTATATAGAGGTATTTATGCATTTTTTTTTAGATTTTATATGTATTATATAGATTAGATTTGTATATGTATTTTGTGGTTAGGAAGTATATATGTATATACTGTTAGTAGTATAAATGTACTGATAATAAAAAATTTTAGAAAACATAAAATTAAAAAAAAAAAAATTTATAGATGTATATATATATATATATGTTAACAAATATATTTGTTCATTGCATATTTTTTAATAACATATTTAATATATTTTTTTAAAAATTTTAGAAAACATAAATTTAATAACATATTTAATAACATGTTTTTTATAGATGTATATTATATTTATTATAATAGTTTTATTTTTTTATTTATATGTTAAAGATATGGAAAAAAAATTATATATTAGAATAAGAATTTATAAAAAACATAATTAAAAAAAGAATATATATATTATATTATTATTTTAATATTATTGTTATATATATAATAATAAATAGTATGTATCTTACATTATTTGTTTTCTAATATTATTGTTGTATATATAATAAAAAGTAAATATGTTATATTATTGTTTTTTGATATTATTGTTATGTAATAAAAAATTATATATTTTACATTTGAATATTTATTTATATGTTAGTATATATATAAAAAAGCAAAATTTATATTTTTAAGAATAGTATTAAATAGTTTAAGAATATTTCTAATGAAAAAGACAATGATTGTATAAATGTGCAGTATGGAATATTATCGGTATTATCGCAGTTGGATGTACGATAGAACATATCCAGGAAGAAGTGGACTTAAACCCAATTTTATAGTAGGAGTTGATGGGTTTATTAAGTGGGTGTTTGCTCAGGATTGTTGTCGAAGCGAAGGAGGGGTTAGATGTCCCTGTCTTAAGTGTGAATGTAGACCAATAATTAGTGGCCCAGAGGAAGTAACACGTCATCTGCATAGAAGGGGATTCATTGAAAATTATTGGGTTTGGACGTATAATGGTGAAGAACTACCGGTTAATGTACCAGAGACTAGCAACACGCATGCTTCAAGTAGTCGACCGGTTATGGAGTATGAGGAGAACTTTAATTTGATCGGTGACATGGTTGAGGATGCTTTTGGTGTGAACGTGACATATGATGAACCTGAAGATTTTGACGGGGAAGAGTTGCCGAATGAGGAAGCGCAAAGATTTTATCAATTATTGAACGAGATGAATGCGCCGTTGTTTGAGGGGTCGTCAGACTCGAAGCTATCAATGTGTGTGAGATTATTGGCTGCCAAGTCAAATTGGAATGTTTCTGATCAATGTTTGGAACATTTTGCAAAAATGATGTTGGACTCCACCGCTACGAAAGACAATTTGCCTACAAGTTATTATGATGCAAAGAAGTGGGTGTCGAAGTTGGGTTTAAAAGTAAGAAAGATTGACTGTTGCATTAACGGTTGCATGTTGTTTTATGACAATGAGTTTGGTACTCAAGATGGATCGTTAGAGGAGTGTAAGTTTTGTAATAGTCCAAGATATCAAGTTCGCAGTAGAGCCGTTAACAGCAAGCAAAAGCGTGTAGCAGTAAAATCCATGTTTTATCTTCCTATAATACCAAGGTTAAAAAGAATGTTTGCTTCAATGCACAGTGCAAGTCAAATGACATGGCATCATACAAACCAAACAAGTTCTGGCACTATGCGACATCCATCTGATGGTGAGGCATGGAAGCACTTTGATCGGACACATCCAGATTTTGCTGCAGAACCTAGAAATGTCAGGCTTGGATTATGCTCTGATGGATTTGCCCCATACGTGCAAGCGTCAGGAAGTGCGTACTCTTGTTGGCCAGTTATTGTAACACCTTACAACCTCCCTCCTGAGATGTGCATGACAAAACCATACATGTTTTTGACGTGTGTTATTCCAGGCCCGCACAGTCCAAAAGCCGGAATTGATGTGTACTTACAACCTTTAATTGATGATTTGAAGAAGATGTGGATTGGAGAATGGACTTATGATATATCCAGTAAACAGAACTTCACATTACGAGCTGCCTTGATGTGGACCGTTAATGACTTTCCAGCATATGGCATGTTGTCTGGTTGGGGTACGCATGGAAAAATGGGTTGTCCGCATTGCATGGGATACACCAAAGCATTTACGTTGGATAAAGGTGGGAAAAGCTCATGGTTTGACTGTCACCGCAGATTCCTACCAGCAAATCACCCGTATAGAAGAAACAAGACAAATTTTAAAAAAGATGTACGAGAGAAAGATTTGCCTCCGCCTCGATTGCCACCAGGGGTTATATGGAACCAAGTATGTGAACTACCAAAATTTACAGATACTGGGAAAGCATGCCGAATTGAAGGATACGGCGTCACCCACAATTGGACAAAAAGAAGTATATTTTGGGATCTTCCGTATTGGAAAGATAATTTGTTGCGCCATAATCTTGATGTTATGCATATTGAGAAGAATTTTTTTGATAATGTATTTAACACAGTGATGGATGTGACAGGAAAAACAAAAGATAATGAGAAGGCCAGACAAGACATGGGAATTTGGTGTAATCGAAGAGAGTTGGAGTTGAAGCCTCAACCGAATGGAAAATTATTAAAACCCAAGGCTTGTTTCAGTCTGACTTCCCAAGAAGCTAAAGCGGTTTGTAGATGGTTAAAAGAATTGAGAATGCCCGATGGGTATTCATCAAATTTAGCAAGGTGTGCTGACCCTAACACTGGAAAATTGCATGGTATGAAAAGTCATGATTGTCACATTTTTATGGAACAGTTGCTACCAATTGCATTTGGATCGCTACCCAAACATGTTCTTGACCCACTAACTGAAATTAGTCAATTTTTTAGAGATATTTGTGCGTCAGCTTTAAAAGTGGAAGACATCATTAAGTTGGACCAAAACATTGCACTCATTCTTTGTAAGTTGGAACAAGTATTTCCGCCTGGTTTCTTTGACTCCATGGAACATTTACCTGTGCATCTTGCATATGAAGCTTATCTTGGTGGACCTGTTCAATATAGGTGGATGTATCCGTTTGAAAGGTTCATGGGTGATTCAAAGAGATCGGTAAAAAATAAAGCTAGAGTAGAAGGATCTATATGTGCATATTACTTGCATCGGGAAACATCACATTTTTGCAGTCACTATTTTAATCACTTGATGTTAACTCCTAGAATCATACGGAATCCTGTAAATGTCAATCAGAGGAGTCAATTCACCTTATCAGTCTTTGCGCTACCAGGTCGACCTTCTGGAAAGAAGGGTGTGCATTGGTTGACCCAAAAAGAAATGCAATCTGCACATGTCCATGTCTTGATCAACTGCGTTGAAGTTAAACCATATCTTGAGTGAGTTTACCAAAACTTTTTAAACTTATGGTGTGTGTATACCAAACTTATTAAACTTATTGTGTGTTTTTTGTAGGGAATTTAACAATGCCTATTTTCATAGTACCAGGGTACAGTCAACATCAGGTGTCATTCATGCTCAATTTCCCTCATGGTTCAAGCAAACATTGTCTAGCGTTCCTGCACTAACTCCAGAAATACTCCATTTGAGAAACTTGGCAGAAGGCCCTATCCAAAGCGCAAATGATTGGCACACATACTTCGTGAACGGATATAAATTTCACACTGAGGCATGGACCGAAGGGAAAAAAACCATAAATAGTGGTGTTTTTGTAAAAGGAGTTACAGATGGCGGTGAAGACGACTTCTATGGATTTGTTAAACATATCTACGAGTTGGTATACAATTACTTGGACACGGAAAATAAAGTTGTCTTGTTTTATTGTGAATGGTATGATCCAACTAGAGGCACAAAGATAGACAAGTCATATGGTTCTGTCGAGATTCAAATGAACCGGAGATACAAAGAATATGACCCTTTCATAATGTCACATATTGTTAGGCAAGTTTATTATGTTCCTTATCCTTCATTTGTAATACGTAAAAGAGGATGGTGTGTTGTAATAAAAACAAAACCGCTAGGTCATATTGAAACTGGAGATCTAGTGGAAGATGTTGCCTACCAAGTTGATGACGTTGAACAGATTAATGATGTGGTTGCAGCTGAAGACATTACAACTTTGTCCGATACAACTGTTGAGGGCCTTCAAGTTGATGCGTCTATATTGTTGGTTGATAATAATGTGGATGAAGACAATGATGAAGAGTTTGAATCCGAGGACAATATTACATCGGATGATGAACATGATATGGATAACGAGCATGAAGATTTAGATTAATTAATCACTTAATGTAATATTAATGAATATCTATTGAACATGTATATATTGAATTTGTCAATGAATATATATTTATGTCAATGACTTTATTATCTTTGTTTATGAAAATATATATAACTAGGTAAAATGGCACCGAAGAATAAGGATACCGGTAAGAAGTCTCAGCGTCCGAGGGTAGTAACATGTGAGTCTCCTCACTCAGCCATGTGCCCACCCCCTCAGAGTCAAGTTGATCATATGTCCCTGGCCAGTACTCAGGGTTTTGTCCCATTACTCTCCTCCCATACATTCCCGTCTGGGGTACCTGCATCTTTTGTGCCACCTGGAGGCCCCGGTTTCCTTTTCCCACAGACTCAGATGCCGTCTTCCTTCCAGCATGCGGGAGGATCTAGTTTCCCTTTCCCACCGACCCAGATGCCTTCATCCTTCCAGCAGGCGGGAGGATCTAGTGTTCCTTTCCCACAGACTCAGATGCCATCTTCCTTCCAGCATGCGGGAGGATCTAGTTTCCCTTTCCCACCGACCCAGGTGCCTTCATCTTTCCAGCAGACTGGTGTCCCCTCATCATTCCAGCAGACGGGGGGAGGACCCAGTTTTCCATTTATACAGACTGGCGTGCCTTCATCATTCCAGCAGACAGGGGGACCCACACAGATGTATTCATCCTTCCAGCAGGCGGGAGGGTCCAGCACCCCACACTCCACACACATTGGAGGACCCAGCAGTCCACGTCCGGCACAGGCTGCAGGATCCCGCGCCCCACGTCCTAGACGGACCGGAGGGTCACGCACCCCTCATCCCACACAGGCTGCAGGATCCAGCACCCCACGTCCTACACAGGCTGACGGTGATGCAGATGTCGTAGCTGATGATACAGATGGAGCTGATATTCGTGAGAGATCAGATGATCCGAGTGAGATTCATGTCATTGACGGGAGGTTTTGGATTTGGCCCGAAGGAAGCAAGTAAGTTTCTTATATAAACTTTTATTTAAGTACATATTCATTTTAATATTTTGTATAAATTTATAATTAATATTGTTTATTCAAAATCTTGTTGTTTAGTTTCGCGCCGAGTCGGACGGCTGCCAAGGTTATTAATTATATAATCCAGCAGATGTATAAATCCTCTTGGAAGAACTTTGGCGAGGTTACAAATAAAGAAGAATGGTTTAAAAAATTTAAGGTATTGTTATTTATTTAAGTTGTAAATTTATTATATTTTTTTAGTATTGTTATTTAAGTCACATTTTAATGATAATTGCTTAACTTTTTATTTTAATGTCATACAACATTGCAGGAAAAATGTGTGTGGGATCCGTTGAATGAGAAAATAATGGAAAAAATCTATTATAGCAGAACTTCTAGAAGATTTTCTGATATAATGCGGCGGATTAGGGAGAATTATGAGCTGCATGGTATCCGTCCTAACTGGATAGGCGTAGAGGTTTTTGGCGAACTTCGTACATATTGGAGTTCGCCAGAATTCAAGGCCAAATCCGAAAATTTTAAGAAGATGAGGGCATCAGAAAAGGGGGGATGTGTCAATACTGTTGGAAGTATTAGCACTGCAGAGCATGTCCGGCGGATGGTAAATATTACTAATTTTTTAAGTTATATATATTTTTATTCATAATATTTTTTACTAATTATTTTTAACTTTATTGTTTAGACTAAGGAGATGGGGAGACCACCATTGATGATTGAGTTGATTACGAGGACTCGGACAAAAAAATCGGGAGGTTTTGTCGACGACCGCACCCAGAAAGCTTTTGTAAGTAATTAAACTTATGTTTTTTTTTTTAAGTTAATAACAAAAATAGTGACGTTATTTCCACGTGGCAATCTATAAGTTGTGGCGTGATTATCATGTGGCAACTGATAAATTGCCAGGTGACTGATTTTCATATGGCAACTGATACATTGCCACGGGAAACTCACGTGGCAATTCATAAGTTGATTTGTGAAAATCACGTGACAAATTTTTAATATATTTGAATTTAGTATAATTTAATATATAAATGTTTTAATTTTTTTTTAATTGTATTATTTAATGTATGTGTAGGATGATTATCAGACATTGCTAGCAAATTTTCTGGAACACAATCCGCAATATAGGCCAGCAGAGGGGGAGCCGCTTAATGGGGATGTTGATTTCTATATTTGGAATGAGGTTGTTAATGGAAAAGGGCCTAATGGTTGCTTTTTTGCGGGAGGAAATTTGGCCGCCGGCTTGAGAGTTGGTGATCGTAATCTGTTTCAAAGACTTAGAGATGGAGAAGGGGGGTCACGTCAACCCAATCTGACTCAGGTTCAACTTGAAACAGTACGACAATTGGCGGCCAGTGAAGTGAGACGCGAAATGGAGGCCCAAATGACGACAATGAGGCAAGAGCAGGAGCGTCAGTTAGAGATCATGCGGAAGCGGCAATCTGATATGGAGGAGCAGATGAGACAGTTTATGCAAGGCGGTCGAAATCAAAATGTTCCTGATCATACACAGCCGGATGATGACGGACTTGATGACTTTGATCTTGATAATTTTCCGGGTGAAGATGCCCCGTGAAAACATTTTTTTTATTTCGTTTTTATATTTGCATTTATGTAAGATATTTATTTTTATCATTTTAAATTAATAAATT
This sequence comes from Vicia faba, assembly GCA_948472305.1. NCBI lineage: Eukaryota > Viridiplantae > Streptophyta > Magnoliopsida > Fabales > Fabaceae > Vicia > Vicia faba. The sequence goes on along the minus strand of OX451740.1, from coordinate 1,038,076,257 downwards.
ATATAACATTTAATTATGTGAATTTATTTTATAAAATTCTATTATTCGAAATATAAAATAAAATACTATTATTCTAATAATTTTAATATATAAATTTTATTATATAAATTTTAATATATAAATTTTATTATATAAATTTTATTATTTAAATTTTATTATATAAATTTTATTATTTAAATTTTATTACATTAATGAATTAATATAAAAAATAATTATTAACAATTTTTTAAAAAATAAAAACGTCCCATGTAGCGACGTGGGAATCATGTCACAAATTAGTGACATGACTCTCACGTCGCTAATAAAGCTGCCATTAACAAATATGTAGCGACGTGAATACCACGTCACAACTTTGTGACGTGGGAATCACGTCGCTACTTGCTTGCCACTTACTCCCCAGCGACATAACTCACCACGTCGCTAATTTTGTTTTGCCACGTGATTTTGATGTTTGCCACGTGATTTTCACGTGGCAAATAAGCTTCTTTTTTGTAGTGTCTGACCACTTCACGTCAAAGCGTTTAATTATATTTTTTTCATACTTTTCAATTATTTAAATTATTTTACTATATTTTTCAAACATCTATACCATTCACTTAAAACTCTAAATTGAGTTTCATTAGTTTTAATATATACTCCAACTCAATACATTATTAGATAAAATAAAAAATTTATGCCCATTACCACATAATTGCATAAAGCAATAGTAGTTTATGAATAGTAGTGTAATTGAATTTAAGTTAATATTATTTTCTGATATAGGGTGGCTTTGCCCAATTAAGATACAATTGATGTGAATGCTCTTATATGCCTATTAAAATAAAGGGATTTTAATTGTCTGCACTCATTTTAGTTATTTTATTTTATATGGAAAATTAATGAATGGTCTTGTTAATGAATTAATAAGCAAATATAATATACGATATAAGAAAGTAAGATTTTTTGGAAAAGACAACTAAGCTCTTTTTATGATCGGTCAATTACTTTTTTTTGGGGTAAAATAGGTATTAAAATTATTACCTTAATAATCATTATTCATGTATATTTATTAATTGTTTTATTTGTTTCTAACTATTTGACTCCCAAACTTCAAATGCAATGAATCACTTGGTTTTTTAACACTTAAAATTCACGATATATTAGTATATAACTAATATATGACCTGTTCAACTTGCACTGCTTCCGTGGCCAAATTAAGATTTACCTACTTACAATATACTTACTTTTCAGGCTTATTTTACTTTCTCACTTAAAATTTATTTCTAATGTAAATCACTTTGATCAACCATCACATATATCAATATAAGTGTCTAGAGATCACATATGTCTCAAGTGTTTATTTAAAAAGTTGGTGCAAGAGTATATACTATGTAATGCGTCGCATGAATTCTATGATAAACTTGTATTTTGTTTGTTTGTTTATTTGTTAGAACAAAATGTTTAGTGCAAAATTCACAGGTTTGAATCTTATCTTTACATTAGCTAACCTCTTGAAATTGGATCAGATAATATCTCCCATTTTCATCAAATTTTCGAGAACTTCAACATGGTTTTGAATTTGGTCGGATGAAAATCGGAACATAGAGATGAAAAGGTTCTTTCATTATATATGTAGGTTCATTAGATTTAATTTTATTCAAATAAAATTTATGATTATTGATTTTAAATAGTAAGTGTCAATTTTCAATGTTGATTCAATTCTGTTATTTATTGATTGTGCTTAGTTTTGTAACTTTTATTTTTGATTTTTGATTTTGCTATGGAATTGCTAAGGAGGTGCATTTTGAGTTCAATACTCCAAGTATCTTACTTCCAAAAGGACACGGTCTTTTTCTCCTGGTGGTGATAATGATCTTGACACTTTACTAAATGGTGTTATAAATAAGAAGTGAAAGATCATTCCTGAAAATGTCACGTGAATGATAAATTCTGTTTGTAGTTTTATTGCAGAAAAATCTATGAGATGATTGGTTAATAAATTTGTATTTAATAGAAGAGAAGGGTAGTCCAATAAAGTTTTCACTTATTTTGGAGGTGATTTTATGAAGCCAAGAATTAACGAAGTAAGAATTTTTTTAATCTATTAAAATATGGGCACTATAATACAATACTTATACGTCGATATTAATAACAATTTAAAAAATAATAAATTAAATATAATTGCATGTGTCAATTTCGGTTTCGGATATAAATTAAATATAATCAATCAATTTCAATTTCAGATATTTGATGTCATTTAGTGTTACCTACTGCATGTTGATCAGCTACTGGCTAAGGGAGTCAATGTGATTGTGTACAATGGACAGGTAAGAGTCATTTTCCACTGTTTAAATGTTGACAAGTTGACTTGGTTTTGAAGTAATCAAATTTTCATGTTTGCGTGATTTGACAAACATGATTTTTATTTGATGTGTTTTTTAATATAAGCAATAACATCATAGTGTGTTTTGTTATTATAGGTTGATGTGATTTGTGCTACCAAAGGGACTGAAGTTTGGGTTAGGAAACTCAAGTATGCATTTTTTCTCTCTATATTTCTTACCTTCATTGCTACCAAAGGCTAATTCTCTATCTCACTCTCTGTCTTTTCTTATTTCTTTATTCTGTAGTTGGGAAGGGCTTTAAAATATCTTAGGGAAAGATAGAACAACCCTCTACTATGGCAACCAAAGGTAGGTCATACAAAAACCTATAATTTTATTGGATTCTTGGAGCTGGCCATTTTATAAGTCAACATTTAAACAACTTCCATAAGTTTTCATTCTTGCAGCAATAGTACTAACATTGTAAAATCAAATCTATAACAAAAATGATTCTTGAAATAGAATAGATTTTGATATGTTTGCTTCCTTTTAAGTAGAATTGAATCTAAACGTAGAATTGAGTCTACTTGAAGTTAAACGTAATTTTTACATTAAAATTTATTGTCTAACTAATTTTTATATAAATTTATTCAAATATAAATTATTATTTAACTAACTTTTAAATAGAATCAATTTTTAAGAACAATTTATTTAAAATCAATTTTCTTCAACGCACAAACCGTAGAAATTGACAAATTGATACACGCATCTCCATTCTACATTATCCACAAATATACAAGTGGAGTAATATTTTATGAGTACTTTATTATATATAGGTTCATGTGACCCTAGATTTTAGTATTTTTATCAACATCTCTTTACCTTTATTCTTACATTTTTTATATAATTAAAAAAAAATACAAGTAAAAATATTGTAAATAATATATGAATCCGAACACGGGTAAAATGTATTTATTTATTGTTCCGAACTGATCCAATAGTTTTGGTCCAATTAGTTTAGACAAATAAAGCGCTTTTTTTCCTCCTGCCCCTCAACAGGGGACGCGTGGTCGGTTGTCCCCTGTTGACAAGCAATTTTTTACTAGGGAAATAAGTCTTAAGCTGTAAGGTTTCTTTGGATGAAAATGGATAATTTTCTGGAAAACAACAGGAGGTGTCGACCAGGTTAAATGGTATCGACCAGAAGAGCTAGTCGACGAAATACATGGAATTCGGAGGCAGTCAATGGCATTCGTAAGGGTCGACGAGCAAGGATTTATAGTGGCTGAAACAGTTATCAACGCGCAAGCCAGTAAGAACGTGGGAGATGTTCAAAGCAGTTTAGGGCAGTTTCTCCACAAAGTCCCAACGTGGGCTAGTAATTGTCGACGGTTACATACTTAGGATTTCTATTTAAACAACTGTTTGTATTTGTGTCAAGGGTCACATTTCTTCACATTTAGAGCATTACACTCAAAGTACCCGCATCTAAGAGAGAAACGAGTTTCAAGCTTGACAATGTATAAATGTTTCCACATTTAAATTCATAGCAATTTCCAGTTTTCACTTTAAATTACAAGTCTTGTCTTTAATTTCTTTACTTTGCAATTGTCTTTCACTTTTGCCCTTTTATTTCAATATCAATCAGTTTCAACCCAAAAACTCTCAAAACACTAAGTCTAGGATTATTGTAGTCGACCCTGCAAGTAACCTTTAATAAGAGGCTAGCGATTGTTTCACGGAGAAACAAATTGGTACACCCGGTGGGACACGTTTGTGTTTGAGTCTTCTTGTTTCGTGCATGAAATTAAGAAGTGGTAGAAAAATGGTAAATCCTTGAACTTCTGAAAGGAAATAAAATTTAGTATGAAATACCAGCACAGCGGCGTGTGGGTTCTAGTCTGATGATCGTGTCTTTGACGACACCAAACATACTTACCATAACACAACCAGTAACTGCAAGACCACCAATGGTCACAACTTCAGGTTATGTGCCTAGTTTTACAAGGGAGACACATGATGGTGTGATCCCAACTTCTAGGCAGTATGTGCCTAGCTTTGCAAGAAATACACATGAATGTGGAATGCCAACAGCGATGATGGAAGGATTACATAACACTAGTATGACATTTGGTGAGAATTCTGCGTTGGTGTTTTCACCATATCATGCGTCGGGGCTATTGAAAAATCAATTTGGTCGTTCGAATTGATTGGTATTTTCCCAACAAATTATGCCTACATTCACCCCAAGTATTGTTGTTATCACGAGGCAGCAGATGGATGAAAGTAACCATGAGATGGTCAATATGCTTACTAAATAAATGAGTCATATATTAAGACCTTTGATCGAGAATTCGATGTAGAATTATCATACTTTAGCAACTCAAATGACTCACATATGGGAGTTCCTTGGTGCCCTAAGAGTTCCAGTTCGACAAGTTACGTCTCCCCCCACGCGAGGAACCAGTGTAGTACAAGGAAGTGGTCGACGAAGCAGTCGAATAAGAACAACCGACTTCCCAACTTGTCGACCCTATACTTAGGATAGTACAGCAACCCCCAATAGTAATAGCAAACTGAAACCAGAATGGTGACCAAGTGATCAAGCAGGTTCGACGAGAAGCAGTGGATAGGGAACAAAACCTATAAGCCATCGTCGAAAGAATTATGGTTAGGAATGGAATGAATACTGGTTGTCAGAGGACCATGTATGTCTCGCCATTGCCAGATTTCATGTTACAAGCGGAGTTACCAAGAGGATGGAAACTACAAAAATTCACTAAGTTCACAGGGGATGTCGAAGAATCCATTGTCGAACATGTCGCCAGATACCAAACAGATCTTGGTGACTTAGTAGTGAATGAGGATTTGAGCATGAAGTATTTTCCCAATTCCATCAAAAAGAATGTGTTCACTTGGTTTACAACGCTTCCCCCACAGTCAGTCCAAACGTGGATTCAGTTGGAGAAATTGTTCCATGAATAATTTCACATAGGGCAGTCCAAAATAAGCCTTACAAAATTGTCCAGTGTTAAACAAAAAAGCACTGAGTCAATAGACCAATACCTGAACATGTTTAGACTTCTGAATGCGCGATGCTTTACGCAAGTCCCTGAACATGAGTTGGTCAAAATGGCTACAAATGGGTTAGAGTATTCTACTAGGAAGAAATTGTTGGATACTCAGTCTTTGAAAGATATAGCTCAGTTAGCTATCAAAGTTCGACTGATCAAACGTTTGAAAGCTAAAAAACCAAGCTAAACAAGTACCACAAAAAGGGAAGGTTGCTTACATAGCAACTGTTGAGTGTTCTTTCGATGAAGTAGAGTTAAGGGAAGAAACAAAGGTTAATGATGTTGAACTATATCCTAGACCTCCTTATGCATGTAAAATTTTGAAACCTTCGAACGAGAAAAACCCCGTCAAAACCGAAAAGAATGGCAAAGCCATCACCAAGACCTATACTTTCGACAAAAACAAATATGATGAAATGTTTGATTTGTTACTCAGGGCTGATGGTCAAATTGTGGTCCCTCAGGGCCTGAAGAATCACCCACTTGAACAAAAGAAGAAAAGGGGATTCTGCAAATTTCGTAATTTTCTTGATCATAAAACTTCTCAATGTGTTATTTTCAGGGATTTGGTGCAGAAAGCTTTAAAAGATGGCAGGCTTCAGTTTAGCGAAAATCCAAGGATGTAAGTCAACACTGATACTTTAAAGGTGGAGAAGGCTTTATATTTAGAGCCTCTAGATTGCATGATGGTCGAAGCTACTGAGGGCCTCGACAGAGAAGTCATAATGTTTGGTGACATAGAAGTTATGATGGCTATAACTAATGATAGTTTCGACCTAAATATGGAAGAGGGATTCAGGCAGTGTACCATCGGCTTGAAGAGAGCTTGGTTGATTTTCAGGAAAAATGCAGAGTGAAAAGGTTGAAGGCTAAATTATGCCTAAGATGCAACGCTGTGTACGATCAAGAAGCAGTTGAGAAGTATGAAGCTGTAAAAAAAGGCTCTTAAGCAAGAGAAGCTTTCAGCCCCAAGGTTTGTTTTCGACAAGGAAGGAATCCCTCGATGCAACGATGAGTACATAAGATTGTTCCAACAACCTCGTCCTAACACCTTTCACCCTCCGTCGGACACCCCATAAGAAAAATGGGTGGAACCAGTGAGCCAAAAGGGGGGCAAAAGGCCATAGTGGGAGGTAATTGTGCATGAAGCGGAGGCCCGAGAAAAGAAGCCTGAGTCAAAGGGTTATCAAGTTTCTCCTAATTATAAGGGGGAAAATCCAATGACAAGGATGTAGTGGAAGCATTATTAGAAGAACAAAAAGGCTGTAAATGAGGCTTTAACTTCCAAGTCGAAACCCGTCGAGAATACTAGATGTGTCGAAAGCACACAACCAGCTGAGGTTGCAAAGCATGGCGAAGCGCCAGTTCAAAAAGGATCTTATCCAAGGTCAAGATTAACTAAAAAGGAAAACATTATTGCTACCAAAGGTTGGCTATGAGGGTAGCTCCTTTAGGCGACAAAGATCTGGTAGCAACACAAAGTGTTAGATATACTCCTACAGCTGAGTATATCCTACGTCTGAAGGTGAAGAATAAGAAGAACCTAATTATGAACCTTCGCCAGAAGATGATATGGTTGATGATGATTATGGTGAAGATTTCATCATTTATTGTGGAATTGTGTCGATTCTGCCTGCAGAATATGACAGGGTGTCAGAGGTATCAGAAAATGAAGAAGATTTTACCTCCGACGAAGCGGTTGATGAAAAGCCTCTATGCTACTACATGATGAATAGTGGTGTGGTCGAAGAACAAAAGGTTGTGTTTGAGAAACAAAGCTCGGGGATGCTATATCATCTTAAGCATTTATTTATAAGGGAAAGCTAGATGGCATGTCGGTAAACAAAGTGTTTGTTGATGGTGGGACAGCTGTAAACGTAATGCCACATGCTCTGTTTAAGAAAATGGGGAAGTTTGGGTTAGAGCTTCTACCTCACAACATGGTTTTATCAAACTATGGAGGAAAAACCAGTAGTATACTGGGGGTCATTCAGGTCGAATTGGTTGTCGGGACAACAACCAGGTAGAGGGCATATGCGTGCAAAGGCAAAAAATTCGTAAATTCTGCATGCAAAAAATTCATAAATTCAAAATTTCAAAATTTTTAGCATAGGGTATACGCGTGCAAAGGCGGAAAATTCATAAATTATGCATGCAAAAAATTCATAAATTCAGATTTTCAAAATTTTCAGCACAGGGCATATGCGCGCAAAGGCAGAAAATTCATAAATTCTGCATGCAAAAATTCATAAATTCATATTTTGAAAATTTTGAAGTTTTCTAATAACATGGGAGAAATTTGAATTAATTCAATTTTTCTGAAAACTCTTGAAAAGTTTTTGCCATTGCCTATTTTGTTGGGCCTGGATTGGCGAAAGCTAACTATAAAAAATCTAGTCGATCATACTGACGGGGAATAATAATAAGTGTAATGCTGAATTAGTGGTAGCCAAAATGGAAGGAAACGCCAAAATGGTAACCATTAGTTCCCCAAAGGGGTTACATATCCAAAAGAAGGGGATTCAATCTCAACAAAATATAAAGTTCAACCATAAAGATTTTTTAAGCAGGAAAATGAGACTTAAAGTCTTTAAAGCAAGCATTTTCAAAAACAACCTTATTGTCGAGGCGTGATTTTTTCTTCATCAGATCGATAATCCTGCCTTTAATCTTTAAAGCCTTTTCGCCATGCGCAATGCCTTTTTGAAATTCTTCATCAATCTCACTTTGGCTTGGGAACAATTTAGCCGAATCCAACAGGGCCTTCTTGCTTTCGACGTCAGTTATTTTCTTCTAGATATCAAATATTTGGGTTTTGTAGGAAGAAATGTGCTGATCAAAGGCGAAGAGTTTGGCGACACGCGCTTGGTTTTCAAACTCGAAGGTAGTCAATTTATCTTCACAAGCTTTACTGAGATTCCACTTAGCTTCCATATCGGCATTGCTAGCTTGGAGTTGGTTGTCGATTTGTTTGCTCAAAGAGAGATCATTGATAGCTTGGAGGAAGAATGCCTTGAGGTCGATAAAGTATTGAACCCAAGCCTCAGGGATGGTATGCTGAGAGATCTCATCTAATAATTTGAAAACATTAGCCACCAAATCACTCTCGTCGAGAGCGACATAGAGGAAATCACCATTGAGCAGTTACGCTTTTAATTTATGCAATTTAAGAGTCACATCAGAGTCAACACCGAAAATATAGGAAGTTGTAGAAACATGTACTATAGGTTCTTATCGGAGCTTTTTAAGTCTCTACAGAGTCTCAGTCGAATGCTTCTGTTTCATTGCTAGAATTTTTGCTTGGCTTAAAGAAATGTCAGAGCTAGTGTCTTGCGGGATGTTGTTAAACTGGGAATTAACAATAGTAGAGTGTACCAAATTATCTCCAATAAGAGCTTGCTCGTTAGGTTTTTCCTGAGGAGGATCATGATCAGTAGAATGCTCTCGATTAGCTTCAGTGTTTTCTTCATTGGTATATGCAGTCGAGCAATGAGTAAGACCATCAGGTGGAGTCGAGTGGGAGGTGATGTCGATCAAGGGATCGTTCCCAGTTTCCAAGGCGTCAACATCTGTGGATGAAGTTGTGTCAATGGATGGGGTAGTTCTAACCACTTCCTCATGAACTTGTGCCTGAAAATAGTACAAGAGTTAAAAGAATATTTTATTTTCGTAAAAGGAAGTGGTGTAAGAAATAAATACCTCTTCAGTGGGTTGGACATTTTGTTCTTCCTGAATTGGAATTGTTTGAGGTGGTTGTCAAGGAGGTGAAGTTTCCTCTTGATCATGAGTAGGATAAGGTGGAGCATCAACGCTAACAGTTTTAGTTTTTGAGGTGTTGGTTTTGAGGACAATTTTCTTGAGTTTCTTGGGCCCTTTTGGGCTTGGTGGAAGTTGAAGATTTGAATGAAGAAAAATGTGGGAACCGTCACTATGGTCGGAACCGTCTGGACCAATAGAAGGTTGGGGCTTCCTTTCAGAAACCTAGTGGAGCATGAAAGATTTCAGGTGCTAATCTACAACGGTATGAAAATAACATATGGAAGAAGAATGCATGCATGTATGTACTTGGGTAGTCGAAACTTTAGCTTTCTTTGGGGGAGCAGCGACAACATTTTTTGAGGTCGAAGAACGTTTCTCCCCTTGTAAACAAGATAATAAAATAACAAAGGTCTTACTGAGATAATCAAAAAGTTGGAAGAAAACGAAGGTACCTTAGTAGTTTGAGCTTCGACATCAGGATTTTGCCGCTGGTCAGCAGGTGGAACCTCTGAAATGAGGTCGAAAGAAGGTTGACTGGCTTCCCAAGCCTCAAAAGTGTCCATTAATTGTTGAAAGAAGGCAGTATCAAAAAAATATTGCGTCTGGTACAGAGACCACCAGTAGTCGAACTCTTTGGTATGGAGAAAGGAATATTTAAACTTGAACACATGCAGTTCAAGGTGTGGAGAGTTTCTAACATAATTGAGACATTCCATGTATTCTTTGGCATCCAAGTATTGTCCAAACCAAAGGATATCGAGTTGATGGGAGATCATAGATTTCAACATCATTTGGCTAAGGCCAAATTATCGAGTAACCAGATTAGGCTAGTATGTCACAAAGCCATAGCCTTTTAATCTAGGGTTAATTCAAGAGGACAAGAATGTATGATTCAAAAACGCTCTCCATACAACATTTGATTTAGCAGCTGCTTTGGGGCTAACTCTAGGAAAGGTATCCCTAAACCATATAGGGCTAACAGTTCTTCTCATGAATGGGGCCATAGCCTCGACAAAAGAAGATGTCTCTATGAATAAATTATCATACTTCATAAAGACATACTTAGTTGAAGCCTTTTGAGGATTAAACAATGAAAGCCTAAGTCCCTCAATAGATTTGGTCGCCAAAGATCTTTCAACAGCTTCTGATAAGGGAGAAGTCAATCGATGCTCAAAGGTAGCAATCAACCAGTGTTGCAAAAGCCAAAATGGCCCTGAGAGAGTTGGTCCCTTAGGATTTCCAGAAAGACTTTTGAGCATAGAGGAAGCAACACCAAGAGTATGATAAAGATGGGCCAGCAGGAGCTTGCCCAAAGAAATCTGTCGATCCTCGTGTAGTTGAATGGCCAGAGGGACAAAACCTTTCGCCACTTGAAGAGACCCAGGGAAAAATAAATAGTAGAAAAGCCAAAGAGTGAGGAAAGCAATGTATTCTTCATCAGAAACATTTGCTCTTTGATTATCACGATGGTCTTTAATATACTTTGTAAGGCTAGCTCTATCGAAGTGGAATTTGAGCTCCCTCCACAAAGTAGGATCAAAAAGTTCGCCCAAGGGGGACAAGCCAGTAATGGCTGCTACATCGAAAAGGGTGGGCGTTAACATCCCACAAGGGAGTTGAAAGGTGTTGGTCGAACCTTCCCAAAATAAGATCGACGCTATAATCATACAAGGATTAATCTTATGAGCATTTCTCAACAGCTGGATCGTGTCGAAAATGTCGGATGCTTCCTAGAAAAACTTTTTCTTAGCTTAGACTCTGTCGCGCCAGGCTAAATAGACCAAATTTCGAGGAGTAGGAGTAGAACGAAAGGGCCTGGTAGAAGAATCCATAAACTTTACATCAAGAGGAAAATCTTAAGAAAACGTGAGGGGTTTCACAGGAGTATAGTAGGGAAAGAACTCTAGAACTTTTTTGGGATTATTTTTCGGGTTCAGATACGGAACATGAAAAGTATGGAGTTCCTAAAAAACAACGAATGGGATGAGAATTTTTTTTCTAGGTTCCAGTGGTGCGAGCATCAGTGGATGTTGGTTGAGGATTAACTGGAATAGTGGCATTGTTTGTAAGAGCAAAATCCATTGGGTTGGTACCAGTAGAAATGAGGGCAGAACTAGAAGCTACAATTGTAGTATCTAGTTGATTATCTTGAAAGAAAGTGTAGAAAACAAAGGGGTTTTTTATGAGCAAGAAGAAAAAGAGAAGACAAAGGAAGGAAAAAAGTAATGTTATCCCAAAGAGGTTATTTAAACAAAATTAGACCCGTCAATCTTTGGCAAGTGGCAGTGATCCAACGATAACAATCCCAAGAAGTGGAAAAGTTAGTGGAGTTTGTTTAAAAACCCAAATCCTAAAACCTAGGAGTAATCATGAGAAGTGATTGAAGTGACATGGGACAATGTTGTGCATAAAGTAACCATGATTAGGCATGACGTCATCCCAAAGAGACATGTGGTCGAAAACTTGGAAAAGAAAACTCCAGAATTCTCCTATCGAGAGGGTTCGGTCGAACATGGCGTTTTGGGGGGAAATTTATTGACAAACAATTTTCGAATAAGGAAATAAGCCTTAAATTGTAAGGTTTCTTTGGCTGAAAAGGGATGAGTTTGTGGAAAACAACAGAAGGTGTCGACAAGGTTAAAGGGTATCTACTAGAAGAGATAGTCAACGAAAGACATGGGATTCGGAGGCAGTCATTGACATGCGTAAGGGTCGACGAGCAAGGATTTATGGTGGCAGAAACAATTATCATTATGCAAGCCAGTAAGAACGTGGGGTATATTCAAAGCAGTTTAGGAAAGTTTCTCCATAAAGTCTCAACGTGGGCTAGTAACCATCGACGGTTACATACTTAAGATTTCTATTTAATCAAATGTTTATATTTGTGTCAAGGGTCGCATTTCTTCACATTTAGAGCATTACACTCAATGTACTTACATCTAAGAGAGAAACCAGTTTCAGGTTTGACAATGTATGAATGCTTCCACATTTAAATTCATAGCAATTTCAAGTTTTCACTTTAAATTACAAGTCTTGTCTTTAATTTCTTTAATTTGAATTTGTCTTTCACTTATTCCATTTTCTTTCAATATCAACCAGTTTCAACCCAAAAACACTCAAAACACTAAGTCTAGGATTATTGTAGTCGAACCTACAAGTAACCTTTAATAAGAGGATAACGATTGTTTCACGGAGAAACACACTCTAGGACCAACGAGACCGCCTCTACCTTTATTTGTACCTTTACTTGTGCTAGATGACTAGCTTTACTCAGCCCGTCTGCATGGAGCAACCATCCAGGAACGACCAAAATGCGCTTGCCTGTGACCACACCCATGTTCTAAGCAACAACTAGTTCTGAGAATTCCTGCCCGTTACAACGACTAGTTCCTGGCAGTTACCTATTTTTGGGGACCTTATATCTAGGCCCAAAACTAGGAACCAATGGCCAAACGTCAGGGACACTATATAAACCCTCACACTTATGAGGGTCAGGTATTCAATATCCAACATTCACTTTTAAAACCAAACTCTTTCTTGAATCTTTTTTCACTCTTACTTACTTGAGCATTAGAGTGACTTGCATGTACACTCTCCGACTCCTCATTTCCAGCATTGCAGACTTATATATCGGCCCATTACAAGTTCTGATCACCGGTAAGATCAGTGGCGCCATCTGTGGAAAACTGCTTTCCCCGTCTTTCTTTCCTCAGAAACTAAAGATCAAAACGACATTTCAAGATTCCAATCATGGCCGATTAGGATGACAACTATCTCATTGGAAAAACGGTCATCTCCCTTATCTGCAAGACAAATAACGACAAAGAAACAAACCTCTACGAAGATATTCCTTTGAGAGACGGCTGCACCACCTCTCCCTCCTCTAACAATGCTGAGGACGATGACGTCCACTTCTTAGAAACTGACAAGTCTAAGAAGGTCCATGAAGAAGCACCAGCCATCTTCCAACTTGTTCAAGTACCAGCCAACGTTGACCCAACCATGGCAGTGTTGCTCGCAGCATTAAATTAGACCAAGGCTCTGATCCTACAACAAAACAATAAGATCGAAACCTTGGAGAAAAATTGCCGCTCAAGGTCTCCTACGAGGAGATACCAACAATGTGGGTCTCGCAACCCATCACCAACACAACCAAGCCTTCGTTCTACACCAGAAAACCTAAAATCTCGATAATCATGAAGCACAAACATACTCTTCCTTGCAGAGATCAGCGTTTCCCGATCACCAAGAGGACAAAGGGTAATCAACGGGAAGATAACTATCGTTCGCCCCCTCCCAAACCGAAGCATCATCCGAGGAGCATGTCTCCCCGTCAAGAGAATAATCCCCGACAAGGGAGGAACCATTACTCTCCTCCATTGTCACCATACCAAAGCAAGGACGATGAGCCCTGTGGTCAATTGTCAAGATAAATCATGGAGACTCCCCTACCTATTGACTTGGAGAAACCCCCAAATCTTGGGGCATACGACAAAACCACCAATCCAGACAAGCACATCGAGAATATTGATGCCCTGCTCGATTATAGAGGCGTCTGGGGAGCCATTAAGTGCTGAATTTTTCCTACCACTCTGGGAAAATGGGGCTATGGCTTGGTACAAAAGCCTCTCCGACGAGTCAATCACATCATGAAAGAACCTGGGGAAATTATTCTCCAGGCACTTTACTGTCTCCCAACGACATCTGATATCTGAAGTGTCGTTGGAGGCAATCATCCAAGGGAAAGATGAATCCCTCCGTGCATATATAGAAATGTTCAACCGCGTGGACGTTCAGGTCTCCACGACTAACGGTATGAAGAAATATTAAATGGAGCGCAGGCTACATCCCCACAGTGATTTTTCTAAGGCGGTTGGCATGTAAACATTTCCTACATTAGATCCCCTCCTTCTTAAGGCCCAAGCATACATCCAATATGAAGAAAAAGAAGTTTCCAATAACACACGGGACTCACGACACCAGGAGAATGCCAAGTCCTCAAAGCATGATGATTCCTCGACATCTCGTTGGGCAGCGGATAAAAGAAGAGATGACAATCCCCGCGAATCGCGAGAATACAAAGGTCCAGTTGTCTGTTTCCAATATTAGACTCCACTGAACTCCTTACACAAGCGCATCCTGGCCGACTGCACAAATTCGAAGTTTAATCAGGCCAGGGTCTACTTTCCTCGATAAACACCATCCAAGCTCAGGATAGAAAAAACTAAATGTTGTCGGTTACACAAGAGCCACAGGCATATCACTGAAGATTGCATCCATCTCAAGGATGCCATTGAGATCTTCATCAGAGATGGACATCTCAAGCAATATAAAAAAAAGGTCCTTGCGAGGATGCCCCTGAGTCGAAGAAGGTCGAGAAAGAGAAACCAGCTTCCGATGATGTCAGCGTGCTAGTTGCCATGTACATTTCTTGACTGGAGGATTTCTACATCCTTGAATATTTCGATCACCTCTTTTACTTCTCAACCTACAGTCTCTGGGAGTCTTTCCCCTCCTCTATGGTCATATATGGCGAGGATTCAATAAAGTCATCGCGGGCTCAATAAAAAAGAAAGTTCGAGTAACTGATCAATTCAAGCTCCAACAAGAACTCCACCCTCGACAAGTTTCGAGGAAACTTTATCCCCATTGCATTCTACCGTGAGTAACTCCATGGAGGGTCTCCTAACTCAACCATGCCTCTGCGCGTGAGAGCACAAATGGAAAATTTTGATGTCCGAAGGATTCTAGTCGACCAGGGCAGCTCGGTCGACATTATGTACTCTTATTTGTTAACCATCTTGTAGTCCGACGAGGCACACCTAACGCCCTATGTAGTCTCAGACTTACAAGGTTTCAACGGGGAAGTCACCAAACCACGGGGATGCGTCAAATTGATAGTCACCTTCGGGGCAGCTGAGACATCCAGAGCCATTAAAGTCCAAATTCTGGTGATTTATCGCCCATATCTGTATCAGTGTATTCTAGGGAAGCCAACCCTGGACAAACTAATTGCGGTGCCCTCCACCGTATATCTAAAGATGAATTACTATACTTCGAAAGGGCTCGTCACCAGCCTCCACGGGGATATAGAAGTCGCGAGGAGATATTTTGAGGTAGCCTCCAAAGGTCTGAACTCCATCAGGGTAACACCCAGAGTAGCCGGTGATTCTTCCCAACCCAACAGATCATAAGAGTCGAAGCCGCTGCCACACGTTGACATGATCGACCTGGACAGTCGTTTCACTAAGGACGATCTCAAGGATAAAAAGAAGATGGGGAAAGAAGCTCGACTGACTTCAGAAAGCTCCTCGATGTCAGGAAGCAATGAGGAGCCTACACATCCTCTGCGACCAATTCCAGACGGGGAATCAGATATCATCCCCCTCTGCAGAAACTCCAACAAAGGAGTAAAGATCGGGACCGGTCTCCCCGTACTGGCGAGGAAGCAGCTAAAGGCATGCCCGAGGGAGAATGCAAATTTGTTCACATGGAGCGCCGCAGAGATGGCCAGTATGGATCCAGAGATAACATGTCACTAGCTGACAATAGATCCTTCCTTTAAGGCGGTTGCTCAACATAGGAGAAAGCAGTCTCTCAAGAAAACATAGGCTTTCGAGCAAGCTATAAAAGACCTCCTAGAGGCAAATTTCATTTGTGAAGCCCAATACACAACCTGGCTATCTAACTTTGTACTTGTAAAGAAATCAAATGGAAAATGGCGAATATGTGTTGACTATACCGATCTTAATATGGATTTCCCCAAAGATGATTATTCCCTTCCCGACATAGAAAGATTAGTTGATAATTCTCTTGGTTTTAAATTGTTGTCATTTATGGATACATACTCTGGATACAACCAGATCCCCATGGAAAAAAGCGATAAAAAATACACGACTTTCATGACCGAATCAGGAAACTATTACTATAACGTAATGCCCTTCGGCTTGAAAAATACTAGCGCCACATATCAAAGGATGATGAACAAAGTCTTCCGAGGAGAGATTGAAGACATGCTCGAGGTCTCTATGGACTATATGATAAGAGGAGTCCGACCATATGCTCCACCTAAAAAGGGTGTTCGACCAAGAAAGGAAGTGAAAAATGTGGTTCAACCCCGAGGAATGCACCTTCGGCGTACAGGAAGGAAAATTCCTCAACTTTTACCTAACATAGCGAGGAATTGAAGCCAACCCTGACAAGTGCAGGGCATTTTATGATTTTCCAACGCCAAATTCAAAAAAGTCAATCCAATCTCTGAACGGGGTGCTCACTTTGTTATCCCACTTCATGGAAAAATCTACCCAGTACGCACTTCCCTTTTCAAACTTCTTCGCAAAGAAGCAACATTTGAGTGGACCGAGGAGTGCGATCAAGCCCCTCCTCCACCTCAAATTAGCACTCTCGTAGCCACCAGTCCTCTCGCGACCAAATAATGGGGGAAATTCTCTACCTCTATCTTGCTGTCACGATTGGGGATGTTAGTGTGGCTCTCACCCGAGAAACCCCTGAGAGGCATAAACCCATACACTTTACGAGCAAGGCCCTGCAAGGCCCAAAGCTCAGGTATCAACAGATCAAAAAAGTGGTTATGGCCCTCATCAATCCAGCAAGAAGGCTAAGGCACTACTTCCTAGTCCATACGATTGTCGTATGAATAGACCAACCCATAAAACAGTTGTCTGGTCTTCCAAACATGGCATGAAGGATGCTGAGATGGTCCTTAGAGCTGTATGAGGTCGACATTAGGTACAAGGGGAGAAAGTCCCTTAAAGCCTGAAATTATGGTTTTATCAGACTTCAGATGTTCTATGACATGTTGGGACATATGATCAGACTTAAAATACACATGCAAGGTATAAACATACAAAACAATACTGAAAAGAATAAAACAAAGTACAAAATTATTAACCCCGTTTGATGTACAACAACACCTACTCTGAGGGCTACCAAGCCTAAAAGGAAATCACTAGACAATATCAATTCAAATCTAGACCACTCCCAAGTTTACAACTTATCACTTAATCACTATCCTGTGCAACTTCTACCTAGGTCCTCCCTAGATATGATAAATCCCATCTCACCTCCAATCACCGCAATGATGTCTAACAATCCCAGTCACAATTAATATTTCAATGGCCTTTCACCTAGATGAAGATCACACTTCAAATACAAAAACACCTTAATCAAGTCACCCCTTGATAAAGAACAACATACTTGATCTTGCGTTACATCGTTGATCAAGAACAATACTTAGAGTTGCTTAACAACTTCCTCCAAGAACAATACTACCTCTTGCTTAAAAGCTTCAAGGAGAACAATAATATAGATTACAACTCTGTAACGCAGTACAACTCACAACCCGAATGGATCACACAAACCAACTTTGCTAGAGAGTGGCACAAAGACAAATCCCCAATGATTCTATATCCTGGACCCATACGCATTTTAGGTTTATAACCTTCTATTTATAAACATTTTCCCAACTGGATTTGGGATTCAAAAACACAGCGGTGATGCTGAACAAAGTCTGCAAAAACTTCTCCAAAAAATAGGTCTTCAATAAAAAAATTTCTAAAATGTCTCCATATTTAGAAACTTTGAATATCTTGAATACCAACATAAAATCTATAAGGAGTACCCTGAAGGAGGTGAAACTCGGCTAAAGGTGTTGAACGACCATCATTGTCTCCGGGCGGCGACCCATGTGCGCTACCAACCTGGATAACACTTGTAACCGAAGTCCATCCTCTCAGAGCCGATTAGCAACTCGGCCCATTAATGACTATAATAGTTGTCGGAGTATTAAACCTAATGTTACATAGTTTTGAGCACCTTCTTCATGGTGACGGCGACAGTTATACAATTATGATGTCCAAGAGTCAAATCTTAAATGAGGCTCTTAAATAGCACAAAAGGAAGACTATATAAGGGACTCCCGTAAGAGGGATAAACAAGACATTCATCTTTGAACAATACGCATCAATATCGTAGCTCCCAAAATCTCCCAAAATCACTACAGAAATCTACCCATTGCAGCTCTCCCAATACCTATAGAGAAGCTACTCGTTTATTGTTCCTACGCAAGAATAAGACCTAATCTAAATTGTGTAATCTAAACCTAAACCCAACCGATTAGAATTTGTTAGCTTACTTAATATACAAATTAGTTATATATAAATAAAATAATTTATAAATCAGTTTGTAATAATTCAATTCATAATAAAATTCTTATTTTCTTTATTATCTCTTTCTCTTATCACACTATTCCAACCTATTTGTAAAAGTGTCATAGGTATTATACTAAATACTATTCAGATAACCAATATCTATTTATAAACAAAAAAGTTCAAATGCTAAACATAAAATTAAATATATGCAATTTGCAAAAGTTCAAATTCCTTTTAACAAATCCAAGTTGGGGGCAAGCAGTGAAGCTAACATGCCGGGAGTTTGCTTGGCAATGTGGACCAGTTTAAAGGTATCTGTCATACACGTGCATATACAACACACAACCTTGCCATGCAATTAAACCCCTATGGTACCACCAACAGTACATTTAATTAAAAGATATTAATTTATAAAAGAAATAAGAACAAAAAAGAAAAATTGGAAAAGTTAGTTGAAACTTGGATTTTTGAGTCTAACTAGCTACCAACCAACTAAATAACGATAATATTAATCGACAGGGATTTTATATATACAAACAAGACATATTTATCTTTTTCTTCACATGCATGATACAAAATGATAAGGGATTCGATAACGACTCTTAGGCTTATTTAAATTTTGGAATTGGTTTTAACTATGTAGTAAAACAAAAGGCTAGGGACAAATCTCAACGGTTGCATTCTCTGATTCCGTTTCTGTGGGTCATAAAAGTATTTGTACTTACTCCATCCAAGATCCATATCTAAACTAGGTCCATCCATCTCTTTTACATTTTATTTTTTTATACAGATATATTCATTCATAATATATATAATAGAAAACTGATATAATACAAAGTTAAATATATTTTTAATTAATTTTCATAAATTATTTTCTTTTTAATTTTTATTTTGTTTTATTTCATTCTAATTGATTGTAGTTTTTAGTTTTAAAAATTAATTTTAAAATTAAAATTTATTCGATTAAAATGGAATGAAGTTGTTTAATTTTTCAAATTTTAAAATAGTTATAAATAGAATCTAATCCTCAATATAGAATATGAAGGACAATATGTTTTGGCGGGAAAGTGTATTGTACCTCACACTATTTGAAATACTTCTTTCTTTCACTGTCAACGACAAGAATGACTGAACCAATCATAGCAAACACTAATCAACATGAAATCATCATTTCTTGGATTTAGTTGGGCTCTCAACCATTTAAAGATTTAATAAAAACAATTGCATCAAAGAAATTTTGTGTATATATGCTCACAAATAACTCTAACATCGATGTGTCATTTCCCAACTTCCTCAACCAATAATCAAAAGGGGTCGAGTGATAATAACAATAGCTGAAGATGAATATCAAGCAAGAACCGAGTCTTGAAAACTCACCTCCATGGACGCATCCTATGGATCAAAGATACTTTCTCTTTCTTTGTTAGTAACTTACGAGCCAAACTTTCCACTCTTTGGCATTCCTTAGAGAATTGAGGCATTACTTCGTTAGGGAAATTTTTTACGAATGTTCCATTTCTACCCCTCGAAGACTCTCAAAAGGGTAGGTATGTTAGAGTCTGAAACCTGAACCCTGGTCATCTTAAGCTTTTTGCTTGGTCTAGAGATTTTAACCCCAATGCTCAAATCAATACTTCTCCCAGACATGGGTTAGGATTTATGGCCTTGCCCATGAATACTAGAGGCCAAACTTTTTGTTTTACATAGAGAGCAGTATTGGAACTCCAATATGCACAAATCAATTCACTGACAAGCCATGATTTGATAGAGATTTTGACCACTTAGTGAGATTCCTTGTTGATATGGACCTAAAAAAATGCAAATTTATAGGGTTCTAGTGGAAATAACTAGTTATGTTTTTTCGTGGACATAAAATATGAAAACATGTCTGAGTTTTGCACTAATTATAACTGCATTGGTCGTGGATAAAATAAATGCAAGATAAAACAAGCCTTCCAAATTGCCAATGACTAGAGAGTTCCTGATGATCTGGACAATAATGACACTTCTAGAAGCCAAACACCTATTGTTGAACATGCTTCTGAGTTACCTCATGTTGATTCTATTGTTATGCAGCCACCTAGAAGCACAACTACACATGCCCCAAATGTCAATAAGGACATTGTCTTATAAAAATATAGACCCAATCAATACCATGATGATCAAGAAATTATTACATCTAGGAAGTCTCCCACTTTTCCTACCACAACAAAAAATAACCACAACATAAACAAACCTCCTGTGATTAAAAGGATGCATGCTAGAAATAATCAAGATGATGACAATTCTTCCTCTTCATATGAGTTGGTAGATGATTCTCCTTTAGATGTTAATAAAATCATTGACACCCATGCTCAAGACGCGGATGTCAACAAACATCAATCCCTGATAGAGTGGCCATGATCTTCTTTAATACTTCTTGGGCAAACCTTGTTCACCAACACTTTGACTCTATTCAAAATGACTACAATGAACTCTCACCTAGAACTTCCCATCAGGATGAACAACCCTCCCAAAAGGTAACTTCAAGAAAGAAGACTAAAACACATAAATCAAAACTTAATTATGGCATAAGGTCTAAAGCTGACAAGTTAAATATTGTTAGATGAAGAGATTATTTTGTAATTTAAGGGGTCTTACTAATTCCCCCACTAAATAGGCTCTTAAGAGGCTTTTCCTCAGTTAAAAACTTGATTTTCTTCTTATTGTTGAACCATGGATGGACGTTGATAAACTCCCTAAAACTTGGCATCATACACTCAACCTAGAGCTTTTTTATTTCAATACAAGGCATCATTTTCTACCTAATATATGGTGTATTTGATCCAAATCAATCTTTCTTAATATTATAGCTAGTGATAACTAACATGTATCTTTCACTTTCTCTAATTATGGTTTAACTTTTGGGATCTCTACAATATATGCTTCTACAAACTATCTTGGCATAAGGAATCTTTAGAATAACATCACTCAACCTCAAGTAGCTTATGATATATCCCGGGCCTACATTGGTGACTTCAATTCTATTATGGGATCTAATGAGCATAGAGGCCTCCACTCCCCTACAAAAGCTCATATGGAAGACTTTCTTACTTGGTCATAGTCCAATGGTCTAGTGCACATCCAAACTAAAGGCAACAAATTCACTTGGTCTAATGGAAGGCTTAACTCCCACTATCCTGAGAAAAGGCTTGATAAAGCTATCTACAACAAGTTATGGTTATATTCATGCCACAATATCTCTTTCTTTACTCTTACAAAGCACATGTCAAATCATTATCCCATCTTGCTTGACTTCTAAGTGTCATACCTAAATTTGCCCTACCCCTCAATCAATTTCATCTGTCTCGTGACTTTAGAATTCATTTGAATCCCATATGCCTAAAACATTCATTTTTCATTAAGGAATTCATTCATCTACATATAACTATCCATCATTGGTTTAGAGGGTTCATGAATTCAAATGTGTCTAAACACTTGATTATTGATCAGATGGTTAAGGTTGACTTTCACTAGTGACTTATGAGACGAGATTTTGTGAATTCCATTGGATGCTATTAAATTAAAATTTCATTCAATGGCAAGCCTCGTGGATTAGGGTTTCTTGGTGTGTTTAATTATGGAGCAAGTCACTACCTGTTCAAGTTTGAATCATGGCTAAACATTTTGACGCACATTATCAAAGGATAAGCTAGAAGTTACTCATGGCTACAAAGTCAATCATGGAAGGTTAACTTTTGTTGACCAAGTCAAGTGGATTTCTTTGCGTCATACTCAATCATTACCATGCTTACAAATGATTACTTGATACATCTTATTGGTAGTCAAATTTAAATTTCAAATAGGCAAAAATGGAGGGAAATTCAAAAGGAGCTTTATTTCTTGGTTCCCAAGTTACATACAAAGCTAAAATAATCCCAATTTCATTACAAAATGCTAAAATACCTTACAAAATTGGAAACTACACTGAAAATAGACATTTTTGCCTATGGTTGACTTTTTGGTCAATTGTTAACTTTATGGTCAACAACTGACCATTGACCCTAACTTTGACCAAGACTTTTATTGACCCTAGACTTGTTCCTATTCTAATCTGCAAGTCTTATTCATCTTTATGTCCATCTATCACCATAAGACTCCAATATGCACCATGGGCTTCCATGTACTTAAGCATGTCAAATTCCATGGACCAAGAAACACCAACATGCATAATTATAAAGATCAAGTCAGAACCAATACAACAACCCATGGAAATTAACATGAAAACCTCATCATGTTCACTTACCAATAATGCAACAAGGCCACAAACATGCAAATCCAAAATGTTCACAGAAGAAACACACATTCAAAATTGAAACAATGCAAACTGAAATTCAGGTATGCAAATATCATATGTCTTAAGATATGTCGAGACAATGATATCTGATTTAAAACACAATGACAAGGTAGAAACAATTAAAGATGCTAAAAAATAAAAGAACATACAAAGTTGTTAACCTAGTTTGGTGTACAACAACATCTACTCTAGGGCCTACCAAGCCAGAAAGAAAGTCCACTAAATAGTATCAATTCAAAGCTAAACTACCCTATTTAAAACTTATCACTTAATCACTACCCGTGATATACTTCTACCTAAGACATACCTAGGTATGAGACCCGTCTCACTGTAAGAACAAGAAGTGTTTCTACATCTTGCCTTGAGATTTCAATGATAACTTTACATGTTATCTTAGAGAAAAATTGTATAGAATAATGGTTTCATTCTAGTGTGGGTTTCATTCTAGTGTGTAGTTGCTGCTATAATTTTATGACTCTAGTATAAGGTGTGTGACATCATCAGGTTCAGAACATACACTATGGAAGAAAACACGTGGTTATGTGTTACAGTTGAAGTCAAGGTTCTGAATCTATCTTCTACAATGTGTCTAAGGAACGTTAGTACAAGAGGTTCTGATCGTAACTTTGTGGTTAAGGTTTGGAGGCCTTCTAAATCTTTCCTTCTGTGTTCCAAGTTTTGAAGATTATGAAGACGAGGTTCTGCTGAACATGTTCTGGTAATCTAAATAAAAGTAAGTTCTTACGACCAAGTGCTGAAGACTCTAAAGACAAAGTTCTGTGTGACAAGTTATGAAGACTTCAAGACTTAGGTTCTAAGACTTAAAGAAAGATTATTCTACAACAACCTTCAACATTCAACATTCAAATATCCGAAGCCACCGCAGATAAGAATAAAAGTTCAAAATGGTTAATGTGTGATAATGTACAAAAGGTACATAAAGTGTTTGTGACCTCTACTCTTCTAGAGTGGCACAAAGACAATTATTTTGTACTTGACTATGACTACTCTCATTATAACCATTGAGAATCAACAACTAGATTTTTTATTTACCTTTCTACCCTTTCAATGGATCTATTTTACAATATATAAAAGGAAGACTTGGAAGCTGGAGAAAGGTAAGAATCAACACTACAACACCAAATCTATCGGTTCAAATCAAGCTCAACAAAATTACACCAAAGCATAGTGTAAACTCTATAGAGAAATAATCTATGTATAGTTTTGTAAATAAGCAAGGAGTTTTTCCTCGTATCTTGCATTAAAACACTTAGGTGTTTTTCATTGTACTAAAAAGTATGTATAATATGCTTACAAGAAGTAAATCTGTAATACACTGAAAGTACTCAATTGTTGTTGAAAGATACCTTGAGAGACTGGGTGAAGGTCTGGTCTCAAGAAGACTCCTGTTACGTCTTGAGTGGATTTACAATAAGGATCGAAGAACTTATTAGAGGTGATAATAAGATTAATCAGAGTTATTGTAGGTTATTTTGTAATCAATTTGGTTATAGTGGATTAAGTTCTTGTTGAAGGTGAAATCATCTTTGAGGGGGTGGACTGTAGTAGCTTAGTTAACAATGAACTAGGATAAAAATCATCGTGTTCATTTACTGTTATATTCTAAGCTAGCTTGTTCTGTCACCAACGAAAATATTTAATTTGGTGAAACCCAATTCAAACCCCCTTTTCTTGTGTTTCTCACACCTTTAATTGGCATAAGAGCTCGGGTTCTGGTAATGATATTTATCAAACACTTAAATGTGTCAAATTAAGATCCAGACGAGTTTTTCTTTGAAGAAACACGATGGTTGAACCCACCCCAGTTGTTGCTGCAACATATTCAAACGCTAAAAGTTACAATGTTAAACCTATTGTAATACGGTGGGAGAACTGACTTTTTTGGTTTTATCCAAATGTGCGGATAGCTAGAGTCGCCACAAAATTTTCTTTTATCCAATATTTAGGAAAAGTGAAAATAACAGGAAAGACCTTTGGTAGATTTTGAGTCCGGGGGGTAAGTTATGAAAAGGGGAGGTGTTATCACTCTTTTCATCCGTAGTTATCTACGGGCTCTTAATCACTTAGCTCACTTATGAAAATCTTGCTTTGTGTGTGTGATTTGTTTGAAAATATATTGAAATCGCCAATGTAAGGCTGACTTTGTAATGATTCTTATATCAGTCCTCAAGAATATATACAAAGTGTTATTTTTGAAAATATTTGTCTGAAAGTATAGTGTGAAAAAAGTTTTGAGAAAAATTGTGAGCAAGCAATTAAGAGTTTCTTACTCACTGAAGTCTTTCTTATTCTTTTCCTCCTCCTTTAGAGATAGTACTATCCATATCATTAGTTGGTAGGTAGCCCTATCTATTGGATGTGGTGGCTCAAGCGTAGGGTCGTCGTATGGTCATCGAAGGCAACACATAAGGATACTTTAACAATTGTATCGAAGGGATTATCATCATTTTATAGGCAACTCGAAGGGACTAGATCATTTTGTAGCCAACTCGAAGGGTCATCGAGGGATTATAATCTTTATTCGAAAGGGACATGATGATTTGATTGAGGGTCTTTTGCTAAAGTATCTCCACTTTCGAGGGACGTGATCAATATTCGTAAGGCATTAAGAGAGGTTAACCTAAAGGTGCAAGTGTGCAAAGAGTATTTGTTTTCAGTTATTTTATCTTGAGATTAGGATTACCTATGTTTGATTTTTAGTCTTTTCATACAAACCCTAATTTCTAACAGTTAAAAATATAATGTGTGGAATGTAAAATGCGGAAAATTAAACCTAACCTATTACATCTTGTGAGCAGTTACATAATTAAGAAAAAATGCGAGAAAAGAAATCTACGCTATTACAATTAAAGAATGCAACCTATACAATTTTCTCTGAAATTTAAATAGCAAGAAGAAAGAAAATAGAAAAAGAATGTTAAAATGTTTTATGATTTTTTTGTAGAAAATAATTTAAGTTAATAATAGTAATTAAAACCTAAATCCTAATTTATTTTAGTGTTAAGAAAAAAGCCAATTTAATTAATTAGTAAATAAAAATATAAGAAAAATTAATTACTAACTAAAACCCTAATTCTAATTTGTTAGTTATTAAGAAAAAAGATTAGGTTAGTTAATTGTTAATTAGAAAATAATTAAGAAAGAAAATAGAAAAATTAGGTTAGAAAAATAGGGTAAAAATAACTACATGGGATGGGTGTTGAACCCATGCCCCCTGGCTTCATAAACTGCAGTGATTGCCACTAGGACAAGCACCTGTTGGTGTTTGAGAAATGGGAATTGATTAATATATATATATATATATATATATATATATATATATATATATATATATATATATATATATATATATATATATATATATATATATATATAAAACCTGCGCGTTAGTTTGAAAAATAACAAAAAATAACTGTAAGACGCACGAGTCGAACCCACACTCTTCACGTTACATGCCTCAGTCTCAACCAATTGCGCCGCGTTTCGTTTCTGTTATTAAAATATAAGCAAACAAATATATAATAAAGCAAGTGAACTAGGGAAACACCGGAGCCTTAGCTCCGGTCGTCTTCTCCGGTGAGAGGATTTTCAAACCTGCAAAATAACATGTGTTAGACCATAAAAAGGATCATATCCCCCTAATTCGACCCTTGTGAATCCAATGGTGGTGTTTGTTTGGCCTGAAGACACTTGTATAATGAGTTTTGAAGAAGACATCTCAAACTGCCCTAGCCATGGCAAAACATGATTCTCACGTTAGAGCTTCTGTGTTTATGATTCAAACTTGTTCTAAGTAACAACATGAACTCATTTTTGGTAGTTAATAAACATTATCAATGCATGAAATTAATTATATGAATGTTTGAAAGAAAAGCAAATCGAAGAAGATGAGTATGCGCGTTTCAAGCATCAATGACCATGACTTTCGGCCTATTCTTACCCTTAGATACCTCAAGAATGATTTGCAATGGATGGCTTGGAATGAAAGTGGTTTGATCTTTGGTTTTGACTTTGCCCTAGTTTTGACAAAAAATGAGATTTTTTGAGAGGGTGTTCTTGAGGCAATTTTCGCGTGTCCCTTGGTCTGAATGTGTTCTTAATTCATAATGGAAGATTTAGGTTAACAAAAGTGGAATCAATCTTTTGTATATCATGATCAAATCTTTTATTGAAGTTTTGCATGAAATCTTTCTTTTTTAGGCCAATCATGTACCAATCAATCTTTACACGTTTTTTTGCAAGTTGTCACCAACGTTTTAGACTTATGATTTGATTCAAAAATAGATCTTCATGCCTTGATTCATTCACTTGGTATTTTATTTGATTTATTTTGCTTTTAATTGAATAAAATCAAAAATAAAAGAAATAAAAACCACAAAAATAAATGATTTAGGAGTCTATTATGAGCCCAGGAACATGTTTGGACCTTAAAATATAGATCCATTAGCCCAAAAATTCAAATTTTCTTAATTTGGATTTCATGCATTTTCTTAAAATTGGCCAACTTGCACAAATCACATCTCACTCAATTTTTATCATATGAAGGTGATCTTAGACTCTTTGGAAAGCTCAAGATATCCCCTACAATCTTCATGTTGGTCATTTTCATTTTAAGCCTTTATCTTGATGTAAATTGCTTTGACAAAAAGTGTCTTTTTGTTGACTTTTAAAATGACATGTAATGTTTTGGCCCATATCTCTCAAATGAAGCATTTTTGGCCTTGAGCTTAGAGAGACTTAGTTGTAGAGAATTTAATTTCCTTCAAAATGAGCTTTGATTGAGAAATTTTTAATGAAGTATGTGAAAGTTACTCTTGGTCAAAATTTAGTTGACTTCTCCTTAAGAAAACCCTAGTCAAAGTTTTGATGAATCTTGAGTTTTCTTGATGAACCATGATCAACCCTTGATCAAATGATAATGTGACTTAAAAATGTTGATGTTGACCAAAAATCTTGAAGTTTTACTGTAAATTGGTCAAAGTTGACTTTTTGCCCAATATAATTAATTTTCAATCATCTGACTAATTGAATGAGCAAACTTGTGCTGCAAGGCTTGGAATTTGGCATGAGGATTCTTTGAGATGTATGAGAAACCATGAAATCCAATTGAGGCATTAAAAGTCCAATTTTACTTGAGAGAAGCAAAACCCTAGTTGTAGGTCAACTGCTTAGGAGGAGGGTTTGTCTGATCAATCCTTGAGTAGTTTTGAGCAATTGAGAACCCTAGGAGAATGGGGAGACATGTTGAAATAATTTGTAATAAATAATGGTAGGGGAAATTTTAAGGTACAACACCTCCCATATTTGATGGAGAAAAGTTTGAATACTGGAAAGATAGACTAGAAAGTTTCTTTCTAGGTCATGATGTTGATCTTTGGGATATGGTAGTTGATGGCTAGGTACCTCCCACAGATGCTAATAGAAAAGAGATAGCTAGGAGAGCTATGACTGATCAACAAAAGAAAGATTATAAAGCAAGAACCATCTTGTTGAATGCGATTTCTTATACTGAGTGTGTGAAGATCACAAATACAGACTCTGCTAAGTCTATATTTGACTCTATCAAAATGACTCCTGAAGGAAATAATCAAGTCAAAGAAACCAAGGTGATGGCCTTGATTCATAAATATGAAGCTTTTAAAATGGAAGATGATGAAAGCATTGAAGTCATGCTCTCAAGATTTCAAACCTTAGTTGCAGGACTAAAAGTTCTGAACAAAGGTTACTCAACAACAGATCATGTGAAGAAGATGATCATAATCTTGACATCCAAATGGAGGCCTATGGTATCTGCACTCAAGCTTGCAAAGGATCTAAACAACACTTCTCTAAATGATTTGATAAGTTCTCTAAGAAGTCATGAGATTAAGATAGAACAAGATGAAACGCAGAAGAAGATAAAATCTATTGCGCTCAAATCTGTCAGAAAATATGAGAAGTCCAAAGCTCTTCAAGCAGAAGAGATTAAGGATTCAGAAGGAGATTCTGATGATGAAGAAAATGAGTTGTCTCTTCTAACCAAGAGGTTTAACAGTCTCTGGAAAATAAATCAAGGCAATAGGTTTAGAAGTTCAAGAAGGACTGGAGGTCACTTTGAATCAATGTTTGGTCAAAGGAAGTTTAGTGGCAACAAAGTTATTTTTTATGAATACAATAGTCCAGGACACTACAAGAATGATTTTCCTCAGCTTAAAAATGATATACCAAGGTAGGAATCTGTAAAATGCAAGAAGAAAGGGCTAATGGAAACTTGGGATGATTCAGACTCTTCCGACAGCGACTCATATGGAGATCATGCTAACATGGCGCTAACAACTCATGTTGGAACATCTAGTGAAGTATTCCCCTCAGAAGAGGAAGCTAATTCAAGCACAAAAGAAATATTTTGCAAAGAGGTATTCTTTTATTTTACTCATTATGAATTAACATTTTCCTTAGTTGAAATTCTAGAAAAACATGAGTTACTCACGATTCAGTTCAAGGATCTCAAAAGGACCCATGAATCTCTATCTCTTAAAATCAATAAGTTAAAGGAAGGAATTTTTATTTTAAAATAAGAAATTTTTTTATTGAAAGATGAAAACTCTGCCCTTAATGGCATGAGAACTCTTCTAGAAGCCACTGAGAGTACTGATGGTGTCATAGAGAAATATGACAAAGCCTTCCAGAAATTTCTAGCTAAGAGCACAGAGAGAAGTGTGCTAGCTTCCATGATCTATGGTGTATGCAGAAATGGAGTTAATGGTATTGATTATGATCCTCGTGAAAAATCTAAATCTAATGAGAAAAACATTCCAACTACCTTATACTCTCATTTTGTACCTATTGGGTTTGTGCTAAAAGAAGATGGAAAAGATGAAGAGAAGTCTGATTCTAAATCCGATGAAAACCAATTGGCTAAACCAAATAGTTTTAAATCATGCAAATATGATTATTCTTCTGCTAAAACCATAGTTGTTCCCAACTCTAGTAGATCTAACAAGAAAGGACCTGAGAAATTATGAGTACCAAATGAAAAGATGATATATGTTGCAAACATCCTTAGCAGTGCAATTGAGACAGTTGCCTTGGTACCTAGACTCTGGCTACTTGTAACACATGATGGGAAAAAGGAATAAGTTCCAAAGTCTGGAACTTAAGCCTAGAAATATCATGGGTTTCAGAGGTGATCAGAAGGAATAAATCACAAGCTCCGGAATAGTAGCTGTTAGGATGGTTATATCCTTTCTCAATGAAAGGAAGAAAAACAACACTTATAAGATCATGATTTCTAACCTTATAAAACTTAAAATAGTCTGTCTCATGTTTATTAGTAAGGAGCAGTGGACGTGTTCAGATATTTAAGTTATGATAGCTTGAGAAAGATCTCTCAGCAGAACTAACTTGAATTTATCAAAGATCTGCCTTAACTGAAGTTTACTTCAGATGCTTTATGTGAAGAATGTTAGAAGGGAAAAGTTTTCAAAAACTTAAATTGTTTCTTTCTCCACTCTATTGGAACTTATGCACATTGAATTTTTTTAATTTAGTGAAAACTATATCAATCAATGTAAAGAAGTAAGGATTATTTATTTTAAATAACTATATCAAGTGGAATTAGGTGAAGTTTCTCTAACACAAGGATGTTTCACATTATGTATCCACCACCTTATGTACTCAAGTTCTATTTGAGATAAAGTCTAAAAACCTTGTCAAGCCAATATCACAAATCACTTTTGGGAAAAGGATATAAGCACATCATGTTATTCTCAAAACAATGTCTCTATATGAAATATTCCTGAAAAGACTTGCTATGAATTCTGGAAAAACAAGAATCCAATATTTCCTGTCATCATCAATTGGATGCTCTTGTTTTATCTTGGACTCTAGAGAATATCGAACTTGATTGATTCTAATGCTCAAATTGGTATCATGTTATGATATTCTGAAAGCTCAAAAGGCTACAAAGTATATAACATTGAAACATTCTTTGAATAAATTCATGTCAGATTTGATGATAAGCTTGACTCTGTAAAGCCAAAGATAGTTGATAAACTTGCTGATACAGAGATTACCATTTCAAAATCTGAAGGTAATGGAGCTGCTGCTGAAGAACAAGAAGAAAGAATATCAGAAGATGTTCAGGTATAAGCCTCTATTGAATAAACTCTTGTAAAGATAACTGTTGTACCCCAAAATTTTCCCTCTCATTTCATCAACATTTTTCATCACCAAACTCTTGGAACTCAAGATCAAGCTAGGGTTTGCTCTGCTCAAGACACCTCCTTGCACTGTTGACCTAAATTAGGGTTTGAGTTTGCACAGGGATATTTTGACCAACAATGCCCAAATTGACTTTCATACTTCATGTTGGACTCACAAGTTTGTCCATACCAAGTTTCAAGCCTTGATTCAAATTTTTGCCCAGTCAATTGGATAATTGACCTAGAAATCAGCTGTATTGGGGAAAAAGTCAATTGTGGTCAATTGACAGTCAAACCTCATGAAATTTGACGCACATCAACATTATGAACCCATATGAACCATTTGATCAAGTTTGGATCACAATTCCACAAGAAATTTGATCAGATCATCAAAAGGGCAAAATGGTCATTTTTAGGGTTTTGACTGTACAAAGGCAAGTTTTGACTGCTTGACCTAGCCAATGACAAATCAAGCTCAACCATGGACTCAAGGACTCAATGACATTGTCTTGACCCATTCAAAAAGTTTAAAAGGTCTCAAATGCATAGGATTGACAGATGAATTTTTCAGTCAACTGATCAAAATTTGACTGTACACTGAAAAGTCAAACTTTGACTTTTTGGTCAAAATCAAGTGCCAAGGGTCATTTTTCATCAAGACATGTTAAATTATAAAACTTGTTCATCAAGAAACCCAAAAATGCAAATTAGGGTTTAAAATGGAAAAATTTCATAACTTAGAAATTTTCTAAGTTATAAAATTTTCTTATTTTTTTCCTAACTTTGTCCCATTTTTTCACCAAGATGAAAATGGATTCTAACAAAACTTGAAACATGAAAGTTGTAGTCCATCACAAATTCTACAAATTTGATTCACAAAGTTTTCTCAAAAGAATCTTGTATCTCAAGTTATGATTTTTGGAACAAGGGTACCTAAAACTTTTAACTTAGAGAAATTTTACCCTAGTTTAGGCAGGATTTTGACCCATCTTCTTGGCCATTTTTCACATAGTTCCACTTGGATTTTAAAGTTGCATTTCAAAGATGGATTATAGTACATGTTGCAAGCTTTCCAAATTGTCCAAGAACTCCTCAAACACCTTTGTGGTTAGGGAGAATCAAATGCTTGAAGTTGGCAAAAACTCACTTTGAAACCATGGCCAATACATGTTCATACCAAGTTGCAAATCTGACCAAGATAGCTTAGTACATGATTACAGGCCTCTAAACCAATTTACACTCCAAAATTGAATGCAAATACATTGGATATTGGCATTGTTATGATCAAGAGAGCTTTGTACAATGAACATTACCATTTTAAGCATAAAGGCCACACTTCCATTTTCATAAAGGGAACTTTATGTCAAATTGCTTTTTCTTGAGCCTTGGACTTTCTTCCTTTGCAGCAAACAAGCTCCACAATCTCAGGCATAGTACAAGAAGTTGGTGCATGCTTGGATATAACCTGTACATGCCTATCTCACTTCACTTCCAACTTTTCTTTCAAAACAAGTCAAAGGGCAAAAAGCTTGTATCTCTCATATCTGATAAAACCAACTAAAACAAAGTTGTCAAACGAGTTTTGCATATCCTCACAAGTCAGAAGCACGAGCCTTTCACCCCTAAAGCACCCTCATACTCCAAAACACCATTTTTCTGCAAAACAGGGCAAGCCCTGCAGAACCACCTCCATCTCCACTTTCCCTCGTGCGTTTTGCCTCAAACTTGTTCCAATATCTTCCACTCAACTCACCTGAACTATCCCAGACCTCCATTGCTAGCTGTAACACCATTAACACACATTTCCATTTTTGTTTCAAAGCTTTGCATGTGTTGGCTCCTAAATTCGACACCCTTGTTTTATTAATGTAAGCCATTAAAGCTGAAGGATGTCTTCGACTAGCTAGGTCTGTCGAAATGCCCGTCGAAAGATGGCAGGGTACTTAGAAGATTTCTTCCAAGGGAGAAGTTGGTTGCCTTCGACGTCGAAGGTGTTTCTCGTCGAAGATGCTTCTCGACGAAAGTGTTCGATGGTTCAGAGTGGAACAGTTTGAAATTCAAGCGTTTGGAGGGAAAACGGTTTCCAGCGGTTACCAAGTGCAACGTGCAAAGATCTGGAGCGTCGAATGTTGAGGACGTGCCAAGTGGAATGATCTCGAAGCAGTGTAACTGCCCGACGGTTACTTGGGATGTTTTAGTATAAATAGTAGTAGTCATGTAGTTTCTCGCGTGTGTTCACAATTCTATACAAAGTCACTCATATAGATTCGAGTACCCAGCGTGTGAGAAAGAATTATTGAGAAATGTATGTGTGAAACACCAACTTTATTAATCAAAGTCATTTACTTTTCCAGAAATTTACTTGCTTTCCTCTTTATTTTCCTGTCGAAGCCTTTCATCTAAAGCCTTATTTATTTTACCAAGTCCTTTCTTCATGCAATTTACTTGAAGCCTCTTTATTTTATTTAAAGCCTCTTTATTTAAAGCCTTATCCAATTTAACCAAAACTTCAAAATCAACCTATGTCCTAGGATCAATCTGATCGATCCTGCGAGTAACCAAATAAGTAACCATTTGGAGGATCAGCGGTTGTTTACCAAATACCAAGGTAAACAAATTGGCACACCCGGTGGGACTGTGTGTTGATTGTTGAAAATAATCTCCTCTTTTCGAGGAGCGTTGTATGTTATTGAGAAGTGGTAGAATATACACTAACAATAACAATACTGCCAGAAGAAGGGAAGAGATGGCGAATCCGCCAAACAATAACGAAATCCCACAAACGACCGTGGGAGCAACGGTTAATACGACCGTAAGTGAAGCGACAACTGTTGGTTCGACACCAGCAGTGACGATCACAGCAACGGGGCCATTACTTTCGTTCACAGGCCCCAGAGCGCCTTTGGGAACTCCCCCACCAAGGGGAAATTTAGGCACAAGGCCTTTTGTTCCCCCAGGATTCATGCCACTCTATGGCATGCCAACTTCTGAATTGGCTAGCCTGACGAATGCTACGTCCACTTTTTCAGACCCTTTAGTGAGTGCCTCTTCGCCACTCCAAGGTTCTGGAGTAGGCATGGTGAATAGAAATAGGACCCAACTCTTAGGAGGAACGTCCCAAGTAGCCCATGGCCTTACAAATGCCT
Source organism: Vicia faba (assembly GCA_948472305.1). Lineage (NCBI taxonomy): Eukaryota > Viridiplantae > Streptophyta > Magnoliopsida > Fabales > Fabaceae > Vicia > Vicia faba. Next base: position 1,038,042,265 of record OX451740.1, on the reverse strand, counting down.
CGACAGCAGTTTTGAGGCAACAAATGGACGAAAGCAACCATGATATGGTGCAAATGTTGGCACAAACTTTGAGTACAGTGCTAAACCCTCTAATACAGAACACTACTCAATCGAATCAGCAAGTGACAATGCAAATGACGCGTTTGGCTGATTTCTTTGGAGTACCCCAACCCATTCGACAGCCCCAAAGGGCGCAAATAAGGGGAAACCAGGGGATATTCTTAGAGGAAGAAACCACCATCAATCAGGCTCAACAGCCAGTCGAAGAAAACCTTAGGGTACGATTGGATCAACCTGTCGAGGAACCTAGGGTAATAACTCCAGAGGTAAGGTTAGTTAACAGAAACCAAAATGCTGACGAAGTAGTTCAGCATGTCCAATACCAAAACATGGGTTTGGAAAATAATCTGGCAACCATGATCGAAAGGATCATGACTCAAAATGGGATGAACATGGGCTTTCGAAGGCCCAACTTTACATCTCCATTGTCAGAGTACGTGTTACAGACAGACTTACCTCCTAGATGCAAAGTCCCCAAATTTACTAAGTTCTCTGGGGACACGACAGAATCTACTGTCGAGCATGTGGCGAGATACTTGATCGAAGCAGGTGACATTTCGAATAACGAAAACCTGAGGATCAAGTACTTCCCAAGTTCTTTAACAAAGAACGCTTTTACTTGGTTTACAACTCTCCCCCCAATTCGATCCATCATTGGACCCAGTTGGAAAGATTGTTCCATGAACAATTCTACATGGGGCAAACCAAGATAAGCCTGAAAGAATTGGCCAGTGTGAAGAGACGTTTCACTGAACCTATAGACGAATATCTAAATAGGTTTAGGTTGCTTAAGGCGAGATGCTTTACACAAGTGCCAAAACATGAGTTAGTCGAAATAGCCGCAGGCGGTTTAGATTTTTCCATTAGGAAGAAGCTAGACACCCAATACCTGACAGACATGGCCCAACTGGCCGATAGAGTTCGACAGGTAGAACGCCTCAAAGCTGAAAAAGCAAAGGCAACGAAAACTCACAAGAGAGAGAGGATAGCGTACGTTGAGATGGATGACAAAGATCCAGAATCCTTCGACGATACTTTAGCTGTCGAGGAGGGAGAAGTCGATTTAGCAGAACTGAAACAAGGGCCACCATACTCTTGTAAACTGTTAGTCCCCTCAAGTGGGAAGAATCCCATTGGTCCAGAAAAGACCAACGATAGGTTCCCCAAAAAGACTTATAGTTTCGACATCACAAAATGTGATGAAATATTCGACTTGCTTGTTAAAGATGGCCAAATGATAGTACCCCCAGGGGTAAAAGTGCCTCCTCTTGATCAAAGAAAGAAGAGAGGTTTTTGCAAATATCATAATTTTTTGGGCCATAAAACTTCTCAATGTTTTCTTTTCAGGAACCTTGTGCAAGACGCTATCGAAGAAGGGAGGTTGAAGTTTGCCGACAAAACCCCCATGGCTGTCGACTCAAATCCATTGCAGGCTGAAGCCCACTATGCTGAGCCCTCTGAGGTGAACGTGATAGAGGCAACCAGGAGCCAGTCGAAGAAGCCAGGAATTACAATGGTCGAAGTCTCAAAGGACCACATCAACATGCCAATCTTTGGCAATTTTTCTGGAAATTTATCCAGGAAGACAATTGAAGCAGTTCAGAAAGCGGTCGAAAGCCCGAAGTTGGAGGCCGCTGAAGCACAAAAAACTGGACCAAAACCCAGTTCCCACTTGGCCACAGTTCAAGGCCAGACGGAGAATTTGGAAATACAAATGAAGCAGTTAACTCTTGCTAACAAAGATACAATGAATATCAACATGGTCGAACTTTCTGACCCAAAAGCATCAGAAGAGGCCATGAGGCAAGAGCAATCTAATAAGACTGCTTTCCCTCGGGAAAATGAAAATTTGGCAGATTTTTTACAAAGATGCCAGAAAAAGAAATCAGAGGTGATGCTGTGTCCAAGATGCAGTTCGATCTTTGACAAAAAAGCTGCTGAGCACATTCAAGGCGTAAGAGCAGCGAATAAGATAAAGGAAAATGTTGATCTTCGACATGATCCCAGAAGAGCCTCCCAAAGAGGTTCAAACCAAGAAAAGAGGCCATTGACTTTTAGGCCTCCCACAAATGTGCCAGTAGATACTTGGTACAAAACCTCTGGTCGAAAAAGGCCAAGTGAGGAGAGATGGCACTCTTTCGACGTGCCAAGAGGTTCCTCTTTGACTCAAAAGAAAGAGCCTCAGGTTGCTGCACCTAAGGTTGCACAAGTGTCAAGCAACTACAAAGGTAAAAATCCCATGTCTCGATCTCAATGGAGGAGATACCAAAGGAGACGAAAAGCTGAAAGGGAAGCTGCCAACGAACCAAAGGCAGAAACCAGTTCGAACGTTCCTCAAAGGAAGCAAAGGAAACCTCTGGAAAGAGAGCCAGTAACCAACAGGCTAGTTTGGCCTAACCAAAGTGAAGTCGAAGACGAAGACGATTCTAAGTCTGATGATACTTTGGACATAATGGTGAATATAGTTTCAGTGCTGCCCAGAGAATTCAATCGACAAGTGGAAGTCGAAGCAAGTGACTGGGAAGTGGAACAAGAAATGGCCAAACACAGGCCAGTGTGCTATTTCGTCATGGACAATGGCACCACTGAGGAACAAAATGGGTTCTTCGAGCCACCTACAGAGGCGATGAAAAATCACCTCAAGCCTTTATTCATAAGGGCTAAACTCGAAGAAACTACTGTGAATAAAATATTGGTGGATTGTGGGGCAACCATCAACATTATTCCTCACTCTATGCTAAGGAAAATTGGCAAAAGGGATGAGGACATTAAACCTCACAACATGGTCTTGTCGAACTATGAGGGCGGCATAGGGACCACTATGGGAGTGATCCAGCTAGATATTAAAGTAGGATCTATCCTTCGACCAACGATGTTTATGGTCATATCGGCCAAACCTAACTACAATCTTTTGTTGGGCCGTGAATGGATTCATGGTGTTGGAGCTGTGCCATCATCAATACATCAGAGGCTGCTTCTATGGCGTCCAGATGGGAAGGTCGAAAACATAGAGGCAGATCAAAGTTATTACCTAGGCGAAGTGAATCACCTAGGGTTGGCAGATTTCGACAAGAACTTGGCCCACATCGGGCCATGTCCAACACCTGACTTCGACATGGCGCCAGCGCCAAACACTTTTTGTTCCCTATACCTGCATCCTGAGCATGGTTTCCAATGGGACAGAGAAGACTTGTCCCACATAGACTTCAGTGGGTTAACTGATATCCAACCAACTGGTTGGGGAAGTGAATTCAGTGATAATGACTGAGTCACAATCTTTGAAGCGAATTTCGGCTTATGTAGCCGAAACTAGGATGATAACGGCTCTCGAAGCCGAAGTGAAGTACATGGCCACACAGGCCAATGATCAACAGTTATCTGCTGCAGGTCCAGGAAAGGATTTCGATCCAAAACCCCCTGATATCGTGCAAGAAGAGATGCAGGAACAGAGGCTCGACGCCATCTATGACGATGAGCCTTTGGGCTTCGAAAAGGACCCCTTGGCGAACAACATTAAAATGTTAGCACAAGATCCTTTAGAAGAAATCAACTTAGGCGAAGGGTCAGAGAAAAGGCCAACTTACATCAGCGCCAAAATTGATCCAGAACTTAGGTTGGAAGTAATCCAATTGCTGAAAGAGTTCAAAGACTGTTTTGCATGGGATTATGACGAAATGCCTGGTCTCGACAGAGGATTGGTAGAACTTCAGTTGCCAATCAAACCTGGGAAGAAGCCAATCAAACAAAATCCAAGGCGCTTCGCTCCAGAAATACTGTCGAAGATCAAAACGGAAGTCGAAAGACTGCTGAAATGCAAATTCATCCGTGTTACAAGGTATGTCGAATGGATTGCAAACATTGTGCCAGTAATTAAGAAAAATGGTACATTAAGGGTGTGCATAGATTTCAGAGATTTGAATGCTGCTACACCCAAAGATGAATATCCTATGCCTGTGGCGGAAATGCTAGTCGATTCTGCCGCTGGCTATGAATACCTGAGTATGCTCGATGGTTATTCAGGATATAATCAAATATTCATTGCTGAAGAGGATGTGTCGAAAACAGCTTTTCGATGCCCTGGGGCCTTAGGCACTTACGAATGGGTAGTGATGCCTTTTGGCCTAAAGAACGCTGGGGCAACATACCAGCGAGCAATGAATAGTATCTTCCATGATTTTATTAACACTTTTATGCAAGTATATATTGATGACATTGTTATAAAATCTGTTTCCAGGAAGAATCATATTGACCACCTTCGGCAATCATTCGAAAGAATGAGAGAACATGGTCTGAAGATGAACCCTTTGAAGTGTGCGTTCTGTGTGAAAGCTGGAGATTTCTTGGGCTTCGTTGTCCACAAGAAAGGAATCGAAATCAACCAGAACAAGACGGAGGAAATTCTGGAAGCGAAAGCGCCATCGAATAAGAAGGAACTGCAATCTCTCTTAGGCAAGATAAATTTCTTAAGGAGGTTTATATCTAATCTAAGTGGGAAAGCTCAGGCCTTTTCACCCTTACTTCGACTGAATAAAGAGGGGTTTGAATGGGGGCAAGAGCAACAAGAAGCCTTCGACAAAATCAAAGGGTACCTCACTAAGCCACCTATTTTGGTGCCTCCTTGTAGCAATAGGAGTATGAGATTGTACATAGCTGCATCCGACAAAACTTTGGGAAGCATGTTAGCCCAAGAAGATGAGAATGGAGTCGAAAGACCCATTTACTATCTCAGCAGAGTTTTGAACGATGCATAAACTAGATATAGTGAAGTTGAAAAATTGTGTCTATGTCTGTATTTCTCTTGTACAAAACTCAAGCATTATATAAAACCAGTTGATGTGTATGTTTCGTCTCATCTTGATGTTTTCAAGTATATGTTGTCGAAACCTATCTTGCATAGTCGAATTGGTAAGTGGGTGTGATCGGTGGATCTGGAACTGACTGTTTAACGCTGGTTCGCGAAATGTCGCGGAAGCAAGAGTCGCCACCGTCTTTTATTTTCTCCAAATGGAAAGGACAAAAGCACAGAAAAATTCCTTAAAGAGATTGCTCTCGGTTCGGGAGGTAGGTTATAAAAAGGGAAGGTGTTAGCACCCTTTCTATCCATGGTTATCCATGGGCTCTTAGATACTTGCTCAATGTGTTTTCAAAATTGTTTGCTTGCTTTTCAATGTGGGTTTAAAAGTTTCTTTGAAAAATTTCAGATCGACTCATACGTCAGAGTGTTTGAAAAGTTTGTTTTGAAAGCTTTTGAAAAGTGTCAGTGTGAAAAGTCTTTTTGAGTTTGTTTTGAGATTAGAGCAAGTATCCTTGAGAACCTACCTACCCTAAGGAATTCGTCTGTGTAAATGTCCTTAAAAGTAGTGCCATCCCACCATTGAGAGGTAGGTAGCACCACCGTTGGAGGTATTCGGGTCAATTCGAGGTTGTAGGGACATGGTGATCACCGGAGCAATAGGAAGACACCTTAGAAGCTACCCTCATGCCAGGTTCCCGGATCATGAGGACTTACTAAGACGTCCTCTACTCGACGACCACCTTTCGAAGGCAAGGCAACAGTGAGGCGTACCCTAGGGGTGGTGTGTGCGAATTGTGTGTCATGTTTCAGTTATTTGTCTTGTCAGGTTTGTCGTGATCTACGCTTGATTTTAATTAGTCCATTCATTCTTGCATGCATATTTAACAGTTACAAAGTTTGCGAAAAATAAATCTAAGGCTATTACAAATGGCGCGGGTCCACATCGCCAAAATTAAACCGGACCCGATTTAGCGGAAAATAAATAAAGCGGAAAAATAAAGTGCGAAAAGTAAAGTTACATGGCTTTGAGAGAGATACAGAATTATAATAAGCAATAAAGTAAATGCGCAAAAGAAAATCATTAAAACAAAACTAGGGCGTTGGACCCTTTTGCAAAAAATTAAAATTAATAAGGAATTAAAAATAAAAAAAAATTAAATGTTTTTTGGTATTTTTGTGTTTTTTAAGATTTAAAAGAAAAAGAATTAATTAAAGCTAAAAAAGTGGAGGTAAAACCCTAATTCTACTTATTTGTTAATTATTAAGAAAATATTGAAATTTGACTAATTTAACCTAAATTAATTTTTATGTACAATTTACTCATGAAAATAATAAATAAAATAAGCAATATTATTACAAAAAAGGGAAAATTAAAAAGGATTAAGATCAACAATTAAACCTAAATTCTATATTTTTTATATTTTGTTATGAAAAGAATTAAAATTAAAAAAAAACCTAATTATACTAAATTCAATTACACAATTTATTCATGAAAATAATTAAAATAGAATATTTATTACATTTTTTATCTTTTTCTGGATTTTTATGATATTTTTATATTTTGTAAAAAGGAGAAAATTAATTAATTAAAGCAATAAAAATAAATAACACAATAATTAAAATAATAAAAAGAAAAGAAAAGCAAACCGGGGGGGGGGGGGGGGGGGGTTCAGGCCCCAGATGGAGGTGTTGGCCCAAGAACATTGGCCCATTAAACCAGAGATTTGTTGACTTTTCCAGCTTGGGTGCCAGCGTATTGACTTGCCTTATAGTGGACCTTCAGTATCAGCCCTTGATCTGGGACCATTAGGCATGTGTACGCTTGGATGAGGGTGGAATATGGTGTACCTGGACGTTAGCAAAGCACAGGATTTTACGTTGAAAAATAACATGGAATTTTGCCAGACCTGGGACTTGAACCCAGGTCATGAGAGTCATATGCATTGGTACCTGCCAGCTGAGCCATTATGTTCTATTTAATATATTATATCAAACAAATGACAAAAAGCAAGATCAACGCATAATGGTTAAAACGCGCGCAAATTCGAACTAACGAACCACCGGCTGACAACTCATCATCTTCCTCACGCCTTTCTCTTTTTTCTGAAAACAAAGTCCTATTGCAACGGTTTTGGAAACGTAGTTTTAGGCTAGCTATCAGAAAATAGCGACTAGCGCTATAACGCATATAAATTGATCGCGAGACTATCTTCTTCTTCGTCTCCAAGCGCTGAGCTTAACTATGGTATTCATGGGTCCTGATTTTTCCTCTATACAAAAGCCCCAATTTAGAAAACCTGCAACCCTAATATGTGACAATGGCGAAAACGCATATATGGTCCAAAAAAGCAATCAAACACCATGGTCAGCTTAGAAACATCATTGTGATCATGAATACATAAATAAAAATGAAAAAAAAATGCTTGAATTATGCTATGCGATTTCAAGAACTTTGCTTCACAGTTTGACTTATGGATACCAATTCAGGGGGTTTTGGTTGATGTTAACGATTGAGAAACGTCCAGTGGTGCTTCAGGATGCTAATGGAATAAAAGTTGATGCTTGAATCGACCTCTAAGGCACTTTTCAATTCTTGAGTTTTTATGAAAAATTTCAATATGCAAAATGGTTCTTGGGGCGCAGCTTACAGTCTCCAGGCATTAGGGTTCTGATCTAGTACTTGTATGGAACGATTTAGGTCAAGAAAACTGCATAAAATCCCTTGTAATCTTTGATTGAAGATTTGATTTGCTTAAGGATCTTTTTGAATCTTATCATGTGCAATTTGGTGTCAATTAGTTCCAATCAACCCAAAACCTTCCATAATTGACTAAGCACGAGATATTGAGCCTATAATGTGCATAAAAAGATTTTTTTTAGGTTAGGTTTATATTTTTCATGTATTAAAATAATTTAAATGAATTAATATTAATATAAATTCAAATAAATAATTAAAAAATATGAAAATACTTCCCTTTGGGCCTAATGGTCGTGCATAGGCTTGGCATGAAGAAATTTGGAAGAAAAATGGGCCCATTTGCATTTTTAGGTCATTTGAACCATTGTTGACTTTTCAAAATTCCCAAAATTTTCCCAACTTCCACAAGGCATAACTTGGTCAATTTTTAAGATTTGCACATGTTCTTGGACATTTTGGAAAGGTCTTTGAGTCCTTTAACCAATGCCTTTGGTCCCATGTCATTTTGATTTACCAATCTCAAGTTATGGCCTTTGACTTAAAGTCACTTTTTGTTGACTTTTGAAAATGACCTATAATGTTGAAATTGATAACTTTTTGTGAGAGCATTTATTGGACTTGGAATATGAAGATGAGTTGTAGGAAATGTCTTTCTCTTCAAAATGAGCTTTGGATGGAATTTTTCTGATAATCCATGTGAAAGTTATGCCCTGGTCAATTTCAGTTGACTTTTTCAGCTGTCCAAATATAGCAACTTTTGCATCTTTGATGATTTCTGAGCCAAATTTTGAGAATCATGATCAAGCATTGATAAAATGATGTTTGTGGCTTCAAAATGACATGTTAACCAAAAATTTGAACTTTTGACTGTCAAATGACCATTTTGCCCCTACAGTTGACTGTAGTGCAATTTAGGGTTTTGACTGTGCAATTTTGAGCTGAATGCCTTGAAACTTGATATGAGGATACTTGACCACATTTGTAAGCATATGGGACTTGATTGGGCCTTTGAAAACTTCCAATTCTTGATCAGGACTCAAACCCTAGTTTTGACTGTCTAGGAGACAGTTGAGCTGCATAACCCTTGGGGAATTTTGTGACCTTGACTTGACAAATCTTGGAGAATATGGGAGGGCAAATTTTGGGGTACAACAGTGGGCATTAGCATTAACTGAATACTCCTTGACCTTTATGCCTCTTAAGGCAGTAAAAGGACAAGTGGTTGCAGACTTTATAGTCGACCACTCAATTCAAGTTGAGGATATTAATTATGTGGAGATAGAACCTTGGAAATTCTACTTCGATGGTTCCAGCCATAAAGATGGAACGGGAGTAGGAGTCTTGATCATTTCTCCTGAAAAAATTCCAACAACATTCAAGTACAAGATATCAGGTTCTTGTTCGAACAATGAGGCTGAGTATGAAGCTCTAATTACTGGCCTTGAGATATTGTTGGAATTGGGGGCAACTCGAGTCGAAATAATGGGAGACTCAGAGTTAGTCATTAAGCAAGTCACAAAGGAATATAAATGCATAAGAGAAAATCTCATTATGTACTTTGTGATAGCAAATCGTTTATTGAAAAAATTTGAAACGGTCAATATTCGACACATACCCAGAGTCGAAAATCAAATAGCCAATGACTTGGCACAGATTGCATCTGGGTATAAAATTTCAAAAACGAGATTACAAAGAGCAATCGAAGTTCGAGAAAAGATAAAAGCAACTTGTCTATCACCAACAGACTTGGAATCGACGAGACTAGGATATGCTGATCAAAGTAACTTCGAAATTTCGTTCATAGATAATTTGTCAGAGCAAGATTGGAGGAAACCCATTGTGGATTATCTTCAAAATCCAGGAGCTTCGACAGAACGAAAAATAAAGTACAAGGCGTTGAGTTATGTACTCATGGGTAATGAGTTATTCAAGAAAACGCCTGAAGGGGTATTGCTAAAATGTTTAAGTGAAACTGAAGCATACATAGCCCTTTCGACTACGCATGCTGGGGCATGTGGGGCTCACCAAGCAGGCCATAAGATGAAATGGTTGTTGTTTCGACAAGGACTATATTGGCCCACTATGCTGAAAGATTGTGTTGAGTTCGCCAAAGGTTGTCAAGAGTGTCAAGTCCATACAGGCATCCAACATGTACCAGCAAGCGAACTTCACTCGATAGTGAAGCCTTGGCCCTTTAGAGGATGGGCGTTGGACCTCATTGGAGAGATTCGACCAGCATCATCAAAGAGTCAGAAATACATACTGGTAGGCATTGATTATTTTACTAAGTGGATCGAAGCTATCCCTCTAGTCAATGTAGACCAAGAAAATGTCATTGAATTTATTCAAAAGAACATTATATTTAGGTATGGAATCCCTGAGACGATAACAACTGATCAAGGATCAGTTTTCACTGGTCGAAAGATGCAGGAATTTGCTCAGGAAACAGGTTTCAAACTCCTAACATCAACGCCTTATTATGCACAGGCAAATGGTCAAGTCGAAGCAGCAAACAAAGTAGTGATTGGCTTGATAAAAAAGCATGTTGGGAAGAAATCAAAGAATTGGCATAAGACGTTAGACCAGATTTTGTGGGCTTGTCGAACGTCCCCAAAAGAAGCCACAGGTACAACACCATATAGGCTAACTTTTGGCCATGATGCAGTGTTGCCAGCAGAAATTTGTCTTCAATCTGCAAGGGTTCAGAGGCATTATGATATTCCTTCTGAAATTTATTGGAACATGATGTTAGACGAACTGGTGGATTTAGACGAAGAGAGATTGCGCGCTCTTGACCTACTCAGGCTTCAGAAGAAAAGAGTCGAAGACTCTTATAATAAAAAGGTAAAACCTAAGGTATTTTTGCCTGAAGAACTAGTTTGGAAGGTAATTCTTCCCATGGATCGAAGGGATCGAAGCATGGGGAAATGGTCACCCAAATGGGAAGGACCATTCAGAGTTATCCAAACTTTTTCTGGTGGAGCCTATGAAGTCGAAGAGTTAGGTGAAGATAAAAGGCTCTTGAGAGTAAATGGTAAATATTTGAAAAAATACAAACCTACACTCCAAGAGATAAAAATAAAATAACAAGACTAAATTAACCATAGAAAGCCAAAATGGAAATTTTATAAATTTTAGCCAAGATGGCAATGTTGTCGAATATAGATTACAAAATATGGTTACAAAAGCTGAATCAATCAGAAGGGAACAGAGTCCTTAAGTCGAAGGTATTTGGCTTGCTGCAGCTCCAACCTTTTCTTGCACCAGGCGTTCTCCTGCACGATCTTGGCAATCTGAGCGTCGAAGCCTTGGGCCTTCTCAGCAAATTCCAGGCCTTGTTTGATTTCAGTTTGACTCTCGGTGTCTGAGACGGTCGAAAGAAGTTCCTCCTTGCGTTTAGTGTTGGCATTTATCTTAGCCTCTATCTCTTCGATTTGTGCCCTGAAGGAAGCATTCTCTCGATCGATGGCATCGACTTCTTCCTGCGTAGATGCTTTTTGCTTCGACAACTCCGCAATTCGAGAAGTCGTCTCCGAAACAGCAGTCCACGCAGAAGAGCTTTTTCCATATAACACCTCAAGCTGACTATTAAAGCCCCTTTGGCGCCTATAATCTGCTGAGACTTGATCAATCATAGAGTGTAACTCCATGATCAAGCCTGAAACTTCTGGAGCTACAGCTAACAAGTCGACAGCATTCAAAATGTCCCTCAAGTATGATGGAGCAGTGGGGTCCCCCTCTAAAGCCTTCATCAAGTCCTTCTTGAAAAACTGGGCCTTAACCTTCGCCAAAGCTTCATCGAGAGGAGAGGTTTCAGTGGACTTCCCCGACAGGGTAGGAACCTCCTGACTAGCATCAGACGAACTCTTGCTCTCGATGATTGCATTGAGATAGCTAACAGGGTCAGTTTGTTTCAAGAGTTCTAAGTCCTCTTTCGACCTGTGCTTCGTTGAGGTAGCAACCCTTGCAACAGCATTATCTTGGGTTTGAGGCTGTTGAGTGATGGGTGCCTCGACTTGATTCCCTTCGACTCGGACTGGGGCAGTACCAGCGTCACTTTGGTGCCCTTCGCCAGCGTCACTTTGGTGCCCTTCGCCAGCAGCACCTTGGTTTTCTTCGCCAGCATTGCTTTGGTCCCCTTCGTCACGGTTCTCTTCCGACAGATCCACCACCTGAACCTCTTTAGGCTGTTGTTCTTCCGTTTGAGGATCCTCTGCTGGTTTTTCTACCGTCTCAGCATTGGCCTCATTTATCTCAGTATGGGCTTCGTCATTTTCCAAGCCCTTTTCTTGTGGCCTGCTGAGTTCAGCAGACTCCAGTGTTTCAGAGGTCCTTGGCGGAGAACTTTCAGTGGTGTCCTGAAAAAGGAAAGAGGAAGAATCTTCAGAAATCGAAAAAGACATAATCGAATGCAGGTATCTACACCTAAGTTACAAAAAGGTCTAAGAGATTACCTGTAAGTTAGCTTCAGCCCCAGGGCTGGAATTGTCGCTTTCGACAGGCTTGTTGAGAAGAACGTTTAGTTCCTCCTCCGTTGGCTCCTCAATGATCACTGGAGGTGGCCTGGGCTTTCTCCCAGCAACCTTTATTCTAAATGTTCGACCCTCAGGAGCAGGAGCAGGAACAGGAGCGTCCTTCGTCAGCTTTCGCCTTTTTAGAGGAGCAGGAGGAGAATCATCTTCTTCGTCGCTCCCAGATTCGACCACCAGTGCTGGCCGTTTCTTGGGCGAAGGTGCCTAAAAAACCAATGGGAATTCGACTTAGCAATTGCATCGAAAGTCAAAAATCGAAAGCCAGAAGAAAATAATGAAAATCTGGTTACCGATACAGAAGGCTTCTTCGAAGGGCCTTCCCCCTGTTGGTGGGTTGTGGTCTTCGCCGGCGCTGCAGTCTTCGCTGGCGGTAGAGGTTTTGTTGAGGGGCCTCCTCCCTGTTGGCCTTCTGCAGCCTTCTTGGCTGCAGGCTTTCGAACAACTGAAAGCAAATAAAATAGTTAACAGGCTAGCAGTCGAAAGAGAAAGAAAGTAATGTAAAAAGATGAACTTACATTTCTTTATTTTGTCCAACACAAGGACAAAAGATTTCTGAAGCTCATCCACGAAGTCCTTCTCGTCGAAAAACTCCTCAGCATAATAACTTTTCCACCACTCCTCGAAGGATGGTGAGCAAAGAAAGTTGAGCTGGTAGTCAAACAACGAGAGAACTGTTCGACCAGCATATCTTCCGATATGCTTAATGGCAGCTTCTTCAGTGTAATCATTGCAGAAGTACAACATAGACTTCTCTCTTGGAAAAATTGGAGAAGGTAGGGTTTGAATAATACCAAACTGGCGAGATACCATGTTTGGTTGGTATGCAATCAGACTCAAGTGAGTCTTAGAACTCCTGAATCGAAGAGGCATGATCCTTGGTGTCAGGAACGCCTCCCACAGTATTGTATGTTCGTCAACATTAGGACCACTCGACGTCTTTGGATGTGGCCTTGTGAACCATGCTGGGCCTACCTTCCGTCGAGCAAACGGAGCCATAGTCGAAGCAAACTCCTTCCTTCGAGCAAACATTAGAACGAAGTTGGTGAAAGTTTGCTGAAACTCCAGTCCATCTTCCATAGGCGTCAACAGAGCCAGTCTGGTTCCTTCGACGCGTCTGTTCGCTATCTCTGGAGCCTGCTCATTTATTTGAACCTTCTTAGGCAAGAAAGATTCGAAGGTGGCATTGAGCCACAGTTGGAGCAGCCAAAAAGGCCCAGCAAGTAGCAAACTGGCCCTATTCTCGATAATTTTTAGAAGAGTGGCCCCATTACTAATCGAATCATAGGGGCTAGCCAGAATCAATTCTGCCAAACAAATATTCTGGCCATGATGGAGTTGAGTAGCGAGAGTGACCATCTTCTTAGTCACCTGTAAGGACTTCGAGCAAAATACAAAGCGAGTCAGCCATAAGGCTAGAAACACTATGTGTTCGACATCCGACACAGCATCTGTCGACCTGTCGTGGTAGTGGTTGATGAAAGTGGTATAGGTTGGTTTGGTGTCAGAGAATCCAGTTTGGTCCTCCGACATCTCCTCCGGATCGAAGTAGTCCCCGGTGGGTCGAAGGCCAGTGATAGCGGCCACATCGAATAGTGTAGGAGTCAGCATCCCACAGGGAAGATGGAAAGTAAAGTGGGAGTAGTCCCAGAAAAGCAGAGAAGCTATCAGCATCTCCGGAGAATAGTTCAAACCTGTCTTCGACAGCATCACCAGGTCGAAAATCCCCATCTTTTTCCAGATCGAAGCTTGGCATTTCTCCATCTTTTCCAACCAAGCAACGTAATCAGGAGTAAGGCTAGGGCCAGACCTGAAAGCCCTAACACCTCTGTTGAAGAAGCGGAGGTCGATTTTTTCATGCGCAGGGTCTTCATTGTCTTCTGCGTCTTTCTTGGCGCATGCAACCGGTTTGAGTTTCTCAACTACCGGAAAATAGCTCTTGATTTTCATGGCCTCAGCGATACTGGGATACAAAGGGCCAGACATAGCAAAGATATGGTTGGAATATCCAACCGAGATCATAAGGTGGCGTGAGTAAGCATCACGGACGGCGATGTCCAAGGGCTCAGGGACCCTTCGTTGGCCCGTAGCAGTTACTACTGGAGCAGTGACGAAAACCTTAGGTTTGGCATTCTCAGTTGGTACGGTAGCGCTAGGAGCATTGGAACCAGATGCCATTGTTAATGGTGAGGTTGAAGACGAAGTGAAGGAAGAAAGGGTTTTGCAAAGATGACAAGTTTGTGTGAAAATAGAGAAGTTTGAAAGCTAGATGGCGTAAAAAGTCCCACAATGGGGTACTTACTGCTATTTATAGTAGTGGGGGAAAATCCCCAAAACCGAGGACATTAAATGCCATTTAATTATTGCAGGAGATAGTGGGACGCGTGGCATCCCCCTGTTGTTTTAGCCGTTCTGCAGAAATAGAGAGACGCAGCGTGCGTCCTCGTTTTTGGGAATTGTCATAATGACAAATTCTGAAATGACGTTTGGTACTGCACGCCGTACTGACATGACGTCTTAGGTACGGATAAATGATGATTTTCTTGGGATTGCCAGTGGTTGGTAGAAGACAACAAAAAGTGCACAAATTAATTTGTGACTAAGCATGAAAAGACAGGTGTCGAATGGCGTTTCAAAGAATGCCTTTTTTTTCAGAATCGAAATAAGGCATTCTTGGGGGGCAATTTGTTGGCTCCTAAATTCGACACCCTTGTTTTATTAATGTCAGCCATTAAAGCTGAAGGATGTCTTCGACTAGCTAGGTCTGTCGAAATGCCCGTCGAAAGATGGCAGGGTACTTAGAAGATTTCTTCCAAGGGAGAAGTTGGTTGCCTTCGATGTCGAAGGTGTTTCTCGTCGAAGATGCTTCTCGACGAAAGTGTTCGATGGTTCAGAGTGGAACAGTTTGAAATTCAAGCGTTTGGAGGGAAAACGGTTTCCAGCGGTTACCAAGTGCAACGTGCAAAGATCTGGAGCGTCGAACGTTGAGGACGTGCCAAGTGGAATGATCTCGAAGCAGTGTAACTGCCCGACGGTTACTTGGGATGTTTTAGTATAAATAGTAGTAGTCATGTAGTTTCTCGCGTGTGTTCACAATTCTATACAAAGTCACTCATATAGATTCGAGTACCCAGCGTGTGAGAAAGAATTGTTGAGAAATGTATGTGTGAAACACCAACTTTATTAATCAAAGTCATTTACTTTTCCAGAAATTTACTTGCTTTCCTCTTTATTTTCCTGTCGAAGCCTTTCATTTAAAGCCTTATTTATTTTACCAAGTCCTTTCTTCATGCAATTTACTTGAAGCCTCTTTATTTTATTTAAAGCCTCTTTATTTAAAGCCTTATCCAATTTAACCAAAACTTCAAAATCAACCTATGTCCTAGGATCAATCTGATCGATCCTGCGAGTAACCAAATAAGTAACCATTTGGAGGATCAGCGGTTGTTTACCAAATACCAAGGTAAACAGCATGTTGAGTTCTGTAGCACGATTCAGGCTACTTCAAAACAAGTCAAGTATTGGGAAAGCTTCATTGGACCTCAGGCAAGCTCAAAAGAACCTCAAGCACTCTTGGAAGTTGCTGCATTGTCCAACTCAAAGTCAACTGAAACAGGTGTTTCATGAACTTCTATCTCTCTATTTAGGAATAGTTAGACTTAGGTTTGTGAATGAAAGATGTTGTATTCATAGCCCTGAAACCATACATGTGCTTAGTTTTCATTTATATTAATCGTGCTAGGAGAATTTTGTTCATGAACTTTCTGAAAAAACTAGGTTAAGAAATAGGGCCAGAGAAATTCTCTCTGGTCTTTGAGAGTTAGCTTAAGTTTTTTATATGGTTAGATTCGTTATTTGATGCTCTACAAGTTTCATGTTATGAGTTTTGTCAAAAAGCAAGGAATCAGGAGATAGCATTTTGTGTACAAAGCGCGCGTTTTGGTTTGAACTGAGGAAGAAGATGAAGTTGATTGGGCCGGGCCTGGTTGTTTTTACTTTTAACACCTGCCTTTTCAGTTTACACCCCCTGGCCCATTTCTTTGTATATTTAACATTTTTATATTTTTATTTTTATTATGACTTTATTATTTTATGTCCAAATATAAAAAATGCCAAAAAATCATTTTTATATTTTTTTCATATTATTTGATATTTATTTTTATTTTACTAGTATAAAAATGTTTAAATACTTTATATTCTTTTATTAAAACTTAAGAAAATAATGCAAAAATATGTTTTATTTTCATTTATTATTTTTATTCACATTTGAAAATATTTTCTTGAAATATATACATTTTGTAAATAATTTATTTTATTTTTATACACACTTAGTATATTTAATATATTTAATACATATACATACATATTTTATTAAATAATTAGGACAAAAAATACAAAAATAATACATTTTTATTTTTATTAATATTTCATACTAAAAACACCATTTTTTTAATATACTTATATTTTTGTACAAATTAATACATTATTGTATATAAATAATAAATAATACTATTTATTTAATAAATTAGGGTTTTTGCCCTAAAAGACAAAATGATTAAAATTGACCTTTTATTTATCTATATTTCACATAAAAAAATACTTTTTACATACATAAAAACCTTTTTTTTGCGTAATACATTTTATTTGATATTTATTTAAATATTGTATTATACCTTACCCATTCAATTTGGTTGTAATAATTTAGAATTTAATTTCTTGCAAAATAATCCCCAATTCAAATTTATACCCCCTCCCTATATCATGTTGTAATAGTGTAGAATTTAGATTCTCGCACCTTTAAATGCTTTCAATTATGCCATGATTAGACCTAGGGTTTGTATGCAAAATAAAATCAACAATTAGTTTGACCTAATCCAAGATAACAAGGCATGAAAATAAACACAATGCACACTTGCACCCCTAGGGTTACACTCCACTTGTTGCCTTCAAAAATGGGCCATGGTATGCATGTTGAGTACTTTGGCAAAACAAAAAAACAAAACAAAGATCATAGTCCCTCGATGACGCTATCTGAGTTGCCTAAACAAAATGATCAAGTCCCTCAAGAAAATTGCCAAAAAATACTTGACAGTATTGCTATCATGGTCTATACGATGACCCGCGCTTGTCCCGTTTAACATCCTAATACAAGGTTGTTCACCAAATACAATGGTGAAACAACACTGTTAAAAGGGTTAAAAACATAAGAAAGATCTTTGAGTAAAATAGGGTAGATAACTCTTAGTTACTTGATCAAAAGCTTGCAAAAACATCCTTGCTATTTTCAAACACACTTCACAACACAATTTCAAAATTCAACTTTCAAACATTGAAAACTTTTCAAAAGACAAAAAAACCTTTGTATACATTCAAACAATAATCATTTCAAAGGTTGCCACAACGATGGCTTCTTTTCAAAACATCTTTCAAAATAACACACAAAGCACCATTTCAAACACTTGAAGAGCACCATTTCAAACAGTTGAAAAGCAAAGCAAGTGATCTAAGCAAGTAACTAAGATCCCATGGATAACCATGGATAGAAAGGGTTCTAATACCTTCCCTTTCTATAATCTACTCCCCTAACCCAAGAAAACATCTCAAAGGTCTTTCCTGTGCTTTTTGACCTTTCCTTAGGATAAAATAAAAAGTCAGTGGCGACTCTTGCTAAATCGAAATATTTGCAAACACAAACGCAAAATCCCAAGTCAGTTCTCCCACCGTATCACAATAACCCTTCAAGAAGGAAGTTTCAAACCAATTATCTGATCAGAAAAGAACTCATGTTGTTGTAATCAAATTGATGATCAGAAAAAAGGAAAAAAATGGAAGTGATCTCACGCCAGACAAAACTCATCAGGTCAGTATTTATATGCTTTCTAACAAAGTACTTATAGATGATTTTACAAGTTAAAAGTTATTCTATCAAGGAAAAGGTCAAATTATTCCTGGTCAGACATATCCTTTATAGGAATATCTGCACTATGGATTCTAAAGAGTCACTTTATTAAATTAATGTTAGACCTTAACTATATGACATTTTTGGTAAACTACATCTATGGAAATGAAAATTGTTAGCTCTCTATTAAATTTTTATCATAAATGTCTATCATGTGTCTTATCTAGGGTCTTGGAACTCGTATTGTACCCCTCTCTCTAAATTCTCATTTATTGAGCTGTCATCTTTCGTGGGGTATGAACCATATCTCTTATACAGTTAGTTACATTTTCCTTTTCCCTACTTAAAGCCTTTATCACCCCTTCTTAGTTAGTCATCTCTCTCACATCATGGCTTCAAGAAACATTCACGGTGATGAATATTTTCTTGAAATTATCTGTGAACATCGTCCAAATATTCCAAGGTCCATTATAAATAATCTGGATCTTACTCAAAGCATTTCCATGCAAGCATGGTCCAGTTACTTTACGACATTGTTTGGACCAATCTATCTTGACCTAGTTAGGAATTTTTGGATGCACACCGATGTTAGATCAAATGGAACCTCCATTCATTCATCTGTCTTTGGAAACTACATCATTATCACCTCAGCGTCTATCGCAACTGCTATTGGTTGTGCCCAAGAAGTAGTTACTATAGAAGCTTTTCATAACATATACATTTTTGATGAACAACTCCAAAGTATTCATAATGTATCTCTTAAATATAGTCGCACCCATGTTGCCAATATTCTTATAGGGGCTTCAGTCTAGTTTTAGCTTGTATTGACAAACTTTAGACCTAGAACTTATGTACTAAACACCCTAACCTGTGAGGATAGAGTTCTCATCTACTTTCTTGTTAATCGCATTAGAGTCAACTTACCTCAATCCATATTTAACTATCTAAGGGAATCAATCATTGCTTCTAGAATTCAACGCCAACTCTTTATACCTTTTGCTAGAGTTCTCTCCATTCTCTTCACAAGGACAAGGATTATTGGAGAAATTCCCTAAAATGGTCCAGAGGATATCCTTGAGGAAGTTCGTTGTGAATATCTTTAAGTATAGTTGTTTAGGGGTTATTCATGTTTGTTGTCCATCTGTCTTCTCTGTTTAAACAAGTGTTGTGTCAAATTTGTTGCTCCTGTTTAAACAATAAAATGTTATGTTTTGTTATAATTTTATTGAATATATGGGAGCTATCTCAATATTTTCATTTCCATAAAATCTTACCAAACATTTTTTTAATCTCATGTTTAAAAGACAGAACTTAACTCAATTCTTTTATCCAAACAAATTCTCTAGTATAAAAATATTATCTTTAAAGATTCATTTTTCTATCACCTTTTTTATTTCTGATAAAGGGGAAGAAAGTAAAATGATATTTTTATAATGCTTATGCACAAAACATTAAACTCAAACATGTTTAAAATGTTGTTGCTACTAACTATTTATTTGATGTTTTCAATCTGGGAACTTTGAACAAGTTCACCACGTATTCTAAGACAGGTTGAAGATGAAGATCCTGATGCTAAGGTTGAAAACCTTATGGATGAAATCAACTATAATTTTATACAGAAGACGTTGTACAGTTTTTGAATATATGAATATTCAAACAAATGTACCAAAAATAATTCATAAGTTATAAACTTACTGAAAGTAAGGTAATCTTGCTTGATATCATAGTGTTCAGAAGTTGTTAACTTTCTGAAAGTATGAAATCCACACTTAAAGCTCAAAAGTTGTGCTCTCCTGAAGAGAAGACAAGTCAACATTCTGATGCATGCTCTATTACAGAGATGTCACTCAAGTTGTGCTCTGATACATGTGCTTCAATAATATACACTCTATTCAGAAGTTGTGAATTGTCTGAATATCTAATACAATGGAAAATATCATATCTAATGTTGATGCTTGAGAAGTATAGTGTTTTGGTTATGATATTAGAATCATGGAACAAAAGCACTGATACATGATGCGTGGCATTATTTAATCAGGCTTAAATCAAGTTTTAATTCTTCATCAAGTGCTGATAGAAACCAGGTTTTGAGATGAAGACCAGGTGTTCTAGTCAGACTCTGATAAGTTGCTGTAGGGAAATGCTACTTCTCTATTCTATGTTCTGAATGCTCAAAATTTATTTTTTGAGTTTAGGGCTCAGGGGGAGACTCTGAAAAAGCTTAAATGAAAATTTGGGATTAATAGATTCAGGGGGAGCTGTGAGCTTAACTTTGAATTTGTCGATTACGGTGATTACCCTGTATAAATTATTTTATCAAAATACATGGTTTTGTCATCATAAAAAATGGGGAGATTGTAAGAACAAGAAGTGTTTCTACATCTAGCCTTGAGATTTTGATGATAACTTTACATGTTATCTTAGAGAACAATTGTATACACTAATGGTTTCGTTCTAGTGTGTAGTTGATGCTATAATGTTTTGACTTTGGTACAAGGTATGTGACATCATCAGGTTCTGAACATACACTCTGGAAGAAAACATGTTGTTATGTGTTAAAGTTAAAGTTAAGGTTCTGAATCTATCTTCTGCAACGTGTCTAAGGAAAGTTAGTACAAGAGGTTCTGATCGTGACTTTTTGGTTAAGCTTAAGAGGCCTTCTAAAGCTTTACTTATGTGTTTCAAGTTCTGAAGATTATGAAGATGAGGTTCTGTTGAACAAGTTCTGATGATCTGAAGAAAAACAAGTTCTTACAACCAAGTGTTGAAGACTCTGAAGACAAAGTTTTGTGTGACAAGTTCTGAAGACTCCAAGAATTAGGTTCTAATACCTAAAGAAAGATTCTACTACAACAAGCTTCAATGTTCAACATTCAAATATCCGAAGCCACTGAAGATAAAGAGAAAAGTTCAAAATGGTTAACATGTGATAGTGTACAAAGGTACATAAATTTTCCGTGACCTCTACTCTTATAGAGTGGCGCAAGGACAGATCTTTTGTACTTGACTGTGAGTACTCTCATTACAATCGTTGATAAACAACAACTAGATTTCTGATTTACCTTTCTACCCTTTTAATGGATCTCTTTTACAAGTTATAAAAGGAAGACTTGGAAGCTGAAGAAAAGTAAGAATCAACACTACAACGACAAATCTTTCTGTTCAAATCAAGCTCAACAAAACTACACCAAAGCATCATGCAAACTCTATAGAGAAACCATATGTGTATAGTTTTGTAAATAAGCAAGGAGTTGTTTATCGTATCTTGCAGTAGAACACTTAGGTGTTTTTCATTGTACTAAAAAGTTTGTAATCGGCTTACAAGAAGCAAATCTGTAATACACTGAAAGTACTCAGCTGTTGTTGAAAGATACCTTGAGAGATTGAGTGTAAGTCTAATCTCAAGAAGACTCCTGTTGCAACTTGAGTGGATTTAAAATAAGGATTGACGGACTTATTGGGGGTGCTAATAAGGTCGATCAGACTTATTATGGTTTATTCTGTAATTTTCTTGGTTATAGTGGATTTGTTAGAACATAGTTTGGTTCTACATCTTAGTAATAGTTTTTATGATAGCAAATACATGATATATAAAGAACAAATATGCTCTCTAATAAAGTATTTGAATATGCAGAGAAGTTATAATGAAAGAGCATAGAAGATGATGAGAGAACTGCGTTTTAAAGCTCTGATTAGTCGAAGCATGCAGACTTAGAAGAAAATATGTGTAACACGCTCAATAGAAGTGAAATTCTGAAGTCTCAACACACTCATATATACTAAAGTTCTAAAAGACTCAAGACTTAAGCTCAAGTTGTACTCTGATAACTAAATATTCTGAAAGTGCAAAGAAGATTTAACATGTCTGTCTCATCTGATAAGATTTCAAAGAAGCAAAGTTCTGATGCAATACATTTCATTCATTACAAATCAAAGAGTAACGAATGGAACAAAACAATACATTTCATTCATTAACAACACTTTATCAACCTTCCAAATTCATCTTCTCATGTGTCATATGCCTCTCCTATATAATGGAGTCTTGAAGATATGATGAAACACACTTGCGCACACAAAGATATATTTTCACTAGCTCTCTCTTGTGCTTTAATCTTGTGTATAAATCACAGTTGTGATATAGTTTTTCTAGAAACACCATTGTACACATATTTTTTTATATATTTTGTAATACCTTGAGAAACCAAGTTGTGGTTTAGTCTCAAGAAGACATTGACGATAATCATTGTGTTTGTGTAATCAAAGTTTTTGATTAGTGGATTAAGACCTCGTTTGAGAGAAGCGAAATCACTTTGGCCAGTGGAATGGAGTAGTTTGAGTTCAAACGGACTAGGATAACCAAAAGTGTATTACTGTTTTAATTTGTGAAAACCCCAATTCAAACTCCTTTTCTTGTGTTTTTCTATCCTTCAATTGGCATCAAATATCCTGGTTCTAGGTGCTAACACTTAACCGTGTCAGAAAAAGACCCTAGCAAGAAGAACACTATGGTGGGATCAAGTCAGATCAACAACAATGGTAACTATAATGAGAAAGATAGGATCAGCGGCAAACCTCCAATCTTTGATGGTGAAAAGTTCGATTACTGGAAAGACAGAATCAAAAGTTTTTTTATAGCTCATGATAGAAATCTTTGGGGTATGATAACTGATGGCTACATTCATCCAGTTGACGAAAGCAGTCAGAAGATCGATAGAAAGAAAATGACAGATCAACAAAAGAAAGAATTCAGAAATCATCAAAATGCCAGAAAATTCCTCTTGAGTGATATCTCGTACATCGAGTATGAGAAGATAACGAATAGAGATTCAGCTAAGAACATGTTTGACTCTTGAGAATGACGCATGAAGACAACACACAAGTCAAAGATACCAAAGCTCTTGCACTCATTCAAAAGTATGAGGCCTTCAAAATGGAAAAAGATGAAACAGTTGGGACAATGTTCTCAAGGTTTCAAATTCTAGTTGTTGGGCTAAAAGTTCTGGACAAAGGATACTCAACACCAGATCATGTAAAGAAAATCATTAGAAGCTTACCCAAGAAATGGAGACCCATGGTCACAGCCTTAAAACTAGCCAAAGATTTTAACAAAAATATCTCTTGAAGAACTTATTAGCTCTTTGAGAAGTCATGGGATAGAACTGGAAAAAGATGAGCCCCAAAAGAAAGGTAAGTCTCTTGCTCTTAAATCTAATAAAAAATATGAAACTAAAGCTTTTAAGGAAGAAGAAGAAAACTCTGGTGGATCCTCGTCAGAATAAGACAAAATTAATCTTCTCTCCAAAAGTTTCCATCAACTATGGAAGCACATACAAAGGAAATTTAGAAAGCCCATAAGAACAGGAAATCACTCTAAATCATCCTCTAGATACAAAAAATCTAGCAACAAAGATGTTGTGTGCTACGAATGCAAAGATCCAGGTCACTACAAAAGAGACTGCCCAAATCTTCAGAAATAAAAGCCTAAGAAGAAGTTCTCCAAAGAAAAGAAGAAAAGTCTTATGGCAACATGGGATGACTCAAAATCTTCTGAAGTTGAAACAAAATCAGAAGATGAATGAGATGATATAGCTTTAATGGCCAACATATCAGAAGACACAAATACATTAGAATATGAATCAGATTCAGAAGAGGAATTATCAAAATTCTCAAGACCTCAATTAGAAGAAAGTCTGTATGAAATTCTTAAAATATATCAGCAACTTTGAGTCAAATACAAGAACCAGAAACACGTTCTTGTATATGAAAATGAAGAAACTAGGAAACAAAAAACAGAAAACTCTAGGCTAAAAGATATTAATTTTAAACTTAAAAAAGAATTGCAAAAAGCTCAGAAATAATCTGTTTTAGAAGTTTCAAGTATTTCTGATAACATCATAATATAATATGATCACATATTTCGAAAATTTATAGCTAGAAACATAGATAGAAGCAAGATGGCTTCAATGATCTATGGAGTTAGCAGAAATGGCAGAAAAGGCGTAGGATATGTGAAACCAAAAGGAGAAGAATCATATCAACCAAATAAAGTTGATGATATAGTTATTAAACACACACCTTTAAACTCACACTTTACATATGGACACTCACATGATATAAAATATACTAGTGATTCTTACTCTGTGAAACCAAAATTCAATTAGAATTTTGGAAACTCTAACAAACAAAGACCCAAAAAGATATAGGTACCTATAATACGGTGGGAGAAATGACTTGGGTGTTTTGCATTTTATCAAAAATGTTGCGGATAGCAAGAGTCTCCATCGACTTTTCTTTTATCCAATAAAGGAAAGGGTGAAAAGAATAGGAAAGACCTTTTGAGAAATTTCTTGAGTTCGGGAAGTAGGTTATGAAAAAGGAAGGTGTTAGCACCCTTTTCATCCCTATTTATCTACGGGCTCTTAATTGCTAGATCACTTTGAAAAGCTTTGTGTTTGTGTAAGTTTGAAAGATGTTTTGAAAGATGTTTTGAAAGTGGTGATTTTGTAATGATTCTCGTATCATTGAGAATGTATACAAAATGTTTGTTTTGGAAATATTTTGAAAACGCTTTAGTGCGACAAACTTTGTAATGATTCTCGTATCGTTGAGAATGTGTACAAAGTGTTTATTTTGAAAATATTTGTTTGAAAAGAGAGTGTTTGAAAATATGTTTGTTTCTGAAAGTGTGAGGTTTGGAAATGGTTTTAGTTTGTGAGCAAGCAATTACGAGCAATCTACCTACTCAAAAAGTCTTTATTCTTTTCCTCCTCCTTTAAATAGTGATATCCTACCATTGGTTAGTAGGAAGCCCTATTATTGGATGTGTGGGATAGGTGTGGGTCATCGTATAGTCATAGAAGGAAACTAGTAAGATACTTTAGAACTTTGTTGTAAGGGACTAAGATTGTTTATCAAAGGAAACATCAAAGGATCATCGAGGGACTACAATCTTTTAGTCGAGGTTCTTTGCTAAAGCACCCCACGTTCGAGGGGCATGACTGCTTATATCTGAGGCAACAAGCGTGGGTTACCCCAGAGGTACATGTGTGCAAGTTGTTTTGTTTTCATGTATTTTATCTTGAATTAGGAT
This sequence comes from Vicia faba, assembly GCA_948472305.1. NCBI lineage: Eukaryota > Viridiplantae > Streptophyta > Magnoliopsida > Fabales > Fabaceae > Vicia > Vicia faba. Next base: position 1,038,017,194 of record OX451740.1, on the reverse strand, counting down.
TGTCTAATGTTTGATTTTTAAGTCTTGTCATGCAAACCCTAATTACTAACAATAATAAGGAAAGCGATAAACTGCGGAATTTAAATGTCTTATGCAATTACAACGCTTCGGGAATGTGGGGGTAATATTTTGTGAATGAGGGGAGGAAAGCAATAAAGCTCTAATTATCTATTACAAACCATTGAACATGAATAATAATAAAATGCACAAAATGTAAAGATGAAGAAGAAGAAAGAAATTATTTTTGTTGTTTTTTGGTGATTAATCCTAATTAAATGACCTTTAAAAGAATTTAAGAAACCTAATTAAATTAAGATAAAAATTAATTTCACTAACCAAAAGGAAAAATAATTTGAATATGGAAAAGCCTAAATCTAAATTAATTTATGAGAAATTAACTGTTATAAAAATATTTTGAGGCTTTATTGGTTTGAAAAAAGAAAGAATAAATGTAGTAAAAATAAAATAAAGTTATTTTTAATCTAATTATTCAAAAAATATATTTTTGGTATTTTTTTGGTTAAATAAAATAAATAAATAAAATATAGATAAAATATAAAAAATATTGGGTTGGGATGTTGAAAAATAAAAATGGGGTTTAAAAGTAGCAAACAGGCCCAAATCACATTTTTTGAATCAGAAAATAAAAATAAAATAATGGAAAATGGGCCTAAGTGTAAGTAAAATAAGGGGTGTTGGGAAGAAATTTAAATAGGCCCAGAATCAATGATCCAGCACCTATGTGAGATCCAGTGTGGGTGTTTTCTTGAAGTGCACCGTGGTCTTGCTCATGTAGAGCACTGAATCTGTTTGATTTGAATTGTTGAACATCCAATGGTGTTGATGTGAGGCTCATGATAAGCGCGCAAAGCTTGCTTGCATTGAATCTATAATAACAAAATAACTGAAAAACAAAAGGGTACCACTGGGGCCCGAACCCAGGTCCCTATACACAAATGCCTTATCATGCACTTCTCGGCCAATGGGGTGGTTGTTTCATCAGCTTATAATACAACTTTAACTAAATATAAAATAAACTCATTTCTGAACATGACTTCATCCCTAACCTCGCGCCAGTCACCATTGTCACATTTTTGAACTTTCAAACTTGCTCATTTCTCAACCATTTTCAAAAGTGTAAACATGAAACTTGCTCCATTTTTCATCACAGATTCAACCATGTAAACAACTTAACTATAAATTAAAGATGAGCATGAATGGTACCAAATAAAAACCTAATTTTTCTGAAAGTTCAACTTCAAAATTCGCATCACTCAAGAAACATAAATGAAAACTAAAGGCATGGTTAGCTTCAAGGTTTATGCAGCTAGAAGCCTGCAAATAATTATGGAGTGATTTTCAAGTTAGAAGCCTGTAAATCAAGATTTATGGAGTTATTTGCAAGTTAGAATCCTGCAAATCAAGATTTATGCAGCATGCTTGAAGATTGGATCATAAGGTTCATCACAAAATGACCTAAAATTCAAGAATGGATGTCCAACTTCTCCTCTTCGATTCTCCTAGCTAAAAAATGATCTCTTAAAGTTCTTGGACATTTTGGAAAGCTTAAAACATTGTCTACAACCTTCATGTTGACCACTTTTTCTAAATCAAATTGGAACTAGGTGAAAATTCCCAAGAAGTTGGGACAAAAATCTGACCAAACTTGCTAAAATTTTCACTAAGTGTTTTGTTAAAAGTGCCATAACTTCATGAGCCTATATCTTTAAATCTAAGCATTTTTTTTGAAATCAACCCTCAAGGTTAAAGTTGTAGAATTCATCAAGATCTAAAACTTTCATGTTGAAAGTTTTCCTTGAATCATCTTGCATCTTTGTGAAAAATGATCATGAAGTAGTGAAATTATCAAGGTAAAAAACACTTAGAATTTTTTCTAAGTATTTGAAACTTTGACTTTTTATGGACTATTCTTGACTTTCTTGATTCTTGATGAACAATTTTAATATTTTTGAATATCTTGATGAATCTTGATCTTTGAAATTCAATGTTGACCAAAAAGTCAAAGTTTGACTTTTTGTGTATCAGTTGACTTTTCATCAGTTAATTCAAATTTCAACTATCAATCCTTTGATCTTCACAAATGATTTAACCCATGAAATTAGGCCAATATGTTGTGTTTGAGTCCTTGAGATCATGCTTCAAGCTATTATGTCACGTACTAGGTCAAAAGTCAATGATCAATCATTCTTAGTCAAAACCCTAATTTTGACAAATTTGCCCCTTTGATGATTTGAATACTTTAATTGATGAATTATGATCAATCCTTGGTGAATTTATAAGTATCACTTCAAAATGTTTATGTTGGCCCAAAATCATGAAGTTTGACTGTATGTTGACCATATTTGACTTTTTTTACCCAATACAGTTGATATTCAGTCATATGAGCAATTGACTGAGCAAATTTATGGTGAAAGACTTTAAATTTGGTATGAGTAATATTGGAAGCTTATAGTAAACCTTGCAAGTAATTTTAGGCATCAAAATTCCAATTGTTCTTGAGAAAACCAAAACCCTAATTTGTGGACTCAGTGCTTTAGGAGGTGAGGTTGCCTGATCAAAATCTTAAGAACCCTTGAGCATTTGAGATCTTTGATGAGATATGTTTTGAGGAAAAGGGAGGGAAAATTTTGGGGTACAACAGCTTCCCCTGTTCAATCTTCTTAAACATAAAGAGTTAGATTGGTTTGTCCGCCATTCGTGACTTGAAGGTAGAAGAGGATTGAACACTTAAGTGCCTGGAAATTTGCACTCGCTTGTAAATGAAGCAAAACTGTTGGTTGATTATACTGGGAATGGGCTTAAATATGCCATTTGTAGAGATGACGGAGAGTCGTCGGAGATGGGCTTATAGATGCCATCCAAAGCAAATGTTGATAGAAGTATCAGAATGAGTCTATGCTCGATTGTACCCAAAAAAAGCTTTCCAGAGTGAATCTATGGGAAAGGTGTTTGATTAACTACTTGTCATGTAGATAATTTCCCTGTCCTGTTTCGGGAATTGATCCACAATCAATTTTGTTGGTAAACCCGTCTTGTTTCGGGAGTTCATACCATTGGTGATAAAGATAGTTGCCCCGTCCTGTTTCAGGAATTGATCTTTATATGACCAAAGAAAGAAAAAAAGATAGTTTCCTCGTCCTGTTTCGGGAGTTAATATTCAATCTGTTCATGTAGATAGTCACCCCATCCTGTTTCTGGAATTGATCTACAATTAATTTATATCATTGGTGATAAAGATAGTCTCCCCATCCTGTTTCGGGAATTGATCTTTATCTGACCAAAGAGAAAGAAAAATAGTTTCCCCGTCCTGTTTAGGGAGTTAATATTCAACCTGTTCATATAGATAGTCGCCCTATCCTATTTCGGGAATTGATCTACAATCGGTTTATACTGAAGATGTTAAAAACACAAGAAGGGGGGGGGGGGGGGTTAAATTGAAAACTTGAAATTAAAAGCTCAATGGCACAGTATTTTTATCCTGGTTCATTTGATCTCAAACTACTCCAGTCCACCCGTCAAGGTGATTTCGCCTCTCTCCAACGAGGTCTTAATCCACTAATCTCAAAAGGATTACAATCACTACTTTAACAACTGTTAAAGTCTTCTTGAGTACAACCACAATCCGGTTAATCTCAAGGAACACTGTTTCAAAACTATTATACAAGATGTGTGTTGTTGTTTTTCTTACAAAAACTGTTTATCACAACTGTGATAATTTACACAAGATTATAGCTTGGAAATGTAAGGAATATTGCTTGCAGTGGAATAACGTTGATCATCAAGCATGTTTAATGTCATTAACACACTTTCCATTTGTAGAAGATCCTGTCTGAAAGAAGCCGTTGGAATTGATGTTATCTTGAATGATCAGTAACGCTTCAGAATCTTATCTCCTTACTTGCTAATGACGCTTCAAAATATTGATGACTTGGATTAACATGTTCTTGTTCAGAATCAGAGTTTACTTTGCTTAAGTGCAGGTTCTGGTCATCAATCTTCAGCGCATGTTCTGATTACTTCAGCGTGTAGCTCTTATGGCTTATCTTCTGATGCTGCTTTGGTCAGAACTTCTGCATACATAAAACATAATTTTTAGGGTGCATATTTGTTCTTTGTGTTTGCCATTAGTTCTTTGTATTTGTTATCATTAGAACTCTAACTAAGGGTTGTAGAATCAAACTATGTTCTAACAATCTCCCCCTTTTTGATGATGACAAAAACTAGATTTTTCAATTAAAAATAAAGAACAAGAGGTTTAAGAGAAACCCCCCCTAAGTTGATTACTTCCCTTAAGTTCCTTGAGCATCACAGTTTAGCTGTATCTTTCATCAGAATTTGTACCTGTTCAAACTTTTCAGAAGATAGAGGTTAAGTAATTCAGAATGTTTGAGACTTCTGTCTCGGTAAACCATTATTGAAAATATCTTAATTTCTCCCCATTTTTTTCAGTTATCAAAAAGGCAATATAATCAGAGCCAAAATAGTTGAATTATATTTAAAAACATGATGCAATGATAAGTTCCAGAACAGAAGAGGTAAAAAATTAAGCGTTACAGATAAACAGATTTAAAAAAAATCTAAGAAGGAGGGGGAAGACGTGTGAAAAAAGCTTCCAGCAAGCTCTTGATCTGATTATTAGACTCTTCTTGCTTGCCCAAAATGCTTTTAATCTTTTTGTTCGTGTCCTCCTACTTATCCAACCTTGCATGGATTAGAGTATTTTCTTTCTTCAACTCTTCCAGAGTTTGCATGACTAAGGAAGGTGCTGGAGTTTCTTCAGGAGTTGGACATTGCTCAGAGAATTCTGCAGCTTGTTCAAAGTGAACCATTTCTTCTGTTGCGATCATGTCTTCTAGATCAGCAGTCAGGGAGAGACTTTCTGATTCTGGTTGAACTTCATCTGAGGGATGATGCTCTATCCAAGGAGAATTATCCAGAGAGAGGATATCTTTCTTGAGCAGTTGGCTCAGAACTTGGTCTTGAAAAGCCTTCAGCTTAGCACTAAAGTTCTGCTGAACCTATTCATAACTCTGTTCCTTCAGCTTCAGCGTTTCAGAACTAAGCCAGTTTCTGAATTTTGTCCATATATAATCAGAAGTAGCAGGATTAGTCATCTCTTGACTAGCATGCTTTAAAGAATTTATCCATTCCTGTATTCCTGTTTCAAAAATTAATAAACTTGTACCAACATCTGATGTGGTTTCAGTTGGTTTAGGTTTGGGAATGGCAGTTTTGTGAGAAATAGAAGCTAGTCTTTCCAGCACAATTGGATCAATGACAAGTCTTACGTTGTCAGCTGGACTGTTAGTGGGTGAAGGAGTGGGAGAGTCAGGTATGATGAATTTACTGGTAGGGGAGTTTGGTGGTGTGGGTTCCAGAGATGAAGGGATTTGTGGAATGTCGTGGATGGTGAGAGGCATGCGAATAACAAATGGTTCTGTGATTCCAGGTATTGGGATTGTATCAGAATCTGAATGAGGTTCTTCAGATTGGTTTGTTGAAACATGGTGAGTTTTGATTCATGGATATCAGAAGATTGATTCTCAGAAGGTTGAGCTTCTGGTTGTTGTATTTCAGGTTGAGATGATTGTGGTTGTGAAATTTCTGGTTGAGAAATTTCTGGTTGAGGTGATTGTGGATGAGGAATTTCTTGTTATGGAGAGTGGGGTTGCGGAATTTCTGGTGTGGTATCAGAGTTTGGATTTTCACGTAGTTGAGAATTTGGATTTTATGGTACGGGAGCTGAAAAGTCTTGGTCAAATGAATCAATATTAGACAGAACTTTGGCAAGTTCTGGTTGGGTTTGTTCAGGATTTGGATTATGAGAAAGGGAGTGAGTTTAATTCAGACCTAGAGTTTCTGATGGATCAAACCCTATGTCAAAGTCTTCAAATGTTTGTGGAGTTGGATGTTCTTGTTGAGTAGGCATGGCTTCAGATGTTGATACATTTATTGATTCTATAACAAAAATAGAAGAAGGATTACCTTTCTTTTTGGCAGCTTTTGGAGTCCTCTGAGATGGTCCTTCTGCTGCAGCTTTCCTCTTCTTGGTCTTCTTTAAAGCAACTTTTGAAGCAGCCTTGCGTAAGTCCTGGATATTGATTTTTGGTGCAGTACCATCTTCCTTGCAAGCGTCCAGATATCTGACTATTATTTCTGGCTTGGAGTCAATATCAGAAAATAGAGGAAAATCATCCAGAGGTATCCTTCTTAAAGTGATGGTTGCATGAGAAGTAATAGTAGGTTCCTTCTTGATATTCTCAATGATTTTCATCTTCTTCAGATTTTTAGCGTTCAGGGGCTTCCCAGCGGTTGCTTCCAAAGTGTTGATTTCCTGGGCTTCAGTCAAATGTTCTATCAGCCTATTCTCTGTCAGAATATCTGATATGAGTCTTCCTAAGGGTATCCAGTCCCTCTTGGTTCGTTCATCTTCTCTTGTTTCCTTCACACTAGTTCTAAGATGATTAAACAACAAGTGTGGGAGGTTTACCTTAGTCCTCTTGGCAATGAAATAGATCATAAACTGCTGATCAATGTTGATATAATCAGGAGAGCTAGTTGGCTTCCTGTGGTTGATACACCCCAGAATAATTCTTTCCTAAATTCTGTGGTGATCCTTCAGATCTCTGATTTTTCTGGAGGGTAGTCCATTAGTAAATATTTCCTTTGCAATAGAACTCACATCAGAGAATCTCTCAGCCATGTCAATGCATCTGACACCTCCACCATTATAACCAATAAGCTTTGAAATTAGGTCTTCTGTAATAACAATTTTCTTCCCCATGACATAAGAAGTAACCTGATGATTTGAAGAAGAAGCATGTATCTAGAATTCTTTGACAAGAATGGGAAATGTTGGACCAACCAGACGGTCAAAGTACTTGTTCCATCCTTGAGTAGTAACGTCATCATACAGATTGAAGCCATTTTCTTAAAACTCCCAAAATCAATAATCAGTTCAGAGAGAACTTCTAGATTATTAATAAGAGTGAGGAGCATTCTGTAGGGTACTTCATATTGTTCCATTGGAGCAGATTCCTGAGCACTGACATTTGTGACACTTGAAGAAGCCATTGTTCACACGGGATTTTGAGGAAGATGAAAGGGGTTTTTGAAAAACGAGAGCTTGAAACGATAGAAAATATTGAGAGAGTAAAAGTGAAAGAATGTAAAGAGTGAAATTTGAGTTTAAATATTTCTTGAAAGCGTAAACAGTAAGAGAGAGAAATAATTAGTCATGATTATAAGCATTAATGACAACTGAAATTAGGGGATTCAGAAAGATACTAGAACGGTTACCCATGAAATGTGTCTCAATGCACCCAATCAGCACTTTTGACCTTTCAGAAAAGTGAACACGTGTTCAGCCTCATAAAGTAGCTGATGAATGGATGACAATTGTTTGATTATGTGAACAACACACTTCTATCCTTGAAATGAAATGTTCAGATCTTCATGGATAGATTCTGATGCAATCCGTACTTCTAAACTTTGAAGACATGTTGATCAGTAGTTCACAGAAAATAATAAAGTTCTGATGGTTAAGATATGTAAATAAAACAATTTATTCTGGGCATAGCTTCATGCTGAGATGTTTCAGAATGAATTTAAACCTATCTTCAGAAAGAGGTTTTGTAAAGACATCAGCCCATTGATGGTCAGTGTCAATAAATTTTAAGCTAAGAATCCCTTTCTGAATATAGTCCCTAATAAAATGATGTTTTATTTCTATATGCTTAGCCCTAGAATGCAAAATTGGATTTTTACTGAGACAAATAGCATAAGTATTGTCACAGGATAGGAATGTTACTCTCAAATATGTTGAAGTCTTCAAGTTGACTTTTTATCTAGAGCATTTGCGTGCTACATCCAGCAGCTGCTATGTATTTAGCTTTTGCTGTTGACAGTGCTATTGTGGACTGTCTCTTGCTGGTCCATGAGATTAGATTTTCTCCCAGAAACTGGCAGCTTCCAGAAATGCTTTTACGTTCTACTCTGTCTCCAGCGAAGTCAGCGTCACAATATCCTACGAAGCTGTAATCATTTGACTTTCTCTGTAGCCTTCTGTTCTACCTTTCTTCTTACCTCTTCCTTTTTCAGAATGCACGTGGGATGCATTGGAATCTTTGAGGGCTTACATTCTGAGAGATCAAATTTCTTCAGAAGTTCTCTGACATATTTGCTCTGATGAATGTAAGTTCCTTTTGGAGTTTGGTTTATCTGAATGCCCAGAAAGAATTTGAGTTCCCCCATTAAGCTCATCTCAAACTCTTCCTGCATACATTTAGCAAACTCTCTTCCCAAAGAGGGTTTAATAGATCCAAAGAGGATGTCATCAACATAAATCTGACATACTAACATGTCATTCTTAACTGTCTTACAGAATAAGGTTGTGTCCACTTTCCCTCTGGTGAATTCCTTTTCTAACAGGAAGTTACTTAGTCTTTCATACCAAGCTCTGGGAGCTTGTTTCAGACCATAGAGTGACTTCTTTAGTTTGAAAACATATTCTGGATTTTTGGAATTCTCAAAACCAGGGAGTTGGTGCACATATACCTCTTCATCTATATAGCCATTTAAGAATGCACTTTTGACATCCATCTGATACAGAGTGATGCCTTTATTTACAACAAATGATATTAAAAGTATGATAGATTCTAACCTGGCGACTGGAGCAAAGGTTTCTGTATAGTCTATCGACTCTTGCTGACTATAACCTTGTGCTACCAGTCGTGCTTTGTTTCTGATGACTTCTCCTTGCTTGTTCAGTTTGTTTATGAACACCCACTTTGTTCCAATGACGTTGAATCCTTTTGGTTTGGGAACCAGATCCCATACGTCATTTCTGGTGAATTGATTCAGTTCCTCTTGCATTGCCAGAATCCAGTCATTGTCCAGAAGTGCTTCATCAATAGTTGTTGGTTCAATCAGAGAGACCAGTCCCATGAGGGATTCTTCAGAGTTTCTGAATGTTGATCTGGTTCTGATTGGATCATCTTTCTTTCCCAGTATTGTATCTTTTGGGTGATCAATGCTGCTTCTGGATAGCCTTTTCTAAAGTTGATCAACAAAATATGCTGGATTGCTTGCAGTAACTCTTTCTGATGTTGAGGGAGCGTCTTTGTCGAGACCTTCTGATGAGTTGTCTTCAGTACCTATGAGTTCAACTTCCATACCTGCAAGGAATTCATTCTGCTTTGACTTTTGAGAGTCAAGCTTATCATCAAACCTAACACTGATTGACTCTTTAACAATCTGTGTTTCTGTATTGTATACTCTATGCCCTTTTGAGCGTTCAGAGTATCCCAACATAATACACTTTTGTGCTTTAGAGTCAAACTTGTTCAGATAATTTTTTGTATTCAGAATAAAGCAGGTGCATCCAAATGGATGAAAATAAGAAATGTTGGGCTTTCTGTTCTTCCATAATTCATATGGAGTCTTTTCCAGAATAGGTCTTATGGAGATTCTATTCTGAATGTAACACACTGTTAATTTCCTCTGCCTAGAAGATCTTAGCAATGTTAGTCTCATTGATCATGGTTCTGGCCATTTCTTGCAATGTTCTGTTCTTTTGTTCTACAACTCTATTTTGTTGGGGGAGTTCTAGGACAAGAGAAGTCATGCAAAATGCCCTTTTCATTAAAAAATAATTCAAAATTTTTATTTTCAAATTCTCCACCATGATCACTTCTGACTTTGACAATTCTAAGATCCTTTTGATTCTGAAATTGGTTGCAGAAGGTAACAAACACAAAGTGTGACTCATCCTTGTGTCTTAAGAACTTTACCCATGTCCATCTGCTATAGTCATATACGATTACTAACCCATACTTCTTCCCGCTGACTGAAGTAGTTTTTACTGGTCCAAATAAGTCAATGTGCAGAAGTTCTAATGGCTTAGAGGTGGAAATAACATTTTTGGATTTGAAAGCAGGTTTTGAAAATTCGCCTTTCTAACATGCTTCACACAGAGCATCTGAGCTGAACTTCAATTTTGGAAGTCCTCTGACCAGATTGAGTTTGTTAATCTGAGATATTCTTCTCATACTAACATGCCCCAATCTTCTGTGCCAGACCCATTGCTCGTTGTTAACAGAAAGTAGGCATTTTACATTCTGACTCCTTAGTTCAGAAAGTTTTATTTTATAAATGTTGTTTTTCCTCTTTCCATTAAATAGGATAGTCCCATGATTTTGACTAACAACTTTGCATGAATTCTGATTGAAGATTATATCATAACCATTATCACTTAATTGACTTATGGATAACATGTTATGCATTAATCCATCAACTAATAATACATTAGTTATAGAGGGAAGATTTCCATTACCTACTGTTCCAGAGCTAATGATCTTTCCTCTCTGATTACCTCAAAAGCCCACGTAGCCTCCAGGCTTAAGTTCTAGGATTTAGAACATATGCCTTCTTCCCGTCATATGTCGCGAGCAGCCAGAGTCTAGGTACCATGATTGGTGTCTTAGCCTTGCTGCTAAAGATATCTGCTACATGTATAATTTTATCCTTATGTACCCATATTTTCTTGGGTCCTGATTTGTTAGTTTTACCAAAATTCTGATTGAATTTTGGTTTGACAAAATAATCACTACTTGTGTATTTTATGTCATGTGTGTGCCCATATATAAAATGTAAATTGAGTGGTGTGCGTTTTATAACTAAGTACATGGCATTTTTTGGTGTAGATACCTTACCTTGATATCCTATCCCTTTTATGCCATTTCTACTAACTCCATAGATCATTGAAGCCATCTTGCTTTTGTCTATGTTTTTAGCTAGAAACTTATGAAAGCTGTGATCATACTCTTTGATGATCTCATCGGTACTACTGGGAGTTTCAGAGATTGTTTCCTTATGAGAGTTTTGCAAATCATTTTCTAATTTTGAAATTTTTTCTTTGAACTCAGAATTCTCTAATCTGAGACTCTCAGACTTTTCAAAGTCAGAGGCAAGATTCCTTTTCAGGTTCCTGAATTTGACTCTGATTTGCTGATACCTTTCCAGAATTTCATTTAGGCTTTCTGCAAGTTCAACCTTAGTAAAATTTATGGTAAAATCAGGAAATACCTCTTCAGTGTCTGATTCTGAGTCTGAACCAGAAGCTTCGCTGTCTTCTTATACGTTTGCCATGAGAGCTATGTTTGCTCTTTCATCATCTGATTCTGAGTCAGCTTCAGAGGTGTCAGAATCATCCCATGTAGCCATGAGGCTTTTCTTCTTTTCCTTGAAGAACTTCTTTTTGGACTTCTCCTTCTGAAGCCTTGGGCAATCACATTTGTAGTGCCCTTGCTCTTTACACTCATAGCATATGATGTCCTTGTTATTTGGCTTTATGTATCCTAAAGAACCTTCAGATCTTCTGTGTCCATACTCATACTCATACTTTCTGTATCTGGAGGAGCATTTATTTGATTCTCTGATCTTCTAGGAGTTCTGAATTTCCTTTGTCTCTGCTTCCACAGTTGGTTCACCCTTCTGGAGAGGAGAGACATTTCATCTTCTTCTGATGAGGATCCATCAGAAGTTTCTTCCACAACCTGTAAAACCTTAGAGTCAGATTTTCTGTTAGATTTTAAAGCTAATGGCTTACCTTGCTTTTGAGGCTCATCTTCTTCTAGCTCTATCTCACGACTTCTGAGGGAGCTGACAAGTTCCTCCAGAGATATTTTGTTGAGATCTTTAGCTAGCTTAAGTGCCATGACCATTGGCCTCCATTGCTTGGGCAAGCTTCTGATGATCTTCTTAACGTAATCAGCAGTAGAATATCCTTTGTTAAGAACCTTCAGTCCAGCAACAAGGATTTGGAATCTTGAAAACATAGTTTCTATTGATTCACTATCTTCCATCTTGAATGCCTCATAATTCTGAAAGAGCACAGGGGCCTTGGTTTCTTTGACTTGAATGTTGCTTTCATGCGTCATTCTCAGAGAGTCAAACATGTTCTTGGCAGTCTCTCTGTTTGATATTTTCTCATATTCTGAGTATGAGATAGCACTGAGGAGTATTGTTCTGGCCTTGTGATGGTTTCTGAATTCACGCTTTTGTTGATCAGACATCATTTTTCTGTCTATCCTCTGACCACATCCATCCACTGAGTGCGTGTATCCATCAGTCACCATGTCCCACAGATTAGCATCATGGGCCAGAAAGAAACTCTCAATTCTGTCTTTCCAGTAGTCAAAGTTTTCTCCATCAAAGACTGGAGGTTTGCCACTGAATCTATCCTTGTCTTCATGGTTGTCATTACTGATGTTTTGGCTTGTTCCCACCATAGTGTTTTTCTGAAGCTTGGATCTTGTATTGACACGGTTAAGTGTTTAAGCTCAGAACCAGGCACTCTGATACCAATTGAAGATGTGAAAAACAAAAGAAGGGGGGGGGGGGGTTGAATTAAAAACTTGAAATTAAAAGCTCAATGACACAATATTTTTATCCTGGTTCGTTTGATCTCAAACTACTCCAGTCCACCAGTCAAGGTGATTTCGCCTCTCTCCAACGAGGTTTTAATCCACTAATCTCAAAAGGATTACAATCACTACTTTAACAGTTGTTAAAGTCTTCTTGAGTACAACCACAATCCGGTTAATCTCAAGGAACATTGTTTCAAAACTATTATATAAGATGTGTGTTGTTGTTTTTCTTACAAAAACTGTTTATCACAACTGTGATAATTTACACAAGATTATAGCTTGGAAATGTAAGGAATATTGCTTGCAGCTTTAAATATGCGTGAGTGGTTATGTAGCAAAATCGTCTTTGATTTTGAATGCTGACTTTGTTTATATAGGCAGTGGAATAACATTGATCATCAAGCATGTTTAATGTCATTAACACACTTTCCATTTGTAGAAGATCCTGTCTGAAAGAAGCCGTTGGAATTGATGATGTCTTGAATGATCAGTAATGCTTCAGAATCTTATCTCCTTACTTGCTGATGACGCTTCAGAATATTGATGACTTGGATTAACATGTTCTTGTTCAGAATCAGAGTTTACTTTGCTTAAGCGCAGGTTCTGGTCATCAATCTTCAGCGCATGTTCTGATTGCCTCAACGTGTAGCTCTTATGGCTCATCTTCTGATGCTGCTTTGGTCAGAACTTCTGCATACATAAAACATAATTTTCAGGGTGCATATTTGTTCTCTGTGTTTGTCATTAGTTCTTTGTATTTGTTATCATCAAAACTCTAACTAAGGATTGTAGAATCAAACTATGTTCTAACATATACAATATGTGATAAATATAGTCGCCCCGTCCTGCTCTGGGAATTAATCTTCATCAATTTTGTTCTTCACAGATGGTTGTCCTCTCTTGTTCCCAGAATTAATCTGTGGCTGGTTATCCAGATAGTTTCCCTGACTTGTTTTAGGAATTAATTTGGAACATGCTTTTTGTTGGTCGTCGAGATAGTTGCCTTGTCTTGTTTCAGGAATTAATCTCTAACCTGGTCTTGTAGATAGTTGCCCCGTCTTGTTTTGGGAATTAATCTATAAACTGTTGTTCGCAGATAATTGCCCTGTCTTGTTTGAGGAATTAATCTATGGCTAGTCATCCAGATAATTGCCCCGTCTTGTTTCAGGAATTAATCTGGAGCTTGCTTTAAAATTGTTGATGATATTTGTCTGTTGATTGATATTTCCTGAAAAGGTAAAGAGTTAGCTATATGCAATGTCATGATGTATGAAATGCATTGTGTAATGATGTTCTAAAAATAAATTAGACTATGATATATGTGTTTCGTATGCATATGGAATGATGTATGAATGTGAAATGTTATTGAAGTGTATTTGTAAACTCGTGCAGTATCTTGTCTGGGAAAATAAACCCCTGACCATTGCTGAGGATGAAGAGTATGTGTATCTTCAATCTTGTCTAGAATACTTCCGCTGGGGATTCCTGTTTACTTGTTTGAGGAAACTCCACAGGGGATGTATTGATTTCTGTTTTGGAAGTACAATTTAAGAACATTGGTCGTCTGTTGCTCTATTGGGGATTTTAATTCTTATATATCCTGACTAGGGATAAAAGAGATGGATAACCTTCCGGCTCGTCTGGGGAAGATAATACTTATATACCCTGACTGGGGATAAAAGAGATGGATAACCTTCCGACTTGTCCGGGGAGGATAAAGTTGACTGATATCTGGCCTGGTTCCAGGTTTATAGCAATTTTTTGGGGATAATGGCAACTTCACTGGGGAGAGGAATTTTATCAGTGATTCGTAGTACTCTAAGGAATAGACTCGAGCTGGGGAAAATGTAGTTTGTTGGGGAAATAAACCCTGTTGGGGAAATAAACCCTGTTGTCAGAGTGGTACTGGTGAGAAAACCAAACTCTCTTGGGGAAATTGAATTTTGTTAGAGAGAAGAACTCTGTCGGTTTTATAGTTTTGGAATTCAACTGGGGAAGAGAATTTTTATGAAGTGCATTGATTGGAAATCCGTAGGGAAATTGTAGGGAATGTATCCTTTGTGGGGATGAATCTGTGAAGATTATTCTGTGGGGATAATCTCATAGAAGTAGCTCTGTGGGGTTTTATGGACAACTTGAGTGTCATCACAACTCCTAGAATTTTGAGTAAATGCTTATTCCTGTTCTTATATACGCATTTGTTACCAGTTAATCATGTTCATATGCAGATATTCGTTCAATTTAGTCATTGTACATTTTTGCAAACAAAATAGAAAAAAACAAGAATTTGAACTTTAAGATGTATTCATATTGATAATTTGCCTATAAACAGGCGATTTTGTACAAAGAGACGAAAATCCTAGTAAGAGGAATTCATCGTGAAATGAAAAGAGTACAAAGTGAAAACAACTATATATAGTCATGTGGAAGTGATCTCATTGGGTTTCAAACTCTGTTATTTCCCCTATGTCTTTGAACATCTCGTCCCTTGCCATCGGAAGAAGTTGATTGAACCATCTGAACTTTCGACTTTTGTAATAAAGCTTGCATGTAGGTGATCCAACGGGACATAGTAGTACGCTTTTAATCCCTAATTTTTGCCTGGACCGCCCTTTCAGGTTTTCAGTCCACTAGGATACCCTTTTTTTGCCTAAGCCGCCTTTTCAGGTTTTCGACTTGCCAGGTGTACAGTCTTTTGTATATATCCCTATTTTTGCCTGAACCATTTTGGTTCGCCGGGATGCCCTTAATTTTTCCTAGGTATGTCAACCTAGCGGGTCATTCTTATACGTAGTAGTTTTTTACTATGTCCGCGTTCACAGGGTGCGAGAACTCTTCGCCATCCATAGTGGTCAGCATCATGGCACTGCCCGAGAATACTTTTTTGACAACAAATGGCTCTTCATAGG
Source organism: Vicia faba (assembly GCA_948472305.1). NCBI lineage: Eukaryota > Viridiplantae > Streptophyta > Magnoliopsida > Fabales > Fabaceae > Vicia > Vicia faba. The sequence goes on along the minus strand of OX451740.1, from coordinate 1,038,001,836 downwards.
TGGGAGTCCATTTTCCCATGGGATCTCCTTGAGGTAGAATCATGTGCTTTATTACCAAGTCACCAGCCTGGTATACTTGATGCTTGGTCTTCTTGTTAAATGCCTTGATCATACGTTTTTGATACACCTGACCATGACAAATAGCCGCCAGCCTCTTTTAGTCAATCAAATTCAACTGGTCCAACTTATCCTGAATCCACTCGTCTTCGTCTAAGTCTACTTCTTTCATAATCCTTAGAGAAGGGATTTGAACTTCGACAAGTAGGACAACTTCCATACGATAGACTAGAGAGAATGGGGTTACCCTAGATGATGTTTGCATCGAAGTACGATAGCCATGAAAATTAAATGGTAACATATCATGCCAGTCTTTGTAGATCACCACCATATTTTATACAGTCTTCTTTATGTTCTTGTTGGCGGCTTCCACTACACTGTTCATCTCAGGTCTGTATGGAGAAGAGTTGTGATGCTTGATCTTGAACTGCATGCAGAGTTCAGTGGTCATGGAATTGTTAAGGTTGGTACCATTGTCAGTGATGATCCTCTCAGGGATTCCATACCGATAGATGAGGTTATGCTTGATGAACCAGGCCACGACATTCTTGGTAACTGACGCAAATGAAGCTTCTTCAGCCCACTTGGTAAATTAGTCAATAGCGACAAGAATGAAGCAATGTCCATTAGAGCCAGTGGGCTTGATTTCTCCAATCAGATCAATACCCCACTGTTGTAACCCAAAATTTGCCCTATCTTTTCTCAATATATTTCTCACCAAAGATCTCAAATGCTCAAGGGTTCTCAAGGGTTTGATCAGACAAGCTCACCTCCTAAGCACCGAGCCTCCAAATTAGGGTTTTGGTTTTCTCAAGGACAATTGGATTTTTGATGTTTAAAATGACTTTCATGGTTCATTATAGATCTCCAAGAATACTCATACCAAGTTTCATGTCTTGCTTCACAAATTTTCTCAGTCAATTGCTCAGATGACTGAAAATCAACTATATTGGGTAAAAAGTTAACTATGGTCAATATACAGTCAAACTTCAGGATTTTTGGCCAACATAAACATTTTTAGGTCATATTCATAAATTTATCAAGGGTTGATCATAATGCCTCAATGAAAGCACTCAATTCACCAAAGAGGCAAAATTGTCAAAATTAGGGTTTTGATTGGTAATGACTGATCATTGACTTCTGACCTAGTACATGACCTAATGGCTTGAAGCATGATCTAAAGGACTCAAATACAACATGTTGAACTGATTTCATGGCTCAAATCATTTCTCAAGATCAATGGATTGATAGTTGAAATTTGACCAACTGATGAAAAGTCAACTGATACACAAAAAGTCAAACTTTGACTTTTTTAATCAACATTGAATTTCAAAGATCAACATTCATCAAGACATTCAAAAACATCAAACTTGATCATCAAGAATCAAGAAATTCAAGAAAGTCCACAAAAATTCAAAGTTTCTAATACTTAGAAAAATTCTAAGTGTTTTTAACCTTGATAAGTTCACTACTTCATGACAAATTTCACCATGATGCAAGATGATTCAAGGAAAACTTTCAACATGAAAGTTGTAGATCTTGATGAATTCTACAACTCGACCCTATTGGTTGATATCAAAAACATTCTTATATTTGAAGATATTGGCTCATGAAGTCATGACCTTTTTACTAAAAACACTTAAAATTTTCATCAAGTTAGGCAGATTTTGTGTCCTAACTTCTTGGCCAACTTTCACAAAGTAACACGATGATTTAGCCAAAGTGGTTAACATGAAGGTTGTATACAATGTTTCAAGCTTTCCAAAATGTCTAAGAACTTGAAGAAATCATTCTTGAGCTAAGAGAATCGAAGAGAAGAAGTTGGGCATCCATTCTTGAATTTTAGGGCATTTTCATGAAGAACACTTGACCAAATCTCACAACTATGCTGCATAATCTTGCTTTGCAGGCCTCTTGACTTGAAAATCTATCCATAATCAGATTTTTGCACAACTAATTGAGCTATTATCCAAGAGCTTGAGCCATTGTCCAAGTGATTATTCCATTAATGGAACAAAGTTCACACTTCCATTTTGGAAAAGTGACTTTAATAACAAAGTCAACTTGTCTTGAGCCTCTAAATTGTTTGTTCTTATCACACTCAACATGTATGCTCAGAAGCAACATGTTTAAATCCTCTATCCACCCTACAAGCCTTTGTACCATTGCATTAGAACAATGTTTGTCAAGCTTGCTTCAAAATCAAGTCACATAACCATAACATGTGATCTCTTGATTCTGATTGTTTCAAGATCCCAAACCTTTCCTATATAAATACAGAAGCCATTTGCAACCTAACACATGAATTTACAAGCCCTCAAATTCCCCGAAACTCAGAACTTGCAAACAAACCTCCATTGTTGCAAGTTCTGGCCAAAATATTCAAACTCACAATCCATTCGTGCGTTTCCTCTATAAATAAATCACAAAGCTTACATACATCATATAAAACTCATTCGCATCCGTGTTTCATAAATGTAACTCCATCTTCATCATCCTCTAAACTCAAAAACTCAGCTCTGCAACTTGACTTCTCCAAGAAGATTCAGCCACTCTTAGCATAAAGTAAGAGTTGCATTAGCTTCCTAGGAGTCCAGTGAAGCTATCCAGATCATCACCACACTCCCAGGGGTGCTCAAACACCATAGACGATTTCCAGTTTTGAGGTAAGTTTTCTCAACTTTGAACTTCTTATACAAGCATCATTAATGGTTACTTTGCGAATAAAAAATGTAGACATCATATCCATGAAGCTAACCATGCATTTAGTTTTCATTTATGTTGCCTGAGTAATGTGAATTTTGAGTTTGAACTTTCTGAAAAAAATTAGGTTTTATTTGGTACCGAAAAAAATTCATGTCTATCTTTGATTTATAGCTTTAATCATTTATATGGTTGGATTCGTTGTGAAAAATGGAACAACTATCACGTTTACAATTTTGAAAATGATTGAGAAATGAGCAAGATCAGATTTCTTAGCAATGGTGTTGTTTCTCTTCCCGCGCAAGGTTGAAGATGAAGCCCTTTCAAACATTCAGGATCAAGTTTATTTTAATTTTATTGCATGTTGTATTATGACCGGATAAAACAGCCACACTAGTGGCAGAGGAAACACGCGTAAGGCACAGACCCATAGGGACCTGGGTTCGAGCCCCAGTGATACCTTTTGTTTTTTCACATTTTATTATATAAGTTTCTATGTATAAAAGCCACACACGTGCATCATATGCCCTCTCCTCTACACCATCTGATTATTGGACAAGTAGATCCAATGCCTCACATGAGCCAGCTTAGGATGCATCACCAATGAACTGGCCACACCTAATCAAAACGGGCGTTGGGCCCTTCAGTCTTGGGCCTCCTTCTTTTTTATTTTTGCTATCCTCATACACCATTTTTTACTAAGACACCACCAAGCCCAGTTTTTTTTATTTATTTTATTTCTGACTTAAACCAAAAACTATTTTGGGTCCAACACTCTTTTTGCTACTTTTTTACCTCCCAAATTACTTTTCAAACACCCAACCCATTTATTTTTATTTCTTTTTATATTTTAATTATATTTATTTATCTATTTATTTTATTAAAACCAGAAATACAAAAAAAAAACATTATTTTCTTAAATAATTTAATTTAAGCATTTTATTTTATTTTTGTTAAATAAAATTGTATTATTTCTTTTATATTGTAGAACATTTTCTTAATTAACATTAACAAAAATTATTTTCTAAAAAAATTAAATTAGACTTAGGTTTTATTTTAATTAACTTAGATTTTATGTTTTTATTAAATAATTAGTTAACTTTTCTTTTGTAAATAAAATTAATTAGTCTAATTAGGTTAACTATAAAACCTTTTTGTCCATCAAAAACCCTAAAAATAGTTTTCTTCCTCTTTACATTTTGTACATTCTATCATTATTCATGTATATGGTTTGTAATAGATAATTCAGGCTTTATTTCTTTCCTCCCCCTATTCACAAACTTGTACCCCCCATTCCCAAAGTATTGTAATAGCGTAGGACATTTAAATTCTACAATTTACCGCTTCCTTCATTTGTTAGTAATTAGGGTCTGCATGACAAGAATTAAAATCAAACTTAGAAAAACCCTAATCCAAAGATAAATACTTGAAAATAAAACACTTTGCACATATGCACCTCTAGGGTAACCCACACTTGTTGCCTCAGATTAAAAAAGTCATGTCCCTTGAACGTGAAATGTTTTAGCAAAGACCCTCGATTAAAAGATCGTAGTCCCTCGATGACCCTTTAATGTTGCTTTCGGTAAACGATCTTAGTCCCTTACTACAATTACTAAAACATCTTACAAATTACCTTCTATGATTGTATGATGACCTGCGCCTGTCCCACACATCCAATGATATGGCTCCTTACCAACCAATGGTAAAATAACACTATCTAAAGGAGGAGGAAAAGAACAAGACTTTCTGAGTAGGTAGATTGTTCGTAATTGCTTGCTCACAAACTAAAACTATTTTCACACCTAACACTTTCAAATACGAACATCTTTCCAAACACTCCAAATATTTTCAAAACTAACACTTTGTGTACAGTCTCAACGATACGAGAATGATTATAAAGTTTTCCGTACTAAAGCGTTTTCAAAATATTTCAAAAAAAAACATTTTGTTTAAGTTATCAATGATACGAGAATCATTACAAAATTACCATCTTCAAAAATCTTCAAGCATACACAAACATAAAGCATTTCAAAGTGATCAAGCAATTAAGAGCCCGTAGATAACTACGGAGTAAAATAGTGCTTACACCTTCCCTTTTCATAACCTACCCCCGAACTCAAGAAAAATTCTCAAAAGGTCTTTCCTGTTATTTTCACCCTTTCCTTTATTGGATAAAAGAAAAGTAGATGGCGACTCTTTATATCTGCAACATTTGCGATCAAACGCAAAAAACCCAAGTCAGTTCTCCCAGCGTATTATAGAACCGGCGACTCTGCTGGGGACATTACTAAAAGCGGGGTTACCTTAAGAGCTAGATAACCTTTGTTTTGCTTTAATTGTTTGCTTTGTGTGCTTTACATTTTGGGTTTTTCTTGGGTTTATTTCTTGAATAGTTCCTATACCCGGACCTGGGGCATATTAGGTAAGTAGCAATATATCATGGAAATTGTACGGCGTAAACCAATATAGTTAAAGCGATGGCTACATTAGTGTAACATATTTGTTGGTACCGGTATTCCTTGTGTTAAATCAAGGAGAATACGAGGCTGATGTGTGATGTCATGAAGCACTAACTGATTCTAGAACCTTAGTTGAACAACTTGGACATTAGAAAGTAGTGAGATAGATGGATTTGGTGCAATACTGGTGTTGGTTGATACTCGATACTGCACTCACTGAGATCATACTTTCAGGATATTTCTGTCGCGAAAACTGATTGCTTATGTTGAAACAATGCCCGATGAAGAAAGATCAATGATATTGAGATTCCTTAGATCCGGTTACTTCTTAGGACATGTTGAACCAACTAAAACATCAAGAGGGTACTTACCTATAAACCCCATACAAGCCTAAACCTAAGGCCTTGTATGTTTTGTTTGTGTATGATTATTTGTTCATGACATCATAACATCATGCCATAGCATTTTCACTAACCATTTCAAGGATCTAAGGATTTATCTTTGTTCTGTTTTGTAGGATATGGCTTCCACTCACAGAAATACCATCTGAATCAGATTTGTAAAAGTGCATCCTCAACTCAAAGAGTTATTATTAAGAGTTCCTGAAAATTCTCCGTTCACCAAAAGACATGGTCAACTTCTCAATATGGTTACCTCAAGCTTTAAAGAAGACATGATGTGTGTTCTCTTTCAGTTCTTTGACACTAAACATCATTGTTTCACCTTTCCCGATTATCAATTGGTTCCCACAATGGAAGAATTCTCTCAACTATTAGGAGTACATTTTCTTGATCAAGTTCCCTTCACAAATTTAGAGAAAGATCCCTAACCCGAGGAGACCACATCAGCCCTACATTTGAAAATATCTGACATTGTAGCTAATTGGGAAACAAGGAGCGGAGTCAAGGGTTTTCTAGCTAAGTTTCTGTTAGATAAGGCTCGACTGTGTTTGAGAGGATATGGATTTGCAAGCTTTTGAAGAAGTCTTGGCTCTTCTAGTCTATGGATTAGTACTATTCCCTAATCCAGACCAGCTCATAGATGTGAATGCTGTCAAGATCTTCCTTTCTCGAAACCCGTGCCTACTTTGCTCAGAGACATTTTGCGTACTGTTCACACTCGTACCACGAGGAAGAGAGGGGCTCTCATGTGTTGCATATAGTTGCTATCTAGGTAGTTTATTTCTCACCTTCCTTGGCCAGTATTGAAGAATGAATAAGGCTTGATTTGGTCTCAAATAATGATGTCACTTTATCATTCTGATATCTTTTGGTGTTCCCGATCTCTGGAGGATGTTACTGTAATTGACCATTGTGGGGAGTTCCCTAATGTTCCAATCCTTGGAATTAGTGGAGGTATTACTTACAACCATTCACTAGATCTACGATAATTTGGCTATGCGCGAAGAGATGATCCTCATGATACACTCATCCATTGTATTATATTGACTAAGAGAAAAATGTCCAAGATAATTGTCAAATGTTCATATGAGCTTGGGGCATGGTGAACAAGGTTAATAGCAAGACTTTGGGGCACAATAGTTCCATCTATCTTGAGCCTTATCTCAAATGGGTGCGAGCTCACGCTCAAAACCTCATGATGCCGTATCCAACCATCCTACCAGTAGTTGTGGAGCCTGCCGCTAAGGGGGATATTCCTTATACCATTATCCATCCTGACATGCCTACCGACCTCAAAGAATTGCAGAGATCTTGGATTTAATTCAAGGGGGAACAAGACAAATTTGAATCTCGATTCTATGCAAGCGAGAAGAAAGTGTTGGAGCTCACCAAGAAACTTCATGAGGAGCGAAGCTTGAATGCCTACCTCGACACAAAGAGGAAACGCCCATGGGAGACTTGAGTTTTTGTTTTAGGAGTTCATTTTGTTGTCTCTTTGAGACCTTTTGGCTTTTCTATTGTAAGCCCAAGGGGAAATTTGTGACTTTTAAACTTATCAATATAATTGTTGTTTCTGTTTCTCTTTTGGATAGAAAATTTAAATCTCTTGAGGTCCTTGAAAACATTGCATCCACATAGCATGCATCATATCATAAGCAGGTTTTCCGATACATGTTTCCTCATCTTTTTACTATTTATTTCAGTATAAAATGGCTCTAGAGAAAACCGTCAAAGATCTGTAAACTCAAAACGCACAACTCCAAGAGACTCTCCTCAACCTAGCTAAAGGTCATCAAGAAATGATGACACTCCTTGCCACCAAAAAGAAGACCAAGAAACGGGCTGTTATCCTCAACATGGGAAGAAGGTTTGAGGGGCCCGTCCGACTAGCTCAAATAGAAGAGGCTTCTTCTGAGGAAGAAGACAATTAAGACGAGGAAGTTAGAAGCATCAGAGATGGGGGTGGAAATAACCAGATTACTGAGGACGAAGACTATTCCGAAGAGAAGTATCCATCGGCGAATGAGAAACACAAACAGCTGGAAGACCAACTTAAGGCTACAGAGATCCAAACAATTCTTGGTTTGGACTTTGGAGACTTAGGTCTAGTCCCTGGGGTGGTCATTCCCCACAAATTCAAGGTTCTTGTCTTCACCAAATACTATGGGGTCTCCTATCCAAAGATGCATTTGAAGTCTTATGTCCGCAAGATTCAACCACACACCACCGATAAGAAGTTATGGGTTAATTTCTTCCAAGAGAGCTTATCTAGAACACAATTGGAGTGGTTCTATCAACTTGAAGGGACTAATATCCACACATGGGAGGATCTGGCTGTTGCCTTCTACAAACAATACCAATATAACACCAACTCACGTGCAATTATAAAGTATGACTATGGGTTCAAGCGAAGGCTTTAAGGAGTATGCTCAAAAATGGAGGGACCTAGCTAGAAGGGTGCAACCCCCTATGGCTGATAGAAAATTAGTGAACATGTTCATGGGCACCTTGTCTGGGCCATACTTTAACTTGCTGATTGGGAGTTCTTTGTCAGGGTTTATTGAGCTGATCTTGACTGGCGAGCGAGTTAAAAGTGGAATCAAAAGCGGGAAGATCCCAATGGCCTCAACCCTTTTCATCCATGGTTTTCCATGGGCTCTTAGTTACTTGCTAGATCACATGCTTTTTTGTTTGAAATTGTGCTTTGTGTGGTTTTTGAAAGTATTTTGTAAAGAGGCCATTTGTTTAGGCAAACTTTGTAATGATTCTCATTCGTAAGAATGTATACAAAGTAATTAGGATGTTTTGAAAGATGTTTTGAAAGATGGGGTGTTTGTTTTGAAAGTGTAGGTGTTTGTTTTGAAAATAGCAAGGATGTTTTGTTTGAAATTGAGCAAGTAATTAGGAGCATTCTACCTACTCAAAAGTCTTTCTTGTTCATTTTCTTTTCCTTTGACATTGTTATCTTACCATTGATTTGGTAAGCAACCATATCTTTGGATGTAAACGGGAAGGGCGTGGGTCATCGTATAACCATGATTAGCAATTTTGCAAGGTATCTTAGCATTTTTTTAAGGGACTAAGATCATTTGAAAGGAAACTTAGATAGCGTCATCGAGGGACTATGATCTTATATTTGCTTGTTTTTGCTAAGATACCTCACATGCGTAATATGGCCATTTTGTATAAGGCAACAAGTGGAATAACCCTAGGGGTGCTTGTGTGCAAATGTATTATTTTCATGCTCGATTTTGTCTTGAATTAGAGTTTTCTAAGTATTGGTTTTAGTCTTTCCATACAAACCCTAATTACTAGCATTTGTATATAAAGCGATAAATTGTGGAATTTAAAGTTACTACGCTATTACAATATTTATGGGAGGGGGTGTACAAATTGTAAATGGGGATTGCAAGAATATAAACCTAATTAATCTATTACAACCAAATTGAATTTGTACAAGAATTGAAATAATGTACAAGATGAATAAATATGCGAGAATGCAAATGTGAAGAAAAAGGATATTTGTTTGGATTTTTTAGGAAAAGGGGTTTTGATTTTAACCTAATTAATTAAAAGAAAATAATTAATTAAAATAATAAAAGTAAACCTAATTTAATAAGAAAAGATTTTAAATAAAATCATAAGTCTATTAATTGATTAAAAGGAAATTAAGTTTAAGAAAAGTATTTTTGTATTTTTTGTCTTGAAAATAAATTATAGTATTGTAAAGTATTTTTGGCCTTTTTTATATTAAAATAATATATTTAAATTGGTGTAAAAGAAAATAAATAAAAACCTATTATTTTAATTAAATTTACAAGATATTTAGTGAAATGAGTAAAGTATTTAATAAATAAAAATAATTTTTATGAAGAAAAATAAATAAACTATGTCAAAATAAAAATATAATATTTTTATATTTTTTATGATTTTTTAGTATTATAAAAATAATTAAGAAAATAAATAAAAGAAAATAAGAAAATAAAATAAAATTGGGCCAGAGGCGTATAAATGAAATAGGGGGGTTAGAAAGGAGAAACAAAAAAAAAACAAAGCCCAACAAGGCCCAGTGCCTGTAAAAAAACAAAGTCAGAATGCAAAAATATGAAAAATTCAAAAGGGTACCACTGGGGCTCGAACTCAGGTCCCAAAGGTTACAGGCGCACGCTTCTACCACTGGGGTGGCTATACATTCGTTAACATAAGCAAAACAATAAATATATGATACAAAACACACCCTGATTTACACTTCATCTTTAACCTTCAGCCAAATCAACTGTAACTTGTTCATTTCTCATCACAAATGAAAACTATAAACATGAAACTTGTAGCAAATTTCCTCACAGTTTCAGAAATGTAAAGCATTAAAACTATAGATCAAAGATAAGCATGAATTTCATTGGCCCTAAACTGAACCCTAAAAATCTCAGAAAACATTAATCTTAAAATTCTCTAAGCTCAAGAAAAATTAATGGGAACTATGGACATGGTTAGCTTTAGGTCAATGATATCTACATGTTTTGTTCACAAATAAATCATTGATGATGCCTGTATGAAGAGTTCCAAAGTTATAAAACTTACCTTGCAAGAGGGTATCGAGTTTGAAGTTTGAGAAGCTTTCAAGGAGTTCCAATGATTGGGTTAGCTTCCTCAAATTCCCAGGAAGCTAATGGAATGCTTAGCTTGAGCTGAAAGGGCCAGAGGAGTTCTGGAGAAGTCCAAGTGCAAAGCTCTATTTTTGAAAATGGAGGATGGTGTTAATGGTGTTACATTTTTGTAACAAGGTGTGAGATTAGTTATAAATAATATTTAGAAGCTTTAGAAACCAAAAGGCTTCAAAACGCACGAGGGAGTTATGAGTTTCAAGTTTTTGGTCAATTTGTGTGAAAATGGATGTGTGAGATGTGATTCTGAGCTCTAGGTGTTTTCAGGGCTTGAGCCTTCATGTATTTGTTACAAATAGTTTGTATATCTATAAGCAAAAGGATTGGAGTGGTTTTGACAATCAGAAGTACAAGTTACAATCTTTTGGCTAGGTTACTTGATTTTGAAGAAAAGAGGGAAACCAAGTTTCAATGTGTAGTACAAGCATGGGCTGGGTGATTGTAAGTGTCTAAACCATTTCTCATGTAGTGTAAGACATGTATGATCAGAAAAGAACAAGTGCAAGGCTCAAGAACAAGTTTTGTGTAGAAAAGCACTTTATCAAAATGGCAATGTACACTTTCTTCCAAAAATAGATATGAAGCATGTCCATGTATTGAATGCTTGAAATGAGACCTCTAACAACTGTGTAAACCATTAATTATGGAGTGCCTAACAAGTTTGAGGCCTGCAAAGTGGAGTTTATGTAACATAGTTTGAATTTTGAATTTGGTTCATCACAAAATGACTTGTAATTCAAGTGATAAAACCCTAATTTCATCTCTTTGATTCTCCCTACTCAAAAATGATCTCAACGAGTTCTTGGACATTTTGGAAAGCTTGCAATGTTCTCCACAACCCATATTTGAATTGCTTTTGAGTATTCCACATGGAACTGTATGAAAAAGTTCCATGAAGTTGAGTCTAAATCCTGACCAAATTAGGGAAAAATTTCCACTGTGTGTTTAGTTTCATAACCACATGTTCCTAAAATTACAACTTGAGATCTAAGCACTTTTGGAAGTAGTTGTGTGAAGCAAAGTTGTGGATTTCATGGATATATACAACTTTCATGTTGGAAGTTTCTCTTTAATCATCTTGCATCATGGTGAAAAATTTGCTCAAAGTTATGAAAAAATAAGAAATTTCCAACACTTAGAAAAATTTCTAAGTTTAGAAATTTTCACTCTTCAAAATGAAATTTTGAACTTTGGATTTCTTGATGAATAATTTTCATATTTTGACATGTTTTGATGAATTGTGATCTTTGGCATTTGAATTTGACCAAAAAGTCAAAGTTTGACTTTTCAGTATACAATTGACTTTTGATCAGTTGACTGAAAATTCATCTGTCAATCCTTTGAACTTGAGTAATGTTTTGAGCCATGTCATTAGGTAAAAGTGATGCAATTGGACTCTTGACATCATACCTTAAACCAATTGATAATTTTCTAGGTCAAAAATCAGAAATTGCCCTTTCCCAGTCAAAACCCTAATTTTGACCATTTTGCCCTTTTGGAGATTTGATCAAATGTTTTTGAGGAATTGTGGTCCAAACTTGATCAAATGATAAATATGAGTTTAAAATGTTGACGTGGATAAAAAATTATGAGATTTGACTGTAAATTGGCCATGGTTGACTTTTTCTCGAATACAATTGATTTTTAGGTCAACTGCTCAATTGATTGAGCAAAAGTGTGATCCAAATCTTGAAACTTGACATGAGTAATATTGAGGGTCCATAATGACCTAATAAGTTTATATGGGGCATTGGAAGTCCAAAAATCCTTATGCAAACTCAAACCCTAATTTTGGTCATCAGTGCTTAAGGAGGTGTCCTTAGCTGATCAAACCCTAAAGTAGTCTTGAGTCAAAGGAGATCTTGTGAGAAAATTCTTGATAAATTAGAGGGAAAATTTTGGGGTACAAAAGATTCCCCTGTTCAATCTTCTTAAACCTGAAGAGTTAGATTGGCGAGTTTTGCCAATCGTGACTCGAAGGTGGAAGACGATTGGACACTAGAGTGCCCAGAAATTTGCACTCGGTGATGTGATGGTAGAGGGAATGGGCTTAAAGATTCCATTTGGAGAGATGATACAAATTTGTTGGAGATGGGATTGTATATGCCATCTAGAAATGATTGCTGAATTGTATCTGTAAGCTGAAACTAAGTGAGTATTAGAATGGCCTCAGCGTCTGGAGCGTATCTGAACTGTTTCTGGAGATTGAATCTGAATGAGTATCAGAATGGCATCCGTGTCTGGAGCGTATCTGAGAGTTGAATCTGAATGAGTATCAGAATAGCATCCGTGTCTGGAGCGTGTCTGAACTGTATCTGGAGATTGAATCTGAATGAGTATCAGAATGGCATCCGTGTTTGGAGCGTATCTGAACTGTATATGGAGATTAAATCTGAATGAGTATCAGAATGGAATTCGTGTCTAGAGCACATCTGAACTGTATATGAGATTTGAATATGAATAAGTATCATAACGACATCCGTGTTTGGAGCGTATCTGAACTGTATCTGAAAAAACTCTAAACATTGTTAATGGTAGCTATTAATTAACGTTATCCTGAAAAGGGTAAAATGTTAGCTAATATGAAATGTTATGTTGTATGAAATGCATAGTGTAATGTATTCATGTTATCAATGTTTATGATAAATCCCTGACTTCCGCCGAGGATATGGAGTGTAAGTCTTCATGTTGTGAAGTCGAAGTGTTGATGAATTTCCGCTTAGAGAAATAAACTCTGTTGTAAGGGAAACGCCGTGTACTGCTTGTAAAATCCTGTTGGGGAATCCTGAGAAATTTGGTGACTTCTACTGGAGATTGATAACTGGAAGCTCTGTTCTGTTGAGGATTAAACTGCAGATTGCGGGGGATTTCATGGAAATAGCTTAGAGAGATTTCCCTATCTCTTAAAGCCATCAGTGATTGTCTTTTTATTTTGTTTACTTGTAAACAGTAATTATGTTCAAATGCATATGTTCAACAATAAATCATTGGACGTTTTTGTAAATAAAACACAAGAGTAAAGAAAAACAGATAGTTTTTCACTTTCAAAGGGATATCTTTGTATTGACTCTGAGTAAGTATTTTTGTACAATGAGACAAACATTCTAGTAAGAGAATGCTGTCGTAAAAAATGAAAACTTTGATACAAATAAAAGATAGCTATGTGCAATAATCCCATGGGGTTCCCATTCTACTATAGCCTTCGTGTCTCCGAGCATCTCGTCTATTTATTGCCTTGTCCGAAGTTGATTGGATTGATCAGAACCGCTGAGTTTGTTAGTTGAAGCCAAAGGTTGTCCGTAAGGTGATCCAATGGGACGCAGTCATATGCTTTAATTCCCTAACTTTTACCTGGACCGCCCTTTCGGGTTTTCAGTCCACCGGGATACCCTTTTTTCCCAAGCCGCCCTTTCGGGTTTTCAGCTTGCCGGGCGTACAAATTTTTTTGTTTTATCCCTAATTTTTTCCCAAACCTTTTTGGTTCGCCGGGATGCCCTTGTTTTGCCTAGGTGTGTCAACCTAGCGGGTCTCTTATGCGTAGTATCTTTTGACTATGTCTGTATTTGTAGGGTGCGACAGGTCGTTGCCATCCATGGTAGTCAAGATCATTGCTCCACCAGAGAATATGCTTTTAATCATAAATGGTCCTTCGTACGTAGGAGTCCATTTGCCCCTGGGATCACCTTGCGGCAGTATGATGCGCTTGACCACCAAATTCCCGACTTTATATACTTGGTGTCTGACCTTTTTGTTGAAAGCCTTGATCATCCGTTTTTGATACATTTGACCATGACAGACAGCAGTAAGCCTTTTCTCATTAATTAAGTTCAGTTGATCAAGTCGAGTCTGGATCCAATCTTCTTCATTCAGCCCTCCATCCTTCATAATTCTTAGAGAGGGGATCTGGACCTCAATAGGAAAAATAGCCTCCACGCCGTATACTAGAGAGTAGGGTGTTGCCCCGGTTGATGTGCATGTTGTGGTACGATACCCGTGGAGAGTGAATGGTAGCATCTCATGCCAGTCTTTGTATGTGACTGTCATTTTCTGTATGATCTTTTTGATGTTCTTATTCGTAGCTTCGACAACACCATTCATCTTTGGCCGGTAAGGGGAAGAATTGTGATGCTAGATCTTGAACTGCTCGCACAGGGCGGTGATCATAGTATTATTCAGATTCGTACCATTGTTTGTAATGATCCTCTCTGGGATATCGTACCGACATATCAGATTCTGCTTGATGAACCGGGCAACAACATTCTTGGTGATGGAAGCGAATGAGGCTGCCTCAACCCACTTTGTAAAATAGTCAATGGCCACTAAGATGAAGCGGTGTCCATTAGAGGCTGTTGGCTTGATTTCCCCAATCATATCGATGCCCCACATAGCAAAGGGCCAATGAGCCGTCAAGATATTCAGAGGAACCGGAGGTACGTGCACCTTGTCAGCATAAATCTGACACTTATGGCAGGTTCGAGAGTGTTGATAGAAATCTGCTTCCATGGTAGACCAGTAATAGCCTGCTCATAGGATCTTCTTTTCCATCGTATGCCCACTGGAATGGGTGCCAAAAGTGCCCTCATGTAGCTCAGCCATGATCTTTTCCGCTTCAACCTTGTCTACACACCGAAGTAACACATAGTCATAGCTGTGTTTGTAGAGAATGCCATTACTAAGGAAGAATTTAGCAGAGAATCTCCTTAAAAACTTCTTATCATTGACTGAAGCTCCTTCTGGATATTCTTGAGCCTCGAGATACCTTTTGACTTCGTGAAACCAAGGCTGGTCCACTACTTCTTTAGTATTAATCTTGTGACAGTTAGATGGTTCATCCATTCGTTCAATGGTGATATGGGGAGCCTCGTTATCCCATTTAAGTTTAAACATAGATGACATTGTGGCTAGTGCGTTTGCTAGCTGATTTTCTTCTCGCGGGAAATGCTCGAAGGTAATCTTCTCAAAGTGTGAGAGCAATGTCAACACATGTTCTTTGTAGGGGATAAGGTTAGGGTGTTTGGTGTCCCATTCCCCTTTGATTTAGATGATAACCAAAGCTGAATCTCCGAATACATTTAAGGATTTGATCCCTAAATCTATGGCAGCTTTGAGACCAAAGATGCACGCTCGTATTCTGCCATGTTGTTTGTACAATTGAAGCTGAGTCTTACAGTAAAGGGAGTATCACACCCTTCAGGAGATATGAGTACATCACCAATACCATTGCCGAGTGCGTTACATGCCCCATCAAAAATAGGGTCCATCAGGATCCTTGTTCAGGTCCGTCATATGGCCTGAATTCTTCACAGTTGTTTACCATCATGATGTCTTCATCTGGGAATTCAAACTTCATAGACTGGTAGTCATCCACAACTTGGTGAGCAAGGTGATCGGCTAGTATACTGCCCTTTATTTCTTTCTAGGTAGTATACTGTATGTTATATTCTGTCAGGATCATCTGCCATCTTGCTATTCTCCCAGAGAGGGAAGGTTTCTCGAAGATGTACTTTATTGGATCCATTTTAGATATCAATAAGGTAGTATGGGTCAGCATATACTATCTTAGTCGGAGAGAAGCCCATGCCAGAGCGCAACAAGTTTTCTCGAGCAGTGAATATCTTGTTTTACAGTCGGTAAACTTTTTGCTCAAGTAATAAATAGCGTGCTCTTTTCGGCCAGACTCGTCATGCTGCCCCAGCACACACCCCCATTGAATTTTCCAAAATGGTTAGATACATAATCAATGGTATTCCCTCTACTGGTGGCATTAAAATAGGAGGCTCTTGTAAGTATTCTTTGATCTTGTCAAAAGAATTTTGGCACTCATCATTCCATTTGACTACTTGATCTTTCTTCAGTAATTTGAAGATTGGATCACAAGTAGCTGTAAGGTGAGAAATGAATCTGGAAATTTAATTTAAACGTCCCAAGAATCCTCTGACTTCCTTCTCAGTACGAGGAGCATGCATTTCTTGTATCGCATTCACCTTGGCGGGATCCACTTTGATTCCTTCATTGCTGAAGACAAAGCCTAGGAGTTTACCAGACCTTACTCCAAATGTGCATTTATTTGGGTTCAACCTCAGCTTGTACTTCTTTAATCTCTCAAAGAGTTTCTGTAAATGGTCAAGACGCTCTTCTTCTGTTTGAGATCTAGCTATCATGTCGTCCACATAGACCTCTATTTTGTGATGTATCATGTCGTGAAATAAGGCTACCATGGAACGCTGATAGGTTTCCCCAACATTCTTGAGTTCGAATGGCATAACCTTGTAGCAGAATATGCCCCAATGTGTGACAAAGGTTGTCTTCTTTATGTCCTCAAGCGTCATTTTGATTTGGTTGTAATCTGAGAAACCGTCCATGAAGGAAAACACTTTGTGCTGTGCCGTATTGTCAACTAAAATATCAATGTGAGGAAGTGGGAAATCATCCTTAGGGCTTGCCCTATTCAAATCTCTGTAGTCCACACACATTCTCACTTTTCCGTCCTTTTTGGGCACAGGAACAACATTTGAAACCCATTGTGGATAGGAGGTGACGACCAAGAATCCATCATTGAATTGCTTCATGACTTCTGCTTTAATCTTCTCCGACATATCTGGTCGCATACGACAAACCTTTTGTTTTACTGGCGGGCAGTCCTCTCTTGTTGGTAGACGATATACCACGATATCTGCATCAAGTCCTGGCATGTCTTCATATGACTAGGCAAAGACCTCAACATAATCGTGAAACAACTGAATCAGACGCTCCTTGACACTGGGTTCAAGATTGGCACCCACCTTGACTTCTCTTTTGTCTTCTTCGATACCTAGATTGATCATGTCCACTAGTTCCTCGTGGGGATGAATGTTCCTCTCTTCTTGATGTAGTAACCTGGTGAGTTCCCCTGGTATTTAACAATCTTCCTCACCTTCGTCTTCGGCTTGGTAGATCAGATTTTCAAAGTCACAAAAGGCCATAGCAAAACCGTTACCCATGGGATCCCGAATGGATGTAAACCTGCATTGTGAGTGTGAGTGTGTGTAAGGGTATATCTATCTTTGAAAGAAATGAAAATGTAAAAAGAAAGAGAATGAGCACAAAGTTTGTATGAAAAAAACGTCCATGATTCATTGATGTCATATGGAGAGGAGATAATAACCCTTACAAATTGACCTTTGTGCCTCGGGTAAGACACAAGGTTTTAAGAGTCTGAATTGTTTTAATATTACAGATCTGACAAAATATAAAGACAAATTACTATGGGATAAAAGTGACCGGGATGAAATCTCTAGCCTCCCAGTTGATGAGCCCTTCACTGACAGTTGGGAAATCAAATCCTCCAGGTTGTAGCTATCTTCATCATCCTCCACGATGCTGACTTGGTGGTTGCTGATCTTTAAGGGTGGTCCTCCAGCACGAGCGCGACGTACAACCTTCTGGGTACCTGAAGTGAAACCCAGACCAAATTTGTCAGATTTGTATGGGATATCTGGGAGTTGTCCCCGAATAGTGCACCCACCTTCTTCTATCACTGCCTTGGCATCCTCCAAAGATGATATCTTGAGTGGAGGCCTTGTGATCTTTGGAACTTGAGACACAGCCTTGGTCACAGCCACATCTTGCAGGACTTCTTCAAAGTGCTGGAATGGAGTTTCAATAAATTCACCATCTAATTCCACATATCTGAAGGAATTTAGATGGCTGACCATATACTCTTCTTCTCCGTGAATGGTGATGATCTTCCATTGAATTGAATATTTCAGCATTTGATGCAACGTAGAAGTAACATCGCCAGCATTGTGAATCCATGTTCGTCATAGCAAGCAGGAATATGAAGGGTCAATATCCATTACATAAAAAGTTGAATCAAATGTTTGGATTCCAACCTTTATGGGGATATCCACTTCCCCATGCACCATCATTTTTGAGCCGTCAAAGGCCCTCACTACTATGTTGCTCGGTTTCAATGTCAATCCTTCGCAGTCAAGCCTATCAAAAGCCTTTTTAGGCAACACATTCAAAGACGAACCAGTGTCAACCAAGACATGAGCCAGACTGGTGCCCCTGTATTTGACTGATACATGCAATGCCTCATTATGCTTCCTCCCTCTTGGAGTTAAATCAGCATCCGAAAAACCCTAAACCATTATCTGCAGTCAAGCTGGCTACACAGTCTTAGAACTGATCGACAGATGTTTCTTGGGGTACATGGGCAGTTTTCAGGAATTTTACCAAGATCTTTGCACGAGACTCGGAACATAGTAATAAAGCCAACATGGAAATTTTAGATGGAGTTTTCCCCAGTTGCTCGACTACATTGTAGTCGCTTCTTTTTATGATCTTTAGAATTTCCTCCATCTATTTCCGGGAGGTCTCAGGGATAGCCACTGATTATGCCTTCATCCAGACAGGCTCAATCAGAATATCTTTACCTCGAGTCTCGGTTGACTCGGCAGCAGGAATTCCAGTAGGAGTGATAACATGGATTGTAAAATTTTTGTCAACAGGAATATTAGCAGAGGTGATTGCAGGACTGGGAATAGCCTTTGGACGAGAAACGACAACAGGAATGATTACGGGTCCAGAAACTGCTTTTGGGGGAGCAATTTCTGGAGAGAAAATCCTTCTGCTTCGGGTTATCTTACTAGTCCCTGCAATATTACTGACATCAGAGTCAACTTTTTCAGAACTTGAATCTTCGGTAGCTGGCCAATCTTACTTGATACCGTGGTAGTAGACATCCTCTCCATAATTCCATGGTACGATTTTGTCTAACAAATACGGGATTGGTTCAGGCATTGTAATCATCAAAGGAGCTACTTTAGGAACTGATGTAATTCTAACGGGTCTTTTGGTGGAAACCCTGGAAGAATTGGTAGAAATGGTCATAATGGAAACATCATTATAAGAAACAGTTGGAATAGAAGTTTTCTCGAACAAAATTTCCTTGTTATCTATTAGGCACTGAACGCCTGCTTTTAACAAAGGACAACTGATTGGTGAGGACAAACAGAACTGACAGCTTTTATCACATCCTGGGAATACACCGGCATTCAATAAGTTCTTCTTGATAGTTTAGAGTGGGGTCATAAGTTCATCAACTGAAGTAACAAACATATCTTCCTCAATGGCGTTGGCATTATGGCCGTGCTTGGGCATAGGGGCAATAATGGCATTGGGAATTTCTTGCGCATCGAATTCAATCTCTTTGGCTTCAAGAAGGTCTTGTACTTTGTTATTCAGAGCCCAACAGTTGTTAGTGTCATGGTCGGGACTCTCATAATGATATGCACAATGGGCATTAGGATGATAGGGAGGAGAGGTTGTGTTAGGATTCTTGGAGCTTCTTTCAAAGTCACTAGATTGGATCTTAACAAATGCGGTAATACTTGAGATAGTGTCATATTAATTCTAGTGAACTATCTAACTGGTCTTTCCATTCTTGGCTGGTTGCTTCTTTGCTGAGCAGGCGCTGGTTTAGGAATCATGACAACCCCTACCATTGGACGGTGTTCACCCCTTTCTTGATTTCTCTGAGGATATACAACAACCACTTCTTTATTTTCGATGAATGGTTTCCTTACAGCAGCAGAGGATGCATCTTTTTGAATTTTCCCATTCTTTATCCCGACTTCTACCCTTTCTCCAGTCAGTATCAACTAATTAAAGCCTGCCGTTGAACTCCCAATTAAGTGGTTGAAGAAGGGACCAGACAAGGTGCCTAAGAACATGTCTACTAATTCTCTTTCAGATATGGGAGGCTGGACTCTTCCTGCTAAGTCCCTCCATTTTTGCGCATAGTCTTTGAAGCCTTCACTTGAAACCATGGCCATACTCTGGAGTTGAGTACAGGTAGGCATAAGATCAGCGTTGTATTGGTATGGTTTGTAAAAGGCAGCAACAAGATCTTCCCAGTTATGAACATTGGCTCTTTCTAACTGATAAAACCAATGAAGTTGAGTTCCAGACAAACTGTCTTGGAATAAGTGTACCCATAAATCCATGTTGGTGGTGTGGGGCTGGATTTTCTTTACATAGGACCGGAGATGTATTTTGGGACATGAAACCCCGTCATATTTGGCGAACACAGGTGCTTTGAATTTTGGAGGAATTACAATCCCCAATACTAATACCAACTCCTCAAAGTCCAACCCAGACACTTTTTGGATTTCCATTGCACTCAACCGTTCTTCTAGATGCTTATACTTGTCGTCGACTGGAGGATATTGTTCTTCAGAATAGTCTTCTTCTTCCTCTTCCTCTTCTGTCTCTGACTGGACAACTATTTCTTTGCCATTCCCATCTTGATTGTCTTTCTCACCGGATGTCGTTGCAAAGTCTAAGATCCTTCTTGCTTGTCCTTGGAATCTTCTTCCCATGTTTAGAACACCGGTTATCTTCTTTGTCTTCTTCTTTTTCTCTTCAACCAGCAAGGTCTTCAACTCTTCTTGTCCTTTGGCTAGAGTTAAGAACATCTGTTGAAACTGAGCATTTTGAGCTTGGAGGTCCTTCACCGTTTGCTCGAGATCCATATTACTGAAATAAACAGTAGAAAGATGAGGAGACTTGTTGCAAGAAACCTGCTTATGTTATGATGAATGGTAAATGCATATGCAATGATTTTCAAGGATTTTAAAGATTCAAATTTGTTTTAGACTAAAAGGAAACACACGTTATATTTAATAAATTAAAGCTTGAGTACATCAATGCCTCTTTGGGCAAAACAAATACAAAAACTCTAAGATAAAAAGGTAGTACGCATCCTCTTTGGTGCAATATAGGCATTCAGAGTCTGCTCCTCATGAATTTGCTTAGTGAGTTCCAAAACCTTCTTCTCGCTAGCATAGAATTGGGCTTAGAATGTATCTTGCTCCCCCTTGAGTTGTATGTAATCTCTTTGTAAGTCTTCAAGAGAGGTGGGCATGTTAGGATGTAGGATAGTGTATGGAACATCTCCTTCCATAACAGGCTCAATGATTACCAGGAGAATGGAGGGATAAGGCATCATAAGATTCCGAGCACGAGTTCGTACCCATTTGAGGTAAGGTTCAAAAGGGATGGAATTTTTATGCCCCAAAGTATTTCTATCTACCTTTTTCAACATCCTCCAAGCTCGGATAAATCTCTGGCGAAGACCTTGACCTTCGTTTTTGTAGTCAAATACCAAACCTTGAATAAGCATCCCATGCGGGCCATCCCTTTGAGCGTAACCAAACTGTCTTAAGGCTAAGCAGGGGTTGTAGGTGATACCTCCCCTAATGCCAAGTAAGGGGATATTAGGTAACTCTCCACAATGGTCGACAATAGTAACATTCTCTATGGATTGAGAACACCAATGCATGTATGAATGTTTGAGTGTCAATAACCTTTGTGACCACCTTGACCCTTGCTCGTTCTTTAATACAGATTGGGGAAGATGCAAAATAAACCATCTTTCCAAGAGATGAGTGCAACACATAAGGACACCTCTTTTACTCATAGTGCAAGTGTGAAAAGAATATAGAATGTCCCATAGCAATGTAGGCACTGGGTTGCGGGATATGAAGATTTTGACGGTGTTCACATCTATGAGTTGGTCAGGATTTGGAAACAAAACCATCCCATAGACGAGGAGAGCCACAATTTCCTCAAAAGCTTGCAGATCTAAAGAATTCTAACAATTTTGGGCTTTCTCAAACAAGAACTTTGCTAGGAAACCCTTGACACCACTCCTTGTTTCCCAATTGGTTGTGACATCAGATGATTGCAAGTGTAGAGCTTGAGCAATCTCTTCTGGCTTTGGGTCTCTTTCCGTACCGTTGAAAGGTATTTGATTGAGAATAGGAATCCTCAAGAGTCAGGAGAATTCTTCCAAAGTAGGCATAAGTTGATAATCGGGAAATGTGAAGCAATGGTGTAAGGGATCAAAGAACTGAAAGAGCACCTTCATCATGTCCTCATCAGTGTTGGAGGTGACCAAGTTGAGTAGGCAACCATGTCTCTTGGTGAATGGAGAGTTTTCAGGAATCCTTGAGACTAGCTCCTTAAGCAGTGGAGGGATCCTTACAAGATTGACTTGAATAGTTTTCCTGCGAATAGAATCCATGTCCTACAAAGCAAGAACAAAGATAAATCCCAAGATCCTTGAAATGGTTAGTGAATGAGTATGATGTTATGATGTTCATGATGTTATGTACAAGTATGTATATACAAACAAATCAAACAAGTCCTTAGGTTTAGGCTTGCATGGAGTCTCATAGGTAAGTACCCTCTTGAAGTTTAGTTGGGTCAAACTTGTCCTAGTAATAGTAACCGGGTTCTAAGGAGCTCAATATCACTGGTTTGTTTCCTTGGTCATTATTTCAGCACGAGCCTCTTTAATAGCGACCAAAATATCCCAAAAAACCAAACCTCAATGAGTGTAGTATCGAGTATCTACCAACTTTGGACTGCACCAAAGCCGGTCATGTCAATACGTCCTAAAGGACAAGTTGGTCAAGTAAAGGTTCTAAAAGTACATTAGTGCTTCATGACATCACTCAGCGGCCCTGTATTCTCCTTGATTAACTCAAGAGCTACCAGTACCCACAAATATGTCGCACTAATGTAGCTATTTCTTAGACCATATCGATATACCCCGCATAGTTTCCACAACCTATTGCTACTTACCTATAAGGTATCCCAAATCCGGGTAGAGGATTCAAACCCAAACAAAGAACCATAATGTAAAGAATACAAGTCTAACAATGAAAGCAAGTAGATGTGATCTAAACCTAAGGTAACCCCACTTTTAGAATTTTCCCCAGCAGGAATGCCAGTTCTGTGATACGGTGGGAGAACTGACTTCAGGTTTATGCGTTTGATCACAAATGTTGCGGTTAGCAAGAGTCACCAATGACTTTTCTTTTATCCAAAAGGAAAGGGGAAAAAGCACAGGAAAGACCTTTGAGATTATTTCTTGAGTTCGGGGGGTAGATTATGAAAAGGGAAGGTATTAGCACCCCTTTCATCCATGGTTTTCCATGGGCTCTTAGTTACTTGCTAGATCACTTGCTTTTTTGTTTGAAATTGTTCTTTGTGTGGTTTTTGAAAGTATTTTGTAAAGAGGCCATTTGTTTAGGCAAACTTTGTAATGATTCTCGTTCGTAAGAATGTATACAAAGTGTTTGATCTTTTGAAAATGTTTTCAAGTTTGTAAGATGTTTTGAATGTGTAGGTGTTTGTTTTGAAAATAGAAATGATGTTTTGTTTGAAATTGAGCAAGTAATTAGGAGCATTCTACCTACTCAAAAGTATTTCTTGTTCATTTTCTTTTCCTTTGACATTGTTATCTTACCATTGATTTGGTAAGCAACCCTATCTTTGGATGTAGATGAGACGGGCGTGGGTCATCGTATAACCATGATTAGCAATGTTGCAAGGTATCTTAGCATTTTCTTTAAGGTACAAAGATCATTTGAAAGGCAACTTAGATAGTGTCATCGAGGGACTATGATCTTGTATTTGCTTATTTTTGCTAAGATACCTCACATGCGTAATATGACCATTTTGTATAAGGCAACAAGTGGAATAACCCTAGGGGTGCTTGTGTGCAAATGTATTGTTTTCATGCTTGATTTATCTTGAATTAGGGTTTTCTAAGTATTGGTTTTAGTCTTTCCATACAAACCCTAATTACTAGCATTTGTATATAAAGCGATAAATTGTGGAATTTAAAGTTACTGCGCTATTACAATATTTATGGGAGGGGGTGTACAATTTGTAAATGGGGATTTCAAGAATATAAACCTAATTAATCTATTACAACCAAATTGAATTTGTACAAGAATTGAAATAATGTACAAGATGAATAAATATGCAAGAATGCAAATGTGAAGAAAAAGGATATTTGTTTGGATTTTTTTAGGAAAAGGGGTTTTGATTTTAACCTAATTAGTTAAAAGAAAATAATTAATTAAAATAATAAAAGTTAAACCTAATTTAATAAGAAATGATTTTAAATAAAACCCTAAGTCTATTAATTGATTAAAAGGAAATTAAGTTTAAGAAAAGTATTTTTGTATTTTTTATCTTGAAAATAAATTATAGTATTGTAAAGTATTTTTGGCCTTTTTTATATTAAAATAATATATTTAAATTGGTGTAAAAGAAAATAAATAAAAACCTATTATTTTAATTAAATTTACAAGATATTTAGTGAAATGAATAAAGTATTTATTAAATAAAAATAATTTTTATGAGGAAAAATAAATAAACTATGTCAAAATAAAAATATAATATTTTTGTATTTTTTATGATTTTTTAGTATTATAAAAATAATTAAGAAAAAAATTAAAATAAAATAAGAAAATAAAATAAAATAGGGCCAGGGGCGTATAAATGAAATAGGGGGGGGGGGGGGGGGGGTTAGAAAGCAGAAACAAACAAAACAACAAAGCCCAACAAGGCCCAACGCCTGCAAAAAAAAAGTCAGAATGCAAAAATATGAAAAAATTAAAAGGGCACTAGGGCTCGAACCCAGGTCCCAAAGGTTACAGGAGCGCGCTTCTACCACTGGGGTGGCTATACATCCGTTAACATAAGTAAAACAATAAATATATGATACAAAACACACCCTGATTTACACTTCATCTTCAACCTCCAACCAAATCAACTGTAACTTGTTCATTTCTCATCACAAATGAAAACTTTAAACATGAAACTTGTAGAAAATTTCCTCACGGTTTCAGAAATGTAAAGCATTAAAACTATAGATCAAATATAAGCATGAATTTCATTGGCCCTAAACTGAACCCTAAAAATCTCAGAAAACTTTAATCTTAAAATTCTCTAAGCTCAAGCAAAATTAATGGGAACTATGGACATGGTTAGCTTTAGGGAAACGATATCTACTTGTTTTGTTCCCAAATAAATCATTGATGATGCCCGTATGAAGAGTTCCAAAGTTAGAAAACTTACCTTGCAAGAGGGTATCAGGTTTGAAGTTTGAGCAGCTTTCAAGGAGTTCCAATGATTGGGTTAGCTTCCTCAAATTCCCAGGAAGATAATGGAATGCTTAGCTTGAGCTGAAAGGGCCTGAGGAGTTCTGGAGAAGTCCAAGTGCAAAGCTCTACTTTTGAAAATGGAGGATGGTGTTAATGGTGTTACAGTTCTGTAACAGGGTGTGGGATCAGTTCTGAATGATGTTTAGAAGCTTTAGAAACCAAAAGGTTTGAAAATGCACGAGGGAGTTATGAGTTTCATGTTTTTGGTCAGTTTGTGTGAAAATGGAGGTATGAGATGTGATTCTGATTTTTAGGAGTTTTCAGGGCTTGAGCCTTCGTGTATTTGTTGTAAATAGTTTTTATATCTATAAGCAAAAGTATTGGAGTGGTTTTGACAATCAGAAGTATAAGTTACAAGCTTTTGGCCAGGTTACTTGATTTTGAAGAAAAGAGGAAAACCAAGTTTCAATGTGTAGTACAAGCATGGACTGGGTGATTGTAAGTGTCTAAACCATTTCTCATGTATTGTAAGACATGTATGATCAGAAAAGAACAAGTGCAAGGCTCAAGAACAAGTTTTGTGTAGAAAAGAACTTTATCAAAATGGCAATGTACACTTTCTTCCAAAAATGGATATAAAGCATGTCCATGCATTGAATGCTTGAAATGAGACCTCTAACAGCTGTGCAAACCATTAATTATGGAGTTCCTAACAAGTTTGAGGCATTCAAATTAGAGTTTATGCATCATAGTTTGAATTTTGAATTTGGTTCATCACAAAACTACTTGTAATTCAAGTGATAAAACCCTAATTTCATCTCTTCGATTCTCCTTACTCAAAAATGATCTCAAGGAGTTCTTGGACATTTTGGAAAGCTTGCAATGTGCTCTAAAACCAATATTTGAATTTCTTTTAAAGATTCCCCTTGGAAATATATGAAAAAGTTCCATGAAGTTGGGTCAAAATCCTAACCAAATTAGGGCAAAATTTTCACTAAGTGTTTAGTTTCATGACCACATGTTCTTAAAATTATAACTGGAGATCCACACACTTTTGGAAGAAGTTATGTGAATAAAAGTTGTGGATTTCATGGATATCTACAACTTTCATGTTGGAAGTTTCTCTTGAATCATCTTGCATCATGGAGAAAAATTTGCTCAAAGTTATGAAAAAATAAGAAATTTCCAACACTTAGGAAAATTTCTAAGTTTAGAAAATTTCACTTTTCAAAATGAAATTTTGGATTTTGGATTTCTTTATGAATAAGTTTCATATTTTTACATGTTTTTATGGATTGTGATCTTTGGCATTTGAATTTGACCAAAAAGTCAAAGTTTGACTTTTCAGTATGTAGTTGACTTTTGATCAGTTGACTGAAAATTCTCCTGTCAATCCTTTAAACTTGAGTAATGTTTTGAGCCATGTCATTAGGTAAAAATGATGCAATTGGACTCTTGAGATCATGCCTTAAACCAATTGATCATTTGCTAGGTCAAAAATCAGAAATTGCCCTTTCCCAATCAAAACCCTAATTTTGAATATTTTGCCCTTTTGGAGATTTGATCAATTTTTGTTGAGGAATTATGGTCCAAACTTGATCAAATGATACATATGAATTTAAAATGTTGATGTGGATAAAAAATTATGAGGTTTGACTATAAAATGTCCATGGTTGACTTTTTCCCCAATACAGCTGATTTTTAGGTCAATTGCTCAATTGACTGAGCAAAAGTGTGATCCAAAGCTTGAAACTTGACATGAGTAATCTTGAGGGTCCATAATGACCTATGAAAGTCATATGGGGCATTGGAAATCCAAAAATCATTGTGCAAACTCAAGTCCTAATTTTGGTCATCAGTGCTAAAGGAGGTGTTTTGAGCTGATCAAACCCTAAAGCAGTCTTGAGTCAAAGGAGATCTTGTGAGCAAATTCTTGATAAATGAGAGGGAAAATTTTGGGGTACAACAATAGCCCTAAAATTATATTCTAGAAAAATCCATCTATGAAAATTTTGCCTGAGAGTATATCTCAAGATTTGAGACTTGAAGACGTTTCCATATCACCATTTCAAACACTCCTATTATGATAACCTCTAAAGGCTCTATAAGGATTCCTGCTAAGCCAAGAGTGGCTCCCCTGATCATTACTACGCCAGGGCCAGTCCCCTATTCCTCCGACAAAGTTGTGCCTTGGAACTATCGGGAAGAAGTTTGTTATCATGGGGTCAAGCAAGAGCCTTGGATTACTGAAAATAAAGGTAATAAAATTACAAACATTGCAGGAACTAGTAAGGTCACTAGGACATGAAAGGTCTTCTCTCCGGAGATCTCTCCTACAATAACTACAACAACACCTATTTGCATTCCCACTGCTGGGCCAACTACCAATGTCTGAGGTAAAGAGAAAGTTACTGAGCCTGCCCTGATGGAGGCACCCTCAAAAGAAGTGATAATTGAAGACCCATCTAGACAAGAGATGTAAGAAATTATGAAGATCATCCAGAAAAGTGATTACAAAATAATTGAGCAATTGGGGAAGAAACCCTCAAAGATATCCACGTTCTCCTTGTTATTATGCTCTGAAGCACATGCCTAAGCTTTCTTGAAATTCCTGAAGAATGCCCAATTACCTTAAGAGACCATTGTTGATCAATTTGAGACTTGTGTTGCAAGCCTAACTGCTGATAATGGCTTGGTATTTTCTTATGAAGATTTAACTCCGGAGGGGAAGAATCATAACAAAGCTCTGCACATCTCTATTGAATGCAAAGGCACCACTCTGGCGCATGTGTTAGTAGATACTGGGTCCTCTATAAATGTTTTACCTAAAGGTGCTTTGGATAGGCTGGACTGTGAAGAGTTCCTGCTGAAACTCAACAATATTGTGGTAAGGGCATTTGATGGTTCAAAAATAATGGTCCACAGAGAGGTCGATCTTGTGATCAAGGTGGGATCTCAAGTTTTCAATTCAACATTTTATGTAATGGATATCCGCCCAGCCTATTCATGTTTGCTCGGACGCCCATGGATTCATGGGGTCGGTGCGGTTACCTCTACATTACATCAAAAGATGAAGTACCCAGTAAAAGGAAAGGTTGTCACAGTCTGTGGGGAGGAAGAATATATGGTTAGTCATTTGAATTCTTTCAAATATGTTTAAATGGATGGAGAATTTATTGAAACCCCATGTCAAACATTTGAGGTAATCCCACCAATGATTGTTGTTGCTACTCCGGCTACTCCTGAAATCTCTAAGGGCACACCCAGAATGGCCTCTCTGAAAGATGTTAGGGTTGTTGTAGAAGATAGATGCTGCACTATCTGGGGACAACTTTCTGATATTCCCTACAAATCCGACAAATTTGGGTTGGGTTTTACTTTAAAGGCTCAGAAAGAGGTTCGACGTGCTCGTGCTGGTGGACCACCTCTCTGTATTAGCAATAATGAAGTCAATGTTCTGGAAGACAGTAATAGTGATAGTGACTTTGATGAATGGATATTCCCAACTGCTGACGGTGGAATTAACAACTGGAAGGCCAAAGACTTCATCTCAATCTCCTTCAGCCAGGAGTAATTACTATTTTCCAATTTTTATTACTTTAAGAAGTTTGTCTGTATAATTTCATTTAAAACAATGACTTTAAACCATGTGACTTACCCGGGGCACAATGGTCCATTTGTTAAGGGTTTTCATTTCATATATCATATGCTCATTCAATGAAAATATTAGACGATTTTGCATTCAAATTTTCCTTTACTGCATTTCTCAAATAGCCATCTGACCTTACATGCACATACACACATTTGCATATCTGCATCCACTCCGGATCTCATTGACAAGAATTCTACTATTGCCATTTATGACTTCAAAAATCCAATCTAACAAACCGAAGATGAAGGTGAAGAAGATTGCGAGATACCTGGAGAAATTGCCAGACTCCTGATACAAGAGAAAAAGGACATCCAACCGCATGAAGAACCAATCGAAGTGATAAACTTGGGTACTAAGGAAGATAAGAAAGAAGTCAAGATTGGCGCCAACCTGGAAGATAGTGTCAAGAGAAGATTGGTACAGATGTTGCACGAATATGTTGAAGTCTTTTCTTGGTCATACGAAGACATGACGGGGGATCGATGCTGATATCGTGGTTTATCGGTTGCCAATGAATAAGGGTTGTTCTCCGATAAAACAAAAGGTTCGTCACATGCACCCTGATATGTCAAAGAAAATCAAGGCCGAGGTAATGACACAGTTCTATGTAGGTTTCTTGGCATTAACGTCCTATCCCCAATGGGTTGCAAATGTTGTTCCAGTGTCAAAGAAAGACGGTAAGGTCAGTATGTGTGTAGCCTACATGGATTTAAATAGGGCGAGCCCCAAAGATGACTTCCCACTACAACATATTAATGTCTTGGTTGACAACATTGATCAACACAAGGTATTCTCATTCATGGATGGCTTCTCAGGTTACAACCAAATCAAAATGGCACCTAAAGACATGGAGAAGACTACTTTTGTCACATAGTGGGGAACTTTCTGTTATAAGGCCATGCCTTTTGGGCTGAAGAATGCAGGTGCAACTTATTAAAGGGCTATGGTAGCTTTGTTTCATTATATGATTCATCATGAGATAGAAGTCTATGTTGATGACATGATAGCCAGATCACAAACTAAGGAAGAGCACCTTGATCATCTGCAAAAGCTATTTGAAAGGTTGGAGAAGTACAAGCTAAGGTTGAATCTCAACAAATTTACCTTTGGGATAAGGTCTGGAAAGCTCCTAGGCTTCGTCGTCAGTGGCAAAAGAATTGAGGTCGATCTTTCCAAAGTAAAAGCTATCCAAGAGATGCCAACTCCTTGTACTAAGAAGGAGGTCTGAGGCTTCTTAGGACGACTCAACTACATTGCCTGATTCATCTCTCACCTGACTACTACTTTTGAACAACTCTTGTTGAAGAAAGATCAAGTAGTAAAATTGAATGACGACTGCCAAATAGCTTTTGACAAGATCAAAGAATACTTACAAGAGCCTCGAATCCTGATGCCACCGGTTGAAGGAAGACCTCTGATCATGTACTTAACCGTGTTAGAGAATTCAATGGGGTGTGTGTTGGGGCAGCATGATGAGTCTGGTCTAAAAGAGCATGCAATATACTACCTTACCAAAAAAATTTACCGATTGTGAAACAAGATATTCATTGCTCGAGAAAACTTGATGCGCTTTGGCATGGGCTTCTCATTGACTAAAACACTATATGTTGACTCATACCACTCTATTAATCTCTAATATGGATCCCATCAAGTACATCTTAGAGAAGCCAACTTTCTCCAGAAGGATAGCTCGGTGGAAATGATCTTGATCGAATATGACATCCAGTACACTACTCAAAAATCAATAAAAGGAAGTGTATCGGCAAATCAATTAGCGCATCAAGCTGTAGATGAATACCAATCTATGAACTTTGAATCCCCGAACGAGAATATCATGTTGATTACAGATTATAAAAATCCTAGACCGTTTGAAGGACCTGAGCAAGAATCCTGTTGGACTATGGTTTTTGATGGAGCTTCCAACACACTGGGAAATGGAATTGGTGTTGTGATTATTTCCCCTGAAGGTTGCCATACGCCTTTCACTGCCAGACTCTGCTTTGATTGTACCAACAATATGGCCGAGTACGAAGCATGCATATTGGGTCTTAAAGCTTATATTGACCTAAGAATCAAATTCTTAAGCGTATTTGGAGACTCAGCTTAAGTAATCAGTCAAGTTAAAGGAGAGTGGGATACAAAGCATCCAAATCTTATCCCTTACAAAGAACTTATACTCACCTTAATCCCATACTATGAAGAGGTTACCTTTGAACATATCCCGAGGGAAGATAATCAATTGGCAGATGCCCTAGCTACCATGTCATCCATGTTCAAGGTCAAATGGGACAACGAAGCTCCCAGAATTATTGTCGAAAGATTTGATGAACATGCGCACTGCAATGAGATTGAAACTGATGGAGTAGAGGATAAGCCTTGGTTTCAAGAAGTGAGAAGATATCTTGAAACTCAAGAGTATCCTGAAGGGGATTCAATTAATGACAAGAAGTTCCTACGGAGGTTCTCTGCCAAGTTCTTCCTGAGCAACAAAATTCTATACAGGCGCAACTATAATCCAACTCTGCTTCATTGTATGGACAAGAAGGAAGCAAAGAAAATTATGGTCGACCATGGAAACTGATTGTCACCTCCACTCGAGGACTTGCCATAAGTGCCAAGTTTATGCTGATAAGGTTCATGTACCTCCAGTTCCTTTGAATGTCATGACTGCTCCTTGGCCATTTGCAATGTGGGGAATTGATATGACGGGACAAATCAAACCTACTTCCTTTAATGGACATCGTTTCATTCTTGTCGCCATTGACTACTTTACTAAGTGGGTTGAAGAAGCTTAATTTACCTCAGTTACCAAGAACGTCGTAGCCTGGTTCATCAAGCATAACCTCATTTTCCGGTATGGTATCCATGAGAGGATAATCATTGACAATGGCACCAACCTTAACAACGCCATGATCACTGAAATATGCACGCAGTTCAAGATCAAACATCACAACTCTTCTCCATACAGACCTAAGATGAATGGTGCAGTGGAAGCTGCCAACAAGAATATAAAGAAGATTATGCAAAAGATGGTGGTAACCTACAAAGACTGGCATCAGATGTTACCATTTTCTCTTCACGATTATTGTACTTCAGCGCGAACATCAACTGGGGCAACCCCTTTCTCTTTGGTCTATGGCATGGAAGTTGTCCTGCCTGCCGAAGTTCAAATCCCTTCTCTAAGGATTATGAGAGAATCCGACTTAGATGAAGACGAATGGATTCATACAAGGTTGGATCAATTGAATTTGATTAGCGAAAAGAGGATGGTTGTTATTTGTCATGGTCAGATGTATCAAAAGCGTATGATCAAGGCATTCAACAAGAAGATCAAGCATCGGGTATACCAGGTTGGTGACTTAGTACTAAAGCGCATCATTCTACCACAAGGTGATCCAAGGGGGAAATGGACTCCCACCTACGAAGGGCCATTTATTATTAAGAAATTATTTTTGGGTGGTGCTATGATGCTAACCACTATGGATGGCGAAGATTTCTCGCACCCTATGAACGCGGACATAGTCAAAAAATACTACGCATAAGAATGACCCGCTAGGTTGACATACTTAGGAAAAAATAAGGGCATCCCAGCGAACCAAAAGAGTTTGGGCAAAAATTTGGGATATATACAAAAGATTGTACACCCGGAAAGTCGAAAACCTGAAAGGGTGGCTTGGGAAAAAAGGGTATCCTGGTGGACTGAAAACCTGGAAGGGCGGTCCAGGAAAAAATTAGGGATTAAAAGCGTGCGACTATGTCCCTTTGGATCATTTACATGCAAGCTTTATTACCAAATTCGAAAGTTAAAATGGTTCAATTAACTTCTTCCAATGGAAAATGATGAGATGTTCGAAGACATTGGGGCAAGAGAAGAGTTGGAACCCAATGAGATCACTTCCACACGACTATACATTTTGTTTTCACTTTTTACTCTTTTCATTTCACGATGATTTCCTCTTACTAGGATTTCCGTCTCTTTGTATAAAATCTCATGTTCATAGGAAAATTATCAATAGAAATATACTTTAAAGTCCAAACTTTTGTTTTTATGTTTTGCTTGCAAAAATGTCCAATGACGAAATTTGAATGAGCATATGTGTTGTACCCCAAAATTTTACCTCTCATTTATCAAGAATTTGCTCACAAGATCTCCTTTGGCTCAAGACTGCATTAGGGTTGATCAAGCTCAAGACACCTCTTTAAGCACTGATGACCAAAATTAGGATTTGAGATTGCACAAGGATATTTGAATTTCCAATGCCCTATATTACTTTCATGGATTATTATGGACCCTCAAGATTACACATGTCAAGTTTCAAGCTTTGGATAACACTTTTGCTCAATCAATTGAGCAGTAGACCTAAAAATCAATTATATTAGGGAAAAAGTCAACTGTGGCCAATTTATAGTCAAACTTCATAATTTTTTATCCACATCAATATTTTAAACTCATATGTATCATTTGATCAGGTTTGGACCACAATTCCTCAAGAAATTTGATCAAATCTTCAAAAGGGCAAAATGGTCAAAATTAGGGTTTTGATTGCGAAAGGGCAATTTCTGATTTTTGACCTAGCAAATGATCAATTGGTTTAAGGCATGATCTCAAGAGTACAATTGAATCATTTTGACCTAATGACATGGCTCAAAACATGGCTCAAGTCCAATGGATTGACAAATGAATTTTCAGTCAACTGATCAAAAGTCAACTGTATATTGAAAAGTCAAACTTTGAGTTTTTGGTAAAAATCAAATGTTAAAGATCACAATTCATCAAAGCATGTAAAAATATGAAACTTATTCATAAATAAATCAAAAATTCAAAATTCCCTTTTGAAAAGTTAAAATTTCTAAACTTAGAAATTTTTCAAAGTGTTGGAAATTTCTTATTTTTTCATAACTTTGAGCAAAACTTTCACCATGATGCAAGCGATTCAGAAGAAACTTCCAACATGAAAGTTGTAGATCTCCATGAAATCTACAACATTTATTTACACACTCCTTCCAAAAATTATTGGATCTCAAGTTATAATTTTGCCCTAATTTGGTCAGGATTTTGACCCAACTTCATGGCACTTTTTCATTTAGTTCCAAGGGGAATTTTCAAAAGTGATTCAAAGAGGGGTTGTAGAGCACATGACAAGCTTTCCAAAATGTCAAATAACTCCTTGAGATAATTTTGAGTAGGGAGAATCGAAGAGATGAAGTTAGGGTTTTCACACTTGAATTACAAGTTATTTTGTGATGAACAAGATTCAAATTCAAACTTATGCTGCATAACCTCCACTTTGCAGGCTTCAAATTTGTTAGGCACTCCATAATTAATTGCTTGCACAACTGTTAGAGGTCTCAATTCAAGCATTCAATGTAAGGCCATGCTTTATATCTATTTTGCGAAGAAAGTACACAATGCCATTTTGATAAAGTAGCTTTTTGCCTAAAACTTGTTCTTGAGCCTTGCACTTGTTCTCTTCTGATCATACATGTCTTATAACTCAAGAGAAACTTGTTAGACACTTACAATCACTCAGCCCATGCTTGTACTACACATTGAAACTTGTTTTCCCACTTTTCTTCAAAATCAAGTAACCTAGCAATTAGCTTGTAACTTGTACTTCTGACTTTCAAAAGCACTCAAGACATTTTGTTTATACATACACAAGTCATTTGCCACAAATCCCACGCATGCTTAAGCCTTGAAAACACCAAGAATACAGAATCACCAAAAACACTTCAAAACATGCCATTTCTGAGTTTTGAACCCAATCTCCAAATTTGCTCGTGCGTTTCTTGGCCTTTTACTTTCAAAAGCTTCTAAACAACATACACAAACAATCCCAACACTTGCAACACCACTGTAACACCTCCATCATCATCCACCATTTTCAAAAACAACACCTTGTACCTTGACTTCTCCATAACTCCTCGGGCATTTTCAGCTCAAGCTAAGCATCCCATTAGCTTCATGGGAACTTGAGGAAGCTAATCCAATCGTTGGAACTCACTAAAAGCTACTCAAACTCCAAACCCGATACCCTTTTGCAAGGTAAGTTTTCTGACTTTTGAACTCTTCATACAAGCATCATTAATGGTTTGTTTGTGAATATCATTTCCCTAAAGCTAACCATGTCAATAGTTTTCATTTATATTGCTTGAACTTAGAGAATTTTAAGATTGAAGTTTCTGAAATTTGTAGGGTTCAGATTAGGGCCATTTAAATTCATGCTTATCTTTGATCTATAATTTTATTGCTTTGCATTTCTGAAATCGTGAGGAAATTTGCTACAAGTTTGCTGTTTACATATTTCATTTTTGTTGAGAATTGAACAAGATACAGAGGCTCTGGCTGGACGTGAGGTTGAAGATGAAGTTCAGGCCATAGACTTGTTTATTATCATATATTTATTGTTTTGTTTATATAAATGGATGTATAGCGACCCCAGTGGTAGAAGCGCGCGCCTGTGACTATAGGGACCTGGGTTCAAGCCCTAGTGGCACCCTTTTGGATTTTTCATATTTTTCACATTCTGACTTTTCTTTTTTGGCAACGCTGGGCCTTTTCCCTTGGGCCTTATTGTTTTTTTTTCATTTTTGACCCCCTTGTTGTCTTTTCACACCCTGACCCATTTTATTTTCATTTTATTTATTTATTTATTTATTTTCTTAAATATTTTATTAAAAAATCAGAAAAAATATAAAAATATTAGATTTATATTTTAGTATAGTTTATTTATTTTTACACAAAAAAATTATTTTATTTAAATCATACTTTATTTATTTTACTAATTTGATTTGTAAGTTTAATTAAAAACAAGGGTTTTAGTTATTTTCTTTTACACATTTTAAATATTTTATTTTAAAATATAAAAAAGACCAAAAATATTTTATAATACTATAATTTATTTATTAGACAAAAATACCAAAAAATTTTTTTTCTTCTTATAAACTTAATTTCTTTTTAATCAATTAATAGATTAGGGTTTTGTTTAATTTCTTTACCTAGTTAAATTTAGGTTTTACTTTTAATTAATTATTTTTCCTTTAATTAATTAGGTTAAAATCAAAACCCCCTTTCTCTAAAAAAATCCAAACTAAAACATCCATTTTCTTTACATTTACATTCTTGTATATTTATTCATTTTGTACATTATTTATTGAATTCTTGTACCAATTCAATATGGTTGTAATAGATAAATAGGCTTTATTTTCTTGCAATCCCCATTTTGTAATTTGTACACCCCCTCCCACAAGTATTGTAATAGCGTAATAATTTTAAATTCCGCAATTTATCGCTTTATATACAAATGCTATTAATTAGGGTTTGTATGGAAAGACTAAAACCAATCAATTAGAAAACCCTAATCAAAGACACGACCAAGCATGAAAACAATACACTTGCACATAAGCACCCTTAGGGTAAAATCCTCTTGATTGACTTACAAAAATGGCCATATTACACATGTGAGGTATCTTAGCAAAAACAAATAAAATACAAGATCATAGTCCCTCGATGACGCTATCTATGTTGCCTTTCAAATGATCTTAGTCCCTAAAAGAGAATGGTAAGATACTTTGCAACATTGCTAATCATGGTTATACGATGACCCACGCCCGTCCCGTTTACATCCAAAGATAGGGTTAGTTACCAAATCAATGGTAAGATAACAATGTCAAAGGAAAGAGGAAATGAACAAGAAAGACTTTTGAATAGGTAGAATGCTTCTAATTACTTGCTCAATTTCAAAACAAAACATCCTTTCTATTTTCAAAACAAACACCTACACTTTCAAAACATCTTACAAACTTGAAAACATTTTTCAAAAGATCAACATCTTTGTATACATTCTTATGAACGAGAATCATTACAAAGTTTGCCTAAACAGTGGCCTCTTTACAAAATACTTTCAAAAACCACACAAAGCACAATTTTAAACAAAAGCAAGTGATCTAGCAAGTATCTAAGAGCCTATGGAAAACCATGGATGAAAAGGGTGCTAATACCTTCCCTTTTCATAATCTACCCCCGAACTCAAGAAATAATCTCAAAGGTCTTTCCTGTGCTTTTTCACCTTTCCTTTTGGATAAAAGAAAAGTCGGTGGCGACTCTTGCTAACCGCAACATTTGCAATCAAACGTAAAACCTTCAAGTCATTTCTCCCACCGTATCACAATATGCATATGAACATGATTAACTATTAAACAAATATATGCATAAGAACATGAATAAACATTTACTCAAGATTCTAGAGGCTGGGGTGACACTCAAGCTGTCCATAAATCCCCACAAAATCCCTTTCATTAGGCAATCCTCAGTGAATTCGCCAGAGCCACCTCTATGAGATTACCCCCATAGAGTAGTCTTCATAAATAAAGGTTACATTCCCTGTAATCTCCCGGGAAGATCACTCTAGAAAATAAAAGAGTATAATCTCTTTCTCGGCAATACCCCTAACCTACGGAGTTTCCAATTAGTACACTTCCTGGAAATTCTCTTCCCCAGCTGAGTTTGGTCCTCCAAAACTGAAAAGAGACCTTGCAGAGTTTCTCCTTTCCAACAAATTTAATTCCCCTAAGAGAATTGGTTTCCTCAGTAGAGCATTGCTCCAATAACATGGTTTATTTACCCAACAACCTACAAATTCCCCAGCTCTAGTCAATTTCTCAGACTACTACAAATCACTGAAAAAAGTCTTCTCCATAGTAAAGTTGCCACTATCCCCAGAGAATTGCTGTAAAACCTGGAATCGAACCAAATACCAGTCAACCTTATTTCTCCCAGGCGAGCCAGAGGCTTATCCAACTCTTTTATCCCCAATCAGGATATATAAGAATTATCTTCTCCAAACGAGCCAGAAAGATATCAATCTCTTTTATCCCCAGTCAGGATATATGAGAAATAAATTCCCCAATAGAGCAACACATGACCAAGGTTCCTAAAACTCTACTCCCCAAACAGAAATCAATACATCCCCTGCAAAGTTCCCTCAAATAAGTAAACAGGACTCCCCAACAGAAGCATTCTAGACAAGATTGAAGATACACATACTCTTCATCCCCAACAATGGTCAAGGATTTATTTTCCCAGACAAGATTATGCACGGGTTTATAAATATACTTCAACAATATTTTACATTCATACATCATAGCATATGCATACAAAATGCATATATAGAATGATCTCATTTATTTTTAGAACATCATTACGCAATGCATTTCATACATCATGACATTGCATACAACTGACTCTTTACCTTTTCTGGAAGAATCAATCGACATACCGACATCATCAACAAATCATCAAGACAGATTGTAGGATATTCCCTGGAATAAGACAAGGAAAATATCTACATGATGAACACTCCTTTCAAACCTCTGCTGGCTTAGATTAAATCGACCAAAGATATATTCTGATACTTCTCTCAGTTAAATATTTTCAAGCACCTGCTGGCTCAGATTAATTCAACCAAAGATTTATTATGATACTTCTCTAAGTAGACCTTTTTCTGTATCATATTAAATCGATCAAACGATTTATTCTGATACTTCTCTCAGTTAAAGATTTAAAAACCTTTGTTGGTTCAGATTAAATCGACCAAAGATTCTTTCTGATACTTCTCTCAGTAAACCATTTTTTGGCTCAGATTAAATCGACCAAAGATTTATTCTGACACTTCTCTCAACTAAATATTTTCAAACATCTACTGGCTTAGATTAAATTTGCCAAAGATTTATTTTGATACTAATCTCAGTTAAATATTTTCAAACATCAGCTGGCTTAGATTAAATTGACCAAATATTTATTCTGATACTTCTCTCAGTAGACCTTTTTCTGGCTCAGATTAAATCAACCAAAGATTTATTCTAATACTTCTCTCAGTAGACCTTTTTCTAGCTCATATTAAATCAAGCAAATATTTATTCTGATACTTCTCTCAGTTAAAGATTTAAAGACATCTGTTGGCTCATATTAAATCGACCAAAGATTTATTCTGTTACTTCTCTCAATAGACCTTTTTTTGAATCAGATTAAATCGATCAAAGATTTATTCTGATACTTCTCTCATTTAAATATTTTCAAACATATACTGGATCAGATTAAATCGAATAAAGATTTATTCGGATACTTCTCTCAGTTAAACATTTTCAAACATCTGTTGGCTCAGATTAAATCGACTAAAGTTTTGTTCTGATACTTCTCTCAGTACACCTTTTACTGGCTCAGATTAAATTGACTAAAGATTTATTCTGATACTTCTCTCATTTAATAATTTAAAGACCTCTGCTTGCTCAGATTAAATCGACCAAATATTTATTCTGATACTTCTCTCAGTAGACCTTTTTCTGGATCAGATTAAATCGACCTGTAGCGGTAGAAATGTTTAAGACTAAGCCATTGGATTGACTACACTTGTACAAATCAAAATAAAAATCTCCACCGCGATTTATTGTTTCCAAAGGACTGGGAAAAGAGAGAATAACCCAAAAAGAGGGTGAAAGATTCAAGGTAAGGGGGTTGGTTATGCAAAGGGAAGGTATTGGCACCCTAAACATCTACGGTACTCCGTAGGAACCTCTTTGAAAAATGTGTATATTTTGGCTATAAAATGTTGTGTAAAAATAGATGGTGGAGGTGAAAAAAGAAATATATTTTTTTATGATTTTTGCACCCGCCGCGGTTGCGAACCTTTAGTGCCTACCTACCACCTTTTCGTGCAATAGGGGATCAGGTACACGTAGTTCCTCTTTTTAAAAATTTTAAAACAAAAATGTGTTGGTTAATTTTACGAGATAAAACATCATCGTCATTGTTTGTGTGGAAAACATACTTACCACCCACAATCATGAGAAAGGAGAATTTGCATCATCTCAAAGTGGAGGATATGGCTTGGATTTTAGAATCAACAATGCCTCACTCAACACCCAAGTGGAAAATATCTCTCCTCACTACATATTGTAGAAGTATAGTTGTTTGCATCACTACAAGGATTGACAAGAGTCTAATCTTTTTTTGAGAAAAATTTAAATATGAAAGCCAAAGTGGCAAAATAGTTTGAATGAGATTGATTGACTTTTAGTCTTCTCACAAAAAGGATGTCAAAGTATTATTAAGTTTATTGAAGTTTATTTATGAAAATGTTTGAAAATGCATGTACCTATGTCCAAATTTGTTATGAAAGTGGTTCAAGTTTAAAACAAGAAGAGTTTTCAAAAGTAGGGAGAAGATTTTTGAAATTATAGAAGATGGGAGGAGAAGAAGAGGCTATCCTAAAGCATAAGGTAAAAGCTAGGGATAAGAACCATCTAATCAACAAGAAGTCAATACTTGACACTATGAGCCAAGATAGAATTCCCATTATTTGGATTGAAACCAAACAAGCAAAAATACTAGACCTCTTGAGAGAACCAAACTTCAAGTATATTAAGTCTTCACAAAAATTTGGCAGAGTAATAGTTGTATACGGGTGAATTCCAGATTACAAACAAAATGTGTAATCACAATAACCTACACACAAAACAAACAAACAACCCAATGTCTTGAGGTAAACTCCAGACAAAATAATCAGATAACATCACAAGGTCTCCAGTCATAGGCCTAGGTTTCTAATCCTAAGTCCAAAAAGTCCAATGCTCCATAATTCCAAGCATAGTAACCAAATAGTCCAAGTATCATTAAAGATTTTTAGGGTTTGTGATGATTATTATGTGTTTTAAAAAGAAAAGTAAAACTCAAGTGAGCAAAAATAAAAATGACAAGAAAGTAAATACTCAAATGAGCAAAGATGAAAATGGCATGAAATGTAAATGCTAAAAGTAAATAGTACATAAAAATAAAAGGGCATATAATAAAAGAATAAAGGATAAAGTCAATTATTAATGATTAGTGGTTAGTTGGATGATCATCTTGAAACTTGCATTTGGAACCCATTAGAGGATTGGTAGAACCAAAGTCTCCACACAACAAGTTGTATTTTCTTTTTGTCAAGTATATTATCCATTTGGAATCCTCAAAAGTACCATTTAATGATCAATGATATTTAAGTGATACACGTTGACCAAAAGTGTTGTAGATCCATTAGAGGATTGGTAGAACCAAAGCCTCCACATAATGAATCTCAAGGTTATTGGACCAAAGAGATCAAATTAACATACTTGGGCTTGCAAACATAGGTTTGGGCCACGAATGATCATTTATTTGAATCAGGACAAAATTTAGCGATGTGTTAAGCAATCGTAAGTGGACTTATATAGAAGTCGCACCTATTTTGAGGCCGGTCAATAGCAATCTATGCACCATTTATTTTGAGATATGATATAGAGATCATGCTCCAGCAACATTTAGTGCAATAAGAAGGGGATGAGACGAAGAGGGGTGGGAGAGAATATACAAACCACTTTTGGATTAAATTTAATCAAACTATTATTAAAATCATTCATCCATTTTTGTGGAGTTAGACTCAACACCATGGACCCAATGATGTTAATAAAGTTCATGATAAAAAATTTAATCCAAGATCAACCAAAAAATATTCACAAAATAATATTACATTTTAATACATACAAAAAGGTTTAAAAATAATGTTTAAACATAGAAATGAAAAGAGAAAAATATCAACTATGTTCAAATTAATCAAGAAATAAAAAGTAAGACCATAGAAAAATCAGAAAAGGACACAAATGATTTTATAAATTTTTTGGTAATTTTTTAAAGTCAGAAACTATTTTTAAAATTAAAAGAAAGGGGTAAAATAAACCAAAAATGATAAAAAATAACAAAGTCAGAAACAAAAATAAAATAAGGTCACCAATATTTGTCACAATATCATTGGATCATTCCATAAATTTTTTAGAATTTAAAAATGCATAAAAGTATTTTTAAACATTTAAAACAATTCAAATAAAGTGTAAATTTATAAAAAATACCAAAACACAAAATTAAATTGTGAAAAAATAAAAATCAGAAAGAGAATAATCAAAAATATTTTTCATAATTTTTTCAGATTTTTTGGACTTAAAATGAAATTTCTATGATTTTTTGAAGTTTAAAACAATTAAATATAAAAAATCAGAAAGGAAAATAAAAGTCAAAAAATATGTGGACCATTGGATGAGAGTTACAAAGCGTTAGTAATCAGATCCAAAGGATATGGCGTGCTGTGCACTTCATGGTCATTAGTGAATAAAGCATAAAATCAAAAATAAAATTAGAATTAAAAAAAACAAGTGGCACGCCATCATTGGTTGGAAGATGACACGTTGGTCATCTTCAACCTCCAGCCAACGTGAATTGCAAGTCTCTCAAACTGTAAAATCAGAAGCTCAGACCTATGCCACTCGCTTTGTCTCTTAAAGACGAAGACAACCACACCCTCGCGCCAAATTTATATAAACTGTAGCTCAAGCAATTTGGAAGGAAATTTTTGAAAGGAATTTGAAATTTCATGGTCAAAACGTGTTTCCAGTAAAAAGAAAGTGTTGTGACTAGAACCAGGGCAATGAGAGCATCACAATGATATCAAAGTTTTGAAGAATTGATGAAGGAATCTACCTATTGAAGTTGAGTTGCAGAGCTCTGAAATTGGACTTCTATGGAGCAATATAGGGCACGATTCTTGAATGTAATTATATGGTTAGCTTCAGGGAAGATCAAGGAAGGTGAATTGATGAAAAAATTGGATTGAAAAAGGCTTGTATATGGATTTCGAAGTTGCTGAACTCTGAGTTATGGAACAAGTTTGGCAGGGTGATTCTGGCTATACAAGCTTGAGGAAATGAATGGGGAATGGCCCTATATTTATAGGGAATTAAATGGAATGTCCAAGCGTGTGAAATGATGATGTTTGGAGGGAAATCGTGTGAAGTTGCAAACAAGAAATGTGTGACTTCCAATTTGATCAAAACTCATCCAAAATGCGTGTTTTGCTATGCTAATCAATTCTAGAAGTTCACTAAACATGTTTAGAAGAAAAAACACGCAGAAACAAAGTGTTTAGAAGCCAAATCAATGATTTCAAACTTCTGACTTGGTGAAAAATTCAGTTT
Organism: Vicia faba; assembly: GCA_948472305.1. Lineage (NCBI taxonomy): Eukaryota > Viridiplantae > Streptophyta > Magnoliopsida > Fabales > Fabaceae > Vicia > Vicia faba. Next base: position 1,037,958,912 of record OX451740.1, on the reverse strand, counting down.
CAAAGTGCCAACTTCTGACAATGGCATTCTCAGCTCAAGGGGTCTTACGACATGATTCTTAATGATTTAGAAAGATGAGGTAACAAGATTTGCAATGGAAAAAGAATGGAATCAAATGGATGCTTGATCTGAAAGTTGTGTTGAGTCAAAGTTGGAGAAAAAATGTTGACTTTCCATACTTAGAAATATTTCAAATTTTTCTTCAAAAGTGACCTATAATGTCTTGCATCCAAACATAGCCTTCCACTTGGAATTTGCTCTTGACCAAAACAGATGGCATGAATTAGATCTCTTGAATGAAATTTTGAAACTTGAACCATTCAAAATCTCTAAAAATTGAGGAAGTTATGACTTGTTGAAGTTGGAAAAATTTCATAAAATGACCTATAATCTTTTGTATCCTTAAGGCAACTTCCATCCATTTTCTCACTTTGCACATAAAAGAAGGCATAAATTTCACATATTCAAGATCATTATGGAAAAATAATGGGCTTAAGGTGATAAAAATTAACCAAGTTATGATCATTTGAAGTCACACATGGAAAATTGGGGATTCATCTGGAGGACTTGTAATCTTTCTTCCTCATCAAGTTTCTTTCACATGAAAACTACTTGGAACTTTTGAAGTGATTTGTTAATAACTCTTTGAAGAGAATGATGTCTTTGGAATAACTGAAAAATACCAAAAGATGAGCAAGATATACTCCTTTGAAGTTCAAAACCCTAGCTCCTAGATTAAGAAACATGCCTTGAGGAACTTTGACAATTTTGAACAAACTTCTTGTACCAAAACAAATGCTTTGTAAATATAAGTTGTTGAGGATGATAATGAGAACTCATAGCAACAACAACCACTTCCATATCTTGATAATTGAGATAAATATGCACTTGTGACCAAATGGAATAAAATCTTGTCCAAACATGACTATTTTTCAATCAACCCCTTGTACTTTTTGGATCAAGTTTGATAATATTAAAATATGGTGAACCAAAATAAGCTTGCCATGCCATTTCCTCCAAAACAAATTCAATTGTGAGGCTTGAATTCTCAAGCTTTATTGACTAGGGCATGGAAATAAACTTATTAACCCATGGGGAAACTTGTTAAATCTCATGGCCTTTAACTACATGGATAACAAGCAAGACAAACCAACATTGCATTTTATTAATTAAAAGAAGAAATCAAGACAAAAAATATTCATGATCACAAAAGAACACAAGTCAAGGTGCTTGGTGATTCCTCAAAGTGCAAATCTAAATATAGGGAGGGGAACCAAGAATCCTAGTGTGATCTTATTGTAATGGAATCAACATGGTATGATGAAGGGATCTTAGGGGCAAAAATTGGGGTACAACACGACCAAAGTTTTATTCTGATACTTCTCTTAGATAAAGATTTTCAAACATCTGTTGTTCAGATTAAATCGACCAAATATTTATTCTGATACTTCTCTCAGCTAAAGATTTTCAAACATCTACTAGCTCAAATTAAATCGACCAAAGATTTTTTTCTGATACTTCTCTCAGTAGACCTTTTTCTGGCTCAAATTAAATCGACCAAAGATTTATTTTGATACTTCCTCAGTTAAAGATTTAAAGACCTCTGCTGGCTCAAATTAAATCGACCAAAGATTTGTTTTGATACTTCTCTCAGTAGACCTTTTTTTGGCTCATATTAAATCGACCAAAGATTTATTCTGATACTTCTCTCATAAAGATTTTCAAACATCTGCTGGCTCCGATTAAATCGACCAAAGATTTATTCTGATACTTCTTTCAGTTAAATATTTTCAAACATCTGCTGGCTTAGATTAAATCGACCAAATATTTATTCTGATACTTCTCCCAGTTAAAGTCAAGCATAAACTCAGTCTAATTTCTCTATCAACATTTACCTCTGGATGGCATCTATAAGCCCATCTCTAACGACTCTCCGTCACTTCTCCAAATGGCATCTCTAAGCCCATTCCTAATATGATCAACAAACATTTTACTTCATACATCGGCAAGTGCAAATTTCTGGGCACTTTAGTGTTAAATCATCTTCTACCTTCAAGTTGCATATGGTAGACGCGCCAATCTAACTCTTCAGGTTTAAGAAGATTGAACAGGGGCAGTTTTTGTACCCCAAAATTTGCCCTCTCTTTTCTCAAGACATTTCTCACAAAAGATCTCAAATGCTCAAAGGTTCTCAAGGGTTTGATCAGACAAGCTCACCTCCTAAGGACTGAGCCTCCAAATTAGGGTTTTGGTTTTCTCAAGGAAAAATTGATTTTTGATGTTTCAAATTACTTTCATGGTTCATTATAGGTCTCCAAGAATGCTCATACCAAGTTTCAAGTCTTGCTTCACAATTTTGCTCAGTCAATTGCTCAGATGATTGAAAATCAACTATATTGGGTCAAAAGTCAATTGTGGTCAATATACAGTCAAAGTTCATGATTTTTGGCCACCATCAACATTTTAAGGTAATATTCATGAATTTATAAAGGTTTGATCACAATTCCTCAAGAAAAGCACTTAAATCACCAAAGAGGTAAAATTGTCAAAATTAAGGTTTTGACTGGGAATGACTGATCATTGACTTCTGACCTAGTACATGACCTAATGGATTGAAGCATGATATCAAGGACTCAAATATAACATGTTGACCTAATTTCATGGCTCAAATAATTTCTAAAGATCAATTTATTGATAGTTGAAATTTGACAAACTTATGAAAAGTCAACTAATACCCAAAAAGTCAAATTTTGACTTTTTGATCAACATTGAATTTTAAAGATCAAGATTCATCAAGACATTCAAAAACATTAAACTTGATCATCAAGAATCAAGAAAGTCAAGAAAACCCACAAAAATTCAAAGTTTTTAATACTTAGAAAAATTCCAAGTGTTTCTAACCTTGATAATTTCACTACTTCATGACAATTTTTCACCATGATGCAAGATGATTCAAGGGAAACTTTCAACATGAAAGTTGTATATCTTGATGAATTATACAACTTTTTCCCTTTGGGTTTATATCCAAAAATTCTTAGATTACAAGATATAGGCTCATGAAGTCATTACTTTTTTACTAAAAACACTTAGTAAAATTTTCATCAAGTTAGGCAGAGTTTTTGTCCTAACTTCTTGGCCAATTTTCACCAATCTCCAAGATGATTTAGCCAAAGTGGTCAACATGAAGGTTGTAGAAAATTTTTCAAGCTTTATAAAATGTCAAAGAACTTTAAGAGATCATTCTTGATCTAATAGAATAGAAGAGAAGAAGTTGGGCATCCATTCTTAAATTTTAGGGCATTTTCATGAAGAACACTTGACCAAATCTCACAACTATGCTGCATAATCTTGCTTTGCAGGCCTCTTGAATTGAAAATATATCCATAATCAGATGTTTACACAACTAAATTGAGCTATTATCCAAGAGCTTGAGCCATTGTCCAAGTTATCATTCCATTAATGGAACAAAGTTCACACTTCCATTTTGGAAAAGTGACTTTAATGACAAAGTCATATTGTCTTGAGCCTCTAACTTGTTTGTTATGATCACAATTAACATGTATGCTCAAAATTAACATGTTTAAATCCTCTAGCCACCCTACAAGCCTTTGTACCATTGCATTGGAACAATGTTTATCAAGCTTACTTCAAAATCAAGTCACATAACCATAACATGTGATCTCTTGATTCTAATTGTTTCAAGCTGCCAAACCTTTCCTTTATAAACAGAGAAGAAATTTGCAACCTAACACACAAATTTACAAGCCCTCAAACTCCCTCAAATTCTCTGAAACTCAGAACTTCCACACAAACCTCCATTGTTGCAAGTTCTAGCCAAAAATTTCAAACTCATAATCCACTCGTGTGTTTCCTCTCTAAATCAATCACAAAGCTTCCATACATCATATACAACTCATCCCCATCCCAGTTTCATAACTATAACCCCATCTTCATCATCCTCCAAACTTAAAAACTCAGCTCTGCAACTTGACTTCTCCAACAAGATTCAGCCACTCTCAGTACAAAGTAAGAGTTGCATTAGCTTCATAGGAGTCCAGTGAAGCTATCCAGATCATCACCACACTCCCAGGGGTGCTCATACTTCATACATGATTTCCAGTTTTATGGTAAGTTTTCTCAACTTTGAACTTCTTATACAAGCATCATTAATGGTTACTTTGTGAATAAACAATGTAGACATCATAGCGTTGAAGCTAACCATGCATTTAGTTTTCATTTATGTTGTGTGAGTGATGTGAATTTTGAGTTTGAGCTTTATGAAAAAATTAGGTTTTATTTGGTATCAAACAAAATTCATGTTCATATTTGATTTATAGCTTTAATCATTTATATGGTTGGATTCATTGTGAAAAATGGAACAACTTTCATGTTTATAATTTTGAAAATGGTTGAGAAATGAGCAAGATCAGATTTCATAGCAATGGTGTTGTTGCTCTGCGCGGGCAAGGTTGAAGATGAAGCCATTTCAAACATTTAGGACCGTGTTTATTTTAAGATTATTGCATGTTGTATTATGACCGGATGAAACAGCCAACCTAGTGGCGGAGGAAACATGCGTAAGGCATTGACCCATAACGACCTGGGTTCGAGCCCCAATGGTACCCTTTTGTTTTTTCACATTTTCTTATTTCAGGTTCTATGCATACAAGTCACGTGCGTGCATCTTATGCCCTCTCCTTCACACCATATGATTATTATACAAGTAGGTCCAACACCTCACATGAGCCAGTCCAAGATGCATCACCAATGAACTAGCCACGCCTAATCAAAATAGGCGTTAGGCCCTTCAGTCTTCGGCCTCCTTCTTTTTTATTTTTGATATCCTAATACACCCTTTTTTACTAAGACACCGCCATGCCCAGTTTCTTTATTTTATTTTATTTCTGACTTAAACTAAAAACTGTTTTGTGCCCAACGCTCTTTTTGCTACTTTTTTACCTCCCAAATTACTTTTCAAACACCCAGCCCATTTATTTTTATTTCTTTTTATAATTTCATTATATTTATTTATCTATTTAATTTATTAAAACCAAAAATACCAAAAAACATTATTTTCTTAAATAATTTAATTTAAGCATTTTATTTTATTTTTGTTAAATAAAATTGTATTATTTCTTTTACATTGTAGAACGTTTTCTTAATTAACATAAACAAAAATTATTTTCTAAACAAATTAAATTAGACTTAGGTTTTATTTTAATTAACTTAGATTTTAGGTTTTGATTAAATAGTTAATTAACTTTTTTATTGCAAATAAAATTAATTAGTCTAATTAGGTTAACTATAAAACCTTTTTCTCCATCAAAAACCCTAAAATCAGTTTTCTTCCTCTTTACATTTTGCACATTCTATCATTATTCATGTATATGGTTTGTATTAGATAATTCCCATTCCCAAAGCATTGTAATAGCGTAGGACATTTAAAATTCTGCAATTTACCGCTTCCCTCATTTGTTAGTAATTAGGGTTTGCATGGCAAGACTTAAAATCAAACTTAGCAAAACCCTAATCCAAATATAAATACTTGAAAATAAAATACTTTGCACACATGCACCTCTAGGGTCACCCATACTTGTTTCCCCAAATTAAAAAAGTCATGTCCCTCGAACGTGAGATGTTTTAGCAAAGACCCTCGATTAAAAGATCGTAGTCCCTCGATGACCCTTCAATGTTTCTTTCAGTAAACGATCTTAGTCACTTACGACAATTGCTAAAACATATTACAAGTTTCCTTTTATGACTGTATGATGACCCACCCCTGTCCCTCACATCAAATGATATGTCTCCTTACCAACCAATGGTAAAATAACACTATCTAAAGGAGGAGGAAAAGAACAAGACTTTCTGAGTAGGTAGATTATTCGTAATTGCTTGCTCACAAACTAAAACTATTTTCACACCTAACGCTTTCAAAAACAAGCATCATTCCAAACACTCCAAATATTTTCAAAACCAACACTTTGTATACATTCTTAATGATACGAAAATCATTATAAAGTTTGTCGTACTAAGGAGTTTTCAAAATATTTCCAAAATAAACATTTTATATACATTCTCAACGATACGAGAATCATTACAAAATTACCATCTTCAAAAATCTTCAAACATTTTCAAACATACACAAACACAAAGCATTTCAAAGTGATCAAGCAATTAAGAGCCTGTAGATAAATACGGATGAAAAGGGTTATAACACCTTCCCTTTTTATAACCTACCCCCCTAACTCAAGAAAAATTCTCAAAAGGTCTTTCCTGTTCTTTTCACCCTTTCCTTTATTGGATAAAAGAAAAGTCAGTGGCGACACTTGCTATTCGCAACATTTGCAATGAAACGCAAAACACCTAAGTCAATTCTCCTACCGTATTACACCCACATTGCGAATGTCCAAGGAGTGGTCATGACATTCAAAGGAACTGGAGGTATGTGGACTTTATCGGCATAGATCTGGAACTTATGGCAAGTCCTCGAATGGTGATGACAATCGTTTCCTTAGTCAACCAATAGTAACCAACACTTATAATCTTCTTGGCCATAGTATGTTCACTAAAGTGAGTACCAAAGATGCCTTCGTGCATGTCCTCCATAATATTCTATGCTTTCTTCTTGTCCACACAATGAAGAAGAGTTGAATTATGGTTGCGCTCTTACAGAATTTTGTTGCAGAGGAAGAACTTGGCTGAGAACCTCCGCATGAATTTCTTATCATTGATTGATTCCCCTTCAGGGTATTCTATAGCTTCGAGATACCTTTTTACTTCGTGAAACCAAGGATTCTCCTCTACTCCATCAATATCAATCTCACAGCAGTGTGATAGTTCATCAAATCTTTCGACAATAATTCGGGGAACTTCGTTGTCCCATCTGACGTTGAACATAAAATACATGGTAGCTAAGGCATCTGCCAATTGACTTTCTTCCCTCGGGATATGTCCAAACGTAACCTCTTCAAAGTATGGGATCAAGGTTAGCACAAGTTCTTTATAAGGGATAATATTTGATTATAATGAGAATGCAATATAAATTATGACTTAGTATACTTTTGGATCAATGGTTGAGTGCTTTAGCATTTTTAACACACAAAACTTCACATTGGGAGAAAATTGCACTAATACATAGTTGGTGTTTTTCATTGAATTTAAAGATTCCATTGCATTTCCATTGTAATTAACTTGTGCATTAGATTTAGGTGATGATACTTGAGTCTTGGAACACATCTCCTTGTCTTTTTGCCATGTTTGAATCAAATTTCAGTTAAATTGCACAAAAACGCAAGTTGCTACCCCATGCATGAAAGTAGCACTTGTGCTTGGTTTTAATTCGAGCCATATGGTTTTAAGTCCGTTGGCACGTTTGGAAACAACCATGTGATTTTCGTTCAATTCCGTGACGGTGTTTTGTGCGCCTAATTTTTGGAGATAATGCTTTTTAGCTCGTTTTAACATGAATTTTGAGTTTTAAGCTTCCTTTGATGCAAGGCTATGCTGTATGGTTTTTTTGTGGGCTATTGTGTTTGATTTGCCTTGATTCCGGTTGTATTTTCAGTGTATTTAGCGTTATGTACACATGGTTTCCCGGATCGATAAGTGGTACTTGTGGTGCGAATTAATTTCCGATTTTGATTCCTTCGATCTTGTTGGCACGCTTATAGCTACCGGTGTTATTTTGAGCCGATTTTGTTTCAATGTTTTTGTGCGTGTTAATTTTGCATACAAGGAAATTTGGCTCCGTGTAATGTGTACTTTGAGTTTTAAGACTTGTATTATGCATGTTATTATTTCATTGGTAGTTTGTGAGATATTGTGGATGTGTTTACTTGGTTTCGGTGCATTTTCCGCTTGTTTTATCATATACGCATGTTGCTGCCCGGGAATCAATTTTACACTTTCATTACTTATCTCGTTTCACTTTATGCATGATAACATGTTATTTTAACTAGTGATGTCGATTGTTGAGTTGCATTTGATATTGCTTGTTATTTGCTAACATTTCTTGTGAGATTGTGCAAGTTTTGGAAGGCGTTTTGCGCAATGCATTTGTATGGATTGTGATTTGCTTTTATATCATCATGTTGTGCAGGGACTCTAACTCGACGCGATGCATTGTTGGCTCGTGCTTTATTCCCGCGTTTGATCTTTATTAGATTATTCTATGACTATTTTTCTTTCTTTGTGAAGATTACTCAAAGTATTATGGGTTTCTAGCTTTCGTCTGTTAAGTGACGAATTGTTGTTCAATTGGCCTTCTCACTTGATTCCTTTTATCTCTTGCACCTTTTACCATATTTTATCGCTTTTCTAGATATCATGAGAAGTAGAAAATAAAGAGTGTGCGCTCAAAGTCGCTGTTTAAACACCTGTGGCAGGCATTCTGTACTTATTTGATACTTGTGTTTGCATCCTTTGTTGATGATCTATGATGTCACTAAATTTAGATAACAAATTTGATCTTTTCATGCTCCCCATAGGATTTCATGGCTTTATTCTTTTGTCGGTAGATGATGTCAATCAATTAGAATTGAGATAACAACTTCGATCTTTGCATGATCCCCTTAGGATTTTATCGTTTTATTTTGTTGACGATCGATGATGTCACTCAATTAGAATTGAGATAACGACTTTGGTCTTATTGCATGTTCCCTATAGGATATTTATCCTCGCCCTTAGGTTTTTGGTATGCTAACGTAGTTAGGATTTCCCTTTCATCCTCAACCTTAGGATCAACATCGCATGTTAACATTAGGATTAGAAACTAGTTAGTTTCCCTTAGTGTTGTACCCCAAAATTTTCCCTTCCTTTTTCTCAAGACATTTCTTACAAAAGTTCTCAAATGCTCAAGGATTCTCAAGAGTTGATCAGACATGCTCACCTCCTAAACAGTTGGTCCACAACTAGGGTTTTTGTTTTCTTAAGGAAAATTAGATTTTTAATGCCTCAAGTGACTCTCATGGTTCATCATAGATCTCCAAGAATTCTCATGCCAAGTTTCAAGTCTTGCATCACAAATTTACTCAGTCAATTATTCAGATGATTGAAAATTTCAATCATCTGTATTGGCTAAAAAGGTCAACTATGGTCAACATACAGTCAAACTTCAATATTTTTTGTCAACATCAACATTTTGAAGTGATATTCACCATTTGATCAAGGGTTGATCACAATTTCTCAAGGAAAGCATTCAAATCATCAAAGGGGTAAAACTGACCAAATTAAGATTTTTTCTGAGAATGACTGATCATTGACTTTTGACCTAGTACATGACCTAATTACTTGAAGCATGATCTTAAGGACTCAAATATAACATCTTGACCTGATTACATGGTTCAAGACATTTCCAAAGGTGCAAGAGATTGATAGTTGAAGAATTGAGATCAATTGATGAAAAGTCAACTGTCACACAAAAGTCAAACTTTGTCTTTTTGGTCCACTTTGAACTTCAAAGATAAAGAGTCATCAAAATATTCAAATTTGTCAAGCTTGATTAACAAGAATCACAAATTCAACAAAAAGTCAAAATTTCCAATACTTAGAAAAATTCTAAGTGTTTTGTCCTTACTAAATTCACTACTTCATGACCATTTTTAACTAAGATACAAGATGATTCAAGAAAAACTTTCAACATGAAAGTTGAAGAGCATGATGAATTCTACAACTTTGTCCTTGAGGAATTATGTCCAAAAATGCTTGGATTAGGAGATATAGGCTCATGACATTTTCATCTAATACTTAGAAAAAATTTCAACAAGTTTGATCAGATTTTTGTCCCAACTTCTTGGAAATATTTCACCAAGTTCCAAGTTGATTTAGCCAAAGTGGTCAACATGAAGGTTGTATACAATGTTTAAAGCTTTCCAAAATGTCCAAGAACACAATTTTATCATGCTTGAGCTAAGAGATTCGAAGAGATGAAGTTGCACATCCATTCTTCAATTATAGGTCATATTTGTGAAGAGCTCAAGACCAAATCCTCATACCATGCTGCATAATCTTGCTTTCCAGACCTCTTAACTTCCAAATCACTCTATAATTAAATATTTACACAAACGTTTGAGCTATGGTCCATATGATTTAAGCATTGTCCAAACCATTTTTCAATTTTTGGCACAAAGTTAACATTGCCATTCTTGTAAAGTTGATTTAATCACAAAGTCAATTTCTTGAGCCTCTAATTTTCTCCCTCTGCACACACTCAACAAAAAAGCCAGAAGAAACTTGTTTAAAGTGGCTAACCACTTTATATTTCCCTGTACTTCACATTGACACTATGTATTTCAAAGATTGCTTCATTTATAATCCAACCAAACCACAACATGTGATCTTGCAAATCTAATCAGCTTCTTTCCTCCAACCTTTCTCTATAAATAGGGAGGTCCATTTGCAAGCTAGACATGAATTTATAATCCCTTTATCTCTCTCAAACACTCCCAAGTCCGAATTTTACATAAAACCTCCATTGTTTGCATATTCTGACCTTGAACTTTAAACACCTAATCCACTTCGAGCATTTTCATTCTAAATCATCCACAAAGCTTCTATAACTGATATAGAAGCTATTCAAACACCTGTTACCACCGTAACATCATCTTCATTATCCTGCATTTTCAAAAACAAAGCTCTGCAACTTGACTTGTCCAGAAGGATCTAGACACTCTCAATCCAAAGTAAGCATTGCAATAGCTTCCTGGGAGTTTAGTGAAGCTATCCAGATCACCCCAACACCTCCAGGAGTGCTCCAACTTCAAACACGATTCTCACTTTTGAGTTAAGTTTTCGAAACTTTGAACTTTCTATTCAAGCATCAGTAATGTTTAATTTCTGAATAAAAATGTAGAAATCATTGCCCTGAAGCTATTCATGTGCTTACATTTTATTTATCTTTCTTGAGTGATGATAATTTTGGATTTGAAATTTATGAAATATTAGGGTTCAGTTTGGTACCAATAAAAATTCACTTTAATCTTTGAGTGTTAGCTTATGTTAATGGCATGGTGGGATTCATGGTGAAAAAACAAGCAACTTTCATGTTTACATTTTTAAAAATGATTGAGAAATGGAAGAGTTTGAAAATTCAAAAATGTTGTTGAAGATACTGACGTGAGGAAGAATATCAAGTCCATTCAGAAACAAGTTTGTAATATATTTAATAGTTATTGTTTTAACTACCAGATGTATCACCACCCCAGTGGTTAAAGCGCGTGCCTCTGACTGTGGAGACCTGAGTTCGAGCCCCAGTGGTACCCTTTTATTTGTTACACATTTATTTCTTGCAGATTCAATATAAACAAGCTCGCCGTGCATGCTATACACCCTCTCATTATCACCATTTTATCTTCCCATGGCCAGATCACACGCCCCATAAGGTAAGCGCATGATACACTTCCAAGAGGCAGCCACACTGAATCCCCAAGCGCCTGGACTCTTATGTTGGGCCTGATTTGAATTTCTCTCCATACACCTCCCTTTTACTTCACATCATAGGTCCATTTTTTTATTGATTCAACAAAAAATTGTTTTTGGCCTAGTATTCCTTTTCACACCCTCCAATTTCATTTTACTAACGCCAGGCCCAATTGTTTTTATATTTTCTTTTCATTACTTTTATTTATTTATTTCATTTAATTAAAATACAAAAAATATAATTTTTCTTTATAAAAATTATATTTAGGTTTTTTTAATTAATTAATTTAATTGTTGACAAAAACTAATTTATTTTAATCACCTTAATTTTGCTAGAATTAGGTTATATTTCAAATATCTTTTTCTAAATAAAACTTTTAAAAAGTATTTTCTAAGTACTTAGAATTATTTAGACAGTAAGTAATTTAATTTTGATAATAAAAGATCACTTAATCACATCTTATTTTCTTGTAAATAATTAATTTGTAAATAGAATTAGGTCTAATTCTTTATCTCACATCTCAAATACTTTCTTAACAAAGAAACAACAAAACTTTTTTAATACTTAGAAATTTGGTAGGGTTTTGAACATTTTCCCTTTTTATCATCTTCCCGCGTTTGTTTATTTTTCACATAATGTTTGCATAGTCATGTAATTGCTTATGGATTATAATAGTTTAATTAGGGCTTTATTGCTTTCCATCCCCATTCATAATTTGTACCCCCCCTCATTCCCAAAGCGTTGTAATAGCGTATGACATTTAAATTCTGAAATCTACCGCTTTCCTTATTATTGTTAGTTTAATAGGATTGTATGGAAAGATTAAAATCAATCATAACAAAACCCTAATTCAATACAAATATTTGAATCAAACACACTTTGCACACTTGCACCTCTAAGGTTAACCTCATTCGTTGCCTCGGAAAAAAATAGTCATGTCCCTTGAACGTGGGATACTTTAGCAAAGACCCTCAAAGGGAAAACCAATATACGTTCTTCACTGGAGAAATCGGAGACACGTGTTCTTCGAGAGTAATTATTGTACCAATTTCTCTGGGAAGAAAGAACTTCTATCAAATAAGCGAAACCTTCACTGGAGAAATCTTAGATTGAGTCTTCACATTGTGAAAACTAAGAAAAAAAAGAAAGAAAATGAACCAAGACTTGACTGGGGACACTGGAGTCACAAACCCAATGCGAAAACATCATGAGTAAACCTTCCCCGGGGAAACAAAAACTTCTCAAAACAACTGGAGTTCGTCAATTCCTGGGATCACCACTTTTGTTTTCCCCATACAGGTTTTCCCCATACAGGTTTTCTTATTTCCCTACTGTTTATTTCAGTAAAGATGGCTCTCGAATAGACCGTCAGGAATATCCAAGTTCAAGATGATCAGTTTAAAGAAATGTTCCTGAACCTATCCAAGGGAAAGGAAGAATTGAAAGCACTCCTCACTTAAAGCAGGACCAAGAAGAATCCTAAAAACAACAGGGATGGCCAGGTGGAACAATTGCAAGCTGATATGGCAGCAATGAAAATCCAGATGATGGGTCAGATGGCTCTTATCCAAAACTTAGCTTGGGGGCAAAAAGAATTGAGAATTCTTGTGAGCAAACTTCATCGGGACAAATACAACCATATGGGCCGAACGACTAGAATTGGAGATCAAATCATTAATCAACCTCTAATGAGACAGGCTGGCTTGGTTAAAAGTAGGTTTTTCTGGATTTCTACTACATCGCAAGCCCAACAACGTCCTCTCCAACACCAACAGGGGAATAAGTGTAAGCAGAATACACCCAAAAGACGATTTACTGAAATCAACATGTCATTGGCTCTAGAATTGCAACACATGTTGAAGGCCAAGCTGGTGACATTGAAGGATCCTCCTCAAAAGCCCAATACTTGTTCTTCCAGTCACAATCCTAATGTAAGGTGCGCATACTACTCCAACAGTCTTGGGCATGACACTAACAACTGTTGGGCGTTGAAACATAATATTCAGGACATGATTGACGAAGGGATAGTAGAGTTCATGCAAGATGGTCAGATCGAGTTCTTCTGTTATCCCCCAAATGTCAAGGCTCTAAGGCACACCATCTAAGTTACAAGTTTAGGCGGAGAAGCTTTTTGTTCATTCAAAATTTCGTTTGTAATTTCTCTAGTTGATTCAAACATTTATCTTTATGACATACTTTTGGTTGTCCTCATTAATGCATTGCATATGTTTGTCTTGAATTAATCCATTCGTTTTCACTATACTTAAACTATGTTTTTACTTCCTTTTGTGATATTCAACTCTTAATTAAAAACTATAAGCCTTTAGAGGGAGGATGACGAAAATATATTATAATCTCTACAGTACGCTTTTGAACAGACCTTGCTGATGATGTACATGTGTTGTTTCAAATCCTAAACAATGGAGTTATAAGGAAGATAATACCGAGTTAACCCCTTTGAGCCTAAGAAGTAGGAGTTTTAATTTTCATGCAAATCAAAACCTTTAATCATAACCTATGGCATGATAGTTTATCAGTTAATTCAAATGCGTATTCAGCCGCAAGTTTTCACTTCATACACAGCAAATAGCATCAGAGAGGTCCTTCCAAATCAAAATACGATGATGGTTCCCCGTAAAATAGGAAGTCATTATCTTTCAAAAGAAGAGCCCGTTAAGTCAAAACCTATGAAGGAGACTTAAGAAAAAACAGGGGCATCCCGCTGACTGTAATCACAAAAGAAACAGTTCAGGCAAAAGGTGGGGATGATAAAATCAAAAAGAGGTCGCTATAAATCGTTGAAAACAGAAAAATGTAACAAAAATTATTACCTTCTCAAATAAACTTCCAGTATCCGAACCATCACCAAAATATCATTCCAGACTAAATTGGAATCTAAACGCACAATTAACTGATTATAAGGCTGAAGAACGTCACGGAGAACAGGTTAGGTACAAATAAATTTTGAGCCTTATCCTTTGTTTCTTAAACCATAAACCAGGCCACGCTACTCTAGCGGTAGAAATATTTAAGACTAAGCCATTGGATTGACTAGACTTATATAGATCAAAATAAAAATCGCCACCGTGCTTTATTGTTTCCAAAGGAATGGGAAAAGAGCGAGTAACCCAAAAAGAGAAGGAAAGAATCTAGGTAAGGGGTTTGGTTATGCAAATGGAAGGTATTAACATCCTAAACATCTAAGGTACTCCGCAGGAACCTCTTTGTAAAAAATCTGTATATTTTGGCTATAAAATGTTGTATGAAAAATAGATGGTGGAGGTGAGAAAAGAAGTATATATTTTTTTTAATAATTTTTACACCCGTCGCGGTTGCGTACCTGTAGTTCCTACCTACCACCTTTTGTGTAATAGGGGATCAGGGTACACGTAGTTCAACTTTAAAAATTAAAAAAAACACAAGTGTGTTGGTTGATTTTATGAGATAAGACATCATCGTCATTGTCCGTGTGGAAAACATACTTACTACCCACAATCATGAGAAAGGAGAATTTGCATCATCTCAAAGTGGAGGATATGACTTGGATTTAAAAAAAAATCAACAAAACCTCACTCAACACCCAAGTGGAAAATATCTCTCTTTACTACATATTGTAGAAGTATAGTTGTTTGCATCACTACAAGGATTGACAAGAGTATAATCTTTTGAGAAAGGTTTTATAATAAAAAGCCAAAGTGTCAAAATGGTTTGAAATGAGATTGATTGACTTTTAGTCTTCTTACCAAAAATGTCAAGGTATTATTAAGTTGATTGAAGTTTACTTATGAAAATGTTTTGAAAATGCATGGACATAAGTCCAAGTTTATTATGAAAGTGGTTCAAGTTAAAAAAAAAGCAAGAAAATTTTTCAAAAGGAGGAAGAAGATTTTTGAAATTGAAGAAGATGGGAGGAGAATAAGAGACTATCCTAAAGCATAAGAAAAAAGCTAAGGATGGCAACCATCTAACCAACAAGAAGTCAATACTTGACATTATGAGTAAAGATAGAATTCCCATTCTTTGGATTTAAACTAAGCAAGCAAAAATACTAGACCTCTTGAGAGAGCCAAACTTCAAGTGTATTAAGTCTTCACAAAAATTGGGCAGAGTAACGGTTGTATACGGGTGAATTCCAGATTACAAACAAAGTCTGTAATCACAATAACCTGCACACAAAACAAACAAACAACCCAATGTCTTAAGGTAAACCCCAAGAACTCTAGAGAAAATATCAATTAAGGTCACAAAGTCTCCAACATGGGCCAAGATTTCTAATCCTAAGTCCAAGAAGTCCAATGTTCCATAATGCCAAGGATAGTATCTAAATAGGCCAAGTATCATTAAAGGGTTTTTTATGGTTCATGTTGATTATTAGGTGTCTTGAAATAGAAAAGAAAGGCTCAAGTGAGAAAAACAAAGATAACAAAGATATAAATGCTCAAGTGAGCAAAATACAAATAACATGAAATTAAATGTTTAAAGTAAATGGTACATAAAACATAAAAAAATAAAAGCATGAAGTGAAACAAATTAATAATTAGTGGTTAGTTGGATGACCATCTTGAAACTTGCATTTGGAACTCATTAGAGGATTGGTAGAACCAAAGCATCTACACAACAAGTTGCATTTGCTTTTTGTCAAGTATATCATCTATTTGGAATCCTCAAAAGTACCATTTAATGATCAACGATGTTTAAGTGATCCGCGCTGATCAAAAGTGTTGTAGATCCATTAGAGGATTGGTAGAACCAAAGCCTCCACCCAATGAATCTTAAAGTTATTGGTTCAAAGAGATCAAATTAACATACTTAGGCTTGAAAACATAGGTTTGGGCTATTGAAATTCTGGCTGCAGATACTCAATGTCACATTCAATGTTATGACACCGTATCTGACTTTCTATAAGACAGTAAATACAAAAACAGTAAAGAACACAGTCAATTGTTTACCCAGTTCAGTGTGCAACAACACCTACTCTGGGGGCTACCAAGCCAGGGAGGAAATCCACTATAAGAGATGTTAATTCAGGAATAAACCAACCAGTTTATCTCCTTCACTTAAGACCTACCCAATGCAATTTCAATCTAAGTACAACTTAAACCTGAGTTCCTACTCACTCCCCCTCACTAACAGCAGTGATACATAAAACAATTTGACTAATGAATTGATGAAGACACTCTTCAAAAACATACACTTGATTAAGCTTCACAGCTTTTTAATCAAGCAACACAACCACTCTTGCTTCACAGCTTTGAGTGATACACACACTTAACTTGACTCTGCTTCACAGCTTTAGTCAAGAAACATTCAAACACTCTTGCTTCAAAGCTTTGAGTGCTACACAACCCTTACAATTAAAAACCTATTCCAAGTCACTTATCACAATGATAATTGCTTGGAGTACAATAATTAAACCTATACAGTTTACAAATGATCTTCTGACCAAAAAGGGATTACTTGCAAAACAGCAGCTCTGTTGAATATATAGCAGCTGCAACTTCAGTTAGGGTTTCCACAAAAACCTAGGGTTAATTCCGTTTGACCTTAAGACTAGGTCACAGGATTCTATTAACCAGGTTAGGGTTGAGCTAGGTTAACCCAAAGAAAACGCAGGATTCTGTTCTGGAAAGACTGAGTTATTTTCCTGAAAAAACTCAGAATTAACCAAACTGAAAACCGGTTAGTTCAGAACAGGATGTCTTAACATCTGTTATGACATCTGAGAAAACCTGTCTACTGATTTAGGAAAATGTGATCATTTTTCAAAATGCTCAGATACACACTTATAAACATCAGTACCTGAATGACAATATTTTTCTACAAAGGTACCTAATGAATCAGTACAACTAAACTAGAATGTTATGACATCAGTCATGACATTCACACATACACACTTGGGTTTTACCAAAAATGCAAGCCAATAACTAAACAACTACAAACTCCCCCTTTGGCAGATTTTTGGCTAAAGACCCTAAGCAATCAGAGATAGATAGCAGCAGAAATAAGTGACTGCAGAAAAATAGAATGTCTAATTAAGCAGGTACTAATTAAGTAAGTACCAAAATATTCTCCCTCTCTTTAGCCACAAATGGGCCAAAGATACATGTTTATAAAGATTATACAGTTATCCAAAAATAATAAGAGCAGCAGCAGAGAAAAAAAACTGAACACACTTCCAAACTCCACCAGATATCAGCACCAACCAGCAACACCACCAAACAGCAACCAACCTTTAAGCACTGTCATCAGACTCAGAGGAGCTATTTTCTTCAATGTTGAGATGACCTTCAGCTTCTACACCTTCTTCCCTTCTGTTTCCTTCAGCTTCCTCCTTTTCTAACCTGACAATTAGGATTTCTAGGGTCTTTTTCCTAGCTTCCAGCTCTTTGCAGGTCTCTTTTAAAACAGCTATGACATCAGATGTCTTGGACTGGGTCTTCACAGACGATGTCTCAGCTGATGTTATGACAATATCTGGAGCATGAGATCCCTGAAACAGTTTGTAGTGCAACCCAAGGGCAGGAGCTCTTTTGCAGGCTGTATCTCTTGCCACCAGGATATCAGGGTATTGTGCAAGGATAATTTCACAAAGGAGGGAGGGAAAGGTGATTGGTCCTTTGACAGCATAACTACCAGCATGCTTTAAAGTTTGTTCAAAGATGTACCTGCCATAGTCAAAAGCAGTCTTGGTTCACACAGCATAAATAAATCTCCCCAATCCGGTGGAGATAGTTGATTATGATTTGTAGGCACCCAGTTGGCTGCACCAATCTTGTGCAGGATGGCAAATTTCATGCTGAGTTTGCTGGCATTCAGCTTGCCTTTCAAGGGCCAGCACTTCACTTGCCTTGCTGTGATGGTTTGACAAACTTCATTGTCAGTGACCTCCAGATCAGGACAATCCTCATTTGTTCTTCCAAGAAATTTGTTAATTTCTGATGGAGAGAACTTGACCCTTCTTCCTCTAACAAAAACACTTTCAAAGTCAGCTGACCTTCCATCAGCACAATCATTAGACAAGTTCACTACAAACTCCTTGACCAGATTTTCATAACACTTGTTAAATTTTATCACTGTCTTCATCAGTCCAGCATTCTTGATCAGGTCCATGATGTCTTTGCACTCCAAGGCATCATTGTTGAGTTCTCTTTCTAAAGCTATTCTCATAAAGCAAACATACTTCCATCTGTTTGCATTGTCAGGATGATGAAAAGAGATGTTGTCTGTTGGGACTTCAGGCACTCTAGCAATTTTGCTGGAGGGGAGCTTCCTTCTGATAGGAATTTCTTTAGCATCAATCTCAAATTCTGATTCCTCATCAGAATCAGAAGATTCAGGTTCTTTTCTCTTCTTTGAAATTGGTTGTCTAGCAGTATGCACCTGGGCCTTCTTCCCTTTTGTCTGAATACTTTTCTCAGCCATGCCTTCAGCCTTGGATTTCTTAACAGCAGGTTTATCTTTGGACACACATTATGCATCATTCTGATTACCCTTTCTTTTCATCAATCTCCTAGCTATGTTAGGGTTTACATTGGAAATCAGATCATTATCTGAGTAATCCTCATCCACATCAATGATAGGTGGATCAGCAGTCTTTTCTGAAGGGTTCTGAATGTTGTCATTTTGTGTCACAACATTCTCAGAGACATCTACATTCTCAGAGACGTCCACATTTGGGCTTCCTGATTGATTTAAAGGGACAGAAATCCCCGGTACAGGTTGGTTTCCGCTTAGTATACTAGTAACAAGCCTAGCAATAGCTTGATGAACTTGAACTGATCCTTCTCTATTTGGTACAGAAGAAGAAGGATGAGAAGGATTACCAGAGGCTGCAGCTTGAGCTCTTCCTGCATGTCTAGTTCTTAGCTTTTTGACTTTGGCTGGGTCAGTTGCCATCTCTCTGAGAGGAGTGACCTCAAGAACTTTAGATTCTATGCATGTGGTGATTGCTCTAGAGTCTTGGTCAGATGATGAGGATGATGAAGTCGCCTTGGTTGAAGATGATGTCTGAGACATTTTGATTGACTTTGAGCACCAGTAGCAATTTGAGAAAAAACTTTGATTGAGAGGAGGGAACAGGTTGCAAAGACGAGGGAGGTAGGAGGCAAACGAGAGTCTTTTCAACTTCTTAAGGATTTTGAAAGAATTGGGAAAACATATGATTAACCCACTAAAATAGACTTAATAAAATTAACTCCTTCAACCCTTGTTTTAAGCAAAATTAATTGCTATAATTTCCCATGTTGGTAAATACCCAACCTGCCCCTCAAGTTTTCAAGTTTATTTCCAACAAGAGCCTTGGTAGAAGAATCAGTCAGTTGAAGCTTAAAGATACCATGTTCCAGTTTAAATGACTTCTTCTCTACAAAGTCAATGTGCTTGGTCCTGTTATGTTAAATAGGGTTCATGGAAATATTGATTGTATTCAGATTGTCACAACACAATGTCACAACATCTTGTGAGACATTATACTCAGTGAGCATCTGTTTTGACCAGATATTTTGAGAACAGTTTTTCCTAGCAACAACTATTTCCGCACAGAGTTGGGAAGGCATTCTTTTGATATGAATCATAGTTCTGGTTGATTCTTGAATGATTTTCTTTTTGTCCACTCCATTTTGATGGAGAGTTATAGGAGAGGAGACTTCACGCCTCATTTCTTCAGGGAAACAGAATTTATTAGACTTGTTATTTCCAACATCCTTGTCATGATAACTTATGGTTCTGACAACACATCCTTCTTCAAGTTTATTTGCGACATCATAGACATTATCAACCTGTAGTTCTGGAGTCCTTCTGACTGCTTCCATAGAGATAGCTCTTTTCATTCTTCTTAGATGAAGATGACCAAGCTTATGCTGCCACAGTTTCATCTCTTTTTCTTCTTTGGTAATTGGACACATAGTGGAGTTATCAGTGTTCTCAGGCTGCCACAAGTAGCAGTTATCTTTGGATCTGATTCCTTTCATTACAACTTCTAGTTTTTCATTAATTACTAGACATTCAGATTTTGAGAAGTTGACCTTGAATCCTAGATCACATAATTGACTGATACTAATGAGATTAGCAGTCAACCCTTTTACCAGCAGTACTTCATTCAGACTTGGAACTCCAGGGCAGTCCAAATCACCAACTCCTTTGATTTCACCTTTAGCACCATCTCCAAAGGTCACAAAACTGGTGGTGTGAGGCTTAACATTGTTGAGGAGGTTTTTGATTCCAGTCATGTGTCTGGAACATCCACTGTCAAAGTACCAGCCTTCCTTTGCAGACACTCTCAGGGAAGTATGGGCTATCAGGGCAGTAGCCTTTTTCTTCCAATGACGAGTATGTGGTACCCTTTTTGGCTTAGGTTTAGCACCTGAGTTTTGATTAGGGTATCCATGCAATTTGAAGCAGAAGGGCTTTATGTGTCCATACCTCCCACAATGATGACATCTCCATCTTTGGTATTTTTTCTTCATGTATTTCTGATGTTGAGAGTTGTGTTGAGACATCTGCTTTGACAATTGTTTAACATCCCTGATCTTCTTGTCTGCACCAGATTTCTTAGCTTCCACAAATCCTAGACCAGATTTGTTTCCCACATTTTGTCCAACTTGAAGAATCTCTTCCAATTTATCTGATCCATTGGTCAACATCTTGACAAATTTTGTCATTTGGTTCAGTTGTGAGTTCAGTAATTGAACTTCCCCTTCTAGGTGACTTATAGTTTCAAGATCTGCCCCTTTTTCAGCCTCCAGCTTTATAATGAGTTTTGATTGTTTCTCATTCTGCACACAGAGTTCAGCACTTCTGATACATAATTTCTTGTAGGTATCAGCCAGTTCTTCAAATGTCACTTCTTCATCACTAGTGTCACTGTCAGAGGTGCAAACACTAGTTAGAGCAGTAACTAGTTTGGCAGATTCTTCTTCAGAATTACTTTCTGAATCACAGTCAGACCAAGTAACAGTCATTCCTTTCTTTTGTTTCTTAAGAAAGGTAGGACATTCAGCTCGAATATGTCCATAACCTTCACAGCCATGGCATTGAATGCCTCTGCCTTGGTTTCCCTTTTCTTCAGATCTTGGTCTTCTGCTGGAACTGTCAATGTCAGAGGGAATATTATGAACATTAGACCTTGACTTTGGATCCATTCTTTTGATGAGCTTGTTGAACTGTCTTCCAAGCATGGCTATAGCTTCTGAAATATTTTCTTCTTCATCCTCCTTGTTTTCAACATCAGTGTTGGATACAAGTGCTATGCTCTTGTTCTTCTTGTCACCACTATCAGTGATCCCCATCTCAAAAGTCTGAAGAGACCCAATAAGTTCATCCACTTTCAACTTGCTGATGTCCTGGGCTTCCTCTATGGCAGTTACCTTCATTGCAAATCTTTTAGGCAAGGATCTGAGAATCTTTCTCACCAGTTTTTCTTCTGACATCTTTTCTCCCAGTGCTCCTGAGGTGTTGGCAATCTCCAAGATGTTCATGTGAAACTCATGAATGGTTTCATCTTCCATCATTTTTAGATTCTCAAACTTGGTAGTCAACATCTGAAGCCTTGACATTTTTACTTTGGAAGTGCCCTCATGAGTAGTTTTGAGAGTGTCCCAAACTTCCTTGGCCAGTTCATATTGATGTACTAGTCTGAAAATGTTTCTATCAATTCCATTGAACAAGGCATTTAAAGCTTTGGAATTTCCCAGGGCTAACTCATCTTCTTCTTTACTCCAATCTTCCTCAGGCTTCAGACTGATTGTCCCATCTTTCTCAGTTATGGTGGGATGGATCCATCCTTTGTCAGCAGCTCTCCAAGCCTTTTTGTCCAGAGATTTTAAGAAGGCAATCATACGAGGTTTCCAGTAGTCATAATTAGTTCCATCCAGAATGGGTGGTCTATTTCCAAAAACTCCTTCTTTGTCCATAGTGCCAGAAAGTGATATCCCTAGATCTCACCCAGTAATACAGGCAGGGTGCCTGCTCTGATGCCAATTGAAATTCTGGCTGCAGATACTCAATGTCACGTTCAATGTTATGACACCGTATCTGACTTTCTATAAGACAGTAAATACAAAAACAGTAAAGAACACAGTCAATTGTTTACCCAGTTCAGTGTGCAACAATACCTACTCTGGGGGCTACCAAGCCAGGGAGGAAATCCACTATAAGAGATGTTAATTCAGGAATAAACCAACCAGTTTCTCTCCTTCACTTAAGACCTACCCAATGCAATTTCAATCTAAGTACAACTTAAACCTGAGTTCCTACTCACTCCCCCTCAATCACAGCAGTGATACATAAAACAATTTGACTAATGAATTGATGAAGACACTCTTCAAAAACATACACTTGATTAAGCTTCACAGCTTTTTAATCAAGCAACACAACCACTCTTGCTTCACAGCTTTGAGTGATACACACACTTAACTTGACTCTGCTTCACAGCTTTAGTCAAGAAACATTCAAACACTCTTGCTTCAAAGCTTTGAGTGCTACACAACCCTTACAATTAAAAACCTATTCCAAGTCACTTATCACAATGATAATTGCTTGGAGTACAATAATTAAACCTATACAGTTTACAAATGATCTTCTGACCAAAAAGGGATTACTTGCAAAACAGCAGCTCTGTTGAATATATAGCAGCTGCAACTTCAGTTAGGGTTTCCACAAAAACCTAGGGTTAATTCCGTTTGACCTTAAGACTAGGTCACAGGACTCTATTAACCAGGTTAGGGTTGAGCTAGGTTAACCCAAAGAAAACGCAGGATTCTGTTCTGGAAAGACTGAGTTATTTTCCTGAAAAAACTCAGAATTAACCAAACTGAAAACCGGTTAGTTCAGAACAGGATGTCTTAACATCTGTTATGACATCTGAGAAAACCTGTCTACTGATTTAGGAAAATGTGATCATTTTGCAAAATGCTCAGATACACACTTATAAACATCAGTACCTGAATGACAATATTTTTCTGCAAAGGTACCTAATGAATCAGTACAACTAAACTAGAATGTTATGACATCAGTCATGACATTCACACATACACACTTGGGTTTTACCAAAAATGAAAGCCAATAACTAAACAACTACAGCTATGAATGATCATTTATTCGAATCGGGACAAAATTTAGCGCTATGTTAAACAATCGTAAGTGGACTGATGTAGAAGTCGCACCTATTTTGAGGCCGGTCAATAGCAATCTATGCACCATTTGTTTTGAGACATGATATAGAGATCATGCTCCAATAAAACTTAGTGCAATAAGAAAGGGATAAGATGAAGAGGGGTGGGAAAGAACATACAAACCACATTTGAATTAAATTTCAATTAAACTATTATTAAAATCATTCATCCATTTTTATGGAGTTAAACTCAACACCAGGGATCCAATGATGTTAATAAAGTTCATAATAAAAAATTCAACCCAAGATCAACCAGAAAATAATCACAAAATAATATTGCATTTAGTATATACATTTAAAAAAGTTTTAAAAAAGTTATAAAATAGAAATAAAAGAGAAAAATATCAACTATACTCAAATTAATCAAGAAATAAAAAGTAAGACCATAGAAAAATCAGTAATGAACTAAAATAATTTTATAAATTTTTTTGGTAATTTTTTAAAGTCAGAAACTATTTTTAAAATTAAAAGAAATGAGTAAAATGAAGCAAAAATGATAAAAAATACCAAGGTTAGGAATAAAAAATGAATGAGGTCACCAATATTTGTCACAATATCATTGGATCATTCCATAATTTTTTTCAAAATTAAAAAATGCATTAAAGTATTTTTAAACATTTAAAACAAATCAAATAAAGTGAAAAATTATAAAAATATCAAAACAGAAAATAAAATTGTGAAAAATTAAAAATCAGAAAGAGAAAGTTCAAAAATATTTTTCATAATTTTTCTAGATTTTTTGGACTAAAAATAAATTTTCTATGGCATTAGTGAATAAAACACTGGATCACTTGCTAAATCAGAAATTCAAAAAAACAAGTGGCGCACCTTCAATTGTTGGAAGATGACACATTGGTCATCTTTAACCTCCAGCCAACGTGAATTACAATTCTCTCAAACTGTAAAATCAGAAGCTCAGACCTATGCCATTCGCTTCGTCTCTTCAAGACGAAGACAACCACACCTTCGCGACAAATTTATATAAATTGTAGCTCAAGCAATTTGGAAGGAAAGTTTTGAAAAGGTGTTTGAAATTTCATGGTCAAAACATGTTTCCAGATAAAAGTAAGCGTTGCGACTAGAACCAGGGCAATGAGAGCATCATAATGATATCAAAGTTTTGGAGAATTGATGGAGAAATCTACCTATTGAAGTTGAGTTGCAGAGCTTTGAAGCTAGACTTCTATGGAGCAATATAAGGCACGATTCTTGAAGATAATTATATGGTTAGGTTCAGGGAAGATCAAGGAAGGTGAATTGATAGA
Source organism: Vicia faba (assembly GCA_948472305.1). Classification (NCBI taxonomy): domain Eukaryota; kingdom Viridiplantae; phylum Streptophyta; class Magnoliopsida; order Fabales; family Fabaceae; genus Vicia; species Vicia faba. The sequence continues at coordinate 1,037,934,062 of OX451740.1, read as the reverse complement.
AAAATTGGATTGAAAAAAGGCCTGAACACTAATTTCGAAGTTACAGAAATTTGAGTTATGGAACAAGTTTGGCAGGGTGATTCTGGCTATCCAAGCTTGAGAAAATGAATGAGGGATGACCCTCTATTTATAGAGAATCAAATGGAATGCCCAAGCGCGTAAAATGATGAAGTTTGGAGGTAAATCGTGTGAAGTTGCAAACAAGAAAAGTGTAACTTCTAATTTGATCAAAACTCAACCAAAACGCGCATTTTGTTATGCTAATCACTTCTGGAAGTTCACTAAACATGTTTAGAGAAAATAACACGCAGAAAGAAAGGGTTTAGAAGCTAAATCAATTATTTCAAATTCTGAATTTTGAAGAAACTTCAGTTTCAAGTTACCAAGTTCAAATCAATGGCATTCTCAGCTCAAGGGGTCTTAGGGCATGATTCTTGATGCTTCAGAAAGATGATGTTGCTGGCTTTGAAATGGAAAAAGAATGAAATCAAATGGATGCTTGAGCTGAAAGTTGCATTGAGTCAAAGTTGGAGAAAAAGGGTTGACTTTCCATACTTAGAAATATTTCAAATTTTTCTTCAAAAGCGACCTATAATGTTTTGCATCCAACGATGGCCTTCCACTTGGAATTTGCTCTTGACCAAAAAAGATGGCATGAAATAGACATCTTAAATGATACTTTGAAAATTGAACCATTCAAAATATCCAAAAATTGAAAGAGTTATGAATTGTTGAAGTTGGAAAAAAAATCATAAAATGACCTATAATGTTTTGTATCCTTAGGGCATCTTCCATCCATTTTCTCACTTTTCATATAAAAGAAGGAATAAAGTTCACATCCTCAAGATCATTATGGAAAAAAGATTGGGCCCAAGGTGATAAAAATTGACCAAGTTATGATCATTTGGAGTCACACATGAGAAATTGGGGGTTCATCTGGAGAACTTCTAATCTTTCTTCACCATCGAGTTTTTTCCACATGAAAAATCCTTGAAACCTTCGAAGTGATTTTTGAATAACCCTTTGAAGAGAAGGATGTCTTTGGAATCACTCAAAAATACAAAAATATGAGCAAGATATACTTCTTTGAAGTTCAAAACCCTAGCTCCTAGATCAAGAAAATGCTTTGAGGAACCTTGACAATTTTGAACCACCTCCTTGTACTAACACTCTTGCTTTGTAAATAGAAGTTATTTAGGATGAACATGAGAATGCATAGCTACCAAAACCACTTCCACATCTTGAGAATTTAGAGAAATACGTACTTGTGACCAATGGGAACAAGGCCTTGTCGAACCATGACAACTTCTTTAATCAATCCCTTGCACTTTTGAATCAATCTTGATAACTTGGAAATGTAGTGAACCAAAATAACCTTGCCATGCCATCCCTTCCAAAACAAATTCAGTTGTGAGGTTTGGACTTCTCAAGATTTATTGACTAGGGCATGAAAATAAACTCATGAATCCATGGAGCAACTTGCTACACCTCATTGCCTTTACCTACATTATTAACAAGTAAGACAAACCAACATTGCTTTTTATTAATTAAAAAGAAAATCAAGACAAAATATTCATGATCACAAAAGAAAACAAGTCAAGGTTCTTGGTGATTCCTCAAAGATCAAAGCTAAAGATAGGGAGGAGAACCAAAATCCCTAATGTGATCTTGTTGTGATTTAATAAACGTAGTATGATGAAGGGATCTTAGGGGAAAAAATTAGGGTACAACAGCTGCCCTTATTTAAGTTTCTTCTATCCAGAGGTACGAAGGTTAAAAATCTTCGTGTCGACGCGATCGAAGATGCTTAAATACAAAACAAACCCTATTTTTGGCCCTAAGATGCCATGCAATGCTTATGAGCATGAACGTATATGAACAAAATCAAAGAGACGCAAAACACAATTGGGGATGTAAAAAAGGAAATGAAGAAACAAAAGAGAAACCATACTAGGAAAATAAATCACAGGTGGATCAAAAGACCTGACTCATAGAAGATGATAAAAAGTCAAAGGATACACCGACTTCTACTGAAGGCGAAACTACCAAAGTTCACTGAAGGTAGAAAGAGGAAAGAAATAACAACACCGACGTTTATTGACGGTGAGCTACCAATGTTTATTGAAGTTAGAGAGAATGAATCACCGACGTTCACTGACGATGAACTACCAACTTTCACTGAAGGTAGAAGGAAAAGAAATATCATAGCATCTCCGTTCACTGATGATGAACTACCAACGTTCATTGAGGGTAGAAAAAAGATAACCAGCACCAACTTTCACTGAAGGTGACCTACCAACTTTCACTGAAGGTAGAAAGAGAATATATCATAGCATCGTCGTTCACTGATGATGAACTACCAACGTTTACTGAGGGTAGAAAAAAGATAACAATCACCAACTTTCACTGAAGGTGACCTACCAACTTTCACTGAAGGTAGAAAGAGAATATATCATAGCACCGCCGTTCATTGACGATGAACTACCAACGTTCACTGAGGGTAGAAAAAAGATAACAATCACCAACTTTCACTGAAGGTGACCTACCAACTTTCACTTAAGGTAGAAAGAGAATATATCATAGCACCGCCGTTTACTGAAGATGAACTACTAATGTTCACTGAGGGTAGCAAAAAGATAACAATCACCAACTTTCACTGAAGGTAACCTACCAACTTTTACTGAAGGTAGAAAGAGAAAATATCATAGCACTTCCGTTCACTGACAATGAACTACCAACGTTCATTGAGGGTAGAAAAAAGATAATAAGTTTTTTCCAAAATCCCGGCGTTTCACCTAGAATGGGTCACAACTTCTTCTTTAACCAAGGCATTATGCCTGGAAAGGGTAATATATAAGCTTTCTTAAATAAAGAGACTACCACTTGAAAAGATTTCACAATGAACTGTCTCTGTGATATTGAAAGTCTTTCCATCCACTAGTGTAATTTGACAACGGACTGCAAACTATCCACTCATAGAGAAGATAGCAAAAAAGTTACATTGACTTTTACAGGGAAGTACAACTTACTCAAATAAAGTGAACTGATACTTGTTGTTATAGGAAGGATTGTAAAAAAAATATTTTCGGGGAACGCAATATGACTTCCTGGGGTTTGAAATATGACCTCCTAGGGAAATGCCAATATATTCCCGCTAAGGAGATAAAGGTCTTCTCGTGCAAAATAAATGCACATTCTCAAACCAAAACTCCAAGCTTTCATACGTCCAAAGTAATAATATTGCAGGAAAACAAAGATTCGATCCACAAATAAACCGGAGTAAAACAGTCTACCAACATACATTCTCTGAGAAATAAACTCAAGAGGGAAACCCAAATCATCCAGTTAAGGAGCTGTGCAGGAAGGCTAAAGCAAAAATCTTCCACGATGGATAATTCAGTGAGGAAATTGAAAGAACATACACTTTCTGCTTAAGGCTGACACTCTATTAGAGAGAGGACAACATAAATCTATAAAATAGGGCAATACATCCACAAAATAATAACGAATGTGAATGAGAAATGATTTGCCAAATTTAACTATGCATGATCTATGTATGAATCTAGGAGTGCTATCGTGCATATGCTGACAAAACAGACATATAATACTGGGAGTAACCAGGAAAAACCAACTCAGGCACAAACAACCCTTGGCTAAATCACATCCAAGATGAAAATTCCAAGAAAAAGTAAGCACCAACTGAGGAAACAAAATCCTACTGCATGGCTTAACTTCACTGGGGAGAAACGTAATCCAGAAGTAAACAAAACCTAGCGATAAAACAGTACAGATACAAAGATATAACGTCCTTCTCCAGGCTTCACCAGGGAATATTACTTAGACTTCAACAGGGAAATAAATGTTCTTAAATGTAACACTTCTACTTGGAATTTCAAAACTAATTTCAAGTAAAGTAGATGGACACAAAATCATCAAAGCATTCACTGGGGAATTCAGGCCCATTTTGATGGAGGAAAAACATACAAACTTCGCTAAGGCATATAATGCCTCATCATCGAGACATTACCTGGGGATTTCGTGCTGATTTCATTAGGGAGATCAACGCCACATTCTCAAAGGGAAAACCAATATACGTTCTTCACTGGAGAAACCGGAGACACGTGTTCTTCGAGAGTAATTATTGTACCAACTTCTCCGGGAAGAAAGAACTTCTATCAAACAAGCGAAACCTTCACTGGAGAAATCTTGGATTGAGTCTTCACATCGTGCAAACTCAGAAAAAAAAGAAAGAAAATGAACCAAGACTTGACTGGGGACATTGGAGTCACAAACCCAATATAGAGAAAACATCCTGAGTAAACCTTCCCGGGGAAACAAAAACATCTCAAAACAACTAGAGTTCGTCCATTCCTGGGATCACCACTTTTGTTTTTCTCTTGCATCATAAATTTTAAAGTAAAACCAAATTGTAAATTCTTTTTGAAGATCAATTTTGTTATTAAATCTTTTCTCTTTGAAAATTATTATCAATAATAAATGGAGTCTTTGCAATCTAAATAAAATAAGAAATACAAAGAATTGGGTAAAAGCTTAAATTTCATTAATAGAATGGTAGTCTGCGAATGGCGAGACTCCATCGATGATTACATAGTTTGGAAAATGGTAATATAATGGAAAAGATACATTGAGATACAATGACCACTATCTCCTCTAACAACTTTTGAAATCCTGAGCAGCAGCTTCTGTTGAAGTATGATGAGGATCTGAGAAGATTGTTGCTTCAATGATCAAGTCTTGTCTGATGTAGTTACTTGCTAAGAAAGTCCCTAACTTTTGCCTAACCTGCCCTTACGGGTTTTCAACTTAGTGGGAAATTTATTCTGTTTATGTCTCTAATTTTTGCCTAGACCTCCCTTTCGGGTTTTCGGCCTACCGAGACGCTGTTTTTTTCCTAAGTCGCCCTTTCGGGTTTTCAACTTAGCGAGTTGTTCTTTTATTTCTTTAGGCGAAGTATTTCATGACTACATCAACATTCATGGGACGTGGGAACTCCTCGCCATCCATAGTTTCAAGAATTAATGCACCGCCAGAGAAGGCTTTCTTGACAACGTATGGGCCTTCAAAATTCGGAGTCTACTTGCCCCTAGAATCAGCGTTAAAAGACAAGATCTTCCTGAGCACGAGGTCGCCTTCTCTGAATTCAAGAGGCTTGACCTTCTTATCAAAAGCTTTCTTCATTCTCTTCTGATATAACTGTCCATAACACAGTTGTCATTCTCTTATCTTCGATCAAATTCAATTGGTCAAACCTGTTCTGAACCCATTCAGCCTCTGACAACTTGGTTTCCATTATCACTCGCAAAGAGGGAATCTTAACCTCGATTGGGAGTACCGCTTCCATTCCGTACATAAGGGAGAACGGGGTTTCTCTTGTTGAAGTGCAGATAGATGTCTGATATCCATGCAAAGCAAAAGGGAGCATTTCATGCCAATCCTTATAAGTAACAACCATCTTCTAGATAATCTTCTTGATATTCTTATTAGAAGCTTCAACATCACCATTCATCTACGGCCTGTACGGAGATGAGTTGTGATGGAAAATCTTGAATTCCTCACAAAGTTCTGTCATCATCTTGTTGTTCAGATTCAAGCCATTATCGATGATAATTATGCTCGGCACACCATACCAACATATAAGATTATTCTTAATGAAGCACACAACCACCTGCTTGGTAACGTTAGCATATGAAGCTGCTTCCACCCATTTGGTGAAGTAATCAATTTCTACCAAGATGAAACGGTGTCCATTCGAAGCTTTGGGTTATATCATCCCAATCATGTCAATACCCCACATAGAGAAGGGCCACGGGGAAGAAATAACATTGAGAAGTGTCAGAGGCATATGAACTTTGTCCGCATAAATCTGACATTTATGACATTTCTTTGCAAATTTCTAACAGTCAGATTACATTGTCAGCCAATAGTAACCTGCCCTTAGCATCTTTTTAGCCATCGAATGTCCATTGGCATGAGTGCCAAATGAGCCTTCATGAACCTCATGCATCAACATGTCTGCTTTGTGTCTATCCACGCATTTGAGCAGGACCATGTCATAATTTCTCTTGTACAACACATTTTCACTAAGGAAGAAACTTCCAGCCAATCTTCTCAACGTCTTTCTATCTTTATTTGAAGCACCAATCGGGTATTCCTGAGTTTAAAGAAAATGCTTGATATCATAATACCAAGGTTTTTCATCTGCTACCTCTTCTGTTGTAAACACATGATCGGGCCTATCCTATCGCCGAACCATAATTCGAGGTATATCATTCCAAGTATTCACTTGAGACATAGAAGCCAGAGTTTCCTGAGCATCTGCCATTTGATTTTCATCTCTAGGAATTTGATGGAATTCAACTTTATTAAAGAAGGGTAACAATATTCTAGCATACTCTTTGTAAGGGATCAAGCCAGGGTGACGAGTATCCCACTCTCCTTGAATCTGATTTATTACCAAAGCTGAATCTCCATACACATCTAGAATTTTAATTCTGAGATCAATAGCTTCCTCGAGACCCATGATACAAGCCTTATATTCTGCCATATTATTAGTGCAATCAAATTTCAATCTTGCAGTAAAAGGAATGTGTGATCCATGGGGAGTGACAATCACAACACCAATTCCTTTACCATAAGCATTCATAGCTCCATCAAATATCATACTCCAACGAGACTCAAGATCAGGACCTTCCTTAGGAAACGGTTCTTCACAATATTTCACTTTCAAAATCATCACATCCTCATCGGGAAAATCATACTTCACAGACTGATGATCATTAACTTGTTGGTGAGCAAGATAATTTTCCAACACGCTGCTCTTAATAGCTTTTTGAGTACGGTATTCGATATCATATTCAGATAACAGCATCTTCCAGCGGGCAATTCTCCCAGTAAGAGCAGGCTTTTCAAAAATGTACTTGATTGGATCCATTTTGGAGATCAACCAAGTAGTGTGATTCAACATATATTGCCGCAAACTTTTTGCCGCCCAAGCCAGAGCACAACATGTCTTTTCCAGCATGGAATACCGTGACTTACAATCAGTAAACTTTTTTTACTGAGATAATAAATGGCATACTCTTCCTTCCCTATTTCATCTTGTTGTCCTAGAATACAACCCATAGAATTATCTAACACTGTTAGATACATAATCAACAATCTTCCTTCAACAAGAGGGAGCAAGATAGGAGGTTCAAGCAGATATTCTTTAATACTTTCAAATGACTTTTGGCAGTCATCCGTCCACACACAACCTTGATATTTTTTTAACAACTTAAAGATTGGTTCACTTGTTGCAGTCATGTGAGAAATGAATCTGGAAATATAATTCAAACGCCCGATGAACCCTCTGACTTGCTTTTCAATTCTCGGTGCTGGCATCTCTTGAATTGCTTTGACTTTGTCAGGGTCAACTTCAATTCCTTTCTGGCTAACAATGAAACCCAAAAATTTCCCTGATCGAACACCGAAGGTACATTTATTTGGATTCAAGCGGAGACGACACTTCCTCAAACGCTGAAACAACTTCAACAAATCTTCTACATGTCCTTCTTTAGTCTGGGATTTAGAAATCATATCATTAACATATACCTCGATTTCCTTGTGCATCAGATCATGGAATATGGTTGTCATAACCCTCTGGTACGTTGCACCAGCGTTCTTCAACCCGAAAGGCATCACTCTGTTCCAGAATATTCCCCAGGGTGTGATAAAATTTGTTTTTTCCATGTCCTCTGGAGCCATTCTTATTTGATTATACCCGGAAAATCCGTCCATGAACGAGAATACTTTGAATTTTTCTGTGCTATCCACTAACATGTCAATGTGTGGCAATGGAAAATCATCTTTTGGACTAGCTTTATTTAGATCTCTGTAATCTACGAACATGCGAACTTTCCCTTCTTTCTTCGGTACTGGGATAATATTGGCAATCAATTGAGGGTACACTGATGTCACAAGAAAACCGACATTAATCTGCTTTAGAACTTCCTCTTTAATCTTTACTGCCTTATCCGGGTGAGTTCTTTGCAACTTTTGTTTGATTGGCGGACACTCTGGCTTCAACGGAAAATGGTGCTCCACAATATATGTATCTAGACCAGGCATATCTTGATAAGACCAAGCAAAAATGTCCACATACCCTTTCAGAAAATCAATCAACCTGCTGTTCACATCAGGATGTAGTAATGCTCCAATCTTGACTTCCTTCGGATCTTCTTCTGAACCCAAATTGATTACTTCCAATGGCTCTTTATATGGCTGAATGGAATTCTCCTCGTTCTCAAGCAACCGTGAGACCTCTTCCAAAATCTCATCATAGTCTTCTTCTTCGGCCCCATACATAGGACATTCAAAGTTGGGAGAGGGTGCAGGGTCATTGTATTCAACGGGTTTTTTAATTAATATGCACATATGATTTATGATTGTTTTTAGAAACTAACACATATAACAAGTGATGATGCAGATTGAATTTCAGTTATTATTTATTTTGAAAGTTTTTTTTCTGGTTACCATTTTCCAAGAAAAAGCAGAAAATAAAGACACAATTTGGGAAACAAAGACAACTTTTATTATTGATTTTAAAAGTCACAGCAAACAGATAAGCCCATACAATATTAATACTTTCAACTTAGGCATAGTGAAAGCTTTTCAAAAAGATTAACAAAACAAATTACTTTGAAACATGTATGCAAGAGGGAACATCAATGGTGATCTAGTTCTGAACCCTAACTCTGTGCGTCACATAATTCGGCATTTCTGACTCTGCTTCATCTTCCACAATGGCATTAATCCCGTAAATAGTTGGATGAAGATAACCCCCACTACTGAAGATGCCTTGATACTTGCCTGCAGCAGACTTCAGCTTCATGCTCTCACCTTTGTCATTCTTCAAAGAGAACCCCAAGCCAGCTCTGTTCTTGTTTATAGGTGGATCCACAATCTGTCCCCATACCTCACTATGACCATTACGTATAACTTGTTGTGCATCCTTAAGTGAAACCATGGAATTCTAATTTCCCCTTATGTTATCAATAGATAAATCTTGGAACTGGGTTCCGACAACAACTTCATCTTCCTCCACAATGCTGAAAGAGGACAAATGAGATATCAATAACGCTTGTTCACCATTTATAATCACCATTTTTCCTTCACGTACAAACTTCAGCTTTTGGTGTAAAGTTGAAGTGACAACCCCTGCCTCATGTATCCGCGGCCGTCCCAGCAAGAAACTATAAGCGGGTACAATATCCATGACCTGGAAAGTAATCTAAAACAAATGTGGGCCTACATGAATGGGCAAGTCAACTTCACCAATAACAGATTTCCTTGATCCATCAAACTGTTTCACAATAATGCCGCTTGGGCGCATGGGCGTTCCTTGATATTTCAACTTCATAAGTGTGCTCCTTGGTATAACTTTCAAAGCGGATCCATTATCGATCAACACATATGATAGTGAATAATTATTGCAGTTCATGGAGATGTGGAGGGCCAAGTTATGATTCCTTCCTTCATCTGGAAATTCATCGTCGCAAAAACTCAGGTTGTTAGATGACATAGTGTTACCTACTATACTGCTGAATTGGTCTATAGGCATGTTACTTTCCACAAAAGCTTGGTCTAATACCCTCATCAGAGATTCTCTGTGAGCAGAGGAGTTCATCAATAAACCAAGATAGATATTTTTGAAGGAGTCTGCAGTAGCTGATCTACAATTCTATAGTCGCTCATCTTGATTATCTTCAAAATATCATCCACTTCTTTCTCTAACGTAGTTCCACTAGATTCACCCGTAACCTTCTTGGGTTCAACATTCTCAGCAATTTTCTTTCCAGCGCTAACATCTCCACGAATAATTGGTGCAAATATACGACCTTTGTGGGTCACTCTGCTAGTCTCAACAATATTTCCAACATCAGGCATCGGATGGATGGGAACTTCCACACCATTCTCTAAGATTGTAGCGTTATATTTGTAGGGTACTGCCTTATCTGACTTGTAAGGGACAGGACCCGACAAACTAATAACCAATGGAGTAATAGCCAGCTTGCTATGATACTCGACTTCAAAATGGGAGGGTGCACCAAAATAAGGCACAATGACATTTACCCCCTTCTTCAACACAATCATTCATTATGGAGTCATCTCTAGAAAACAAATCTTCATCTGAGGAAAAGAACTCATCTGCCGAGGCATACTCATCACCCGACTCTTCTTCAGCCAAACAAACCTCAATCATATCAACTTCATGGTAATCATCCCTTTGACCTATAACCTTGATAGTTCCATTATCCAATAACAACTGAACACCTTTCCTCTCGATTGAACATCCTCGGGAGTCCAGGCAACAAATTCAGAAAGATCCATACTGATGTTCCACCTGACCAGCCATGTGGCAGAAAGTAGCATGCAATTGTACAAGATCCTCATTCATATACTCCACATCAAAAATTCTGAACTCTCCAGGACATCCATAAACCATGTTCACTTCCTCTTCATACTCTTCCCTAGGCCTAATTATGTGGATGAGACCCTCATCCATCACCTCCTACAAATCAACCTTTATCTTGTCACAACCCTGTATGTCTGTACTGCAACTAGCAAAACCGGAATGGTCATGCGTATAGTAGCTAAATTCATAGAGGTCTGCATGCATTTTCACCAAATCTCCTCTAACCAGATGAATATCAAAATTCTGGAAGTCGCCTGGACAACCGACCACCATGTTCACAACATTCGCTCCTTCATGCTTGGGGAGAAGATTGTCTTTCACATTAGGGCCCACATCCTTGAAAGATAGAATACCAGACTTCACCAATTTCTACACCTCATTCTTCAAAGGATATCAATTCTCAATATTATTCCCTGGTGCTCCCTGATGAAAAGCACATATTTGGTTTGCTTTGTAATACCAATGCAATGGTGATGGTACATCGGGAGGTGGTCAGGTCTGAACCAACTTCTTATGAATTAATGTCGGTAGTAACTATGTATAACTCATAGGAATAGGGTCATAACTCTCCCTTCTCTGGTTATACCCTTGATTCCCCTGTTGGGATGGTCTCGGATAAGCAACGGTGGTTGGAGCTACACTAAAAACTAGAGTAACTGAGGCGAATTGATGATGACACTGATAATTTCTTCTAGGAGGATTAACCCTCCTCTCTTGCATAACAACATTTGTATCTCCTTCCTTCTTCTTGGTAAACTCATAAGATGGCTTCTTCGCACCTCCAGATCCTTCACTCTTCGTTAAACAACCCTTTCTTACGGCCTCTTCTAAACAAATACTCATGCCTACCATTTCAATAAAGTCACTTGGCGCACTTGCTACCATCCTCTCATAGTAGAAAGCACCCAGAGTCTTCAAGAATATCTTAGTCATCTCCTTCTCTTCCATGGGAGGAATCACTTGGACAGCTACCTCACCCCATTTATGTGCATATTCTTTGAATGATTCCCTATCTTTCTGAACCATGGCCCTGAGTTGATCACGGTCAGGAACCATGTCCATGTTGTATTTGTATTGTCTGATAAATTCTTCTCCCAAATCATTGAAAGTATGGATATTGACGCTATCCAAATTCATATACTAATTCAGCGCCACACCGGTTAAACTATCCTGAAAGAAGTGAATCAGCAGACGCTGATCATCAGTATGGGTAGACATTCTTCTTACATACATCACTAGATGAGCACGAGGAAAAGTGTTACCCTTGTACTTTTCAAACTCTGGGACCTTAAACTTTGCAGGTATCTTAACATTCGGGACCAAGCATAATTCATTCACGTTCTGCCCGAATAACTTTTTTCCCCTGAGGGCCTTCATCTCCCTCTGCATCTTGTCAAACTACTCTTGAAAATCATCCATTCTATCATAAAGACCCAAGTCTTCACTTGGTGGAGGAAAAGGACGACACACATCATCATTAACAAATGGAACCAAATTCACCGAAGGAGGTGCAGCAGGAGCAGTATGCACCACAGGAGGTGTAGGAGTAACAGTAGTCGAAACAAATGGAGCTTCTTGAGGACCAAGATTGTAACCTTCAGGTGCAAAATTCTCTGGCATTCCTCATGGATAACCTTGACGCGTGCGATGATGAACAACAACTAGGGTAGCAGACACAGTAACAATCGGAGCTTCAACAGTAGCCCTTGTCGGTTGAGGTTGGATACTCGGTGGCTGATTCTGAGCAGCCACCAGAGATTCCATCAGAGCAGTAAGATTGGCCATGCCGGCCTTTAAAGTAGAAACCTCCTCACGCAGCTCGTGATTCTCCTATTCAAAGTTGTCCATCTTCCTTCTGATATTAGCCCGAGTGTTGTAGTGGTGAGTCAGCTTGTTGAACGAAGTAAAGAAGCTTGGTAAGACACCTGGATCTGCATAACAAATGCAAGAAATATGTGTAATATGATGCATGATATGTGGTGCACATGATTTATTTTTATTATTAATATTTCAAGGGACTTAAAGATTTATAGACACATTTCAAATATAAAAGTAATAACACACTTGAAATACTGAAAATTCTTATTATAATAACTTCAAAATAGGTTACAAGTTTCAACAATCCCAAGTACCAGATGAAAATAAAGTCTAAAACCCTGAGAAGTAAAGCTGGCGGAGATCACTCTATACACTGGCGCTTCCCTGTAAGCCTGGAAATCTGAGCCTTCAACGTCTGTTTTCTTTCGCATAGCCGGTGGCAACCTCCTTCCAATCTCCTGAATCAGGAAGTGAGCAACTAGCATCTGACTGAGGCTTAGGAGAAAATAAATCCCCTTTCCTCTCCATGGTTTCTATGGCTTGACTCTCAAGGATATCAATCAAGTCGTCTTTCTCCTTCAAGCCTGCTCTATAGGAAATCTCTAAAGTTTGGCACTTATTCTTCCAAGCATCATTTTCCTGCTGCATCCTGACCAAAGCAAGTTGTAGCTCTTCTATATCATCCAATAAGGGAGGAGTGATCTTCAAAAATAAATTAGGCATAGGTGTTTCCTGAGAATACGACATCTTCAACTGAATAGCTCTCATTTGGACCCACTAAAGATAAGGTTCCAAACAAATAGCCCCTCTTGGTCCCAAATCTTTCCTACTCTTCTTATGAATGTGACGCCAGGCCTTTGCATTCTACTCCCTATCTTCCTTATGGTCTTCTCCATCCTTCATAAAGAAACTACTCAAATGAATACTATGTGGTTTATCCCTCATCGGGTAACCAAGTTGTCATCGTGTAAGAACAGGGTTATAATTAATTCCTCCCTTTGTATCAAGAAGAGGTACATTGGGGAAACTACCACAACTGTCAACAATCTCTACATCCTGGTAAGCTCGATGATACTAATCAATATCCAAGTGAGTAAGTTCCATGATATTAGGAGCCCATCGGGGTTCCTTCCAGACATCCCAAAAAGCATCTGACTGAGGCATATGAGAGACAAACCACTGGTACAACAAAGGCGTGAAATAGATAATCATCCACCCATGATAAGAAGTCTGAAGATGAATAGAGTAATAAGCATCACCCAACAATGTAGGAACTGGGTTTCCAATCATGAAGATCCTGATAGCATTAATGTCAACAAACTTATCCACATTAGGAAATAAAAACAACCCGTAAGCAAGTAGAGCAAAGATGGCCTTGAAAGAGATTGTACTCTTCATCCTGGAAAAGTAACGAACTTTCTCCAATAAGAACTGGGCTAGTAATCCTCTAATCCCTCCTTTAGTAGTCATATGGGCTTCCACCTCAGATTTCCCCAGATGGATCAAAGCAGCAATCTCATGTGGTTTTGGCTCACCCTTCAAACCAGTAAAAGGAACACGATCGGTAACAAGTAAATCCAGCAGATAAGAATACTCCTCTATTGTAGGCATCAATTGATAGTCGGGGAAAGTAAAGCAATGATACATCGGATCATAGAACTGTACCAAGGTCGAGAGAATACCCTCCTTCATCTTAAGCTTCATAAGAGGAATGATGGATCCATACTTCTCCAAAAAATCTGCAGAACACTCAATCTCGGGAATTAGACTGATCAACTCATCTATCTTGGGATCCTTGAAACTGAATTTTACGGTGTTTCTTTTTCCAGAATCCATGGTAAAAAGTACCTGAGATATTCACAAATGGTCAACTTTTAAGTCCCTCAAAATAGAATTTGTTCAAAAGATGCTTATGAGTGCATGGATGCATGATGCAACAATCACACACAAGATCACACATATATGGTTCATAGGTTCAACGTCATGAGCATGAGGTCGAAGGTACTACTCATAAGGTGTTGGTCTAAAAGTTATCATCTGCCAAACAAGGTTCTAGAGGTTCCCAGAGTCTATATCCTTCCTTCGGATATTACCAACTTCTTGATTAACTCGGTAATTAATAATATTCTCAAGAAAAACTCGTCCGAGCATAGTATCGCGTGACAACTATTTTCGTATTACTCTGTCATAGCTTCCGCACTACACCTAAAAGGCCAAGATGGGTTAGGTATTCTACGGTCCTCAGTTTCAGCAGGCTCCCAGGATGAAAGCAGTACGTCTTCCCGATTACTTGGTAAATGACACTACAGTCAAAGGGACCTCCACTGAGTGGGGGATCTCATGCCTCCTTTTTTGAGATTACTCCCTCAAAGTTAACATGTTTATACCGCCCGTCCTATCTTAAAGTTTGTCCAAGTCCGGGTATAGGACTTATGAGTAATCACCAAGCACCCTGAAAACCAGGAAAATCCAGACAAACATATATACAACATATAACACATAAACAACAATAACACAAATACAGATATAAACAAAGATAGGATCAACCCACTTAAGGATGGACTAGCAAGAGGTCAATCTTTCCCCAGTGAAGTCACCATTTTTTCTGTAGCGATAGAAATGTGTAAGACTAAGCCATTGGATTGACTAGACTTATATAGATCAAAATAAAAATCGCCACTACGCTTTATTGTTTCCAAAGGAATGGGAAAAGAGCGAGTGACCCAAAAAGATGGGGAAAGATTCTAGGTAAGGGGGTTGGTTATGAAAAGGGAAGGTATTAACACCCTAAACATCTACGGTACTCCGCAGGAACCTCTTTGTAAAAAAAATATATATTTTGGCTATAAAATGTTGTATGAAAAATAGATGGTGGAGGTGAGAAAAGAAGTATATATTTTTTTATAATTTTTACACCTGACACGGTTGTGAACCTTTAGTGCCTACGTACCACCTTTCATGCAATAGGGGATCAGGGTACACATAGTTCAACTTTAAAATTAAAAAAAAAACACAAGTGTGTTGGTTGATTTTATGAGATAAGACATCATCGTCATTATCCGTGTGGAAAACATACTTACTACCCACAATCATGAGAAAGGAGAATTTGCATCATCTCAAAGTGGAGGATATGGCTTGGATTTTTTTTAAAAAAAATTCAACAAAACCTCACTCAACACCCAAGTGGAAAATATCTCTCTTTACTACATATTATAGAAGTATAGTTGTTTGCATCACTACAAGGATTGACAAGAGTCTGTTCTTTTGAGAAAGGTTTTAAAAAAAATGTCAAAGTGGCAAAATGGTTTGAAATGAGATTGATTGACTTTTAGTCTTCTTACAAAAAATGTCAAGGTATTATTAAGTTGATTGAAATTTATTTATGAAAATGTTTTGAAAATGCATGGACATAAGTCCAAGTTTATTATGAAGGTGGTTCAAGTTTAAAAAAACCAAGAAAAGTTTTCAAAAGGAGGAAGAAGATTTTTGAAATTGAAGAAGATGGGAGGAGAAGAAGAGACTATCCTAAAGCATAAGATAAAATCTAAGGATGGGAACCATCTAACCAACAAGAAGCTAATACTTGACATTATGAGTAAAGATAGAATTCCCATTCTTTGGATTGAAACTAAGCAAGCAAAAATACTAGAGCTCTTGAGAGAGCCAAACTTCAAGTGTATTAAGTCTTCACAAAAATTGGGCAGAGTAACGGTTGTATACAGGTGAATTCCAGATTACAAACAAAGTCTGTAATCACAATAACCTGCACACAAAACAAACAAACAACCAATGTCTTGAGGTAAACCCCAAGAACTCCGTACAAAATATAAATTAAGGTCACAAAGTCTCCAACATGGGCCAAGATTTCTAATCCTAAGTCCAAGAAGTCCAATGCTCCATAATGCCAAGGATAGTATCTAAATAGTCCAAGTATCATTAAAGGGTTTTTTATGGTTTATGTTGATTATTAGGTGTCTTAAAAAAGAAAAGAAAGGCTCAAGTGAGCAAAACAAAGATATAAATGCTCAAGTGAGCAAAATACAAATAACATGAAATGAAATGCTTAAAGTAAATGGTACATAAAGCATAAAATATAAAAGCATGAAGTGAAACAAATTAATAATTAGTGGTTAGTTGGATGACCATCTCGAAACTTGCATTTGGAACTCATTAGAGGATTGGTAGAACCAAAGCCTCCATGCAACAAGTTGCATTTTCTTTTTGTCAAGTATATCATCCATTTGGAATCCTCAAAAGTACCATTTAATGATCAACGATGTTTAAGTGATCTGCGTTAACCAAAAGTATTGTATATCCATTAGAGGATTGGTAGAACCAAAGCCTCCACATAATGAATATCAAGGTTATTGGTTCAAAGAGATCAAATTAACATAATTGGGCTTGCAAACATAGGTTTGGGCCACGAATGATCATTTATTTGAATCGGGACAAAATTTAGCGCTATGTTAAGCAATCGTAAGTGGAGTTATGTAGAAGTCGCACCTATTTTGAGACCAGTCAATAGCAATCTATGCACCATTTATTTTGAGACATGATATAGAGATCATGCTCCAATAACACTTAGTGCAATAAGAAAGGAATAAGATGAAGAGGGGTGGGAAAGAACATACAAACCACATTTGAATTAAATTTCAATTAAACTGTTATTAAAATCATTCATCAATTTTTATGGAGTTAAACTCAACACCATGGATCCAATGATGTTAACAAAGTTTATAATAAAAAATTCAACCCAAGATCAACCAGAAAATAATCACAAAATAATATTGCATTTAGTATATACATTTAAAAAAGTTTTAAAATGTTTTAAAATAGAAATAAAAGAGAAAATTATCAACTATGTTCAAATTAATCAAGAAATAAAAAGTAAGACCATTGTAAAATCAGAAATGAACTAAAATAATTTTATAAAATTTTTGGTAATTTTTTAAAGTCACAAACTATTTTTAAAATTAAAAGAAATGAGTAAAATGAACCAAAAATGATAAAAAAAATACCAAGGTCAGGAATAAAAAATGAATGAGGTCACCAATATTTGTCACAATATCATTGGATCATTCCGTAATTTTTTCAGAATTAAAAAATACATAAAATTATTTTTAAACATTTTAAAAAAATCAAATGAAGTAAAAATTTATAAAAAAAATACCAAAACACTAAATAAAATTTTGAAAAAATAAAAATCAGAAAGAGAAAATTCAAAAATATTTTTCACAATTTTTCCAGATTTTTTGGACTAAAAAAGAATTTTCTATGCTTTTTTGAAATTTAAAACAATTAAATATAAAAATCAAAAAAGAAAAATAAAGTAAAAAATATGTGGACCATTAGATGAGAGTCAAAACGCGTTAGTAATCAAATCCAAGGGATTTGGTGTGCTTACATATCATGGTCATTAGTGAATAAAACACTGGATCACTTATTAAATCAGAAATTCAAAAAAACAAGTGGCGCGCCTTCATTGGTTAGAAGATGACATGTTGGTCATCTTCAACCTCCAGCCAACATGAATTGCAGGTCTCTCAAACTATAAAATCAGAAGCTCAGACCTATGTCATTCGCTTCGTCTCTTCAAGACGAAGACAACCACGCCTTCTCGACAAATTTATATAAACTGTAGCTCAAGAAATTTGGAAGGAAAATTTTGAAAAGGGATTTGAAATTTCATGGTCAAACCATTTTTCTAGATAAAAGAAAGCGTTGCGACTAGAACCAGGGCAATGAGAGCATTACAATGATATCAAAGTTTTGGAGAATTGATAGGGAAATCTACCTATTGAAGTTGAGTTGCAGAGCTCTAAACTGGACTTCTATGGAGCAATATAAGGCACGATTCTTAAAGGTAATTATATGGTTGGCTTCAGGGAAGATGAAAGATGGTGAATTGATCGAAAAATTGGATTGAAAAAGGCTTGAACACTGATTCCGAAGTTACAGAAATTTGAGTTATGGAACAAGTTTGGAAGGGTGATTCTGTCTATCCAAGCTTGAGAAAATGAATGAGGGATGACCCTTTATTCATATGGAATCAAATGGAATGTCCAAGCGTATGAAATGATGAAGTTTGGAGGGAAATCGTGTGAAGTTGCAAACAAGAAAAGTGTGACTTCTAATTTGATCAAAACTCAACCAAAACGCGCGTTTTGTTGTGCTAATCACTTCTGGAAGTTCACTAAACATGTTTAGAGACAAAAACACGCAGAAATAAAGTTTTTAGAAGCTAAATCAATGATTTCAAATTCTGACTTTTGAAGAAACTTCAGTTTCAAGTTACCAAGTTCAAATCAAAGGCATTCACAGCTCAAGGGGTCTTAGGGAATGATTCTTTATGCTTTAAAAAGATGATGTTATAGGCTTTTCAATGGAAAAAGAATGAAATCAAATGGATGCTTGAGCTGAAAGTTGCATTGAGTCAAAGTTGGAGAAAAAGGGTTGACTTTTCATACTTAGAAATATTTCAAATTTTTCTTCAAAAGTGACCTATAATGTTTTGCATCCAAACATGGACTTCCACTTGGAATTTGATCTTGACCAAAAAAGATGGCATGAAATATAACTCTTAAATGACACTTTGAAACTTGAACCATTCAAAATCTCCAAAAATTGAGAGAGTTATGAATTGTTGAAGTTCGTAAAAAAAATCATAAAATGACCTATCATGCTTTCTATCCTTAGGGCATCTTCCATCCATTTTCTCAATTTGCATATAAAATAAGGAATAAAGTTCACATCCTCAAGATCATTATGGAAAAATAGTGGGCCCAAGGTGATACAAATTGACCAAGTTATGATCATTTGAAGTCACACATGAGAAATTGGGGGTTCATCTGGAGAACTTGTAATCTTTCTTCATCATCAAGTTTCTTCCACATGAAAACTCCTTGAAACCTTTGAATTTATTTGTTAACAACCCTTTGAAGAAAAGGATGTCTTTGGAATCACTCAAAAGTACAAAAAGATGAGCAAGATATACTTGTTTTAAGTTCAAAACCCTAGCTCCTAGATCAAGAAAGTGCTTTGAGGAACCTTGACAATTTTGAACCACCTTCTTGTACCAACACTCTTGCTTTGTAAACAGAAGTTATTGAGGATGAACATGAGAATTCATAGCTACAAAAACCACTTCCACATGTTGATAATTTAGAGCAATATGTACTTGTGACCAATTGGAACAAGGCCTTTCCAACCATGACAACTTCTTTAATCAATCCCTTGCACTTTTGAATCAATCTTGATAACTTGGAAATGTAGTGAACCAAAATAACCTTATCATTCCATCCCTTCCAAAACAACTTCAATTGTGAGGTTTGGACTTCTCAAGCTTTATTAATTACGACATGAAAATAAATTCATGAACCCATGGAGCAACTTGCTACACCTCATTGCCTTTACCTACATTATTAACAAGTAAGACAAACCAACATTGAATTTTATTAATTAAAAATAAAATCAAGACAAAATATTCATGATCACAAAAGAAAACAAGTCAAGGTGCTTGGTAATTCCTCAAAGAGCAAAGCTAAAGATAGGGAGGAGAACCAAAAGCCGTAATATGATCTTGTTGTGATTCAATCAACATGGTATGATGAAGGGATCTTAGAGGCAAAAATTGGGGTACAACAACTACAACCCTTAAAAGTCCTAGTTGAAGCATGGGTTAGTTCGAAAGCATACCCTTACAAAAAAGGTATCCTGACTCCTGTAAGGCTTGCTATAAATCCTGAGTTGAATTCATTCTTACAAAATTTTGTTGTTCAATAAAAATGCATTTTCAAAAACTTCAAGACAGACATAAGCTTTGCATTTTTAATACCAATGTTTGCATATAATTAATTGTTCGACAGTAGAGAAATTCGCACGACGAATAGTCAATGAACGAAAATCCTTTAAATAAACGGAATCACTTCAAATGGAAAGACACTTCTAATGACAAACCTTCCATAATCTAGGGGCATGACATGTTATTGTCTAACTCATCTGTGGCAGTCAAGTCGAGATTCAAAGAATATCTCATAAAGTCCTGAATAACCAGGGGAAGATCTCCATCTGAATCACTTGGGGGTTGTTACATTGATCATGAGTTTCAGAAAAAGCCACTATGAAAATTGAAT
This sequence comes from Vicia faba, assembly GCA_948472305.1. Lineage (NCBI taxonomy): Eukaryota > Viridiplantae > Streptophyta > Magnoliopsida > Fabales > Fabaceae > Vicia > Vicia faba. The sequence goes on along the minus strand of OX451740.1, from coordinate 1,037,913,638 downwards.
CTTCGGTATCACTAAATTTCTTGTCTATGTCAGCAGTATCAGATGGTGTCATTCTGCCATGAAAACTCTTAGAAAAATACTAAGGAAGTTCAAGACTATCAGAAACTTGGAAATATATGGTTGATCAATAACTTCAAACATCGGGTGCACCAGACTAACCCTAGGGGCAAGTTGACTCCCGCATACGAAGGATCACATACGACCAAGCAAACATTTTCTGGCTGTACTATAACACTTACTACCATAGACAGTGACAACTCTCCGCACCCTGTGAATGTGGACATGGTCGGAAGATACTACGCATAAAAGAGACTCGCTAGGTTGACATGCCTAGGCAAAAGTAAGGGCATCCCGACAAACCAAAAGGGTTCGGGAAAAATTAGGGATATATATACATAAAGATGGTACACCCGACAAGTCGAAAACCTGAAAAGGAGGCTTGGGAAAAAAAGGGTATCCAGGGGGACTGAAAATCAGAAAAGACGGTCCAAGCAAAAGTTAGGGATTTTAGCGTACAACTATGTCATGTTATCTTATCACTTGTCTATCAGTAAAAGACTTATCACTCTGATCATCATTTACCGAGGACTTTAGGAGATAGAACAATGTTCAAGTTATCCATAAATCCCCACAGAGAAATCTCCAAGAGATTATCCCCACACATTCATCTTCACCAGCTCATCTTCAACAAAGATACATTCCACGACAGGTCTAACATGCCTTCAAACAGAAAGTGAGGCATCTTCCAGCTGACAATATAGTCATACTCACCAGCAGATCCCCCTAGCGGTTAAAGGAGCATGATCTTCTCCCCGATAATATTGCCCACCTACGGAGTTCCAATCAGTACAGTTCATGGAAATTCTCTTCCCCAACTGAGTTTGAAAACTGTAAAACCCCTGCACATTTCTTCTTTTTAGCAAAATTCAATTTTCCCAGGAGAATTTGTTTCCTCAATAGAATATTTCTCCGTCAACAGGGATTATTTCTCCAACAGAGTTTATTTCCTCAACAGATTACAGTCTCCTCAGATTGCTATGAATCACCGGCAAAATTCTTCTCCCCAGTGAAATTGCCACTATCCCTAGAGAGTTGCTACAAAACATGGAATCAGACCAGATACCAGTCAAACTTTATCCTCCCCAGAGGAGTCGGAAGGTTACCCATATCTTTTATCCCCAGTAAGGGTATATAATAATTATCCTCCCCAAACGAGTCGGAAGGTTATCCAACTCTATTATCCCTAGATAGGGTATATAAGAATTATCCTCCCCAGACGAGTCAGAAGGTAATCCATCTCTTTTATCCCCAGTCAGGGTATATAAGAATTATCCTCCCCAGACTAGTCGGAAGGTTATCTATCTCTTTTATCCCCAGTTAGGGTATGTAATAATTATCCTCCCTAGATGAGTTGGAAGGTTATCCATCTCTTTTATCCCCAGTCAGAGTATGTAAGAATTATCCTCCCCAGATGAGTCGGAAGGTTATCCATCTCTTTTATCACCAGTCAGGGTATATAAGAATTAAATTCCCTAGACGAGACAGATGGTTATCCATCACTTTTATCCCCAGTACGAGTATATAAGAATTAAATTCCCCAGACGAGTCAGAAGGTTATCCATCTGTTTTATACCCAGTCAGGGTATATAAGAATTATCCTCCCCAGACGAGTCGAAAGGTTATCCATCTCTTTTATCCCCATTCAAGGTATATAATAATTATCCTCCCCAGACAATTCAGAAGGTTATCCATCTCTTTTATCTCCAGTCAGGGTATATAAGAATTATCCTCTCCAGACGAGTCATAAAGTTATCCATCTCTTTTATCCCCAGTCAGGGTATATAAGAATTAAAATCCCCAGTAGAGCGATGAATGACTATTATTCCTAAAATCTTGTTACCAAACAAAGGTCAACATTCCTCAACGGATTTTCTTCAAACAGCAAGCAGGAATCCCCAACAGAAGCAATCTAGAAAAGGTTGAAGATTGCACATGTTCTTCATCCCAAGCACCAGTCAGGGATTTATTTTCCCAGACAGAAATACTGCACTGGTTTACAAATACATTTCAACAACATCTCACATTCATACATCATAGCATATGCATACGAAACACATATAACACAATCTCATTTATTTTGAGAACATCATTACGCAATACATTTCATACATCATGAAATTTGCATACAACTAACCCTTTACCTTTTCAGGAAAGATCAATCAACATATGAATATCATCAACAATTCTCAAAATAGATTGTAGATTAATTCCTGAAACAAGACGGGGAACCTATCTACATGAACGGGTCAGAGATTGATTCTCGAAACAAGATAGGGAAACTATCTCTACGGCCAACAAAAAGCAGGTCCAGATTAATTCCCGAAACAAGACGGAGAAACTATCTATGTGACCAGGTTAAAGATTGATTTTTGAAACAAGATAGGACAACTATATCTACGGCTAATAAAAAGCAGCTTCCAGATTAATTCTAGAAACAAGACGGGGCAACTATCTGTGAAAAACAAATCACAGATTAATTCCTGAAATAAGAAAGGGAAACTATCTATGAAAAACAGATTGTAGATCAATTCCCGAAATAGGACGGGGCGACTATCTACATGAACAAGTTGAATATTAACTCCCGAAACAGGATAGGGAAACTATCTTTCTTTCTTTATGGGCAGATAAAGATCAATTCTTGAAACAGGACGGGGCGACTATCTTTATCACCAATGGTATGAACTCCCGAAATAGGACGGGTTTACTAATAAACTGTTTGTAGTACAAATCCTGAAATAGCGGGGCGACTATCTACATGACGAGCAGCTACTAAAACACCTTTCCCGGAGTTTCATTTTATAAAGCATGGTTCCGATACAGTTGGGTGAATACTCATTCTGATCCACTTTTAGATACAGTCGGGCGTGGACTCATTCTAATACATTTTTCAGATACAATCAGGCGAAGACTCATTTTGATCCACTTTTAGATACAGTCGGGAGTATACTCATTCTAATACATTTTTCAGATACAATTAGGTAAAGACTCATACTGATTTACTTTTAGATATAGTGGGGCGTAGACTCATTCTAATACATTTTTCAAATACAGTCGGGCGAAGACTCATTCTGATCCACTTTTGGATACAATCAAGCGTAGACTACTCCCATAAATTGTTCAGATATAGCCGGGCGAAGACTCATTGCGATCCACTTTTAGATACAATCGAGCATATACTCATTCTAATACATTTTTCAGATACAGTCGGGCGAAGAATTATTTTGATCCACTTTTAAAATATAGTCATGCATAGACCCATTCTAATATATTTTTCAGATACAATCGAGCATAAAACATCTGTTGGCTCAGATTAAATCGACCAAAGGTTTAATCTGATACTTCTTCCTGTAGACACTTTTCCTGGCTCATATTAAATCAACCAAAGATTCATTCTGATACTTCTTCCAGTTAAAGACAAACGCAAACATCTACTGGCTCAGATTAAATTGAACAAAGATTTATTCTAATACTTCTTCTCGTAGACACTTATTTGGGCTCATATTAAATCGACCAAAGATTTATTCTGATACTTCTCCCAATTAAAGATGGACAAAAATAGTTTATGGCTCAGATTAAATTGACCAAAGATTCATTCTGATACTTCTTCCAGTGGACACTTTTTTTGGCTAAGATTAAATCGACCAAAGATTTATTCTAATACTTCTCCCAATTAAAGATGGACACATACATCTTCTGGCTCAGATTAAATCGACTAAAGATTTATTTTGATACTTCTTCTAGTAGACATTCTTCTGGCTTAGATCAAATCGACCAAAGATTTATTCTGATACTTCTTCCAGTAGACATTTTCTGGCTCAAATTAAATAAACCAAAGACTTGTTCTGATACTTCTTCCAGTTAAAGAATGGCGCCGACAACTTCTGGCTCAGATTAAATCGAACAAAGATTTATTCTGACACTTCTTCAAGTTAAAGACAAAAAGACATTTTCCTGACTCAGATTAAATCGACCAAAGATTTATTCTGATACTTCTTCCAGTTAAAGACAAAAAGAACTCTTATGGCTCAGATTAAATCAACCAAAGATTTATTATGCTACTTCTCCCAGTAGACCTTTTCTGGCTCAGATTAAATCGACCAAATATTTATTCGGATACTTCTCCCAGTAGACCTTTTTTGGCTCAGATTAAATCGACCAAAGATTTATTTTGATACTTCTTCCAGTAGACATTTTCTGGCTCAGATTAAATCAACCAAATATTTATTCTGATACTTCTCCCAGTTAAAGTCGACTATAGACTTAGTCTAAATTCTCCATCAACAATTACTTTGGATGGCATCTATAAGATCATCTCCAAAAACTCTTCATTACCTCTCCAAATGGCATCTTTAATCCCATTCTAGGCATAATTAACCAACAACATTACTTCATGCACAAGCAAGTGCAAATTTCTGGGAACTTATGTGTTCAATCATCTTCCACCTTCAAGTCACGAATGGCAGACCTGCCAATCTAAATCTTCAGGTTTAAGAATATTGAACAGGGGAAGTTGTTGTACCCTAAAATTTTTACTCTCTTTTCCCAAGACATTTCTTACAAAAGTTCTCAAATGCTTAAGGATTCTCAAGAGTTGATCAGACAGGCTCACCTCCTAAACACTGGGTCCATAACTAGGGTTTTGGTTTTCACAAGGAAAATTGCAATTATAATTCCTCAAGTGACTCTCATGGTTCATCATAGACCTCTATGAATGCTCATGCCAAGTTTCAATTCTTGCATCACAAATTTACTCATTCAATTGCTCAGGTGATTGTAAATCAGCTGTATTGGGTAAAAAGGTCAATTGAGATCAACATACTGTCAAACTTCAAGATTTTTTGTCAACATCAACATTTTGAAGTGATATTCACCATTTGATCAAGGTTTGAGCATAATTACTCAAGGAAATAATTCAAATCATCAAAGGGGAAAAATTGACCAAATTAGGGTTTTGACTAAGAATGACTGATTATTGAATTTTGACCTAGTACATGACCTAATGACTTGAAGCATGATCTTAAGGACTCAAACACAACATCTTTACATAATGATATGGTTCAATACATTTCCAAAGGTGCAAGAGATTGATAGTTGAAGAATTGAGATCAATTGATGAAAAATCAATTGTCAAACATTGACATTTTAGTCAACTTTGAACTTCAAAGATCAAGAGTCATCAAATATTTAATTTTTTCAAGCTTGATCAACAAGAATAACAAAGTCAACAAAAAGTCAAAAATTCCAATACTTATAAAAATTATAAGTGTTTTCTCCTTAATAAATTCACTACTTCATGACCATTTTTCACTAAGATACAAGATGATTCAAGAAAAACTTTCAACATGATGAATTCTACAACTTTGTCCTTGAGGAATGATGTCCAAAAAATGCTTGGATTAGGAGATATAGGCCCATGAAGTCATTACATTTTTATCTAATACTTAGAAAAAATTTCAACAAGTTTGATCAGATTTTTGTCCCAACTTCTTGGAAATTTTTCACCAAGTTCCAAGTTGATTTAGCCAAAGTGATCAACATTAAGGTTGTAGACAATGTTTCAAATGTCCAAGAACACATTTTTATCATGCTTGAGCTAAGAGATTCGTAGAGATGAAGTTGGGAATCCATTCTTGAATTATAGGTCATATTTGTGAAGAGCTCAAGAACAAATCCTTAATCTTGCTTTGCAGGCCTCTTAACTTCCAAATCACTCCATAATTAAATGTTTACACAAACTTTTGAGCTATGGTCCATTTGATTTAAGCATTGTCCAAACAATTTTACCATTTTTGGCACAAAGTTAACATTGCCATTCTTGCAAAGTTGCTTATATCACAATGTCAATTTCTTGAGCCTCTAACTTTCTCCCTCTGCACACACTCGACACAAAATCCAGAAGCAACATGTTTAAAGTGTGTAACCACTTTAGATTTCCATGTACTTCACATTGAAACCATGTATTTCAAAGATTTCTTCATTTACAATCCAACCAAACCACAACATGTGATCTTGCAAATTTGATCAGCTCCTTCCCTCCAACCTTTCTCTATAAATAGAGAGGTCCATTTGCAAGCTAAACAAGAGTTCATAAGCCCTCTAACCCTCTCAAACTCTCCCAAGTCAGAATTGTACACAAAACCTCCATTGTTTGTATATTCTAACCTTGAAGTTCAAACACCAAATCCGCTCGTGTGTTTTTATTCTAAATCATCCACAAAGCTTCTATAACTCATATAGAAGCTATTTAAACACCTGTTATACCACTATAACATCATCTTCATCATCCTCCATTTTAAAAAATAAAGCTCTGCAACTTGACTTGTCCAAAAGGATCCAGGCACTCTCAATCCAAAGCAAGCATTTCTATAGCTTCCTGGGAGTTCAGTGAAGCTATCCAGATCATCACAACACCTCTAGAAGTGCTCCAACTACAAACATGATTCTCACTTTTGAGGTAAGTTTTCTAAACTTTGAACTTTCTATTCAAGCATCATTAATGTTTACTTTTTGAATAAAAAAATGTAGACATCATTGCCCTAGAGCTAACCATGTGCTTACATTTCACTTATCTTGCCTGAGTGATTAGAATTTTGGATTTGAGATTTCTGAAATATTAGGGTTCAGTTTGGTACCAACAAAAATTCACTTTAATATTTGAGTGTTAGCTTATGTTAATGGCATGGTTGGATTTGTGGTGAAAAAATAAGCACCTTTCATGTTTACATTTTTAAAAATGATTGAGAAATGGAAGAGTTTGAAAATTCAAAGATGTTGAAGATACTAGCGCAAGGAAGAAGATGAAGTACATTTAAAAACAAGTTTGTAATATATTTAATAGTTTTTTTTAACTATCGGATGTATCACCACCTGTTGTACCCCAAAATTTGCCCTCCCATATTCTTCAAAGTTTTGACAAGCATCATCTCAATTTGCTCAAGTCTACTCAAGGGTTGCACAATCAAACCATCCTCCTAAGCCAGTCAAAATTAGGGTTTTGGTTCTTGCAAGAAAGTTGAGGTTTTCAATGGCTCAATCAAGTCCCATAGGCCTATACACATTGTCAAGCATCTACATGTCAAGTTTCAAGACTCACAACATCAAGTTGCACAATCAAAAGCCTTAATGGCTTCACAATCAACTGTAGGGGTAAAATGGTCATTTGGCAGTCAAAAGTCAAAAATTTTGGTCAATATCTTATTTTGAGCACACAATCATCATTTGATCAATTCTTGATCATGATTCCACAAGCATGGCTCAAAAATCATCAAGATTCAAAAGTTTCCATTTTTGGACAGTTGAAAAGTCAACTGTAAATTGACCAAGGCATAACTTTTTCATGGTTCATCAGAAAAATCCCATACAATGCTCATTTTGAAGGGTAGGACATTTACTACAACTCATATTCACATTCCAAGTCCAAGAAATGCTCCCACAAAAAGTTATCAATTTCTACATTATAGGTCATTTTCAAAAGTCAACAAAAATGCACTTTAAGTCAAAGACCATAACTTGAGATTGGTAAATCCAAATGACATGGGACCAAAGTCATTGGTTATAGGACTTCAAGACCTTTCCAAAATGTCCAAGAACATGTTCATAGGATCAAAATTGAGCAATATATGCATTGGAGAAGTTGGGAAATTTTTGTGAAATGGCAGAAGTCAACTATCCTTAAAACTTCAATTTTTGACAAAAGGGCCCACTTTCTTCCACTTGATTCAGCCTTGTCATGCCATACACGTGTCCCATGATTAATTTCAAGATCAAACATTTATTTTTCCATTTTATTTCATTTTTATTGATTTAATTCATTTTAAATCTATAATAATTCAAATAAAATCAAAAAATTAATGGAATGGCATCTTGGTGACTTGAATGACTTTCATGTGTCATATGCCAGCTACCAAATTCGTGCCAAGCCATTTTGTGCATAAAATCATGGTTTTGCTTCAAGTATGGAAAGGTCTTTAATGGTGATCAATAAAAATCTCAAGACATCAATACAATGGATCCCAAGCCTAGCTGCTGACCTAATTTCATTCACATATACATATGCAAGGAGGCCAGACCTAATTCACGTGAAAAAACTACTGCAAAGAGCCATTACCATATTGAAAAAAGTCAAAGAAAGTTTGAAATTCATCTTCATACTCCAGGCCTTTTCAAAGCGATTTAAGGACTCTAATACATTGCTAGCATTCCCAGGAACACATTGCAATAAAAAACAAGCCTCAAAGCTCAAGAACACGTGCTACACAGACCCACGGTTTGTCAAATTTTTTCATAATCACATACACTGATTCATGCATATTTAACATCTTTGGTGTTTGTTTTATACTCATAGAACTCAGGTGAAGCTTTTGGTGTGGTTAAATTGGTTTATAATGCCCTGAAACAGAAAACGCCATGAACGATTTCTAGGTTTTCCAAGCTCTAGAATTAGGGCTTTCTTATTTAGGGAAAATTAAGCCTCATGATTCCCATGGTTGAACTCAAGAAATCAAGACGATCCAATCCCAACCCTCGCGAACAATTTATATACAGCATATGCCTGTTCGCTATTTTTGGCATTTGCAGGTTGTGGGGGTTAAAACCCCCCGCTATCCATTTGTTCTTTTTGCAGGCATAAGGAAGAAGACAATAGTTGTCAGCATGTGATTGGATAATTCAAATAAAACGCGCGTTTTCATGATTTCCAGCATGTTGATTAATTGTTATTGATATATTTGTTTAAGCATTACACATACAAACGCGTGCAGGTTGGCTCAGTGGAAAGTGAGGTGGACGTTCACCATTGGGACCTGGGTTCGATTCCCAGGACCCCCAAATTCTTATTTCTATTTTTCCATAACATGTTCTTGTGCAGGTTTCACAAACGCTTTCCACCATGTGCATCAAATGATCATGCGCCAAGTGGCCTCAAAGATCAATCCAAGGGCTATGAGATGCTGGATACCATGCTCCAAGTCAAAGCAATGTGCAACCAATTCCAAAAGTCCAAGCAGGCTTGCAGCTTAGTGGGCCAAATTGCTCCTTCAAACCTCCATCTGGGCCCAGAACCCCCCTTTGGTTCATCCTTTTTTTCTTTTATTTTATATTTTCCATTTTTATTTATTAACCTTTTTCTTCTAATTATTATTATTATCACTAAAACTAATTAATTAACATTTTCACAATAAAAATTCAGAAAATAAAAAATGTAAATATTTTATTTTTATTAATTTCACTTAGGTAATTATTTTGTAAATAAACATTAACATAAATTAATTTAGTTTAATTAGTTTTAATTTTAATCCTTTTATAATAAATAAAAAACAAATTTAGACTTAGGCTTTTCTTTTGATATTTTTAATTCTTTTTTCATTTTATTTCATTAAAACATAAAAAACACAAAAATATTTTTTAATTAATTAATTGATTAGTAAATTAGGTTTAATTTCACTTAATTGCAAAAAAGGACAATCCCATTCTTTCTCAAAAAAAAGGGTCAAAACCCTAAGACGTTCCCGATTTAATTCTTTCGCGCGCATTTTTATTTTAATTCATTATATTTATGTATCTGCTACGGAAATGTAATAGTTAATTAGGTTTTATCGCTTTATTTTCCAAAACGGGTTATGTTTTTTGGCGATGTATAGACCCGCGCCTTGTAATAGCGTAGATTCATATTTCCACACTTTATTTTCCGCACTCTTAACTGTTAAAAATGCATGAAAGACTTGTATGAAAATAAAACAAATCTGTAGCTCACAAATAACATGTACAAGATGAACATTAACATGAAACAACACACATGCACATGCCACTCTTAGGGTACGCCTCACTGGTATCCTCGAGGTGGTCATCAAGTATAGGATGTCTTAGAGGTCGCCCTCCTGTCTAAAATCCAGTTGCCTCGAAACGGTTGCCTCGGATAAAAAAGGATCTAGGACATTAGGGTTACTTCTAAGGTGTCCTACTATTTCTTCGGTGACCACACATGTCCCTTATAATCGAATTGACCCGAATACCTCCAACGACGGTGCTACCTACCTCTCAATGGTGGGATAACACTATCTAAAGGACTCTTACACAGCCTAATTCCTTAGAGTAGGTAGATCTCATAGGTACTTTCTCTTTCAAACAAACAAAACAACTTTTCGCACCCACACTTTCAAAAAGTTTTCAAACAAAATACTTCATACACTCTTGAGGACTGATACAAGAGTTACTTAGAAGTTTTTCAAACGAACTTTTTCAAAACCCACACACACTTGAAAAGCAAACAATTTTTGAAAACATAGAGTGAGCAAGTACCTAAGAGCCCGTGGATAACCACGGATAGAAAGGGTGCTAACACCTTCGCTTTCTATAAATCTACCTCCCGAACCGAGAAACATTCTCAAAGAAGGAATTTTGTTGTGCTTTTGTCCTTTCCATGTTGGAGAACATAAAAGACGGTGGCGACTCTTGGTTACCGCGATATTTCGCGAACCAGCTTAAAAAACAGTCAATTCTATTTCCACCGATCACACCACCCTAGTGGTTAAAGTGAGCGCCTGTGACTATAGGGACCTGTGTTTGATTCCTAGTGGAACCCTTTTATTTGTTTCACATTTATTTCTTAAAGATTCAATACAAACAAGCTAAGGGAACATTCTATACATCCTCTCATCATCACCATTTGATTTCTCCGTGGCCAGATCACATGCCCCATAAGGCAAGCGCATGATACACTTCTAAGAGGCAGCCACACTGAATCCCCAAGCGCCTGGACTCTTATGTTGGGCCTGATTTGAATTTCTCTCCATACACCTCCCTTTTACTTCACATCATAGGTCCATTTTTATTTTATTTTATTTTTTATGATTCAACAAAAAAATTGTTTTGGACCTAGTATTCCTTTTAACACCCTCCAATTTCATTTTACTAATGCCAGGCTCAATTGTTTTTATATTATCTTTTCTTTACTTTTATTTATTTATTTCATTTAATTAAAATACAAAAAATATAGTTTTTGTTTATAAAAATTAGATTTAGGTTTTTATAATTAATTAATTTAATCGTTGACAAAAATTGATTTATTTTAATCACGTTAATTTTTCTAGAATTAGGCTATAATTCAAATATCTTTTTCTAAATAAAACTTTTAAAAAGTATTTTATAAATACTTAGAATTATTTAGACTTTAATTAATTTAGTTTTGATAATAAAAGATCACTTAATCACATCTTATTTTCTTGTAAATAATTAATTTGTAAATAGAATTAGGTCTAATTCTTTATCTCACATCTCAAATACTTTCTAAACAAAGAAACAACAAAACATTTTTTAAATACTTAGAAATTTGAGAGGGTTTTGAACATTTTCCCTTTTTATCATCTCCGCGCGTTTGTTTATTTTTCACATCATTGTTTGCATAGTCATGTAATTGCTTGTGGATTGTAATAGTTTAATTAGGATTTATTGCTTTTCATCCCCATTTGTAATTTGTATCCCCCGTTCCCAAAGCATTGTAATAGCGTAGGACATTTAAATTGCCCAATTTATCGCTTTCCTTATTATTATTAGTTTAATAGGATTGTATGGCAAGATTAAAATTAATCATAGAAAAACCCCTAATTCAAGACAAATAATTGAATCAAACACACTTTACACGCTTGCACCTCTAGGGTTAACCTCACTCGCTTACTCAGATAAAATTAGTCATGTCCCTCGGATGTGGGATACTTTAGAAAAGACCCTCGGTTAAAAGATCATAGTCCCTCGATGACCCTTTGATGTTGCCTTCGATAAACGATCTTAGTCTCTTGCAACAATTTCTAAAGCGTCTTACAAGTTGCTTTCTATGACTGTGCGATTACCCACGCTTGTCCCTCACATCCAATGATAGGACTTCCTACTAATTAATGGTAGGATAGCACTATCTAAAAGAGGAGGAAAAGAACATAGACTTTTTGAGTAGGTAGATCCCTCGTAATCGGTTGCTCACAAACTAAAATAATCTTCACACCTCACACATTTCAAAAAAAACATTTTCAAAAAAACACTTTTCAAAACAAACATTTCGTATACATTCTCAACGATTAAGAGAATCATTACAAAATTGACTTACATTGGCATTGTCAAAACATCTTTCTAAACACTCTCTTTCAATAAATATTTTCAAAACAAACATTTTGTATATATTTTCAACGATACGTAAATCATTAAAAAATTGCCGCACTTAGGCATTTTCTATAATATTTGCAAACATACACAAACACAAAGCATTTTTCAAAGTGAACTAGTAATTAACAGCCCGTAGGTGAGGTATCTTCAAAATAAAATAATTCATTTTCATCCGTAGGTAACTACGGATGAAAATGAATTATTTTATTTTGAAGATACCTCGTCTGGTATGAACATGTTAGTTCCTTTCTACTACAGACGCGTGAGTTTTCAAGCATCGAGCAGTAATAGAATGTGAAGCTTAGTGTTGTTCCATTAAAAAACATACAACAAACCAAAACATGTGAGCCAAACTATAATGCTCTGAATTTCCTATTGCACGAGGGAGTACGTAGGCACTAGGTTGTAGGGCCTAGGTGAGCGAAACTTTGTAAATATTCCTTCTTTTCCCTATATTTTCTTTCACATACATTCCTTTTAGCAGTTAAGCTTTAGACATAAATATTTACACACCCTTAGATTAGAATAAACGAAAGTGTATTCTATGGAGTACCACAGACGTGTGGGTGATAATATTTTCCCCTCACATAACCGACTTCCTTACTCGTTCTTTTGGTCATAAGACCATCTTATCCATTTCTTTTGGGTTCTATTGATATCTTCCCTTCCTCCATGATAAATAGAGTTCGGGGGCGACTCTATTTTTTTGCGGCACGACAACGATGCGGCACCCCAACAACACCGGGCGATGAAGAGGCAAGAGAGAAAAGTGAGCCTATGGAGGTTAGTTCCCCAGTAGCATTGGGCGATGAAGAAGTGACATAGCACCAGCAGCAGTGTCAGGCGATGCTGAGGCGATGCAGTCTGGCATAAATGTTCAAAACATCGTAACTTGAGTTTCAGGAGTCTGTTTTATGCGTTGTTTGAAGCATTGGGAAGATGACATGATGAACTATATTATGATTGAATTATATGATTGTTTTTATGCATTATTCCAGTATCTATGTTTTTATGAGATTGATTTATTACATGTTGCCATACTATGATGTGTTACTTTGATGATAAACATAAATGTTGATTATGATGTTCTATTATGGTGATTTATTAATGATTTTGTTGTAAAGTAAGTGATATGATTCATGATGATGATTTGGTGTAGGTAATGAGTTTTAGAATACTTTGTTGTTGTATGATGATTCTATGTTGAAAACTATGGAAATCTAGATTGTATTTGTATGGAATCGCAAGAGAATTTATGGTCGAGCAGGTGCAGAATTGAAAAAAGGGAATTATAGACTGGTGTGCATCGCCGGGAGAAGGGAGGAATCACCAGAAGAGGGTACGGCGCTTGGTAGTCTTCGGGAAAGCAACCGAGCGATGCAATAGGTGGAAAAGTTATGCTACTAGATTGTCTCGCTTGCACCATTGTTGGGCGACGCAGAAGCAAGAAGTGCACCGCCAGGAAAGTAATGTGCTTCTCCAGGAAATGTAGACCAAATAATATGGATGTTATTGTCGCTCCAACATCAACGGGCAAGCCACAGGCGAGCACTCTGTGTCACCGAGAAAACCTCGGGCGATGGACAACAATAGCATTTCTGAAGTGCCATAACTTCAGTTTTAGAATTCTGTTTGAGGTGTCGTTCGAAGCGTTGTATAGCTAATGTGATGAGCTACATGATGGTGGAATAAAATGAGTAAAAATATGGAGGTGTAAAATGCCTATTCTAGATAGTCTTGGGTTCTTAAGAGGTAGTTTCTAATGATGTATGTTGCTATGATGAATTGATAATACTATAATTATGTATGCTACTATGATGAATTGATGTGACAATACGATTGGTGTAACATGATGTATGTTTGTATGATGGATTGATGTTGTTGTGATTATTCCATGTGTATTATGATGTATGTGATGATATTATGTTGATTACATCAATGATGATGCATTTTGACTAGTCATGGTCATGTTTTATTGTGTTGTTACGCATCGTGCATTCATGGCATAGGTTAGGACTTTGGTCCAGTTATTTTTTAGGAAGATTAGTCTAGTGATATTGGTAGGACACTGGTCCAATGACGGCTTCAATCCCATAGTGTGAATTGATGAAATATTAAGATGTGCTTCGATTTCAAATGGGAATCGATCCTACGGTAGGGATCTTCGGAGGAAGATGACTTGGTCATCAATGAAGTTTTGGTACCACATGCATGAGTCAATGTGTTGCATTACAATATTTGTGACATCGCATAATGATTGATTAAGTGATGCTGATGATGTTGTGATCTAAGTGGTGTTTAATGATAGATGTTAATGTGATGTTATAATGATATAATTGATGTATATTGATGATATGAGCGTGTGAGTATAATATGTGATATATAATGATGTATGGATTTCATGACGGTTTTGTTTGTAAGTATGGTTGTACTCCAAAATTTGTCATCTTCATTTTAACTCTAATTGGCTTATATTTCATTACCATAGTTCTGTGATCGGTGGGAATAGAACTGGCTGTTTTTTAAGCTGGTTTCGCGAAATGTCGTGGTAAGAAAGAGTCGCCACCGTCTTTTATGTTCTCCAACATGGAAAGGACAAAAGCACAGCAAAATTCCTTATTCGAGAATGTTTCTCGGTTCGGGAGGTAGATTTATAAAAAGGGAAGGTGTTAGCACCCTTTTTATCCGTGGTTATCCACGGGCTCTTAGGTACTTGCTCTTATGTTTTCAAAATTTTCTTTTCAAGTGTGCGTGGGTTTTGAAAAAGTTCGTTTGGAAAACTTCTAAATAACTCTTGTATCAGTCCTCAAGAGTGTATGAAGTATTGTTTGAAAACTTTTTGAAAGTGTAAGGTGTGAAAAGTTGTTTTTGTTTTGTTTTGAAGAGAGCAAGTACCCATGAGTCGTCTACCTACCCTAAGGAATTAAGCTGTGTAAGAGTCCTTTAGATAGTGCTATCCCACCATTGAGAGGTAGGTAGCACCATCGTTGGAGGTGTTCGGGTCAATTCGATTATCGGGACTGTATGGTCACCGAAGCAATGGTAGGACAACTTAGAAGTAACCCTAACGTCCTAGATCCTTTTATCCGAGGCAACCGTTTCGAGGCGACTGGATCTTTTGGACAGAAGGGCGACCTCTAAGACACCCTATACTTGATGACCACGTTTCGAGGCAACGAGTGAAGCGTACCCTAGGAGTGGCATGTGCTTTGTGTGTTGTTTTTTTCAGTTAATTGTTGTCTTGTACATGTTATTTGTGAGCTACGGGTTGGTTTTATTTACATACATTCTTTCATGCATATTAGTAGTTAGGGGTGCGGAAAATAAATTGCGGAAATATAAATTCTACGCTATTACAAGGCGCGGGTCTATACATCGCCAAAAATACAAAGACCCGTTTTGGTAAATAAGTACGAGAAATTAAATAAAGCGGTAAACCTATTTACTATTACATTCTTGAAAGCAATTACATAATAATCAAAATGAAATAAATGCGCACGAATAAAATTAATCGGGAACGTCCTAAGGGTTTTGACCCTTTTAAGAAAAGAAATTGAATTTTTTTGTCTTTTTTGTGATTAAATGAAATTAATAACTAATAATTAAACTAATTAATTAATTAATTAAAAAAAAGTTTTTTTTGTTTTTATATTTTTTAATGAAATAAAATAAAAGGAAATAAAATTAAAAGTTAATTAAAAACCTAATTCTAAACTTATTTTAATTATTAAGAAAAAAAAAGTTAAAGTTGCCTAATTAATAATTAATTCAATTTATTAGTATTTAATTACAAAAATAAAATTAATAATAATAATAATAATGTTAGTTCTTTTTTTGGATTTTTTTTATAAAAGAGTTAATTATATTAGTAGTTAATAAAAATGAATAAGAAATAAAATAAAAAAAAAAAGAAAAATGACAAAATAATAAAAATGGAGAGCAAACCCAAAGGGGGTATGGGCCAGAACGGGGGGTTTTTGATTGAGATTTGAGGCCCATTTGAATCCAGCTCGTTTGACTTTCTGGAATCCAGTGCTTGTGTGTTGACTCCTGAGCACGGTGAGGACCACCTCCTGGCCTTCAGATCTATGAGAGAGGCCACCTGGCGCTTGGGTCTGTGAGGTGTATGGTGCTCCACGTTTGGGAATCTGCACAAGAATACATTAGAAAAAAATGACAATGAATTATGGGGGGACCTGGGAATCGAACCCAGGTCCCATTGTTCACGTTCCAAGGCTTTGACCAACTGAGCTGCACGTTCCATTCATTATCAAAATAACACGCAATTATTAAATTAGAAAACAAAAGCATATGCCTGAAAAAAATATAAAAACGCGCGCTTTTTGAAACAACGAATGAGGAGGGGACGCGTCAGCGTCTTCTTCCTTTGATACTTGTTTTTTACCTGCGGATTTTTATCCGCAGGTGGTTTCGCAGGCTTGCTCTGAGAATGCTCCTCAGGCCATGAAAGTCCATTTCAAGACCATAGCTGATCTCGTTTCCACCTCCTGAATCCCTTCATGCTTATGATTTGTCTTGATTGTGCCTGGAGAAAGAATGCCTAAAAACAAACAATGCAAACCCTAGATGCGGGTATCATCATACAAAGCCCCAAAATGAAATTGAACAATATGGTTATGTTAGAAATCAAACAAGGAGTACGATTATGCCATTATTTTCCAGAAAAAAATGCAAGAATAGAGAAACACGATTTCGTTTACAGGGGTGAGTTTGTGATGACTTACAGTGCTTGATATGGAGTCTCAGGGCGTGGTAAAGGTCTCTTTAGTTTCAGGGTATGGCAATGAAGGATCTCACATGCTTTGTTTTGTCTGAAACTGCCTGCAACCTTGCTTTAAATCTCACACTTTTTTGACAAATTCTGAGTTTTTGATCTGTCGTTTTAGGGATGCCTCTTTTCGTCCATCAGGGTGGGAAGGCTTGCATATGTATCCTTGAATGAGAATCAGTCACTATTATGAGCTCTTAACCAATGCAATTATGTTTTGAAATTTCCATAACCACCATTAAAGAAACTTGCCATTTTTGTTCAAAATTTGAATTTTCATGCTCATAATAGGCTTGGCACGAATTTGGTATATGTTTCATGATGCATCAAGGCTATTCAAATTCAAAGATATCCCTTAATTAATTTCTTTGATTTTTATTTGAATTTTAAAGATTTAAAATGAATTAAATCAAATAAAATTAAATAAAAATGGAATAATTAATCTTTAATCTTGAAATAAAACATGGGACACGTGGGAGGTATGGCAAAGCTGAATCAAGTGGAAAAAGTGGGCCCCTTTTGTCAAAAATGAAGTTTCAAGGATAGTTGACTTTGGCCATTTCACAAATATTTCCCAACTTCTCCAATGCATATCTTGCTCAATTTTGAAGTTATGGCCATGTTCTTGGACATTTTGGAAAGGTCTTGAAGTCCTATAACCAATGCCTTTGGTCCCATGTCATTTGAATTTACCAATCTCAAGTTATGGTCTTTGACTTAAAGTGCCTTTTTGTTGACTTTTGAAAATGACCTATAATGTTGAAATTGATAACTTTTTGTGAGACCATTTCTTGGACTTGTAATGTGTAGATGAGTTGTAGGAAATGTCCTCCCCTTCAAAATGAGCATTGGATTGGATTTTTCTGATGAACCATGAAAAAGTTATGCCCTGGTCAAGTTACAGTTGACTTTTCAACTGTCCAAAAATAGAAACTTTTGACACCTTGATGATTTTTGAACCATTCTTGTGAAATAATGGTCAAGTTTTGACCAAATGATGATTGTGGCTTCAAAATAAGATGTTGACCAAATTTTTTGACTTTTGACTGCCAAATGACCATTTTGCCCCTACAGTTGACTGTGGAGCAATTAGGGTTTTTGACTGTGCAACTTGACTTTGTGAGCCTTGAAACTTGACATGTAGGTGCTTGACAATGTATATGAGCATAGGGGACTTGATTGAGCCCTTGAAAACCTGATCTTCCTTGCAAGAACCAAAACCCTAATTTGACTGGCTTAGGAGAGTGGTTGACTGTGTAGCCCTTGAGTAGACTTGAGCAAATTGAGATGAGGCTTGGCAAAATTTTGAAGAATATGGGAGGGCAAATTTTTGGGTACAAAAATATGCATACTGTAATACGGTGGGAGAATTGACTTGGGTGTTTTGGTTTGATCTCAATTGTTGCGGATAGCAAGAGTCGCCACCGACTTTTCTTTTATCGTATAAGGAAAGTATGAAAAGAATAGGAAAGACCTTTAGAGATTATTTCTTGAGTTCGGGGGGTAGGTTATTAAAATGGAAGGTGTTAGCACCCTTTTCATCCGTAGTTATCTACGGGATCTTAGTTGCTTGCTAGATCACTTTCTTTGTTTGAAAATGTGCTTAGGATATGAGTTTGAAAGTATTTTGGAAATGTCTTTGTAATGGTTCTCATTTCTATAAGAATGTGTACAAAGTGATGGTTTTGAAAATAGTTCAAAGAGGTGTTTGTGGAATTTGTTTTTGAAAGTGATTTTGAAAAGTGTCTTTGTAATGATTCTCGTCTCTACAAGAATGCGTACAAAGAGCTTTGTCTTTTGAAAATATTTCAAATGAAAGTGTTGGTGTGTAAAATGTTTTTGTTGTGAGCAAGCAAGAAACTATGAGAGTCCTACCTACTCAAAAAGGTCTAATGTTCTTTTCCTCCTCGTTTAGATGTTTCTATCTCACCACTGATTTGGTAAGAAGCCCCACCATTGGATGTGAAGGGATGGGCATGGTTCGTTTGTATAGTCATAAAAGGTAACCTTATGGGACGTTTTAGCAATGTTGTTTAGGGACTAGATCATTTACTGAAGGCAACATCCAGGGTCATCGAGGCACTATGATCTTTTATCGAGGGTCTTTGCTAAAACGCCCATATTCGATGGACATGACTATTTTTTTGAGGCAACAAGTGAGATTACCCTAGAGGTGCATGTGTGAATAGTGTGTTTGATTGCATGCATTTAGTATTTTGATTTTGGGTTATCTACTTGTTGGTTTTATCTTGCCATACATCCTAATTACTAACATTTGTATAAAGAAATAAAAATGCAGAAAATAAATATCCTACACTATTACAACCATATTGAATAGAAAGAAAATGTAAAGACAAAACAAAATAAAAGAAGCGAAAATAAGCCTTTCGATTCAGGCAGCAACACCCTTCGATTCTGCTCTTCTTGGTTTCCTTCGATTTGGCCTGGAAGTCAGCATGTGCAGGAAGCCTTTGATTCATCTTCCTGGTTGCTTCCTCCGATTGGGCCTGGAAGTCAGCGTGAATGGATCCTTCGATTACGTCATTTTCTACTTCCTACGAATGGTCTGGAAGTCAGTGTGTGGGTAGATTTCGATTCTACCTTTCTTCTTCCTTCGAATGGCCTGGGAGTCAGTGTGTGGAGAAGCCTAAGGCCACACTCTTTGTTCTGCTTGCAATTGTGTAGCAGCCAAGGGTGAAGCCTAAAGCTTCGATTCACACCTCCTTCCTCCTATTTTCTTTCGTTTGGGATTTAAACACCAACATAGCCTGAGGCCATGCTAGCATTGTTTCATGGCAAGGTTAGTTGTTAAAGCATGTTTGAGAAACAAAGAAAACAAGCCATAAAATTAGAAACGAAAACAAAATAGAGAAGGTAGAAACGAAACGAACCAAAGGGTAATGATGATGTCTTGAAATGAAAGGAAATGGTTATTTGCATGTATTGCTTGAGTGGCTGCCCTGAGTGTTCCTAGATTCGAAGGAAAGAAATAGAGGTTATGTTTCTAGTATTAGATTGAAAGAAGGAACCAAGCATTGGGTTGCTTCAGATTCGAAAGAGAAAAAGAAACAAGTGTTGTGTTTCCTTAGATTATGGGTTTTGAAAGAAGGAACCAAGTGTTGTGTATCTTCTAGATTCAAAGGGCCAAGGAAACATGTGTTGTGTTTCTTCTGGATTCAAAGGAACAAAGACAAAGGTGTGGCCTTTTAATTTTAGGTTTGAGAGTGTTTTGAGTGTCTGAGAGTTTTCTCCCACAGCCAAAATCCAGGACCCTTTCTTTGTTGGTGAATTCTCTATTTATAGATAAAAGGTTTGGGGGATGTTGAAGTAACCAGGTTTGTAGGATAACAAACCATGGTTTGGTTGAAAATGAAAACAAGTTTGGCCTTTTCGTGGTTCCGAAGTTTCAAGTACAAGTAAGGGCCTGATGTTTGGTGGGTACATGAGATTTGACTTATGCTTTTTGGCATTGCTTGTGTTCAGACAAAGTCAGGTTGGGAGCTCAAAAAACTAACTTTGTGATTAAAATAATATTTATGAAAAAAAGGATACGTAGCTTTTTGACATTTTCATCCAAAAATGGTATAGTCCAATGGATAAAGCTTCGAGTCTTTGTGTAAGCCTCTGATTATGTAAAGATTTGGAAACAACATAGCCTGACAAGTGAGTTATGGAGGATAAGTTTTGTACCCCAAAATTTTCCCTCTCATTTTATCAAGATTTCCCCTCACAAGACTCTTTGAACTCCAGACAGGATTAGGGTTTTGCTCTGCTCAAGACATCTCCTTGCACTGATGACCTAAATTAGGGTTTGAGTTTGCACAGGGATTTTTGGACTTTCAATGCTCAAAGTTACTTTCATACTTCATGTTGGACTTATAAGATTTCCTCTACCAAGTTTCAAGCCTTGAATCAAATTTTTGCCCAGTCTATTAGACAGTTGACCTAGAAATCAGCTATATTGGGGGACCATTTGATCCACATCAACATTCTAGGCTCCTATGAACCATTTGATCAAGTTTGGACCACAACTCCTCAAGAAATTTGATCAGATCATCAAAAGGGCAAAATGGTCATTTTTAGGGTTTTGACTGCACAAGGACAATTTCTGATTTTTCACCTAGCCAATGGCAAATTGGGTTCAAGAATGGACTCAAGGACTCAATGGCATCATCTTAACCTATTCACAAGGTTCAAAAGATCTCAAATGCATTGGATTGACAGATGAATTTTCCAGTCAACTGATCAAAATTTGAATGTACTCTGAAAAGTCAAACTTTGACTTTTTGGTCAAAATCAAGTGCCAAGGGTCATTTTTCATCAATATGTTTCAAAACATGAAACTTGATCATCAAGAAACCCAATTTTGCAAATTAGGGTTTAAGATTGAAAATTTTCATAACTTAGAATTTTTCTAAGTTATGAAATTTTCTTAATTTTTCCCAACTTTGCCCAACATTTTCACCATGATACAATTGGATTCAAACAAAACTTCCAACATGAAAGTTGTAGTCCTCCACAAAGTCTACAACTTTGGTTCACAAAGTTTTCCTAAAAGAAGCGTGGATATCAAGTTATGATTTTTGGAACAAGGGTCTATGAAACTTTTAACTTAGTGAAATTTTGCCCTAATTTAGGCAGGATTTTGACCTATCTTCATGACCATTTTTCACATAGTTCCACTTGGAATCTCAAGATTCATTTCAAGTATGGATTTTAGAGAATGTTACAAGATTTCTAAAATGTCCAAGAACTCTCCAAAATCATTTGTGGTTAGGGAGAATCGAAGACTTGAAGTTGGCAAAAACTCACTTTTGATCCATGGCATTTTATATTGATACAAGTTGCAAACTCTAATCAGCCTTGTTTGTACTTGATTACAGGTCCCAAAACCCTTCCATACTCAATAATTAAATGCAAATCCATTGGTTTTAAGCTTTGTTCTGGTCATTAGAGGATTATACAATAGATTAATCCAAAAATAGTAAAAGGCAACATTGCCATTTTTGTCAAAATCTTGCTTTATGTCAAATTGCATCCTTAACCCTTGAACCATATCTTGTACAGCAAATCAAATCCATAAACTTGGGGCCACGCTTATACAATGTATGCAGGGTTAGAGCTAGCCTGTACAGGCCTGCTCTTGGTCACTTCTCATTTTGCTTCATAACCAAGAAACTTGTCAAAATTCACACAACTTGGACATCTGAAAAAACCAAGCTTAGCAAGCATTTGAAACAACTTCTTGACATTGCATTGAGCCTAAAACACGAGCCTTTGATCCCTAAAACACTCTTGAACATTAAATCACCTTCCTCTTGCAAAAACAGGGCAGTTCCTGCACTTGGAGTTCCATAGCAAAAACCCCTCGTGCGTTTTCCCCCAAACATGTTCAAACACCTTCCATATAACCTATCCAAGCTATCCCAACCATTAGGAAGTGACTGTAACTCCATTTGCAAGCTTCACCATTTCTGTTTTTAGCTTGTGCAGGTTGAGTTCTACAAGCTTGTTCAAGCACATCCAAATCAAACTAGGCATTGGGGAAGGTCAGAGGAAGTTCAAGCAAGTTCCCAAACATCTCAAGCCTCACTGAAAAGCTCCACATTGCCATACACGAAGTTAACTGAAACAGGTTTTTGTCAACTTCTTATCTCTCTATTTAGGAATCATTAGGCTTAGGTTTGTAAATAAAAAATGTAGTATTCATAGCCATGAAGTTGTACATATGCTCAGTTTTCATTTAAGTTAAGCGTGTTAAGAGAATTTGATCCATGAACTTTCTAAAAAATTTAGGTTAGAAATTAGGGCCAGAGAAATTCTCTCTGGTCTTTAAGAGTTAGATAAAGTTTCTTATATGGTTGAATTCGTCTTGAAAAATGCTACAACTTTGATGTTATGAGTTTTTGCATTAAAGCACGTATGCAGGATCTTGACATTTGGTACAAGCGTGCGCATTTTTTTGAGCCAAGGTTGAAGACGAAGCTCGGAATTGGGCTGGGCTTTTGCTTCTTGTTTTTGGCACCCCCTGCCTTGCTGACTGCACCCCCTGGCCCATTTCTTCATATTTTTATATTTTTGCATTTAGTTTTCATTTCTGATTTTATTTTATTATTTCCCAAACATAAAAAATACCAAAAATATTTTTATAAATTTTCACATTTATTTTTGTATTTTATTTTATTTTTCTAACATAAAAATAATTTAGTGAGTATATACTTTTATTTTATTCAATGAAAACTTGAAAATAATACATAAAAATATCATAGTTTTATTTTTGTATTTATTTATACTTAAATAATATTTTTCTAAATATATTTTTATTTTGTATATATTTTATTTTATTTTATTGTACATAAATAATTAATATATATTTACTTTCTTAAAAGAAAATTAGGGTTTTTGCCCTTAATAAAAAATATACCTTTTTATTTCTTTAATACATTAAATATTATATTTTTACATACATAAAAATAAACAAATTTTTTTTTACATATTTATGATATTTTGCATATTTATATTTAAATTGTTTAATTATTGCCAATTTATTTATTTGTACCAATTATTCAATTTGGATGTAATAGTAAATATTAGGGTTTTATTTTCTTGCAAATATCCCCCATTCCAAAATTGTATCCCCCTTCCCATATCAAATGTTTTAATAGCGTATATTTATTTTACGCACTTTATACTGTTAAATATGCCATGATAGAGATTAGGGTTTGTATGCAAAAAATCCAAAATCAAACAAATAGCTGGACTAATACAAAGACAAAGAAGCATGAAAATTGACAACACAATGCACACATGCACCCCTAGGGTTTCACCCACTTGTTTCCTTTAAAATGGCCATGTTATGCATGTTGAGTATCTTTGGCAAAACAAAAACAAAACAAAAAGATCATAGTCCCTCGATGACGCTATCATGGTTGCCTAAACAAAATGATCTAGTCCCTCAAAAAAATTTCTAAAGATACTTGGCAATATTGCTATCATGGTCAATACCATGACCCGCGCCTGTCCCGTTTAACATCCAAGTACAAGGTTGTTTACCAAGCAATGGTAAAACAACACTGTCAAAAGGATTAAAAATGTGTAGGAAAGATCTTTGAGTAGATAGGGTAGACAACTCTTAGTTACTTGATCAAAACTTGCAAACCATCCTTGCTATTTTCAAACACACCTCACAACACAATTTTAAAACATTTCCCAAAACAAACTTTCAAACATTGAAATATCTTTTCAAAAGATGATACACCTTTGTATACATTCAAACAAGAATCATTACAAAGGTTGCCACAACGATGGCCTCTTTTAAAAGAATTTACAAAACCACACACAAAGCACCATTTCAAACAATTGAAAAGCAAAAGCAAGTGATCTAAACAAGTAACTAAGAGCCCATGGATAACCATGGATGAAAAGGGTGCTTGCACCTTCCCTTTTCATAATCTACCCCCCGAACTCAAGAAAACATCTCAAAGGTCTTTCCTGTGCTTTTTGACCTTTCCTTTGGATAAAATAAAAATCCGGTGGTGACTCTTGCTAAACCGAAACATTTGCGAGCACAAACGCAAAACCTCAAGTCAGTTCTCCCACCGCATCACAGAACTGGCGACTCTGTTGGGGACAATTCTAAAAGTGGGGTTACCTTAGGGTTTTAGATCACCTTTACATGCTTGCCTTGTTTGCTTTGATTGCTTTACATTTGGTTCTATTGTTTGGGTTTGAAATCCTCTACCCGGATTTGGGAAACATTCATAGGTAAATAGCAATACGTTGTGGAAACTGTGCG
This sequence comes from Vicia faba, assembly GCA_948472305.1. Taxonomy (NCBI): domain Eukaryota; kingdom Viridiplantae; phylum Streptophyta; class Magnoliopsida; order Fabales; family Fabaceae; genus Vicia; species Vicia faba. Next base: position 1,037,888,844 of record OX451740.1, on the reverse strand, counting down.
GGGTATACCGACATGGTTGAAGCAATAGCTATATTAGTGCGACATATTTGTGGGTACCGGTAGCCTTTGAGTCAATCAAAGAGAATACGGGGCCGCTGAGTGATGTCATGAAGCACTAATGGACTTTTAGAACCTTTACTTGACCATCTTAGCCTTATTAGGGGTAGTGAGGTGACCGGCTTTGGTACAGTCCGAAGTTGGTAGATACTCGATACTATACTCATTGAGGGTAATTTTCTTGGAATATTTCGGTCGCCAGTTAAGTGGCTAAACTGAAACAATGAACACAGAAAATAATTCAGTGATATTGAGCTCCTTAGAACCCGGTTACTATTTATAGGACAGGTTGAGCCAACTAACTTTAAGAGGGTACTTACCTATGAAACCCCATCCAATCCTGGAACAAGGAACTTGTGTGACTTGCTTGTACATATACTTGTGCATACATCATGAACGTCATAAAACATCATATGCATCCACTAACCATTTCAAGGGTTTGGATCTTCATCTTTGTTCCTGTTTTGTAGGTAATGGAATCTCTTCGCAGGAAAACAATTCAGGTCAACCTTGTGAGGATCCCTCCTCAACTCAAGGAGCTTGCTTCCAAGATTCCAGAGAATTCTCTCTTCAGTGAAAGACATGGTAGACTTCTCAGCTTGGTCAACTCTAACATTGAAGAAGACATGGTGAAAGTTCTCTTCCAGTTCTTTGACCCCCTACACCATTGCTTTACATTTCCTGATTACCAACTAGTGCCTACTTTGGAGGAATTTTCTCAACTCTTGAGGATTCCTATTCTCCATCAACTAACCTACAACAGTACGGAAAGAGAACCAAATCCTGATGATGTTGCTCAAGCCCTACACTTGCAACCATCTGATATCAAAGGTCATTGGGAAACCAGAAGTGGTGTCAAGGTTTTCTTGGTAAAGTTTCTGTTTGAGAAGGCACAAGACTGCTGGAATTCTCTAGATCTACAAGCTTTTGAGGAGATTGTAGCACTTCTCATCTATGGGTTGGTCTTGTTCCCAAACCCTGATCAGCTTATAGATGGGAATGTTGTCAAGATTTTCATATCTCGGAATCCTGTACCTACATTGCTCGGGGACATCCTACACTCATTTTACACACGAACAATAAGGAAAAGAGGTGTTCTCATGTGCTATACTCCTCTTCTAGCAAGGTGGTTTATTTCTCACCTTCCCCAATCAGTCTTGAAGAATGAGCAAGGCTTGAGGTGGTCACAACGATTGATGACTCTTACGCACTTTGATGTTCATTAGTGTTCTCGGTCCATAGAAAATGTCACCATCATTGATCATTGTGGGGAATTCCCTAATTTCCCATTACTTGGCATTAAGGGAGGCATTACCTACAACCCCTGCTTGGCTCTAAGACAGTTTGGGTATGCCCGAAGGGATGGCCCTCATGACATGCTGATCCCAGACTTGTTTTTTGACTTCGACAATGACACTTAAGGACTTCGACAAAGGTTTATCCGAGCTTGGAGGATGCCTAACAAAGTGGACAGTAAGACACTGGGACACAAGAATTCCATCCCCCTTGAGCCTTACCTCAAGTGGGTACGAACCCGCGCCCAGAGTCTTATGATGCCTTACCCCCACATTCTGCCTATGATCAAAGAGCCTGTTATGGAAGGAGAGGTTCCATACACCCTCCTACATCCTGACATGCCAACATCATTGGAAGATTTTCAAAAGAGTTGGATACAGCTCAAGGAAGAACGAAATACTTTTGAAGCCGACTTCTACGCCTGTGAGAAGAAGGTTTTGGAACTTACCCGTCAACTCCATGAAGAGCAGACTCTCAACACTTACATCGCACCAAAGAGGATGCGCAATGTCTCTTTACATTAGAATTTTGTATTGTTTTTGCCCATGGGGTATTTATGTACTAACAAATTTTGTCTTATTAATATGAAGTGCGTTCTCTTTTGTTTGCAACAAATTTGAATTTCTGAACCCTTGATTGCATTACATGAATACACATCATTCATCATATGCATAAACAGGTCTTCACACCAGGTTTCCTTATCTCTCTGTTGTTTATTTCAGCAAGATGAATATAGAGCAGACGGTCAAAGATCTACAAGCACAAAATTCGCAGTTCCAACAACTCCTCATGACCTTGGAAAAGGGTCAAGAGGACCTTAAAGCACTGTTAGGGAAGGAAAATGAAAAAGAAAAAAAGAAAAAGAAAAGAGTTGGTGTGGCCACTATGGGAAGAATATTTGAGAACCAAGCTAGGAGAGTCCTGGATTTCCCCTCGACGTCTGATGAAGGGGTTGGTAAAGGAAAAAGAGCTGCAGTACCTTCCGAGTTTGAGGCCGAAGAGGAAGAAGAAGAAGATGATGAAGATTACTCTGAGCAACAGTACCCTCCTGCGGATGATAAGTATAAGAATTTGGAAGATCGACTGGCAGCCATGGAGGTATAAAGGGTACCTGGGCTGGATTTCGAAGAACTAGGGTTGGTTGTTGGGATCGTCATTCCCCCTAAATTCAAAGTACCTACATTTGCTAAATACGATGGTTTGTCTTGCCCGAAGATGCATCTGCGGTCTTACATCAGAAAGATCCAACCTCACTCTTCTAATAAGGATCTGTGGGTCCAATTTTTCAAGATAGTTTATCGGGTACGCAATTGGATTGGTTCTATCAACTTGAGAGATATGATGTACATAACTGGGAGGATCTGGCCGCTGCCTTCTACCGACAATACCAATATAATGCAGATTTAGCACCTACTCGTACTCAATTATAGAGTATGGGTATGGTCTCTAATGAAGGCTTTAAGGAGTATGCCCAAAAGTGGCGGGATTTGGCTGGAAGGGTGCAATCACCATTGTCTGAAAGAGAGCTTGTTGATATGTTTTTGGGGACCCTGTCAGGTCCATTCTTTAATAACTTGATCGGGAGCTCATCTGCAGGGTTCACCGAACTAATTCTGACATGTGAAAGAGTCGAAGCTAACATTAAGAGCGGTAAATTTCAGAAGGATGCATCTTCTTCCGCTGCTATCAAGAAGACCTTTAAGGATAAGAAAGAACTTGCTGTTGTTTACACCCAGAGAAATCAAGTAAGAATGGAGCGCAGACCAGCGGTGGGGGCTGTGATGATTCAGAATTCCGCAACCGATAAACCTCGAAGCAATTAACCCATAGCTAACCAAACCAGGGTGGAAAGGCCTACACGGCAATTCACCCGGATCAATATGACACCTGCTCAGGTTCTCCCTCATTTGTTAAAGTTAAACCTTACAAACTTGAAAGAAGCGCCAAAAAACCCAAATACCTCTTCTCCATATTATCATTCAAATGCAAAATGTGCATATCATTCGGACAGTGTAGGGCACAACACCAACAACTGTTGGGCCCTTAAAAACAAGATCCAAGATTTAATAGATGCCAAGGAGGTGGAGTTTGATGCCCCCGAAAAACCTAATGTGATATCCGCTCATATGCCAAAATATGGTCATAAGGTCCATGCTATTATAGAAGATCTTCATGTTACTGCTATTGATGACATAATGACTCTGTTGCCAATGATCAAGGTAAATCTGTTGAAAGCCGGAATTTTTTCGGGCTGTGAAAAAGATTGTTACCTTTGTTCAACCTTGCAATCCGACTGTCCGCTATTGAAGTCAAGCATCCAACTCCAGATGGATACTCAAGAAAGCCTCTTCAAGAAAACTCATGTTAGCCCTGTTACTCCAATCAATGATGTTGCTATAATCACCATTTCCGACAATCTTTCCAAGGTCTCCAAAAGACCTGTTAAGATTACACCCAATCCAAAGTTTGTACCGCTGAAGATTACTATGCCGAGGCCTATCCCATACAAGTCCAACAATACAATACCATGGAATTATAGGGGAGAGATCTTCTACCACAGTGTTAAGCAGATCGAATCAGTTGAAGAAAGTTTCAATGAAGAAACTCCTGACATAGGAAATATTGCAGGGACAAGTAAGATCACTCGTAGCGGAAGAATCTTCTCTCTGGATATTGCTCCTCCAAAGGCAATATTAGGACCCTCAAGTGCTCCTGTGCCAGTCAAGATATTTGTACGAAGTCCAGTCATTGAAGAAATTTTTACTCCCGAAGCTATACCCTCTGTTGTTACTGCTGATAAAGGTAAGGGGATCCAAGAAGCGCCCGTCATGACGAGGGCTCAGACTTTGGTTATCCCCGAGACCACCCAAAAGGAAATGGAGGAGATTTTAAAGATAATTAAGAAGAGCGACTATGATGTCGTAGAACAGCTGGGGAAAACCCCTTCAAAAATCTCTATGTTGGCTCTATTTCTCTGCTCCGAGGCTCATGCCAAAGCCTTGATCAAATTCCTGAAGACAGCGCACGTGTCTCAAGAAACTTCTGCGGATCAGTTTCAAGAGTCTGTAGCTAGCCTTACAATCGACAATGGTTTTGGCTTCTCTGATGCAGATCTAACATCTAAGGGAAGAAAGCTTAATGATGCGCTGCATGTCTCGGTAGAGTGCAGAGGGACCACTCTTGCTCATGTTCTGGTTGATACCGGGTCGTCTTTAAATGTCCTACTAAAGAAAGCATTGGACAGACTAGATTGTGAAGGTCTAATTTTGAAGCCCAGCAACATCATCGTAAGAGCCTTTGATGGTTCTAAGCGGATGGTCCACGGGGAGGTGGACATCCCAATTAAAGTGGGTACTGAAACTTTCCATTCCACATTTTATATCATGGATATTCGTCCCTCCTACTCTTGTTTGTTAGGAAGACCATGGATTCATCATGCTGGGGCCGTTACGTACACTCTGTATCAGAAGCTTAAGTACCCAGTCCAGGGGAAATTGTGACAAATCGTGGCGAGGAGGAGTATATGATAAGTCATCTGAATTCCGCTATGTTGAATTAGATGGTGAATTCATTGAGACCCCCTTTCATCACTTTAAAGAGGTTTCTCCTAAAATTGCGGTAGCCAAGACAATGAATGATGTGCCCATCATTACCAAACCTGTGTCCCGGATGTCATCCCTTAAAGATGCAGAGGCTGTGATCAAGGAAGGAGGAAGCACGGTGTGGGGTCAACTGCCAGATTTTCCTTACAATACAAATAAGTCCGGCTTGGATTTCACTGCTGCTGGTCAGAAGGCTGTGCGTTGCTCCCGGGCTGGAGGACCGCCTTTGAAAATCACTCATCATGGAGTTCATGCTTTAGAAGATGATGAAGAAGAAAGAAATTTTGAAGACTGGATCTTCCCAACTATTGAAGGAGGACTGAACAACTGGGAGGCGAAAGACTTTGTTCCCATTACTTTCATCAATCAGTAATTTATCTTTTGAACATTTCCTGTTTGGTCTGTAATAATTATTAAACAATTCGTACACTCTTTTCACCTTATGCCTTACCCGGGGCATATAGGTCCATTTGTAAGGGTTTTTATTCTTCATTTTCATATGCCATTTTTAATGAATCATGGACGTTTTCATATATAAACTTTTGTGTTCATTTTCTTTCTTTTTACATTTTTATTTTTTATTTGTTTAAAGGTGGCTATCCCTTACACACACCCACACTCACAAAATGCTGGTATCCATCCACTCTGGATTCCATGGGTAACAATCCTGCTATGGCCTTCAGTGACTCTGAAGATCTGGTCAATCATGCCAAATACGAAGGTGATGAAGACTATGAAGGGCCTGGAGAGTTGGCCAGACTTTTGCAACAGGAAGAAAGGGCTATTCTACCTCACGAGGAGTTGTTAGAGACTATCAACTTAGGAACAGGGGAAGACAGAAAAGAGGTTAAAGTGGGTGCCAACCTGGAGCCAAGTGTCAAAGAGCGCTTAGTTCAGCTGTTGAATGAATATGTTGAGATCTTCGCCTGGTCCTATGAAGACATGCCGGGATTGGATACAGATATTGTCGTTCACCGTCTCCCTACAAGAGAAGACTGTCCACCAATAAAAAAAAAAGTCCGCCGAATGAGGCCCGACATGTCTGAAAAGATCAAAGTTGAAGTGATGAAGCAATTCAATGCTGGCTTTCTTACTGTTACTTCCTATCCATAATTGGTTGCTAACATTGTGCCCGTGCCTAAGAAGGACAACAAAGTCAGAATGTGCGTGGATTACAGAGACTTAAATCGGGCTAGCCCTAAAGATGACTTTCCACTACCGCACATTGACATCTTGGTTGACAACACAACTCAACACAAGGTTTTCTCTTTCATGGACGGATTTTAAGGGTACAACCAGATCAAAATGGCCCCCGAAGACATGGAGAAGACTACTTTTGTTACGCAGTGGGGTACCTTCTGTTATAAAGTTTGATGCCATTCGAACTGAAGAATGTCAGGGCAACCTATCAGCGAGCCATGGTAGCTTTGTTTCATGACATGATACATCATGAGATTGAAGTCTACATAGACGACATGATAGCCCGTTCACAGACAGAAGAAGAACACCTCGACCATCTGCAAAAGCTGTTTGTTAGGTTAAAAGAGTACAAGCTCAGACTGGACCCTAACAAGTGCACTTTCGGAGTCAGGTCCGGTAAACTTTTGGGATTCATCGTCAGTAACAAAGGCATCGAGGTTGATCCTGCCAAAGTCAAAGATATACAAGAAATGCCTGCCCCTCGCACTGAGAAGGAGGTCAGAGGTTTCTTGGGACGCCTAAACTACATTGCAAGGTCCATCTCTCACCTAACATCTACCTGTGAACCAATCTTCAAGCTGTTGAAGAAAGATCAGTTGGTTAAATGGAATGATGACTGTCAAGTTGCTTTCAATAAGATCAAGGAGTATTTGATGGAACCTCCTATCTTGATGCCACCTTTCGAAGGAAGACCTTTAATCATGTATCTGACTGTCTTAGATAATTCAATGGGGTGCGTATTGGGCCAACATGACGATTCTGGCCGAAAACAGCATGCCATTTATTACCTTAGCAAAATGTTTACCGACTGTGAGACTCGCTACTCACTACTCGAGAAAACTTTATGCGCTTTGGTATGGGTTGCTTGCCGGCTACGGCAGTATATGTTGACACATACCACTCTGTTGATTTCTAAAATGGATCCGATCAAGTACATCTTCAAGAAGCCTGCTCTATCCGGAAGAATCGCTAGATGGCAGATGATACTCACCAAATATAATATACAGTATACGACCCAAAAAGCTATAAAGGGGAGTGTGCTAGCCGATCATCTGGCCCATCAAGCTGTCGAAGATTACCAATCTATGAGGTTTGACTTTCCCGACGAGGATATCCTGACTTTGAGCAACATTGAAGAAAATAGACCGTATGACGGACCTGAACAAATATCCCGATGGACTCTGTACTTTGATGGTGCCTCTAACGCACTTGGAAATGCTATTGGCGCGGTACTTATCTCTCCAGAAGGTTGTCGTACACCTTTCACCGCTAGACTCTGCTTCAGCTGCACCTATAACATGGCCGAATATGAAGCTTGTATCTTTGGTCTCAAGGCCGCTATTGACTTGGGAATCAAATCCTTGATTGTATTTGGGGACTCAGCTTTGGTTATCAGTCAAATTAAAGGAGAGTGGGATACTAAACATCCAAACCTCATCCCTTACAAAGAACATGTCCTAACATTGTTACCACACTTCGAGCAGATTACCTTCGAACACTTCCCGCGAGAAGAGAATCAGCTAGCAGATGCGCTAGCTACAATGTCATCCATGTTTAAACTTAACTGGGATAATGAGGCACCTCAAATCACCATCAAAAGAATGGACGAACCTGCACATTGTCACGAGATTAATACCGAAGAAGTAGTGGACCGACCGTGGTTTCATGATGTCAAAAGGTATCTCGAAGCACAAGAATACCCTGAAGGAGCTTCAGTCAACGACAAAAAGATCTTAAAGAGGTTCGCAGCCAAGTTCTTTCTGAGAAATGGTATCCTATACAAGCGCAATCTTGATTGTGTCCTACTCCATTGTATGGACAAGGTTGAAGCTGAGAAGATCATGGCTGAACTACATAATGGCACCTTTGGAACCCACTCAAGCGGTCATATGATGGCTAAAAAGATTCTACGGGCAGGCTACTACTGGTCTACCATGGAAGTTGATTGTCATCAACATTCCCGTACTTATCACAAATGCCAAATCTCTGCTGACAAGGTACATATCCCTCCAGTTCCTCTCAATGTCCTAATAGCTCCTTGGCCATTCGTGATGTGGGGAATCGACATGATTGGAGAGATCAAGCCTACAACATCCAATGGACACCGTTTCATCTGGGTGGCCATTGATTACTTTACCAAGTGGGTCGAAGCAGCTTCCTTCGCCTCTGTTACAAAGAATGTGGTTTCCCGCTTCATCAAGTAAAACCTCGTATGCCGGTATGGTATCCCCGACAGGATCATCACTGATAACGGTACAAATTTGAACAATACTATGATCACCGCTCTGTGCGAGTAGTTCAAGATTCAACATCATAATTCATCTTCCTATCGGCCTAAGATGAACGGTGTTGTCGAAGCTGCGAGCAAAAATATCAAAAAGATCATTCAAAAGATGGCAGTCACCTACAAGGACTGGCATGAGATGTTACAGTTTGCTTTGCACGGGTACCATACCACAACACACACTTCAACTGGGGCAACCCCCATTTCTTTGGTATACGACATGGAGGCTGTTTTGCCTATCGAGGTTCAGATTCCTTCCTTGAGAATCATGAAGGATACTGGTTTGAGTGAAGACGATTTGATTCAGACCCGACTTGATCAACTTAACTTGATCGACGAAAAACGACTCACTGTTGTTTGCCATGGTCAGGCGTATCAAAAATGTATGATCAAGGCCTTTAACAAGAAAGTCAAGAGACAAGTATATCAAGTCGGGGACCTTGTAATCAAGCGGATCCTCTTGCCACAAAGCGATCCCAGGGGCAAATGGACTCCTACTTACAAAGGACCATTTGTGAACAAAAACATCTTTTCCGGTGGGGCAATGATTCTGACCACCATGGACGGTGATGACCTGTCACACCCTGCGAACGCAAACATAGATAAAAGATACTATGCATAAATAACCCGACAAGTTGAAAACCCGAAAGGGAGAATTGGGAAAAAATGTGCATCCCGGTGAATCGAAAACCCGAAAGGGCGGTTCAGGAAAAAATTAGGGATAAAACAAAAAAAAATATGTACACCCGGCAAGTTGAAAACTTGAAAGGGCGACTCGGGCAAAAAGGGGTTTCCCGGTGGACTGAAAACCCGAAAGGGCGGTCCAGGCAAAAGTTAGGGAATTAAAGCGTATGACTATGTCTCGTCGGATCACTTTAAGGACAATCTCTTCACGGACAAGCTCCAAGCTTCTGATCAATCCAATCATCGACGAACGAAGCAACGAATGGACAAGATACTCAGAGTTACAAAGGCTATAGCAGAATGGGAACCCCATGGAATTGTTACACATAACCATCTTTCTTTGTATAAATTTTTTCTAAATTTTATGACAACATTCTCTTACTAGGATGTTTGTCTCCCTTGTACAAAATACTTACACATAGTTAATACAAAGATACCTCAAAATGCATAAATTTGTTTGCCTTTTCTTTCTTTTTACACTTGTGTTTTATTTAAAAACGTCCAATGATTTATTAAATGAGCATATGCATTTGAATATAATCACTGCTTACAAATAAAACAAAATGAGAAAGGATAATTAATGATAGGTTGAAAGTATAGGAAAACTTCTTTAGGCTATTCTAGAAGAAATCCCCTGCAGTAAATCATTCAGATCCTCAATAGAGCTAAAGCCTTGAAATACACATCCCCAGCAGAGTTAAGTTCCAAAATCTCCATCGGAACTAAGTTTCCAAACTCCCAATCCCCAGCGGAGACAGAAAACTTTGAACTGCAAACCCTCAGTGAAGATGAAACTTTCTTCCCCAACGGAATCCAAAACTTCAACTTTTAAACCCCGGTGGAAGACCATCCAGTTTCCTCCAATTCCCCAGTAGATTGGCATACAACCCAAGCCCTTGAGAACTCTTCAACAGAATAAACATTCTTGCCACAGATTTATTTCCCAGCAGATCGAAGATTCTCAGTCTCATTTCTCCAGTTGAAGCCTCCCAGGTTTTAATTCCCCAGTAGAGATCGTCAGAGTTTTCCTTATTTCCCAGGAAAGTCATGAAGGATTCTCACATCCCCACAAGTCACCAAGGATTTTCAATCCCCAACAGTGGTCCAAGGATTTCTCATTCTCAACAATCAAAGATCTTGAATCAACAACAGCAGTCAAGGGTTTATTTTCCCCTGCAGCAGTCAAAGATTTCATTATCTCCAGCTATCAAGGATTTATTTTCCTCAGCAAGACAGCTAATCAGCTTACATGCGCATACATTATATTCACATATCATAAACATTGATAAAGCACACTTTATTGCATCATACATATCATGCAACATAACTTTGTGTTTTAGCTAACATTTTACCCTTTTCAGGATAAGATTAAAAGCTACCTTTAACAAATGTTCAAAGATTTCAGATACAGTATGGATACACCCCAGACACGGCGGTCATTCTATTGCTCATTCATAATTTCAAGTCAAGATACAGTATGGATACACCCCAGACACGACGGTCATTCTACTACTCATTCAGACTTCAGCAATCAGATACATATTAGATACGCTCCAGACACGGAAGCCTTTCTATTTCTCGTTCAGATTCAACTATCAAACTTCAAGTTCAGATACACTCCAGACATAGAAGTCATTCTGCTACTCATACAGATCTCAACTTCAGATACAGTCCAGATACGCACCAAACGTGGTCGCCATTCTGTCACTCATTCAGAATTTATCCCCAGCCCAAAGATGCTCCATACACAGATGTTTCTCTGTCGCCCATTCAGAATTCAAATACAATATAGATACACTCCAGACACGACAGTCATTCTGATATTCATTTAAGAATCAAATACAGTTATAGCTCGGATATGCTCTAGACACGGACACCATTCCTTTGCTCATACGGATCCAATCTCCAGATATAGTTCAGATACGTTCCAAATACGGATACCAATCTGGTGTTCATTCTCCTGATTTTCAACAAACAAATTGAAGATGTGAAAAACACAAAAAGGGGGGTTGAATTGAAAAAACTCGGATTAAATAATAAACAGCTTTAAGACACATTATTTTTATCCTTGTTCGTTTGATCTCAAACTACTCCAGTCCACCCGTCAAGGTGATTTCACCTCTCTCCAACGAGGTCTTAATCCACTATTCTCAAAGAATTACAACATCTACTTTAACAACTGTTAAAGTCTTCTTGAGTATAACCACAGACCGATTTATCTCAAGGAAATCTTTTACAAATAATTGAACAAGGCTGTGTTAACGTTTTCTAACAAAACAATATATCACAACTGTGATAATTACACAACTTAAGCTTGGAATAAACTGAATTTGCTAAAGCATTTGAATAAGCGTGGTTTTGAAGGCTTGGCAAATTATGTGAGTTCATGCGTGTGTCTTTTCTCAAGAAGACTTGTTTATATAGGCAAGGCAAAGATACGTTGTCCATAAAGCCAGTTTAATGACAATAACGCACTTTCCTTTTGAAGAAGATCTTGTCTGAAGAGAGCCGTTAGTATTTAATTTTGTCTTGAATAATTAATAACGCTTCAGAGTCTTCTTTGCTTTAACTTATGATAACGCTTCAGAGTGTTGATGACTTGGTAAAGATCTTTGATCAGAGTCAGAGTGTATTTTCTTATGCGCAGATTCTGGTCATCAAGCTTCAGCGTATAATCTGGTAGCTTCAGCGTGTAGCACATATTACTGATCTTCTGATGCTGATTCCATCAAAGCTTCTGTATATATAAAACATAATTTTAAGAAGCATATTTGTTATATATATATATATATATATATATATATATATATATATATATATATATATATATATATATATATATATATCTTTGAATTTATTTATTCTTTGTATTTTGTTATCATCAAACTCTAATCAAGGGTTGTAGAATCAAACTATGTTCTAACAATCTCCCCCTTTTTGATGATGACAAAAACCAGATTTTTCAATTAAAAATAAATAATAAAAATTATAGAATTAAGAAGAGAAACTCCCCCTGAGTTGATTACTTCCCTTTAATTCCATGAGTCTTTGAGCATCAGAACCTTACTGTATCTTTCATCAGAGTTTTGTACCTGTTCAAGCTTTTCAGAAGAGAGAAATTTAAATAGATCAGAATGTTTGAGACTTATGTCTCAGTAATCCGTTATTGAAAAATATCTTATTCTTTCTCCCCCTTTTTCTCAGTTATCAAAAAGAACATATAATCAGAGCCAAGATGCATTTATATTAAAAACCAGAATCAACGAAAAGTTCAGAACAACAGCAATGTAAGAATATTACAGATAAACATGTTTTAAAAACAAGGAAATTCTAAGAGGGAGGAGGTAGACGCGTGAACAAAGCTTCCAACATGCTCTTGATCTGGATGTTGGTTTCCTGTTGCTTGGTTAACATGCTCGTGATTACCTTAATTTTGTCGTCCTGTTTATCCATTCTTTCCTTCATCAAAATATAAGATCTTTTCAGGTCTTCTAGAGTCTGCCTTTCATAGGAGGAAGCTGGAGGATCTTCAGTAGCTGGATGCTTCTCAGAGAATTCTGCAATATCCTCTTTTTGACCCAGTTCTTCAGCAGGAATCATCTGCTCTGGAGTAACAGTCAGATTGAGATCTTCTGACTCTGGTTGAACTTTGTATGTTGGACGATGTTCAGACCAGGGAGCATTGTCTATAGGGAGAACTTCTTCCTTGAGCAGCTGGCTCAGACTTGATCTTCAATTACTTTTAGTAGATTACTGAAGTTCTGTTGAACTTGTCCGTAGCTCTGTTCTTGCATCTTATGAGTTTCAGAACATACCCATCTTCTGAACCTTGTCCAAAGGTAGTCTGATGCAGCATGATCAATCAGCTCAAGACTAGCTTGCTTCAGAGAAGTGATCCACTTCTGTACTTCTGTTTCAAACATCAATAAGCTGGTACCAACATCTGGAGAAGGTTCAGATGGTTTTGGTTTTGGAATAGCTGTTTTGTGGGTTATGGCAGCAAGACGTTCAAAAACCATTAAATCAATGACAGTCTTGATGTTGTCATCTGGATTGTTCTTTGGTGAGGGAGTGGGAGAGTCTGGAATAATTATTGGACTAGTTGGGTAGTTTGGTGGATTTGATTCTACTGAAGAGGGAATTTGGGGAATATCCAGGATGGTTAGGGGCATGCGGATGGCCAGAGGTTCAGTGATTCCAAGAATGGGAATGGTATCAGAATCAACAGTTTGGTTTGATTGATCGTTATGAGGTTCTGGTTCACAGGATTTAGAAGGTTGACCCTTAGAAGTTTGAACTTCTAGTTGAAATAGTTCAGGTTGTGGAGAAGGTGGATGAATTTATGGTTGAGGAGATGGAGGTAGTGGTATTTCTGGATGTGGAGAGAGGGGAATTTCTGGTAGTGGTGCTTCGGTGGTGGTTTCAGGGTTTGGATTTTCTGGCATGGGAGCAGAAGTATGCTGGTCAAAGGTTTCTATATCTGATAGAACTTTTGCAAGTTCTTGTTGGGTTACTTAAATATTTGGATTTGGAGGTAGGGAGCGAGATCTTTTAAGAGTTAAGGTTTCTGAGGGGTCGAATTCAATGTCAAAGTCATCAAATGTTTGTGGTGTGGGGTTTTCTGATTGAGTGGGAATTGGTATAGATGTTGATACAGAAATTGAGTTTAGAACAGTTACAGAAGAAGGATTACCTCTCTTTTTAGGAGTCTGTTGGGATGATCCTTCTGCTACAGCTTTCCTTTTCTTGGTTTTCTTCAGCACAACTTCTGGAGCCTTCTACTGCAGATCCTGAATGTTCAAATCTGGTGTTGTACCATCCGCCTTGCATGCATCCAGATATCTGACTATTATATCAGGTTTAAAATCAATCTCTGAGAACAGAGGAAAGTTATCTAGAGGGATTCTTTTGCTAGAGATTGCTGCAAAAGAAGTGACACTGGGTTCCTTCTTGATGTTCTCAATTAACTTCATTTTCTTCAGATTCTTTGCATTCAACTGTTTGCCAACAGTAGCTTCCAAAGAGCTGATTTCTTGAGCTTCTGTTAGATGATCAATCAGCTTATTCTCTGTTAGAATATCTGATATAAGCCTTCCTAGGGGTATCCAGTCCCTTTTTATGCGCTCCTCTTCTCTGGTTTCTTTAACACTAGTCCTTAGATGGTTAAACAACAGATGAGCCAGATTCACCATAATCTTCTGGGAGATGAAGTAGATCAGAAATTGCTGATCAATATTGATGTAGTCAGGAGAGCTGGTAGGCTTCATGTGGTTTATACATCCCAGCATAATCTTGGCCCATATTCTGTGATGGTCTTTTAGATCCCTTATCTTGCTGGAGGGAAGACGCAGAGTGAAGGTTTCTCTAGCAATTAGGGCGACATCAGCGCATCTTTCAGCCATGTTAATACATCGTACACCACCACCATTGTAGCCTATTAATCTTGCAATGAGGTCCTCAGTTATGACTATCTTCTTCCCCGTTATGTATGAAGTAACTTGATGGTTGGAAGATGAAGCATGAATCCAAAATTCCTTCACAAGGATTGGGAATGTTGGACCCACCAGTCGGTCAAAATATCTGTCCCAGCCTTGAGCCTTTACTTCTTCAGAGAGATTAAATCCGTTCTCTTGAAGACTGTTAAAGTCCACAATCAATTCTGAAAGAAATTCTAGATTTTTGATGGGTGTGAGAAGAGTTCTGTAGGGTTCTTCATATTGTTCGGAGGAATTTGTTTTCTGAGTACTGGAAGTAGGGTTGCTTGAGGAAGCCATGTTCACACTGAAGGTTTTGAGAAGAAATTGAAAGGGTTTTGAGAAAGGTTTCAAACTGAAATCAATAATATTGTAGAGAAAATGAAAGTGAAAGTGAAAAAGTGTAAATAGTGAGAGATGTGTTTAAATAGATTTTTAAAAAAGATTTTGAAAATATGAACGGCAAGAGAGAGAGAAATAAATTATAATGATTATGAGCATTTAATGATAGCTGATTTTGGGGGATTCAGAAAGATATTGGAACGGTTACCCATGACATGTGTCCCAATGCATCCAATCAGCGCTTTTGACCTTTCAGAAACGTGAACGCGTGTTCAGCCTCAGAAAGTAGCTGATGACTGGATGACACCTGTTTGCTTGAGTGAACTGCACATTTCTATCCTTGAAATGAAGCGTGCAGATCTTCATGGATAGATTCTGATACAATCTGTACTTCTAAAGATCTGAAGAAAGATTGATCAGTAGTTCACGGAAAAATAAACAAAGTTCTGAAGGTTAAGATATGGAATCAAAACAGTTTTATTCTGGAAAGAGCTTCATGCTGAGATGTTTCAGAATGAAGTTGAACCTATATTCAGAAAGAGGTTTTGTAAAGATATTAGCCCATTAATGGTCTGTGTTAATAAATTTTAAATTTAGAATCCCTTTCTGAATATAGTCCCTAATAAAATGATGTTTTATTTCTATATGCTTAGCCCTAGAATGCAAAATAGGATTTTTACTGAGACAAATAGCAGAAGTATTGTCACAGAGGATAGGGATGTTACTCTCAAATATTTTGAAGTCCTCAAGTTGACTTTTCATCCAGAGCATTTGTGTGCTGCATCCAGCTGCTGCTATGTATTCAGCTTCTGCTGTTGATAGAGCTATTGTGGATTGTCTTTTGCTGGACCATGAGATCAGATTTTCTCCCAGAAACTGGCAGCTTCCAGAAGTGCTTTTATGTTCTACTCTGTCTCCAGCGAAATCAGCATCACAGTATCCTATCAAGCTGTAATCACTTGATTTTCTATAAAACAAACCCAGATTAGTAGTACCTTTCAGATACTTGAAAATTCGCTTAACTATTGTTAAGTGAGATTCTCTAGGATCTGATTGGAATCTAGCACAAATGCAAACATTGAATAGAATGTCAGGCCTTGAAGCCGTCAGATAGAGAAGAGAACCAATCATACCTCTGTAGACCTTCTGTTCTACCTTTTTACTTACCTCTTTTCTTTCCAGAATGCACGTGGGATGCATTGGAATCTTTGATGGCTTACATTCTGAGAGATCAAATTTCTTCAGAAGTTCTCTGACATATTTTCTCTGATGAATGTAAGTTACTTCTGGGGTTTGATTAATCTGAATGCCCAGAAAGAATTTTAGTTCCCCCATTAGGCTCATCTCAAATTCTGCCTGCATACATTTAGCAAACTTTCTTCCTAGAGAGGGTTTAGTGGATCCAAATATGATATCATCAACATAAATCTGACATACTAAAATGTCATTCTTAACTGTCTTACAGAACAAGGTTGTGTCCACTTTCTCTCTGGTGAATTCCTTTTCTAGTAGGAAGTTACTTAGTCTTTCATACCAAGCTCTGAGAGCTTGTTTCAGACCATAGAGTGACTTCTTTAGTTTGAAAACATATTCTGGATTTTTGGAAGTTTCAAAACCAGGGGGTTAGTGCACATATACCTCTTCTTCTATATAGCCATTTAATAATGCACTCTTAACATCCATCTGATACAAAGTGATGCCTTTATTAACAGCAAATGAAATTAAGAGTCTGATAGATTCTAACCTGGCGACTGGAGCAAAGGTTTCTGTATAGTCTATTCCCTCTTGCTGACTATAACCTTGTGCTACCAGTCGTGCTTTGTTTCTGATGACTTCACCTTGTTCGTTCAGTTTGTTTCTGAACACCCATTTTGTACCAATGACGTTGAATCCTTTTGGTTTGGGAACTAGATCCCATACGTCATTTCTTGTGAATTGATTTAGCTCCTCTTGCATTGCTAGAGTCCAGTCATTGTCCATAAGTGCTTCATCAATTATTGTTGGTTCAATTAGAGAAACCAGTCCCATGAGGGATTCTTCAGAGTTTCTGAAGCTAGATCTTGTTCTGATTGGATCTTCCTTCCTTCCTAAGATTGTTTCTTCTGGGTGATCCATGCTGCTTCTGGATGGTCTTTTCTAGAGTTGATCAACAGAAGGTGCTGGATTGCTTGCAGTTCCTCTTTCTGATGTTGAGGGAGTGTCTCTGTTGAGAGCTTCTGATGATTTGTCTTCAGTACCTATGAGTTCAACTTCCATACCTGCAAGGAATTCATTCTGCTTTGACTTTTGAGAGTCAAGCTTATCATCAAAACGAACACTGATTGACTCCTCCACAATCTGTGTTTCTGTATTGTATACTTTGTACCCTCTTAAGCGTTCAGAATATCCTAACATAATACACTTTTGTGCTTTATATTCAAACTTGTTCAAATAATTTTTTGTATTCAGGATAAAACATGTACATCCAAATGGGTTAAAATAGGAGATGTTGGGCTTTCTGTTCTTCCACAATTCATATGGAGTCTTTTCCAGAATAGGTCTTATGGAGATTCTATTTTGAATGTAACACGCTGTGTTTATTGCCTCTGCCCAGAAGATCTTAGCAATGTTAGTCTCGTTGATCATGGTTCTGGCCATTTCTTGCAATGTTCTGTTCTTTCGTTCTACAACTCCATTTTGCTGGGGAGTTCTAGGACAAGAGAAATCATGCAGAATGCCTTTATCATTAAAGAATAACTCAAAATCTTTGTTTTCAAATTCTCCACCATGATCACTTCTGACTTTGACGATTCTAAGATCCTTTTCATTCTGAACTTGGTTGCAGAAGGTAACAAACACAGAGTGTGACTCGTCCTTGTGCCTTAAGAACTTTACCCATGTCCATCTGCTATAGTCATCTACGATTACTAACCCATACTTCTTGCCACTGACTGAAGCAGTTTTAACTGGTCCAAATAAGTCAATGTGCAGAAGTTCTAATGGCTTGGAGGTGGAAACAACGTTTTTGGATTTGAAAGCTGGTTTTGCAAACTTGCCTTTCTGACATGCTTCACACAGAGCATCTGAATTGAACTTCAGGTTAGGAAGTCCTCTGACCATATTGAGTTTGTTAATCTGAGATATTCTTCTCATACTAACATGTCCCAATCTTTTGTGCCAGATCCATTGCCCGTTGTTAACAGACAGTAGACATTTTACATTCTGACTTTTTAGTTCAGAAAGTTTTATTTTATAAATGTTGTTTTTCCTCTTTCCATTAAATAGGATAGTCCCATCTTTCTGACTAACAGCTTTGCATGAATTTTGATTGAAGATTATATCATAACCGTTATCACTTAATTGACTTATGGATAACAGGTTATGCATTAATCCATCAACTAATAAAACATTACTTATAGAGGGAAGATTTCCATTACCTACTGTTCCAGAGCCAATGATCTTTCCTCTCTGATTGCCTCCAAAGCCTACGTGGCCTCCAAGCTTAAGTTCCAGGCTTTGGAACATATGCCTTATTCCCGTCATGTGTCGTGAGCAGCCAGAGTCCAGGTACCATGATTGGTGTTTTTGCTTTGCTGCTAAAGATATCTGCCACATGTATTATTTTATCCTTAGGTACCCACATTTTCTTGGGTCCTGATTTGTTAGTTTTAACAAAACTCTGGTTGAATTTTGGTTTGACAGAGTAATCACTACTTGTATATTTTATGTCATGTGTGTGCCCATATATAAAGTGTGAATCAAGTGGAGTATGTTTTATAACTAAATCCATGGCATTTTTTGGTGTAGGTACCTTACCTTGATATCCTATCCCTTTTCTGCCATTTCTGCTAACTCCATAGATCATTGAAGCCATTTTGCTTCTGTCTATGTTTTTAGCTAGAAATTTTTGAAAGCTGTGATCATACTCCTTGATGATCTCATCAGCATTGCTGGGAGTTTCAGGGATTGTTTCCTTCTGAGAGATTTGCAATTGGTTTTCTAATTTTGAAATTTTATCTTTTAACTCAGAATTCTCCAATTTGAGACTCTCAGTCTTATCAGAGTCAGAAGCAAGATTCCTTTTCAGGTTTCTAAATTTGACTCTGATCTACTGATATCTTTCTAGAATTTCATTAAGGCTTTCAGCTAGTTCAGCCTTAGTAAAGTTTATAGTAAAGTCAGGGAATACCTCTTCTGTATCCAATTCAGAGTCTGACTCAGAAGCTTCACTGTCTTTTGTTATTTTTGCCATGAGAGCTATGTTTTCTCTTTCATCATCTGATTCTGAGTCAGCTTCAGATGTGTCAGAATCATCCCATGTATCCATGAGACTTTTCTTTTTTCCTTGCCAAACTTCTTTTTGGGCTTCTCCTTCTGAAGCTTTGGGAAATCACTTTTGTAGTGCCCTTGCTCGTTACATTCATAACAAATGATGTCTTTGTTGTTTGGCTTTCTGTTTCCTGAAGAACCTTTAGATCTTCTGTGTCCAGAGGAGGATTCTGACCTTCTTTATCTGGAGGAAGATTCATTCTGATCTTCTGGGATTCCTGAACTTCCTTTGCCTCTGCTTCCACAATTGGTTCACCCTTCTGGAGAGGAGAGATAATTCATCTTCTTCTGATGAGGACCCATCAGAGGTTTCTTCCACAGCCTGCAAAACTTTGGAGTCATATTTTCTGTTAGATTTTAAAGCTAAAGGCTTACCTTGCTTTTGAGGTTCATCTGCTTCTAGCTTTATCTCATGACTTCTGAGGGAGCTGATAAGTTCCTCCTGAGAGATTTTGTTGAGATCCTTGGATAGCTTAAGCGCTGTGACCATTGTCCTCCATTGTTTTGGCAAGCTTCTGATGATCTTCTAAACGTGATCAGCAGTGGAATACCCTTTGTCAAGAACTTTTAGACCAACAACAAGAATTTGAAATCTTGAAAACATAGTTTCTATTGATTCACTCTCTTCCATCTTGAATGCCTCATACTTCTGAATGAGTGCAAGGGCTTTGGTTTCTTTGACTTGAATGTTGCCTTCATGCGTCATTCTCAGAGAGTCAAACATATTCTTTGCAGTGTCTCTATTTGATATCTTCTCATATTCTGAATAAGAGATGGAGCTGAGAAAAATTGTTCTGGCCTTGTGATGATTTCTGAACTCACGCTTTTGCTGACCAGACATCAATTTCCTGTCAATCTTCTGACCACGTCCATCCACTGGGTGCGTGTATCCATCAGTCACCATGTCCCATAGATCAGCATCATGGGCCAGAAAGAAACTCTCAATTCTGTCTTTCTAGTAGTCAAAGTTCTCTCCATCAAAGACTGGAGGTTTGCCACTGAATCTGTCCCTTTCTTCATTGTTGTCATTGCTGATGTTTTGACTTGGTCCTGCCATTGTGTTTTTCTGACGCTGGCTCTTGTACTGACACGGTTAAGTTTTATAAGCTCAGAACCAGGCGCTCTGATTCCAATTGAAGATGTGAAAAACACAAGAAGGGGGGGTTGAATTGAAAAAACTCGGATTAAATAATAAACAACTTTAAGACACAGTTTTTTTATCCTAGTTCGTTTGATCTCAAACTACTCCAGTCCACCCGTCAAGGTGATTTCGCCTCTCTCCAACGAGGTTTTAATCCACTATTCTCAAAGAATTACAACAGCTACTTTAACAACTGTTAAATTCTTCTTGAGTATAACCACTGACCGGTTTATCTCAAGGAAATATTTTACAAATAATTGAACAAGGCTGTGTTAACGTTTTCTAACAAAACAATATATCGCAACTGTGATAATTACACAACTTAAGCTTGGAATAAACTGAATTTTCTAAAGCGTTTGAATAAGCGTGGTTTTGAAGGATTGACAAATTATGTGAGTTCATGCGTGTGTCTTTCCTCAAGCAGACTTGTTTATATAGGCAAGGCAAAGATACATTGTCCATAAAGCCAGTTTAATGACAATAACGCACTTTCCTTTTGAAAAAGATCTTGTTTGAAGAGAGTCGTTAGTATTTAATTCTGTCTTGAATAATTAATAACGCTTCAGAGTCTTCTTTGCTTTAACTTATGATAAAGCTTCAGAGTGTTGATGACTTGGTAAAGATCTTTGATCAGAGTCAGAGTGTATTTGTTTATGCGCAGATTCTGGTCATCAAGCTTCAGCGTATAATCTGGTAGCTTCAGCGTGTAGCACATATTACTGATCTTCTGTTGCTGATTCCATCAGAGCTTCTGTATATACAAAACATAATTTTAAGAAGCATATTTGTTTTATATATATATATATATATATATATATATATATATATATATATATATATATATATATATATATATATATATATATATATATATATATATATATATATATATATATATATATATATATATATCTTTGAATTTATTTATTCTTTGTATTTTGTTATCATCAAAACTCTAATCAAGGGTTGTAGAATCAAACTATGTTCTAACACAAATCTTGGATGGAATATTTAAGCCCATCTCCAGCAAGATTCTACCATCTCCAAATGGCATCTTTACGCCCATTCCCTCAGCTACATTTTGACGAGTGCAAATTTACGGGCACTCTAGTGTCCAATCATCTTTTACCTTCGAGTCACGAAAGGAAAACTCGCCAATCTAACTCTTCAGGTTCAAGAAGATTGAACAGGGGCAACTGTTGTACCCCAAAATTTGCCCTTTCATTTTATCAAGATTTCCCCTCACAAGACTCTTTAAACTCCAGACAGGATTAGGGTTTTGCTCTACTCAAGACATCTCCTTGCACTGATGACCTAAATTAGGGTTTGAGTTTGCACAAGGATTTTTGGACTTTCAATGCTCAAAGTGACTTTCATACTTCGTGTTGGACTTATAAGATTTCCTCTACCAAGTTTCAAGCCTTGAATCAAATTTTTGCCCAGTCAATTGGACAGTTGACCTAGAAATCAGCTGTATTGGGGAAAAAGTCAATTGTGGCCAATTTACAGTCAAACCTCATAATTTTTATCCACATCAACATTATAGGCTCCTATGAAGCATTTAATCAAGTTTGGACCACAACTCCTCAAGAAATTTGATCAGATCATCAAAAGGGCAAAATGGTCATTTTTAGGGTTTTGACTGCACAAGGGTAATTTCTGATTTTTCACCTAGCCAATGGCAAATTGGGTTCAAGAATGGACTCAAGGACTCAATGGCATCATCTTAACCTATTCACAAGGTTCAAAAGATCTCAAATGCATTGGATTGACAGATGAATTTT
Source organism: Vicia faba (assembly GCA_948472305.1). Lineage (NCBI taxonomy): Eukaryota > Viridiplantae > Streptophyta > Magnoliopsida > Fabales > Fabaceae > Vicia > Vicia faba. The sequence goes on along the minus strand of OX451740.1, from coordinate 1,037,866,672 downwards.
CTAGTCAACTGATCAAAATTTGACTGTACTCTGAAAAGTCAAACTTTGACTTTTTGGTCAAAATCAAGTGACAAGGGTCATTTTTCATCAAGATTCACTAAGTTAAAAGTTTCATGGACCCTTGTTCCAAAAATCATAACTTGCGATCCAAGCTTCTTTTGGGAAAACTTTGTGAATCAAAGTTGTAGACTTTGTGGAGGACTACAACTTTCATGTTGGAAGTTTTGTTTGAATCCAATTGTATCATGGTGAAAATGTTGGTCAAAGTTGGGAAAAATTAAGAAAATTTCATAACTTAGAAAAATCTAAGTTATGAAAATTTTCAATCTTAAACCCTAATTAGCAAAATTGGGTTTCTTCATGACCATTTTTCACATAGTTCCACTTGGAATATAAAGATGCATTTTAAATATGGATTGTAGAGCATGTTACAAGCTTTCCAAAATGTCAAAGAACTCTCCAAAATAATTTGTGGTTAGGGAGAATCGAAGGCTTGAAGTTTGCAAAAACTCACTTTTGATCCATGGCATTTTCATATTGATACAAGTTGCAAACTCTAATCAGCCTTGTTTGTACTTGATTACAGGTCCCAAAACCCTTCCATGCTAAATAATTAAATGCAAATCCATTGGTTTGAAGCTTTGTTCTGGTCATTAGAGGATTATACAATAGATTAATCCAAAAATAGTAAAAGGCAACATTGCCATTTTTGTCAAAATCTTGCTTTATGTCAAATTGCATCCTTGAGCCTTGAACCATATCTTGTACAACAAATCAAATCCACAAACTTGGGGCCAAGCTTATACAATGTATGCAGGGTTAGAGCTAGCCTGTACAGGCCTTCTCTTGGTCACTTCTCATTTTGCTTCATAACCAAGAAACTTGTCAAAATTCACACAACTTGGACATCTGAAAAAACCAAGCTTAGCAAGCATTTGAAACAACTTCTTGACATTTCATTGAGCCTAAAACACGAGCCTTTGATCCCTCAAACACTCTTGAACATTAAATCACCTTCCTCTTGCAAAAACAGGGCAGTTCCTGCACTTGGAGTTCCATAGCAAAAACCCCTCGTGCATTTTGCCCCAAACATATTCAAACACCTTCCATATAACCTATCCAAGCTATCCCAACCATTAGGAAGTGACTGTAACTCCACTTGCAAGCTTCACCATTTCTGTTTTTAGCTTGTGCAGGTTGAGTTCTACAGGCTTGTTCAAGCACATCCAAAGAAAACTAGGCATTGGGGAAGGTCAGAGGAAGTTCAAGCAAGCTCCCAAACATCTCAGGCCTCACTGAAAAGCTCCACATTGCCATACACGAAGTCAATTGAAACAGGTTTTTGTCAACTTCCTATCTCTCTATTTAGGAATCATTAGGCTTAGGTTTGTGAATAAAAAATGTAGTATTCATAGCCATGAAGCTGTACATATGCTCAGTTTTCATTTAAGTTAAGCGTGTTAAGAGAATGTGATCCATGAACTTTATGAAAAAGTTAGGTTAGAAATTAGGGCCAGAGAAATTCTCTCTGGTTATTGAGAGTTAGATAAAGTTTCTTATATGGTTGAATTCGTCTTGAAAAATGCTACAACTTTGATGTTATGAGTTTTTGCATTAAAGCACGTATGCAGGATCTTGACATTTGGTACAAGCGTGCGCATTTTTTTGAGCCAAGGTTGAAGACGAAGCTTGGAATTGGGCTGGGCTTTTGCTTCTTGTTTTTGGCACCCCCTGGCTTGCTGACTTCACCCCCCCTGGCCCATTTCTTCATATTTTTATATTTTTGCATTTATTTTTCATTTCTGATTTTATTTTATTATTTCCCAAACATAAAAAATACCAAAAATATTTTTATAAATTTTCACATTTATTTTTGTATTTTATTTTATTTTTCTAACATAAAAATAATTTAGTGAGTATATACTTTTATTTTATTCAATGAAAACTTGAAAATAATACATAAAAACATTATAGTTTTATTTTTGTATTTATTTATACTTAAATAATATTTTTCTAAATATATTTTTATTTTGTATATATTTTATTTTATTTTATTATACATAAATAATTAATATATATTTACTTTCTTAAAAGAAAATTAGGGTTTTTGCCCTTAATAAAAAATATACCTTTTTATTTCTTTAATACATTAAATATTATATTTTTACATACATAAAAATAAACAAAAACATTTTTACATATTTATGATATTTTGCATATTTATATTTAAATTGTTTAATTATTTCCAATTTATTTATTTGTACCAATTATTCAATTTGGATGTAATAGTAAATATTAGGGTTTTATTTTCTTGCAAATATCCCCCATTCCAAAATTGTATCCCCTTTCCCATATCAAATGTTTTAATAGCGTATATTTATTTTACGCACTTTATACTGTTAAATATGCCATGATAGAGATTAGGGTTTGTATGCAAAAAATACAAAATCAAACAAATAGCTGGACTAATATAAAGACAAAGAAGCATGAAAATTGACAACACAATACACACATGCACCCCTAGGGTTTCACCCACTTGTTGCCTTTAAAATGGCCATGTTATGCATGTTGAGTATCTTTGGCAAAACAAAAACAAAACAAAAAGATCATAGTCCCTCGATGACGCTATCATGGTTGCCTAAACAAAATGATCTAGTCCCTCAAAAAAATTTCTAAAGATACTTGGCAATATTGCTATCATGGTCAATACCATGACCCGCGCCTGTCCCGTTTAACATCCAAGTACAAGGTTGTTTACCAAGCAATGGTAAAACAACACTGTCAAAAGGATTAAAAATGTGTAGGGAAGATCTTTGAGTAGATAGGGTAGACAACTCTTAGTTACTTGATCAAAACTTGCAAACCATCCTTGCTATTTTCAAACACACCTCACAACACAATTTTAAAACATTTCCCAAAACAAACTTTCAAACTTTCAAACATTGAAATATCTTTTCAAAAGACGATACACCTTTGTATACATTCAAACAAGAATCATTACAAAGGTTGCCACAACGATGGCCTCTTTTAAAAGAATTTACAAAACCACACACAAAGCACCATTTCAAACAATTGAAAAGCAAAAGCAAGTGATCTAAACAAGTAACTAAGAGCCCATGGATAACCATGGATGAAAAGGGTGCTTGCACCTTCCCTTTTCATAATCTACCCCCCGAACCCAAGAAAACATCTCAAAGGTATTTCCTGTGCTTTTTGACCTTTCCATTGGATAAAATAAAAAGTTGGTGGCGACTCTTGCTAAACAGAAACATTTGCTAACACAAACGCCAAACCTCAAGTCAGTTCTCCCACCGCATCATAGAACTGGCGACTCTGCTGGGGACAATTCTAAAAGTGGGGTTACCTTTAGGTTTTAGATCACCTTTATATACTTGCCTTGTTTGCTTTGATTGCTTTACATTTGGTTCTATTATTTGGGTTTGAAATCCTCTACCTGGATTTGGGAAACATTCATAGGTAAATAGCAATATGTTGTGGAAACTGTGCGGGGTATACTTGTTGTACCCTAATTTTTGACCTAAGATCCCATTTTTATTTTTGCATTTTTAAGATAAGTCAAGGTCACTAAATATGGTCGGTTTTAACGTCTCACCTTCGAGCTTTGACTATGCGAAGATTGTCAAGTGTTTTGAACATTTTAGCATATGTATCACTAATTTCTAATCGCATACAAAGGTGTATGTTCATGTTTCCTTTTGCTTCATGCGCAGAGACAGGTCTGAATCAAGAGCATCAGGTGTCACGCCTCAATTAAGGTTTTGAGTCTCCCAAGCCAGAATTACGGTTGATTATGGACTCTCGAAGACTGATTCATCAAGGCACAACTGTCGCCCCCCCATTTTTCGCCCCTTCACTTTTTTCGACTGGTGCATATTTTGTCGTTAATTTGAAAAATCGATCATTTCGCATACTTTCTTGTTTTTATTCATCATTTTAATTTCTATTAAAAAAAAAGAATTAAAATAGTTTATCATTTTCATTCTCTATCATATTTCTAATGAAATTTTTTAGTTCAAAAATCTGTCTTATTATTATTATTATTTTTTAATCTATTTCTATTTCTTTTAGGTATTACTAACTATTTTCTCCTTTTCTCGTTATTGTTATTATTAGTAGTATCTTTATTGCATTTTATTATTTCATCTTTTATTGTTACTAATTATTTTTATTTTGTTCTCATTATTGTTATTATCATTGTTGCATTTTATTATTTTATTTTATTTATTGTTACTAATACCTTTTTTTCTTCTTCTTATATTATTGTTACTATTATGTTATTATTTGTTTGTTTTTGTCAAAAATAGAGGAAGAAAATTACAAGTTACCACAACAATTTTACACAAGTGTTTGTACAAGAAAACAAAAATCTACACCCAAAGAAGAATTTACATGAAAGTGACCATAACAAATCTGCATCAAAAATCCAAAAAAAAAAAGATTACCATATTAGTCCAAACTCACTGGAATTTCCCTCCCAAAAGTCCCTCCAATTTCATCTCCCATCTTCTATAAAACAATATGAGGGCAGTAGAGAAAAGGGGGGGGGGGGAGAAAATTAACAAAAAAAATATTCCACACACAAAAACTCCATGTAAGATACACACATCACACAATTTCCAGAAAGTTTTCCTTTCTTTGCTTACAACTTTTTGTACATAGTTACACATATTTTTCTAGTAGTTTTTATAGAGTCCACTTCTCTTTTTGAGTCAAACCACCTGACCTCCTCTTTCAAATTCCTAAGTTTCTACATCTTTTGTGGCTTGTTTCAATTTCACGGAAAACTCACCACATCACTAAATTCTCTTCACAACGTTTATCTCTTTCTCTACTCCATAAAACAAAAAAAACAATTAACAACCTTCTTCAGCAATACTCTCTTTCTTCCATCCCTTAACAGGCCGTCTCATTATCACACAACAACAACGCTTCCTGTTCCATTTTTTGCAACAACGTTGGTGCTCTCTTCATCCATGCCATAGCAGAAAACACTACCGTTTCCGACATCCTTCAACCCAACTACGTACCTCCCATTGTTCACTCCTTTTTCCCACTTAACAGCGTTAAAAACCACGAAGCCACTTCACAGCCAACTCTAGCAGTCCAAGTAACGGAGTTAAGTAACGGAATCTTCATTGCTTTCACTATCAACCACGTTGTTTCAGACGGCAAGTCGTTTTGGCATTTCGTGAACTCTTGGTCACAAATCTCAAAAGGTTCTCAGAAAATAACTAAACAGCCTTCACTTCAACGTTGTTTCCCAAATGACATTGAACTTCCAATACGATTCCCTTTCACTAAAAAAAATCACAGAACAGAAGCAGTTCTAAAAAGTTACCAGAAAGAATCTTTCATTTCACCAAGGAGAAAATCGCAGAACTGAAATCAAAAGCAAACGCTGAAGCCAAAACCCAAACAGATGAAACTAAAATATCTACCCTTCAAAATTCTCCATCAAACAGTAACTAACCCCTCTTCAATTTCAACATCACCATCCCATTACAGCAACCTTCTGATTCCCCTGTTCATTCCGCCGTATCCCTCCTCTGCTTCCCTTTATCAATTCCGTCAAACAACATACACTCACCCCACCGTGTTGCACCATTATTCTCTCAAACCCTTACCCATTCCACCGTTATCGCCGCCATCTGTAACATAGTCGAAACCCCACCTCTGTCTCCACCATATCCATCTGTTTTTGCCACCCAAAACCCTTATACATTTCTTTTGTCTAACAGGTTCCTATCCACGCCGCACCACCGCCAATCCCGGATCCGCTGCGCCACCCTATGTTAGAGTCGATCAACACTTTCATCAGGTTTGGTTTTTGCTTTATTTATGGTTGTGGGTTTTCTTTGTCTCCATGGTTCTGTCTTGTAGCTTGCGATTTCATTAGGAATTTCTCTGTAAGGTGAAAGGGAAGAGTTCGTTTTGGGTTTAAGAAGAAGAATAGTGTGGTTGAAAGAGAAAGAGGATATTTGTATTTGTGAAGGAAGAGAGAACACGAAGAGATATGCAATCTCTTTTTTTTGTTTCAATATATTTTCTCTTTTATTTACATTACTTGTTTTTTTTAATTAATTGCCACTTGTCATAAGCTGATTGGCTGGAAGTTTGTTTGAAAAGTCAAAACAACCAAGCTCTATTTTTCTTCTCATTCTATAAGGTGGCGCATGTTTTAAGATTAAAAAAATATAAAAAAAAATTAGTAAATCTTATATTTAGATTTAGTTTAGTATTAATTTAGATTTTTTTAATTAGTTTCAATTTCTTATAATAATATTTGTTTTTTTTAGCTTTATTATTTAGTTTAATTTAATTTGGTTATCATTTGAGTTTTAATCTTTATCTAGTTTAGTTACTAATTATAGAATTTTCATTTAGTTTATTTAATTAACTTTAGAATTTTAAATTTAATTTATAATTAATTTAGCAATTTTTACAATATTATTTAGTTTAGAATTATTTTAGTAATCTTAAGTTAAGTTAAAATTATTTTAGTAACTTTAGGATTTTATTTCATTTAGGTTTGACTTAGTAAATTTTAGAATTTTATTTGTTTTAGTTTTGACTTAGTAAATTTTAGAATTTTATTTGTTTTAGTTTTGACTTAGTAAACTTTAGAATTTTATTTTGTTTAGTTTTATTTTAGTAACTTTAAGATTTTATTTCATTTAGATTTGACTTAGTAAATTTTAGAATTTATTTTTAATTTAGTAAACTTTAGAATTTTATTTGATTTTATTTAAGTTAACTTTAGAATTTTAGTTGTTAGTTTTAGTTTAGGGACTTTAGAACTTTATTTGATTTAGAATTAGTTTAATGAGTTTATAATTTTTATTTGATTTAGAATTAGTTTAATAAGTTTAGAATTTTAGTTGTTTAGAATTAGTTTAATTTTCTTTTAGAATTTTATGTGATTTAGATTTAGTTTAGTAACTTTGGAACTCTTTTTGTTTTAGATTAGCAACCTTAGAATTTTTATTTAGTTTAGATTTAATTTACTAATTTTAAAATTTTTAATTTAGCTTAGATCTAATTTAGTAATTTTAGAACTATTTTTGCAATCTTAGAATTTGTAGTTAGTTTAGAATTTTTTTTAGTAAGTAATCTTAATTTTTTTTAATTTAGTTTAAATAACTTCTTTAGATAATTAGTTACATTCTCTTTTATTTTATTTAAATATCTTTGTCATTTTAATTTCTCGATGCCTTTAGGTCATTAATCTGTTTCGTTATATTTATTTTCTTGTGAATTTTGATTGCTTATATTTTGATGTCTATTTTATCTTTCTCGCTCGATTTAATCCAAGGGAAATTTTTCAACTCTGCTGACTTCATGTCATCAAATACATCTTCTACAATCGTGCGAATACCCTCATTCATTTTTTGCTTATTTACTATTTTTTCCAAACTTAAGATAATTTTCCCAAAAGACTCCATTTTTAAACTCATACCTTTTAAGTCAAGACTTCGACACTAGGTCATCGTATCTTCAAAATCTCGTCCATACCCATTTTGACCAAACAAACCATTTTAATCAAACAAACAATTTTAACCAAAGACAGATATTTCAAAAGGTTCCTGCGGAGTACCGCAGATGCATTGGGTGCTAATACCTTCCCATTGTATAATCAACCCCCGAACTCTCGATCTCTTTTCAAAACGCATTGTATTTTTTATTACTTTTAAGTATTATTATACATTGCATATTTTAGGGTTTTATTTCGCTCTTTTCCCTTTTCCCTTGGAAATAATAAAGCGCGGTGGCGACTCTTGCTTTTGTGAGTCAAGTTAATTAATAGCTTGATCTCCGATTTTCACCGCTACAATACTGACATGGTTGAAGCAATAGCTATATTAGTGCGACATATTTGTGGGTACCGGTAGCCTTTGAGTCAATCAAAGAGAATACGGGGCCGCTGAGTGATGTCATGAAGCACTAATGGACTTTTAGAACCTTTACTTGACCATATTGGCCTTATTAGGGGTAGTGAGATAACCGACTTTGGTACAGTCCGAAGTTGGTAGATACTCGATACTACACTCATTGAGGGTTATTTTCTTGGAATATTTTGGTAGCCAGTAAGTGGCTAAACTGAAATAATAAACACAGAAAATAATTCAGTGATATTGAGCTCCTTAGAACCCGATTACTATTTATAGGACAGGTTGATCCAACTAACTTCAAGAGGGTACATACCTATGAAACCCCATGCAATCCTGGAACTAGGAACTTGTGTGACTTGCTTGTACATATACTTGTGCATACTTCATGAACATCATAAAACATCATATGCATCCACTAACCATTTCAAGGGTTTGGATCTTCATCTTTGTTCCTGTTTTGTAGGTAATGGAATCTCTTCGCAGGAAAACAATTCAGGTTAACCTTGTGAGGATCCCTCCTTAACTCAAGGAGCTTGCTTCCAAGATTCCAGAGAATTATCTCTTCAGTGAAATACATGGTAGACTTCTCAGCTTGGTCAACTCCAACATTGAAGAAGACATGGTGAAAGTTCTCTTCCAGTTCTTTGACCCCCTACACCATTTCTTTACATTTCCTGATTACCAACTAGTGCCTACTTTGGAGGAATTTTCTCAACTCTTGAGGATTCCTATTCTCCATCAACTACCCTACAACGGTACGGAAAGAGAACCAAAGCCTGAAGATGTTGCTCAAGCCCTACACTTGCAACCATCTGATATCAAAGGTCATTGGGAAACCATAAGTGGTGTCAAGGGTTTCTTGGAAAAGTTTCTGTTTGAGAAGGCACAAGACTGCTGGAATTCTCTAGATCTGCAAGCTTTTGAGGAGATTGTAGCACTTCTCATCTATGGGTTGGTCTTGTTCCCAAACCCTGATCAGCTTATAGATGGGAATGCTGTCAAGATTTTCATATCTCGGAATCTTGTGCCTACATTTCTCGGGGACATCCTACACTCATTTTACACACGAACAATGAGGAAAAGAGGTGTTCTCATGTGCTGTACTCCTCTTCTAGCAAGGTGGTTTATTTCTCACCTTCCCCAATCAGTCTTGAAGAATGAGCAAGGCTTGAGGTGGTCACAACGATTGATGACTCTTACGCACTCTGATGTTCATTGGTGTTCTCGGTCCAGAGAAAATGTCATCATCACTGATCATTGTGGGGAATTCCCTAACGTCTCATTCCCTGCTTAGCTCTAAGACAATTTGGGTATGCCCGAAAGGATGGCCCTCATGACATGTTGATCCCAGACTTGGTTTTTGACTTCGACAACGACGCTTAAGGGCTTCGACAAAGGTTTATCCGAGCTTGGAGGATGCCCAACAAAGTGGATAATAAGACACTGGGACACAAGAATTCCATCCCCCTTGAGCCTTACCTCAAGTGGGTACGAACCTGCGCCCAGAGTCTTATGATGCCTTACCCCCACATTCTGCCTATGATCAAAGAGCCTGTTATGGAAGGAGAGGTTCAATACACCCTCCTACATCCTGACATGCCAACATCATTGGAATATTTGCAAAAGAGTTGGATACAACTCAAGGAAGAACAGAATACTTTTGAAGCCAGCTTCTACGCCAGTGAGAAGAAGGTTTTGGAACTTACCCATCAAATCCATGAAGAGTAGACTCTCAACACTTACATCGCACCAAAGAGGATGCGCGATGTCTTTTTACATTAGAATTTTGTATTGTTTTTGCCCATGGGGTATTTATGTACTAACAAATTATGTCTTATTAATATGACGTGCGTTCTTTTTTGTTTGCAACAAATTTGAATTTCTGAACCCTTGATTGTGTTACATGAATACACATCATTCATCATATGCATAAATAGGTCTTCACACCAGGTTTCCTTATCTCTCTGCTGTTTATTTCAGCAAGATAGATATAGAGCAGACTGTCAAAGATCTACAAGCACGGAATTCGCAGTTCCAACAACTCCCCATGACCTCGGCAAAGGGTCAATAAGACCTTAAAGCATTGTTAGAGAAGGAAAAGGAAAAAGAAAAAAAGAAAAAGAAAAGAGTTGGTGTGGCCACTTTGGGAAGAAGATTTGAGAACCAAGCTAGGAGAGTCCTGGATTTCCCCTCGACGTCTGATGAAGGGGTTGGTATAGGAAAAGGAGCTGCAGTACCTTCTGAGTCTGAGGCTGAAGAGGAAGAAGAAGAGGATGAAGATTACTCTGCGCAACAGTACCCTCTTGCGGATGATAAGTATAAGAATTTGGAAGATTGGCTGGCAGCCATGGAGGTACAAAGGGTACCTGGGCTGGATTTCGAAGAACTATGGGTGGTTGCTAGAATCGTCATTCCCCCTAAATTCTAAGTACCTACATTTTCTAAATACGATGGTTTGTCTGTCCCGAAGATGCATCTGCGGTCTTATGTCAGAAAGATCCAGCCTCACTCTTCTGATAAGGATCTGTGGGTCCACTTTTTTCAAGATAGTTTGTCGGGTACGTAATTGGATTGGTTCTATCAGCTTGAGAGATCTGATGTATATAACTGGGAGGATTTGGCTGCTGCCTTCTACCGACAATACCAATATAATGCAGATTTAGCACCTACTCGTACTCAATTACAGAGTATGGGTAGGTCTCTAATGAAGGATTTAAGGATTATGCCCAGAAGTGGCGGGATTTTGTTGGAAGGGTGCAGCCACCATTGTCTGAAAGAGAGCTTGTTGATATGTTTTTGGGGACCCTGTCAGGTCCATTCTTTAATCACTTGATCGGGAGCTCATCTGCAGGGTTCACCGAACTAATTCTGACGGGTGAAAGAGTCGAAGCTGGCATTAAGAGCGGTAAAATTCAGAAGAATGCATCTGCTTCCGCTGCTATCAAGAAGACCTTTCCAACCAAGAAAGAAGTTTATGCTGTTTACACCCAGAGAAATCAAGGAAGAATGGAGCGCCAACCAGCTGTGGGGGCTGTGATGATTCAGAATTCCGCAACCGATCAACCTCGAAGCAGTCAACCCAGAGCTAACCAAACCAGGGTGGAAAGGTCTACACGGTAATTCACCCAGATCAATATGACACATGCTCGGGTTCTCCCTCATCTGTTAAAGTTAAACCTTACAAACTTGAAAGAAACGCCAAAAAACCCAAATGCCTCTTCTCCCTATTATCATTCAAATGCAAAATGTGCGTATCATTCAGACAGTGTGGGGCACGACACCAACAACTGTTGGGCCCTTAAAAACAAGATCCAAGATTTAATAGATGCCAAGGAGGTGGAGTTTGATGCCCCCGAAAAACCTAATGTGATATCCGCTCCTATGCCAAAACATGGTCATAAGGTCCATGCTATTATAGAAGATCTTCATGTTAGTACTGTTGATGACTTAATGACTCCGTTGCCAATGATCAAGGTAAATCTGTTGAAAGCCGGAATTTATCCGGGCTGGGAAAAAGATTGTTACCTTTGTTCAACCTTGCAATCCGACTGTCCGCTATTGAAGTCAGGCATCCAACGCCTGATGGATACTCAAGAAATCCTCTTCAAGAAAACTCATGTTACCCCTGTTACTCCAATCAATGATGTTGATATAATCACCATTTCCGACAATCTTTCCAAGGTCTCCAAAAGACCTGTTAAGATACACCCAATCCAAAGTTTGTACCGCTGAAGATTACTATGCTGGGGCCTATCCCATACAAGTCCAACAAGACAATACCGTGGAATTATGGGGAGAGATCTTCTACCACGGTGTTAAGCAGATCGAATCAGTTGAAGAAAGTTTCGATGAAGAAACTCCTGACATAGGAAATATTGCGGGGACAAGTAAGATGACTCTTAGCGGAAGAATCTTCTCTCCAGATATTGCTCCTCCAAAGGCAATCTTCGGACCCTCAAGTGCTCCTATGCCAGTCATGATATCTGTACGAACTCCAGTCATTGAAGAAATTTTTACTCCCGAAGCTATACCCTCTGCTGTTACTGCTGATAAAGGTAAGGGGATCCAAGAAGCGCCCGTCAGGACGAGGGCTCAGACTTTGGTTATCCCAGAGACCACCCAAAAGGAAATGGAGGAGATTTTAAAGATAATTAAGAAGAGCGACTATGATGTCATAGAATAGCTGGGGAAAACCCCTTCAAAAATCTCTATGTTGGCTCTATTGCTCTGCTCTGAGGCTCATGCCAAAGCCTTGATCAAATTCTTGAAGACGGCACACGTGCCTCAAGAAACTTCTGTGAATCAGTTTCAAGAGTGTGTAGCCAGCCTTACAGCCGACAATGGTCTTGGCTTCTCTGATGCAGATCTAACATCTAAGGGAAGAAAGCATAATGATGCGCTGCATGTCTCGGTAGAATGCAGAGGGACCACTCTTTCTCACGTTCTAGTTGATACCGGGTCGTCTTTAAATGTCCTACCAAAGAAAGAATTAGACATACTAGATTGTGAAGGTCTAATTTTGAATCCCAGCAACATCATCGTAAGAGCCTTTGATGGTTCTAAGGGGATGGTCCACGGGAAGGTGGGCATCCCAATTAAAGTGGGTACTGAAACTTTCCATTCCACATTTTCAATCATGGATATTCGTCCCTCCTACTCATGTTTGTTAGGAAGACCATGGATTCATCATGCTGGGGCCGTTACGTCCACTCTGCATCAGAAGCTTAAGTATCCAGTCCAGGGGAAAATTGTGACAGTTCGTGGCGAGGAGGAGTATATGATAAGCCATTTGAATTTATTCCGCTATGTTGAATTAGATGGTGAATTTATTGAGACCCCCTTTCAGCACTTTGAAGAGGTTTCTCCTGAAATTATGGTAGCCAAGACAATGACTGTTGTGCCCATCATTACCAAACATGTGTCCCGGATGTCATCCCTTAAAGATGCAGAGGCTGTGATCAAGGAAGGAGGAAGTACGGTGTGGTGTCAACTGCCAGATTTTCCTTACAAGACAGATAAGTCTGGCTTGGGTTTCACTGCTGCTGGCCAGAAGGCTGTGCATCGCTCCCGGGCTGGAGGACCGCCTTTGAAAATCACTCATCATGGAGTTCATGCATTAGAAGATGATGAAGAAGAAAGCAATTTTGAAGACTGGAACTTCCCAACTATTGAAGGAGGACTGAACAACTAGGAGGCGAAAGACTTCATTCCCATTACTTTCATCAATCAGTAATTTATCTTTTGAACATTTCCTGTTTGGTTTGTATTAATTATTAAACAATTCGTACACTCTTTTCGCCTTATGCCTTACCCGGGGAATATAGGTCCATTTGTAAGGGTTTTGATTCTTCATTTTCATATGCCATTTTTAATGAATCATGGACGTTTTCATATATAAACTTTTGTGTTCATTTTCTTTCTTTTTACATTTTTATTTTTTATTTGTTTAAAGGTGGCTATCCCTTACACACACTCACACTCACAAAATGGAGGTACCCATCCACTCTGGATTCCATGGGTAACAATTCTGCTATGACCTTCAGTGACTCTGAAGATCTGGTTAATCATGTTGAATACGAAGGTGATGAAGACTGTGAAGTGCTTGGAGAGTTGGCCAGACTTTTGCAACAGGAAGAAAGGGCTATTCTACCTCACGAGAAGTTGTTAGAGACTATCAACTTAGGAACAGGGGAAGACAGAAAAGAGGTTAAAGTGGGTGCCAACCTGGAGCCAAGTGTCAAAGAGCGCTTAGTTCAGCTGTTGAATGAATATGTTGAGATCTTCGCCTGGTCCTATGAAGACATGCTGGGATTGGATACAGATATTGAGGTTCACCGTCTCCCTACAAGAGAAGATTGTCCACCAATCAAACAGAAAGTCCGCTGAATGAGGCCCGACATGTCCGAAAAGATCAAAGCTGAAGTGATGAAGCAATTCAATGCTGGCTTTCTTGCTGTTACTTCCTATCCACAATGGGTTGCTAACGTTGTGCCCGTGCCTAAGAAGGACGGAAAAGTCAGAATGTGCATGGATTACAGAGACTTAAACTGGGCTAGCCCTAAAGATGACTTTCCACTACCGCACATTGACATCTTGGCTGACAACACAGCTCAACACAAGGTTTTCTCTTTCATGGACGGATTTTTAGGGTACAACCAGATCAAAATGGCCCCCGAAGACATGGAGAAGACTACTTTTGTTACGCAGTGGCGTACCTTCTGTTATAAAGTGATGCCATTCGGACTGAAGAATGTCGGGGCAACCTATCAGTGAGCCATGGTAGCTTTGTTTCATGACATGATACATCATGAGATTGAAGTCTACGTAGACGACATGATAGCCTGTTCACAGACAGAAGAAGAACACCTCGACCCTCTACAAAAGCTGTTTATCAGGTTAAAAGAGTACAAGCTCAAACTGAACCCTAGCAAGTGCACTTTCAGAATCAGGTCCAGTAAACTTTTGGGATTCATCGTCAGCAACAAAGGCATCGAGGTTGATCCTGCCAAAGTCAAAGCTATACAAGAAATTCCTTCCCCTCGCACTGAGAAGGAGGTCAGAGGTTTCTTGGGACGCCTAAACTACATTGCAAGGTTCATCTCTCACCTAACATCTACCTGTGAACCAATCTTCAAGCTGTTGAAGAAAGATCAGGTGGTTAAATGGAATGATGATTGTCAAGTTGCTATTGATAAGATCAAGGAGTATTTGCTGGAACCTCCTATCTTGATGCCACCCATCGAAGGAAGACCTTTAATCATGTATCTGATTGTCTTAGATAATTCAATGGGGTGCGTACTGGGCCAACATGACGAGTCTAGCCGAAAAGAGCATGCCATTTATTACCTTAGCAAAAAGTTTACCAACTGTGAGACTCACTATTCACTGCTCGAGAAAACTTGCTGCGCTTTGGTATGGACTGCTCGCTGGCTAAGGCAGTATATGTTGAATCATACCACTCTGTTGATTTCTAAAATGGATCCGATCAAGTACATCTTCGAGAATCCTGCTCTATCCGGAAGAATCGCTAGATGGCAGATGATCCTCACCGAATATGATATACAGTATATGACCCAAAAATCTATATAGCGGAGTGTGCTAGCCGATCATCTGGCCCATCAAGCTGTCGAAGATTACCAATCTATGAGGTTTGACTTTCCCGACGAGGATATCATGACTTTGAGCAACATTGAAGAAAATAGACCGTATGACGGACCTGAACAAGGATCCTGATGGACTCTGTACTTTGATGGTGCCTCTAACGCACTTGGAAACGGTATCGGTGCGGTAATTATCTCTCCAGAAGGTTTCCATACACCTTTCACCGCTAGACTCTTCTTCAGCTGCACCAACAACATGGCCGAATATGAAGCTTGTATCTTTGGTCTCAAGGCCGCTATTGACTTGGGAATCAAATCCTTGATTGTATTTGGGGACTCAGCTTTGGTTATCAGATAAATCAAAGGAGAGTGGGATACTAAACATTCAAAACTCATCCCTTACAAAGAACATGTCCTAACATTGTTACCACACTTCGAGCAGATTACCTTCGAACACTTCCCGCGAGAAGAGAATCAGTTAGCAGATGCGCTAGCTACAATGTCATCCACGTTTAAACTTAACTGGTATAATGAGGCACCTCAAATCACCATCGAACGAATGGACGAACCTGCACATTGTCACGAGATTAATACCGAAGAAGTAGTGGACCGACCGTGGTTTCATGATGTTAAAAGGTATCTCGAAGCACAAGAATACCCTGAAGGAGCTTCAGTCAACGACAAAAAGTTCTTAAGGAGGTTCGCGGCCAATTTCTTTCTGAGTAATGGTATCCTATATAAGCGCAATCTTGATTGTGTCCTACTCCATTATGTGGACAAGGTTGAAGCTGAGCAGATCATGGCTGAACTACATAATGGCACCTTTGGCACCCACTCAAGCGGTCATATGATGGCTAAAAAGATTCTACAGGAAGGCTACTACTGGTCTACCATGGAAGCTGATTGTCATCAAAATTCTCGTACTTGTCACAAATGCCAAATCTATGCTGACAAGGTACATATCCCTCCAGTTCCTCTCAATGTCCTAACAGCTCCTTGGCCATTTGCAATGTGGGGAATTGACATGATTGGAGAGATCAAGCCTACAACATCCAATGGACACCGTTTCATCCTGGTTGCCATTGATTACTTTACCAAGTGGGTCTAAGCAGCTTCCTTCGCCTCTGTTACAAAGAATGTGGTTGCCCGCTTCATCAAGCAGAACCTCATATACCGGTATGGTATCCCCGACAGGATCATGACTGACAACGGTACAAATTTGAACAATACTATGATCACCGCTTTGTGCGAGCAGTTCAATATTCAACATCACAATTCATCTCCCTATCGGCCTAATATGAACGGTGTTGTCGAAGCTGTGAATAAAAATATCAAAAAGATCATTCAAAAGATGACAGTCACCTACAAGAACTGGCATGAGATGTTACCATTTGCTTTGCACGGGTACCGTACCATGACACGCACTTCAACTGGGGCAACCCCCTTTTCTTTGGTATACGGCATGGAGGCTGTTTTGCCTATCGAGGTTCAGATTCCTTCCTTGAGAATCATGAAGGATGCTGGTTTGAGTGAAGACAATTGGATTCAGACCCGGCTTGATCAACTTAATTTGATTGACGAAAAACGACTCACTGCTGTTTTCCATGGTCAGCGTATCAAAAATGTATGATCAAGGCCTTCAACAAGAAAGTCAAGAGACAAGTATATCAAGTCGGGGACCTTTTAATCAAGCGGATCATCTTGCACCAAAGTGATCCCAGGGGAAAATGGACTCCTACTTACGAAGGACCATTTGTGATCAAAAACATCTTTTCCGGTGGGGCAATGATTCTGACCACCATGGACAGCAATGACCTGCCACACCCTGCGAACGCAGACATAGTTAAAAGATACTACGCATAAACGACCCGACAAGTTGAAAACCCAAAAGGGCGACTTGGGAAAAAATGGGCATCCCGGTGAATCGAAAACCCGAAAGGGAGGTTCAGGAAAAAATTAGGGATAAAAAAAAAATTTGTACACCCGGCAAGTTGAAAACCCGAAAGGGCGACTTGGGAAAAAAGGGGTTTCCCGGTTGACTGAAAACCCGAAAGGGCGGTCCAGGCAAAAGTTAGGGAATTAAAGCGTATGATTATGTCTCGTCGGATCACTTTAAGGACAATCTCTTCACGAACAATCTCCAAGCTTTTGATCAATCCAATCATCAACGAACGAAGCAACGAATGGACAAGATACTCAGAGTTACAAAGGCTATAGAAGAATGGGAACCCCATGGAGTTGTTACACATAGCCATCTTTCTTTGTATAAATTTTTTATAAATTTTATGACAACATTCTCTTACTAGGATGTCTGTCTCCCTTGTACAAAATACTTACACAGAGTTAATACAAAGATACCTCAAAGTGCAGAAATTTGTTTGCCTTTTCTTTCTTTTTACACTTGTGTTTTATTTAAAAACGTCCAATGATTTATTAAATGAGCATATGCATTTGAATATAATCACTGCTTACAAATAAAACAAAATGAGAAAGGATAATTAATGATTGGTTGAAAGTATAGGAAAACGTCTTTAGGCTATTCCAGAAGAAATCCCCTGCAGTACATCATTCAGATCCTCAACAAGGATAAAGCCTTGAAATACACATCCCCAGCGGAGTTAAGTTCCAAAATCCCCATAGAAACTAAGTTTCCAAACTCCCAATCCCCAGCGGAGCCAGAAAACTTTGAACTGCAAACCCTCAGTGAAGATGAAACTTTCTTCCCCAACGGAATCCAAAACTTCAACTCTTAAACTCCGGTGGAAGACCATCCAGTTTCCTCCAATTCCCCAGTAGATTGGCATACAACCCAAGCCCTTGAGAACTCTTCAACAGAAAAAACATTCTTGCCACAGATTTATTTCCCAACAGATCGAAGATTCTCGGTCTCATTTCTCCAGTTGAAGCCTCTCAGGTTTCAATTCCCCAGTAGAGATCGTCAGAGTTTTCCTTATTTCCCAGGAAAGTCATGAAGGATTCTCACATCCCCACAAGTCACCAAGGATTTTCAATCCCCAACAGTGGTCCAAGGATTTCTCATTCTCAACAATCAAAGATCTTGAATCAACAACAGCAATCAAGGGTTTATTTTCCCCTACAGCAGTCAAAGATTTCATTATCTCCGGCTATCAAGGATTTATTTTCCTCAGCAAGACAGTTAATCAGCTTACATGAGCATACATTACATTCACATATCATAAACATTAATAAAGCACACTTTATTGCATGATACATATCATGCAACATAACTTTGTGTTTTAGCGAACATTTTACCCTTTTTAGGATAAGATTAAAAGCTACCTTTAACAAATGTTCAAAGATTTCATATACAGTATGGATACACCCCAGACACGGCGGTCATTCTATTACTTATTCAGAATTTCAAGTCAAGATACAGTATGGATACACCCCAGACACGACGGTCATTCTACTACTCATTCAGACTTCAGAAATCAGATACAGATTAGATACACTCCAGACATGGAAGCCTTTCTATTTCTCGTTCAGATTCAACTATCAAACTTCTAGTTCAGATACACTCTAGACACGGAAGTCATTCTGCTACTCATATAGATCTCAACTTCAGATACAGTCAAGATACGCACCAGACGCGGTCGCCATTCTGTCACTCATTCAGAATTTATCCCCAGCTTAGAGATGCTCCATACACAGATGTTTCTTTGTCGCCCATTCAGAATTCAGATACAATACATATACACTCCAGACACGGCAGTCATTCTGATATTCATTCAAGAATCAAATACAGTTACAGCTCGGATACGCTCTAGACACGGACGCCATTCCTTTGCTCATAAGGATCCAATCTCCAGATACAGCTCAGATACGTTCCGAATACGGATACCAATCTGGTGTTCATTCTCCTGATTTTCAACAAACAAATCCTTGATGGCATCTTTAAGCCCATCTCCAGCAAGATTCTTCCATCTCCAAATGGCATCTTTAAGCCCATTCCCTCAGCTACATTTTGACGAGTGCAAATTTACGGGCACTCTAGTGTCCAATCATCTTTTACCTTCGAGTCACGAAAGGAAAACTCGTCAATCTAACTCTTCATGTTCAAGAAGATTGAACAGGGGAAGCTGTTGTACCCCAAAATTTGCCCTCTCATTTTATCAAGATTTCCCCTCACAAGACTCTTTGAACTCCAGACAGGATTAGGGTTTTGCTCTGCTCAAGACATCTCTTTGCACTGATGACCTAAATTAGGGTTTGAGTTTGCATAGGGATTTTTGGAATTTCAATGATCAAAGTGACTTTCATACATCATGTTGGACTTATAAGATTTCCTCTACCAAGTTTCAAGCTTTGAATCAAATTTTTGCCCAGTCAATTGGACAGTTGACCTAGAAATCAGCTGTATTGGGGAAAAAGTCAATTATGGCCAATTTATAGTCAAACCTCATAATTTTTGATCCACGTCAACATTCTAGGCTCCTATGAACCATTTGATCAATTTTTGACCACAACTCCTCAAGAAATTTGATCATATCATGAAAAGGGCAAAATGGTCATTTTTAGGGTTTTGACTCACAAGGGCAATTTCTGATTTTTCACCTAGCCAATGGCAAATTGGGTTCTAGCATGTACTCAGGGACTCAATGGAATCATCTTAACCTATTCACATGGTTCAAAAGATCTCAAATGCATTGGATTGACAAATGAATTTTCCAGTCAACTGATCAAAATTTGACTGTTCTCTGAAAAGTCAAACTTTGAATTTTTGGTCAAAATCAAGTGCCAAGGGTCATTTTTCATCAAGACGTATCAAAACATGAAACTTGTTCATCAAGAAACCCAATTTTGCAAATTAGGGTTTAAGATTGAAAATTTTCATTACTTAGAATTTTTCTAAGTTATGAAATTCTTAATTTTTCCCAACTTTGCCCAACATTTTCACCATGATGCAATTGGATTCAAACAAAACTTCCAACATGAAAGTTGTAGTACTCCACAAAGTCTACAAATTTGAATAACAAAGTTTTCCAAAAAGAAGCTTGGATCTCAAGTTATGATTTTTCGAACAAGGGTCCATGAAACTTTTAACTTAGTGAAATTTTGCCCTAATTTAGGCAGGATTTTGACCTATCTTCATGACCATTTTTCACATAGTTCCACTTGGAATCTCAATATGCATTTCAAATATGGATTGTATAGCATGTTACAAGCTTTCCAAAATGTCAAAGAACTCTCCAAAATCATTTGTGGTTAGGGAGAATCGAAGGCTTGAAGTTGGCAAAAACTCACTTTTGATCGAGGCATTTTCATATTGATACAAGTTGCAAACTCTAATTAGCCTTGTTTGTACTTGATTACAGGTCACAAAACCCTTCCATACTCAATAATTAAATGCAAATCCATTGGTTTGAATCTTTGTTCTGGTCATTAGAGGATTATACAATAGATTAATCCAAAAATAGTAAAAGGCAACATTGCCATTTTTGTCAAAATCTTGCTTTATGTCAAATTGCATCCTTGAGCCTTGAACCATATCTTGTACACCAAATCAAATCCACAAACTTGGGGTTAAGCTTATACAATGTATACAGGGTTAGATCTAGCTTGTACAGGCCTGCTCTTGGTAACTTCTCATTTTGCTTCATAACCAAGAAACTTGTCAAAATTCACACAACTTGGACATCTGAAAAAACCCAGCTTAGCAAGCATTTGAAACAACTTATTGACATTGCATTGAGCCTAAAACACGATCCTTTGATCCCTCAAACACTCTTGAACATTAAATCACCTTCCTCTTGCAAAAACATGGCAGTTCCTGCACTTGGAGTTCCATAGCAAAAAACCCTCGTGCGTTTTGCCCCAAACCTGTTCAAACACCTTCCATATTTATTTATACTTAAATAATATTTTTCTAAATATATTTTTATTTTGTATATATTTTATTTTATTTTATTGTACATAAATAATTAATATATATTTACTTTCTTAAAAGAAAATTAGGGTTTTTGCCCTTAATAAAAAATATACCTTTTTATTTCTTAAATACATTAAATATTATATTTTTACATACATAAAAATAAACAAAAACATTTTTACATATTTATGATATTTTGCATATTTATATTTAAATTGTTTAATTATTGCCAATTTATTTATTTGTACCAATTATTCAATTTGGATGTAATAGTAAATATTAGGGTTTTATTTTCTTGCAAATATCCCCCATTTCAAAATTGTATCCCCCTTCCCATATCAAATGTTGTAATAGTGTAGATTTATTTTACGCACTTTATACTGTTAAATATGCCATGATAGAGATTAGGGTTTGTATGCAAAAAATCCAAAATCAAACAAATAGCTTGACTAATACAAAGACAAAGAAGCATGACAATTGACAACACAATGCACACATGCACCCCTAGGGTTTCACCCACTTGTTGCCTTTAAAATGGCCATGTTATGCATGTTGAGTATCTTTGGTAAAACAAAAACAAAACAAAAAGATCATAGTCCCTCGATGACGCTATCATGCTTGCCTAAACAAAATGATCTAGTCCCTCAAATAATTTGCTAAAGATACTTGACAATATTGCTATCATGGTCAATATGATGACCCGCGGCTGTCCTGTTTAACATCCAAGTACAAGGTTGTTTACCAAATGCAATGGTAAAACAACACTGTCAAAAGAGTTAAAAATGTGTAGGAAAGATCTTTGAGTAGATAGGGTAGACAACTCTTAGTTACTTGATTAAAACTTGCAAACCATCCTTGCTATTTTCAAACACACCTCACAACACAATTTCAAAACATTTCCCAAAACAAACTTTCAAACTTTCAAACATTGAAATATCTTTTCAAAAGACGATACACCTTTGTATACATTCAAACAAGAATCATTACAAAGGTTGCCACAATGATGGCCTCTTTTCAAAACATTTACAAAACCACACACAGAGAACCATTTCAAACAATTGAAAAGCAAAAGAAAGTGATCTAAACAAGTAACTAAGAGCCCATGGATAACCATGGATGAAAAGGGCGCTTGCACCTTCCCTTTTCATAATCTACCCCCCGAACCCAAGAAAACATCTCAAAGGTCTTTCCTATGCTTTTTGACCCTTCCTTTGGATAAAATAAAAAGTCGGTGGCGACTCTTGCTAAACCGAAACATTTGCGAACACAAACGCAAAACCTCAAGTCAGTTCTCCCACCGCATCACAATAAGGCTATGAGATTTGATCAAAGTTCTTCAACCAAGCTTGCTTTGAAGGGATCAAATTGGATTCGAAGTATGTTGCTTTGAAGAGAACCAAAACTCCAATCGAAGCTTTGTGTGAAGGTATCCCTTGTCCAATCAAAGATCTTCCTACAGTGGGTCACTGCTTTGTGATTCTAAACAAGAATGCAAGAGGCCTTTGATCAAATGAAAGCTTGCATGAAGAGCCATTGTCCAATCGAAACTTTCCTTCAAGAGGTCACATGGCCACACGGAGGATGTAACCCAAACTTGCATTCGAAGGAGGCCACAAGCCCAAACGAAAGATGTAAACCAAAGCTTGCATAAAAGGGAACCATGTGCCCAAACTAAGGATGTATACCAAGCTTGCATTCGAAGAAAGGCCACATTCCAAAATGGAAGATGCATACAGGAGGTCCTTGCTTTGTGAATCAAAGCAAACATGTAGGAAGTTCATGTCTTATGAATTGAAGGCAAGCATAGAGAAGTAACTTATCTTCTGAATCTAAGGGCGTCAGTAGGAAGCCAACGCCTTCTGAATCGAAAGACACCAACAGGAGGTCCTTCCCTTTTGAATCGAAGGAGGCTGTTTCAAAGGGAAAGAAATGCTCAGTCGAAGCTTATATAAAGATAGCAAATGCTCCGTGGGTGCTAATATGAAGGGGGATTTCTTCCTTGTGCAGGAAGGCACGCAGGAGGCCCTTGCCTTGTACTTCATGTAGGAGGCCAATGCTGAAGGTGGATTCGAAGCAGACATGAAGGTGAATTCGAAGCAAGTAATTGTCCAATCGAAGCTTGTCCAATCGAAACAGGCATGCAGGAATCAAATTTCCAATCGAAGCAGGCATGTAGGCATCCATTTGTCCAATCGAAGCAAGGGAAATCGAAGCAAACTTGTTGTTCCTTAAAAAAATCATTTTTATCTATTTTGCCCTTTTTTACAGTTTCCTCTTTAACTTGATGCTGGAAAATCCAATTGTACTTGTGTAAGCTTGAATTTTTAAGAATCCCTGTGAGAAATGCCTTAAGAAAAGAGAAACCAAATTTTGGGGTACAACAGCTGCCCTTGTTCAATCTTCTTAAACCTGAAGAGTTAGATTGGCGAGCCCGCCATTCGTGACTTGAAGGTGGAAGATGATTGAACACTAGAGTTCCCATAAATTTGCACTCGATGATGTGATGGATGATTGTCTAGGGAATGGGCTTAGAGATTCCATTTGGAGAGATGATGGAGAGATTTCAGAGATGGGCTTATAGATGCCATCCAAAGGTGATTGTTGACAGAAATTAGACTAAGTCTAAGCTTGACTTCAACTGGAAAAGAATCAGAATAAATCTTTGGAGCGATTTATCTGAACCAGAGAAAGTGTCCAACGGAACGGAATCAGGATAAACCATTGATCGATTTAAACGGAACTAGAAGAGGCCTTGAATATTCTGTAACTGGAAAAGAATCATAATAAATGTTTGGAGCGATTTATTTGAACCAGAGAAAGTGTCTACCGGAAAGGAATCAGGATAAACCATTGATCAATTTAAACTGAACCAACAGAGGTATGAAGGAAGTATTTATCATGTAGATAGTCACCCCGTCCTATTTCGGGAATTGATCTATAATCAATTTGTTCACAGATAGTTGTCATGTCTTGTTTCACGTATTAATCTGTAAGTATGAAGCTTGACTGTGATAGATAATGAAGGAATCTTGGACAATTACTACGTCAACAGATAATGAAGGAATCTTGGACGATTACTACCTTAATAGATAACGAAGGAATCTTGGATGATTACTACCCCAACAGATGATGAAGGAATCTTGGATGATTACTACCTCAACAGATAATGAAGGAATCTTGGACGATTACTACCTCAACAGACAATGAAGGAATCTTGGAAGATTACTACCTCAATATTTAATGAAGGAATCTTGGACGATTACTACCTCAAAAGATAACAAAGGAATCTTCGACGATTATTACCTCAACATATAACGAAGGAATCTTGGACGATTACTACCTCAACAAATAATGAAGGAATATTGGAAGATTACTACCTCAACAGATGATGAAGGAATCTTAAATAATTACTATCTCAACAGATAATGAAGGAATCTAGGATGATTACTACCTCAACAGACAATGAAGGAATCTTGGACGATTACTACCTCAATAGATAATGAATGAATCTTGGACGATTACTACCTCAACAGACAATTAAAGAATCTTGGACGATTAATACCTCAACAGACAATGAAGGAATCTTGGACGATTACTACCTCAATAGATAATGAAGGTATCTTGGACGATTACTACCTCAACAGATAATGAAGGAATTTTGGACGATTACTACCTCAATAGATAATGAAGGAATCTTAGACGATTACTACCTCAATAGACAATGAAGGAATCTTGGACAATTACTACCTCAACATATAATGAAGGAATCTTGGACGATTACTACCTCAACAGATAATGAAGGAATCTTGGACGATTACTACCTCAACATATAATAAAGGAATCTTGGACAATTACTACCTCAACAGATAATGAAGAAGTCTTGGATGATTGCTACTCCAAAAGGTAATGAAGGAATCTTTGATGACTGCTACTCCAAAAGGCAATGAAGAAATGGGTTTTTATCCTCAACATTGGAAGAAGGTTCGAGGGGCCCTCCCGACTGGCTCAAATAGAATAGGCTTCTCCTGAGGAAGAAGACAATCAAGACGAGGAATTTAGAAGCACCAGAGTTGGGGGTGTAAATAACCAGATTACTGAGGATGAAGACTATTCTAAAGAGAAGTATCCATCGATGGATGAGAAATACAAACAGCTGGAAGACTGACTTAAGGCTGCAGAGATCCAAACAATTCCTGGTTTGGACTTTGGAGACATAGGTATGGTCCCTGGGGTGGTCATTCCCCACAAATTCAAGGTTCTTGTTTTCACCAAATACGATGGGGTCTCCTGTCCAAAGATGCATCTGAAGTCTTATGTCCGCAAGATTCAACCACACACTGTCGATAAGAAGTTATGGGTTCATTTCTTCAAAGAGAGCTTATCTAGAAAACAGTTGGAGTGGTTCTATCAAATTGAAGGGAATAATATCCACACATGGGAGGATCTGGCTGCTGCCTTCTACAACCAACTCGAGTGCAATTAGAAAGCATGACTATGGGTTCAAGCGAAGGCTTTAAGGAGTATGCTCAAAAATGGAGGGACCTAGCTGGAAGGGTGCAACCCCCTATGACTGATAGAAAATTAGTGGACATGTTCATGGGAACCTTGTCTGGGCCATTCTTTAACTTGCTGATTGGGAGTTCTTTGTCAGGTTTTACGAAGCTGATCTTGACTGGCGAGCAAGTTAAAAGTGGAATCAAAAGCGGGAAGATCCCAATGGCCTCAACCTCTGTGAATGTAAAGAAACCATTTATTGGCAAGAAAGAGACTAATGTTGTTTATGTACAAAGGAGTCGTGTCAAGAATGATCATCAGTTAGTAAGTGCAATATTGTTTTCTAACCCAACCTTGGTTCAATGACCAAAACAATAAAACAATCAACAAAAGCCAGATGCCCCGAGGAGGAAGTTCAATAGGATCAACATGCCATTGTCTCAAACTCTACAACATTTGTTGAAGTCATATTTGGTAACGATGTGAGATCCTCCTCCAAATCCCAATACTGCCTCTCCCAAATAAAACCCGAATGTGAAACGCACCTATCATTTAAATAGTCTCGGACACGACACCAACAACTGTTGGGCATTGAAGAACAAGGTCCAAGATTTAATTGAGAACAAAGTGATTGAGTTTGACCCTCCAAAAACCCCTAATATGATTACCGCACCCATGCCCAGTCATGGTAAAGGTGTGAATTCCATTGACGATGTCTCATTTGTCTCCACCATCAGTGATTTGACTACTCCGTTGTTGATTGTTAAGAAGAATATGTTAAGAGTCGGTTTATTTCATGGCTGCCTTGAAGATTGTTACCATTGTGCTTCCCAAACCAATGGTTGTATATGGATGAAGAAAGGTATCCAACGCCTAATTGATAGCCATAAAATTTTGTTCGAGAAAACTCCGTCCATGAAAATTTTGCCTGAGAGTATATCTCAAGATTTGAGACTTGAAGACGTTTTCGTAATCACTGTTTCAAATACTCCTATTAGGATCACCTCTAAAGGCTCTATAAGGATTCTTGCTGAGCCAAGAGTGGCTCCCCTGATCATTACTACACCGGGGTCAGTTCCCTATTCCTCCGACAAAGTTGTGCCTTAGAACTATGAGGAAGAAGTTTGTTATAATATTGTCAAGCAAGAACAATGGATTATTGAAAATAAAGGTACTGAAATTAAAAACATTATCGAAACTAGTAAGGTCACTAGGACAAGAAGGTTCTTCTCTCCGGAGATCTCTCCTACAACAACTAGAACAAAACTTGTTCGCATTCCCGCTACTGGGCCAACTTCCAATGTCTGAGGTAAAGAGAAAGTTATCGAGCCTGCCCTGACGAAAGCACCCTTAAAAGAAGTGATAATTGAATACCCATCTAGACAAGAGATGGAAGAAATCCTGAAGATCATCCCAAAAAGTGATTACAAAATAGTTGAGCAATTGGGGAAATCACCCTCAAAGATATCCATGTTCTCCTTGTTATTATGCTCCGAAGCACATGCCTAAGCTTTGTTGAAATTCCTGAAGAATGCCCATGTACCTCAAGAGACCATTGTTAATCAATTTTAGAATTGTGTTGCAAGCCTAACTGTTGATAATGGCTTGGTATTTTCTTATGCAGATTTAACTCCGGAAGGGAAGAATCATAATAAAGCTCTGCACATCTCTATTGAATGCAAAGGCACCACTCTGGTGCATGTATTAGTAGATACTGGGTCATCCATAAATGTTTTACCTAAAGGTGCTTTGGATAGGCTGGACTGTGAAGGATTGGTGCTGAAACTCAATAATATTGTGGTAAGGGCCTTTGATGGTTCGAAAAGGATATCTTCATGGCCTATTCATGTTTGCTCGGACGCCCATGGATTCATGGGGCAGGTGCGGCTACCTCTACATTACATCAAAATTTGAAGTACCCATAAAAGGAAAGGTTGTCACAGTCTGTGGAGAGGAAGAATATATGGTTAGTCATTTGAATTCTTTCAAATATGTTGAAATGGATGGCGAATTCGTTGAAACCCCTTGTCAGACATTTGAGGTAATCCCTCCAATGATTGTCGTTGCTACTCCTGCTACTCCTGAAATCTCTAAGGGCACACCAAGAATGGCCTCTCTGAAAGATGTTAGGGTTGTTGTAGAAGATGGAGGTTGCACTATCTGGGGACAACTTTCTGATATTCCCTACAAATCCGACAAATTTGGGTTGTGTTTTACTTCAAAGGCTCAGAAAGAGGTTCAACATGCTCGTGCTGGTGGACCACCTCTCAGTATTAGCAATAATGAAGTCAATGTTCTGGAAGACAGTGATAGTGATGGTGACTTTGACGATTGGATATTCCCAAATGCTGACGGTGGACTTAACAATTGGAAGGCCAAAGACTTCATCTCAATCTCCTTCAGCCAGGAGTAATTTCTATTTTCCAATTTTTATTGCTTTAAGAAGTTTGTCTGTATAATTCCCTTTAAAACAATGTCTTTAAACCATGTAACTTACTAGGGGATAAATGGTCCATTTGTTAAGGGTTGTCATTCCATATATCATATGCTCATTCAGTGAAAATATTGGACAATTTTACATTCAAATTTTGCTTTACTGCATTTTTCAAATAGCCATCTGACCTTACATGCACACACACACATTTGCAGATCCACATCCACTTCGGATCTCATTGACAACAATTCTGCTATTGTCATTTATGACTTCAAAAATCCAATCTATCAAGCCAAATATGAAGGTGAAGAATATTGTGAGATTCCTGGAGAACTTTCCAGACTCCTGATACAAGAGGAAAAGGCTATCCAACCGCATGAAGAACTGGTCGAAGTGATAAACTTGGGTACTGAGGCAGATAAGAAAGAAGTCAAGATTGGAGCCAACCTGGAAGACAGTGTCAAGAGCATATTGGTACAGATGTTGCACGAATATGTTGAAGTCTTTGCTTGGTCATACGAAGACATGCCAGGGCTCGATGCTGATATCGTGGTTTATCGTTTGTTAATGAATAAGGGTTATTCTCCGATCAAACAAAATGTTTGTCGCACGCACCCATATATGTCAGACAAAATAAAGGTTGAGGTAATGAAACAATTCTATACAGGTTTCTTGGCATTAACGTCCTATCCCCAATGGGTTGCAAATGTTGTTCCAGTGCCAAAGAAAGACAATAAGGTCAGTATGTGTGAAGACTACATGGAATTAAATAGGGAGAGCCCCAAAGACAACTTCCCACTACCACATATTGATGTCTTGGTTGACAATATTGCTTAACATAAGGTATTCTCCTTCATGGATGGCTTCTCGGGTTACAACCAAATCAAAATGGCACCCGAACACATGGAGAAGACTACTTTTGTCACATAGTGGGGCACTTTCTGTTATAAGGTCATGCCTTTTAGGCTGAAGAACGCAGGTGCAACTTATCAAAGAGGTATGGTAGCTTTATTTCATAATATGATTCATCATGAGATAGAAGTCTATGTTGGTGACATGATAGCCATATCACAAACTGAGGAAGAGAACCTTGATCATCTGCAAAAGCTATTTGAAAGGTTGAAGAAGTACAAGCTGAGCTTGAATCCCAACAAATGCACCTTCGGGGTAAGGTCTGGAAAGCTCCTAGGCTTCGTCATTAGTGGCAAAGAAATTGAGGTCGATCTTTCCAAAGTCAAAGATATCCAAGAGATGCCAACTCCTAGTACAGAGAAGGAGGTTCGAGGCTTCTTAGGATGACTCAACTACATTTCCCGATTCATCTCTCACCTGACGGCTACTTTTGAACCACTCTTGTTGAAAAAAGATCAAGTATTAAAATTGAATGAATACTGCCAAATAGCTTTTGACAAGATCAAAGAATACTTACAAGAGCCTCTAATCCTGATGCCACCAATTGAAGAAAGACCTCTGATCATGTACTTAACCGTGTTAGAGAACTCAATGGGGTGTATGCTGGGGCAGCATGACGAGTCTGGTCGAAAAGAGCATGCAATATACTATCTTAGCAAAAAGTTTATCGACTATGAAACAAGATATTCACTGCTCGAGAAAACTTGATGCGCTTTGGCATGGGCTGATTGCCAACTAAGACAGTATATGTTGACTCATACCACTCTATTGATCTCTAATATGGATCCCATCAAGTACATCCTAGAGAAGCCAGCTCTCTCCGGAAGGATAGCTCGGTGAAAAATGATCATGATTGAATATGACATCCAGTACACTACTCAAAAAGCAATAAAAGGAAGTGTATTGGCAGATCATTTAGCGTATCAAGCTGTAGATGAATACCAATCTATGAACTTTGAATTCCCGAATGTCAATATCATGTTGATTACAAATTATAAAAATCCTAGACCATATGAATGACCTGAGCAAGGATCCTGATGGACTATGGTTTTTGATGGAGCTTCCAACGCATTGGGAAATAGACTTGGTGTTGTGATCATTTCCCCCGAAGGTTTCCATACGCCTTTCACTGCCAGACTCTACTTTGATTGTACCAATAATATGGATGAGTACGAAGCGTGCATCTTGGGTCTTAAAGCTTATATTGACCTAAGAATCAAATTCTTAAGCGTATGTGGAGACTCGGCTTAAGTAATCAGTCAAGTTAAAGGAGAGTGGGATAAAAAGCATCTAAATCTTATCCCTTACAAAGAACTTGTACTTACCTTGATCCCGTACTATGAAGAGGTTATCTTTGAACATATCCCGAGGGAAGAAAATAAATTGGCAGATTCCCTAGCTAGCATGTCATCCATGTTCAAGGTCAAATGGGACAACAAAGCTCCCAGAATTATTGTCGAAAGATTTGATGAACATGCCCACTGCCATGAGATTGACACTGATGGAGTAGAGGAGAAGCCTTGGTTTTACTAAGTGAGAAGATATCTTGAAACTCAAGAGTATCCTGAAGGGGCTTCAATCAATGACAAGAAGCTCCTACGGAGGTTCTCTGCCAAGTTCTTCCTGAGCAAAGAAATTCTATACAGGAGCAACTATGATTCAACTTTGCTTCATTGTGTGGACAAGAAGGAAGCAGAGAAAATTATGGTCGACCACGGAAACTGATTGTCACCTCTACTCGAGGACTTGCCATAAGTGCCAAATTTACGCTGATAAGGTTCATGTACCTCTAGTTCCTTTGAATATCAGGACTGCCCCTTGGCAATTTGCAATGTGGGGAATTGATATGATTGGACAAATCAAACCTACTGCCTTTAATGGACATTGTTTCATTCTTATCGCCATTGACTACTTTACTAAGTGGGTTGAAGCAGCTTCATTTACCTCAGTTACCAAGAACATCGTAGCCTGGTTCATCAAGCATAAACTCATTTGCCGGTATGGTATCCCTAAGAGGATAATCACTGACAATGGCACCAACCTTAACAACACCATGATCACTGAACTTTGCACGCAGTTCAAGATCAAGCATCACAACTCTTCTCCATACAAACCTAAGATGAATGGTGTAGTGGAAGCTACCAACAAGAATATAAAGAAGATTGTGCAAAATATGGTGGTGAGCTACAAATATTGACATCAGATGTTACCATTTTATCTTCATGGTTATTAGACTTCGGCGCAAACATCAACTGGGGAAACCCCTTTCTCTTTGGTCTATGGCATGAAAGTTGTCCTGCTTGTCGAAATTCAAATCCCTTCTCTAAGGATTATGAGAGAAGCAGACTTAGATGAAGAAGAATGGATTTAGACAAGGTTGGATCATTTGAATTTGATTGACAAAAAGAGGATGGTTGTTTTTTGTCATGGTCAGATGTATCAAAAACGTATGATCAAGGCATTCAACAAGAAGATCAAGCATTGGGTATACCAGGATGGTGACTTGGTAATAAAGCACCTCATTCTACCACAAGGCGATCCCATGGGAAAATGGACTCCCACCTATGAAGGGCCATTTATTATTAAGAAATTATTTTCAGGTGGTGCTATGATGCTAACCACTATGGATGGCGAAGATTTCCCGCACCCTATGAACGCGGAGATAGTCAAAAAATACTATGTATAAGAATGAATCGCTAGGTTGATATACCTAGGAAAAAATAAGGGCATCCCAGCGAACCAAAAGAGTTCGGGAAAAAATTAAGGATATATATAAAAGATTGTACACTTGGCAAGTCGAAAACCTGAAAGGGTGGCTTGGGCAAAAAAAGGGTATCCTGGTGGTCTGAAAACCTGGAAGGACGGTCCAAGAAAAAATTAGGGATTAAAAGCGTGCGACTATGTCCCATTGGATCATTTACATTCAAGCTTTATTACCAAAGTCGAAAGTTAAAATGGTTCAATTAACTTCTTCCAATAGCAAAGGATGAGATGTTCGAAGACATTGGAGCAATAGCAGAGTTGGAACCCAATGAGATCACTTCCACACGACTATACATTTTGTTTTCACTTTGTACTCTTTTCATTTCATGATGATTTCCTCTTACTAGGATTTTCGTCTCTTTGTATAAAATCTCATGTTCATAGGAAAATTATCAATACAAATATACTTTAAAGTCCAAACTTTTATTTTTCTGTTTTGCTTACAAAAACGTCCAATGACTAAATTTGAATGAGCATATGCATATGAACATGATTAACTATTAAACAAATATATGCATAAGAAAAGGAATAAACATTTACTCAAGATTCTAGAGGTTGGGATGACACTCAAGTTGTCCATAAATCCCCACAGAATCCCTTTCATAAGGCTACCCCCAGTGAAGCCGCCAGAGCCACTTCTATGAGATTACCCCCATAGAGTAGTATTGATAAATAAAGGATACATTCCCTGTAATCTCCCCGACAGATCACTGTAGCAAATAAAAGAGTATAATCTCTTTATCGATAATACCACTAACCTATGGAGTTTCCAATTAGTACACTTCCTGGAAATTCTCTTCCCCAACTGAGTTTGGTCCTCCAAAACTGAAACGTGACCTTGCAGAGTTTCTTCTTTCCAGCAAATTCAATTCCCCCAAGAGAATTGGTTTCCTCAGCAGAGCATTGCTCCAGCAACATGGTTTATTTCCCTAACAAGGTTTATTTCCCCAACAACCTACGAATTCCCCAGCTCAAGTCAATTTCTCAGACTACTACAAATCACTAACAATAGTCTTCTCCCCATTAAAGTTGCCACTATCCCCCGAGAATTTCTGCAAAACCAGGAATTGAACCAGATACCAGTCAACCTTATTTCTCCTAGACGAGTCAGAGGCTTATACATCCCTTTTATCCCCATTCAATATATATATAAGAATTATCTTCTTCAAACGAGCCAGAAAGATATCCATCTCTTTTATCCCCAGTCAGGATATATGAGAAATAAATTCCCCAATAGAGCAACAGGCGACCAAGGTTCCTAAAAATATACTCGCCAAACAGAAATCAATACATCCCCTGCAGAGTTCCCTCAAACAAGTAAACAGGACTCCTCGGAAGAAGCATTATAGACAAGATTGAAGATACACATACTCTTCATCCCCAACAATGGTCAGGGATTTATTTTCCCAGACAAGATTCTGCACGGGTTTATAAATACACTTCAACAATATTTTACATTCATACATCATAGCATATGCATACCAAACGCATATATAGCATGATCTCATTTATTTTGAGAACATCGTTACGCAATGCATTTCATTAATCATGACATTGCATACAACTGACTCTTTACCTTTTCTGGAAGAATCAATCGACAGACGGACATCATCAACAAGTCCTCAAGATAGGTTGTAGGACATTCCCTGGAACAAGACAAGGAAAATGTCTACCTGATGAAAATTCCTTTCAAACCTCTGTTGGCTCAAATTAAATCGACCAAAGATTTATTATGATACTTCTCTCATGTAAATATTTTCAAACATCTGCTGGATCAAATTAAATCGACCAATGATTTGTGTGATAATTCTCTTAGTAGACCTTTTTCTGGCTCAGATTAAATCGATCAAAAGATTTATTTTGATACTTCTCTCAGTTAATGATTTAAAAACCTCTGTTGGTTTAGATTAAATCGACCAAAGATTTTTTTCTGATACTTTTCTCAGTAGACCTTTTTCTGGCTCAGATTAAATCGACCAAAGATTTATTCTGATACTTCTCTCAATTAAAGATTTTCAAACATCTGCTGGCTCAGATTAAATTGACCAAAGATTTATTCTGATACTTCTCTCAGTTAAATATTTTTAAACATTTGTTGGCTCAGATTAAATTTACCAAAAATTTATTCTGATACTTCTCTCAGTAGACCTTTTTCTGGCTCAGATTAAATCAACCAAAGATTTATTCTGATACTTCTCTGAGTAGACCTTTTTCTAGCTCAGATTAAATCGACCAAAGATTTATTCTGATACTTCTCTCAGTTAAAGATTTAAAGGCATCTGTTGGCTCATATTAAATCGACCAAAGATTTATTCTGATACTTCTCTCAATAGACCTTTTTCTAAATCAGATTAAATCGACCAAAGATTTATTCTGACACTTCTCTCAGTTAAATATTTTCAAACATCTGTTGGCTCAGATTAAATCGACCAAAGATTTATTCTCATACTTCTCTCAATAGAACTTTTCTGGCTCAGATTAAGTCGACTAAATATTTATTCTGATACTTCTCTCATTTAATAGTTTAAATACTTCTGCTGGCTCAGATTAAATCGACCAAAGATTTTTTCTGATACTTCTCTCAGTAGACCTTTTTATGGATCAGATTAAATCAACCAAAGATTTATTCAGATACTTCTCTCAATTAAATATTTTCAAACATATGCTGGCTAAGATTAAATCGACCAAAGATTTATTCTGATACTTCTCTCAGTAGACCTTTTTCTGGCTTATATTAACTCGATCAAAGATTTATTTGGATACTTCTCTCAGTTAAATATTTTAAGACCTCTGTTGACTCAGATTAAATCGACCAAAGATCTGTTCTTATACTTCTCTCAGTAGACCTTTTTATGGCTCAGATTAAATCGACTAAATATTTATTCTGATACTTCTCTCAGATAAATATTTTCAAACATTTGCTGGCTCAGATTAAATCGACCAAAGATTTATTCTGATACTTCTCTCAGTTAAAGATTTTCAAACATATGATGGCTTAGATTAAATAGACCAGATATTTATTCCGATAATTCTCTCAGTTAAAGATTTAAAGACCTCTGTTGGCTCAGATTAAATCGACCAAATATTTATTCTGATACTTCTCCCAGTTAAAGTCAAGTATAGACTTAGTTTAATTTCTCTATCAACAGTTACCTCTGGATGGCATCTATAAGCCTATCTCCGATGACTCTCTGTCACCTCTCCAAATGGCATCTCTAAGCCTATTCCTAATATAATCAACAAAAAGTTTACTTCATACACCGGCAAGTGCAAATTTCTGGGCACTTTAGTGTTAAATCATCTTCTACCTTCAAGTTGCGAATGTAGGACGCGCCAATCTAACTCTTCATGTTTAAGAAGATTGAACATGGGTAGTTTTTGTACCCCAAAATTTTCCCTCTCTTTTCTCAAGACATTTCTCACAAAAGATCTCAAATTCTCAAAGATTCTCAAGGGTTTGATCAGACAAGCTCAACTCCTAAGCACTGAGCCTCCAAATTAGAGTTTTGGCTTTCTCAAGGAAAATTTGATTTTTTATGTTTCAAATGACTTTCATGGTTCATTATAGGTCTGCAAGAATGCTCATACCAAGTTTCAAGTCTTGCTTCACAAATTTTCTCAGTCAATTGCTCAGATGACTGAAAATCAACTGTATTGGGTAAAAAGTCAATTGTGGTCAATATACATTCAAAATTAATGATTTTTGGCCAACATCAACATTTTGAGGTCATATTCATAAATTGATAAAGGTTTGATCACAATGCCTCAAGAAAATCACTTAAATCACCATAGAGGTAAAATTGTCAAAATTAGGGTTTTGACTAGGAATGACTGATCATTGACTTCTGACCTAGTACATGACCTAATGGCTTAAAGCATGATCTCAAGGAATAAAATATAACATTTTGACCTAAATTCATGGCTCAAATCATTTCTCAAGATCAATTGATTGATAGTTGAAATTTGACCAACTTATGAAAAGTCAACTAATACATAAAAAGTCAAACTTTGACTTTTTGATCAACATTGAATTTCAAAGATCAAGATTCACCAAGACATTCAAAAACATCAAACTTGATCATCAAGAATCAAGAAAGTCAAGAAAGCCCACAAAAATTCAAAGTTTTTAATACTTAGAAAAATTCCAAGTGTTTCTAACCTTAATAATTTCACTACTTCATGACAATTTTTCACCATGATGCAAGATGATTCAAGGAAAACTTTCAACATGAAAGTTGTAGATCTTGATGAATTATACAACTTTGTCCTTTGATTTATATCCAAAAAATGCTTAGTTTTGAAGATATAGGCTCATGAAGTCATGACTTTTTTACTAAAAACACTTAGTAAAATTTTCATCAAGTTAGGCAGATTTTTTGTCCTAACTTCTTGGCCAATTTTCACAAATCTCAAAGTTGATTTAGCCAAAGTGGTCAACATGAAGGTTGTAGACAATGTTTCAAGCTTTCCAAAATGTCAAATAACTTGAAAAGATCATTCTTGATCTAAGAGAATCGAAGAGAATAAGTTGGGCATCCATTCTTGAATTTTAGGGCATTTTCATGAAGAACACTTGACCAAATCTCACAACTATGCTGCATAATCTTGCTTTGCAGGCCTCTTGACTTGAAAATATATCCATAATCAGATGTTTACATGACTAATTGAGCTATGATCTAAGAGCTTGAGCCATTGTCCAAGTGATCATTCCATTAATGGAACAAAGTTCACACTTCCATTTTGGAAAAGTGACTTTAATTACAAAGTCAACTTGTCTTGAGCCTCTTACTTGTTTGTTCTGATCACACTCAACTTGTATGCTCATAATAAACATGTTTAAAGCCTCTAGCCATCCTACAAGCCTTTGTACCATTGCATTGGAACAATTTTTATCAAGCTTACTTCAAAATCAAGTCAACTAACCATAACATGTGATCTCTTGATTCTGATTGTTTTAAGCTCCCAAACCTTTCCTTTATAAATAGAGAAGCCATTTTCAACCTAACACACAAATTTACATGCCCTCAAACTCCATCAAATTCTATGAAACTCGGAACTTACACACAAAAATTTCAAACTCCCTCAAAAATTTCAAACTCACAATCCACTCGTATGTTCCCTCTATAAATCAATCACAAAGCTTCCATACATCCTATACAACTCATCCCCATCCTGGTTTCATAACTGTAACTCCATCTTCATCATCCACCAAACTCAAAAACTCAGCTCTGCAACTTTACTTCTCCAAGAAGATTCAGCCACTCTCAGCACAAAGTAAGAGTTGCATTAGTTCGTAGGAGTCCAGTGAAGCTATCCAGATCATCACCACACTCCCAGGGGTGCTCAAACTCCATACATGATTTCCAGTTTTGAGGTAAGTTTTCTCAACTTTGAACTTATTATACAAGCATAATTAATGGTTACTTTGTGAATAAAAAATGTAGACATCATAGCCCTGAAGCTAACCATGCCTTTAGTTTTCATTTATGTTGCGTGAGTGATGTGAATTTTGAGTTTGAACTTTCTGAGAAAATTAGATTTTATTTGGTATTAAACAAATTCATGTTCATCTTTGATTTATAGCTTTAACCATTTATATGGTTGGATTCATTGTGAAAAATGGAACAACTTTCATGTTTAGAATTTTGAAAATGGTTGAGAAATGAGCAAGATCAGATTTCATATCAATGGTGTTGTTGCTCTGCATGTGCAAGGTTGAAGATGAAGTCATTTAAAACATTCAGGACCAAGTTTATTTTAAGATTATTGTATGTTGTATTATAACCGGATGAAACATCCACCCCAGTGGCAGAGGAAACATGCGTAAGCCATTGACCCATAGCGACTTGGGTTCGAGCCCCAGTGGTACCCTTTTGTTTTTTCGGATTTTCTTATTTCAGGTTCTATGCATACAAGTCACGCGCGTTCATCTTATGCCCTCTCCTCTACACCATCTGATTATTGGACAAGTAGGTCCAACACCTTACATGAGCCAGTCCAGGATGTATCACCAATGAACAGGTCACACCAAATCAAAACAGGCGTTGGGCCCTTCAGTCTTCGGCCTCCTTCTTTTTTATTTTTGCTATCCTCATACCCCCTTTTTTTACTAAGACACGGCCATGCCCAGTTTCTTTATTTTATTTTATTTCTGACTTAAACTAAAAACTGTTTTGGGCCCTACACTCTTTTTGCTACTTTTTTACCTCCCAAATTACTTTTCAAACACCCGGCCCATTTATTTTTATTTCTTTTTATAATTTCATTATATTTATTTATCTATTTATTTTATTAAAACCAAAAATACCAAAAAAAAGCATTATTTTCTTAAATAATTTAATTTAAGCATTTTATTTTATTTTTTTTAGATAAAATTGTATTATTTCTTTTACATTGTAGAACATTTTCTTAATTAACATTAGCAAAAGTTATTTTCTAAACAAATTAAATTAGACTTAGGTTTTATTTTAAATAACTTAGATTTTAGGTTTTGATTAAATAGTTAATTAACTTTTCTTTTGTAAATAAAATTAATTAGTCTAATTAAGTTAACTATAAAACCTTTTTCTCCATCAAAAACCCTAAAAAATAATTTTCTTCCTCTTTACATTTTGTACATTCTATCATTATTCATGTATATGGTTTGTAATAGATAATTAGAGCTTTATTTATTTCCTCCCCCTATTCACAAACTTGTTCCCCCCCCCCCCCCCCCCCCCATTCCCAAATCATTGTAATAGCGTAGGGCATTTAAATTTTGTAATTTACCGCTTCCCTCATTTATTAGTAATTATGGTTTGTATGACAAGACTTAAAATCAAACTTAGAAAAACCCTAATCCAGAGATAAATACTTGAAAATAAAACACTTTACACACATGCACCTCTAGGGTAACCCACACTTGTTTCCTCAGATTAAAAAGGTCATGTCCCTCGAACTTGAGATTTTTTAGCAAAGACTCTCGATTAAAAGATCGTAGTCCCTCGGTGACCCTTCAATGTTGATTTTAGTAAACGATCTTAGTCACTTACGACAATTTCTAAAACATCTTACAAGTTGCTTTTTATGACTGTATGATTACCCACGCATGTCCCTCACATCCAATGATATGGCTCCTTACCAACCAATGGTAAAATAAAACTATCTAAAGTAGGAGGAAAAGAACAAGACTTTCTGAGTAGGTAGATTGTTCGTAATTACTTACTCACAAACTAAAACTATTTTCACACCTAACACTTTCAAAAACAAACATCATTCCAAACACTCCAAATATTTTCAAAACCAACACTTTGTATACATTCTCAATAATACGAGAATCAATATAAAGTTTGTCATCCTAAGGTGTTTTCAAAATATTTCCAAAATAAACATTTTGTATACATTCTCAGCGATATGAGAATCATTACAAAATTATCATCTTCAAAAATCTTCAAACATTTTCAAACATACACAAACACAAAGCATTTCAAAGTGATCAAGCAAGTAAGAGCCCTAGATAACTATGGATAAAAAGGGTGCTAACACCTTCTCTTTTTATAACCTACTCCCCGAACTCAAGAAAAATTCTCAAAAGGTATTTCCTGTTCTTTTCACCCTTTCCTTTATTGGATAAAATAAAAGTCGATGGCAATTCTTGCTATCCGCGACATTTGCAATCAAACACAAAACACCCAAGTCAGTTCTCCCACCGTATTACACCCATATTGCGAATGGCCAAGGAGCAGTCATGACATTCAAAGGAACTGGAGGTATGTTAAATTTATCGGTATAGATCTGGCACTTATGGCAAGTCCTCGAGTGCTGATGACAGTCGGTTTCCATTATCGACCAATAATAACCAGCACTTAGAATATTCTTGGCCATAGTATGTCCACTAGAGTGAGTACCAAAGATGCCTTCGTGCATGTCCTCCATAATATTCTTTGCTTCCTTCTTGTTCATACAACGAAGCAGAGTTGAATTATGGTTGCGCTCTTACAGAATTTCGTTACACAGGAAGAACTTGGTTGAGAACCTCCGGATGAATTTCTTATCATTGATTGATGCCCCTTCAGGGTATTCTTGAGCTTTAAGATACCTTTTTACTTCGTGAAACCATGGCTTCTCCTCTACTCCATCAGTATCAATCTCACAGCAATGCGATGGTTCATAAAATATTTAGACACTAATTCGGGGAGCTTCATTGTCCCATCTAACCTTGAACATAAAAGACATGGTAGCTAAGGCATCTGCCAACTGACTTTCTTCCCTCGGGATATGTTCAAAGGTAACCTCTTCAAATTATGGGATCAAGGTTAGCACAAGTTCTTTGTAAGGAATAAGATTTGGATGTTTTGTATCCCACTCTCCTTTAACTTGACTGGTTACTAAAGCTTAGTCTCCATATACACTTAAGAATTTGATTCTTAAGTCAATAGCAGCTTTAAGACCCAAGATGCACGCTTCGTACTCAGCCATGTTGTGGGTACAATCAAAGCAAAGTCCGGAAGTGAAAGGTGTATGGAAACCTTCAGGGGAAATGGTCATTGTGATACGGTGGGAGAACTAACTTGAGGTTTTGCGTTTGTATTCGCACTTGTTCGGTTTAGCAAGAGTCGCCACCGACTTTTTATTTTATCCTAAAGGAAAGGTTAAAAAGCACAGGAAAAACCTTTTGAGATGTTTCGTGGGTTCGGGGGGTAGATTATGAAAAGGGAAGGTATTAGCACCCTTTTCATCCATGGTTATCCATGGGCTCTTAGTTACTTGGTTTTAGATCACTTGCCTTTGATTTTCAATTGCTTGAAATGGTGGTGGTGTGTGTGTGTGTGTGTGTTTGAAAATGTTTTGAAAAAGAGGCCTTGTCTAGGCAACCGTTGTAATAATTCTTTACTCGAATGTTTTACAAAGGTGTGTATCTTTTCAAAAAGATGTTTCAAATGTTTTTTTGGAAGTTGTTTTGAAAGTTGTTTTGAAAGGTAGGCAAGTGTTTTTGCAAGTTTGATCAAGTAACTAAGAGTTGTCTACCCCTAAATTTACTCAAAGATTTTTCCTATGTTTTAACCCTTTTAAAAATTTTGTTCCACCATTGCATTTGGTGGACAATCTTGTGTTAGGATGTTAACGGGACAGGCGCGGGTCATCGTATGGACCATGAATGCAATGGTGCCAAGTGTCTTTGGCAATTTGCTTGAAGGGACTATGATCATTTTGATAGGCAACTTTCGAAAGCGTCATCGAGGGACTATGATCATTTGATTCGTTTTTGCCAAAGATACTCAACGTGCAAGCATGGCCCATTTTGGAAGGCAACAAGCGGGATTACCCTAGGGGTGCAAGTGTGAATTGTGTATTGATTGTCATGCATTTGTCTTTGTATTAGGTTATCTAGCGTTTGATTTTATGTACATACAAACCCTAGGTCTAACCATGGTATATTTGAAAGCGATAAATTGCGAGAATTTAAAGTCTACGCTATTACAAATAAGTATCCGGGAATGGGGGTACAAATATTTACAAATGGGGATGAGACTTTAATAGGAGAGTAGTGTCCAAATAAATTTACAACCAAATCGAATTGCGATCTCAAATGTAATATGTATCAATATATAGGAATAAGCAAATGTAAATGTGTCAATGTATTTGTGTAAGTGTATGTTTTATTTACAAGTGGTAATGATGTTAACTTAATGAAAAAATTAAGTATTTATTTGTTTTTGGATATTTTCATGGTTTAGGGCAAAACCCTAATTTTGTAAATAAATAGTATTGATTATTTATATCATATACAATATTTATTAATTATGTACAAAAAATAAATAAAAGAGAAGGATATTGTAAAAAAGTAATTTTTGAGGTTAAATATTAATAAAAATAAAAATGTATTATTTTTATATTTTTATCCTAGATATTCTAATAAATATATAAGTATTTATATTATATATTAACTATACTAAATATATACAAAAAATAAAATATTAATTATTTATCAAAAAAAGTGTATTTTAAGAAAATGTTTTCAAAAGGTAAAATAAAATAATAACAGAAAATAAATGTATTTGTATTATTTTTTTAGTATTTTAAATAAAAGTATATATGTTATTTTATATGTATAAGTTCAAATAAAACAAATAAAATCCAAATAAAATGCAAAAATGGGTGAAAAAATGTTTTTAATATTTTTTATATTTTGACAAAAAAATAATAAGTCAGAGGAAAAAATAAAAAGTAAAAAATGATTAAAAAAACACACAATGGGCCAAGGGGGTGTAAGTGGAAAATGAGGGTGCAAATAGAAAAACAATCTCAAGCCCAGCCCAAGGAGGCTTGTCTTCAACCTCCAGCCAGTTTCAAACACAAAAAACGCGCGTTTTCTCCCATCCCTGCTATCTCTTGATCCTTTGACTTTTAACAAAAACTTATAACATCAAAAATGTAGAGCATCAAACCACGAATTCATACATATAAAGAACTTGATCTAACTCTCAGAAATGAGAGACAATTTCTTCTCCCCCAATTCCTGACCTAACTTTTTTTCAATGTTCAGGTTCAAAATTCTTTCAGTACACACAACATAAATGAAAAGTAAGGATATGGGTAGTTTCAGGGCCATGAGTAGGACATAATTTCTTCACAAACCTAAGCCTAGATATGCCTGGATTGAGAGATAGAAGTTCAAACTTTTACCTGTTCAGCTTGAGTCGTGCACAACAATGGAGGTGTTTTCAATGAAGTTTGAGGACTTGTACAGCTTGCTTGAGGTCCAAGGATGTTCTTCCAACCTCTAGCTTGCTTTGAAACTACCTGAATCGAGCTATGTAACTCAACCTGCACAGATGAAAAATGAAAATGGCACACTTGGCTATGGATGTTACAGTCTATATCTAAGGTTGGGGATAGTTTGTATGGATGTTATAGAATGTGTTTGAGGTGGTTTGGACAAAAACGCGCGAGGGAAAGATGCTGGCCAAGTTAAAATGCAGAATGCCCTGTTTCTTGTAGAAAAATGGTGTTTCTGTGAATGAGGGAGTTTTAGGGATGGTTTGGTCGTGCTTCAGGTTAGTTAGGGAGTATGAAATGTGTGGACAAAGTTTGTTTAGGCTCTTGCTTGCAGGAAGTGAATGTGGTACAAAATGCAAGCTTTCTTCTTATCTAAGCAAGAGTTGCCAAGTTAGATTGTAGGCTCATACAGGCCCCCTCAAGCATGCTGCCAATTTCCTTCTTGATCAGTGGGATATGTCCATAATCTTGTGCCCAAAAGATCTGGCCTGTACTTCTTTGATTTGCTTTTTGACATAAAGTATATCTTTACAAGAATGGCAAAATTGCTTTTTCCATATATGGCTTAATCTTGTATGTAATGGTTAAATACACAAAACAAGACATGAACACAAAGGATATGCATTAAATTATTGAGTGTGAATGAGATTAAAGTCCTGTAATCTAGCTTGGATCATGCTGAGTTCAAAATGCCAATGTTATGTACATGAATTTGGCCATGAACAAAGTGACGTTTGCCCATCTTGACAAATTCGAATCTCCCTAACCACAAGGGTGTTTGATGAGTTCTTGGACAATTTGGAAATCTTGGAAAGTGTACTACAATCCATCTTTGTAATGCAAATTGAAATTCCAAGTGGAAGCATGTGAAAAGTGGCCATGAAGTTGGGCAAAAATCCTGCCTAAAATAGGTCAAAAAAATTCTAAATTAAGAATGTTTTGCACCCTTATTCCAAAAATCATAACTTGAGCTACAAGCTTCTTTTGAGGAAACTTTGTGAATCAAAGTTGTAGATTTTGCAATGGACTATAACTTTCATGTTTTGAGTTTTGTTTGAATCCAAATATATCTTGATGGAAAGATGGGACAAAGTTAGGAAAAAATAAGGGAATTTTATAACTTAGAAAATTTATAAGTTATGAAATTTCTTCATTTTAAACCCTAATTTGTAATTTTTGGTTTCTTGATGAACAAGTTTCATAATTTGACATGTCTTGATGAAAAATGGATCTTGGCACTTGATTTTGACCAAAAAGTCAAAATTTGCCTTTGTGCAGTCAAAACCCTAAAAATGACCATTTTGCCCTTTTGGTGATCTGATCAAATTTCTTGTGGAGTTGTGATCCAAACTTGATCAAATGGTCCATATGAGTTTAATATGTTGATGTGGGTCAATAATTATGAAGTTTGACTGTCAATTGGCCATAGTTGACTTTTTCCCCAATACAGCTGATTTCTAGGTCAACTGTCCAATTGACTGGGCAAATATTGGAATCAAGGCTTGAAACTTGGTATGGATAAACTTGTGAGTCCAACATGAAGCATGAAAGTCACTTTGGGCCTTTTAGGTCAAAACATCTTTGTGCAAACTCATATCCTAATTTGGGTCAACAGTGCAAGGAGGGGCCTTGAGCAGAGTAAACCCTAACTTGATTTTGAGCTCCAAGGGTCTTGTGATGAGAAAATGTTGAAGAAATGAGAGGGCAAATTTTGGGGTACAACATTCATAGCACCAATTTTGTTACCCAGTGCGTTTAAAGCTCCATCAAAAACCATAGTCCAACGGGATCCTTGCTCAAGTCCTTCATACAGTCCAGGCTTTTCACAATCCGTAATCAGCATGATATTCTCGTTCGAGAATTCAAAGTTCATAGATTGGTAGTCATCCACAGCTTGATGCTTTAAATGATCTGCTAGCATACTTCATTTGATTTCTTTTTGCATAGTGTACTGGATATCATATTCAGTTAAGATCATTTGCAATCGGGCTATCCTTTCGGAGAGTGTTGGCTTCTCAAAGATGTACTAAATGGGATCCATCTTAGAGATCAATAGAGTAGTATGAGTCAACATATATTGTCTTAGTCGACGAGCAGTCCATGCCAATGCGCATCAAGTTTTCTCGAGCAGTGAATATCTTGTTTCACAGTCGGTAAACTTTTTTCTAAAGTAGTATATTGCATGCTCTTTTTGACCAGACTCGTCATGTTACCCCAGCACACATCCAATTAAATTCTCTAACACGGTCAAGTACATGATCAGAGGTCTTCCTTCAACTGGTGGAATCGGAATTGGAGGTTCTTGAAGGTACCCTTTAATCTTTTCAAAAGCTATTTAACAGTCG
Organism: Vicia faba; assembly: GCA_948472305.1. Lineage (NCBI taxonomy): Eukaryota > Viridiplantae > Streptophyta > Magnoliopsida > Fabales > Fabaceae > Vicia > Vicia faba. The sequence continues at coordinate 1,037,822,066 of OX451740.1, read as the reverse complement.
TCATTCAGTTTAACTACTTAATCTTTCTTCAGCAAATTAAAGAGTGGCTCACAAGTAGCAGTCAAGTGAGAGATGAACCAGGCAATGTAATTGAGTCAGCCTAAGAAACCTCTAACCTCCTTCTCAGTATGGGGAGCTGGAATTTCTTGGATATCTTTGACCTTTGCGGGATCAACCTCAATACCATTTCCAGTGACGATGAAGCCTAGGAGGTTTCCAGACCTTACCCTGAAGATGAACTTGTTGGGATTCAACCTCAGCTTGTACTTCTTCAGTATTTAAAATAATTTGTACAAGTGATCAAAATGTTCTTCCTCGGTTTGTGATCTCACTATCATGTCATCCACATAGACTTCTATCTCATGATGAATCATGTCATGAAATAAAGGCACCATAGCCCGTTGATAAGTTTCGCCTATGTTCTCAAGCCTAAAATGCATGACCTTATAACCGAAGGTGCCCCACTGTGTGATAAAAGTAGTTTTCTACATGTCTTCAAGTGCCATTTTGATTTGGTTATAACCCGAGAAGCCATCCATGAAGGAGAATACCTTGTGTTGAGTAGTGTTGCCAACCAAAACATCAATATGTGGTAGTGGGAAGTCATCTTTGGGGCTCGCCCTATTTAAATCCATGTAGTTTACACACATACGAACTTTACCATCTTTCTTCGACACTAGAAAAACATTTGCAACCCATTGGGGATACGATGTCACTTCCAAGAAACCTTCACTGAATTGTTTCATTACCTCAGCCTTGATTTTCTCTAACATATCAGGATGCATGCGACAAACTTTTTGTTTGATCAAAGAACATCCCTCTTTCATTGGTAGATGATGAACCACGATATCAGTATCGAGCCTCGACATGTCTTCGTATGACCAAGAAAAGACCTCAACATGTTCGTGCAACATCTAAACCAATCTTCTATTGACATTGTCTTCGAGGTTGGCTCCAATCTTGACTTCTTTCCTATCTGCCTCAGTTCCCAAGTTTATCACTTTGATCAGTTCTTCACGCGGTTGGATAGCCTTTTCCTCTTGTATCAGGAGTCTGGTGAGTTCTCCAGGTATCTCGCAATCTTCTTCACCTTCATCTTCGGCTTGATAGATTGGATTTTCGAAGTCATAAACGGCAATAGCAGAATTGTTGTCAATAAGATCCGGAGTGGATGTGGATCTGCAAATGTGAGTGTGTGCATGTAAGGTCACATGGCTATTTGAAAATGCAGTAAAGTAAAAGAAAGACAAGGAGCACAAAATTTTAATTCAAAATAGTCCAATGTTTTCATTAAATGAGCGTATGATATATGGAATGACAACCCTTAACAAATGGACCATTGTGCCTCAGACAAGGCACAAGGCTTAAAGTCATTGTTTTAAAAGAAATTATACAGACAAACTTCTTAAAGCAATAAAAATAGGAAATATCAATTACTCCTAGCGGAAGGAGATTGAGACAAAGTCTTTAGCCATCCAGTTGTTGAGTCCACCGTCAATAGTTGGGAATATCCAGTTGCCAAAGTCACCCTCACTGTCAGTGTGTTCCAAATGATTAACTTCATTATTGCTAATACGGAGAGGTGGTCCTCCAGCACGAACACGACGAACCTCATTCTGAGCCTTTGAAGTGAAGCCCAACCCAAATTTGTCGGATTTGTAGGGGTAATCATGAAGTTTTCCCCAGACAGTGCAACTTCCTTCTTCTACAACAACCTGAGCATCCTTCAAGGAAGCCATTCTTGGTGTGTTTTTAGAGACCCCAAGAATAGTAGCTTTAGCAACAACAATCGTCAGAGGGATTACCTCAAATTTCTGGCAGGGGGTTTCAATGAATTCGCCACCCATTTCAACATATTTGAAAGAATTCAAATGACTGACCATATATTCTTCCTCTCCACAGACTATGACAACCTTCCCTTTCACTGGGTACTTCAGCTTTTGATGTAATGTAGAGGTAACCGCACCTGCCCCATGAATCCATGGGTGTCCGAGCAAGCAGGAATAGGCCGGGCGGATATCCATTATATAAAAAAGTTAAATTGAATATTTGAGATCCCACCTTGATCGGGAGATCAACCTCTCCATGGACCATCCTCTTTGACCCATCGAAGGATCTTACCATAATATCGCTGGGTTTCAGCATCATCCCTTCACATTCCAGTCTATCCAAAGCACCTTTGGGTAAAAAAATTAGGGAGGACCCAATATCTACTAACACATGCGTCAGAGTGGTGTCGTTGTATTCAATAGAGATGTGCAGAGCCTTGTTATGATTCTTCCCCGCCGGAGTTAAATCTGGATCAGAAAATCCCAAGCCATTATTAGCTTTTAGGCTTGCAACACAATTCTCAAACCGATCAGCAGTGGTCTCTTGAGGTACATGGGCATTATTCAGAAATTTCAACAAAGCTTGGGCATGTGCTTCGGAGCATAATAACAAGGACAACATAGATATCTTTGAGGGTGTCTGCCCCAATTGCTCAACTATTTTTAGTCACTTTTACGAATGATCTTAAGAATTTCTTTCATCTCTTATCTAGATGGGTCTTCAATTGTCACTTATTTTAAGGGTGTCTCCGTCAAGGTAGGCTCAGTTACTTTCTTTTTACCTCGGGCATTGACAGTTGGCCTAGCAGCAGGAATGCGAACATGTGTTGTTGTTATTGTTGGAGGAGAGATCTCCAGAGAGAAGACCCTTCCTGTCATAGTGACCTTACTAGTTCCAGCAATATTTGTAATTTCAGGATCTTCATTTTCATCAATCCATGGCTCTTGCTTGACCCCAAGATAATAAATCTCTGCCCCATAGTTCCAGGGCACAACTTTGTTAGAGGAATAGGGGACTGGCCCCGGTGTAGTAATGATTAGGCGAGCCACTCTCGGCTAAGCAAGAATCCTTATATGGCCTCTAGAGGTGATCCTTATAGGAGTATTGGAAATTGTGATTATGGAAACATCTTCAAGTCGCAGTTCTTGGAAAGTACTTTCAGGAAAACTCTTCACAGACGAAGTTTTCTCGAACAGAATTTCATGGCTATTAATCAGGCGTTGGATACCTATCTTCAACCATATACAACCATTAGTTTGGGAAGCACAATGGTAACAATTCTCAAGGCATCCTAAAAATAAACTGGCTCTTAACATATTCTTCTTAACAGTTATCAAGGGAGTAGTCAAATCACTGATGGAGGAGACATAGGAAACATCGTCAACAGTATTAACACCTTTACCATGATTGGGCATGGGTGCGGTAATCACATTAGGGATTTCTAGATTGTCAAACTAAATCACTTTATTGTCAATCAAATCTTGGATTTTCATTTTTAAGGCCCAACAATCATTGGTGTCGTGCCCATGAATATTGAATGGTATGCACACCTTGCATTTGGGTTATACTTCGGAGATGATGTGTTGGGATTTTGAGGAGGATCCCGAAGTGTTATCAATTGTGCTTTCAACAGATGTTGTAAAGCTTGAGACAGTGCCATGTTGATCCTAGTGAAATGCCTCCTCAAGGAATCTGGCCTTTGCTGATTGTTTAATTGTTGTGGTCGTTAAACTAGTGTTGGGTTAGAAATCAACATTGCTCCTACCGACTGATGCTGAGCTCCTTTGTCCATAAACAACATTAGTTTCTTTACAGAATTAGATGTTGAGGCCATTGCGATCTTTCCACTTTTGATTCCAATTTTAACTCGCTCACCAGTCAAAATCAACTCAGAAAACCCTGATAAAGAGCTCCCAATCAACGAGTTAAAGAATGGACCAGTCAAGGTTCCCATGAACATGTCCACTAATTATCTGTCCGTCAAAAGGGGTTGCACCCTTCCATCTAGGTCCCTCCACTTTTAAGCATACTCCTTAAAGCCTTCATTTAACCTCATAGTCATACTCTGTAATTAAATGTAAGTTGGTGCAAGATCAACATTGTATTGGTATTGTCTGTAGAAGGTAGCAGCCAAATCCTCCCATGTGTGGATATTAGTCCCTTATAGTTGATAGAACCATTCCAATTGTGTTCCAGATAAGCTTTCTTAGAATAAATGAACCCATAACTTCCTATCGGCTGTGTGTGGTTGAATCTTATAGACATGTGACCTTAAATGGAGTTTTGGGTAAGAGATTCCATCATACTTGGCGAAGACAGGAACCTTGAATTTATGGGGAACGACCACCCCAAGGACCAAACCTAAGTCTCCAAAGTCCAAACCAGGCACTATTTGGATCTCCACAACCTTAAGTCGGTCTTCCAGCTGTTTGTATTTGTCATCCTCCGGTTGGTACTGCTCATCAGAGTAGTCTTCATCTTCAGAACTCTGGTTATTTCCACCCCTAACCCTGGTGCTTCTAACATCCTCTTCTTGCTTATCTTCTTCATCAGAAGAAGCCTCTTCTATTTGAGCCAGTCGGGCAGGAGCTTTGAACCTTCTTCCCATGCTGAGGATAAAAACCCATTTCTTAGTCTTCTTTTTGGTGATAAGGAGTTTCATCATCTCTTGTTGTCCTTTGGCTAGGTTTAGGAGAGTCTCTTGGAATTGTGTGTGTTGAGTTTGAAGATCTTTGACGGTTTTTTCTAGAGCCATCTTATATTGAAATAAATACTAAAAGGATGAGGAAACCTGTATCGGAAAACCTGCTTATGACATGATGCATGCTATGTGGATGCAATGTTTTCAGGTACCTCGAGAGATTTAAATTTTCTAGCCAAAAAGGAAATAGAAACAACAATTGCATTAATGAGTTCAAAAGTTACAATTACCCCTTGGGCTTACAATAGAATAGAAAAAGGGTCTCAAAGATACGACAAAATGAAAAACTCCTAAGACCTAAGACTCTAGTCTCCCACGGATGCTTCCTCTTTGTGTCAAAGTAAGCATTCAGGATTTTCTCCTCCTGAAGTTTCTTTGTGAGCCTCAACACTTTATTCTCGCTTGCATAGAATTGATCTTCAAAGGTGTCCCTTTCATCCTTGAGTTAAATCCAATATCTCTGCAATTCTTCAAGGTCAGTAGGCATGTCAGGATGGAGGATGGTGCGGGCAACATATCTTTCGATAACCAGCTCCGAGATCACAGGTAGAACAGCTGGATATGGCATCATGAGACTTTGAGCACGAGCTCGTACCCATTTGAGATAAGGCTCAAGAGGGATGTAAGTATTATGCCCCAAAGTATTTCTATCAACCTTGCTTACCATGCCCCAAGCATGTACAAACCTTCAATGATAACCTTGAACGTCGTTCTCATAGTCGAATACAATACCTTGAATGAGTGCTTCGTGGGGACCATCTCTTCGAGCATAGCCAAATTATCATAGAGCTAGAGAAGGGTTATAAGTAATACCTCCCCTAATTCCCAAGAGTAGAATATTAGGGAACTCCCCACAACAGTCAATGATAGTAATGTCCTCTTAAGATCAAGAGCACCAATAGATATCTATATGAGAAAGCAACATTATCCTTTGCAACCACCTCAAACCTTGCTCATTCTTCAATACTAATCGGGGAAGGTGTGAAATAAACCACCTAGATAGAAAAGGAAAGCAACACATAAGAGTCCCTCACCTCATCATAGTGTGATTACGAAGAGAGTGCAAAACATCTCCAAGCAATGTATGCACAGGGTTACGAGTAAGGAAAATTTTGACAGCATTTACATCTATGAGTTGGTCAGGGTTAGGGAATAGTACCAAACCATAGATTAAAAGAGCCAAGACTTCTTCAAAATCTTGAAAATACATAGCATCCCAAAACAGTTGAGCCTTCTATAACAGGAATTTAGCCAAAAAGCCTTTGACTTCTCTTCTTGTCTCCCAATTAGCTACAATGTCAGAACTCTTCAAATGTAAGGTCGTGGCAATAACTTCAGGTCTTGGATATTCCTCTAAAATGGTGAAGGGTATTTGATCAAGAACATATACTCCTAGTAATTGAGAGAATTCTTCCATCATGGGAACCAATTGATAATCAGGAAACATGAAATAATGATGTACAGGGTCAAAGAACTAAAAGAGAACCCTCACCATGTCTTCTTCAAAGCTTGAGGTAACTAGATTTAGAAGTCGACCATATCTTTTGGTGAACGGAGAATTTTCAAGAACCCTAGATGCTAACTCTTTGAGTTGAAGAGGCACCCTTATGAAGTTGATTCAGATGGTAATTCTGCGAGCGGAAGCAATATCCTACAAAACAGAACAAAGATAAATCCTTAGGTCCTTGAAATGGTTAGTGAAAATGCCATGGCATGATGTAATAATGTTATGCTTGATCAAATAATCATACACAAACAAAGCACACAAGGTCTTAGGTTTAGGCTTGCATGGATTTTATAGGTAAATACCCTCTTGAAGTTTTAGTTGGCTCAATCTGTCCTAAAAGAAGTAATTGGGTTCTAGGAGCCTCAATATCACTGATCTTTCTTTATCAGACATTATTTTAGCTCAAGCATCCAAACTGCGTCAAAATATCCTGAAAGTCTGATCTCAATGAGTGTAGTATCGAGTATCAACCAACTTTAGTCTTGAACCAAAGACAGTTATCTCACTACTTTTTAATGGCCAAGTTGTTCAACTAAGGTTTTATGGTCAGTTAGTGCTTCATGACATCACGCAGCAGCCTCGTATTCTCCTTGAATGGAATTAAGGGACACCGGTACCAACAAATGTGTCACACTAATGTAGCCATCACTTCAACCATTTCGGTATTATGCTGCATAATCCCCACAATATATTGCTACTTACCTAAAATGCCCCAGATCCGGGTAAAAGATCTATACAAGAAATAAACCCCAGCATAACCCCAAAATGTAAAGCAAACAAGGCAAACAAGTAAAGCAATAAAGGTGATCTAACTTCTAAGGTAACCCCACTTTTAGTATCTCCCCAGCAGAGTCACCAGTTCTATAATACGGTGGGAGAATTGGCTTGGGTGTTTTTCATTTTATCACAAATGTTGCGAATAGAAAGAGTCGCCATCGACTTTTCTTTTATCCAATAAAGGAAAGGGTGAAAAGAACAGGAAATACCTTTTGAGAATTTTCTTGAGTTCGGGGGGTAGGTTATGAAAAAGGAAGGTGTTAGAACCCTTTTCATCCATAGTTATCTACGGGCTCTTAATTGCAAACTCACTTTGAAATGCTTTGTGTTTGTGTAAGTTTGAAACATGTTTTGAAGATGTTTTGAAAGTTGTGATTTTGTAATTTTTCTCGTATTGTTGAGAATGTATACAAAATGTTTGTTTGGGAAATATTTTGAAAACGCCTTAGTGCGGAAAACTTTGTAATTATTCTGGTATCGTTGAGAACATATACAAAGTATTTGTTTTGAAAATATTTGTTTGAAAGGAGGGTGTTTGAAAAGATGTTTGTTTTTGAAAGTGTGAGGTGTGGAAATACTTTTAGTTTGTGAGCAAGCAATTACGAGCAATCTACATACTCAAAAAGTCTTTATTCTTTTCCTCCTCTTTTAGATAGCGCCATCCTACCATTAGTTAGTAGGAAGCCCTATTATTGGATGTATGGGATAGGCGTGGGTCATCTTATAGTCATAGAAGGAAACTATTAAGATACTTTAGCAATTTTTTGTAAGGGACTAAGATCTTTTATTGAATGCAACATCGAAGGATCATTGAGGGACTACGATCTTTTAATCGAGGGTCTTTGCTAAAGCATCCCACGTTCGAGGGACATGACTGCTTATATCTGAGGCAACAAACATGGGTTACCCTAGAGGTGCATGTGTGCAAGGTGTTTTGTTTTTATGTATTTTATCTTGAATTAGGGTTGTCTAATGTTTGATTTTTAAGTCTTTTCGTGCAAACCCTAATTATTAACAATAATAAGGAAAGTGATAAATTGCGAAATTTAAATGTCATACGCTATTACAATACTTCGGGAATGGGGGGTAAATTTTTTTGAATGATGGGAGGAAAGCAATAAAGTCCTAATTATCTATTACAAACCATTGAACATGAATAATAAGAAAATGCACAAAATGTAAAGATGAAGAAGAAGAAAGAAATTATTTTTGGGGTTTTTTTTGTGATTAATCCTAATTAAATGACCTTTAAAAGAATTTAATAAACCTAATTAAATTAAGATAAAAATTGATTTCACTGACCAAAAGGAAAATTAATTTGAATATAGAAAAGCCTAAATCTAAATTAATTTACGAGAGAAATTAACTATTATAAAAATATTTTGAGGCTTTATTGGTTTGAAAAAAGAAAGAATAAATGTAGTAAATATAAAGTTAAGATATTTTTAATGTAATTATTCAAAAAATATATTTTTGGTTAAATAAAATAAATAAATAAATAAAATATAGAGAAAATATAAAAAATATTGGGTTAGGATGTTGAAAAGTAAAAATGGGGTTTAAAACTTGCAAACAGGCCCAAATCACGTTTTTTGAATCAAAAAATAAAAATAAAATAATGGGAAATGGGCCTAAGTGTAAGTAAAATAGGGGGTGTTGGGAAGAAATTTAAACAGGCCCATAATTAATGATCCAGCGCCTATGGTGTTTATGTGGGGCTCATGATAGGCACACAGAGCTTGCTTGCATTGAATCTGTAATAACAAAATAAGTGAAACACAAAGAGGATACCACTGGGGCCCAAACCTAAGTCTCTGTACACAAATGCCTTAGCACACGCTTCTCTGCCACTGGGGTGGTTGTTTCATCCGCTTATAATACAACTTAAACTAAATATAAAATAAAACTGTTTCTGAACATGACTTCATCCCTAACCTCGTGCCATTCACCATTGTCACATTTTTTAATTTTCAAACTTGCTCATTTCTCAACCATTTTCAAAAGTGTAAACATGAAACTTGCTCCATTTTTCATCACGGATTCAACCATGTAAACAACTTAAACTATAAATCAAAGATGAGCATGAATTTTGTTTGGTAACAAATAAAAACCTAATTCTTCTGAAAGTACAATTTCAAAATTTGCATCACTCAGGAAACATAAATGAAAACTAAAGGCATGGTTAGCTTCAGGGAAATGATGTCTAAATTTTTCATTAACAAAGTAACCATTAATGATGCTTGTATAGAGAGTTCAAATTTGAGAAAACTTACCTCAAAACTGGAAAAAGTGTTTGGAGTTTGAGCAGTCCTGAAAGTGTTGTGACGAACTGGATAACTTTACTGAACTACTAGGAAGCTAATGCAATGCTTAGTTTGTGTTGAAAGTGCCTGAATCTTTCTAGAGAAGTCAAGTTGCAGGTTTGAGTTTTTGGAAATATCGGATGGTGAAAATGGTGTTACAGTGATGAAACATGGGTGGGGATGAGTTGTATATGATGTATGGAAGCTTTGTGATTAATTTAGAGTGAAATGCACGAGTGGATTGTGAGTTTGAAGTTTAAGGTCAGAATGTGCAACAATGGAGGTTTTGAATGCAATTTCTGAGTTCAGAGTATTTGTGAGTGTTTCAAGGCCATTCCATTTGTGCTATGGCTTGCAAACAACCTCTCTATTTATAGAGAAAATATTGTAGAGGATGAGAAGGCTTGGTTCATAAAGTCACAAGTTATGGCTAGGTTACTTAATTTTGAAGCAACATTGAAAAACATGGTTCCAATGCTTGTACTATGCCTTCTAAAGTGGTTCAAAACTTTAAACATAATTCTTCTGATCTTGTAGGTTAAGTGTATGCAGAAGAAAACAATTGAGAGGCTCAAGGAGTTGGCAATTGTGATAAAGCTTGCTTTTCAAGAATGGAAATGGTGCCTTTCTTCCAAAAATGGAAAGTTGCTTTGGACAATGGCTTAATCACTTGGATCATACCTTAATCAATTTTGTAAACAATTAATTATGGAGTGATTTTCAAGTTAAAAGCCTTCAAAGCAAGATTTATGCAGCAAGCTTGAAGATTGGATCATAAGGTTCATCACAAAATGACCTAAAATTTAAGAATGGATGTCCAACTTCTTCTCTTCGATTCTCCTAGCTCAAAAATGGTATCTTCAAGTTCTTTGACATTTTGGAAAGCTTGAAACATTCTCTACAACCTTCATGTTGAACACTTTGGCTAAATCAAAGTGGAACTAGCTGAAAATTTTCCAAGAAGTTAGGACAAAAATCTGACCAAACTTGCTAAAATTTTCACTAAGTATTTTGTTAAAAATGTCATGACTTCATGAGCCTATATCTTTAAATCTAAGCATTTTTTGGACAATAAACCTCAAGGACAAAGTTGTAGAATTCATCAAGATCTACCACTTTCATGTCGAAAGTTTTCCTTGAATCATCTTGCATCTTGGTGAAAAATGATCATGTAGTAGTGAAATTATCAAGGTAAAAAACACTTAAAATTTTTCCTTATTCGAAACTTTGACTTTTTTGTGGAATTTTCTTGACTTTACTGATTCTAGACGATCAATTTTTATATTTTTAAATATCTTGATCTTTGAAATTCAATGTTGACCAAAAAGTCAAAGTTTGACTTTTTTGTGTATCAGTTGACTTTTTATCAATTGATCCAAATTTGAACTATCAATCCTTTGATCTTGAGAAATGATTTTAGCCATGAAATTAGGTCAATATGTTGTGTTTGAGTCCTTGAGATCATGCTTCAAGCCCCTTTGATGATTTGAATACTTTAATTGAGGAATTATGATCAACCCTTGGTAAATTGATAAGTATCACTTCAAAGTGTTGATTTTGGCCAAAAATAATGAAGTTTGATTGTATGTTGACCATAATTGACTTTTTTTACCTAATACAGCTGATTTTCTGTCATCTGAGCAATTGACTAAGCAATTTATGGTGCAAGACTTGAAATTTGGTATGAGTAATCTTGGAGACCTATAATGAACTATGAAAGTCATTTAAGGCATCAAAATTCCAATTGTCTTTGAGAAAGTCAAAACCCTAATTTGTGGACTCATGCTTTAGGAGGTAAGCTTGCCTAAACAAACTCTTGAGCACCCTTGAGCATTTGAGATCTTTGGTGAAAAATGTTTTTAGGAAAATGGAGGGCAAATTTTGGGGTACAACAGTACCTAAGGATAAAATTATGTATGTTGCAGATATCTTTAACAGCAAAGTTGAAACAACAATCTTGGTACCTGGACTCTGGATGCTCTCGACACATGACAGGAAGAAAGCATGTGTTCCAAAGCCTAGAACTTAAATCTGGAGGATATGTAGGTTTCAAAGGAGATCAGAAAGGAAAGATTATTGTCCCTGGAACCATTGGTAACGGTACACTTCCCTCTATAACTAATGTTTTGTTAGTAGATGGATTAATGCATTACTTGTTATCCATAAGCCAATTAAGTTATAACGATTATGATATAATCTTTAATCAAAAGTCCTGTAAAGCAGTTAGTCAGAAAGATGAAACTATACTTTTTAATGGTAAGAAAAAGAACAACATTTACAAAATTAAAATTTCTAAACTAAAAAGTCAGAATGCAAAATTCCTTATGTCTATTAACGATGAGCAATGGGTCTGGCACAGAAGATTGGGGCATGTTAGTATGAGAAGAATATCTCATATTAACAAATTCAATCTGGTCAGAGGACTTCCTAACTTAAAGTTCAGCTCAAATGCTCTGTGTGAAGCATGTCAAAAAGGCAAGTTTGCAAAACCTTCTTTCAAATCAAAAAATGTTGTTTCTACCTCTACACCATTAGAACTTCTGCATATAGATCTGTTTAGACCAGTGAAAACTGCAACTATCAGTTTAGAACAAAAAAGAGTTTAGAATTGTTATAGTCAGAAGTGATCGTGGTGGGGAATTTGAAAACAAAAACTTTAATTTTTTTTAATGAGAATGAAATTTCTCATGATTTCTCTTGTTCTAGAACTCCTCAACTAAATTAAGTTGTAGAACAAATTAATATAAGTTTATAAGAAATGGCTAGAACCAGGATCAACGAGACTAACATAGCTCAAAAATTCTGGGCAGAAGTAGTTAACACAATGTGTTATATTCATAATAGAATCTCAATAAGACCTATTATGGAAAAGACTCCATATGAACGGTGGAAGAATAGAAAGCTCAACATCTGAACAACTTTGATTCTAAGGCACAAAAATGTTTCATGTTAGGATACTCTGAATGCTCAAAAGGTTATAGAGTATATAACACAGAAATATGAATTGTGGAAGAATCCATTAGTGTCAGATTTGATGATAAGCTTGGCTCTCAAAAGTAAAAGCAGGGTAAATCTTTTGAAGATATAGAAGTTCAAATTACAGGTACTGAAGATAGATCTTCAGAAAATAAAAGTTTAGAACTTCATTCAAATACAGAAAAAGAAACACAAATATTACAGCAGCTTTTAAAGAATCCACCCAGAAAAGACAATCCATAAGCAGCTTAGCACATCCTGAAAACATGATTCTGGGAAAGAAAGATGACCCAATCAGAACAAGATCTATATTCAGAAATACTGAAGAATCTCTTATGGGATTAGTATCTATGATCGAGCTAACTTCCATAGACGAAGCACTCCTAGACAATGATTGGATCCTTGCAATGCAGGAATAACTAAATTAATTTACCAGAAATGATATGTGGGATCTAGTCCCTAACCAAAAGGCTTTAACATCATTGGAACCAAATGGGTCTTCAGAAACAAGCTAAGTGAGCAAGGAGAAGTTGACAGAAACAAAGCACGACTGGTTGCACAAGGTTATAGTCATCAAGAAGGGATAGACTATACAAAAACCTTTGCTCCAGTCGCTAGGTTAGAATCTATCAAACTCTTAATTTAATTTTTTATAAATAATGGCATCACTCTGTATCATATGGATGTCAAAAGTGATTATTTAAATGGTTACATTGATGAAGAAGTTTATATGCACCAACCCCCTGGTTTTGAAAACATAAAACATCCAGAGTATGTTTATAAACTTAAAAAATCGTTATATGGTCTGAAACAAGCTTCCAGGGCTTGGTATGATAGACTAAGTAACTTTCTGTTAGAAAATGAGTTTACCAAAGGGAAGATGGACACAACTCTATTCTGTAAACCATTTAAAATTGACATTCTGGTTTGTCAAATTTACGTAGATGATATAAGTTTTGGATATACTAAAGCCTCCTTAGGGAAATAATTTGCTAATACTATGCAGGCAGAATTTGAAATGAGCTTTATGAGTGAACTCAAGTTCTTTCTGGGAATTCAAATCAATCAAACTCTAGAAAGAACCTACATATATCAAAGCAAGTATGTTAAATAACTTCTGAAGAAATTTGATTTGTCAGAAAGTAAGCCATCCAAAACTCCTATGCATCCCACGTGCATTCTGGAAAGGGAATAGGTAAGTAAGAAAGTAGAACAGAAGCTCTACAGAGATATGATTGGTTCTCACTTATATTTAATGGCTTCAAGGAATATGTCTTTGTGCCAGATTCCAATCAGATCCTAGAGGCTCTCACTTAACAACAGTTAAGAAAAATTTCAAGTATCTGAAAGGTACTACTAATCTTGGTATTCATTATAGAAAATCCAGAGAATATAAATTAGTAGGGTACTGTGACGCTGACTTTGCTGGAGATAGAATAGAAAGAAAAAGTACTTCTGGAAGCTTCCGGTTTCTGGGGGAAAACCTAATCTCATGGTCCAGCAAAAGGCAATCCACTATTGCACTATCAACTGCTGAGGCTGAATATATAGTTGCAGCTGGATGCAGTTCTCAGATGCTCTGGATGAAATGTAAGCTTGAAGATTTTAATATTCATGAGAGTAACATTCCTATCCTCTACAATAATAATTTTGTTATATGTATTTCTAAAAATCCTATTTTACATTCTAGGGCTAAACATATAGAAATTAAACACCATTTCATTAGGGACTATATTCAGAAAGGAATTATTTATTTAAAATTTATAGACACAGACCATCAATAGCCTGATGTTTTCACTAAACCCCTTGCTGAAGATAGATTTAATTTCATTCTGAAACACCTCAGTATGGAATTATGCCCAAAAATAAAAGTGTAGTTTCTATATATTTAATCCTCAAGATTTTTTTAATTTATTTTTGTGAACATCTGAATAATAGTTCTTCAGAAGTGAGAAGGAAAATTGTATCAGAAACTATCAAGAAGATCTGAACATTTTCCAAAAACGCTTGATTTCTAAGATAGAAGCAAGCAGTTCACCATATCAACATCTGTCAACTCTAAATGCAAAGTCACTCTCTAAGGCTGAACACATGTTCAAAATCTGAAGGGCTGAAACAGTTGAGTTGATGCATTGAGGCGCAAGTCAAATCGATAACTATTCAAAATATTCACGGAAGCCCTCTTTTTCAGAAAGCATTAATGCAATTAATCATTTTTTTATTTTATTAATTAAAATTAAAATTCATGTTTTCTCCCCGTTGGCTATTTACACCTCACTTTCTCACAAACACTCTCACACCTTCACTCTCACTCACCTTATTCTCTCTGTAATTGTTCCTTTCCCATTTGTCTAATCGGTCCATTTTTCCCCAAATTAGTTAAATAATTTTGGATTCATGCTACTGAATTAAATCATCAAGTAACCTCTTATGTTATGGGAAAGAAGATCGTCATCACCGAAGATCTCATTGGTAAGCTTATTGGTTACGAGTGAAGCGATATAAGATGTGGTGAAATGGCAGAAAAAGATTATGACCTAACCATCGTATCAATAGAAATCTGCTCCTATAGACAACCCTCAAACAAGATCAAAGATATGAAGAACTATCTTAGAATTTGGTTTAGAATAACTTTGGGGGGCATCAATCACAGAAAACCAACCAGTTCTCCTGACTAAATCAATATTGATCAATAGTACCTGTTGTACTTCATCGCAACTAAATCCAAAGTTCACCTTCCTCATATTTTATTCAACCATCTGAAGATAAGTGTCAAGGAAACAAGGGAAGAAGAAATAACCAAAAGAGACTGGACTTCGTTGGGAAGGCTTATCTGAGATATTCTGACAGAGAATAAACTGATGGAACTTCTGAGTGAGGCTCAACAAGAAAATGTTCTAGAACCATGTGCTGGAAATCCTCTCAATGCAAAGAACCTGAAGAAAATGAAGATAATAGAAACCATTAAGAAGGATCTCACACTTACTGCAAAGGAAGTCATTACCACCAGACGAGTTCCTCTGAAGGATTTTCCTCTCTTCACTCAAGCAGACTCCTCTCCAGAAATTATCCTCAGATATCTGGAAGCCTACAAGGGCGATGGAACAATTTCAGATGTGGATATCCTTGATCTCAGGCAACAACCTCTGGAAGCTGCTACCAAAAAGATAAGAAAAAGGAAAGTTGTTAGTGAAGGAACCTCTCAGAAAACTCCCAAAGCTACTAAAAAGAAAGGTAACCCCTCTTTTGTTTCTGTTATTGAATCAGTTTTTTATCAACATCTGAAACCCCATCATATCCAAAACCTGTTGAAAATCCATCACCACAAACCATTGATGACATTGACATAGAAATTGATACCTCAAATCATCCTCTGATTAGTCCACCTTTTACCCAATTTGTTCAAACTCATCCAGAACTTGCACAAGTTCTTTCTGATATTAATCAATTTGATCCATTTTTTGAAGCTCCTCAAACCGAAAATCCAAATACCACCTCTGATACCACGTCATCTATTCCAGGCATCACTTTCCCACTCAACACCTCTCAACCACCAAATATATCCACCATAACATCACAAGACTTCTCCCTTCCAGATATTCCATCTCCCTATAATTCAACACCACCTAACTCTCCTATAATTATTTCCAACTCTCCTACTACCACTGACTACTCAGAAGATCCCCTCAGAACCATAATTGATCTAGAAGCCTAAGACAATCTTGTCACAACTTCTCAGAAAATAGTCATTCCAAAACCAATACCAAAACTTTCCAAATAAGATGTTGGTAAATCTCTACTGGTTTTTGAAACACAAATACAGGAATGGGTTAACTCCTTGAAGCAAGCTTGAGTGAAGAATCTTAACCTAGCTGCTTCTGATTCTATCTGGACTCAATTCAGAAAATAGTTTAATTTTGAATCTCTGAATCGGAAGGAACTCAATTATTATATCGCTCAACAGAACTTCTGTAATCACCTAAAAATATTCAAGAATCAATTTCTACGTCATTGGGTAAGGAAACCCCTCTTCTTCTGGATAACACTTCTTGGGAAGCCTCACAGGAATCAGAATGTAATGAACCATCTCCTAAACCTCAACCTCTTCCTCTA
The DNA here is from genome assembly GCA_948472305.1 of Vicia faba. Classification (NCBI taxonomy): domain Eukaryota; kingdom Viridiplantae; phylum Streptophyta; class Magnoliopsida; order Fabales; family Fabaceae; genus Vicia; species Vicia faba. Next base: position 1,037,805,859 of record OX451740.1, on the reverse strand, counting down.
GTCATTTTTAAAGACAAATACAAGACAATTGAAGAATCTCCTGAGCAAGAATCTGTTGCAGTGACTTCTGAGAATGTGGGTTCTTCTGTTGAAACAGCCTCCTCCTCTCTTGTGTCGAATACTCTAGAGGAGTTGAAGAAAGATAATGCACCTGTTAAGGAAAGGTTGGAAAAACAGGATGAAACGAACGAAGAAATTAAGGGATGTTAGGAAAGCAAGAGGAATCAAACAATCAGATCAAAAGTCTATTGGAAGCCTTTTTCACTCGACTTCTAGCTCCTCTACAACTTTAGTTCTGATCTTGTGTTTGTGTATGTTGTGTTTGTTTCTTATTTAAAAACTTCTGTTTATTTGCTTATATCTGTATTAATCTATTTTGAATGCATAATCCATTTGTTCTCTTTATGTGTTTTTATTGCTTTTCTATTTATGATAAAAAGGGGAAGAAAGTAAGATATTTTGAACATAAAAGTGCCGAGACTTAGTCTCAAAAATTTTAAATATCATAACCTATGTTTCATCTTTTTAAAGAAAATAGGAAAAGTCTCTTGTAAGCAACTTCTGTATCAGAACTTCCATCACAAGCTCTGATCAAAACATCTTCAGGGAAGTATCTATTTTTCTTTATCTGAGTATTCAACTCAGGGGAAGACCCCAATTCTTTACATTATTACATGATGTATCAAAATATACAAGTTTTTTTCATCATCAAAAAGGGGGGATTGCTAGAACATAGTTTAGTTCTACATCTTAGTAATAGTTTTGATGATAACAAATACATGATAATATATATATATATATATATATATATATATATATATATATATATATATATATATATATATATATATATATATATATATATATATATATATATATATATATATATATATATATATATATATATATATATCTATATATATATATATACAAAGAACAAATATGCTCTCTAATAAAGTATTTGAATATGCAGAGAAGTTCTGATGAAAGAGCATAGAAGATGATGAGAGAATTGATTTTTAAAGCTAGGATTAGACAAAGCATGCAAACTTAGAAGCAAATCCGTGTAACACGCTCAACAGAAGAAGCTCTGATGTTATAACTTTTGAAGCACCAAAGATGAAATCTAAATTCTGATACTTTGATAAGTGAAGTTCTGGAAGAACAAAGGAAGTCTCAATGCACTCATCTATACTTGAGTTCTAAAATACTCAGCACTTAAGCTCAAGATGTACTCTGATAAGTGAATATTCTGAAAGTGCAAAGAAGATCTAACGTGTCTGTCTCATTCAAGTTCTAATCATATGAATATCAAGAAACTCTAAGGTTCCAGGGTCTCAATGATAATAGTCTCATTCTGATAAGATTTCAAAGAAGCAAAGTTCAGATGCATTACAAATCAAAGAGAGACGAATGGAACAAAACAAGATATGTATTTTTGGAAAGTGCATTAACAACACTTTATCAACCTTCCAAATTCATCTTCTCATGTCTCATATGCCTCGCCTATATAAAGGATTCTTGAAGATATGATGAATCACACTTGTGCATACAAAGATATATCTTCACTAGCTCTCTCTTGTTCTTTAATCTTGTGTATAAATCACAATTGTGATATAGTTTTTCTAGAAACACCATTGTACACATTTTTTATTTATATTTTGTAATACCATGAGAAAACCAGTTGTGGTTTAGTCTCAAGAAGATATTGACCGTAGTCATTGTCTTTGTGTAATCAAAGTTTTTATTAGTGGATTAAGACCTTGTTTGAGAGAGGAAAAATCACCTTGGCGGGTGGACTGGAGTAGTTTGAGTTCAAACGAACCAAGATAACCAAACGTGTCTTAGTGTTTTAATTTTTGAAAACCCCAATTCAAACCCAATTTCTTGTGTTTTTCTATCCTTAAGGATTAAGTCTTTGTTGAAGGTGAAATCATCTTTGAGTGGTTGGACTTGAGTAGCTTAGTTAACAGTGAACCAGTTTTAAAAACATTATGTTCATTTAATGTTATGTTCTAAGCTAACTTGTTATGTCACCAACAAAAAGATTTAATATGGTGAAACCCAATTCAAATCCCACCTCTTTCTTGTGTTTCTCACACCTTCACTCACTTCCCTTTCAGTCACAAACAGTGATTGAACAACTCTAATCACTTAGAAAATAACAGAAGTCACACTTCAAAGACACACAATCATTAAATACTTAAAAGCTTAAGAATGATTAACAGAACTTACAAATCAAAAGAACAGTCCTACTCTTATATCAAGATGAAATTAGAGTGGCTCACAATTAACACACACAGATCCTAACAAATACAACATAACTTCCACACTAAAACTATGATAGTGACAATCTATTTAAAGCGCACATTGGGATTGGATTGGGCTTCAAAAACACAGCAACGAGTCTGCTAAAATTTTGCATAGAAAGTAGGTCTTCAATAAAGGGTTTCCTAAAATGTCTCAACATTCCTATAATGTATCAACATTAGAAAATTGAATAACTTGAATATCAACATAATCTCTGATTTCCCAGTCTTATACGCCACATATGATTACTTAATATTCACATAATATTCAGTAATTTAAATCAACTTTATCCAAACTATAAAAATTGTAATATACCAGATGTTCTACTCTTCTGGTTAGGACATCACATCCGACATGTTGAAACTACAAGTTGAAACATCTTATTCAACATGTTGCTGCCAAGTTAGTTTTACAAAAATTAGTGCCAATCACAAAAACAGAGAATTGACAATCTCCCCCTTTGGCAAATTTTGGCTAAAACAACTAAATAACCCTTGCACATAACACACCATAATCATAGGTTTGAGAATAAATCAAACACACAAATATCAGAGGCACAACAGCAGAAATCAATTCATCAGAGATATGAGCAGCAAAAATATCAGATTATCAACTAGTGGAAGCTACTCAACACGACAACCAAGAGAAAAATAAATTCTCAACATGTCAGGATATCATGTCTGATTACTTTTCACAGCAGTCCAATCCAGAATAGGGACTCCCCCTCAAAACCTTCTAAGTACACTTCAGGGAATATAAAATTCTCCCCCTCACTAGCAGCAATCAATCAGTGGTTAGTGGTTAGATCACACACACATTACTTCCCCTTTTTAGCAATAATATGACAAAGGAAAGCTAACCATAAAACAAATTAGCATAAAAGGATATTCAGAAGACAGACCATAGAACTATGCATACATAAAATGCACAAATATCCTGGAGATAAAAAAACTTCAAACATAATGACATGTCAATGATAATATGCAGTTACAAAAACAAGACCATTACTCCCCCTGTTTTATACAATCTTTTCTCCCACTCAAGAGGAAAACCCAAAACACAAGAAAATCCAAAACATCAAACCAATATGAACTACCCAAGTTCACACATCAGGCAAGATGTCATAACATTTGGCAAGACATCATGCACACACATAACACCATCAACAGTAGGAGCATAAGCACATCATAGGATTGTGAACAAAACAATCTTGATTATCTTCAGGCGGTCTTCCACTTCTTGCCCCAGTCAAATAACCTTTTGCACTCCTTGATTATGTCACGTGTTTTAAGTATGTTACCACTGAAATCCCTTGTCATCACCTTGGAATATGTCTACTTCAAATCAGCCCTTTGCAGAGATCTTTTGTTTACAAATCTTCCTTCCTTGTCCATTGTACCAGAAAGTATCTTCTCTGAATCTCACCAAGAAACAGCAGGATGTCTGCTCTGATACCAATAGAAATTCTGGTATGCAGATATTAGACGCCCTAAGAGATGTCGAGACACTGATATCTAATTTAAAACACAATGATAAGGTAGAAACAATTAAAGATGCTGAAAAGTAAAAGAACACACAAAGTTGTTAACCATGTTCGGTGTACAACAACACCTACTCTGCGGGATACCAAGCCAGGAAAGAAGTCCACAAAATAGTATCAATTCAAATCTAAATTCCCC